>CP144699.1:37248895-39648895 GCA_036885675.1 Vigna mungo | reverse complement strand
ACAACGCTTACAAATATAGACCGAACGGTCATGAATACAAAGCAATGGCCGAAAGGCCAACATTAAAAAGGTTCGAGTATTAGACATTTACAAAATTTACAAAGCTAAAGGGAACGCCTAAAACTAAGGACCGGACGGTCCTGCATAATTCTCTGGCACGGCTTCCACTGCGTCCTCGACAGGCATAACGTCCTCCATAGTTTCTTCCAACACCGCTTCTAAAGTATCCTCTGCTCACATCCAAAAGGATGATCACGGCAATGAAGAGAAAAGCCGAACGGTCGGATACCGAACGACAACATATACAAGGCAAAACAGATAAGGGTAAGCTTATGTAAATTTAATTTATCAAATCATCATACAAGTGAATATACAATACAAACAAATCAATCATACAACATGCCATTCATAAACTCAAGACCGACCATAAGACACCGTCCGGACTGTATGAACATGTAGCTCGGTCGTCCCTAGCACCCGGGCGGTGTAGTAACTGTTTCTCAGCTGCCACCCGAGGTTAGCCCTCAAACGGTTATTTACTCTTATAACCGCGGACCTCCTGCCATTCCCACGCATGAGCGACCTCTCTCTACTTGAGAAAACGTCCTCACGGAATATCAGGATCAAGGACAACGCCTGAGTCATTCCCACATTCATACTTTACCAATCAATTCCGAGTTCATGAGACATTCCGCCCGTGGAATTCTCTTACTTCATCATATTCGTCATTCGTTATTACTCCCAATTTGTTAAGGTGTTAAGAAGAATACTCTATACTCAATACCGAATAGTTTCTGACTAAACTTTTCATAAAACCGAGCACTAGATCTATGACCGAGTGCTTTACAATACCGGACGTCCTCAGGATGAATAATATTAACAGTGAAACCGAATACTTCATACGCCGAGTGTCAGTCTAATACTGAACACTTGTATGACCGAACGTACAGTTTATGACCGAATGTTCTTAAAATTTGTGTACTGATATAATACTTAGCACTTTGAATAAACCTCATTGATATAAACCGAACGCTCAGTATATGACTGATCGTTCTATACAATTTATATGAGACTGAATACTTAGTGTATGACTAAGCAACTCCAAGTCGAACGTTCAGTATAAGACCGGACGTTACGTACAATAAAAGTAATTAATATGAAACCAAGTCCTCAGTTTATGACTAAGTACTTTCAAAGAAACATTATCAATATAAAAACGAACGTTCAAAGGGGATGAACGCTACTATAATAAACATATTCAATATGAGGCTAAGTAATCGGTCTATGACCGAATACGTTAAAGTCGAACACTCAATATAAGACCGAGCGTTCCATAATAGATAAAATGTTACGACTAAATAAGCAAGTCATTAAAGTTTCGATACAACAATACCAAAAACGATCGTTAGGGGAAAACCGAACGGTCCTAATGACTTTCGGTCTCAGATTCACATTTTCTCTAAGTTTATAATCATCATACCACTCATACTCAACATATCATATTCCATTCATAAAATTCAAACCATATACTTCATATATCAAACATGCATTAATCAACCACATATTCAAAACATACAGAAAATCCAAATTAAATTTTATAAGCTTCCCTTACCTCTATATTCCAGCTAGACTTCTAAGGTTCTGCTTAAAGCTTGACCGAACGTCCAAAGTGCTCCGATTGAAAAGCTGATCGGTGAAGATGAAAGATCTTGCCACCAGGAGTATTTAATCTGAAATGAGGTTGATGATCGGAGATGAAGGTTGATCGGAATTCTAGAGAGAAGATTGGAAATTTAGAGAGAAGGAGGAGAAACTAGGTTTTTCAGAAATTTAGGTTTAAGGAAGAAGAAGAAGATTTCATGCAGAAAGTGTTAGGGATTTGGAATTTCTACCTTAAGTATGACCTCCAAACCGGACGGTCGGCTATTCTCTGACTGCCACATGTTCTCCACTAAAACGTCCGTCTACTCCTAGCGCGTCACCTGGCTTCCACTAACCGAAGATCTTCCTTCTTCTTTTTGCCGCCAGACGTTTCCCGAGATTGGGAAATTTAATGCAGGTCAGAGATTGTCTTCCACTACAGCTCACCGGACGCTGCACAAGTGACACGTGGACGTCACTTATGAAAGAAATTAAATGAGACGTGACACTATCACCAAATAAAAAAATGTTATATTCAAAGAAATGGTTTTTTATAGAGTGGACAAAAATTATAAATAGGGAAATCACACTTAAAAGAAAGTTGACCTACTTCAGAAAAAGATAATTAAGTTAAATAAATTTAAGGATATCCAGTTCTAAAGGCTACTTAATAGCCTTGAACCTATACAACTTACTATTTTTCTGGTGTAACTCAACTTTTTTCTTTTTAAGTTCGATTTTTCTATTCACTAATTATTTTTATAATTTATTAAAATCATTCATTTGATTTTATGTGCAATAAGTTAAATTCAAACAAACTCATAAATACTTATTTTAATGAAATTTTTTTATTCAGACTTTTTTTTCCATTAGATCTAGTATTGTCTAGACATTATATCGGGCTTATAGAGGTTTTAGTTAGGTGTAGATTTACCTCAAATGCTTTCACAAATTTAATACAAATTTATGTGGTGTGATTTTCATATTTTCAACATAAAAAATTAAAAATAATTAACGTAAAAACCCTTTGTTATATCATGAAATGCGGTAGTGTTAAGTTTGAGGATGTGAAATCATAATGCATTTTATTGTTTTATTTCAAAAAATTTTGGAGTTTATATTTTAAATGTTGTGATGCTAAAATTTTAACAATTTTTTTGTGTGATACATTATTTTGAGTGAATTTTAGTTTCCAAATTGATATTTAATTGAAGTAATGTGTATTAACTCTATTTAAATTGTTAATGTGTTTTATTCATCTAAAAATAAAAATAGAAAGCAATGATAATATTTTGAAACTTAAATTGAAAAGTAAGAAGATTAAACATTTTTTATATAGTTCATTAGTGTAAATATTTTAATTACATTATATATGTTTCATGGCATTTCATTTAATTATTATTTTTTTGAATGTGATTATTATATTTGTGGTATTGTATATACATTTTCACTTAACCAAATGCAATTTAAGTGTATTTCTAATACATGAAAAATAAAAATATAAATGTTTGACGATAAAAAATATATATATGTAAAAATATTTACAAGTATATAATGTATTTGTTCTTGACAAAGTTCAATCTATTCTATGTTGATATTTTATATTTTAAAATGAAGAGACCGAAAAGTAGAAATCAACAAAGGAAATGGTAATTGTAAAGGTCATTTGACATTATAGTTACAAATATTTAATGATAATATTGCCAGTCGTGACTATAAAAAATTCATATAACAATATAAATATAAATATTAATTTAATTTAATATTTATCGTATAATACGATAAAGGTCGGATAATTATATGATATAGAGTGGTATTAATAATAAAAATGATATTATTTTTATGATAATAATAATAATAATAATAATAATAACAAAGAACACTGTAAATGATATATTTTGTTACTGGAAATTGAATTCACAACTTTTTTTCAAATTCACCGAACTACTTTTATAATTATTAAGTGTTAGTTAGAAAAACTAGACATAAAAGTTACAACCTCTTCTACCATCATTTTCATCTCAACCTCTTCTACCATCATTTTCATCTCAACATTACCATTAAATATAATCTTATAACTCATTTAAATTCAAATGTAAATAATAATAATTATTGTTAAAAGGTCAAGGATAAAAATGATAAAAAAAAACACTAATAATTATATTATAAATATGGTAGTATAAAAGTGAAAAAAAAATCCACAATTTTATATTTTTTATATCAATTATTTTTACAACTATTTTCATATATTCTATCAAATTACGTGTTTTACAGGAGTTTAAACATAATTATATATTTTATTAAATGATAGTCGAATAAAATAAAACATGCAATAACAATATTGGGTTAAATATGATTTTAGTCCCTCAACTATCACTCATTTTTGGTTTTCGTCCCTACTCGAAACATCAATGGTTTTTGGTCCTTGTTGTTTTGAAACTGTCATATTTAGTCCTTGAAAATGGACGGCGTTAATAAACAGCACATGTGTCAAACGGCAGCTTTGACACCTAGATTTTTACTGTGCTGATTAGATTAAATCTGCCAGGTGGGTGTTGAGTTAATTGAGATTAGCAGCAGTGATGTTGGTTAATTCAGATTAGGGTTCAAAAATCAAAATTGGGGAAAAGTATTTACTGTGTAAACCCTAGGTTCGAAACACTTTTACTCCAACAGTTTTACTCCCACACTTTTACTCTGTCGAAGCTGAGAGTCGCGTTGCGGTGGTTGGGGTTGCGAAGCGGTGCGGTGGTGGTATTCTCGAAGGTAAGTTTCCCAATTTTGTGTTGTTATTGTTGGTGTGAATATAATGATGGGGGTATGATGGGGGTTATAGGGTTTGGGCGGTCACGAAAGCTTATGAAGTGGTTAAAGGCTTTGGGTTGTTTGTTGAAGTGGTTTTCTTTGATGTAGTGAAATGAAAGGTGACAGTGGTTGCACACGAAGATCAATTGGTTCGGGAAAGTCCCAAAGCTGTGGATCATCTTCACGGTTACCATCTAAATTGTGTGGTTGTGGTGAAACATTATTGCTTTTGAAGGCAACTACTGTGAAGAACAAAGGAAGATGGTTTTTTAGATGCAGAAATTGGGCAGTAAGTTATTTAATGTTTCACTTGTTTTGCTGAATTTTGTGTTAATGGGTCTTATTTTGATTGCAGAATAATTCAAGTTGTAATTACTTTGAATGGCATGATGAAGGTGTTTCTGAAATTGAAGGAAGCATTGAAAGAAAAGGTGAAGAACTTGAGATGTGTTTTGAGAATGAAAAAGTTGTTCTGGCTCTAAAGAAGAAGAACGAGAAGCTGAAAAGGAAATTAGGAGAAGAGAAGAAAGTTGGAAAAGTGATGTTGTTGTTGTTTATTTTGTCATGGGCCTTAACAATTTTCTTTTGTATTATGTTTCTGTTTAACATGAATTGTAAGTAAGAATTATGGTTGAATAAAATGAGCTATTATGTTGCTGCAATATATATAATTGTATCAGCTACTGTGGTAAGTTCTTTCTGGCATGTTTTCATTCAGCTGTAATTTTCCTGATGGCCAAACTTATAAATGGAACTTTGTCTATTGATTTGTCGTTTATATGAATTGATTCTGTCCATTTACTAAAAGTGCCGCTGAACTGGCAAAATGATTGAGGGTTATATGGCTATAGGTTTACAAAGAAGTTTGTGGTAATGATAATTTGTGTTGTCTTCTGGTCAATTTAATTAAGATTTAGTAATTGTCACATTTTGGAATTAAGCTTTGGTGCAGATTGTGCAGATCTACAGAATAGAAGTGGTCTTATCATTTCTTTAGTGTATAAAGGTTTATTCTTAGTTAGTTTTAGTAAACTAACTATAAATGGGAAATTAATCAAGAATGACCTTGATTGTATAAATTTTAACTGGCATTGTGGACGAAGACATCAATCAGTAAAAAGAATACGCGATCTACCCCAATCCTACTGAGTTCCGTGAACTGATTATACATTTGAGAATAAACTCGGGCAATTTTACCAGTTAAATTGCAAGTTTGATAACTTTGAATATAAGTATGCATAAAAGATATAAAATCTGCATATATAAATCTGCAATATATAAGATATAAAAGTATGCAGAAAATCTGCAATTATAAATCTGCCATATATAAATCTGCAATATATAACTGATACAAAATTCAATTGAGGCAAAAGTATGCATAAAATCTGCATATATAAATCTGCAATATATAAGATATAAAATCTGCAATATATATATAAATGAGGCAATATATATATCATTGTTATCTTATATAAATCTGCATATATAAGATATAAAATCTGCAATATATATATATATATATATATATATATATATATATATATATATATATATATATATATATATATATAAAATCTGCAAGATATCATTTGCTTCCATTCACTTCCATTCACTTCCATTCAAAAGTTCTAGATAAAATATCCAATCCATTCAAAAGTGCTAGATAAAATATCCATAATAGAAGATAAGAAGGAATCTGCATAAAAGTGGTCCCTTAAAGGTAGTACCACCGATGACAAAAGTGGGTGAATAAAGTGGTCCCAGCACTGCAAAATCAGCCACCCATTACTACTGTTTCCTAAGTGGGTCACAATGACAAAGCCAATACATTAAAATAACCACATGGCTACAGTATGCAGAGTACAAAATATATTAAATCTTCAACTTGTGCTAGCTTGGGATCCTAGATCTTGTGAAGCCATTAGTCGTGAGGATGTCCTTCTTCCACTTTGGTGAGTTGATGAAGGTCCTGTTCCACTTTGGTGAGTTGATGAAGGTTGTCCAGAATGAGAAGTCAGCCTTGTTCCTCCTCCCTGTGACATTGATGGAACTGGTTGTGCTTCAGAACCTCCTGCAGTGGTAGTTGGTCTTGAGCTGCCGCTTCCTCCTACACTTGAAGTTCCTCTAGTGTTCTGTAAATAGAAGTAAATATCACTCCAAGCATCATTATGAATGTGAAAGTAAGTTAAGTTATGAAAGAGTGATGTTGTACCTTTCTCTTTGCCCTTTTACAGCTTCGTACATTATGACCAAATGCATTACAGCTGCTGCATTTCATAAGAACATTCTTCTTTGATAATTTCACATGACTAACATATTCATCAGCATCCCTTCTTCTTAGTTTTTTCGGCCTCCCAGGTGGTGTTTTGTAAATTGGAGGCAGTAATGATTGTGCTTCAGAAGTCTTCCACAGTTGTTGTCCATTGATTGGAACAATCTCAGGCTCATAACAAGTTACATAAGCCTCTTTTTTGTAATAAGGATGTACATAGTCTTCAGGATTTTCTAGTTTGTAATTTATGGCAGCCACAGCATGCCTACAAGGAATTCCAACCAAATCCCAAAAATAACAACTACAAGAATGGTTACTTAGGTCAACTACAAATTTATCCATTGTAAACCCGTGAGTTACTTCGAATTTTGCAGCCCCTGCCCAAGTTGGAATCCAATTTCCACTCTTCTCTACTTCCCTATCAAGCCTTTTTCTTGGTTTAGGCATGACAACTCCTGTATATGTTGTTGCTTTTTCCCTAAGAGTTGCAAACCTCCTCATAATGTAAGTTCTAATCCATTCCATCATTGTTATGATAGGTTTGTCTCTAGCTAATAAAATGGTGCTATTAAAGGACTCTGACAAGTTATTTATCAAGACATCGCATCTAGGATAACAACTAAATGCATGTTTACACCAACACTTAGTTGGAATAGCTAGCAACCAATTGTAAGCATCTATGTTAACATTCTTTAACTCACCCATTTTCCTTTCTCAGTCTTGTTGATAAGTGGCCTTTGCAGCCGCCATCATAAGATCTCTAATGATCACTCCTCCACCAAACTTTTTCTTGTAATTGTTATACAAGTGCCTTACGCACAGTCTATGTTCCACTCCCTCCAATATCTCATCAAACACTGCCATTAATCCCTGGTAAACAGCAAACGTTGGGGTGATTACTAAATATTATCACTGGTACAAAATATAAGAGAAGAAAAAATTACAAAAAGCATACCTTTTGTTGATCAGAAATGAAAATCCAACGTTGGCAATCAATGCCACCAATGTCATCCAGAAGTAGGGTCAAGAACCATCTCCAGGTTTCTTTGCACTCGGTTTCAACAACAGCAAAAGCTAAGGGGAAATATTGGTCGTTGGGGTCTCTGCCCACTGCCACCAACAATTGACCACCGTATGTGGTCTTGAGATGACAACCATCTACCCCTATGAATGGCCTGCAACTTCCTAAAAAGCCTTGCTTACAGCCCTCTAAACACATATAAAAAGAACCAAATCTTGGAGGTAAACTTGGCTGAGGTTGATTCACTTTAATCTTAAACGTACCACACTTCACTCTTAGCAATTCTCCAACATAATCGTATAGTCGACCATACTGTCTTTCCCCATCACCAACCAAAGAATCTAATGCAATTTGTTTAGCCTTTCCAGCTTTCCAAGCTGTGATACCAACACTGAATGACTTCTTAATGTCATCAATTATTTGGTTCACTGACATGTTAGCCACATTAACAAACCGGTCTGTTAATACTTGTGCTATCCAGTTTACATTTGCACTTTTGTTTCCAAAAACTCTTCCACAATTGTGTTCTCCAACCAAGGTTTTGACACAAAATGTTTGCTTGCCTCCTACCTTGCTAGCCATGATAACAAAACCACATTTGTTTTTACATATTGCCCTTGCTCTAGTTCCATCATTTTTGACAAACTTAACCTCTTTACCATTTAAAACACTATGCTCCATTACTGCATTTTTAAACTCCCTTAAGGTACAAAACTCCATCCCCAATTCAAATTTGAAGTTCTTGCTCATATCATCTTGTCTAAACTTTTTAAACTTTGCCTTTTTCACCCTCTCATCACCATCACTGTCTACATTTGAATCCAATTCATCACTGCTATATTCTTCATTCATATCATCTACATGAACTTCTTCATTTATGATAAAAGATCCTTCTCCAACCTTGCCCCTTTTAGTCACACGTTTCTTCTTCTTCTTCATTGTAGTCCACCTCTCCAAGACTGGATTAATGTCTCTAACAACTTCCTCCACCCTAGCATTGTCAACACCAAAGCCGTCATCATCATTAGCCATTCTGTCTTCCTCACTATCATCCAAACATTCGTCATTTGAAGCTTCTACAAACCCCTCAACCACATTCCTCCCTTCATCTTCTTCAATTACAGAATCTTGTTGATCCCCAACATCATACTCTGCCGTTTCCTCACCATCATCACACTCTTCCTCACCCATTTCAACATCTTGTTGTTCATCACCCATTTCAACATCTTGGTCTTCCTCAACCATTTCATCCTTTTCTTGTTCATCACCACCATCATACTCGACACCCATTTCATCCTTTTCTTGTTCATGACCACCATCACACTCTTCCTCACCCACTTCAACATCTTGTTCTTCATGACCACCATCACACTATTGTTCTGCCACTTCACCAGAAGGAAGAAAATGAACTAAAACTGCCTCACTGGTAACATGTTGAACATACATGTCTATCTCTTCCTTAGTCTCCTCCGCATACCTAGCCAAGTACAATGCTTCCATGTCATTACTCAATAATCTGATACTGTTCATCTGCGTTTGTTTCGACCCCTTCCACCACAGTTTGAAATCTGCATCATACTTAAATTCTGTAACTATTCCAATAGCTTCAAAATACGACCACCGATCCGGATCAATTCCTTTCATCACGTGAATCTCTCCTCCTAAATACCGTAGCCCATTATCAAACTTCCCCATGTGATGCAAACAGATGTCGAACCCCATTTGTAGACCTACATTTTGCCAAAAAACTTTACGATTTACTTTGGAAAATCCAAAAGAAAAACAAAAAAGTAGCTTTCTTACCTTGCTTTTCTGTGACAAAACGACCACCACCGCAGCGCAACCTCCACTACAACGAAACGACCACCGCACCACTTCGCAACCACCACCGCACCGCTTCGCAACCACCACCGCACCGCTTCGCAACCACCACCGCACCGCTTCGCAACCCCAACCACCGCAACGCGACTCTCAGCTTCGACAGAGTAAAAGTGTGGGAGTAAAACTGTTGGAGTAAAAGTGTTTCGAACCTAGGGTTTACACAGTAAATACTTTTCCCCAATTTTGATTTTTGAACCCTAATCTGAATTAACCAACATCACTGCTGCTAATCTCAATTAACTCAACACCCACCTGGCAGATTTAATCTAATCAGCACAGTAAAAATCTAGGTGTCAAAGCTGCCGTTTGACACATGTGCTGTTTATTAACGCCGTCCATTTTCAAGGACTAAATATGACAGTTTCAAAACAACAAGGACCAAAAACCATTGATGTTTCGAGTAGGGACGAAAACCAAAAATGAGTGATAGTTGAGGGACTAAAATCATATTTAACCCAACAATATTTTAATGTGTTTTTATAAAAATGTTAGACCAATAACTGTTTCCCTCTTAGCTTTGCAAAGTATAATTTTTAACCTATTTGAAAAACGTACTTTTCTTAATTTATTTCTTTTTATGATATTCACAGTTTAATTTTAGATTTTAAATAAATAAGGATTATAAATAGGTGGAACCTAGGGTGAATAAGTGATAGTCTTAATTCAACGGTGCTTGATGAGGATAATAAAAGTGAGTTAAAAGTCAGATCAACTTTTTAATAGTCCCAATTGGAAAATACCTTTTTAATACTTTTTTTTTTACATTTTTTTTATTATCGTTTATAAAAACTAATAAAATAGTCACACATATTCTATTATATAAAATTTATTTAAAAAAATATTAATATTGTTCAAAATTATAATAGACATTCAAAAGTACATTAACTAAATGTTCATAAATTCTATTCTAAAACTTTTCAACTTATATCCCCACTTAACCATTACATACACCAAATCGGACCATTCTACACAAACCCTCAACTTATAAATCATTCTGGTCAACTCCCTCTACCTACCCCTTTTTCAGATATACATAATTTTCAAACGCCACCATCATTTTATCAAATTTTATTTATAATTTTGATATATTTTAATTATCAAATTTACAAATTTTTATGTTTATGGGTCAAAGTCAAATCTTTTTCTTAATACAATCTTTAAACTTTAAGTATAAATAAAAGTTAGTTTTTTTTTTCTTTTCATCGATCAAACTGAAGAGTTATCTATAAAAGACATTATGATACGTTGTGTTGCTGGAGCGTTCTCACTTCGTGGTGTTGATGTAACTCTTATTATCTTTTAGCCTATTGTTCCATACCCAAATACTTAGATAAACTTGTTCATCTATCTGGCTACGTACCAAAACCCCAAAAACAAAGCAGTGGGGTAGGCACTGCCCAATTTGGACCACTCACTCACTCTATTCAATACAATACATTAATATTATATTTAAATCAAACCAAATAATAATGGACAATTTGGCTTCCTCCACTACGGTTTGCCTTAGCCAACATATACTTATTGGAGTTATTGGTGTGCCAAGTGAACCTCAACTCATTCCATCCCAAAAACTTATTAAGTGAGTAGAACTTTTTACATTAAATAAAATTAAATAAAACAATTAGTATATAAATAACACATCAATAAATAAAATTAAAAGTTTCATATAAATAAGAAATAAAGTTAATTTAATATATATATATTATGTATGTAAATGTAGATTTCACTTTTGTACTATAAACTACTAATGGATATAGTATGGCCGATCAGGACAAACAGTCGTTGAAAGTACTTAAAAACTAATTAATAATGTAACAATCATTAATGAACGGTTAATAAATATATTAACAGTCAATCAATAGGTTTGATTACCATAAACTTTATAAATATAAGTTTGATGTTATAATTCAATTCATTGAGATCTTCTTGAAAACATTAATTTGTTTGGAGATTACTCCTTGAGAGGTGTGAACTATCTATAAAGTAGGTCAAGACAACCATCCTTCAACCTCACATAACCAAAACAATTTTACAAACTGATTTGGAAAGATTGAATTAAACTTAAAATTTATTTTTAACTTATAACAAAAATCTATTATCTTGAAATTTTATATTGAAAAAATTATCATATTTTATATAAATTTTTCACATGCCATATCTATTTGATGTATTTCCTAAAAAAAAAAAAAAAACTTTCACCATTTCTTCTTCAAAGCCAACACATTTCATGGTGGTGCTTGGTGGGTTCCTCCAATTCTTCCCACCCATTAATGTATAATCAAGATTTTCCACATTTTTAGCTACAACATAAAGTGCCAAATGGAGTTACATACCACAGACAACCTATGAGCCAACACCAATACTAAAATAAAAGGAAAAAAAAAAAGTATATGGCGGTTTTTTAAAACTGTGAGGCTATGCTATTTTCTAACCCAATGACAATAAAATGAAGCAAACCACATGTCTCTCTCTAACTATAAATTTTAATCCTCAGTTGCGTATCAGTATTTTCTAATAAATGTGAATCAAAATATATAAATAGACAATGACCTTTCTCAATTCTCACATCACACCGTTTATTAACGGACAAAACGAAAAAAAAAAATTGAAAAGTGGTATACATACTGCCAAATGCAATGCCACCACAATTCTCCGGCATTAACCGCCCATACCACGTCATCTCTACTTGGGCCAGGCCCAATAAGAGAAAACTAAAATAATAATACTATACAATAATATTTATATTTTAATTATGATTAACTTAAGTGGTTTATATATTCCAAACTAACGACAATATACAAAATAAAATAAAATAAAAAATTAGGATAATTGGAATTTTGTTCTTCCATCTTTATAAATACGTTTATATACATTACTTACAAAGAAGCTGTTTTTATCAACTAATCTTCAATTAGCATTATTCATTAATTGAGAAAGGATATCCATACCATTACGTAAAAACATTATCTTTAAGATATTTGCATTGGTCCACATCCAACTTTCTAATTTCTTTAAGTATTTTTTTAAAGGTAATTTAAGTTATCTGGGGATAATGTTTGCATCATATCTTTAACACAGGATGAAATTGAATGCGTGTAATATTTATACATCATTATTTTTTAATTTATTTTTTCATATTTAAACTTGCAATGAATTACGTTGCAAGATAGTTATTAAATATATATTAACATGGAGTGAAATGAATATTAAATAGAATGCATATATTCCAAGCTAAAAAGATTGAAGAAAAATGGCTGTTGAAAATATTTTTTTATTTGTTTTAATATTTTTTTTTATTTGTTTTGGATTATAAAAGGTCAACTCTCGAAGGCAGCTATTTCGGTCATTCACAGCTTTGTCTGATAAAATAAGACAATTCGTCATTGAAAAAGCCTAGGTTAACTTCAGAAACACCTTTACAACCTTAAAGTTTGTGCAAAATTTACGGTTATTTATGATATTATTAGAAATAAAAATTCCATTTTTTGTTTTTCTGGTTTTGCCTCTTTCTTCATATATTGTCATCTTGAAAAGCAATTTTCTGTGTGTGCCCACAAATTCACTCTTCCATGAACATTCTTTTACGAAGGTACGTTTTCTGAACCTTAATCTTCTCTGCTTTGGTTGTCGTAAATTTACTCCTTTTTAGCTTCGATTTGCATCGACATTTTGAATATTGTTTGCTTCTCTTGCCACCAAAAAAGAAGTGTAAGGTAATGATTGTGCCACATGCCCATTAGTTGTTTTTCTTCTCTTTGCATTTTCAAGGAACATATTTATTATTTTTAAAACTGTCCATATTCCACACATGATGATTAATTTATTTAATTAAGAATATCACCTCATCTTTTCTTTTCGTTTGCAATGAATTTGATAGCAAATAAAAACAAATATGGTGGAGGATTTGGATGCAAAGAAGGAATATGTAATAATGAGCTTAGATGTTCAATTATGACAAACTTTCTTATTTTCAGGAGTTAATATAGTTTTTTTTTTTGGATAAAGTTGGAGTAGACTTTTCATACATTTATTTTTGATAATTTATTGTGGATATATATATTTTTTAATTAATTGTGATCGTGTGTGTATGATCTAGCATGTGTGATTGAATTAATCCCGTTAACCTCTTGGTAGTATTCCCATATAGTGTTTTAATTTATAATAAAAATAACAAAAAAAAAAGTGTAATAATATTTAGCTTGCAAAATGAGATTTTTGAACTCGTTTCATGAAAGCATCGATAAAGGGGACACGATTTGTATAGTTCATTATTTGTTGTATGTTCTAAGAAAAAAAAAAAAACTAAAACTAAGAAACTTCTCACAATTTTTTTAGAAGAGTAAAATTGACGCGACGAATTAATTATAAGAAAAAGAAAATATACTTGTAACATTATCTTCAGCATGTCCATATTTTAGGTTTGTATGTTCTTTTTTGAACTTTTTTTTTTTTTGTTGAAGTTGATTGAATTCTCGCATACATATATATTGCTAACACTTAAAATTTCTTAGAGATAATTATTATGCAGAAAAAAATGCCCCATATTGAGAAATGCGGTAGAATTAGATGTGCACAACAATAAAGTAAACAGAAATAATAATTACTAAGTTTTATTTTTATATAAAAGAGAGTGTGAGGTATGATGTAGATAACATAATGAAAGAGTTTGAAAAGATGGGTTTTATGAATAATATATCTCTTAAATAATTTAAACACAGTACATTTTTCTTCTTGTTCTTTTTAATATATGTAATTTGAGTCTTATAAAGCTTTTCTTCGAAATGAATATTGTGGAACAAAACCATACTTTGTATAAAAAAAACTACTTTATTACTTGAATCATTTAGGATATTGAAAAACTTATTCTTTATATTCTATTTAAATAAAAAATATAATATATATATATATATATATATATATATGTTAATATATGTATTTTTATTTTTTTTTAATAAATTTATAGGTGAGGTAGCTAATTATATGTATGGCAACAAAAATAAAAGACACGGGTGTGGCGGGGAAGGAGAAGAAGGTTGCATCTTCAAATTCTTCTACCACAAACACAAAAAAGACCACAACTAAGTCATCTTCAACAAACAAGGCTACTTCAAATTCCACATCGGATAAACAAATTCCTAATTATCTAAAACCAACAATAAGTTCAAAACGTCTTGACTCTCACTCCTCTTTCAAGTTTCCTAAGAATGATCCTCCCCCTAAACCCATCCTAAATAGAAGAAGATCTCTTGAACCATCATCATCTTCACGAGTTCATAAACAAGCACTTTCACCTTCTCCTTCAAGGCAACACAAAGCTCTTGTGTCCCCTGGTCCACGAGAAAGGAATGTTCCATTTCGAGCTTCAAGTCTTCCAAATAAAACTACTCTAAATCCTTCAAAATCTACTTCAGACACACTTACAAAGACCCCCATAAAAGGAAGAACACAATCATCAAGTGAGAAAACTGTTAAGAAGAGTACTAATAATGCTTGTACTTCTAATCCTAAACAGGACACTTCTGCTAACCTAAATAACATTTCAAAGAGTAGCAATACTACTCAACCAGAAGATAAAGAATGTACAAATGAAGTGGATGAAGAAGCGCAAAAAGTGAAGAATATAGAAAAATTGACACATCAAGTAGTTGACTCTGAACATGAAAATGAACACGGGCACGAGCTTCATCACCAAGAACATGACCATGCATACCTGCAAGATCATGAAGATGAGCACAAAGGACATGATCATGGAGAGCATAAGCATGAACATGATTCTGAAAAGTGTGATCATAAACACGAGCATGATCTCGAAGAGTGTGAGAATAATCACACACATGATGTTGAAGAGAATGAGCATCATGATCATGAAGAGTGTAAACAAAATCTTGAGGAGACAGGTCAAGCTCGTGTTGAAGAGGATGATGAGAAGGACGTTCCTAGTATCTTGGAAGAAGAGAAACAGAAAGAGAATGATGATAGAAATCAAATTGAATGCGACATTCAAGAGAGTGATAATTCAATAGTTAAAGAAGTTGAGGCTAAAGAAGAGGAAGAAAAAACACAAAGTGGAGTTCTACAAGAAGTTTGTGAGAGTGAGAGCAACAATGAAGTAGTAGAAGAGAGAAAAGAAGTTGAAGATTCAATGGAAGAAGAAAGAGAAGGTAAAGTAGAGAATGAAGCTAAAGAAGAAAATGTTGTAGAGAATGAAGCTAAAGAAGAAAATGTTGTAGAGAATGAAGTTAAAGAAGAAACAAAAGAAACAAGTGATGTTGCAGAAAAGGACAAAGAGGCTGAAACTTGTGTGTCCAATGATTCCACTGAAGAGAATGAGAGCAAATTATTGAAAGGAAAGAGGAATAGTGTAAGAGCATTGGCAGGTGCATTTCAAAATGTTATTGACCATCAAAAATGACCCCAACAATGTAAAATAGGAAAATAAAATAGAGAAAAGGAAGAACAATACTTAAATTAAACATATTTTAATGTTTGTACCTTTTTTACCTAAAGATGGAAAATCATATTAGGCATTTGTTAAATTTTCTCAACTAATTAAGTTTCACATATGTAATCCACCCATTTACTTATGTATAATTACATAATTCAAATGCATATTATTGTTATTTTAATTATTGTGTACTTGTAATAATTTACACTATTGGTTTTTTCAACATTCACATATTAATTTAAGTTATTCATTTTTCTATTTTTCATTTGGTATATTTATATACATTTTTTTATTATCAATTTTTATAGTACTTAGTAGCATACTAAATATACATTCATAATTATTTAATTTTGAATATTCATTTTTATTAGTATTATGTTCACATGCACTTGAACTTTGTGTGTTAATAATTAGTTATTTTGAAATTTATTCATCATAAAAATTTAAAATATATTTCAAAAAGATGTCTAATTTATATATCTGCAAAAAAAAATTAAGATTGAATAATATAAAATAAAATAACAAATATTAAAAATATTTTTGTTTAAAAATTAGTTATGAATAAGAAAAATTAAGAATACATTATTATTATTATTATTCGTGATGAATAAAAGGTATATCAATATATAATAATATAATTCCCTCCCCCCTTAATTTTAGTTTAAAATAAATTATTATTATTTATATTTCAATTAAAATACTTAATTATTAAAAGTATGTAATAAACAAAATCAATATGAGAAATTATTTTTTTATTGATTAGATCGTATCAATAACTACAATACTAAAAAGTTGTTTATAAAAATTGAATTACTTTTCTAAGTTCAAAGGTTTATCTACTATTAAGATTTTGAGGCAAGCAAACCAAATTATTTATTATTAAGATATTTCTAATTTTTGCTGTACTAATTAAAATTTGAAAGCAAAATATTTATAATTGATATAAATACCATTATTTTATTGTTCACTATTTTGAGACGAGCGGACTTAGAGAATATTTCTCATTTCTCCCGCCAAACGAAAAGATTTATAATTAATCTAAATAACTTAATTATTAAATTTCCCAATTAAATAAAAAAATATATAAAATATAAATATTCTTGTAGAACTAATAATTTTACATTAAAAGTTGAAGTAAAAAATATTTCTCTTTCAACATCACAACAGCATTTTTTAAGGACAAAATAGAAGTTCCTGATAATAACACGTGAAATATAATGTTAGATGTAATAATGTTATCCCTTCCCGACGAAGTTTCGAACAATAAATATATTTTGTGGAATTTAGCTTTAGTTATCTCATTCTTATGTTCTTTTAAAACTATTTATATATGATTGTTAGTTTACCATTTATTTGAAATCACTTTCTTTTATTTAGAAGTTGTAAATATTTTAATTTAATAATTGATTCTTCAATTATTTTTTATTTACTTACGAATTATATTCCTTACAAATTACAGTGGATGCAAACTAAGGGTTATAATTATTAGATAATTTATTTCAAACCGAAAAAATATATTCCAACTAACTGTCAAAGAATAAGTGATTTGATCAACTTAGTATTAAGATTAATCAAACTACTAACACTCAGTAATAGGAACCACATATGTGTCAAAGAGTGTCTAATGAATTACATTCAAATTCAATATAAAAGAATAGTTAATGTATTATTGAAAGTTATCCAATATAGAGGAAGTTTATATATAAATTAAGGATGATCTTCACACTATATTTTTGGGTGTTAATATTTTTAAATTTTTAAATATACAAAATATACTAAAATTAAAAATGATATTTTTAGTTATATATTAATTTATACATGTTTAAAATTTTTGAAAGGATCAAGAATAAAAAAGCACCCAAAATTCCGCTACTCTGTATAAAGTGATATTAAACCCGAAATCATTCTTTTATAATGATTCTTATATATTTTTTTTTTCATTTTTTTTATTTTTTTTGTTTTTATATGAGTATTTATATCGGTTAAAAAATAATTTTAAGTCTAACTTAATTATATAAAATTATTATTTTAAAGTGATTTATAAATTTTTTTATTTTGAAAAATTAATTATAAATTTAATTTAATTTCATAAAATAAAATTTGTATTCATTTATACTCGACTACCTTTAATAAGTTATCTGACTATCTTCATGTTAACTCACTTGAATACCAGAGTAAGTGTTCTATCACTGATTGAAGCAAATAAATGAGAAGAGAAAGGGTGGAATTTTCAGCTGTGTTCAACATAGTTAACAAACACTATTTCACTGTTTCTTTTGCAAGAAGAAATTTAAGCAATCTTCAAGACAATTCCTACAAGCGCATGGTCGACCAGAAAAAAAAAACACATAACACAACAACATATACTTCAGTAATGTCGACTTATATAAAACCAACTCCAACACAAATTTGGATCATGATATTTTTACGACTTTTTAAGAACGAATTATGTGTCACAGTTATTTATCCGTATATTTAATACGGATCAATCACGAGTTAACACATATGCAATTGTAAAAAAGTCGTTAAAAATACTTTTTCCAAAAATATCTCTTATATAATATACTTTGATTCAGAATAAGCTATTCTCTCCAAGCTTAGTTGTCGCCGAAATTTTGCTATAAAAATCTCAGCTCTTTTATCAATATCATCTTCTGAAGCACACGCCATTGTTCTTCTACATCGAAGCATGTAATCCTCAGTGATTTCTTCATCCACAAGGAACCTTTGCTTGCGCATTTGTTTGTGGAACAAACTGCACCATCTTTGTTTTAATCTTGTGGATACACTGGAATGCATTCGCCATGAGTGCATCATTGTCTTCAACTTCTTTACAGACCTATGAATTTCTCTAATGAGTGGTGTAGATTTCTGTCTCTTCATTTGCTGACGTAGAAGCTAGATTGATTTTGATGATATATATATAACTGATGATCATATGCGAGTACTAGTTAGTGGTTTTATAGGATGAAAAACAAAGAAGTTTCTTGCAGAAATTACGTTGGCGTGTATCTTCAAGCTGAAATGATTGAAAATATGGAAAATCTCTGTTAATTGCGCAACGGGTTTCAGGAAATAGTGTGGCAATAACGAGTGTTTCTTCTCAAGCTTGAAATTAGTGAATTACTATGATGTTGGCACCAGTCAGATTCATTTCTCTAGGAAGCCATTCATGTATTTTCCTGGTATATAAAATTGTCAACTTTAAGGTTTGATTTGAAAAAAAAAAAATGTTTGTTGGGTTTGGGCCACACCCCCTTGTCTCTTGTTTTTGTAGATCAGGTTTTGAAACTACTTTGAAGTTTAGATTTGAGTCCATTCAGTTTTATAGATCAGTTTGTGAGGTAAGAGCTGTCTCATTTTCTAAAGATTACAGTTTTAGCTGACATAAGATTTGTGTTTTTCAACAGAGAAATAAAAGTATTGACAGAAATCAATTGATAGCGTGTGAATCTCTTATGAAATGAGTACTGTGAAAGAAAAATGTTTCTTGGAGAGGTTGATTGTGTTTTTTTTTTTATGAAAATTTTTTTTTGACAACTTTTTAACAATAGTTTATATGATAATTTGTGATTGATTCATATTAATAAAATAGTAATACATAATTTATATTTCAAAAAATTGTTAAAAAAAGTTGTTAACGTAATATATGGATAGTCTTGTTCTTAGATACATGAGATTTTGGACATCTTTGCTGGTACGCTTGGTTGGAGTGGAAAGTGACTATTGAGAGATTCAAAAAGACAGAAGAGACAAACCAAAAAAATGTTGGAGGTTGGGTTGTGTAGTGTTTTCTGAACTTGTTAAGGATAGGGAGCAAGTGATCAACAAGGTATGAAACTAATTTTTTTGTGTTTGACTATTGCAAAAGGTTATATATACTATAATGTTTTTTCGCAGTGACACATTACCAACTTAAAAAGATTATGTTTGTAATTGTTTCTATAATCTACAGTAGTATATACATTCACACCCTTTTGAAGAATTTTTAAAAGCAAAACTGTGACGAGAAAAAAATTTAAAAGAAGTTATATGTATGGTGATTGATTTTAATAATTACTCGACAAATTTTAAATTATTAAAATATTTCTTTTGAATCTATTTTTAGAAATATTTGAATTATTAAAAAGATTAATTTTGGTAACAGTGGCGTATTATTAAATAAAAAAGTGTTATTGAAAGAAATGAGTAGTGCGTGGTTATGTTGGGAAAGAAGCAAACAGTGTTTGAAAATGTAGATGTTGGGCTAGTATTGGATCCGACATATCATAAGGCATTATTAAGTGAGAGTAGGGCATGGGCCACGATGCATTTAAGTGTTTTTGACATTGTTTGTACGACATGAATTAGGTTTACATTCTGTCAAATCATTCAATGCTCCATTATGCATCACCCATTTTACCCTCATTATTTTCTCTTTTATTAATATTAATTTTATCGTTTAATTCTTTTAGCGTTGTAGACTACGAGTTTACATAATTATAGACACTAATATTTTGATAGAAAATGATATTTAGACAATATTTTGTTTGATAATATTTGAATATCTTTACGTGTCATTTTGTGATTGGTCTATGGTAGTGTTTATGATTATTATTATTGATTGTAGAGTAATTTTGGACCAATCACAGAATGACGCGTAGATGATGTTCAAATGTTATCAAAAAAATGTTGTCTAAGTATCATTGTCCTATTTTGATACCATTTTTTTTTTCTTTATTTGTTTCGGATGAAGGGGTTGAGAAGTACTCCCTTACATTTTTTTTTTGTTAATCTTTTGATTTGTTTTGAGTTTATGTTGAAATAGTTCGTCTTCTTCTTTTAGTTTTTAGGTTGGTGGTATATTTGTTAAAGACATTCTTATGTTTAAGTTAGTTAAACAAATCTGATTGATTATTACAGTAAAATTTTAAATAATAAATGTAAGGTTTAATATCTCTAATGGTCCCTATTTTCGTCAAGAGCGTTTAATTTAGTCAAATTTTTTTTTATGTTCAATGTTGTCTTAAAGAATGTAATTTTTGTAAACGACGTTTAAATTGTTAACGACAGACAATGTGCAATAAGTGACACATCACCCTTGACACGTCGTCATCATCTTCTACCTCTAGAAATCCTAATTTCCCCCTAACCCTAACCGCCGCCGCGCTCACGGCCAGCCACCATCTTCGCACCTCCATCATCAAACATTTTGAAACCCTAACAAGATGGTCGCGCCACAACCACCGTTGTTCATCTTCTCCATCCAGCAACCACCCAGAAACACCACTATGACCATCTTCCCCTTCCTCCATCGTGAATCACCATCAACATTTTGTCGTGACAACCATGACTGCCGCAACGAGACATCGAGCCATGCACAAGCTCATCTTCTCTGTCAAGTCTTCAACCTATAAAAGAAAATACAAAGAACAAAGAAACCAATTGGAGTATAATCGATGCCGCAAAAGCACCATTCTCCATCAATCTTCATCTTCTCCAACCATCGTGAAGCTCCTCTTCAAACCTGCAAGT
Organism: Vigna mungo; assembly: GCA_036885675.1. NCBI lineage: Eukaryota > Viridiplantae > Streptophyta > Magnoliopsida > Fabales > Fabaceae > Vigna > Vigna mungo. The sequence goes on along the minus strand of CP144699.1, from coordinate 39,627,316 downwards.
AGAAAGAAACCAAATCGCGGACAAGCAACCACGAGCAAGATTTGCATCGCCACGCTCCTACATTTTGAAACCCTTTCAATTTTCCTCTCACAGCGGCGTAAGGAAGCCTTCCCCCTTACATTCAAAAATCCTAATTTTTTGGGTAGGGAAGGGACTGTCATGTGGCAGTCTTTCGTTGACTACGTCATGTTTCAGTCAAGGCAAATCAACACTGATCATAGCTGGACTGTCTGTCGTTAACGATTGAAACGTCGTGTGCAAAAAAGACCAAATTACATTCTTCAAGACAACATTGAACAGAAAAGAAAAAAAAAACTGAGACCAAATGAAACACACTTGATGAGAATAGGACCATAATGGATATTAAAAGTAATTGTAATTACTTATATTTTTACTTTATCTCTGTGTTCATAAGTTTTCAAGTGAACTTTTAATTAAAATTAATCTAATTACGACTAAAAACTCATAAATATGATTTACGTTTTTTTACTTTGTTAAACATGTTGGAGTTATGTTAATGATTTTAATACGTAACTACTGATCAGTTTACTGTAAAAAATGTTAACTAGTCGATTGAAACGAAACATTTCTTTAAGTTTGGGAACGGAACCGCTCGATCATTATGGAAATGTGTTAACGAAAAGGGTTATATGGTACAATACAATTTGACATTATCTTTCTTTTATAAATGTAAAGGTTAATTTTTAATAATATCATTTTAGCTCTATAAAAGTTGTGAAATAGTAATTAAACACTTTTTTCCTATCATGCGTTGACGAATTTAGTTTCGCAGTGTTATTGATTTGTGGTGCTTTTCATATCTGGAAAGTGAAAGAAAAGTAATTTGAAGGCATTTTTTTGTTAAGACTTCAAACACTGCTGTTATGGTTGCGTGCTGCCCAAAACTCAAGGAATATATATAATGTCAAGTTGTTCCTGTTCAGACAATACTGTTCCGCGTGGGATTTTCTTTTTCAAAATTTAAATATATTAATTTGAATTCTTTTATCCAAATTATTTTATTCTACAAATATTTAAACTAAATCATTTTTCTAATTTGTAAGATTTTTTATCATTTAGATAAAAGGTTTCCATAACTACTGAATACTAACTTTATTTTGATAATAACTAATATTTAATAATTCAAAAGTATAAATACTTGTAGGTTAAAACTATTTTTTATTAAAGTTTTCTACAAGGTTTATATCTAAATTTTCTACCTTTTCCCTTCTCTTCTTTATCTTTCTACTTCCATCCCAATTGATTTTAATGTTATTGATTAATGTTTTTTTTTTTTTCAAAGGTTATTCTCCTTTGCTAAAAATAATAATAGATTCAACAAATTTCTTTTCATAAACATTAGAAAAATATTTAGGCTAAAAGCATTTATCATTTTGAAAAAAAAAAATCAGGATTAATTTTAACTTAAAAAGTAGAGTTGTCAAAACGGGTAACTCGGTCCGACTCGCTACGGGTTGACCACTTAGTGAGTTAACTCAACCCGGCTTATTCATTAACGAGCCGAAAAAATTCGAACCTAACCTGACCCACCACGGGTTCGTGGGTTAAACGGGTTGACTCATTGACTCACTATACTTTTTTTCACGCTCTTCTTTTGATATTCTTATAACATGTTACTTTGATCAATCAAATTAAAACAGTAATAATTAGACCAATTGATATAAAAGAAACTAGATTGAATAATCTAAATTATTAAGTAACATGTGTTTATTTTGTATTTATTAATATAAAAAAATTAAAGAATTTTAGTTATTATAAGTAACATGGGTTTATTTTGAAATAATTAATATAAAAAATCTTAGTTACATAAGGAAAAATCTTAGAGGATGATATTTTTCCTTACGTTTCCTTTTGCTCTCACAAATAACAGGAAATGAACAATGTTTTTTCTCTTTATTATTTGCTCTTAAATAAAAAATATAAAAAATTTATTTGGAATTTGTCATCATAACCAATTCGTCTCTTGGATGTAAAAAATTTTGGAATAGTTGTGTGTTATGGGAGAATTTACAATTTGATTAATAAAATTATATGAAAAATTAAACAAGATGATTTATAGTTTTTGTTAGAAGTATTGTATAATATCTGCAGTTTTTACATAAAAAATTATGTGTTTAACTATCTAGGTCGGTGTATTTATATGTTTTTGTTTGTGTTTTTGATCGTCTGAGCAATTGTCCACTTATATTTGTGAGTATGTTTGTAATTTCAATCTCATCCAAGCTAAGAAAAATACATAAATGTAAAAGTGAAAATGATACACATTTTAAAATTTTTCACTTAAATGAAATTTCAATTTTTATAAATTTTATATAACTAAATCAATCCTATAAATTTATAGAATTTCATATATATTTTTTTAAAATTTATTAATTCAAATAGCATAATTTTTCCTACAATATTTCAAGTTATCTTTTAAAATAAATCATCCATCTATTGATATATCTGTTTTTCACTATTCTCTCTCTCAATCATTAATCTCATCTTTCTCCTTAAGAACAAAGCATTGCATTGCATTTTGAGAACTCCTAATCCATAGAACATACAAAAGTTATAAATAGTAATTTCACTTTGACATGGTTATATTTATTTAGAAGCAACCACAACCCTACATTTTGTTGTTAGAATTCCCACACTAACTAAAAATAAAACTATATAAGTAGGTGTAAACCTCATCCTAAAAACCTATTTTGTGGAGTTGAATTTGTTGGAAGTCCTACATTAACTAGAGATAAGACCAATTCATAGTATATAAGTGGATGCAAATCTCACCTTACAAGCCGATTTTGTGAGGTTGAGTTAGGCTTAAAGTCCACTTCTAACATGGTATCAGAACCATCGTTAAAAGCCTATCCTAGCAATATTTTTTTATTGTTGGACATATTATTCCACCTAGGGATGACAACGGGTCGGGTCGGGCACAAATAGTGCTCACTCGTAACCCGACCTGCCGAATAAAATTCTACCTGCTACCCGTTTAGAAAATACTCGCGGGTACCGCGGATAACCGCACAAAATAAAAAAATATATTTTATACATTTTAAAATAAAATTTAAATAAAATTACAATATATATATATATAATATAAATTACAAAAAAATTACAATATTATATAAAATATAAATTAAAATTTAATTTTAATTAAATTTAACCTAATAAAATATAATTTTATTTTATTTTTAATTAAATTTAATTAAAAATATATATAAATTATTTTTTTAGGAGTAACGGGTATCCGCTGGTCGGGTAGTATACTACCTGTGCCCAACCCGTTTAGAAGCGGGTATTAAAATATCCACTACCAATTATCCGCGGGTTGTAAATATTTGCGGAGGTAGTAACTACTCGCTACGAATTTTATTCCCGGATATCCGTGTTCGCGGATACTTTTGTCATCCTTAATTCCACATGTTATCGGACCGTTATCGACCACTCACTAATGTCTAGTCCTACGCTCATATGTATATATATATCAATATTTTTGAACTAGACTTAAAACTTAAAATCTGCTTCTCACATTGTTAGGTTTAACATACATTTTTTACATTTTCTATAAGTTTCTTTCATGTAGTTTGAGTGTCTACTAAAGAAAGGTTTGGTGAGTGCAGAAAGAGCAGGAGAAATGAGTGTGTAGTGATCCAAAAATTTTGCTCGAAAAGCATGAAGAAAGGTCAAAAGATTCGGTTTGATGTTACCTTTTTCTAATGATGTTAAGTAAATCTTAAAAAATGATTCGAATGGGTGTAAGTACAACTCGTGCTTTTTCCAATGAACATGGATATTAGATGCTTGAAGGTCAAGGGATGAACGCCATAATTGTGTAACTGGGTCCAACACAAACTAAAGCATCATTAAAAAAACCTTATTGCACTTAACTATTCTAAAGTTCAGGAAATTAAAATTGAGTTGTAACTCTCTATACACAGTAACAACCTCACTTCTTTGTCTTCTTATATAACATTTTTTTCAAAGCATTGAGATGGGACCAATACCAAGTAGGAACTCAAGAAAATGGTCACGGACATTGCTTGCTGTTAGAAGTTACATTGTATTTTCATTTCATTCAATCAATTCTTCTGTTCAACCATTCATTTTCAAATATATATATTGTTTTTACACATTTCCTTTAAAAAAAAACACACAAAACAATATCATATTGTTAGATTTACGAATTTATTCTAAGAAACACAACATCAAAAACATTCGAGCTACATATTTGTTATACTTATCTTTTAGAGAAACATTCGAGAATTTATTTTTGTGTCATCATTTATTTTAACAGAACACATTTACTTAAAAGTGTTTGCTAAAGAAAATCTGAGTTCAACCACACAAGAAATTGATATCATTCTCTACTCAAAACTTTAAAATAATAAACTTCTTCATCTTCAATCTTATATATTATTTTATTTTTTTATTTTTATCCAAACGAGACTTAGGTTCAAGTCTAAATTTATAAGATTATAACATTGAGTATGAGGTTGTAATGTTTGCAGTTCAATTACTGGTGACATGTACTTATTATATATTTTTCTTTATTTTGAAAGAGAGTTATTGAATTTAATCATATGTTATATGGTTGGTAATTAAAGATTATGTGTTAAGACCACTTAATAATTTATGCGGTTTGACTTTCTGGTGCGTGATGTGATGCAGGAGAAAATGATTTTGTCCTCTTCCTTTGTCACTTCTTACTGCTTCTTTCCTTCTTAAGTAAAGGGTTGAGATTCATTGAACTATGAAAATGATTAATGCTATAAACATGTATTTATCCCACCATAATATTGTGTTTTAACGAAAATATAATCACTACAAGAATTTTTATTCCGTCTATAGAATCTTCTTTTGGAAAATGTTTCGATAATTTATAATTTGTATTATTAATAAATAAAATGTAATAAAGGTGTGACGAGAAGTAAAGGATAAAAGAAGAAAAATAAATTTTATTTTATAAACTGATTTTGTTTAATTAAATTAAAATTATTTAAAATTGTCTTAACAATAAATAAGGTTTGTTATTAAACTTATATTATAAATAATTTAGTGTCGTCAAAACGGATCATTCATGAATTGGTTACTTAATGAGCCATTCAACCCAACTCATTTATTAACGAGTCAGGAAAATTCGAACCCAGATCGATACACGGGTTAGTGAGTTAAACTTATGAGCTCCTGACTCACTTAATTACAATTTTTTTAAAATAAAAAAATTACAATTTTTTTTATTTAAATCTAAATAAATTTCATTTCCTAAATGATGTTAAGCTCAAGACAATTCAAAAAATGAAAAAAAAGTACAATACCATCCACATATAATAAACCAGTATATTTTAGGATTTTATAAAATAATATATTAATAAAAATAGATGGATTAGTGAATCAACCCATAAAAAAAATACATTTTTTTTTAACCCAATATGAATATGTGGTGGGTCAAATTGACTCGGGAAATGTAAGTCATTTTAATAGCTCTAATGGAAGATCTATTTATTGACATTCATAATTGTTATATTTTATTATTTCGGAAATCAATGATAATTCATTTATTATTATTAACATTTGTAAAATGACTTAAAAGCATATTAAGATACATATATTATATAAAGATTAATTTAAAAAAAAAGTTGTAATAATAGAAGGAAAAGAGTATGAAAAATCCGAGGTCACACGTGAAAGAAACATCAAATGTTAAAAACAAAGAGAAAAGAACAAAAATAAAAGAAGGTTCCTTTGGCGTCCGCATTCTCCGCGGCCTAACGTACGACTGCATAACATAAGTCACCCTTTTAACTTCGGATTCATATATTAAAATGTTTTAATAAAATAGAAACCAAAAACAAAATAAAACATTTAAGCCGTTAATCTCATCTCGTTCTGAAAGTTTGAACATATTTTGTGTTTATTATTTCTTCTTCATTCTTTAACAACACCACAATATTAAAAAATAAATAAAAACTGATTTTTTTTATAAGGGAGAGGAGGAAAAGATAAAGGATTATATTTTAAAGGGAAAATAGAAATGAATTTATGGAAAAACCAATGGATTTGACGTCAAATTATTTCACATGTGAGAAGCAATAATTTGGAATGGCGTTGCGTCCTAAGAGTTAATAGTCTTTTATAGATATGCCGAATGTGTATATAATAATATTACGTAAGATGATGTTAATAATGAAATGAATAACATTAAACAAAAATATTACTAATGAAATAAATAATGATAAACAATTAGGAAAAAGTTACTTTAACACTTTTGGTTAAAGTACATATATTTGAGTTCTTTTTAGTAATATAATAATATGTATTATAATTTTAAATAAAAATAATAAAAATATGAATAAAATATTATTGTTTTAGAGTATTAAATGAGTATATTTAATCCTTTTGTGGTGTCAAAGTATTACTGCTAAACAATTAACATTTGTTATGAATTTAACAACGATGGTGAAATTTTAGGTTTCAAGTGATCTTAATTCTTTATAATAAATTCATTTTTTTAAGATATTGGAATGAGAGTGATGTAAATTTTTATTTGATTTATATCTTCTAATAAATTCATTCGACAAACACATCAGTGAAATATCCATAAAATCATCATCTTAAAATGTTAAATTGTAAGTGATGTTAATTCATTATATGAGTTGGACTTATGTTCAACGATTATCTCTTTTTTTCAAATTTGTCAAAATGTATTAATTAATAATGATACACACAATATTTAATTTTATGTACATCTATAATTTAATTAAGTTTTAAATTTATGATAAATTTAAGATTTTTTTATTGAGTTCTTATTAAATGTTTATAATCAATTTAGTATTAAAAATTTAATTGAGTTTATATTGTTTAACTTTTATGTATCTAGGTGATGTGGTGGTTAATGAGTGATTGTTATGATATTTGTTACCTTATTTAGTGGTCTAGTTTTATAATTTTATAATCGACTTAAGTCAAGTTTTAAGTCTTTGATAAATTTGAATATATTTAGTAGATTTTCTATTAAATTTTTGTGGTTTATTAAATATTAAAAAAAAATTATAATTTTCAATTGAGTTTTTGTCATTTAATTTTCTGTTAACTACGTTAAGTAAACATGATAATTTAATAGATATATCACCAACTTAAATAAAAAATTAAACCACAAAAACTCAAGATGAAAAATATAATTTTTTAGGTAAAGGTAAAAATTTAATAGAAATTCAATTTAAATTTTTATAAATTATAAACTTGAAAAAACACACACACAAACGACAAAACTATAAACATATGAATTTTATTATTTTTGTAAATATATATTAAGTATCTATTAAGCATTTATAACTTTATTTTGTGCACATAACATGAGAAAAGGAAAGGTTAAATCAGCCTAAGTTACATTCTTGAATGTGTACCTTAATATCGAGTGTGTACTATAATGACAAATGTCAGATGCATGTGGAAACATAGTTTTCATTGTAGCATATTAGACATTTTCAATGCTTCTTTATTAATTACATGCTTTCCTTTCAACCATATACTGCGCATAAGAAAAGGAAAGGTGACGGAATAAGCTCACTTTCTACTTATATGCGGTAAAATGCATATACTAAAAACGAGGACTAGAGAGTAAACAACCATATCTTATAATTACAAATTTACCCTTTTATCACATTCTTTTAAGTATATATATATATATATATATATATATATATATATATATATATATATATATATATATATATATATATATATATATATATATATATATATATATATATTAAAATTAAATATGTTTTTTTCCCTTAATTATAACTGGAAATTGGAATTAATACCTCTTCAAAACTTTAACCTAATTTAATATCCCAACTTTAGAAATATAGGAATTAGTCATTTTAACCAAATTTTGTTAATTTTATTTAATGTTTTAAATGTATTTCTCAATTGACATTAAAACAAATATGTGTCAAAGAGTGTGAACAACCCAAATACTATTATGAAATATGTTTAAAACATCATATAAACTTAACAAAATTTAGTTAAAAAACTAAATTCATACATTTTTAAAGTTGAAAAACTAAATTAAACCAAAATTTAAAAAAAAAACTAATTCCAATTTTCACTGGAACAAAAACATGTTTAATCCATCTATATATATTATACCACTAGACAAAGAATACTTAAAAGAAATATTATTTGTACAACATAAATTAATTAGTTTCCATTTATGAATTTTAAAAATATAGTTTATAAATTGAAGGGTGAAAAAGAGTGAAAAAGATGGTGGATTTGAATGAAAGGGAAAAAGCATGAAATGTTATATAATGTTAGGAGTGATCGATATGGGCCCACAAACGCCATGGCCCCACTTCCACTGCAGTTCCCATCATCTATCATCCATCATCCCAACTCAATCATTCACACTTTTCTTTCTTCTCTCCTTTATCATCTCTTCTCTCTTGTTCATTTCGTCATTGCACACCAAACATCATGGTTTACTTCGAAGGAGAAAAGGAACACAGAGACCTTATTCCGGGTTTGCCCAACGAAGTTGCAGAGCTATGTCTTCTTCACGTTCCCTACCCTTACCAGGCTCTCTCGCGCTCTGTTTCTTCCACCTGGAACAGAGCAATAACCAATCCCTCTTTTATCTTCTCAAAGAAAACGCTTTCCCACCCCAACCTTTTCGTTCTCGCCTTCCATTCCCAAACCGGAAAGCTTCAGTGGCAGGCGCTTGATCCTTCCTCTGCCCGTTGGTTCCTTCTTCCTCAAATGCCCTCGCCGGAGGACACCATGCCGCTTGCCTGCGCCGCCTTGCCACGCCAGGGGAAGCTCTTCGTCGTCAACGGCACAAAAACGCTGACCTACCGCGCCGCCACGAATCAGTGGTCGGTGGCTGGGGGACCCGGGAGGAGGGAGTTCGAGTTCGTGGCTGCCGAAGGAGTGGAGGGAAAGATCGTGGCGGTGGGGAGAGGCGGCACCAGTGTGTACGATCCTGAAAGCAACACATGGCAGGAGGGGAGTGAGTTGGAAGGGGAGTTGGAGAGGTACGAGGCTGTGGCGGCAGGGGGAAGGGTATACGTGACGGAGGGGTGGTGGTGGCCGTTCATGTTCCGGCCTAGGGGCTGGGTTTACGAGATGGAGAGGGACACGTGGCAGGAGATGGGCATAGGAATGAGAGAAGGGTGGAGTGGGGTGGGTGTGGCGGTTGGCGGAAGAGTTTTTATGATTGCCGAATATGGAGATTCGCCGGTGAAGGTATACGACGAGGTTCATGACACATGGTGTCCTGTGGCAGGTGGTAGATTTCCAAGAGAAGTTATGAAGAAGCCTTTTTGTGCCACGGGGTTGGATGACAGAATCTACGTGGCATCTTGTGGGTTGAACGTGGCAATAGGAATTGTTGAGAAGGTTTCGAACATGGAACAAGATGTCAAAGGTTCTACTGCTGACTTGTGTGTGACGTGGCAGGTGGTGGAGGCTCCGCGTGCGTTTCGCGAATTCTCACCTTGTAGCTGCCAAGTGATGTATGCATGAACAGAGTATACCATGTATTGTGTTTTTGCTTTCTAATCTAATTTTGTTCTATTAGGCAAAGTGATGATCGTTTTATTTTACTCTCATCCATGGATTCAAGATGTTTGTGACTGCATCTTCGTTGATGGGGAATGAATCATAGCTTCATCCTTCATCGTGCTCACCATGTTCTCAGCTACTCCAATTATTTATATTAAATCCAATAATATTATATTAAAAAGTATACATTTTTTTTTTCTTTATCATAGTTGTCACTTCAATAAATATATTTTCATTCAAGAAAAAAAGGAACAAGCAAGTGGAAGAATATTATTTTCTCCACCAGAGGATCGGATTGTGGCCATCAGAAGAGATATGCAACTTCTACTTTATTAGGTTTTTCATTTTTTCTTTGTTAGAACAAAAGGAATGCAGATGATTTCTTTTTCCTTTTTTCTTAAAGATGAACAATGATTTCTTTTTCAAAAGAAGAACGGGATGGAAAATAATAAGTGTTTAACTAATCTTATTATTCAATCTAATAATTGGATTAGGTTCACGTAATCTTGTTGTCAAATCTAACCGAAATCGATCTCATAAGAAATAGATTGGTTTAGATTGGATCGATGACTTAAGTATTTAAATTTATTATGCAACTTATAAATAATAATTATATATTTATTGTGATTTAAAAATAAATAAAAGAGAAACTTTTGACTATTTTACCAAAACTAAGAAAAAGATGACAAAAAATAGATAAAGTAAGTCTTATGTGATCTGTTATCAGGTAAGAGTGTGAAATATCTTTAGTTAAGGTTTCAATAACACTATCTAAACGATTTTTTTTAATCTGTAAACTGTCATAATTATTTTAAGATGATTTTAAAAAATTTCCGAAAAAAATTAAGATAAATAATCACACAGGTTTGATCACATATATAAATTTAAAAATATTTATTATTATTTTTTAATTTCTAAATATTTTTTAATAAATACACAAATAAACAAATCTGAGCATGAACACAGATTTAAAATTATTCATGAAAATGAGTAAAATATAAAACTAAATTAAATTGTATTGATAGAGTAAAAGTTTTTCACACAGATTGCTTAGTTTATTGAATTTTATAAAAAAAATAAATAAATGATATCCATCATAATTTTGATAATATTTTAATTTACAAAATACAACAAAAAAAAATATTCATCGTGTAAGAAATCGATAAGTTTCGTATTAATCAAGATATCTCAAACAGGGATAGATACAAAATTGATGTGAACACGCAAAATAGAATCTAATACTACTTTGTGTGAATAAAACAATTCAAGAACTGGTTAATAAAATATAGTGGATTTCTACTTTTCGAATTTGGCCCATTACAAATCGAAATCGAATGTCTTTGTCAAATTCCACCCCAGTATGTTACGATACCCAAAATAGCTAACCTTCAATTATTTTTTCTAATTTGGTGGGTTAACTTTGTAATGATCTATTTAACCTAATTAGTTATGATACCCATTCTTTGACATTTTAGCTTTAACAACCGTATCCATGTCTGCTAATTATTAAAAAATTTCAGAAGAAATTTCCATATCTTATTAAATAGATTATATGATATACGTGCCTATGATGCAAATCCCAGAATTTATTGATGGAGCAGTTAGCAGGACTTCAGAATCTGCTTTACCAACAACTTGACGGCACAAATAGACGTCAGCCTTTATATAAATATTTTGTGTATATATTAGTGTTATAGTTTGAGGATTTCTAATAATCATATTATTGTGGAAAAATTATGATAAGAGAAAGGGACGCGTGGAAAGTGTGAGCATAACAGGACACGGAGAAGAAAACCATTGATAAGAAAAGTAAAAGGAATTCTAGGAAACGCGTTTTTTTGGAGTTAAGAATCTGAAGCGTTACCTGGAAGACATCATTATATCTTGCAGAGTTGGGTCCAAGGTCGTAAAGATTAAGAAGCTGCACGACAAAACAAAGGGAGAAAGAGATTAAGGAGAAGAAGATCATGTGTTTAGTGTTTGTGTGTGGAGAAGATGAGAAGGTGTTGTCCAGGCAGCCAGCACCTGGTGCATGCCCTTACTGCGGAGGGATGATCCAAGCTATGGATGTAGAGACCCGATGGAATTTCTGTTTTCTGCCTTTATACTTCAAAACCAAACGCAGGTATTACTGCACCATCTGCACAAGACCACTCGTCCTCCAATAATATATATATCATAGGCCTTTTTATTATGTATTTCTAGGGATTTTATTTTCTACTTTTAGGGTTACTTTAGGGTTTGATAGGTACTAGATAATATGCCATGTATATTACTTTTTCTGTGAAATATTTGAACCTGATGTTATCTACTCTCGTCCATGCCTTTTACTTTCACTCAGTTCTTCCATGATCTGAGATTTTCTACTTTCCAGATCATTAATTAATTGTGGGATACTTCTTTACATATTCGAAGATTTCAGTGAACCGAAAGTCAGTAGAACAATCCAATTTGGTTTGGAGCAAAAGTAATGGGAAATAAACAATAAATTCAGGAACCCTAGTAAACTTTAAGGAAAGAATACAGTCCAATTTGAATGCTTTTTATATGTAAAAATAATATGTCTATCTCTTTTAGCAAGAGTGATTGACTATAAACACTTAACTAGGAAGCTAAGTAATATTTTGTCACACTCTTAAAATCTCGTAAAAGCTAAAATATACTAACAATGGATTTCACAGCTATAAAATAAAACAAGGGACTAACTTCATATTCATAAACAAGGCACCAGATTTAATAATTTTTACCTGATGCTACACATTTGACAGGCATGTCAATACATTTGTAATGAAACTGCACACAGTTTTTGCAAATATGCTAATCACGTACTGATTTGTTAAAAATAGGGATAAGGTACAAGTTGAAATCTGAAACTAAGATAAGAGAAGAAAGCAATAATTTTGCCAACCTTTTATGTGAATTTGAAATTTCCTATGACTAAACCTTGTTAAAAATCTTAAAATTTTATAATTAAGAGTTTAAGTCTGTTTCAGTGACAGTTAACTCAATGAATCAAGGAGCTTCAATGGTTATTTTTAAAATATTAGTACACAGAAAAAACAATATTTGAAAGGGGAGACATCAATTAATGTAGTTACATTGATTTGAGATGAGAGGAATTCTATAACTCATGCAAATTGGATACCTCTTTGGGAGATCACTGGGGCGTAATAAACCCAAGAAAAAAGAAACTCCATACCCTCTCTTTACAGTATGAAAACAAGCACAACCTCAATTAACTTGCCAGAAGAAATGATGAACTTTTTTTATTTTTTACTATAAGGTTCATTCAAATATCAAGACACAACATCCTCCATCCCGGGCCATTAGTTAAAAGAAATTGATATCGGGCTTGAATTGCTAGTGCACGTAACATTCACTATACTTGATCTAAAGTTATTTTCACGGGAGAAGACAATAAATAAATTCCCGAATTACCAATCATAGTTCAGTACATTTTCTATCAAATTATAGCAACAGGGAAAATAGAAGAACCATCAAACATGAAATCACTTACAGAGTTTCAACTTTTTAAAATATGAAGATACGATTGACTTGGGGTATGGTTTTGTGGCTAGGCACGTAGGTATGTTTTCAGGTTGTTCAATCCACAGTTTGTGAATGATCCCACCGGATGTAAGCTTCTCAGACAAGTTTTTGATCTGGGTTTCTCCCTTTACTTCGAGTGTAACCTACAAATGATTTTCAGCAGGAACTTAACAATAAACTGGATGCTCAGCTATACCAAAAAATAAATCAGATCTACATGACCCACAACAGAAACACCATATGCATATATACATGCTACTGCCTCTAGAACTATATATAAAACTTTACAACTCACGAGCATAAGATATTTGGCTTATTTAATTAGTAGTAGTAAACTTATCTACAATTTGAATCGTTTTTTTCAAAATTACCTTTAAAAGGATGGGAATTTCAGCAATCTAATTAATTAATTAATGCATATCCACTTAAAGATATTCATGCAAAAAAAAATTTAATGCAATAAACAGTTCGGATGGAATCTACGAAAATAACAACGATAAACTTCTCCAAAATTTCTTACAAAGGTAAACAGAGGATATAAAAAGTAGTTAAGTGGCTAAAATTGAACTAAAACTAATGTCACAAAAAATATAACAGGTAATCAACAATTGCTGTCCAGAAACATTAATGGCCAATTGAACATAAAAATGATGAAATCCTATATTGACAATTACAAAACTTCAGCAATGTCAAGAGCATATTTGTACTTTCAACTTTAATATATTGTTATCACACCTCAAAATGCTGGAATTCTGTATTCCAGCATGATATATTCAAAATCTCGATTAACACAACGGATGTCAATCTCGACATTGTACAATCCAGCATAAAATCATGCAAATCTAGAGGTTGATATTTTAGGGCTCACATAAAAAATGAAACAGAGACAACGAACTATTGTTCTAAAGGGTGTTATTTGGCAAACCTCAGCAAATCATAGGTAAATTCAACAAAGAAGTGAACAAATTTCCATCCATCATGAAGAACAATCCGACTGTATATTTGCAGTTGATTCATTGGGAATTTTTCTGATTTTATCATACTATCAATGACTAGCTAAACAGAGCATGTAAAGAACACAGCATGCTAATATCCAAAAAAAAGTTGTATTCAATTGGGATTTCAAAATATTTTAAAAGACTTTAATTAAAAGAAATTGTAGTATTCAACTAAGACTTTTATAGATTAAAACTAATCTTATGGTATTCATTCAAAACTATTAGGATTTTTTCAGAGAACAACAAAATTTGGTCGTTTAGTTTACAACACCAAGAAAGAAAGAATCCTTTGACTTTCAAAATCAAAATTTTTTCATATGAATAATTTTGTTGATTTGATTTTTATGCATTTTGTGTTAATTTCTATTTGTTTAGGAAATATCATTCCCGTGAAACAATCTCACCCGAATGTGAGACTTTTCTATTCCCATCCATACTTCGACAGTAGTAAAATTCTCATTAAACCTTTTTTTTTACATGTAGTAAATTGTTTTTTGCTACAGTTCAGGTTATTACTTTCTTCATTCAATTTGTGGGCTATTGATACTATTTATATATATAACTGTTCAATTCAATGAAAATAGAGTTTCTCTTTTCTTATTTGCCTTTTACAAGTGATGTTGATCTTTAGTTTACTGGATTTATCATGTAGAAGGAAGGGAAGATGGTCACTCACATTCATGGTAGTACAATGCTAATTATGTTGAAGAAGTTAAAGATTTAATAAGGCCTAGTAATAGAGTTATCATGACTCTATTTTGTCTTGATGAATTGAAAGCATTGCAATGAACATGTTCTGAAGAATGTAAATCAACACTATTTCACCTGTTCCTATAAATAAGTTCAAGAAAGGTTCCTTCCAACACCTCAAATTCCAGCAAAATTTAGCCAATGCCAATACCAACCATATCTCTAGCTTTATCTAAAGCTCAAAAAATAAAGTGAAATCCCCCTTACAAGGTTGAAATTCCATGTTTTTCTTTCACTACTCTAGTTGGTTCCAAGTAATAACCCACTGCCATTACAATAGATTAGGGTTTTAAGCATTACTAGGAATAGATAAATCGCAAACTTTAGGAACCATACCAAGCAAGGTTTGCCCAATTCAACGACAAAAAGTCCAAAGAATAAACAGATTCACAGACTAGAAGGCTCAATTTGACAACACAATATGAACATTGTGATCTAGAATTTGACTTTTCACTTATCAGACTATAAGACGAACAAAAAATAACTGAGAGAGAGAAGCCTTACTTTGTGCATAGAATCAATTTTGTCAGGGCTGCAATAATCAATTGTGTCAGGATCATCTTTGTTGGACCAGACGGCGGAAACAGAAGCATGGCAACCTTGAGTAACCACACTCCCAAGCGGCCAAGAGTCAATCAGGTCTCGCCGGAGCACCACGTACTGCACCACAACATCTACGTTTTCTGGCTGCTGCAGCCCATCCTTCGTTGTGGCAACAACATTGAGATCAGCGGCGGGTTGACTCATTGAGTTTGATATGAGTTGACTCGGCCGAGTTAATATAGAATGCGTAACCCTAAAGCTGGTATTTGAGAAAGCAAGGTTGGAACCGGAGGGAGTGAAGAGGCGTAATGGAACGGTGCAAGCTGACAGGTAACGCATTGTAACATCTAATACGTGGCGCATACCATAATGGTTTGATAAATTTTCTTTCTTCTCCCTTCTTTCTTCTTAGAAAAAAAAATTTTAATAATATTTTTTTAAAATTGTTAAAATTAAATTATGAAATTAAAAATACTGGAAGAAGATGGATAAAAATGAGAGGAAAAAAATATCTGTTAAACCAAAAATTAAATGAGTTTGAAGCATATTTTTAAACTAAATAATATGTAACTATGATAATTCATTCATGATAAATTTAAATATTATAATTAATTAAAGGATTTAACTTTGCTAGCACATATTAAAGCAACAAATACCAACGTGGTAAAAATAGATAAAATTTAGATATTTCTGAAACTAAATGAAGAAAGTGAAAATGTCTATCTATCTATGTCCTTGAGAAGCATACAATTATATGTGTTTTTATTCCTCGGATGGGAATTATGTTTTATGTTTTTTTTTTCTTTGGGTCTGAATTATGTTTTATGTTTTTTTTCTTATTTGGATGTGAATTATGTTTTTTTTCCTTTAAATTTTAATTTACATATACTGTAAATCGAAAAGGAAAAAAAAAATCTTTCTTCCGTATTATTTTTCGTAACAATAAATTCTTTAAAACAAAAAGTATATATTTTGTATGGTATTAGACTATAAGAATTAATGTGAATTTGAAGTAGATTTTTTAAAATACAACCAAAATCTTCACTTGAGCTACTATTGAAAAAGTATTCTTTTTTAACTTTCATGGGCTATTTGGATGTGTAAACAAATTTATAGTACAACGAGAGAAAAAAATATAAAACAATGAAAAAAATAATCATCAAATTTGAAAATAAAATAATAGTATAGTTTTTAATCATAAGAAAGAAGATTTATGCATAAATAAAGACACATTAGTATTTATTAGTATTTATGTTTTTATTTACTATAATAAAATAAAAAATTAGTATTGTTAAAGTAAACTGAAACAAAAAATTTAGTCGTATTTATTTTAATTTTTTCTTTACTTTTTCAACTTTTTCCATAATTAAAATAATTTGTCTCTTTATTTTCTTTTTCTCAAACAAAACTTTGAATGTTTAAATTAAGGAAAAATGGATAGGATTAAGTGAAAAATTTATAATAAATGTGATTGATATGACTTAATAAAATATTTTTTAATATTTATTTTAATAATATTATATTAGTTATTTTTATTTCA
Organism: Vigna mungo; assembly: GCA_036885675.1. NCBI lineage: Eukaryota > Viridiplantae > Streptophyta > Magnoliopsida > Fabales > Fabaceae > Vigna > Vigna mungo. Next base: position 39,610,363 of record CP144699.1, on the reverse strand, counting down.
TTATGATAAATAAAAAATATAAATATTATATAATTGATTATATAATTATGTTTGTTTAAATCTTCATTATAAAGAAAATCACATAAAATAGTTTTTGAATTTTTTATTATTATCTTTTGTTCTTTTGTACTTTTTAAAGTAAATTTGTCTCATTCTCTCCTCAAATTCAAACTACAAAGAAGGTTAGAGGAGTTTCCCTTTTGCATTCTCACAATTCACTAGTGTAGAAAGGACTTTAAACGTCTATTATTTTGAACTTTTAACATTAGACTCGATAGTCAGATGTCTATATAGACGTCGGACTATATAGGTCAGATGTTTATATAGACGTCGGATTCTATAGGCCAAACGTCTAAAATGTCGTCCTATTTGATTGGATCTTTCTCCGCTTGAGGCCTCTTGAGTTGTTCTTGGCTCATAGTGATTCGAGTTTACAACTTTATATTTTAGTTGAAGAGAATGGATTGAACGTTTTTTTTTTGTATCGGATGGTTTTAATAATGTAGTGGAGAGAATTGGACGAGTGTAAAAGGCAAGAAATCCAAGAATACTACCCAGAGACACGAGCAAAACTACAAAAAAACTCAACGAAAACGCATTTTAATCGGTTCAAATGAAAGATAATTCATCAGAGAGTAATGCAATCGGAGTAAAATTAATTTTAAACGATGCAAAAGCGAGAAAACGAACCTGAAAAATGTAGCCCGTGGAGAGAAAATGCGAGGAAGATGATGAACACTGAGTGCGCGTAACTGTTGTCTCGCGTTCGCAGTGTTTTAATGCAGACATTTAGAATGAGAGGGATCTAGAGACTGTATAGGTATGAGACTATACAATTGAATGATAGCTTAAAGAAATTGATTTGGCTACTCATATCAACAAAATGCATTTGCTTTTCGGTAGTCTAACCCATAAAAACTCCATAGATAAACGTGCTTAACCTGGAATAATTTAGGGATGGGTGACTTTTTGGAAAGTTGAGAGGGATCTAGAGACTGTATAGGTATGAAACTATACAGTTGAATGATAGGTTAAAAGAATTGATGTGACTACTCGTATAATACAAAAGTTTAGGTAATTTTCTTTGAAATCATTTATTAAAATAAGTAGAATTTGTAAATCATGAATACCTATTATACCTTGCCTTCCAAGAACTAACATGCAACTTTCTTTCCACCTAACTATTTTGATAAGCGAATCAATAAGTTATAAATGAAGCTATTACAAAATTTCCGTGTTTTATACTCTTGGAATTCAATCCTCTTTCAACCTATTTTTTCACATGGATTCAATGGGTTTCTTCAATATAAAAACCACAGTCTCGTTTTGTGTGAGTGTTAAAAAATAATGCAAAGCATAACCATACATTGTTTAAGATTAATTTCATTAATTAAGCTTTTGTTAAAGACTATATATAACTGTTTGAAACCCAATACTAAATAAGAAAAACACAAGTTGAGTGTAAACTATATAGCATAGACCTAGTTTGGTTTGGAATTGTTTAAGAAAAAGTCCAAGTCAAATCAATCTGGTCTAAAAAGGATTAGTTATAGTTATTAGAGTTTGCAATTGTTCATAAAAACCTTGGTATTTACATTTTAGTGAGACTGTTAGGAAGAATTTCGAAACCAACATAAATTAACTTCCAATGATTTTTTTTTTTGGAACTTATTCCAAAATATAGATTTTTTTTTAAACATTGTTAAAAAGACACCATGTTTTCTCACATATTGTCAAAGAATTAAACAATAAAAGTAGATCATTAGTGTCTGATCAAATTGATTATATCATATAGAAACAAAGTTTAAATTTAACCGTCCATTACGATGTATGTGTGATCGAATTGACCACATCATATAGAAACAAAGTTTAAGTAATATGTCGTCTTATTGTGACCTTTTAAATTCTCAAAACTTTTAAACCGACTTTTGATATAAAATTATCTGAGACAAAAACACAATAACAGTAAAATATAAAATGTATGAACACTTAAATCCAAAATCTTAAGCTCTCCTAATTTTCTTATACTATACAGTAAAATCATTGAAAAATATGTAATATTTATTTTTGTGGATAAATTCCCCTTCCTTCTCTTTCTAAGAAACTAAAGAAAACATTATGTTTGAAGCAAAGAAATCATTGACTAATTGTTGGAGATAAAGATGGAGAAATTCCAACAGGAAGTGAAAAATCATATTCCATCCACTCTTGCAGCATCAAACTAAGATGCAACCCTTCCACCAACATCTTGTCAACCTCTTCAACCACATCGGAATCTTCAAACATCTATCAAAACTCCAAAAATTAAGCATCTTTTGCATACTACAGTACAAGTTTAAGATTAATTGTGTTTAAAAGATAAGAAGTGGTTAAAAGAAATAAAACACATGGAATCCTATGTTGTTTGCCATTATCATTTAGGAGAAGAATAGATGGGGCCCACACTTCCCCATCCACACACCCAAGGCAGATATTCCAATGGATCCTATAACAGATCTCTCTTCTCCTTCAAAAGTCAGCATTAGCCATCTTGTACCCTTAGCCAATAAGCAAGCAAGTCAAGTTAAGATATACATAAATAATAATACTCATACCAACAAACCTAAATCACAAACCCTACCCTACCCATTCTCATTGGAGAACAGACAACAACACTGCACAACTTGCAACCCGTAGATAAATACCATTTTTAAATAAAAACTCATTCTTTTTCGGTACAACTATTCATAGTTTAAAGGATAGGATAAGATTTGTTCAAGATACGCTCCAAGAGTGACTGCGACCATGGTTTCACCCAATTTTCCTTCTTCCCAATATCCATATTCCCAACCAAACCATCACACAAAAGTAGAGTTCGCAGCTTCTGTCATTATATGAACCACCAAGCTTTCATTACTTTCCTACCACACACCTACAGGATATGCACAGTATATTCCTTAACAAAATTCATCTTCTTTGAAAGTAAAGCAAAAAGAGAAGCACATGTTTTTTTTGTTTTTGTTTTTGTTTTTCACATAGTTACTTTTACTTGATACTATTTAATTTTATTTAGTAACAACAATAACAAAAGAATAAACCAAAACAGCAAAAAAGAAAAAAAAGAAACAGCCTATGTTAAATGTCAATTAATCTTCGTCTTCTTCCTCGTCATCGTGCTCTTGCAGATCTGCAAGAGAAAAGCTCCTTGCTTTGAAGCTTCCAAGTCTGAGCCTCATATGAGCAGCATAAGATTCTGGTACTCTGTTGAGTCGCAGCTGAACTTGATCTTCTGGTTTTTTTTCCTCAGCCAAGGAGGAAGAGGAAGAAGAGGAAGCAGAAGGAACTTTCCTTGCCTTTTCTTCTTCTTCGTCTTCGTCATCATCATCGTCATCACAATCCTCATCCACAGGCAAAAGAGGCATGGATTGTGGGTTGGACCAGGAATAGAAAGATGATCTTCTGGACCACTTTGATGCAATCAGAACCCTTCTTCTCTTGTTGAAAGGACTCTCCTGCTTCTGCAACTCCTTCAAAGTACTCACTTGCGACAGATCTGAGAACGATTTCGATTTTCCATCAAAGTGACTAGACAATCCCCTCCTGCATCGCTTATCAAAAATCCCAAAACATCCCCCGTATCAGATACCACAATCCGAAGACAACAAAACTGAATAGAATATTTCCATTGGAGACAACCCAAAAGAAAAAGAATCCAAGGAAAAAAAAAACATTCCATGTCTACGAGAATCAAATCAAACTGAGAGGCTTTAGAGAGAGTGAAAGTAAAGGAACTAACTTGATGGGAAGAGAATCTTCCATGGCATCCAAAGACCCCAACCCAGTTCGTATCTTCAACTTGCTCTGCACTTCTTCCTCCTCGTTGTCACTGTCGTCGGGGCTTCCAATCGACGACGAGGTCTCCGACTCGCCGCCGGTGAAAAACTTGGGCGGCCCCGAGATCCGGATGTTCGACCGGTCATTTTCTGGTGACCCGTTAAGAAAGATCTGATCTTCGGAGTTTCCGTCCGCCGGAACGTCTATGGTGAAAGCGGGACCCACCAGAACCTCCATTTGTATTCACCTTCTTTTGATAAAAGCTTAAAGTAAACGAAACAAGAAGCTCCTGAAGCGGCTATTCAATCACCCTTGTCCTCTTCGTCTTCTCCTCCTCTTAGGCTTCCACGTAATGGGGTTACTTGTCATCAATCTGCACACTCCCAAAGAGAGACAGAGAGAGAAAGTTGCAGAAGATAAAGATAAGGCCGAAAAGAAATTAAGTGGGGATGATGGAGAATGAGGAAGGATTATTATTCATATATATAAAATTAATAGAAAATAAAAAGGAAAGTGGCATGGGTGAGAAAGAGGAAGAAGGATTTGACACGTTGGGTGTGACGTGGCAAGAACAGGAACCAGAAAAGCCCGTTTACCTTGAATATTATGCGTTTAATGTTGTTCATCATGGCTGTCCGATGCTTATCCTCTCAGTGTTTCCTTTTATTATATCAGACCAAGCGCATGCTTCCTAATTCGGGAATTTCGATTCCGGATATTTCAACTGAATCATTTTCTTTCCTCATTTTTCACCACAACAATCTAATACAATACTCACCTACACTGAATTAGGGTTCTTCATCACAACATCTTTTGTTTGTAGCAAAAAGGGCACGTCTTTCGAAATTCACTTTAATTTTTCTTGATGAAAATAAAGTAAAATAATTTTGGATGTGGAGACCTGAAACCGCATTCCCTTTTAATATTTTATCGTTTTACTCGAAGGTGAGATTAGTTTTATAGTTTCTGTGCTGGAGAATTGAATTTGGGTTTATTTAGAGGTTTTGCATTACAATAAATGGCAATAATGATTATGCAAAAATTTCCATTTTTCGAAACTATTTTGGATAAGATGCAGATGCTGTAGGTGTAGGAGGATAGGGATGAAATGAGAATAAAGAGTTTGATATTGTAGTTGGTAGGAGAGTTAATAGAGAGATTGCGACAATAATAATAAAGAACGGACAATATTGTATAATTGTTTGCCATACATAATTTGTAATTGCCAAATTAATTTATTCCTTTTAAGTTGTCATTTCATGTGAGGTTGAGCTTATTCTTGCCTTGCAAACCACTTTTATTATATTTATTCTATTTAAGTCTATACTATTGTACATCACACATATAAACTTTAGCTATAAATTCCACGTCATTTTAGTACAACATAAAAATAAATATTTAGTAAGATGTTTCATTTCATGGGTCTAGAGTATTTCCTTAGAAAAATAGAAAAAATAAATAAATTTTGATGTTTAATATATATTTTGATGGGTCTAGAGTAAGACTCCTTTCTCTGTCTTACGGGGACGATAGTTTAAAAAAATCTCAGAAACATAAATATATATATATATATATATAAATAAAAATAATTTTAAAATAATTTTACTCTTTCAATAAATATATTACTTTATTGATGAAAATTCAAACTAGTCCAAGGCTTCTCTCGTTTACATCAAAACCCATAATCCATCTGACACCTTTAATATCTTGATATCCATATACGATAGCTACTTCACAGATCCATCAAGATTTTACATTGCTTAATTCTTGGTGTGATTAAGATCCAAAAAAGTCTTTCAAAACTTAAAAAAAATCAATATTATTTTAATGTATCTAATGTTCTTCTACATTTTTTTTATTTATGAGAGAATAATTTAAATATATTTTTCATGGACCAAAAAAAAACTAAAATATGTTGTAAATTAAATGTTAAAATGATTATTTAAAAATATTATTCAATATAATTTGGAGGCATTCGTTTAAAGTTTTTGAAAAAAAAAATCAGTTTATTCGAAACTTTAGCATTAGAGGTCTGTTTCATCTATGGAAGTCTGGCAGACAACGTAATTGATGAGGGTAAAGTTTTACTATATTCCAAAATTATTTAATTAGATACCACCTTTTTTTAATAAATAAAGTTTTGATCACTAGTGTATAAGTGGGCTTTAATGTCACTCTGTGAACTAGAAAATACTTAACGTAAATTATTGATCGGTGACATTTTCGTAAATAAGTTGAGCATATAGATATCGGTTTGGAGGACTCCGACGTCTATAAATTATAGACGTCGGGGTCCCTCATAACTGATGTTTATATGTCTGACAGATAGGTGAAAAGTCACTTTTTTCTGCCATATAGACGCTTTATCTCGCCACCCCGACGTCTATATGTTATTATAAACGTCGGTGTCCCTCCTAACCGACGTCTATAAGTCTGACGAGTAGATGAAAAGTCATTTCTTTCCGTTATCTAGATGTTTGATCCCGCCACACTGACATCTATATGTGATTATAGACGTTGGCTCCCCCTGACGTCTATATATACCACGAATATTGATTTTTAAATCGAATGGACATCACATTAGTGATGTCCCCGACGTATATTCGAGAATAAACGTCGAGCGCTGGGGCCACCGACGTCTTATTTCCTGTTAAATCAGACATTGCGAACTAGCAGTTACGCGCACTTCATCGTCTTCCTTCGCTTTTTCTCTCCACGGCATTGCATTTTCAAGTGAGTTTTTTTCTCTTTTGAACCATTTAAACTTACTTTTACTTCGATTAAAGTAGTCTTTGATGTATTATCTTTCATTTGAACCGATTAAAATGAGTTTTCGTTGTGTTTTGGTGCAGTTTTTCTCGTGTCTTTGGGTAGCGTAGTGCACCTTCTCCCTTTGCTAGTTTCCTCATAACAAAAGCGTGCGTCTTTTGAATCTCTTATGACATTTCAATCCAAAGCCGAACCTGGGTCCTTGCCTAGTTTTCATGTTACCGTATTTTTTTTTTTGCGGTTGGAATGGAACTAGGCAAAGACCTAGGTTCGGTTTTGGGTTGAAATGCCATAAGAGATAAAAAAAATGCAATTTTTTCTTACGAAGAAACTAACAAAGGAAGGAAGTTCTACTACGCTACCCAAAGACACAAGTAAAACTGCATTAAAACACAATGAAAACTTTGTAGACGTCGGTTAATGACATGACCGACGTCTATAGCGCCCCTAGACATCGGTTAATGTCATGTCTGACGTCTTTATAGACGTCAAACATGACATTAACTGATGTCTATAAAGACGTCGAACCTGTAGAATTCGATGTTCCATTAATGTCACCAATAAAAATGTCGGATCAAAATATGACACTAAAAATAAAATATAAGAAACATTTAAAGTCCTTTCTGTAAATATAAGCTGCTAGAAATAACAAATTACAATTTAATATAATATAAAAAGTCTCCTCCATGCAGCATAATAACCATGAGACTGCCTTTTCCGGATACGATTTAAAAGAGTGCATATTGGGCAAGACAAATTTATATTTAGTTTACAACCCTTTTATTTAAAAATATAATAACATATATTATATTTTTTAATTAAAAAAATAAAATAGATAAGATTAATATTATTATTTTAAGTTAAAAATGAGTGTTATTTTGTTTGACGAATAACAAAATATATCGTTCTATGCTAATAATAATTAACAGCAGCTGCTCCATTGATATAGAGTTTGCTAAAATAACAGTCCTTTTATTTCCCATTCCTGCTACCTCTTATTTAAATATTTGCTTATTTTTGTTTTCTATCAACACGTGCGCTTTCACTACTTCTTAATTAACATTTACGCATAAGAAGATAAATCCGTGAGGTTAAACATAAAGTGAGAAATGTAAAATAAAGACAAAAATAATTAGGTTCAAAGATTAAATACTGAGTTAAAAATATTTAAATCTTTTTAATTTTAGTAAGTGTACAGGTACTAATAATGGAATGCAAGAAGAAGAATCATCTTTTTAAGACAAAGTTACACAAGCGAAAAAAAGAGAGAGGTTAAATTGATCTGTAAATATTAATAATATTATCACTCTCAAGGTGGTGACATTTTTCAACGCATTCATAATTTATTCATGTATTATATAAAATATACCCGTGAGTGTTACAATGAGAATTAAGTTATCAGTAGATGTAGTTGGTTGGTTGAGGCAACTATTTTAGGTAATTAAAGTTTAATTAAAAGTGCAACGATCATTTATAGGTTGTTAGCAGATATTAATAGTTTAATCATTTATTGTCATATCAAATATGAATATACAATTAATTAATGGACTTGATTATTATAAGTCCTATAAATTTAGGGTTAATGTTCAGATAAAGATACATTTTTTTATCTTAGAATAGACATTTCTTTATAAAATATATATGATTTGAGTGTCAGAGTGTCTTCTGCAGGTTAACACCGATCAATGTGAAATATATTATTAAAAATGATTGAACGATCGAAGCATGAAATAGAACATAAAAGAACCGCGGGCTCTAAAACCAATTGAACCGAAACAATTTATATTATTATAAATAAATTATTGTTTATGATATTACATACTAAAAAAAACTTGAAATGATTAAATAAACGGTCATGTTAAAATGAGTAGGTTGGTGGACACATGATGTGATGATTTCCAAATTAACGATTGGTGGATTATAACTGTAACTTGAAGAGTTATTTGGATGACATGACATTCAAGTTGGGCTTAAAGTGTAGCATGCATTTAGTACGAATTTGACCACATAAATTAAGAATTTATTCTAGTAATGTTAATAATCCAGTTTCAAGATAATAAACTTGTTCTAACATTTATTAGAGATGTTAGAAATATTAATTATCTTTAATATGTAATTGTGTTTCCTTTGATGCTCCTACTAGTTGCCAACTATGGCAATATTCAATGAATTTTGGTTTTATGGGAATGAGTGAGAAAGAGAGAAAGAGATAAACATAGTTAGGTGTTTGATTTAATTAAACAGAGAAGAAGCAGAAAGAAAATATCTGAGTTTGATTTTGGTAGACAGATATTCCAAAAAATAAAATGAATTTTATAATAAAAAGAAGTTAGAAAGAGATGAAAAGTATAGGAAGAAATGGGTTGAATGTGATTATTCTTGCAGACCTACCTTATCTCTTTTAATACAATAATACATGTAAAGCGAAGTTGGACATTCATTATCTGATAAGGGTTTGCTAAGATCTTCATACAGTCATTTTGGAATCCAAAAAAACAATCAGATAAACTCAAATAATATTTTCATTTTTTAAATTTTAAATAATATTAAACTCCAATCGTAAAGAGATAAGCAACTTTTCTAATCTAGAAAAGGCCAATAATCAAGTAAGACAAAATAAATAAAAGTTTCAATAATTTGTGACATTAATGATTAAAAATCTTATATTAATTAGAAATAAAATTAATTTGTATGAATTTCATTTACGAGTTAATTTTATAAAATCGAATTAAAATTAAAATTTATCAGTTAATATTATATCAAAGGAGTCTATCATTTAATATATAATCATACTATTATGACGTAAAAGATGTATTTACTAATAAGTGGTGAAATTTTATCATTCAAATCGATTTTATAAATTTGAATCAAATTTAAATTTCATTTCTTGTAATTTTGATTACTAAATATATGTATTTGATTTATGCATTATTTTGTATAATTTTTTCTTACATTTAAAAGGAAAAGACAAAAGAGGAAGCATAAATAATTAAAATTATGTAAGAAAAATGGAATGAAAGTTATATAAAATTCTTAAGGTAAGAACAACTTCTTTTATAATAGTGAAGATGCTGATAAATTCTATTATATTTCTTGTCTCTCTTTACTTTAGAAAGTGCCCATCAACGTTGAAATGCAACATGGTAGCATCCCAAATGAAAGATGAAAGTGTTACATAAGAGACTTTGGTTGGAATAGGAAAAACAATAATTCAAATGGAAGTCTATAACTAATTTTGCCACAAACTTACATATCAATAATACCTTATCAAACTTTCTGAAAAACTTTATTCATCACACATATACGAGTTTCAACATCCACTGTGTCCATAAAGGCCATGAAAAAAAAATAAGGTAAAAAGAGAAATTAATGGCTAAAATTATTGATAAAATAAAGGCAATAAAAAATTAATTATTAAGAACATTTGGAATTCCATATATATTAATGTGTTTAAGAAACACTCCATCACAAACATGAACTAACACGAATTAGGGTTTAGACATAACACTATTACAAGAAAGTGATTTAAATGTTTTAACATGTGAGTATTATAATTTTAAGTAAGTTTAATCTCATATAAAGAAGACTCCCGTATATATTATTTTAAGATTTTATATTAAAGATGATGTTATAATTTTCTTATAAGAAATTATTTGATTGATTGAAATTGAATTTTTTTAATCTTAACAAAAATTCAATAGTCTTAATTTTATAAAACCGACTTGTAAGATGAAGTTTATACATTCACTTATATATATATATATATATATATATATATATATATATATATATATATATATATATATATATATATATATATATATATATATATATATATTATAATTTAGTTTTATTTCTAGTAGATAGGATACTTCTAACATTAACAAAGAAAAAAGAGTTAATGTATGAATTATATTATAATGCAAATGATAAACTCTAATTATCTATCAAAAATTGTCCAACACATGAGAATAAACTTTCCCTAATGAGATATATGGTAGGACCTCCACTACCCAAAAGAAAAAAAAAAGTAGTGAGTTGAAGGGGGAAGTGTAGCACAAACTTTAGGTTAGGATAATGTTTTGCATTAGGAGAGGCATAGGTTGAGTTTGATATTGTTGAGTCAAAAGTTGCTTTATTAATGGGATAAAATACCCACAATATTCAATGTTAGGGGTTGATGTATTTCAGTCCTTATATTTTCAACAATCCTTACCTCATGCAATTAATATACTCAGTTTTAATACAAAGCAAGATAAATAAATAAATAAAAGAGAGTTTGGTTTGTATTGAAAGAGTTGCACTTGTGGTTGGGTAAAGAAGTAGACAAAGTGGTCCCTCTTTTTGGTGTTTTGAGATATCTTGGTTTACATTCAAAGAACTGTCACCCCATGCTTGCTACATAAAAATATCTTTACCAACAATTTATTATCATCTTTAGGTTTTCTCATGGGCAAACAATATTACTTTCTATTAAAAAACAAATAATATACTACCATTAAGATTTCCAAGAGCAAAAATCCATAAAATTTATTATAACCTGTTCTGATAATTTTTATAATATTTTTACATGTTTTATTAAGAGAAGTTATGAGCTCAATTCAATCCAAAAATAATAATTTATTGGTCTTTATCTTTACTTAAATTTCAAATTTCTTATTTTTATATAAAATAAAACTTAGATTCATACTTTTTACCATCACTACTAATGAAATAGATAATAATTTTTTGAATATGAAATGAAAGATAAAGTTTCTAAAATAATTGAATATGTCACAAAAAGTTTAGTGAATATCTATCTTGTTAAGTTCAAAATCGTAACAAATTACATTTTATAAACCGGTTTTGTAGGATCGAGTTAACATATTGTTTCACTTGTTATCAAGTAATTATCAAGTTATTTGTTAATGTTTAGTTTTACGTTTGAGATATAGTGAATTTGGCTTAAAATTCACTTCTTAACATGTTTAAAAATGAAATATGCATGTGCATTTAAATACATATACACTTTAAATACATATACATTGTTAGTTGTTTGTTTAATATGCATGCGTAAACAATTTTTTTTTTTCACCTTCATAATTCTTGAACACTTCTCCTTCACTTCAAAATGTAAAGAAAACATTTCAATAAAAAATCCATCCGAAATTTATTTTAAAATGAAATAATACATTTAGAAAGAAAAAAAATCTAAAACAAATGAAAAGTGCTCAAAAGTTGTATAATGGGCAAGAAGAAACACCCCAAAATTCATGGGATCTTATTGTTTCGGCTAAGGTAAACAGGCCTAGTATTCAGGTGTGCAGTTAAAAATTCTGGGCGTGCAGGAAGAAAAGGCCTCGGCCTAAACCCTTTTAGAGAGTTCAATTCAGAACTCAAAGTTAATCGACCCAAGAGGGGAAAGTGAATAAATTCAAAACTTTGATTTCAGGTAAATTTTTCATTTTGCTAGATGATGTGTTTGGATAAAATTTTCTTTAGCTATTTTTATGATCAAAGGATAAAATAAAAAATTTTCAAACAAAATTCTACTCATTAAAATCAGCTTTCAGAAATTAAATTTCTCTAAATTAATTTATATTTGCGCATGAATGTGTTAGAAAAAAGATATACACTAATAAAATAAAAAAGGAGTCAAAGTGATGTTTAAAAAAATTATTGAGTAATGAAACTCGAACATATTTATTGTAATACTTGATTGAATACATAACAATACATTCAATGATATTACAAGCACATAAAAAAAAGTATAAAGAAATGGTAACAAACAAAGATATAAAAACTTTCATTATAATGTATATTTGATATAATTGAAGAACAAATCTTATATTAATATAATTGATAGATACTTAACTATATACTATATTTAAAATAGTATTATAATTTTAGCTTCAAAATTTTTGCATTAAACCTATTATACGAACCGGTCTAATAAGTTATTTAAGATAATCAATTATAGCTAATATGAAAACTTTACAAAAACAAACTAGTGATTATTTTTAGTAATAAACCAATGCCAACAAAACCAATTTTAATATATGGAAAAAACATTTTCTTTATATACTAAGCATGGAATAAGAAGTCTTGGAAGTCATGGAAAATTATAAAAATATATGCTTGAGAATAGGATAATGATAACAACATTTTAATATTATTTATTTATGTGAATCAATAATAATAATTATAAATACTAACATGGATCAATCACATAATGACTCGTAGATGAAATATTATCAAAGTATCATTATTGGAATTATCCATGGTGGAAGAACAACAATAAGATATAATAAATGTAGCAAATGATATGAATATGCTGGAAACATAAATAGTCAGAGATGGATTTAAGAAAACTAAAATCCATTTTCAAAATTTGACACGCTTGTTTATGTTTAATCAGGTCAGAATATATGAGGTGGAATTTTACAACGTTGAGGCCACGTTTAATTCATCATTTTACTTGGTAGTGCTCCTGGAATTTCATGCTAGCAAGCTTTGTCAACTACTTTTGAAAACGGAGTAATAGCTGTCTTTTCTTCATTTGTTTAAACCTCTCTATAAGATTCACACTTACACATCTTCAATATGGAAAATTCAACAAAATGGTATTTATATATTACAATTTACTTTTATCCTATGAGATTATTTAATAAATATTAAATCAAGTTGTATGAAAACAAAGCCAAATAAGACTAATAAATTAGAATAAAGAAAAAGAAACATGGAATATTATTTGACATTTCAATTTCAAATTAATTATTCAAACATTTAGGTTTGCCATGACTATAAATGTCCATCCAGAAAACACAATCGGTTCCTTTCACCCTTTTAATACAAAAACTGTAATCCAAATATTTTAATTAGATGCAATAACTGATATTAAGAATATTAAATCAACCTAACTCTTGTTGTCAATAGATAGATGCCAAATTAATTAATTTAGCAGAGGAGCATATTAATATTTTGAAGGATTATAGATTTACATTTACAATCCACCCACCACCTAATTCAATTCCTGTCCATTTTTTTTTCTCTCCAACTAAAAAAAGTAACTTTTAATTCCACCACCCTACTATGTTGACTGAAAAACCAAACCCACGGCGCCGGAAATGTTATCCTGCAACGCGGTCTGAATGGTGTGACGGTGCTCCCCCTCGTACGTCACAATCAACATCGTCGGATCGTCCGAAGCACGTTCCACGTGTTTCCTCGCCGGACATCCTCTCACCGTACTGCACTTATAGTAACCCCTGACAAACCAAACGTAACAAATCTACGTCAGTTCACAAACATTTGACTAAAGTCAACGACAAATCAGGCGTCATCACTCACCTCGGGTACGGTGATCCCTTGATCGGCTTCTGCCCGTACTTCCTCCACGAGTACTCGTCCGACGGAATATCGGCGATTTTCGTACTAATCGCCGGCACTCTCACCGTCTTCTTCACCCTATTCTTCCTGAAAGAAAAAAAAAAAATTAGTAAAAATTAAAAATAGAAAATCATAAGGCGCTTAGGTCAACATTCAAAGGTAACGATAATAATGAAGGTGGTTAACGTGAGAAAGTGGGGACGGGTCGTGTTTGGTATGTTCTATTTTGTTGTTTTTATTGTGAGACATATTTTCCGAAAAAAGCGTGGATTGACAAACGCGGCACAGAACAAAAAGTCAGAGAAAAAAAACTCTATGGTGTCATCAGTGTCACGCGTGCCTTGTGACTGTTTCCATTGAATGCCTTTAACTGCACTACTACCGAAATCGTTGACTCTAGAACGCAGACTCGGGCCGAGTCATGCCCGGAGTCAAACGCTAAGGTGCGACGAGGGTGTACCTTCTCTTGATGCAGTGGCACTTGGTGGAGCCGGAGACGTCGTCGGAGTGGTCGTGGCACCGCTTCTTGACGAGTGGCGGTTTTCCGGAGGAAGAAGGCGGCGGAGGCGAGGCGAGGAAGAGAGAGGAGGCTTGGTTGCCGTTGGAGACGCTGCCATCGGCGGTGATGGCGGAGGAGATGAAGGAGGAGTTGGAGGAGACGCTGAAGGTTTCTTTTGAGAATTCGAGATCCGAGGAGTTATTGTTGGTGGCGGAGAAGAGGTTAGGTTTGGTGAAATCGAGAGTGAGAGTGTGCGAGTGCGTGGGGGCGAAGGTGGTGGTAGGTTGGTGGACGGTGACCGAGTTGGCCGGTGGAATGGGTTGGTTGTTTGAAGGGAGAGGCGCGCGACGGAACCGGGCATGGCCGGTTCGGTTGAGCAAAGAGATGAGCTTTTTGAAGTTTGAAACGGTTGCTTGGGTGAGGTGAGTGTTGAGATGAGAGGGTTGGTTGGAGAGAAGATGGAGGAAGTTTTCCATTCCCTTGAGACCTTCCATGGCTGCTTCTTGAATTGCCTTCTGTTCCTCCATTTTCGGCAAGCTCATCAACTCCACCGCCATTTCTCTTCTCTCCGGGGTCTCACTCAGAACGCCATGGAAATGGAAAATGAACAAGAGAAGAAGAAGACACAGCAAAATATAATGGGGACAACCTTAAGTCACAAATTATAAATCCATAATATTTATTTTTTTAAATACATTTCTATTTTTTTTTTATTTGTGAAAATGATAAATCTTTGAATATTCAATCCGCCCATCCACCAAATACGTAAATGTCACTTACAGATTCTTTTACAAAGGTTACTTATGTGTTTACTTGTTTTCAATCAATGATGGTAAACTAAATATTAAACCCAATTCTATAAAAAATATTTATTTTAGATAATAATATATTTAAAATAAATTATGTAGATTCTTCTGACCGATTAAGCGTAAATGTATATATAATATGAATGGGTGATAGAGGTTCAATAGAACTTGTACACAACCACTGTAATGGATTAATTTAATACAGCAGGAAAATAAAAATAAAAAAAAAAGGTGAAAAATGGTCACCCTTTATTCCTTGATCCACGTGGTTGAAAGAAAGAAAGAAAAAGTATGAAAATTGTTAAACGACAGGATAAGAATTTTTGAATTAAAAATTTGGGTGAAAGACTAATCTTTTGTTCTCATATTGAAAATCAGAATAAGAATAACCTGAAATTGTAGAACCAGAATATCTAGGTTGAACGGTTTTAACAAGTTGTACAAATAGTCAAAAATAAAATAATAATAAATTTGATCTACACTGGTTTATGAAATAATATATAATCGTACAAAAAAGAAAATTTCTATTACCTAATAATTTCCCTTCTTATTAGATGAAAACCAATAAAGAAATGCCAACCAAAAACGAACGTATTACTTTAAATTACAGTGCATGGCTGCCTGTTGTTATTCCATCTTAATTATAGTGTTTTTTTAATTTTTTTCTAACGGACTTTTTGATGAATACATGCGTTAAATAAGAGGAGTGGGAAAGAAGAAAAAGAGAGAAAAACAATAAAATAATTGCTTAAATTAAAAAAAAATACTGAAGAGAAATAATAAAATGATAATAGTTGGTTTGATAGATGTGATAAAGTAAAAAAAAAAAGTATATTAATATGTTTATAAAATAATTAATAAAATATTTTTTTTAAAATAGAAATTTAATAAGTTGAAATGGTTTTAAATTAAACTAAAACAACATTATAAAATATAGTAAACAAAAAATATATTTTTAAATAATATATTAAAACAAATTGCTTTAAATTCGTTAAAATTTAAATTAATTACTTTTATTTTATTAATTACATACTATTTTTATTTTAATTGTTTATCTAAAAATATAATTATTAATAAAAAAATTGACATACATTACGCATTATCATTTGGTTATGATTTTATTTATAACTTATTTTTTTGTCTAGTTTTTGGAAATTATTCTATTTCATTTTTTATGTTTTTTGTTTATTTACTTTTGCACAACAAATGGCCACTATAGTTTAAAACAAATATACTCTTGATGATCCCTCAATGAGAAAAAGCTTGTATGATGCAGGAAATAGTTAAAACCGTATTTTATTATTTAAACTATAATTAAAACCATGACCTTATCCTATAAGTTTTGTTTAAAAGTAAACTTTCAATTAATGCAAGAATAATAGAAAACAGTTTATAAATTGTGGAAAAACGTTTATTATTTTCCATTGATTTCTTTCTAAGTTGTGTTATTTGGTGAAACATATATGAGTGAGTATTCATAATGTGATAAACGTATAATGCATAATATTTTATATTGAAAATACTTTAGTTTTTATAATTTATGATATTGTTGAGGAATTATTTTATTCTGAGAAGAATATATACTAGTATATAAATAGTAAAATATTAAAAGGAAAAGATATTTAAACATAAATTTTGTAATAGTGGAGTGTGAGATTGGCATCTTATAGATAGAAGAAGAAAATATGCAAATCTCTTTGAGAAAAGCCCTTATGATCTGTACCTCACAAAGTGAATTTTAGTATTTTATTTTAACGGTGCCACTTATTTTAAAAAATATGATAATTTATTTTTATAGAATGAGATAGGGTTTTGATAGGTTATTCAATCAATTCACGAGACTATAAAATAGATTCTAGAAGGATATGTTGGAGGATTTGATTCCTTGTTGCATATAATCTTGCAAATAAAACAATTATCATATTCTATATAGTGTTGGATAGGACCCCTTATTTTTAATGTCATTTTTAGTTATCCTATGATGTTTTCAACATTATTAAAATCCTCAAGCACAAAGTCTAACTCATATATTTTAGTAATGAATGGAGCATCCCATTGTGCAAGTGTTTTGTCCACCGTCAACATAAAACTATATCTTATTCAGATTTTGACCTAAATCATTCTTAAATAACAACCAACACCATCTCTTTTGCACTATGGAAATAATTATTGGACTTTCTGCAATTTGCAAGTTGTAACTCCATAATCAAGATTCCCACATATCATTCTTTTTAAATCAATTTGGTGAACTCTTACGTGAAAAATACAACTTTTAGGTTAAACAAATGCAAGTTGGTTAATTGTAGTTAAATTATTTGTTTATCATTACTCCTGTCTTCAACACACTTTCAATGGGCTTCATAACTCACCTTCTACAAAATTAACTATAACTTTTTTAATCCAAATTTTATTGAAAATTAAGGTATGTATTCTTATTTAGATATTCAGTATAGACTTGCAAACACGTTACAAAGTCTTAACTGTAATTTTGAGAAAAGAAAAATCCACTTGTAAAAATGCATATGATACTCAAGTCACTAAAAGAATTAATTTTTTATAAATAGTATATTATGAATTGCGATTTTATGTTTATATTATAATAATACTTACTTCAAACATATAAAAAGTTTATAATAAATAATAAATAATAACATAATAATCAATATATATATATATATAACTATCGAGATGTAGTTACAAAACTATTTGATATGTTAGTAATTTTTTTTAACAACTTTTTGACAATAGGACACGTGACATCACTTTATTGGTCTGTTTGAATTTATTTTCAAAAAAATATTTGAAACGGACCAATCAATAACAATCATGTATGCATTGTCAAAAGAAATTGTTAAAAAGACTTTTTCCAATATATAAATATAGGTTGAACTGTTCAAACTTAAATAATCTTATTAGATTACACTCTTTAATATACCTATTAGACCGGAACAATATGAATATAACTTTTATAACAAGTAAATATAAGAAAAATAGTCATTTTATAAAAAAGAAGGTTTATAAATTTATTATTTTAAAATTTTAAATAAAAAACGGTGTTAATTCATAATGTGAATTGATATTAATGTTATTAGGTACAACCTTAGATGACAAAGAAAATAAAAACATGGGCCTCTGAAAGTGAAGAAGCACAACCTTTGACGACAAAGAAAATAAAAACCCATAAACTTGAAGTATTTGATATCGACTTAGGTACAAGCCCAAGAAGAAGTAGATGTACCCTACAAAAAGGATATATATGTCATGTAGCAGTAGATGTACTCATGTATATATAGTGTGTAAAACTAAATATTGATGGAATAACAAATGAGTTAAGTTTAACTCTTTTCGTAAAAATAATTTTTAAATATAAAACTGTGATAAAATTTCACATTTTAAAACAGACATTATCATATAAATCATTGATCCTTTAAACTTTCCATTGAAAATGATCAATGCACCTATCTTAAATAATTTTGTAACTACATAAACTATTGTCAAATATTATTATTTTATATTTCATGAATCAATCAAAACCTAAATTACAAAATCATGATCATAAAACATTTGTTTTTCCATATATTTTTTTTAAAATCTACAAGACTTTTTACTCAATTTTTTCTTTTGAAATTTCAATTGAATATACACCCTCTTAATATTTACTACAACACACATGATTCTTAAAGATAGAAAATCTATTAACAACTATAAGTTTAACATAACCAATGCACATACATCGATGGGTTTGTGTATACTTGAAGGTCTAATCGGCTTATAAAAATGTAAATGAACATGTTTTCACTAATCGGCATTACAAATTATTGCTTCAAACCGTTGTGACTGACATGTAATTTAAAAAGCATGGCTTACCGACAAAATTACATGTGATAGACAGCCTGTCTTGTGCTTGGATTTTAGTATCTTTTTTCACACACCTAAATTTTTTACATTCATTTGATACTATTCTTACTTACTTTTTATTTTTTTTTCTTGAAAAATTACAAAATTTTATATTTTTTAAACCATTTTACTCTTGTATGTTGTGTCAAATGAATGTAAAAGTGTGTCATAATATTATTAGTCTTTTCATAGTATATCTCTGCACGCATTTCTCATGCTAAATAGCCATGTACAAAATTACAAAAAGTAAAACCAATTTTGTCCTACAAAATTATTTTCTTGGCATATGTATAGACACACAAGATTCCCTTTGCTGTATTTTCTTTTTCTGTAGTCCTTCTACTGTAATGGCATCGTTAATATAATAAACCTTCAATGAAAACAAATTTATAGTACAAGTCGTAGAATAGATCAGGGACATGTTTAACTCTTATTTTATTCTACCCAATCAGACAACGATACATGGCTAATGTAAAAAAGTGTCGAGGTGTTAAAGTAACATTTTCCTTTATTCTATTCATCTAAATGCTGTTACGCGATCTTTGAGTTTCATTATGTAGCTGCACTTTCACTAACACTTTATTTAAATACAAAGAAGAAGATTTAATTTAATATAATTTGATATAGAAAAACATCAGCAGATCTGGACTCACAGGACAGAAACATTTGAAGGAAACAAACAAACGCAAATTGATAAATTAATGAAGATACCTAAATCTTTGAGGTTATCTTGAACCTCCCAATCCTAAAATGTTTGAGATCAACTCCTTTGGCTTCTCCATCGGCCGCAAGTTCCGTCAAAATCCTCCCAATAACCGGAGCCATCTTGAAGCCGTGACCCGAAAACCCACCTCCAATTACCACGTTCTTTCCGAACTCGCCGCCCAAGAAATCAATAACGAAATCCTCATCCGGTGTCATTGAGTACATGCAAGACTGTTTTATCACAGGTTCACTGGAATCAACCATGTCCGAGAACCTTTCTCCCACCCACTTTTTTAACTCCTCCATCATCACCGCCGGACCCCACGGCCTCTTGTCGGGGTCGCACGGATTCCCTCCATGCACCCCAACCTTAATCAGTCCCGGAAACTCCAACGTTGGCGTTCCGTAAATGTAAGTGTCTCCAAAGGATGCAAACGTAGGAAAGGCTGTTCCTATCTGGAATTTCCCCTCCTCCCCCTCTTTTATTCTCCAGTAACAAACGTTAGTCTCCAATGGCACTATCGGGAGTTCAACCCCATTAACCGTTTTAACTAATTTCTGCGCCCAAGCGCCTACAGTTACCACACACTTTTTCCCGCGGAATCTCTTGCCGCTTGAGCTGAAAACTTCCACGCCCTCTCCCTCTTTGCTTTTCTTGATGTCCACCACCTTGACTTTGTCCACCAAGACGGCGCCGTTTTTGTAGGCCAGTGTCTGGAACATAGCGACGGCTTTGCTTGGCTTGATGACGCCGCCATACTCATTGGAGACACCCACCCAATCCTCTGGGATGTCGATGCGGCCGGCGAATTTTTCCGCAACTTGGTGGCGGTGGAGGAGTTGGAAGGGGATGGCATGGGTCTGGCAGTAGTCGACGACAGAGCGGATTGTGGGATCGTGAGAGGGGCCCATGTCGAAGTGTTGGGCCTTGAAGTATACCTGGTAGCCCACTTGGGCCTCGACCTCTTGCCAGAGGTTGTAAGACTCCATGACCAAAGGGTAGTAGTGTTTTTGGATGTAGGTGACGCGGATTGTGCGGGATTCGCCGTGGGAAGAACCGCAGTGGTGGAGGAAGTCGAATTGCTCGAGGAGAAGGGTCCTGAGACCGCGTTTGGCGGCGTAGTAGGCGGTGGCGCTGCCCATGACGCCAGCTCCGACGATTATGATGTCAAACTGGGAATCTTCCATGTCTGATACTCTCTTTCTCTCTCCTACTCACTGCAAAATGCTACTGAGTGTGTTGTTGGCGCTAGATACCTTAATATAGAGCGTAGATTCTTCTGTTCCCCTGCAACGTATTTTCCTCTCTTTTCTCTTCTGATATAAGAAAATCATTTCCTTATTACAAACATGATAAATTATTCTTTCACACACCTAAATTTTTTATATTTATTTAATACTATTCTTACTTACTTTTTACTTTCTTCTTTCTTAAAAAACTATAAAATTTTATATTTTCTCCACCATTTTATCCTTGTATGCTGTATCAAATGAATGTAAAAATGTGTCATGGTATTATTACTCTACAAACATTCAAATAAACAGATTTAATATGTAGTGTCAAAATTTAAGGTTTATATGTCATTCATTTTATATTCACTTATTAAACAAAAGTATATATATTGGTCAAATTCTCTGCTAGTTTTTTTAATGTTATCTTTTCTTATTCATTTCAAATACTTGATATATTATACTTTTTAAATATATCTTAAAATATAAAAAATCATTATCTATTAATATATTTTTAAAACACAACAAATAAATAACACACAAAAAAAAAACTCAATCTTGTACACACTTAAAATTGATGAAAGTGAAAATAGCTTAATATATTAAATCAAGGAACAAAACCAGTATCCTTTAGACTTGTTTCTTTCTTAATTTTGTTAAAATTTGCTCTCACTTTCTTTTTTCATATATATATATATATATATATATATATATATATTATTTTTATCATTTGATCTGTAGCATAGTGTCAGATTTTTTGTTTATTTCTACAAAATAATCGGTTATAATATAAACAAGATTAACTATAAAAAGATAATTAAGTTAATCTAGTCAAGTTACGATGGATTGTAATTGAGAGTCTCTTAACCAAAAGCTGATCACGAAAGTTTATAAATGAAGGTTTGTTTTTTTACTCTGTATTTATTGACAAACTATTCAAAGAAACACTAACTTGAATCTCAAAGTATTTTTTTTGTAGTGGTTAAACAAATCGAACAGTGTGAAGATATTTAAAGATTAAATTATGACCTAAACTAAAAGTAAAAAGACAATTTATGTCAAAAGCTTAACCTCGACCCTGAGGTGAAACATATATATAATTATTAAAAAAAAAACTCATCGGACGTTAATTCAACACTTCGTCGTTCTACAATTAACACAAATTTGATAATTTAAATAATAAAAAACTTATTCATCCGTATATTATGTTTACTTTTATTCTTTCAAATAAAGATGTGATATAACTAATCTAATTTTCTCAATGAAAATGGTATAAATATGCCAAAAGTAAAAAATAGAGACACATTATATTATTCAACTTATGTTTATAAACTTTTATTATTATCGAATTTTTTAAAAATATTAGTTATATATAGTTTCAGTCCAATAGTCTTACATTATTTAAATTCAAAGTCAATAAAAGTTAAAGTAAAAAATAATTTAAATTTACATTTCTTTTTTAATTTGCTATTATGTTTTTAAAAAATGAATTCTATGAAGGAATTTTAGCTTATCTCAAATGTGAATATTCACCTTCTCATACTTATTTAATTATCTTTTAACTTATAAATACAAAAAACATATGGTATATTATTATGGTGTTTTAAAAATTATACTGTAAATCTAATATAATTTATTATTTAATATATTGGTATTTTTGATAATAAAAAATTATATTTGAGAGATAACTTAAATTGTGCTTAAAAACAAAAAAATAACTAATTTTTAACAATAAATTGATTTTATTACAACATATTAAACATGAATCCACACTAAGACAAGATTCTGTTTTGAAGGTTGAAAAGTGAGATTGACATGAAACAAAGGCACTAAAATAACACTAAAAAGTTAAAGAAATAACATTTCTTTCATTCATTCTTTCTTTTATATCTTTTCTTCACATTTTTAATCATTCAAATAAAAATAAAATAAAAACTCAACCAAAGTGAACAATGCATGTTTGATTTTATTAACGAAAAAGACAGAAAAACACCAATGATAAGCTCAAAGGTTGAAGTGGATGGATGAGATAAGGAAATCTAGATAGAGCCCCACCAACAATGTTGTATTATTCATATTTGATCAACACTTTTTTAATTATTTAATATGATTGCTAATATATTCTTATTTTTTTTTTATTCAATCATGCTTAAAATCACTTAAAAAGAAATGCAAATCTTATTATTTAAATCTGTAATCATTTCAGTCAATACTAGTTTTTCTTAAGATAATATTCTTAAATAAAACTTTAAACTAAATAGAAAAAAGTAATTCAAAGAATGTAAGGACTAAGCCACTTATATTATAGAATAAAATATTATATTTTAGTTTATCCAAAAAAAAAAGTGTCTTTAAAGTGAGTGAATTTGAATGGTCCATAGATGCACAACTTGTTTTATGTCTTAACCATTGAGACTGAAGCAATTTGAAGAGAAAAAAAAAATAGAAAATAATAAAAGAAAAGATATAATGGACCACAACTCAACCACATAGTTGTATGGTATGAGATATCACTTTCTCCCCAATCTTCTCTGACTCGCATAATCTACCAATAAGATTTTGAAGAAAATGTTTCCATGAATTTAAAAGATCTTAGATTTAATTATTTTTATTAAAAATTAGATGATTTTGATAATATTGTTTTAACATTTTATACCTACTTATGTTAATCTAATTATTGTTATTAGATCATAAGAAAAAAATTAGATTTGAGTCTATCTCGTTAAAGTAATATTTATTTTTACTTACATACTATAACATTAATTTTGTCTTTTAATATGTGAAATATTTAGGTTTAATCTGATAGTCTCTATTTTCGGTAATTTTTTAAAATTAGGTCCCTCATTTTTTCTTTTTCTCAATTGGGGTTGAAAAGTTGAAGCAATTAGGTCACTGTCGTTAGTTCCGTACTAACACCGTTAAAAAGGGTGATACGTGTCAGCTCGTGATTTTTTTGAATTTTTTAAATATATTTTTAATTAATTTTATTTTTAATTTTTTTTATTTATTTAAAAAAAAATTGTCACGTGTCAAGTTGACATTGAGCCACGTGGCAATGACAAGGTGAGGTGGCACTATCAGACGACGTGTCATTAGATTTGTTTCAATTTGGTCCCTATATTTTTAATTTGTCTCAATTTGGTCCCTGTATTCTTATTTTGTCTTAATTTAGCCCTCTTTTTTTAAAAAATTAAACAATTTTTTTTCTCTCCAAGTTCAAACAAAATTTTATTTGTATATAAATCTTTACAAAGAAATTTATACAAATTAATTTTTTTATTAGAAAAATAAAAAAATTATAAACTAACATTTGACACATTTTTATTTATATAGTAGTAAAGAAATCATTTAACCTAAATAATATGAATAAGTAACCTATAAAAGTTAACATCTCAATAATAAATATTTTTGTGAAGGTAATCTACACAAGTATAGTCTCAATACTTCCTCAACAATTCATAAAAAGTTTCTAGAGTTAAATATTTCGATTTGAAATACATCATTACTAATAATTTGCTTAACAGAAACAAATTTAAAGACAAAAATTTGGAAAATATACATACCGTATTTTATCTAGGAACGAACAATTTTAATTAGGACTAAATTGAGACAAAATAAAAATACAAGGACCAAATTGGAACAAAATAAAAATACAGAGACCAAATTGAAACAAACGCAAAGACACGTGGCACTGTCAGTGACACGTGACACTGTCAGTGCTACGTGGCACAATGTCAACTTGACACGTGACAATTTATTTTTTAAAAAAAAAAATAAAAAATAAAAATAATTAAAAATATATTTAAAAAATTCAAAAAAATCACGAGCTGACACGTATCATCCTTTTTAACGGTGTTAGTACGGAACTAACGACAATGACCTAATTGCTTCAATTTTTCAAAAATAGAGACCCAGTTGAGAAAAAGAAAAAATGAGAGACCTAATTGAAAAAAGTCACTGAAAATAGAGACTATCAGAATGATTAAAACAAATATTTAATATCATGTAATGTATGTTAAAAATAATAATAACATTATTGAAAATGATTGTTCAGCAGTAATATATTATGATAACGGGTAAAGTACACTATTTTAACACTATTAAATACTATGTAGTAGTCATTTCAACTTCATATAATATGATTCAACTTCATATTATATGATGCAACTAGACTTCTGATTATTAAAAGAAGAATATTGATAAACAGGGATGTAAGAAGAGTTTCTTGAAAATACTTTTTTTAAATATATTTAAACCTAGCAACTAAAATATATTTAATATAAGCCTTAATAAACATGAAAAATTAAACAGATGTAAGAAGAGCTTTTGATATTGTTACATATATTTAAAACTCTAGAAATTAATATGTGCCTATAAATATTGACTATAAGTCTTCATCTTATTAATATAGCATTTTTTATTATCTTCATTTATAACAGGAAAACTTTCTTTTCTTTACAAATATTTTCTATGAATTATGTAAAACAAAAAAATTGGAACAGTGGAAGTTAAACTTCTTGATATTCTAATAGCAGCATTGAAAGATATTGCAAGTTATATCTTTCAATAATTGACTTCTAAAATATAAATTGTTAAAAAATTTTGAACTAGAATTGTAGGATCTGATTAGATCCCTTTACAAAAATAGGCGTATGCCGCTTAATGAGACAAATACACGGTATTCTTTAGTAAAAGGCGAAAGAATAGTTCGCTTTGTATTTATCACACGGCTCCGTGCTTTAAACATCTGAAGCGGTTTCAATTTATAACAGATAAGTGATTTTCACTTTCTGTATTGGTCAGTGTGGGCTTTCAATAAGTAGCAAACACCACAAAGAGTATCCGTGATGCGGCTAAGTCCAAAGTCATACTCTTCCCTCATAGCTTTGCTCCTTCAACAATTCTTTGTTCTCTACTTCTTTGTCTCATCATCTTTTATTTTAGGTTACTCCTCCTCAACCCAAAAAGTCATTTAAAATGTCATTATGTTTTCTTCACACTGATGAACCTTAAAGTTGTTCAAGTTTGTGTTTTAATCATGAGGTACTGTTTGAGATTGGTAAGATCTGAATTTTTTTTCCTTTTGGT
Source organism: Vigna mungo (assembly GCA_036885675.1). Taxonomy (NCBI): domain Eukaryota; kingdom Viridiplantae; phylum Streptophyta; class Magnoliopsida; order Fabales; family Fabaceae; genus Vigna; species Vigna mungo. The sequence continues at coordinate 39,584,188 of CP144699.1, read as the reverse complement.
TAAGTTCTTTTCTGTTACCGAAACACACAGCATAATGCCTTTCTTCTTCTCAACCCAATTTGTTTTCTGCAATGCTAAGGCTTTTTTTCATCTTCTCAAACCAAATTTGAAGTCTATGGGTATGCAACAGATTTGAAAATTGCTATTTATTTTCCAACATTAAATGCTATGTTCATAAGTATATTGTCATTTACAACTGCTTAGAATATTTGAGATTATATGTTATATATATATATATATTATATATTTGTCCTTATTATCTATTCTTACTGTTCTACTATCAGATCATTTTGGTTGTTTTATTTTTCCTCTTTCTTTGTTCTGTGTCTACAACAACGGTTAAATATAGAACACAGAGAAAGTCCATCAAAATTTGGGATGGATGGAAGGAGTTTTTTACTTTCCATGAATTGGAGAAAAATGTCACTATTGTGTTTTGAAACATGAGTATAAGAAATAACAAGAATGTCAAAGTAATGACATTTAAAAATTGATACTTAAAAGTAATTTAATTATTCAGAGATATTTTTTATAAATAAAATTATAATAAATCTCAATTTTTTTTTTATTAAGCGATATAAAACTATAAGAAATTTTATACCATCTTTTTGAAGTCTCAATGTTAAGACACTTTTTTTTTTATATATGAAAAAATATTTCATTGTTATAAGCTACTTTATTGTTAATATAATAGATGTAATAGAGATAATAAGAAATTGACTAAATTAAATTGTTTAAGTTGTAGGCACAATTAAAAACATTCTTTTGTGATCCCAAATATAGCATTGAAGTAAAATTATTTTACAAATGACATACACCATTTTTCAATGCCTTAAAAAATGACAACCTCTAATCACCTACTTTTCAAAATAAAATAAAATTTGGTAAATTGTGTAAAGATGCATGTATATTCAATCACTTTCTTATTAAATACAAGTGTTGCACACAAAATACAAATACATATTGAGCTAAAGAACACTACAAGATTTGAAACTGTACCAAAATGAAATGGTAAAATCAAGTTGAACATACATAGGAAAAAAAAATCATTGTTTACACAAATATATTTTGTTTTTCTGCTACCTTTACCTTCTACGTTCACTAATCATAAGTTTAGTTTCATTTTTAAATATTGATAATTTATTATCAGTGATATTTTAAAATAAGTTTAATTTTCATTTTAATTTTACACAAAAATATATTTTGTTTATTATTAGTGATGGTTTAAAATAAGTTTAATTTTCATTTTAAATATTGATAATTAAATGATACTTTGTATAAAATTAGAGACTTTGAATATATGGTCAAAGAATGAGAAATTTTCATCAAAATTCTTAACTGCATATTATTGATTTATTAATGTATTTCTAATTGTAATTGATTTTTTATTAAGTAATTTGAATGATGTAATAACTTTTATTTTTATGTACCTTTTCAAAAATAGAATTTGATTATATAAAATAATTTAATAAAAGTAATAAAATTCAAAATAGAATAAAATAAAATTTATGAATAAAAGAACATATTTCACTATAATAAATATAACAATTTTTTAGTTTACTACACTGTTTATAATGATTTAATCTACTATGAAAAGCCAGAACTATAAGGTCCTTTCAAATAAGCAGGCAAAACTGAATCTAACATATCATAGCATGATAATTTAGATTAGTATTTCAATAGCAATAACATGAAGATTTAGACTAGAATTGCAGGATCTAAAAGATCCCTTCCCAAAAATAGGCGTATGCCGCTTAGTGTGACAAATACACGGTATTCTTTAGTAAAAGGCGAAAGAATAGTTCGCTTTGTATTTATCACACGGCTCCGTGAATTGAAGTTCTGAAGCTTTTTCAATTTATAACAGATAATTGATTTTCACTTTCTGTATTGATCAGTGTGGGCTTTCAACAAGTAGCAAACACCACAAGAGTATCTGTGATGCGGCTAAGTCCTGAGTCACACGCTCCTCCCTCCATACCTTTGCTCCTTCAACAATTGTTCGTTCTCTACTTCTTTGTCACATTATCTTTTATTTTATAAGTTTCTCTTCTTCAAACCAAAGGCATTTAAAATGTCATTTTCCTTTTGTTTTCAAAGTCTCTTCTTGCTGTTCTACACTCATTCCAATAACTGGTACTCTACACTTACCCCTAGTGGCTGTGAAAGGCTAAAAGCCGTTAATCGCATCCATGTTTGCAACCTGTGTTAAGGTGTTATTGGGAGAGATATTGAAGATGAATTCCCTTTTTTTGAAGTCAAATGAAGAAGGTTAAAAATTCCTTGATAATTTAGCTTTCCTTTTTTAAAATTTAATATTTACAAATCAAAAAGAAAAACTTGAATTTTGAACATTTCACAACCTGTTTATCCACAATACACATAATGCATGTTTTTATCTGAAGTCTTTTCGCTTCATGTCTATGATGGAAGTAAGTACACTATTGTTAATGAATTGGGTATATTGTTTGTAGTTATGAGTATATCAAATGTGAAAAGGTGCTTAGATGTGTTTTCTTCCCTTATATTGTTGTAGTTTAATGAGAATTTTTGTTATTTTTATCCCTTTATATTGACTTTGTGGAATGACTCTGATGCATTTGATACAGAGAAAACTGTGGGTGATTAACAGAGGATATTGATTAGTTTTCTCTAGACCTTAAAGTTAACATTGATATATTACATTGAATTAGGCCATCAAGCAGTATAGTCTCAAACAGAGTTGAGTTTTTATACTATTTATATTTAGTACTTCCTTAAATTATATTGTAATAACTGAACTCATCGATGTTATTTATGAATTGTGTGGGTTCCTATGAGAATTTCTGATTATCCTTTAATTGACTTTGATGACAACAGAGATGCACAAGATGATGATACATGCATAAATGGTATGTTTAGCTCTTGTAATGTAATGATAATTTATTGGTGATGTGTTACATGTTGTTAGTAAGAAGTTTTTATTTATTTATCCCTTTCTTTGAGTAATTAATAATTCCTGCTAATGCAGTGTTTCCTCAATTTCCAGTTAACATGTTTTCTTCACTTATCTTTTTATTCTTTCTCATCTGGACAATTGATAGGCCTGTGAGAAAGAAATTGTTTCCTTCAATGTCTTCTGAATTGTATATTTATCTGATGAGAAACAAGAATGTCAACAGAATGAATGCATTGTTACCTAAATCTTTGTGAAATGTGTTTGTTGGTGTGAACCAATCCTTTGTTTCAATGAGATGTGTGCTACTGTGTAAAAAGATACTCATTTTCTCCTCTCTCTCTTGATTATAAATTACTTTCCACAAGAAGTAGATCAAGTCCTTTCATAGAAATCTGTTATTATTTCATGAATTATTTATAATATAATAAACTCATTGCTACAAAAACTTCAATAACAAGATCATTCAAAATAAAATCATTTAACTGAATAGCAGGATCCTCTAAAGAAGATCCATGTCCAAAAATTGGCGTATGCCGCTTAAAGTGACATGTACACGGTATTCTTTAGTAAAAGGCGAAAGAATAGTTCGCTATGTACATATCACACGGCTCCGTGGTTTAATAAGAACATTCGCGTTCCTTTTTATAGCATAAAATCTAAGTTTAACTTCAAACGTTTCTGATTTGGGCTTTCTTAGAAAACACTCTGCTTTACTTTCTTTATTATCTCAAAGTAGAGGAAGAAGAAGTTAGACCACAGTTTAACTGAACTTGTGAGAAAGGAAGAACCATAGAGAGAGGAAAAAAATAGAAAGAATGTATTGAATATCTCTCCAATTGGATATTTCCTCACCTTCCTGTTTTAAAGTTCTTTCTCTCAGGAGTTTATAAGCCTATATAAGCTAGCAAATTCTCCTTTTCCTCCATTCCTGTATTGACTTATGCCACCAATTACTATTCATGTTAATAATGTTTCATCTATAACTGTACTGGTTATTATTGATTAATTAAGAGTATTTTCTTTATTTATGGAATAACAAAATGTGAAGAGGCTGTGTAGTTGAGAAATGTTAAAATAGGTTTATATTCGTGATTTACCGTGAGTTTAAAATGGGTTAAATTGTAAAAGGATTTAATTTTTTTAAATTTAAATCAAATTGAATTTGGTTCGTTAAACAGATTTCAGTCGAGTTGTAAGTGAATTTATGTAATCTATCAACACAAATCTTGTTATAAAAGTTGAAAGAGTGTTACAAAATTGTATATCTTTTGGCAAGATTCTCGATGGTTTGTTATTTGGTTTATTATTAGAAGTCTTACTAGTTAGTTATCTGACTTTGTGAATGTTGGTGGTAAGCTCACAAAACTACCAACTTGTGTCCCAAGTTTTGCTTTTTCTCCATATTGGCTTTCATTGGTGTCAATACGCTCTGGTCGAAAAAAAATTTAGCCAACATTTCATCAGGAACGAAATCAATTTCATTGGTGTTAATACTTGTTATTGTCAATCAACAATAACTATAGGTAAAAACAATTATTACAATGAAAAAAATAGACGTATACACAATTAAGACACAATCTGGTTAAGCAGTTGTTAAAGAATGGAACTATTTTCATTGATTTTGTGAAGTCATAATGGAATCTAACAGATCCTTTAACTAAACCCTTGAGAAGAAATATGATCTTAAAAACATCGAGAGGAATGAGACTTAAGCTACTAGCAAACAAACAAGTGATGGTAACCCAACTTCTGTGATTGGACCCATGAATAAGGTTCGTATGGATAAAAATAAGTCACTTGTTAGTTTTGATAATAATGAATTGGTTTTAAATCAAATATATTCATTCTTATGATGTGTGTGAAAGTGTTAGAAACTACATTATTGGGAGATTAAACTTTGTAATTAAAATTTTATGTGATGAAAGAATTTTAGTTTAAACAAATGTTTTGATGATTTTCATATCCCTTATGGGTGGTGTCTGATTTGTAGTATACACTTAATAAAATCACTTATATGAGTGTCTAAGTGAGACCGCTTTCATGAGATCTTGACAGCATCTCTGTAACACTCATGAATACCGGACATACACATGACCTAGTTTTCGTAACACAATGATAACAACAAATATTGTGGAGTGTATTATGATTGATAAATCTCAAATATTGGCGGGGTGTATTATGATTAATAAACTTCTAACACACGTCAATTTTCCTTGGTTCATATAGCTTACCATACTAACTACATTGATTTGATACATCACATTTTATAAATACATCACATTTTATAAAACCCAAGAAAATTCTTCTTTTCTATCTTTCAATATTTTTTTTTCATCTTTTACAATGAGAGATTGTTATAAAAATTAAAAAAGTATTACAAAATTATATATATCTTGGTAGCCAGCTTATGAGACAACCAACTGGTGTTCCAAGTTTTTCTTCTTCTCCACATTTCAAGGCCTACATAGGGTCTATAAATAGACCTTGATTTACTTTTCCAAATAAATATTTCTCTCATCTTTTTTTTTCTATTATTTTCTTCATTTTGTCTTTTCTTTCTTATAATATTTTAGATTAACATTTTGTACAACGGTAACTAGTATCTTGATGTTTGACCGAGAAAACAGTTGCTTTATAAAACTTAGGAAACGAACAAAAATCTTAAAAACAATTAAGACAACTCACTATGTAAGTGGATGAGTCATAACATCGCAATTATAACATTAAAACAAAGAAAATAAAATATGATTCCATAAATTCATAATATTCAAAATAAATGTAAAAGTGAATCCAAAATTAACCATTTCAGGTTACATATAAAATAAAATGGCATGGTAATTTAACATAAATATTTATAAACTTTGCTGAACGTTTTTTATTTGTTTCAAAAAAATTATATTAAAATTAAAAAAATTAAAAATATTTTTTTTAAAAATTACCAGCTTTGTATTTTACATTGTTTACATCGGTTCTAGTAACATTTTATTTTTTGATGTAGTTTTCACATCTCAAAATCAAGTTTTAGTTCGAAACTTACTATTACAGTGATATTTTAGAAAAGCATACTACTAATCTTTCTCATAAAAGTAACATATATATAGGTCTAAAGCAACAAAGTTGGTTTCTTTTCTATTTATAAAACCTTCTTTTTCTTTAACTTGAAAAACTGAAAAGAAAAAGTTTCATAACACAACTTTTAACTCCAAAAGTAACAGTTTATTCAATAATGATACTTCAATTCTTAAGACAATAACTTCAGAGGTTTCTTTTTTATATATTCAATCTGTATATGTATTTCTGACAATTGAATACATCTCTACATTTGAATATGCATCATCAGCTCCCAATATCAAGGTGCAACATGACATCTACATTCATTTTGTCACCAATAAGATCCACAATTACTGATAAAAGTGTTGAGGATAGCACGCATCAACAAAAGATATTTTCTCTTTCCATTTAGATAATGATGGCTTCACCCTATACATCCTAAAGTGAAGGAATTTCTACATCACCACACCAATCATTGCATATGTTAAGAGTTGCAAAATTGAAAGAAAAACTCCCATAAAACAGAAACTACAAATCAAAGACTTGGAGTCAACTCGTTGGATTTTGCTCTCTTTCTATAAGAAGTTTCTGCATAATGCATTCTATAGTGTTAATCTAGCTTTGATATTATATTTGCATTCTGTAGTGTTAATCTAGCTTTGATATTATATTTGTGGACGGGTTGATCAACCATTAGTCTGATATTTCAACAAACTACTTCGAGACTGAATGATCATAGAATTGGATAGAACATTTAATTTGAATTTTCAACAACTTAAAGATAAAATATGATTAACACCAATTAGATTGTAATTACGCCGTTGTTCATCAAAACTCCACTTAAAAATCTACAAATATAAGTCTGAGATAAGAAAATAGGTAATTGCATTTGCTGCACCATTAAATATGAATGATCAAACACCGAATTGACTTTGACATTAAAGTATCTTTAAATATCTTTCAAACGGTTTGGATGGATGAGTACGATAAACTTTGGACTACTCAAACTACTTTCTAGACATTAATATGGACCCTACGTCCCAAAATGCTCATCACATTGGTGCCGTTGATTGAGGTTTAGCAAAAGCTTAGTGGAAAATCTTTAAAATTCTGAACCTTCTCATCCATATTTTATTATTTTACTACCTGTGTTAGTTATAACTTATATCAAAACCACATCGATCTTTAGAAAATGTTATATTTGTTAATTATATATGCTAATTTTGTCAATTATTTAATGGTTGCTTCGTATAAAACGTCAACGTCCACCTCATGAGTGCAGGCCACAAGTTCATAGACATTATTTTGGCCTGCTTCTTCCTATTTCTCATTTATTCAGAAAAGAACCATTAAACTTCATGAAAAACATCTTCATCTCTTAAAATTTATATTAAACACAAAAATCAGTTCACAATATTAAAATGTGAAAATGGAAGTTGGTGTATATTTGGTATATGTATATGTAGTTTTGTCATGGTTCCCACTTCCCACGTTTACGCTTGTCCATTGTGAGCTGTGTTAATGGCAGGCCGTTTTGGTGGTTACTCTTCCGTTGTCCACGGAAGCATTCAAGTCAAACCCGTTTTGTCCAAATCCAAAACCGTATCTTTAAGCTTTGGATTGAATCAAAGCTTATCATTCCCCTCCTTTACCCAACTTGTCTTTTTTCTTCAAAATCTTATGTTGGTTGCATTTGCGTACGAAGAACAAAACTCGTTTCATTGATCAGAGAAGAAGCATGCAGTGTGCTTTTCTTCATTGTCATGTTTCAACTTGCAATTCAAAGCAATGAACTTCTCAGTAGAAATAGTATCTGTGTGTGCTTTTGACTGTAAAACTCCATCTAATCATAGTAATGGAGCAGAGATATGAGAAGTTAGTGAGGTGAATTCAATACCGTGGTCCTTTTTTTAGTACTCTTTTTCATTCAGTTTATACCCTTTGTTACAACTTTGATCAAATTTGAATAGTGATTTTGAAAACTCACAGGTTCTCCAGTGATGATGGTAAACAGAGTCTTGAACTTCCTTGGGAAAAGCCAGTCTCTCACAAACACCATGAGAAGGCATTCACAGTGTATCCAGAATGCAAAATGAGTATTGGTGACAAGAACAGAATGAGTCTCAAAATTCCCGCGCTTGCAAAGTTTAAGGTTTTCCCAGAAAACCATGAGCCATGGAAGAAGAAAATTCTTGATCCTGGCAGTGATGTAATTTTGGAGTGGAACAGGGCATTCCTGTTTTCTTGCATTCTGGCACTGTTTGTTGATCCGCTGTTTTTCTACCTTCCTTCAGTGGCAAATGATGGGAAATCGTCGTGTATGGCTACTGATTTGAATATAGGAATTGTTGTGACATGTTTCCGAACATTTGCTGATGTTTTCTATCTGCTCAACATGGCCATCAAGTTCAGAACAGCCTATGTATCACCGAGTTCTAGGGTGTTTGGAAGGGGTGAGCTTGTTATGGATCCTAGGCTTATTGCAAGGCGATATTTGAGATCAGAGTTTTTCCTAGATCTTGTTGCTACACTACCTCTTCCCCAGGTATCACATATGCTTCTGCTTTAGTACTCTCATGTTGTGTTTAATGCATGAAACAAAGAAAAGTTGAGTTAGCAAACAGTCCACATTGAATAAAGATCACGTAAGTTTTTGTATCAATTTGAATTCAGCCTCTTTCTTCCTTCTTCTTTTCATAAAGTGGGAAAACTTAAAAGTTTAATGTTTTAAAACTGAGTTAAAAATGGTGTATAGATCCTTTGGGATTGGTTTTGTCATCTGGCTTTGTATATTTGTCCCTGGATGTGATGTTAAATGACATCTTTTCTTTGTTGGCAGATTGTGATTTGGTTTATCATGCCAGCAATCAGAAGCTCCCATGCTGATCACACCAACAATGCACTTGTACTCATTGTTCTGCTTCAATATGTCCCCAGATTATATTTGATTTTCCCATTAAGTTCTCAGATTATTAAAGCCACTGGAGTAGTTACAAAGACAGCTTGGGCTGGGGCTGCTTACAATCTTTTACTTTACATGCTAGCTAGTCATGTATGTTATGTTTTCTTCAATCACAAATTGTCTTTCATAATTACAAATTAGTTGTTATCTCCCAGCATATCAGATTTTTAATTATTCATTACTCCCTTTTCGTAGGTGTTGGGGGCATCATGGTATCTGTTATCAATTGAAAGGCATGCTACTTGCTGGAAATCTGAATGCAGAAATGAAAGCCTCCCTGTAAAATGTGCTCTTAAGTACTTAGACTGCAGCACTTTAAACCAGGATGATCGCATGAAGTGGGTAAACAATACTTCTGTTTTTGGTAACTGCAATCCTGAAAATACCACCAATTTCAACTACGGAATTTTTGCAAGTGCAGTGGAAAATAATGTTATCTCCTCTGTGTTTATAGAGAAGTATCTCTATTGTCTGTGGTGGGGCTTGCAGAACTTAAGGTCCGGTTCCACAGCTATTGTTAACCATATCTGTATGCTCAGTTGTTATCTTTCCTTACACTAGATGAATACTTGACATAAATTAAACTGAACATCACATGTCTGTCTTCACTGTTCACATATGATTAATCTTTTCCTTTCTGTGTTTTCAGTTCCTATGGCCAGGGTTTGACCACAAGCACATTCATTGGGGAAACTGCATTTGCAATACTCATGGCTATTCTGGGTCTGGTTTTGTTTGCCCACTTAATTGGTAACATGCAGGTACTTAGAATCTTCAAATCCACGAAACTCTACTTTCAAAAGTAATTTTGTTTGCAGCAATTCTATGTTTCCTTACATTTCTATTACTTGAGTACAATAAGTCCATCCAACACACTTTTTACCTTTTTACTAAAACCATTACGCATGAATTCTTGCGTCTTCAACATAGACTCTGAAACAGTTGCAATGGTTTGTCATCTTGGTCATTCTCATTTCAGAAGGAGTTACTATCATCATCAAACAAGTTTGATTAAAGAAAACTGTTTCCTATAGCCTAAGCATGCTAAATTTATATGAACACCTAAGAATGCTGAATTCAGTGCAGACCTATTTGCAATCTATTACTGTGAGGCTTGAAGAATGGAGGCTCAAGCGACGTGACACTGAAGAGTGGATGAGCCACCGTCAGCTCCCACAAAATCTGAGAGAGCGTGTCAGAAGATTTGTTCAATACAAGTGGCTTGCAACTCGCGGGGTTGATGAAGAAACAATCCTACGTGGCCTGCCTATTGACCTACGTAGAGATATCCAACGCCACCTTTGCTTGGACCTTGTTCGACGTGTAAGTTTTCTCACAATATATATTCATCTATCATGCTATTCTCTTTTGAGCATGAAACCAGCATCAATAAATGTTCAATAGTTTAACTCGAGCATGCATAAGGACTACTCGTAAACTCATGCTATGTGTGTGTGTACATATATACACACACACAGACAGGTAATGTAATGGCTTCTTTTTCACCAATTTCAGGTTCCTTTTTTCTCACAAATGGATGATCAGCTACTTGATGCAATATGCGAGAGATTGGTATCATCCTTGAGTACTCAAGGCACGTACATAGTTAGAGAAGGAGACCCGGTTACAGAGATGCTCTTTATCATAAGAGGGAGACTTGAAAGTTCAACCACAAATGGAGGCAGAACTGGTTTCTTCAACTCCATTACCTTGAGGCCTGGTGATTTCTGTGGAGAAGAGCTACTTGCTTGGGCATTGCTTCCAAAATCCACTCTCAACTTGCCTTCTTCTACAAGAACTGTTAAAGCCCTTGTAGAAGTTGAAGCATTTGCACTAAGAGCGGAAGATCTTAAATTCGTGGCCAATCAGTTTAGACGTCTCCACAGCAAGAAGTTACAGCACACTTTCCGTTTCTACTCTCACCATTGGAGGACATGGGCAACATGCTTCATTCAGGCTGCTTGGCGCCGGTTCAAGAAGAGAATGTTTGCCAAGAGCCTAAGCTTGAGGGAATCCGAGTCCTTCAATCACTATCAACATAATGAAGAAGAGCACAGTGCAGTGACTTCAAACACTGCACAAGTAAAGCAAAACCTAGGTGTCACTATACTGGCTTCAAGATTTGCTGCAAACACAAGGAGAGGAGTTCAGAAGATGAAGGATGTAGAGCTACCCAAGTTGCAAAAGCCTGAAGAGCCAGACTTTTCAGTAGAGCCTGATGATGATTAGATCAGCATTGCAATCTACAGTTCCATGACCATCTTCAAGAGTTAAAATCACTATTCCTCTCACAAATAATTCGGGTCCATAGCTACAATACGTGTGTATTATTTGTTTTCTGATAGAGAAGCTTTCGGGTTTTCTCTTAGCCTGAACCTTTTTTGGGGTGGTACATCTCTTAACCTATACTTTACCACTTGCTTTATGATGTGTGACCCTATTGCAGTCAACATAGTTGATGTCCCTACGCATCAACTTCTAGCAAGAAGTTGCTTTTGTGTATTTTCAGTTTGGTACATCTTCACAAAAAACGATTTTTATCTTGTATAACAGTTACCTGACATACCACTTGTATATTACGCTGCACCATTGTTCTTGTTTGTATCCTTTTCTACTTGTTCCGGTCTTACTACAGCTCTGATGATTCTTGCTTTTACATTTTCATTGTAATTTAAATATACAATGTATTTTGACTACTGTGAAGACTTAAAGCATTCTGTCATTAAGTTTTTTCATGTTATATTCAGATTAAAAGGATTTCACAGTTGAGATAGGCAAGACAAAATTTATATGGGGTGTTCAATATTATGACCGACATATCCATCCAAAGAAATGGCCTATTTTGTACTTGCTTGCTAATGGCATGTGCATAAGTTGCGGTGTCAACAGATTCACTGCCATCAACATTTTGGGTCGGTCACATTTTAGAAATCAGTTTTTAAGAACACGAATCTCTTGGAGGGACCACAGCAGAAATGATCAAGCCACTTAAGCTTGTCTCCACTATTTGCCTGCCGACACCATTTCATTTACCTGATTAAAGCCATGCAATTAAAAAGCAAGAAAATTGCCAAGGAACAGAGAACAAAGGGAGAAGGGAAGAGTTGGAAGAATAAAATTTATTGTTTAAATTAGATAACAATGAATGTACAGAAAGAAGTCCTGATTTACACACTCTATTTACCATGAAGGCACCTATGATTCGACATATATCAAGCTAGATGCACTACATCCAGACATTTGGAATCAGAACTTCCATTCCCAATAACACAATGAAAAAAACTGAAGATTTTATACACTTCCTATACCATTAAACATATATTCAATACCTGTATGAGTACAATGTGAGTAGTGCCCTATAAGGAATACTTGCGATGAATCGTGTGAATGCAAAATGGATATAGAGTTGGATAACTGAGGAACCTTGCTTTGGTACTTGCAATCATTATGCCTTCGATACACCTGTACTGTGAATTTTTGGAAAGAAACGAAAGAAAGGATTTAACTATACTTCTTTTTTCATTTTGTTGCTGGACTGCAGCTTGGCTGATAAACCGGTAAAAGGAGTTTTCCATTCATCGTCTATGCTGTTTTGAACGAAAACTAGCTCATCTGCTCTCCAATCAAATCAAGCCCCACAAGGAGGAAGGTCACCCCTTGGAAAAGCAGGAAGTAGAAGTGAACTCCCTGTGCAGATAACAGACTCCTGATAGAAGCTGTGAGAAGGAGGAATGCCAAAGTCAGCTCTTTCTTATATATCTTATTAGTTTTCTTAACAGTTGTTGGAGCTGCTTCTTTGTTCTCCACAAGCTTTTGTGACTCCATAAGGTCACTGTCGGAAGCTCCTCTATGAATCTTTTGTTGTTCTATTGACTTGGCTTCCCTTTCTGCAGCAGCCAGTAAATCGGACTCTGATGACCTGCCAGCTTTCTTTGTCACAACCCATTCATAAGAACTTCCTAATTGGAAAAGCCCAGATACCATTGCATTGAATTTGGTGACGGACATGGTGTTTTCGAAAAGGAGGTAGGGAACAATGAAAGGAAAAGATTTTGGAGCAGGAAGAATGTTAAGAAGTGACATAAACACAGGCACATAGCAGATCACCCACAAAGGAAGCTCTGCCTCTGGTACAAACATGGTTAGAGGAAGAATTATGCAAAATAAGGTGAAGGAGTAAAAGGGAAGGATCAGTTTCCTCAACAGAAAAAATAACAGGATTAAGTTTGCTTTCTTCCATGCAGACACCTGCAGTTATAGAGCATTTTAAAGTTTTCAGGTAGTGCATATTATAAGCTACAATTCTAAGTCATCAGAATATGCTTTTCTTCATCACTACTCTAATTATTACTTCAACATGAGTATCAAATATACCTTAGATTTCACAATTGCCGGAAGACACAACCTAAAAAGTTGCATCGGACCTGAATGCCAGCGGTGTTGCTGCTTCCTGTAAGCTTCATATGACTCTGGAACTTCACATGGTACCTGAAAATTTTTCAGATTTAAGAAATTCACGATAGTACTCCGGGAACTTCAGGTGAACACACAAGTTAAAATCCAGAAAGGTGACATAACTAATCACATCATGCATATACAAGAACACTACTCTACAAGTGCGTTATCCACTTGCAAAAGAAAGGAGATATGGATGGAAAAGGTTGTCATCTATGATCACCTTTACATCATTTAGGAAGACAAATTTCCAACCATTGAGATGAGCTCGGACAGCAATGTCCATATCTTCTACAGTTGTCCTCTCTAGCCAGCCCCCGGACTCTTCTAGGGCCTTGATTCTCCAAACACCAGCAGTTCCGTTGAAACCAAAAAAACTGAGAAATACCCCATTCACCTGCTGTTCTACCTCAAAATGAAAACATAAGTTTATGTTTTGGAGACGCGTCAATAGATTCTCATCCTTGTTCACAAAAGACCATCTAGCTTGGACCAAACCTAGTTCGGGATTGCCCTGTAATAAAAAAAATTGCAAGATATAAAAATATTTTAAACATGCTTCCCAGTTATTTTTCTGAATATGTTAGAAGTTCTTCACTCAACCTTGAAATGTGGCACGGTTCGCTTAAGAAAATCAGGATTTGGTTGAAAGTCTGCATCAAAAATAGCAACAAATTCGTAGTCTTTCACATAGTCACAGCTCATTGCAGAGTTAAGATTTCCAGCTTTGTATCCAGTCCTTATTAAGCGATGCCTATAGATTATATTGATTCCCTTCTGGCTCCATTTAGAGACCTCTTCCTTAATTAACCACTGTATGCTCTCATCATCAGAATCATCAAGTACTTGAATCAGTAAACGATCCCTTGGCCAATCAATGCCACAGACTGCAGAAATGGATTGGTCATACACCTGCATAAAATCAGTGCATGCAAAGTAAGATAATTATCTGTCTATCAAGTGTACTTATATGTTGCCATTCATTATAGGTGTTAAAAAATTACTAAAGACAACACAACATCATGAGAAAACTGTTTCGCCCTTCTTAATTACTAAGGTGGTGTCTATTTCAGAAACCAAAAATAACGTCTACAATGTCAAGTATGAACCTAAATGGAACTAGATGTCTGGATGCCAGATTATAAGTTTACTTCCCTCCTATTTTCCTTTCTTTTTTTAAGGTGTATTCATACAATTCTTAAGCATTGCAAAAAAAAGGTACTCCGAACATTCTATTTACTAAGTTCTATTTTATTATGACATTTGCAAAATCTATTCCTGGCTTACATAAATTCAAACTGAAACGAATATATTGAATTCGCTGCAAGCCTATAACTGAAAAAATAACTTGAGTTGGCACAAAGGAAATGCTGAAATTTGGTGTAATTGCTACCTCTCTCTCATTGCACATTGGAATCTGAACCAGAACCATGGGATAATTGCTTGCAGATCCTTCAACATCATCACTCTTGAATGGATCCCCATTAATCTTTGGCTTGACCTTCCTGTATTTGATCCAAAAGCACCCCAGGCAAAGGACCATGCGATCCACAGACTGGATAAGAAACAAAACAACACAAAATTTGGAAAGTGCCTTTATAGGAGGAGCAATGTACTCGGCACGAAACGTCAACCAAGCAACATAAGCCAAGTGGAGCAATCCTTCCAAATCAGAAGTACGAGGAATGTGCAAAGTGGGGTTCCCAAAATGCCAACCTTGAAGGTAAGCAACAACCTCAAAGGCCAGAACTGCCAAGGATGTCACTAGGAACACTCTAATGACTCTAAACAGCAACTTGCCTTTTTCCAACTTGTCACTCTCACTCTCCATAGCCACACCTTGTCCATATATCAGCCTCTTCTTAATGGCCCCCAGCAACGCCCAAAGCACAGTGGCAAACCAAGTGACACAGCCAACAGCACGGTGAGCCCTGAGAAGCAACACCCATGTGACTTGCTTAGCATTCTTGCCACGGCTTTTCTCAACTGGCCTGAATGCAGCATCTGCACCATTGATCTCCACAACAGAGAAAGCGGGGTTCTCCATTTTCACCACTACCGGTGTTCCCTTCTGTGTATCCTTCGTCCACCAATTGGAAAAGTCCAGCCTCGGAGCCATTTTCACACAATGGTGAATTGGACACAGATTCACACTTCACACACTGAACAACACAAGTATGCTACTCTCTGTGTGTGTGTAGATATACTCAGAGCAAGAACTCAACACACCAACCTCATCAATATTTTCTAGCACACATCATAGTAAAGACTAAAGAGAAAAGACTCAGATCTGGAAACTCATGTAAAACACTGCCCTAGATTCGAGGTTGCTCTTATTGGATGGAACCCTCTTGAAGGCTCAGCATTTAACAAAATGCAACACATAAAAGCCTAGAACGTGAATTGAGAGAGGGTCTTTTGTACTCCCAAGGATATCTAGAAGGCACCTAACATGGGAAAGTCACATTATGAGGGAAGGTATCAGCAGCTGTAAGACTAAGACGCTAACTTCCAAGTTGGTTTCCCTCACTAAATTCACTTACCCTTCTCATCCACTTTGACTCCAAAGGAAAAAGAATACAAAAGAATAACAGAAGTTTTTCTTTCTACAAACACCTTTCAGTCATGCTTGAGAATAGTAAAAGAATTATAGAAATGTAAAACTTTAAGTTTAGCATTTATTTAAACAGTTGCGTCAGTTTATTCACTGTTATCAGTGGTTACATTATGTTCACGGAATCCCCTAAACTAAGGCAAAATTAAACTTGACTGAGAAATTTGACATGAAGGAAACATAGTTGAGTGATTTGACTGGAATAGAAGATAAGATAACAATCATGAAACTTAGTCTCAGAGTAAAAGTAACAATTTAGAGCATATTAAATTTTAACATCAAAATGATAAAAAATAAAGAAAAAGTTACACAACAGATCGAATAGTTGGAAGATAAGATTGAAGATTCCAGGTGCAGTGTGATTTATGAGTGTGGCTACCAGAATAACAATATTTATTTAAAATATTTGAATGATAAAAGAACAACTATAATAAAGGTAAGAATAGCAATAATGCCAATAAACAAAGGTGGGGATGAGACGCGTGTGAAAGGCTAAAAAGGGAACGGTGACTATTAAAAGGACCATGGAGACCAAAGCAAACTTTGCAAATGACATAAGCCAAGCCATAATCAATGTTTAAACCTTTTAACTTTTAATTATTGCTTGCAAAAGATGCCTTGATTTGGATTATTAGTGGCCAAGAGGGGTTAATGTGCATTCTGTAAAAACCAAAACATTATTTAATGGAAGCTTCTTCAAGAATATTCCTTTACATTACCAGGAGACAGAACACAAACAAGGTTAAAAACTAGAAAAAATGAAAAACCTCACATAAACTCTGGTCCCACAGGGGAACCCATGTTACCCAAAATTGTAGGATAAGCATTGTCAAAATTCCCTATGCAAAATTGCTGACAAGCATTGTGTGAAAAACTGAAATGAAAATTAGACAGATAAATTTAGGAATAGCAGAACAGAATAGAAGAGTGGATATGTTGCAATGCACTTAGTAGGATTTAGTTGTCACCAAAAGAACATAATTAATTAATGCAAATCCAACGAGAGTAATAAAGGGCCACCAGAATAGGATAAGCAAACAATTGAAAAGTATTTATTGCAGTGGGCATTTACACCAAACACTGAGGTTAGTAATTGCTAATTAGATATAATATGTGTGGATAAAATTAATTTGATGCAGAATGGAGCAACTACATATATAATCAATGAAGATTATTACCAAGTGAGCTAAAGCTGCATCTTCACGTTTTTGTTTATTTTTTGGTATCTTATCTTATCTTACTATCATATGACTGAAGTGAACACCGACCCTTTTATATCTGCTAGTAGTTGTTCTTGCATAAATAACCTCAGAATGCCACTGTATATACATGTGTATATATGCCATGTGTGGTTTCATGGCAAAAGTATATAATATTATAATATGGATGGATATTACAAGTAGCCAAAATAGTTTAATTACAATTTTATTTTGGAAAAAATATTATATTATTACTATCTCAATCTCAACTCTCCTGATATAATATTATTAGAGTTAATTATTTTTCTAAAACTATTATTATAATTTTGTTCTTAAATAACATGTCGAAGTATTTAAGAAAAAAAGTTACATTTAAACTATTTTTAACCTGTGAAATTATTAAATATAGTAGAACAAGTATATAAATGAGTATAAGTTAACTATATTTTCAGTTATATAAGTTAGTGTAACTTGATTTTTAGTAAGGAGAAAATTAAAATAGATGTCATGTTTTGGAGATAGAATATACTAAAGATAGATATATGTTTTAAGTAAGATATAAATTAAGGGATAATTATTTTTTAGGTAATGTTATTTTTTTTATATATGTATAGTCAAGGATTTAATCTAGTTGCTACTTGTGTCACTTGTTGATTTCACCAATAGAAATAAATTACAATGTGTTTAAGTAAAGAATGGACATTAAAGAGAAGACAGGGAAATTAACTCAAGAGAAAGGAAAACAAAATGATAATAATAATAATAATAATAATAATAATAATAAATAACCCCTTGTTTGATTCTTGAAAGGAAAAAAAAATACAAATTTTTTTAGAAGGTATCAATATTTAAAAATCACATTAAAACAAATGTTCATAGACATGCGAAAGAAAATTTATAACATTAATGAAAAGAATAAAAGTTCAAATACGATTTTAAAATAGTTTAATTCATATATTTTAAAAATTAAAAAAAAAATAAAACAGAAGGGAGACAGAAATATAAGCGGGAGGGGCTTTAAAACAAATATCCTTCTCTCTTCTATCCCTTTTGAATTTTGAATTAAATAAGTAAGTTAAATTAAAAAAAAAAAAACCCTCTACTTTCCTTTTTTTTCAACTCATTATAAGAAAACATTACTAAAATCCTTAATTATTAAAAATTTATCATAAATTAAATTTTGAAAAAAAAAAAGTTCTGAGCTAACTTTGGACAAATTTAGGATTCTTTTTCTTAAAAAACAGGTTATTTAATTTGTCTCGTTAGTCATTATTGTGCATTTATCTCCTAATTATCAATCATTTGTTGTTTTCATTAATTAGCCTTGTCTGAGCAATTTATAATCTATTGGAGTATTTAGCACCATAAATATTAAAAAAAAAATACTTTATTTATAAAGTATTTATTATCATAAATATTGACTTTCTTTTTATTCGTTGAAAGTTTCTTAATTTTTTAAGCATTTTATTCATGGAAAAGTATGTTAATATTATCTATTACGCTTCTCCAAACAAAGTATAAAAGAGTTGCATTCGTTAGAGTTGATATGAATGTTTCTTTTAGAGCAATGAAAGGTATTTTAGGTTGCTTGAAGATGGTTAAAAGAAAAGAAAAAAAAAATTGTATGATGTTGTTTTTATTTTATCTAATAATTTTATATCACTTAAGAATTAAAACTCAAAATCGTTTAAATACCTTCTTTTTTTTATTTTTCAAGATATTTTTTAAAAATAAAATAATAACTGAATTTTATATTCCGAAATGAATAATATTCTAGATGAAGAATGATTAACCAGTTAAGCTTTACATTGAAAATGAATGATATCTCAACTTTTTAATGATATGATAGTAAAATTATATGATTTTTGTAAGTGTGATGAATAGTAGATCTTCCATTTTTGCATGTGAGACTAGATTGGCCCGACAACCTAAAATCTTGACAGACACGATCTTAGCTGGGTTTCAAGAATTGATTTGAAGTATGAATGAACGTGTGCATCACTGTGAAGAAGCTGTTTTTGTTTGCCCATTCTAATCTCTTCCATCAATCATAATCTTAAAACTTATAAACTTATAAATGTTTTTAGGACACATTTTTAGGATTTCATGCCATAAATTATAATATCCTTTTAAAAGTTTCACAACAATACATGAGTGAAAGTGAATCTTAAAAATAAGTGACTGAAACAAAAGTTTAAGGTATCATGTCGGTAAATATAGATAATGATACTTAGACAACCTTTTCTTTACAACATTTAAACATGGTCTACGTATTATTCTGTCATTGGTCTAAAATTACTGCACAATCAATAATAATAATAATAAACACTATTATGGAATAATTTTTGACCAATCACAGAATGACACGTAGACGATGTTCAAATGTTGTCAAAAAAATGTTGTCTAAATATCATTATTCAGAAAATATTTTCACCCCACAAGATATTATTCTTTGCTTAAGGTAAGAGCAAAATCTGCAACATAACTTAATGTAAGAGCAAATAGTGTCACATGATATATATATATATATATATATATATATATATATATATATATATATATATATATATATATATATATATATATATATATATATATATATATATATATATATATATATATATCATTCAATAATCTAACAACGGTCTCTTGTGTTGAACAAAAGTGGGGCGGCTGAATTAAATTTCACATATTCTGCCTTTTTCTTTATTTTTTTTCCAATATCGACATATATTTATAATTAATTAAAATAATATTAAAAAAAAGTAATAAAACACACCACGTACCGAGCAGCCTCTGTTTTCAAGAGAACTGCAGACAGAACACGAGGTGGAGGACATAGATGCCACAACAAACTAATTAGATCAAATATCTTCTTTTCATTCTTTCCTATTCTATACATCATAACATCTCACTCAATATTTTCCTTGTTTCATGTATGGGCATGCACTATGTGATATTTATATAATCATCTTCTAATTATAATGTTAAATAATTCAAATGTAAAATGTTAAAAATCAACATCAATTCATAATATATAAATAGATATAAATTTTATTTTATAAATCGATTTTATAGAATTTACTTAGACTTAAAATTTACACATAAAATTAAAGTCTAAGCGATAACAAGTAAAATGATGAAATTTGGTAGCCTTTCATTCTCCAATATACTGAGACCAAATTTCTTTGATTAGTTTGGTTTCCTTTTGGGATTAAAATAAACAAACTTTATGAGAAATGCTAGTTCTATATCTTTCAATACTTTCTTTCTCGTCTATTATTATTTATTAACTAAAATTAGTGTTTCTTATTCTTACTCTCATTTTTATGAGTTTCACTTTCAAATTCGTACTTTTATACATCCACAAATACTGAACCTATAATAACTATTTAATTTGACATTTTAACATAATTATGATGTATCATTTAAAATAATTATAACAAAAAATTTAAAAATATAATATATTTATTTAAAAAGACAGTGTTCTCAATCATAGTGTAAAAATGGTCGTTAATTAAATATATTGAGACCTGGATTTCGTTGAAATGCAAAAGGCTTCAAAAGTACAATTTTAATCCAGTAATACATAACAAACTTTAACGTGCGAAGTTGGACACCTAAAAAATTCAAACGACAAATAATGAGTACAGAAATATACATTATCGACGACCTTTTAAAATTGAAATGAAATGTAAATAAATTATGGACTATAAAATTCACAACAAAAATTGAAGACATATAATAATAAGAAGCGTTTAAACTTTAAAATTTATATTTAACAGAATTAAAGTCTAAATTGAAAATATTTTTATTTTTAAATCCTTTGTTGAACATAACATTAAGTTGACAATTAAATTAGAATATTCACAATTTTTGTTCATTACCTGTCAACCTCTTTTATTATAAGTTCTACCATATTAGAAATCAGAAAGATTATTTAATACTCCAAGAACACTCTAAAAATGATAATAGATTGAGTCAAGATATAATGTCTACATGTTATTTCATTTTAATATATATTCTGATCATTATTCTCTTCACTAATAATTTTATTTTGATTATTTAATTTTAAATATTCAAATAAAATTCATTAATAAACTATCTCCAATCCTAAGAAACTGGAATACATTGGATTTTTTTAATTTGTGACGATTGGAGTTGGAGTATTTCCAATCCTAATAAACTATCTCCAATCCACCACCACATCTTCTCCCTATACCCACTTTTTCTTTTTTTCTTAATTCTCTCACGTGATAGTGTACAATGGAACATCAACCATCATCAGAGCCAGAAACATTGAAAGTATCCGTGTAGTTGCAGTCATTTATAACAAGGAACTTTCAAATAATGTAAGAATTGGTATAATCAAAACTGCTATAATAATAATATTAGCATAAGTGATTACAAGAAACTGGTAGTAGCAGCATTGTTGTGTTCCACATTTTAAGAGATCACATGGAGGTCCATATGGAGATGAATTTAGACTTTAACAAACACAATTAATAAAAACTCAATTAAGAGGATATTTATTTTATAGTTTAATTAAGTGCATATTGTTGATCATTGAGATGATTTGAAAAATAAATAATAAGTTATGTGAGAAGAAGAAAGAAAAAAGAAACAGAAGAAAATTTTGTATTTAAGGGAAGTGGAAGAGAGAAAGTGACACTCGGATGTGGGGGGTGGAGGGAGTGAAAGGGAAAGTGGAAGGAGATTGGGATTAGGGTTTTAAAAAATATAAAATAAAATTGGTAAAAGTAAAAAGGATAAATTTAGAACTTAAAAAAAAAAAAAAATTGGAGAGGTGTAGGGAGTTGATGGAGTGGTGGAGGGAACATCACTCCATGAGTTAGGGAGTTATTTCCTGTACCTCTCCAGTTCCAACCCCCACCCCCTCAATTTTTTTGGACTTTTTTTTAAATACAAAATTAACCTTTATGTTTTTTTTATTTTTACCGTTTTAGTCTTATTTAACCTACCCTACATAGTCTCAAAACACACAGACAGATTCCTCTTCGTATTCCCACTCCCACCCCACCAAAGCTTTAAAACCTCCTCCTCTAAACGCTCTGCAACTCTCACTTTCCAACTCCTCTTTGTTTGTGCGGCTGTTGTGCGGTGTGGTTGTGGTTGCTGCGCAGAGGGTGTTGGTGCGGTGGGAGAATTCGTGGAAAAAAAGCGTAAAGATGAAAACATGAAAATAAAAAAAAAAAAAAAGAATAAATAGGTTATGTGGGGGTGAGAGTTGGAATTGGAGAGGTGCAGGGAGTAACTCCCCATGAGTTATGGTGTTATTGGGCCCATTAGCCCAATTTCTCATTCACATGTAAATTGTTGTTTCCTTCTTTTATAAATATGGTTACTGTACACTTCGTGTCTGAAGAGTTTAACAGTACACATTTATTTATTCATAATTACAAACCAAAACACTTAATAAGTGTCAAAATTAATCATAAATTACCACAAATATAAGGCCAGAACTATGTCTTACTGTTTGTCAGGCGCTTTATACTCAACTTCTGTGTTGAGAATAAAATAGACTCTGCTTACAAAATTCTGGTAAGCATTTGAATAATAAAAGTACTATTATTTTACGCAATTCCGAATACCACGTGTCACTATTACTACATTATGCTCAGACTACATGAAACTGCAATTATTGTAAAATTATAAGGAAAAAAAAAACTAAACTATCAGTTCTTACAATCAAGTAAATAAATGTAAAGAAACAATTTACTAACTGTTAGTTTGCACCACAATTTATCAATACCAGTTCTATTTACGATGGGCCTCCTCATCAGGTACAAGCTTCGTCGACTTACTTCTTTTCTGCTGATATTTGGCAAATGAATACCACACACCGCCAGCTGTGTTGATAACCAATCCAGTCACATTCAAAGCATGGACTTGAACACCACCCAGTAAGAAGAAACCAAGGGTCTGAAGAAGCAAATCAACGGGTTTAATGCTTGCAGTTAAAACTAGAAACAAATGAACATAAAGGGTATGCAAATTAAACTACAAAAGGAAAAAGATGGATAGATAATGTATATATGAATGAACTCGGCCTGCTGTGACAGTTTTCTATGGCAAACACAGAATCACTCCCAGCTTACCGTGGAAACAACCCCTTTGAGAACGCCAACAATAGTTGTAGTTAAGGCTGAATTAACAATTGTACACAAGAACATGGTGAAGTTGAGAACAATGCCCATTACCAATGAAAGAATAAGAACCATCAAAAACGAAAAAGAATAACTCTGCAAAGGAAAACAAAATATTAGCTTTGGCGTCAATTTATCAATAATAAAACATGATACAGCTTTGCCATATAATTAGATACTGCATATTTTTAGCTTTTCCAAAATATGTTGCAAGCTATGGCTCCAGCTGTCGACCATCAAAACGACTTTTTTATGATCCTTCCACAAAATGATTACTAATTTAATTTAGGAGAATGGAAGGAAGTGAAACAAGTAGCCTATTGATTTAATTTACAACTGCAGAATATCTGGTAAATAAAAGGACAGTTGTTTTATGGAAGAAAAACGGACCCAGATCATGCCAAAATCAAAAGTTGCAGCTTTGTCTTGTTTTCCACCATACAACAAGTGATCTTAATCTCACATCCCCGTGTTCTTTTTGTAGTTCTTAGAAACATACCCAATCCTAAGAAATTCAAAAGGCACATGCCCAATGGACCAATACATAGAAAATTTGCTCAAAACTACAGAGGGGACAATATCAGTAAGAGGAAGGAAATATTAGTGCATATATAATTTCTTTCTATTTGTCAGAAAAACTTCATAAGCAAATGAGCATATCTGCTGTTCGAGATTAACTATAGCTATCACCGAGGCATTTACCAGTTCCTTTGAAATAATTGAATTTATTTGATTGTTCCTTATGAAATAATTGAATTTTATTTGATTGTATACATAAACAGATAAATGTCCAAATATTCAATTCATTCTAGCATAATCATGAATCAATCCAAATACCAAGAACCAGATTAACATTCTGACCTGTGCAAATAATAAAGATAAAGACTTTGGGAATTCCCCAGTGGCTATGATGAGAAACATCAAAAATGGTAGAGATAAAAAACTGTTATAGAACATGATTTCCAAGGATGAAAGTCCATCCTCAGCACCAGATCTTTCCACCAGCACAAGGTACATGGTCTGCATATGTGAGTAAGCAGCATTATGAACAAACAGTGCAAAATTACAGCGTCGATTCAATCATAAAATTATGATTTAAGAACTAAGATATGTGAGCATATCACCTGGAAAAAAACGGAAACAAAAGCCATGCTATACCCAAAAAGGTCAAAGGAAAAATCTCCGAGGGCAGCAATGAGAACTCCAGCAGCAATCAATATAACTGAAAGAGCCACCTGAAATTTGACAGAAAATAGATATATTAAGATATATCATCTAAAGGGAAGAAAAGAACAAAATGCTACCTATCATTATAAATGGCACCCAAGGCTATATACACTTTATATTGTACAAGAAAATGAACACAACTTTACATACAGTTCATTGTTTACAAGATACCATATCCAATTTTAGAGTCCACCACTGATCAGTATTTCGACAAGAAGATCAAAGTTTATTCTTGTTTGCGGCAATATCTAATTGTTAGCATCGTTTAAATTCCACTACCAATAATTGGTCCCCCTTTCTAAATTGCACAATTTATTTTCTGAAAAACCTCCTTGTTGCAACTTAGTTCAACCAATAAATTTCACAGTCTCTCTAATTCTCGTATATATAAAACTATTTTGATAAGGTGGACAGAATGAATAAAACCTCAAATAACAGGCAATACCTGAGATGTAGGTCTCCCCTTTCCCGAGAAGTACCCAGCAATAAGTACAGCAAGTGGGGTAAGCCTCTTGATCGCAATATACATTGGGATATTGACTCCTTTCAAACTGGCCAAAGCAAAAGCAACATTGGCATTGTAGAAAATTGAAAGCGGGAGAAGTCGCTTGGCCGTTGTCATTTCCAGTCCTCTCGCCTTTGTGAATCCCGCACGTCTACCAACATGGATAAGCAAAGAGGTAGCCAATTGCTGAAAAATACAAATGCTGTCACTATCAACAACAAAGAGAATAACCAAAGGGTCGAAAATCTGTTATCTTATCATCAGCAAAGGCAGTAGTAATACCTGCAAAGTGAGAAGAGTCATTGAATATGCATACTGCATAAGAACAGCCTTGTTGATAAAAACCATGGCCATGGAGGCAAACCCATATGCCACAGCCGCGAACAAACTACGTGCAAACAAAAACTCAGTCATGGAAGCTATTATGGACCTTTAATTAAAATTTCTAAGAGCAAGATTTAGCGACGAATCTCAATGAAGAACCAGTCATTGAAAAGGTGAATTGCGAAATAATGAGGAAAAAGAGAAGCAAGTGGAAAACCTTGAGAAGGAGCTGGTTTCTGCATCGGCACGGATCTCCATGAGTGATTAATGGCGAAAACGAGATCCAATAAGTCAAAGATTAAGAAAAAAATGATAATTAAATATAGAATTAGGCGTATAGATGGAATAATTAATGAGAAGGGAGAAATTTAGTTGGAAAAAGCGAAAGTTTAAAGGAAGGAGAATAGAAAAAAAGAAAAGAAAGGGACAAAGGAAGAGAAGAGTGAAACAGCTGGCGCGGTGTGGCGTTTCATTCTCGAGTCGAGTCTTCGAAGATGGCATGCACCAAACTTCTCCATCTCATTTCCATTGCCGCCATAGCTGTCACTCTCACCTATTTGGATCAGTTATTCACATGTAAAAATAAATAAATATAACTTTATTCAATAATAAAATAATTGCACCCTTGTGATAACAAGTTTCAATAAATTAAAAATCTACTAATTTAAAAATGAATTTTAATTATTCAACTGAGTGTGGTATGAATGCAAGCATCTAATTAATTATAACCTTTGACATAATGCATGTAGAAAATTGAGTTTGTGTAATAAATATAAATACCATTTCATAGTATCACATTATTTAATTATATATAGAGAGAACAACATATTACTTATGTATTTGATAATAATTAATTTGAGGATATCAAAATGGTTATTTATATTATATATTATTAAAAGAAACATATTTTTTAACCTTTTAGCAGAAAGATGTATTGTGTGTGATATCATTTAAATGTCATTTAGCATCTCAATTTGTTAGAAAAATGATAGTTTAACACACAAATGTTTAACATTTGATATTATTCTTTTTTATTTATTTATTTTTTAAAATATAAAAGTTCAATCTTTTATTTTACTCTTTTATTTTATTCTTCTATTCTGTATCAAATGAATATAAAAGTATGTTATTCTATTGTTACTCAATTTGATAATCTTATAGTAACATAAAGTTTAACACAGATTTTAATTTCTTCATATTACAATAAAATAATATCTAGGATATTAAACGAAAATATGAAATTTATCCCATTAATAGGAAATGCAAGATAATGCATGCTAATTAGATTAAAATGAACCTAAGAATGATCTAAATGAAATACACATTAGTGCAAAAAAGGCTTTAGAAGTTTGTTATTTTGGACTTTTAACGTCACACCCCGAACTCACGTCTATATGGGTGACGTTAATGGGACGTCGGATTTTGTAGTTTGATGTCGTTATAGACGTCGATTCATCTCATTGACCGACGTCTGTATAAATGTCAAACATGGCACAAATCGACGTCTCATGGCACTATATAGACGTCAGACATGACACAAACAGACGTCTAAGGCACTATAAATGTCGGGCATGACATTAACCGACGTATACGAAGTGTTCGTTATGTTTTAATGCAGTTTTTTTCGTGTCTTTGGATACCGTAATAGCACATCCTTCCTTTGCTAGTTTCTTCGTAAGAAAAAATTGTGTCTTTTGCATCTCTCATGGCATTTCAACCCAAAACCAAACTCGGGTCGTTGCCTAGTTCCATTCCAACTACCAAAGAAAAAGAATACGGTGACACCATATTATTTTTCTTCGCCATAGAAAAAGAATACGGCGACACCGTTTTCTTTTTCTTTGGCGGTACAAGTGGAAGTAGGCAACAACCCAAGTTCGGCTTCAGGTTGAAATGCCATAAGAGATTCAAAAAACGGAAACTTTTCTTATGAGGAAACTAGCAAAGGGATAAGGTGCACTGTGCTACACAAAGACACGAGAAAAACTGCACCAAAACACAACGAAAACTCATTTTAATCGGTTCAAATGAGATCAAACGGTTCAAAAGCAAGTTTAATTGGAATAAAAGTGAAGTTTAAACAGTTCAAAAAGAGTTCAAACGCACCTGAAAGGCAATGCAGAGGAGAGAAAAGGCGAAGGAAGACAATGAAGTGCGCGAAACTGGTTCACAATGACTGACTTAACAAGAAATGAGACGTCAGTTGCCAAAGAACCGGACTTTTATAATCGAATATACGCCGGGGTCCTTACTAATATGATGTCCATTCAATTTAAAAATTAATATTCGTGCTAAAAGTAGACATCAGATGTCTTGGGAACCGACGTCTATAGTCACATATAGACGTCGGTTTGCAGGATTAGATGTCTTCATGACGAAAAAAAAAGTAACTTTCACCTACCTGTCAGACCATAGACGTCAGTTAGGAGGGGCACTAACGTCTATAGTCGCATATAGACGTCGGAGTTGGGGAATCTGACGTCTAAATGGCGGAAACAAATGACTTTTCACCTACTGTCAGACATATAGACATTAGTTAGGAGGGCACAGACGTCTATAGTCGCATATAGATATCGGACTGGCGGGATCGGACGTCTAGATGGCAGAAAGAAATGACTCTTCACCTACCTATCAGGCCTCTAGACGTCAGTTAGGAGGAGCCTCGACGTCTATAATATTATCGACGTCGGTGCCCCTTTCAACCGACATCTAGAGGCCTAACTTATTTACGAAATTGTCACCGGTCAATAATTTACGTTGTGGCTCCTTCTAACTGACGTCTAATAAGTGACGTTAAAGACCAATTATGCACTCGTGACATGATAATAAACGTAAAACATAATGAGCATGAATTATAATGTGAACAAGTTGTAATTATGAAAATGAGACATTAACACCTAAAATGCATTATAAGATGCGGGCATGTGACATGTCATTTCATAAGCGATGTGAATTTGTTAGAAAAATGATACAATGCACACAAATATTTAATATTCATTTGATATTATTTTTTTTATTTTTTATTTTCTTTTTTTAAATACAAAAATTTAATCTTTTATGATTATTTTACTCTTATATTGTGTATTAAATATAAAAATATGTCATTTTATTCTTAATCAATTTGATAATCTTTTAGTAACATAGAGTTTAACACAAATTTTAATTTCTTCAGTAAATAATATTTGGGATATTAAATGAAAATGTGTAATTTATCCTATGAATAGGGAATGCAAGATAATACATGTTAACTAGACTAAAATGAACCTAAGAATGATCTAAATGAAATGCATGATAATAAACATAAAACACAACAATGAGCATGAATTATAATGTCAACAAGTTGTAATTATGAAAATGAGACATTTAAGACCTAAAATGCATTATAAGATGCATGAGAACATGTTCTATAATTACAACTACCGAAAATAAAGCAAATACGTTTGCATGGGAAAAAACCTAATTATGTATAACAAAGTTAATTGTCCAAATGGAAATGTAAACAAGTGTAAAATTATCCTAATCAATTATTACTGAATAAAGAATTTAACAAGAGAATTGATAGAATTAAAATTCTAACCTAGTTTATAAAACTAAACTAATATAATTAACTAACCTAACTAGCTGAAAATAAAAGTCTAAACCTAAAATTGAGTTCACAAGCATGATTTTAATGTAGAAACAAATGCAAAACAACAATTAAAGCTAGAATCAAGCATCATTAAGCTAGAATCAAAACAACAAATATACAAGTTATAACTAGTGGTGCGGAAGTTAACTATAATAACTACCTAATCTGTAAACTAGGGAAATTTGTGGCATAGCTGGAATTAAATGCCTGGGACAAAGTTTCAAATGATAAGAAAGTGATGTAAAATGTAAAAACATAATTAAAAGTGAGTGTCAGAATATACATAATGTTTAGAACTATAAATTCCCCATCTACACCCCAAAACACTTCCTTTTGATATTCATATGATTCTAATTTTGATTTCCGATTATCATTTTTTTTTATTTTAGGTGTATAGATGGTCACTTTGTACTCACAAACTCGTAAATCATAATTGAGTTTAATAGGTTACAAAAGAAAAAATCAAATGCAGATCATTAGAATCATAAATTCTAATAAGTGCTGTCAAAACGGATCACTCCATGCCTGACTCGGCTGGTTCATTACGAGTTAATCACTTAATGAGTTAACCTAACCCGATTCATTTATTAGTGAGTCAGCAAGATTCGAACCCAGTTCGACCCACCACTGGTGGATTAAATGGGTTGATTTACTGACTCATTTATTTACCATTTTTTTTAAATACAAAAAATAAATTTTTTTGTAATTTAAATTTAAATAAATTTTACTCCAAAATGATGTTAAACTCAAGATAATTCAAAAAAATAATAAAAAACACAAATACAATCTGAGTTTACTTGAAAATTAACTCATAAAAAAATACATTTTTTTAAAATCCAATCCGGCTCGGGTCTTGCTCCCTCCACCACCCCAAGTGCTCTTGCACCTCTCCACTATTTTCATTTATTCCAAAAATACTCTACATCTCTTCACTATTTTCTTTTATTCCAAAAATACCCTACACCTCCCCATTATCCTTAACTTAACAATCCTTTCTCTTTTTCTCTCTATATTAATGGATTACATGGCTCAGATTTGAACTTGTGATATATTGCAAAATGTAAAATTAAGAGGAAACTTCGATATAAATCCTAAAACGAGAAGAAGAAGAAAAATTAAGAAACAGGAGGAAAGAATACGTTATCCTTAAGCTTACGAACGATCTTCGAACGAAGCTTGTCAAAGTCGCCATCGTCCTTTAGTTTTTAACATTATATTATGTTTTAACTTACCGACATGTTTGACTCAAATAACTTGAATAAAGTATTTAATTTATTATATAAATAATATAAAAATATTATTAAATACTTAAAATATAAAGGCAAAGTTATTTGTTAAAGATTTGGAATTTATTTAGTTATTTCGTCGTTATAAAGTTAGTATATAATAATAATATATTATTATTATTTACTATTAATATTATTATGTTTATTATTTTGTATTTGCATCTAACTTTTAAGTTTATAAAATGGAAGTGGTAGAAATACTAATATTGAAGTTTCTTCTTAATTTTATATTTTGCAATATATCACAAGTTTAAATCTGAGTCATGTTAATGCTCTATTAATGCAGAGAAAGAAAGAGAAAGATTGTTGAGGATAGTGGGGAGGGTATTTTTGGAATAAAAGAAAATAGTGGAGATGTGTAGAATATTTTTGAAATAAATAAAAATAGTGAGGAAATGTACGAGCATTTGGGGTGGTGGAAGGAGCAACACACATCCGACTCGAACCCGTAGTGGGCCAGATTAGCCCACATATCGTAACCTATTTTGATATTCTAATGAATAAGTGAAAAAACATTATGAAGACAACAAAAGTAAATGTGCATGGATTTAAAAGCAAAAACGTAAATACAAAAGTAGTAGAGGAATTTGTAAAACAGTGCGTGAAATGTATAATTGCATTGAAACTAAATTCGATTGAGGTACAAGTTGCAAAAAGAACAAATAAACTATGAAGAACTTGTTATGTAGCTCACTTCGTAGTCTTAGACAATAAGAATATTCAGATAAGCTTTCTCTTAAAGCATCCTGGAAGTATAGAATGTAAATTCTATTTAGGTTTTGTGATTTAACCTTTATATACTCTAATATATGAATGAAACCTACAATTTGAAAAAAAGTATGTGGTTAATCAATGCAACTGTCTCCAAGTCAAGAGTATACATACAATATATCTTAGCTAGCAAGGTTATCAAACTCACGAGTTTACGAAAACTCGTGAGAGTCGAGTAAACTCGACTCGTAAACTCAACACATAGACTCGTAAGAGTTTACTTAAGATGAAAAATACTATATAAATAATATTTTAATTCAAATAAGTCTACAAAATTATATAACTTTAAATAAATAAAATTTATAGATATATTGTTCATAAAAATAAATATTGTAAAACATAAATATTTGGATTATTGTCATTAATTTTGATGCATTTCATTAAATATATAATAAAAAAAGACCAAACAAGACCATTTTTTTCTTAATTTTTTCCTTCTTTCAAGCTCGTAGAATCGCTTCAAACTCACAATTCTACACAATCCTACCGATTTTACAATTAATTCTACCGAGTTTACGCAGAAAAGAGTTTACTTCCGAATTAACTTGGAAGCCATGTCCGGGAACGTAAACTCCCAAGAATTTAAGAGTTAACTCGAGAGTTTAATAACTATATTAGCTAGTGTAAACTCTCGCATTAGCTACCTAAAATATCCAAATTGAACTATCAAAATTAAATTACAACTTCATACAAACTTCAAAAGTTATAAAGATAATTGAATTAATAATGCAATGTAAAAAAAAAAAAATCAACTCAATTAAATAACTGTGAAAAAGACTATTTACTAAGCACTTAAAGATAAAATAAAATCTATCTAAAAACTCCAAATTAACATATCTTCAAAAATAATTGAGATTTTTATAGTGAAAATTAAGTCTAAACTAAAAAAGAGGATTTTAAAACTAAACAAGATAAAAAGAAGAAGAATGTATTAATTATGAAAAACATCACAAAATAAATACTTAACAATGTTAAACGTTTGTGATGTTTTTTCAATGGAAAAATGCAATGTATATAATTTTTTTCATGTTCAATTTCTCCAAAATCCAACATTGACTAAAAATAAGACCAATTTATAAATGGGTGCAAACTTTACTTTACAAGTCGGTGGATTTGAGTTAGGATTAAAGTTTATTTTTTAACCATTCAAATCAATAACTTAGTTAGATATGTAATAACATGTTTAATCATAATTATTTATTAAAACCTAACAACATGACAAACCCAAGTTGAGTTAAATCGAGTTATAATTTTTTTTTCAAGTTTCAAATAGTAAAAATTAGATAAAAATAATTTTATAATGACTAATTAATACAATACATTTGAGGATTAATTATTAATTTAAAATATTTTAAAGACTTATA
This sequence comes from Vigna mungo, assembly GCA_036885675.1. Taxonomy (NCBI): domain Eukaryota; kingdom Viridiplantae; phylum Streptophyta; class Magnoliopsida; order Fabales; family Fabaceae; genus Vigna; species Vigna mungo. The sequence continues at coordinate 39,551,697 of CP144699.1, read as the reverse complement.
TTGTTATAAAAAATATTTAAAAGTTAATTAAAGTTTTGTAATAGATTAAACCTATTTTTATCTTAGTTATAATTTTAAATAATGACTTGAGAGATTGAGACTTTTTTTTTTCATTTATTTAGTAGGTCATTAAAATATGGATTATGGTTATCTCATAAATCATTCATCACTTTAACATCTCTAACCTTATCAATCTCAAATCAAATCCATGATTGGTCTTGATTTAATGGTTCATAAACCATCACAATGTTTAAATTAGTTACAAAAATATATTTAGTTATTAAAATCTCTAACTTAAATATAATAATATACTTTTACGATAATAATATATACCAAAGAGTAAACAATATCACACATATTTAAGTTAACTATATTTAAATACACTTTTCATTGTCATGGATTTCTAAGAATGATCACACTAATTAGCATATTAGAGCTGTCAAAACGGGTAACCCGGCCTGATCCGGCCCGGCTCACCACGGGTTGGTCACTTAGTGAGCCAACCCAACCCCGACTCATTTATTAGTGAGCCAGAAAAACTTGAACTCAGCCCAACCCACCACGGGTTGGTGGGTAAACGGGTTGACTCACTAGCTCGTTTAATTACATTTTTTTTAAATAAAAAAAAATACAAACTTTTTGGAATTTAAATTTAAACAAATTTCACTCCCAAAAAATTATGTTAAAGACAATTCAAAATAATAATAAAAAGTACAATATAATTCTCAAAGATATAAAAAAAGAACCAGTATTCAACAACATCAAAGAAAAATTAATAGTTTAATTTGTAACATAATTTCCCAAATTCAAATATATCAAAAGTAGCTTGTTCAAATAATGTATACTTAAATTGTTTAAATAAAATGAACAAACTCTAATACAAACATGTCAGAACAGAAAAAAAATCATTTCATGTCTTCATATCTCTCACAACAAAAAACAAATTCGCCTATTTTTGTCATTATAAGGTTTTTTAAAAAAAGAAAGAAAGAGAAGTGAGAAAACAAAAATGTGGAGAAAAGAGAAGAAAAAATTATAGGGTTTTTGGAAAAAAAGAAAGAAAGAGAAGTGAGAAAACAAAAATGTGGAGAAAAGAAAAGAAAAAATGAAGCGTGTTTTACCTGCTTCTTTGAATAATTTTAGTGAAGTGAGAGTGAGAGCAAGTAATGTGAGAGTGCTTTGTGAGATCATATATTACTTTTTTGGTATACACAATTAATGAAGAGAATATTTTATGTTTTAAGGTTTCATAAATAAAATAATAAATAAAAATAAATAAAAGTAGGTACGTGGGTTGGTGGACCAACCCGGCTCACCACAGATTCAACCCGCATGAGCCGGGTCTAAATGAGCCGGATTGTGACTCATTTTGACGTCTCTAATTATTATTACCATTTATTTAGACTACAAATGCTAAAGCATCCAATATTAACATGCTACAAATTAATTTGAACCTTTCCACATTACCACTGCAATCATACTTTTAATATTCGAATTAACTCTTAGATTCTCTCTTACCAACATTGTTAGACCTTAAATTTTTCCTTATTTAGATTTGTCTTCTTCTATATTTCAGTCAAAATCTAATTTGACTTCACAAACACTCCAAACAATTAATCTTGTTTTTTCCCAAATTTTGACATACATAATCAATGATTAACCTTTTTATCAATAACTTTTTTTTAGCACGGTTGAAATTCATCAACATCACATATTTTTATAAACATATGAAAGAATATTTTTTTTGAAAAAAAAAATAGTAAGATCTGTTTGTAATAAAGTATTATATTTGTTTAAATCTATTTTAAAATATAAAATCAATTTACCGAACATACATTTAAATGTTGAATTACGTTTTATGGGTTAGAAGAATTAAGGAACTTATTATTAGTAAGAACGAAACATTACGTTGCTTTATACTTTTCAAGAAAATAAATTCAGTATTATGATTATGTAAAAAATAATGAACGATTTGTATTACAATTGTGTTTTCGAATTATAAAAATGATTTGCTTTGTTATGAAATATGTATTTTGACACTTAGCATTTCAATATTTTATCTTTTTTATTGTTTTTAGTTTTAGAATGTAATTAGTGACAAAGCAAAAATATCAAATGTTTAGAAATTTCTTTTTATTATTAAATATTATTATGACTATTTTTTTTTTTGTTTTTACCATTAATTTTTATTTTTAAAATATATTAAGAATAAAATAATACTATGAGATAGATATAATCAAAGAGTGAATATTTTATATATTTTGTTATAAATTTTTAATTTTACAATATAATTAAAAATGGAGTATGCAGATGGAATGAGAACATTTTGTTTATATATTGTTACATACACGTAGTTTAGTTTCATTATTATTACCAGATAAAATACGTTCACTTTCTTTTATGATAATAAAGTTATTATTATTATCATTGTTATATATTAAGTATGTCTTTCCAATTTTTAATTCCTTAGAAAATTCGTCGAATAATTTATACATTTTTTATATTAAGTATGTCTTTCCAATTTTTATTTTGTTTTTGGTTATTATTTATTATTTCATAACAATTTGAAAAAAAAGATGTAAAAATTACTATAATTTTATAAAAACTTATTATCCAAACAAGCACTCACCATCTTAATTAATTAACAAGGGCTTAAAAACTGATTAAAAATATCAGGGACTCAAATTCAAATTAAACCAATCAAACAATATACGGTTGTTGACTAGATATGAGACATTTAAATAGGATTTAGGATTATAAAAAAAAACTAAAAAAAATCAATCAGATTCCTTAAAAATAACGAATTAGTTAGTAATAAAATTGATCTTAAATAAAATGAATTCAGATATTAAAAAAATAAAGTGGGATGAATTTGTAATTGTAATAAATTACAGGTAAAAGTAAACGGGTTTACCCGGTTGAGTTGGGTTAGACGATCCGGGTTAAAATACAGTGGAAGTGGATGGACATGGTTATGAGATTGGCGGAATGAGGTTGGAGAATTGATAGAGAGTGCGAAATCAAAATCCAAAACCAAAAACAAAAACACCAATTGGGTTGGGACCATTCATCATTCACCGCCTTGTCTTCTTCTTCTTCTTCTTCTTCTTCTTCTTCCGTCTCCGAATCACGGTCAGGAAAATATCAAAACAGCTTCCCCTTTTCAATCTTTCCCTCACGCGCCTCAGATTTCAATCACCGATTTCACCATTATTATTAGACTATGTTACAATTATTTTTTATTTTATTTCTTCCAATTATTACAAAATAGTTGCGGTAACAATTATGCGTTGTTTCTCTTCTCAGGAACAATCTATCTGAATCGCGGAGTAAGATATGCAACAGAGGCTGAAGTTGCAGCAACAACAAGCCCTCATGCAGCAAGCCTTGCTTCAGCAGCAGCAGATGTACCACCCTGGCATGCTTGCCGCTGCCATGTCTCAGGTTAGTCTTTCCCTCCATTTTTTTTTTCCTTTTTCCTTTGTTTCTTTTTTTCAATCAATTCTGCATTTCCCTGTCGAATTTTTGCATCGGAAGCCAATTGCATTTGCTGTGCTGTTCCATTTCCGTAGAGAAAGAAAATAGGGCTCGGGGATTAAAAGAAAACATTTAATTCACGCAATTAGGGTATTTGCGTTGTGCTCTGGTTTTCATTTATTTCCGGTTTCGTGGTAGTTTAATTTTATGCCACTTCACAGCCGTGTAGGGTACAATTGATTCCCGCGTTACTGTTATCTTATTCTCTCCACAGGAATGATTATTCATAAATGAAAATCCCGTTGTTTGCTTCGATTTTATTTGGTTCATTTTCATCTAGTTTTCGTTGTCAAGAAAATTGATGCTGCTGTGGTCTATTGTTGTCGTTTAAATTATTCTGAATTGTCGACTTGATATGATATAATTGTCGGTTCTATTACGGAGTTCCTACTAGTGTATTATATGTATTTGTGATTTGCAATTATTTTGCTCCCAAACGTTTAGCTCTTCAATATGTCAATGATTGCGAAAATGTTAGGTCGAAGTCAACTGGAATATGTCAAGAATTTATAACCTGTGTACCTACGAAGCATATCATAGTTGTCTCATTTAATGGAGGAACTGTTGCAGAATAGTTTTTGACGATTATGGCATGAACTACAATTGTTTTATGCATTTGGTTGATTTACTATCTGATTTGTTAGAAGTATATGACAAATAGCTCAGTCCTCTACTGTGTCTAAATATTGTACTGTATTTTTCTCTATTTGATTCTATTCAAGGTTTCTGTTTGTATATAGTTGTTTGGACCTTCTTTCTTTTTGTCCGTTTTGTTTATTATTTGTTGTTTTGTAAACTTTGCAGATGGAGCCTGTTCCAAGTGGAAATTTGCCTCCTGGTTTTGATACTTCTGCATGCCGTAGCGTGTGAGTGTTTTATTTCTTTCGTATTTTAGCTTATTTTTGTCCATAGTTTCATGTTTGTGCCCAACTATGAGAATTTCCATTTTAACCAAATTTCTAACAATTGTAGATACATTTTTGTTTTTGAAAAATGGTGTTCTTATCTCACCTGAATTTCTGAGAGATAAATTTGATGCAACTGAAGTTCAATGTCATATTAAAGAATCACTGTACTATAATTAGTATAGTTGTCCTCTTTGACACCTTATTGATCTAAAGCTATGTTCTTTCAGTTATGTAGGAAATATTCATGTAAATGTCACTGATAAACTTCTCGCAGAAGTTTTTCAGAGTGCTGGTCCTCTTGCTGGCTGCAAGCTCATAAGAAAAGAAAAGGTTTTTGATTCAATATTCAACTCTATCTTCTTTTGTGACCATTGATGCTATTATTATTATTATTGTTGTGCTTGTAAATGACCTCTTTTAACAGGCCTTGTCGCAAAACTAGAAAACCCTGTTATTTTTCCCATGTTTCCTTAATATTATGAATATGTTGATTATTAGTACTGATGAGCAAGCTTTTATTTTTTTTTTTTAAAACCTGGTTGGCATTAGAATTTAGAGTATATAATTACTTTACTCTGAACTTCTCTAATGGGACTCGTTTTGGAATCTTTATTCTACAAAGGTGCTATGTTTTCTAGGAACTATGGGAAGATAATTGCATTTCAGTGCACAATTTGTTTGGTGATTCTGGCCTTTACTAACAAAATTATAGGTTTCGGTGTCTCCTACAATCTTGTTTTTTAATTATTTTTTTGGCCTTTTCTTACTGTGCAATTGATGTTACAGTCCTCTTATGGTTTTGTGGACTACCATGATCGAGCATCTGCAGCCCTTGCAATAATGACATTGCACGGACGACAACTGTAAGCATTTTTGTTTGTGAACTGTGAATAAGTTCTCCATCTTGATTTTCTGGAGATAGAGGAACCATTATCGTTTTCACTTCTATATTCTTTTTTTACTGATAGACCAATTATTTACTTTTACATGGCATTGCAAAATGTTTTCATGGCTCGAAGAGATTCTAATTGGACAATCTTGAGTCCTGGGAGGTTTCTCAGAGTTCACTTTAATATGTAGCTACTTTGCATGATTTTTTCTTTTTATTTTTGTTTGCAGATATGGTCAAGCACTTAAGGTGAATTGGGCATATGCAAATAGCAGTAGGGAGGACACATCAGGTTAATTTTTTAAGAACAGTTCATATATTTTTGTGATTTCAATTATTTTGCTTCTTGGGGGCATTCTTTTTCTTTTTTCTTTTTGATTGTATATTCCTTTAATTTTAGTTTAAAATCATCAGGGCACTTCAATATATTTGTCGGTGATTTGAGTCCAGAGGTTACTGATGCAACTTTATTTGCTTGCTTCTCAGTCTATCCTAGTTGTTCGTGAGTTCCTCATTGCTTTTTTTTTTTGTTTTTTTCTTCATTGTGAATTTTTTGGTCATTGGAGCAAGGTATATTCTGTTTTTATTGTGAATGTTGTAGTCCTCATTAGTGGTGAAACGTTGAAGATAGTTAACTGGGGGGAACTTTTCAACAAGTTACTCAGCCTTGAAAGGTGTTTTGGTTTCTGGAATTTACTTTTCCATCTTCTCTCATTATTTGCAGTGATGCAAGGGTTATGTGGGATCACAAAACTGGTCGGTCAAAAGGATATGGTTTTGTTTCTTTCCGTGATCATCAGGTAATGAAGATATCAACCAATGAACCATCCTGAAAGGGGAAAAAGTTAAGCTTTTTTAGGAGCCACAGAAAAAAAACAATCATTTTCCAAAATAAACTGGACTAAATATACATGTGTTGTAAAAAGATCATTAATTCGTTTTCCTTTCAAATTAAACGGGAACAGAACAGTCAGTATCTCCAGATCTCAACTTTATTTGAAATGCCTTACAAATTTTATTTATTGTGTTTTTGCTGGATCTGTGGGTATGAACTTTTTTAGAATGTCTTCCAAGTTAAACCTAACAACAAATTAGTTTGGTGTAACTATGTTAATTATGTGCTGGATGGATGAAATGATGCCTCTTTATGCATTTGATATATGCAGGATGCCCAAAGTGCCATAAATGATATGACAGGTTTGGCATTCAGTTCTATACCTTTGTTCCCTGCTTCTGTGTCATGTTTTTTGTTCATACCAACTTGTGGTATTTCCTTTATTGTGTAGGCAAGTGGCTGGGAAATAGGCAAATACGATGCAACTGGGCAACTAAGGGTGCTGGTACCAGCTCCAATGAAGAGAAGAGCAATGAAAACCAAAATGCTGTGGTGCTTACAAATGGATCTTCAGGTATCGTATACCTTTCTAGATAGAAGCACCTGAGCCTATATTCCCGAAACCATGAAAAATATAGATGAAGACTCAAGTTTACTTTTCTTTTTCCTTCTACAGTTCAGGCTGTGTTTTTGTCTGGTACGTGTTATTCATTGTGCTGAATGATACCATACTGATTGAAAATATTACGGATTGATGTAACACACTGATCAGAGTAGCATGTATATTTTGGTGGTTTAGGTTGGAGATCCACAATACCTAAGGATATTATTAAATTATAGTATATAAGTGGATTGATACTTCAATTTGTACATTAGTTTTGTAAAATTGAGTTAGCTTTAGAGTTCACTATCTTAGATTGTATAAAAGTCTATCTTAAATTTTGTTGGAATTATTTGGTCATCCCCTATTAGGCCATTATTAGATCATCTACAAATATATAGTCTCACGCTAATCCTTGGTGTGAAGGGTGTGTATGAGATCCTACATTGAGCAGTTTATTGAAACTTTGTTAGACTTAAATTTTGTAGCTGCTAGACACCAATGAAGCTGCACTTTGAAGTGTTTGATTTGTTGGGCACCTGTTTTGATGCATACTTGGGTCTCAAAAAGTAACTCAAGTAGACACAAATAGCATGGTTACTTCAGTTTGTATTGGATAAATGTTGTGCTTTTGCATGGTGAGCATTTAGCGAAGTTTGTTATCCACTACTATATAATTTTTCCATTTTTATTTTTATAGTTACTAAAAGGTTATGCTGACTAGAACTATTTCTAATTTGGGATCTCAGTGAAATAATTGTTGCATTTGCTTCTCCATTTCCTATGCACTTGTGTAACTAAATTTGCTCATCTATTTCCTGTGTGCTTCTGGAAACCGCCATGGAATTTTAGAATTGTTGACAGTGACATACTTACAATTCAATTTTTCTTATGTGTTTTACAGATGGTGGTCAAGATAATAATAATAACGAAGATGCTCCCGAAAACAATTCTTTATACACCACAGTTTATGTTGGCAACCTTCCTCATGATGTAAGTTATGTGGATTGAAGAATAAAATATTATGTCGTTATTATTTTCACATTGTAAGAACACAAATTTTGTTTAATTTCTTTATTCACGAATATGGAAAAATATTTAGGTATTTCTAGATTGATCTGGTTTACTAGAATTAGCTTTAAACATAGTTTTGGATGGATTGCTGAGGGGTGCATATTTTACAATGGTGTATATCTGAATCACCATTGTTTAAACTGCCAGAAAAATGCCATAAGATGTATAAGTTAGTTCCCATTTCAGGCTTTCCAACTTAATGACTTACATGTAGTTAAAGGACAGATATGTTGGCCTTTCAAGAATTTATTGACTTGAACTTAAATTATTGTATTCAAAATTCCTGCATAATTTTGTTGTAGTTTTCGATCCATGTGTTATGATATTCTTATAACTTTTCAAATGTGTTTATGAATTTGGCATTGGCAATAGTGACCCAGGTTTCTTAGAGTGTCAATTTACCTCCACCATAGATTGGTACTGCAATCCTATAACAAAAAAAAAAAAACGTGTCTTTACATCTGGGGAGCAATTATCTGTCGTGGTTTGTGGTTTATTCACAACGTTGTCCATCTGTTTCATCATTGAGTCTTATCTGCTGCCTCTTGGTTTGTATCTGTTCTCGAAGTGAAAGAGGGGCATCCCCAGTGATTTGTGGGGAACTGCAGATATGGTGAAGGCATTTGTTGTCGTCACATGGTTGCAGAGCTCCTTGCAACCATATTATTGTTGCTTCTTCGTCTGATGCAGTCCATAATTCAAAATCCTGGTTGAAAATAAATTGTCTTAATTTATTAAAACCTTTTTCCTGCATTTAGTCCTCCTTCCTAGCATCTACTTGTCGTTGAATGTGTCAAATCTGTGACAGCATTTCTCCGTATTGATTGATCTGAATGTCAGTCTTGCAATTTATTACAAATAATGAACTGTTCCATTTACACGATTCTTACATGGGGTTTGAGGGTAACAGGTAACACAAGCTGAACTCCATTGCCAATTCCATGCACTGGGGGCTGGGGTAATTGAGGAGGTTCGAGTTCAAAGGGATAAGGGTTTTGGATTTGTTAGATACAACACTCACGAGGAAGCTGCGTTGGCCATTCAGGTGGCTAATGGAAGAATAATCCGTGGGAAGAGTATGAAGGTGAGAATTATTTCGCTTATCTGGTCAACTAATTTAATTGCCATTTCTTCTTTGGTCTGGTGGTTGCCCATAAAGTAATACGCCCATGGGAATGTGTTTTCCCCTTTCCAATATCCGAGATCGTTTTACTCAGTACTCGCATGTAGAGAAGAGACACATGCCTCCACCTAGCCGTACCCTTACCACCTTTGTCCCTTCCCTGTGGGAGCTGATTTACATCATCGGAAGGAGGCCATGTTTTTACAGCATTGTTCCATTCCTGTTACGGACTGATGGACCCAATTTTATATTTTTGGAAAGTTAAAATGCTTTTGGAATATAAATGTAATTTCGTGGTTGTGATGCACCTCCAAGTATAGTAACACTTAAATTCATGCTCTTTCGACTGTTGCCTAATTTTGAAGGCTGGAGCGTATGCGTTCATTAGATGTGGACGAGTAAAAATTATTTTACTTGATTTGTGCAGTGTTCGTGGGGTAGTAAACCAACTCCTCCTGGAACAGCTTCGAATCCACTACCTCCTCCTGCTCAACCATATCAAATACTTCCGACTGCAGGGATGAACCAAGGTTATTCTCCTGCTGAGTTGTTGGCGTATCAGCGCCAACTGGCCTTGAGTCAGGCTGCTGTATCTGGTCTTTCAGGTCAAGCTCTTCTACAAATGACCGGACAACACGGCCTAGCTCCTGCTTCAATGGGCGTAAACTCTGGGGGATCTCAAGCCATGTATGATGGATATACGGGTAATTCATCAAGGCAGCAGCTTATGTACTATCGTTGATGCTTGGGCTTGTGCACATTCACAATTGCTTTATTATCTTCTGGGGGACTTTGATGTGCCATCACATTTCTCTCTGCTTCCCCACAGCATGTCCTTTTCATACTGGGCTTTTTCTATTGGAGGTATTGTGGCTTGATATTTACTTAGTTTTTACGTCGTGTTGTAATTTGTATTGTTTGATCTAACGAGTATTTTATGACTCAGAAAAAAGGGATCTATGTTTTGCTAGAAAGAGAAGCGAATTTTATGTTTGGGTAGTTTTCATTTATTATTGTGTATTATAAGTATCGACTCAAGATCATGTTAATAATTTCTATGCCTTTTGTTTTCCTATCGTCCCTCGTTAACGCAGAATACTTACTCCATACCGCCGCGTTATATCAGCCATGATATTTTTCTCGGAAAATAAATTATGCTCTTCATTTATCAACTTTAATACCTGTCACTGCCGCATTCAAAATACCTTGATTTTTCTTTTGATGGTTCATATTTTCTAAATGTCTTTGCGAACTAGCCTTTTTTGGTCAGTTGCCACTTAGCCTTTTAGGATATGAAGCCACCTGTAAAATTAAATTACTATTACTTTGCGAAAATTTTCCCCGTTCAGTAGTGGATTACTTTTAGTTTCTGTCACATAGACTGCATGGGGCATAAAAAGTAGTGGTTCAAAACCATCATATAAATTTTCCTCAACTTACGCCGAATGAAATTTAGGCCAGTAATTTGCGTTTTGTTTGATACTACAGAAGAAAATTAGTGTAGATAAAAATAGGGAAAAATAGACAAAAAAAAAAAGAGGTTAATTTTGGATAGTTTATTTTAGAAGAAATAACAGGAAAGAAATTGAAAAAAAAAAAAAAAGACTTATTGGGTTTTAGATGGAAGGAAGGGAGATACGTTATACCATAATGAAAAAAATATTACTTTAACCTTAACTTATTGTATAACATTAGATGCATTTAGACAATCATAGCAAACAACATATAGACAAGCATGAAATACACAAGCAATTATCAAAGGCAAGATGGGAGAAACATAAAAGTGACAATCACGTAATCTATTAAAAAACACAGTTTGGTTTAGTAGAGTGGAGAATAAAATAGTGAATAACTAATTTGAACAGTAACAGTCTTTGCAAGCACAAGAAAAGAGATAAGACGGGGGTTAATTTTTAAAACAAACGCAACATAGAGTGTTGATAAAATGCTTCTATTATTAATAAAAGGAAACATTCTTGTTTTTTAATATGGACGTGAGCTAAAGTTAGCCATAGTTTCTGCTTTTGACGGACTCCTTTTTCTCTCTACCGCTATATATATTTTATCTTGCCTTCTTCATAATGATTACTCTACCCAACAATATGTAATAATAATAATAATAATAATAAAATAAAAATAATATATTGAACGAAAAATGTTAAACGATTAATTGAGGTGGGAATGTCTGCAGTATTTCTTCATGGAATCTCAGCCCATGACCAGCCTAAATTTTATGTTTGATTTTTCGTACAATTGCCGAAGTAATTTTTTTTTCTCTTTAAACTAATTAATCTAAATACGTACTTGATTTATATCATATAATCAGTTATGAGTCATTTTACTTTTCCCAATTCCACGATCTAGAGTTTGCCATTGAATTAAATCTAAATAAATTTTCAATGTAAATTCACATTATTTCTAAAAGTCACGCTGAAGTTAATTATATTAAAGCGAAACTCGTAGTTATGTTGAATATTGCAACAAAAAAAAAAATGTATATATGCGGCAAAATTATTGACACGAATATGTGGATAATACATTAATTCCGTTCCTCTCAAGTTTTTGGTAACTACTTTTTAAAACTCTCCGAAGAGTCAAGAAGTTGCAGGAAGAAAGCCCGGTTTACAACATGGCTTGAAATCGTGAAAATATAGTTACAATTTCTATACATGAATTAACTTCGTTTTGTTCAAAACTGTATGGACATAACCTATTACATTTCTGCAAAACAGTGAAACTGTAGCTCAAAAATATGCCACTCTTTTGGTGCAATTTACAACCACCTAAGCAATTTACACTTTCTCCTGGATATGAATCCATAGAACACATTTTCTTATTTGGTTCGATTGTTGTTTTCACTTGTCAGAAAGCCACTGAATTGTTAGCTCTAATTTCCCCTGAGACAGGGTTAGGAAATGGAGGAATATCTCCTTCCTGGGAAAATAAAAAAGCAGGCACAACTTTTCATGTTAGCATAATGCATATGTAACATCCTCTTCAGAAGAAGATGTAACTTTCCCATTTCACATTCTTGATTTTTGGTTAATCATGAGTTACAACAATTTAGTTTTTATGTGTGTTTTGTTTCAGTATTAACTTGTATGATGAAAACAGAGAAACTTACAAGTACAGCTGAAACATGTCTGTCTCGGGGCATATTGGTAGGGTTACCCAAAGCTGAAATAAGGTCAGTATCTTCAGCAAGGTTTCTGAGTCTGTTGAGTTCTGGTAGGACAACCTTGCCAAGATCAGGTCTGTCTCTGCGCCTTAATTCAGCACACTGCACTCCCAACTTAGCAAAATTCAAGGCCTCCTCTTGTGGCCAATCAGAGAGTGATGGATCCAACATCTCAGATAAAGTTCCCTTCTCAATGGCTCTTGCAACATGATGGGTCAAACCCATAGGTGATTTTGCTGTCAAAATTTGTAAAAAGATGATCCCAAGGGAGTATATGTCTGATTTCACTCCCAGCATTCCTGTCTGCTGGTACTCAGGATCTATGTAGCAGAAGGTTCCGGCTGTGGATGTCATGTGATACTGCGTGACAGAGTCTGCCACAGATGGTGGAACTAGCCTGGCCAAACCTACATCACTGATTTTGGACACAAAGTTTCTGTCAAGCAAGATGTTGGCTGGTTTCAAGTCCCTGTGAACCAGAGGTTCTGGTTTTGTCTGGTGCAGGAACAGCAAGCCTGTGCCGATCTCAGCTGCTATCTTGAATCTGAGCTGCCAAGGAAGTGGGGGAGTGTTGCCTTGTCGAAAGAGGCGATCTTCCAAGCTGCCATTTGCCATATACTCATACACTAGACATCCATATTCTGGACATGCTCCTAGGAGTAGAACCATGTGTGGATGCCGTATGCAGCTCAATACCTCAACCTGTAATGTGCATTACATGGTTTAAGAAATAGCTTTGTTTTCACATATAATAACAAAAAAATGTATAGTTTAACTCAACCATGTTGTGTTCAAATGTATAGTGTTTTGTTTTTATGCTTGCTTACCTCTCGCTGAAACTGTGATCTTCCTTGTTGTGCATCAGGGCGTAGAACCTTGACTGCAACAGGGGTGTGATCCAAAAGGCACTTGAAAACAGGACCATATCCTCCTTCTCCAATTTTAAGGGATTCAGAAAAAAAATTTGTTGCTTCTTCAATCTCCTCAATAGTGTATTTTCTATACCTGACATCTACATTTACCAAAGATTCAAGAACTTTTCTTTTCTCCTCTGATTCTTTAAGTGCTTTCATTTCTGCACTGAGTCTCTTCTGTGCCTCCAGTTCTGCAATCCTTTTTTGTGCTTCAGCAGCCTCAATGGCTGCTTTAGACTTTGCTTTCTCCTTTTCTGCAATTGCCAGTGCTGTTTCCTCAGCCAGCCTTGCTTCTTCCAATCTCCTCTCTTCCTCTATTTTCCACCGCTGAAGTTCCACTGCCTGTCAACCATGCATGCCATTAATCACACATTATTGAACTTTTCCACAGAAAAACACAATTATATAATTAACAGTACTCATGTAAAGATTTTTTTACACTGTCATTCATTCATAGATTCTCATGTTCTAGTGAGTGTTCACTTCAGTAATAATTATCTTAAAAGTGATACATCAAGTGATTTCTAATTGGTTAATGTTATGATAACCAGTGCATGAAAAATAAATTCTAAACACAAATCATATATATATATATATATTCACACCTTCTGTTGTGCTGTGAGTGCTTCTTTACAAGCCGTGTTATACATTTTCATGGTCTGCTTCAGCTCCAACTTCAATCTCCTCATTTCAGCTTCCATGTCATCCTACAATTGCCACAACTTCAACAATTTAAAAAATCTTATTCTTTTTTACAAAAATGGGCCTAAGCTATGGAATTCTCTTCATCTCCTTATCAGTGCAGGAACTGTTATAACATGTTCAAGCAAGCCAAAAATTACAAATGCAGGATACGTTTGCTATGAGATTCTGGTTTTGTAAATGACTACAAAGATACTGCTTCCCTTACCTTTTTTTCCATTCTCAAAGACTTACACAATAAAAACAAAAGTCCAGTTTTAACTAAACAAAGTGAAAACAAGCTGAGATTCATTTTAGTAAGTAATAAAACATAGGAAAAATGTTTTCTCAGACCAAACAGATCTCTACAGCACTGCGAACTTTCCTTACCGCTGTTTGTGACGAACAAGATGACTGCTTATCACTTTCAAATGAGAATGATGATAATTCAAGAGGAGAGCCCATTTCCGTAGACTTCCTTCGATAAGACCCTGACTCAAAGCTGAAGTTTGCATCTATGTCTGAGCTATATGATAGCCGACTGTTGGATATTCCTGTATCTAAGTTCAATGAAGGGATCAAACGTTCTGTGCTTCTCCTTCCAGAGCTTACAAAGGATATGTCCGTATCTAAATTGGGAGTGTCCCCATATTGTCTGCCATTGTAACGTTTCCTAGTAAATGGTGACCTGTTTCCAATAGATTTAGTCTTCATATGCTAAAACAAATGCTAAGTAGTATGTATTATGTAATGTCACCGACCTGAATGTTTCATCATACTGTGATCCAGCATCAAAGGAATACGTTTCTTGTTCTGATAGAAACCAACTTTTTCAGTGAGCAGCACATTTCACAATATGTTTAGGGACATAGATGTGTGGTTCTTGAAAGGATGAATCTAACCTCTTATGCTTCGAGCTGAGTACACATTTGGCTCTGAAAGGTTTGACCTGCCATTGTTAACTTGACAGAGCTGGTTAGAGAAAATGGCAGGTGCAGGACGAGTGGCAGATCGCATAGTTTGAATCTTTCCTTTGGCAATAACATAGACAGTACAGAAATCTGGCGCCCCTTTTGCAATTTCTCCTGGAATATCTGACACCTTGAATCTTCTGATGAGAAAAAAACATTCTTTAAGAAATCGAATACATACCGACACATCCAAGATAGAGATTCAGGTTTCTATTTTAACAACACGTATTCATAAGGGCAAGTGACTCTAAGCTAGACAGGATAAGTCTTAAGCAATTGTAATCACATTTCCAAACTCTGCATTTTGACTATATCATGTTTTATCTGAATGAAAGGAAGATGACCAGAAACTTGATATAAAATTTGCAAGATGATAACGTGAGTTAGAAAGTAGCATACTTGAGAAAACTAGTTTTTGCTGAAGAGCCAAGAACCAGATGCTCAACTCCTGTCTGAGAAGCATATTCAATTATAGCTCTGGGTACTTCTGAATCTTCTAGTAGGACATCCTTGCATTGAATCTATGGCCCATCCACCATACCACACCAAGAAACAAAACAAAAGAGATGATAAGAATTCTAAGATGAACACCATCAGCAAGATAGCTGCTTTCATTTCCACAAACATTCATCTTGAAAAGAAAAACAACTCACATCTTTCCTTGTACAGAAGACACGATATGGGAGGAAAACACTTCTGTTTTGGCCTTCGTGTTCTTTGCTTACCACTGAAGTATCATCACCCAGGAAAGAACTTATCCCTGCCAAGATAATAAACCAAACGAGGAATCAATCATGTCGCCATTGTTCCCATTGCTGATGAAAAACTTTTCTTTGCACACACACATATATGTGTATGTGTGCATTTCACATGTTACTCTAAACTTTCATAAATTCATAATAGAAATGGCAATTCCATTGTACGGTACTTACTAGGGGCGAAAAGAGAAGGTGATGGAGACAGGGTTGGTGCGAGAAGCTTGACATGGATGAGAATTACTGTTGCACTTCTGGTGAGGAGATTGTCAACTGCCCATTTGAGTGCAGATTGGCTCTCTTTCTTTTTATCAATTGCCACTGCTATTAATCCACTCACACCATCCTTTTTATCTGACCGATGCTTTGGCAACCACATTACTTTCTTTCACTGCAATCTTATTCTGCTCCTTCAATCAGCCAAATACCAAACTAAAGGTACCCTCAAGGCCAAAATGTCTTTCCTTCTCTTCCTTTGAAAGGCATCATCTAAAGATCCTTCCTTTTAAGCCTTTTGATGATGTTTCCTAATCTGTGAATGGTTTGGTTAAGTTGTACCCAGAAATTCCTCAACTTGCTTTGATGAAAAATATATAGGATCACATGTGTTTAATTCGTTTACTTTGTTAGATTGTTGTTCCTGATTCTCTTTTGATGTTCAAAACCTTAAACGACAAAAAGAATAGTAAATAACTAACCGATCCCTTGTATGTCTGTAGCAGCCAATCTGGGATTTATTTAACTATTTTAGGCTTCTTTTTCTAAGATGTAAGAACCACACACATTGTTCTATTCTATGATGTTGTTTATCCCATCAAAGAATGACCAAAATTTGCGGGTTAACTTTGACTTCGTCCTTTTGGGAATGAAATCTGCTCACTAAATCATATATAGTCACTCACAGCTCCCATTAATCATATTTTCACGTCATTCTACAAACACAGAAGGGAATTAAATGGTTATAAAAACGTAAACTGACATCTAAATTTTATCACTATGGTGGATTTAGTTTATTTAAATCAGTAAATAAATTACAAATTAGTAAATTATTTTATCTAGATCCACTGTGTTTATATATTTTTATTTGCTAGTTTTGTCCTCTTAATATTACTTTTATAAAGTAAAATATAACTCTACATTGCTTAATGTTCTCATTTCATGTCTATTATTTTATTCAAACTTTAATAATTTTTAGTTTTTATATTTTATTTTAATCCTTGTCCCTCTAAGTGATGACATACCATTCCTTTTTGATTGACAATAGATCGTCTGATATTTCTTAAATATCAGACTAAGATGAAATTTTTCTGATGGAAAAGAAATCTATATAAAAAAAGTTGTGCTTTAGTAAGATCTGAAACAAAATATCAGTGACTAAAATAAAATAGATTTTCTTTTTCCTTGGAGTGGATTAAAAAAAAGCACATTGCCATCTTTGTATAAATAACTGTATGAGTCATCAACACTTTGAATACATCTAATTAACTTAAATACCTACACACATTTTCACTTCCAGAAGATAAAGTATTGAATTATGTGTTTTACTATGATAATGTGTTTAAATACAAAACTAACCTACAATAAATAATAATCTATAATTATGTTAATAATTAATGAATAATTATAATAATCTTAAGAGTTATAAATAAAAATTGATATTATAAATAACTAAAATCAAGAATCAGGATATTGAACAAAATATTTGAAGGGTATGTATAAAGTTGTATCAAAATTATCATGCAGACAACCTGCAAGTAAAAGCAGTACATTCTGTAAACAGTATGTGCCTACACTTTCTTAAACTTAGTAATTCTATTCAGAACTTTATCTTACTTACAAAACTAATCCGATTTAAATCACTCTTAATTTCAAATGGCAGGTTTTGTCAACGTACTGATAAGAATGAAAATATATTCAGTATTCAAATTTCTTAGGTATTACAACATTCTTTTCATCACCACAGAAATAACCATAATTGTTCCAAACTTACGTTTTTCTATGCTCTATAAGCTGTAATTCTAGTTGGCCTTTTCTAGACAACTTGGGTGCAGGTCATAGTCACAAACATCACAAGAAAATGTCCAGAACTTCCCTTGCTTTCTACAGGAATCACATACATATGCTTTGGCCATATCCAATTTCAGCACATGTTCATGCTTGACATCCTCAACCTGCTTTGGCAGAGCCTCTCCTTCCTTTCTCAGAGCTGCTTCTAGGTCTCTTATCCGTGATTCGGTAAAGGGAAAAGCTTCTGCCCCATATGAAGAGACCATAAACTTGCCATTCGCACTGATTACTTTGCCATCTCCTCCAATGAAAACCAAAGCAGGAATGCCCTTTATATTGAAGATTCTTCTAAGATCATGCCTTGTCCTATCCTCATATGGAACAGCAAGCCATGGCATACTACTTTTGTTGACATTGAATTCTTCAAGGTCCCTGTCTGTTGATATTAAAACAATCTCAAAGCAGTCTCCTTTTGCAGCCTTGAGTTTGTTGTATGCATCTCTAAGTTGGACAGTGAAGGCAGAACAAGGAGGAGACCAGTAGGCACAAAAATACAGGCCTATGGTTTTACCAACAACTTCAGATATTGGCACCTGCAACAAAAAGACTTGTGAATGGCATACTTCTGCAGCTACTACACAAGCCCTTTATATAAAAATTTCTATAAACACTGATGAGAGAAGAATATAAGAAGGAAAAATGAAAGTTTCTCAAGTTAAACTTAAATTGTATAAGTTAACTTTATATTGGAAATCCAAGAGTGAGTCGAAGTCCCACGTTTAATAGAAATGAGAAAGTTAAACACTATATAAAAGTAAAAGACCCGTTAATCCATTGTCTTAAGGTTTTGGATAGAGAGTGATGTCAATCCCTTACTTTGGTTAAGTTCAGATCTCATTTGGTGTTTGTGTTTTCCTAGGGAAACCCTTTCCTTAATCTGTAAGTCTTATGAAGATTTTTTTGCTGGTTTATGGGAAAACTGATCTAAATAGGACAGTAGTTAAAAGCTAGAAGCAAGCAATGGACTACCTTCTTATCATCTCCAGAGATGAGAAAGTGGCGTTCTTCATGTCCCAGTAATTCTTCCAAGTTTGCTTCCTCACGCTTCCTTTTATCCATGGCTTTCAGTTCCTCGTGTCTCTTCCTAGTGAAAGGAAATGCATCAGCACCATAATCCTCAATGCAGCCAATCAAGTCTTCTTCAACAGTTATGGCATCTGAACATAATGGAATGAATGATGGGATTCGATCAACTCTGTATCTGTCAATCAGTCTTCTGTGCAAATTTACATCAAATGGGACAGCTAGCCATGGCATGCTCTTGAAGTGCTCTTTAAATCCATCCTCATCACGGTCAAAGGAGATGAAGATGATCTCCAGATTTTTTCCTCTCTTTCTCAGTGTATCATAAAGTTCAAGAAGATGGGGAGTAAAAGCTCTGCAAGGCCTGCACCAGTTTGCACTGAAAAATATGCAGATGACTTTCCCATTGCATTCTGACACAGGTACCTAATCTCATGATTTAAAGATGCCAATCATTAGCTACAAACTGAAGTAAAAAACAAAAGAGAACTATCTGAGGATGGTCTTGAAGTTAAAATACTTAAAGCATCAGTTGATCTCAAGTTGAATTCATTAACTAGCTTATTGTCTAATCAAAACACACAACTAATAGAAGGAGAGGTTCTGCAGAATCTAAACTACCTTTCCTTCAGAAGATAAAAGGAACTCAACACCTTCAGCTTCAAGTATCTTCAGAATATCATGGTTGTCAGTATATGTGGCTTCAAAATTTAACCCTGCCATTGTAGCTTGATATAGCAGATGTCCTCTCTTTTGTTTAGCTTTCTTGAAATCTATTTGACCAAGAGAAAAATATGAGTTTTGAAAGTTATGTCCAACAAAGATCATAACACTATCAATAGGACCTTGAACTTAGCTCTAACAACAGGTTCTGTCAAGAACATCATTTGTTTTTTCCTAAATTACTCAATTTGTCTGAAACTGTCCTTCAATTGAGATTGGAAGGAAGCAGAGTAGGAAAACATTATATTATATCTGTGTGAACAAAACATAGAAAGTGGGATGACCATGTACGAAAGTGGACAGAGGGGAAGAATATTCCAAAGAGGGTGCGTCGGTCTTTATAACCAGAGAAAGGGTTACGTACACGCAATTCCTGATGGAACCACAATCATATGGTTTTGATGATCAATGATTCAAATATAACTCAATTGAAAAATATAACTATATGGACCTGAAGTAGTGTGTAATCACTGAGAAGCATATTTCAACTCACAAGCTGTAATATTTGCATTCAATTCAGGTGGATTTCAATGGACCCAAAAGAAAGATACCAAGATTAAAATCACCCTTATCTAATAACTTGAGATTTTTGCATCAAACCCAGTTAAGAGCCATGAAAGTGGGGTATGATGAAACTGCAGCAGAAGTAATCCAAAATAGAAGAAGTGATGATGAGTGACCCTTGTGCTGCAAGTAAAGAAGTGAGTGGTTGATGGATACAGTTTCAAACTTTGAAGTAAAAGAATTACCTTTGAAGTTGGAGATGAAGATGAACAGTAGTGGATAGGAAGAAGGAGGAGGAGGTTGAGTCTCCAAGACGAAAGGAGATGATGATACAGAGCGTTGGAACAGAGAACAACTTTAAATGTTACACTGACGTGATCATTAAGACTCAATCCTATTCACTACACACATTAAAAAAACACGTAATAATTATAGTTATAGATCAAAACTTCCTTTAAGTGAGTTTATTCAGCGGCACCATCCTTACAACCTGAAATTAATGTTAATTTTCGCGAAGTGATTATCAGTAAGCACGCATGTTACAGTTAGAATTTTTTTTTAATTTTTAACAATTTTTATTAATGTTAATTATGGCCCTGTTTAGTGGTTCGTATATTAATTAATCACAAATTCCGTTGTAAAAACACTGTCAAAAGAAATTATTAAATATACATTCCTTGATTTAATATTCATGTCGTTTTTTCTTCAAAAGTAAATGTTCCGTAGTTTGGGCATATGCTTCCGCTTGTGAACAGGATAAGCTGATATGCCTACATTGTCCGAATGTGTGTCACTGATGCTTAATAAAATTTTTTTAAAATTTTGTTTACTGCTTAAGTTAGGTTACTCTAATATAAAATTTTCTTATTTTTTTATCTATTCAATGATTTCAATTTTTATAATTTTTGTTTAATTTAACTTTTTTATTATAATATCTAAATGATTAACGATAAAGTGTGTATAAAAACGATTAATTCACTTTTGTGACGAATAGCAATCTTATTTTCTTTTTCATATCCAACACTCGTATTTAAACACCGTTAGGTTTCAATAAATTTCTATTCCCTTCGTAATTTCAAATAAATTCTTTTCTTTTTCAATGTTTTAATTAAATTTTATTTTGTGAAAATTACATCAATTAGACTTTTATTGTTAAATTAAACTTAATAGCATTAACGTGACACGGTAAACAATCTTTTAACTAACGTGGCTAAATGACGTAGATTTAAGTTATTTTAAATTTATTTGAAATTAAAAAAAAAAACACTAAACACTCAAAAGAACATTTAATAAAATAGACTAAAATTAGTACTGAGTTAAATAATAATGTGGATTTTGTCTTGGTAAACTAAAAAATATTTTATCTTGAGTAAATAATGTGCTCTCTATTGTCCATGATTGAGGATTTTGTTTTCTGGTCATAAGTCCCACACCGCGGAATGGAAGCAAGTTTTTGTCGTATCTTTTTTGAAAACACTACCGAACAAACTTATGTCATGCTTTTTACTTAATGTTCATGTAAATAAAACGTTCACATCATTGTTTCTAGTGATGATTAATGTCAGTGTCTAAAGAAAAATATAAAATTCCAATTAAATTATTGAAAAATTCATTTTAAAATTAAAATTAATGGAAAAGGAACTCCTTGAATGACAAAATTATTTTAGACACATGGTGTCATAGAAGTTAGATAATAGATGAATGTATAATGACTTTATTTCATGTGCATACCTACTTTTATGCATACAATTTCTTATTTTTTATTTTCTTAATTTCAAAATAATACTTCTTAACATTTTATTTTTCCTACAACTTTTAAATATTTTTTGAGTTATTTCTTTAATCATACCTTTATATATAATTAGAGAGAACGTAGAACCACTGGTCAAAAGACAAGAAGTTGTTAAAAGATATTTAAAGTTGTTTCTATTTAAATTTGTATCAATAAAATATTTCTCATTTAATTTCATAATCGTAAAAGTCCATTATTTTGGAAGAAAATACTTTAAAATGTTTTCAAAACATATTGATATATAAACAAAATTAACAGAGAGTATACATTCATCATGTTATTCTTAAATATTTTTATAATTTATATTTTTCCGATACGAATAGAAAGAATATAATTGCGGTCTTAAATATTTTTAAAATTGATATTTTTCAGATAAAATTGCGGGTTTTGACTATATTTATATATTTATTTATGTTTTAAAGTAAAAATTCATAGTATTTTTTGTAAATATTAAAAGGTAAAATACTTTAAAAATTTGGGTAAACTTACTATATCAATGATGTTATACTCTTAAAAAAAACATGAAAAACTATATAGTGAAAGAAAAATTCTTCCAATCAAACGAAATTAATAAAAAGAAGCAAAATATACATTTTTGAATTACCTAGAAATTTATGATTTACATCATTGAATCTTCAAATTCGATAACCAAATATTATTAAATAACAAAAAATAAATAAAAGATTAAAACAATAAGATGTATGTCCTAGATTTAATGTGGTGATGATGTCACTATACTATTTGAAGAAAACCAAAAAAAAAATTGTGTAAATATTTAAAAAATGAAATAAATAATAAAAAAATTACTAATGAAAACAAGTTTTATACAGTGATGAGTTAAAAAAAATATGTAATATCCTTTTCATCATTAATATTCATGTAATATGCGTCAAAGAAAATTTACATATAATAGTTCAATAGTTCAATAATGGCGTAATACTGATAATTATTTAAGTTGTCTATCAGATTAATTCTTGATAATTTACTCTTGTCAAATACATAATCTTAACTCACGAAATTGGGAATTATTCCATATTTAAAGTAGCATCATCATATTTGAACCTTTAATTACTTTATCACTTGATTAAAAGAGTAAAGTCTTACTAATTTATCAACAACTTTAATAAATGTTTACACTTTGATTTGTCTTATTGAATATTAAAAAATTATAAAGTATATATGGATTGATAATTAACAACTTATAACTTAATAAGTTTGATGATTGTTATGATTTTTTTATTTACTTTTGTAAGCTAAGCTTAATGTTTTTTTATTGAATTTATTTTTTGTATTATTAATAAAAAATATTGATAAATAGAAGCTCGTATGAAACACCCTGATCCACGTATTTGGTTTTCTTTGGTTTAATCAGTTAACCAAACGATGTTACTAATTTTTACTAGTTCTTTTCACGCTTATTAAATTATTAAATATTTTTAAGATATTAAATATATTCGTGTAGTGATAATGAAGTTTAAGAATATGAACTTAAAACTATATACAAACTAGCCAATCTTGGTAGGTTGAAGAATATTTGCTTAATTACTTAACTTTTTTTATAAAATATTAATAAATTAATGTAAAAGAACACTAAAAATTTATATGTAAATCCAAGAAATAACGAGATGAAAGAAAATAGACCCTCACCTTGAGAAAAAAGAATTGTTAGGTCGTGTCTTAAATTCTCACCTTTATTTTACTGATTATGTAAAATATAAAATTAAATAAATTTAGTCTTGTGAAAATATTTATTTAAAATATTAATTTTAATAAAAATATTTTTATAGCATTTACATAAAGTTTAATTTAGTTTTAATTTGAAAAAAAAAACAAAATTATTTAATTTAAAAAAAATTAAAACTAAATTAAATTGAAACTAATAAAATGATTTCATAAATAAAATTAAAAATTAAAAATTAAAATTTTTAAAAACACAAAGGAACATATAACACATAATTAACGCTGTTTGATATTAAAAGAATAACCTAATTATTACATATTTTAAAAAATAAAACCTGAATTGAACCCATTAAAAAAAGAAAGATGTGCTTAATATTTTCTAACAAATACCGAAACTAACGTATTTTAACATAATGAAATGTCTACATAAAGTGTTGCATTCTATAGCTATCTAAAATAAAGTATTTTAAATGAGATGCGGAAAGAGATGCCAGCATTCTGTAGCTATCTAAAATAAAGTATTTTCAATGAGATGCCGAAAAAGATGCCAGGGTTACGATCAGAACAGTGATCTAATAGGACAAAAAGACCCCCAAGTTATTTTGGATGCAGACTGGAATCCTCCATAAAAAATATCCTAATTCAGATTGGAAAACCTAATGGTGTAGCATTACGGAAAATTTATGGCAAACCCGAACTCAACAAACTACAAAAATATATTAATCCATTTAAAAAAAAATAAACTAAAAAATAATTCCAAATTAAAAATACATATTTAAAGGTTAACTTAGGCGTAATAATTTAATAAAATTTTAGTACATATATTTTAACAAAACTATTATCTTTTTATTTTTCTAACCATAATCATTATTGTTAAAGATGAATAAACAAAATTTTACATAATTTGGTCTAAACCTGTTTAAACATCAGATTAGACAGGTAATTTTATCTACTTTAATTTAAATTATTATTTCCAAATATAATCCGATGTATTTTATGGGTTTCAAATCGGTCCTGAATCAGATTTATTTTACCAACTTTACTCCTCACTTGTAAAATTAGATACTGCGAAATTGATAATAAATAATA
This sequence comes from Vigna mungo, assembly GCA_036885675.1. Taxonomy (NCBI): domain Eukaryota; kingdom Viridiplantae; phylum Streptophyta; class Magnoliopsida; order Fabales; family Fabaceae; genus Vigna; species Vigna mungo. The sequence continues at coordinate 39,527,353 of CP144699.1, read as the reverse complement.
ATAGAATCTAAAGAAATAGGACTTTTGGGACGGTACATACCAGGAGCTGACTCAATGCTTATCCACACTACTTGCAGGTCTAGAAAATGATACACTAAGGCAATGACTCGTTTCAACCAATAGAATGGGAAGGGAATATTAGCTTTTCTTTCGGGAGGCCCTCGTAAACATATCTTTGATGTTGTGTGATTCTGTCTCCAATTTTACCTTCTTCGCTTGTCTACCTTTCTTTGCAGTTGTGGCCTTCTTATCTTCACTCCGTTGTTCCTGATAATCAGGAGTATACAAATTAGTTCAAAATGAATAACAAATCCAAAGACTTATTCTTCTTCCGTCCCAGCAAATACCTGTAATTCGTTACATAAACCTGGGTTACTTCCTTCATCATATACTTGTACTTTTCCAGTAACCTCAAGTATATTTAACCTGCAAAAATAAATATTCTTAAGGAATATATCTTAAAGAATCCCATTTCAATCCCTCTATGGTTTCTCTTGTAAGTTATCACCACAAGAAATATTCAGGTAAAATCTTTAAAGATATTATAAAAGGCTATACTTTAGATGGTTACACAAAAGCTCCAGCCAAGGCTTTTCCTTCAAATACTCTCCTAATATAGAGACGGCATCAATCACTGCATCGGCAACACAAGTGCGTTAATGCACAGCAAAACAGTGAAACAAAAAGGCCATATATGCATTTTTAAGTATTAAGAACTGTACCGTATGACCGTCTCCCTAATTATTGATTGTCACGGTCCATATAGTCCAGAATACTACGAGAGTAATTAAGATAACCATTCTTGAGATCAAACAACTATAATCTACAGACGGAACAATCACCTTTAAGAACGATTAAACGTGACCTGATGATGATCAATTTATAATAAAACATGATTAATACCAATTGGATCATGATTAGGACATTAGTAATCTAAACTCTGTTTCGAAATCTATAAATATAAGTTTGAGATAAAGAAATAGGTAATTGTCTTTATTACACATTAACAGTAGATTTGTTAGATTTTTACTAACTGACATCATAGTACTTTCTACAATACCTTCAACGTGTAACTTCCTAGTTTGATCAAACAAAATTCCAAGATGAATAGTAACAAAGACATGCAGACATCAAGGATGCAATGAACAGATAACCTCAACCACATAACCAAAACATTTTTATGCCCACTATAGGCCCAAGAAATCATCAGTAAACAATCCAATAGTGATCACAAAGAATATGAGTACAGCTGCTCAGGCAACTACCAAGATCCTATGGAGCTAATAAGGAAGATGCAACACCAGATGTGTTAGGTTCCTAATTATTGAACCTAATCGTTCTCACTATCACAACAATATGAATAGTAAAGAAGATGGATGAAAGAACTGTATTATTCAGAAAAGAATGAATGTATTTGTACAAAGACTCGGAGCATAACCTCCCTAGCTGAGGACATAACCCCTCTCTACAAGCAATGAGCCTGTTTTACAACAAAATACTCGATCCCCTTTTCATAGCTATTAGAGCTCTATTTATATCAACTCTGACCGCTTCCCCCGACATCTCCACACCCTTAACTCTTAAACCCATCTATTATATCATCCTATATCCTAACAAGATGTAAGAGATGCAGAGAAGACACGAGGAAGAATTAGCAGTGCTGAGGACCGAGACGCGGCCGCTCACCGCAAACAGACAGCCCAGCATTCCATGTCGAGCGATCCTAGCCTGTTGAACCTGAATAAGCAAGTAGAAAGACCAACCAAGACAGTTCAAGAAGGAAGCACAAGAGCAAGCAAGGGAGCTCTTTCAATCCACACAGTGGGCTTGCTACCATTCACCCCAGCTATCATGGACAAGCCCATGCTCGAGCAATGGACGCCTCCAACATTCAAGAGGTTCGATGGGTCAACTGACCCAAACAAGTATTTCAGAATGGACTTCAGATTACTAACAACCTAATCATGATCCAATTAATACTAATCATGTTTTGCCCTAAGTTAACCATCATCAGATTTAATTATTTTTAAGGGTGATGATTCGATCTGTAGGTTATAACCATTCAGTCTCAAGGATGGCCATCATGATTAATCTCATGATATTCCTGACTAAATGGAACGTTCAATCAATAGTTAGCCGGACAGTCACAGCCACAGATAGTATTGGTGGACCAATTATTTAAATACAGATTACAAGGAAACATCAACAACACAGACGTGTATTTTGCTCATGTCACAATCCAGAATGAGGGAACTGTATTCTTCATTGGAAATCCCTCATATAAGAGGGTACAACAGTAACCATTAGTATATTTTCACATAGTAAGAAAGAAGATAGATAGCTTGTTAACAAAAAGGATAAATTCAACTATCCTTTTTCTATCTCCCAGGTTTAACAAACAGAACAACATGCAATTATTTATTTCAAGGCATTATAGAGTATAGTATATCTTTCCTCATTTATTTTAGCCTTTACATAAAATAAAAATGTTAGTTCTACAAGTTGCCATTGTATCCCTCATCACTGTCGCCCATGCATACAGACACAATACAGTAAAAAAAGGCATGATAATTCTCCAAAGTATTACCAAGGTTATCAAACTCGCGAGTTTACGTAAACTCGTGACAGTCGAGTAAACTTAACTCGTAAACTCGTAAGAGTTTACTTCAGATGAAAAATATTATATAAATAATATCTTAATTCAAATATGTCTACAAAATTATATAACTTTAAATAAATAAAATTTATAGATATAATGTTCATAAAAATAAATATTGTAAAACATAAATACTTGGATTATTGTCATTAATTTTGATGCATTTTATTAACTATATAATAAAAAAAATCAAACAACCTTATTTTTTTTAATTTTTCCCCCTTTCAAGCTTCCAGAATCGCTCCAAACTCGTAATTCTACACGATCCTACCAATTTCACAATCAATTATACCGAGTTTATCTAGAAAAGAGTTTACTTCCAAGTTAACTCGGAAACCATGTCTAGAAACGTAAACTCGTAAGAGTTTAAGAGTTAACTCGAGAGTTTGATAACCATGAGTATTACCATATTAAAATGTCTCCCTTTTCCATATACAAAGTATTTATATTTTTTCCAAAAAGATAAACACTTGACTAATATTTAACCTCGGCAGAATAAAATTCTCCAACAGCCAACAGAACACAGAATGATAGTAAACACTTTACATGTGTCTTTCTCTGATTGAACAGCATAGTTTTTGTCCAAATTGGGTAGTGTCTGTTTTAGCTGAAAAACCTAAAATAAGACAAATCAAGTTAACAAACTTCCGACAGGTAAAAGGTTTTCTACCATTTAAATCAAAGATGGCGTCAAACATCAGCCAAAGATAAATAGAAGTTTGAAAGCAAACTACAAGCAATTTAAATATTTCCTATATTGCTTTATAGGTGGATGCATGTATCAGCAATCAAATATAAAATCGACGAGACATGTTTCAGTGTTTGTTTCATTTTCTCAAAAACACATGATGAAGTTCAGGCATCCATAGGTCAAATATCATACCTCCATTATAATTAATGGAGGATTGAATTTGCTGCGCTGCGCAAAACCATGTCACACGTATACTAGTTTTTTTTCCCTGAATGAGGGGGAAGCTTAAACATCACGTCAACCAAATGACAGTAAAGGAAATATAGATAAACCTTATAGCACAGCCAACGTAGAACCTTTGAGTCATCAAGTCTGAAGAATTTTGAGGATCCAACTTCTGCATATGCATGACGTTAGAAGACCATGAGAATTAGAAAAAAGAAAATGATAAACAATGTTGTCACCATACTTTTATATCATCAACAACATTATAAAAAACATAAAGTCAACAACAAACTTCTCAATTTCTTTCCCCAATATCCGCCCAATAAATAACTTAAATCATAAGAAAACATGGCAAACTTTCAAACTCAAGTTGTAAATAGAAAGAGTACAAGAATAGTCACCTTTGATTTCAGAAACAACTCGCATACAGTTCTCCACAACAGACATTAACTGCATATATCCTGGATAGCCATCAATAAATAATATCTCGTCCAATTGCCTGAACCTGCCAAGATCATCCCCTTTCTGCGTGCATTTCAAGAAAACCAGCGACATTCAGAGATGTAGTTTTTCGGGGTGAAAATACTATCTAGACCTAATTAATCCATTCACAACACTAAAAGGTAGGAGTTCTTCGGACCTCCAAAAAGGGATATCATGGATTTTGTGTGTAGAGGTTTCTTTCAGGATATAAACCTATAGCTATTAGTTCGGGTGGGTTCTATACATAAGGTGTCATATGAGCAATTAAAACTTTTGTTCCATTTAATAGTTGGTCAAGGATAAGCAAATGGAAAATACTTCGGAAATAAAAAATGTCTTCGAATTCCCATGGCTCAAACGAAATATAAAACTTATTACCTTCATTCTAGCCTCCTCAAATATAGGCAACATGATGAAAACAGGATCAATTGGTGTGGATAAATACAACCGACCATCTGTTGGGGAACAAAAACAATAACGATTAAAATTTCTGTTTAAAGTGCTGCTTAGTTTCTCCATTAGTGAAAGACCTAAGAGGAAACACAATGCTTTCAATCCGAAAAAGAACAAGAGATTTTTCGAATTTTATTGTGTTGGTTAGGAGTACTCTTGGCGTTAACAGACCAGGAACAAAAAAAGTATTTTTTCAGTAGAAGTAAGAGATTTGTAGATAAGAGATCAATGAGAGAAACTAAGGTACCTAATGCAACATAAGCATGAATAACAATGCAAAATGCATACTTCACACGTAAGCTAATCAAACATCTCTACCTTCAGTTATATAATCTCCCAAAAACCAAGACCCGTACAAGTTCTTAAACCACTGAAGTTCTTGAAGCATTCCATTTGCAAACAGATACTGCGTTGCATTTCCTATCAAAGAAGCGAAAAATATGTAAAAGCTGAAAGAGAACGCACGTTCAAGAAGCCTTAATAAACTCCATTTCCTTGAGAAAGATTTATAGAAAAAATGTGTGTGATGTTATGTGATTGACAGGACTAACAAATTGTAATCAATTGAGGTAGAAAAATCACAATAAACAATATTTATATAAATAAGTAACAAAACACTATGAGAACTACATAAAATAATGGATATTCTTCAAATTACCAGATTTGGGATGGCGGAGCAGTATCATCTGTCCCGGACCATTTCCATCGGTGCCAGGATCTTCACTCGCATAATAAACAATTAAATAAAATGCATTAACAACTGATTATAAAGTAATGCAAAAAATATTAAAAATATATATCTCCAAATGGCGTATAACAATCACAATATGGTCTAACAAGAAGAATATAAATCGAAATAAATGATCGGCGGCAATACATTACCAGTGCCATCGAAAATTAATTTCGATATTGTTTTCCTGTTCGTGTATTCTGTCTTAGATGCGACTATAATTTTATAGATGGAAATAAATAAGAACAGAAAATAACAAGAAGAACTAGTGAGACGTAAATTTACCCGGCGCGACGAGAACCCGTGGTTCTTGAACGCCATCGCACCAACTCATAGATTTAGCAGAAGAGGATTCAAAAGCCCTAACACTACCAGTCACCGATCGTTCCCTTCGCCAGCAACCGTAACTGTAAATGTAACCGAATGCCGTTAACCTCACACGTGAATTGCAGTGTAGAAAGAACAGCAACACAGTAGAGTGTAAAAGTAGGGCACTTACATCTCAGAGTAAAGAGACTTCACAGGGAAGATAACGAGGGAGGAGTTAGAGTGGCGCAGAATCGCGAAATGAAGTGCGCGCGGGAATGTGGAGCTCACCCATACTCGCGCCATTACCCTTTTGCTTTTTTTTCCTTCTCATACGCGGGCCCTCTCTATACCAATCGGATCAAGCCCAACGGGCTATTGCTCAATCAACCCAGTCCAATTTTTTATTGGTCTTTTCTCAGGAGTGTAGACACGTGAGAAAATTCTTATTTTGACTACTCTAAATTAATGTTAAAAACTACTATCAACAAAATTATTTCGTAAAAATGTGTTTTTCTTTTTTATAATAAATGTATAAATATTAAAGAAGCATTCCAATATTAAATAAAATTATTTAATATATATATATATAATCTTATTTTAATTATTAAAAAATTAAAAAAAAAATATTTGTTTAAAACTATAGAAAGTGCGATGTTAGAAGACATATCAATACATATTTTGGTTGATTGAAGTTTATTAAAAATGTCATCTTATTCAGTAATTATTTTTCCCCTTACAACTTTGAAAGTTTTACATAGCCAAGACGGTTGATCTCAACACCAACAACTTATTACACAAGTCCAAGGCTAAAAATTGTTGAGTAATATTATACAAAATAAATGAAGAGTTTGAAAGCGAGAGAGATAAAAGGAAGTGAAGAAATGAAGAGGAGGAAGATCCATTGATCATGAAATAGACTGTGAGAGAGAGAAGTCATCGAGACTGGTAGAAACTGAGTAGAGATGATCCCGTTCACTTCCACCGTCACCACCATCGTCACTCTCCTTCAACTCCTCGATCTTTGCCACAGCTTCCTTCCAACTCCACCTACTCTCCAAGCTCCATTCACAGCACCCCATTCCAATCCTTAACAGCTTCACCATCTCACCTTCTCCACTCCCTCTCCCAGGAATCTCCTTATCAAGCATCTCCCCATTCCACCCTTCGCTCACTATGGAGTTCACCCACGCCGCCAAATCCTCACTCGCTCCCTTCCCATGCCTCAGATAACTCGCAGGGAACTTCCCCGTCAAAAGCTCCAGTATCAGAATCCCCAGACACCACACATCGCTCTTCTCGCTTGGCTTCTCAGACTGGCTCGCCTCTGGAGACTTGTAAGCCACCATGAACTGCTGAGCGTGGCTCTTCTCCACCACCGCCACAAGTCCGTACTCTGCCAAACGAGCCTCGAAGGAACTGTCCAGTACAACGTTTGATGATTTCAGATGACCGTGCGGTAATGCTTGGTTCGGGAACTCCGTGTACAGATAAGCCAATCCCCTCGCCACTCCTTTTATGATCTTCAAACGAGTTGCCCAGTTCAACTCAACACCGCTTCTTCCTACAAATCAATTACAGACAACGTTACCCAAATGGGTATGGAAATTTTTTAAGAAACTGAATCTAAAGTTCAGATTTTTAAGAGTAAAATAACGATGATAGTAATGGGTCATACCGTGAAGATGACTGGCCAAGCTGCCATTTTCAGCAAAGTCATGAACCAAAAGCTTCTCTTCTTTTCCGTAGTAGAATGCAACGAGAGGGAGTAGATTGGGATGTGACAATTTTCCGAGCCTGTTCATGTGGTCGAAAAACTCTTTCTTCCCCACGTCATTCATGTTCTTGAATCTCTTCACCACCACCACTGGCCCGTTCAGAAGCATGGCCTTATAAGTGGATCCAAAGCTACCACTTCCCAGAACCTCAGCCGAGGCCCTTAGCAGGTCTTGCAAGTCAATCCCCTCCCTCTGGTTCCCGACGAAGTTCAACCCTCCGTCTTCACTTTTCTTGGATTCGGCTGTCACAACAATGGATTTGGACTCGCTAGAAAATGGAGTAACGTTCTGGGGTTGTGCATCTTTGACCAGCACGGGTTTCTTTCGACGGTAACGGATTATCAGGAGTGCTATTATTGAAGCCAGCACAATCACCCCCACCACTACAACAACTGTTAGAATAATGCGTTTTTTCTTGTTTTCTTTTTCTGGATGTGAATTTGGCGGTTGATCAGTGTCCGATGGTGTGGTGGGGCTTCCGATGCAGGGGCCTAGAGGATCTCCGCATAGACCTTGATTACCTGTTTCACTAGAAAAATTAGATCAGAAAATTCAATTCCAAGCAGCATGATGCACCTTAGTGTAAAAGCTATCTGTGGTGAATGAACACTTGGAGCTGACCATGAATTCATTATCATGGACTGTTGTATTCAATTTTGCATTCAAATGCTGAAGAGTTTTCTTCAGATAGTCGTGGCCATAATTAAATTTCCTTCATTAAGATTCCGACATTTAACACTGATGTCAACATGTCATTGAATGTTACAATTAAGGCTAACAAGTAACGAAAAAGAACAAATAGTAAACTAGGTAATCTCCATTGGTAGAAACTATAAAGAGAGAGAGTATAGATGGCTGTCAACTTACCAGCAAATGAAGTTGGATCCTTGCTGCTTAAGCTTTCTGGTATTCGACCCTCTAATTTGTTGTAAGACAGATTAAACACTCTGAAATCACTCTGTTGAAATTCTGGTATGTTTCCTTCAAAACTATTTCCATGTATGTCCACATCAAAAAGTTTAGGCAATTGAGCCAAGGACGTAGGAATATGACCAGTGAACTCATTTTCAGCCAAGAATACTCTCTTGAGACGTTTCATGCCATCAAAAGCATCATCTGGGATTTCACCAGAGAACTTATTATTGCTCAGAAACAACGCCCTTAAATTGACAAGCTTCTTGAATTCGGGCATTGGACCCTCGAAGTTATTGTTAATGACACTAAAGCTGTTCAAATTGGACAACAGATGCAGCGTGTCTACGTCAACAGTGCCACCCAGTCCCATGTGTTCTAATCTCAAGCCATGAAAACTCTGATTGAAACACAGTACACCAGTCCAGCTGCACACACCGATTGATTGGTTCCCCCAGTTGCTTAAAGCATCAGCATTGGACAAGAATGTTTTGAAGTTCATCAGAACTTGAGCATTGTCAGCGAGTGAAGGCAAAAAACAAGTGAAGAGCATGAGAAGACAGGAGTACTCTACCATATGCGCCATAAGAATTTGGAGAAAAGGTTTTTGTTGGCGAGTTTAGAAGCAGGAGAAAAAGGATAAAGAAGATGAAGGGATGTGAGAAATGTTAAGCATTTTGTGGGGTGACATTGACAAAGACAAGATCCTTCTTCCCACAAAGAATGAGCTGGTGAGGCCGGCCTATGTATAATGTAAGTGTTTGGACTTCGTTTCCAAAGATACATTTGTTGAATGGTTATTTATAATGTTGATTGTGGCCTGGTTAAAAGCTGTCATTTCTTGTTATTGGAGAAGGTGATGCGTTCTATCACATTGGTCGTCTCTAAAATATGCATAGCAACAATTTTACGTGACTTCTATTTGTCTTGTGTGTTTGTTATGATAGGAATTTGCTACACGACATGCAAAGAGATTCAAATTACTCATGTTTTCTTATTTTATTTTATTATGTTTTGTTGAGAGTTTAGTTCTTTTAATTTTTTGTTACCTATGAATATATTTAATAAAATAAATTCATGCGTATTTGATTCAATTTATTCTTATGAATTTCTTCATCGAGGTTGTTGGGTTTTTTCTATTAGAAAAACTCGACACCAATTAACTGAGAGCATTTCGTTTAATAATTTTTATGTGTATTTTTCTAAAATATTGTTCTTCAGATTCATTGATATTCTATGTGGGATTAATACAATGATTTAATCAGGATTTGATCACTTATGTGTTCATGTCAAGACACTACTTCCAATTCAAATTCAAAGACTCTTCTTCATCTCCAAATTATTCTTATCTAATACACTAAAATCTTAAAAAAAAAATTGAAAAGATAAAAAAGCACATGTGCATTACCATAAATTTCAGAAAATGATAACACACATGATTTTTTTATTATATTTATTTGATACTACTTTTTTTTACTTTTTTTTTCAAAAACTATAAAAATTTATTATTTTAAAACTATTTTACTTTTATTAAGTGTGTAATGATAATATATGTTACATTGTCTATTATCAAAATCTCAATAGAACAAATATTCAAAATGATCATGGTTTTGTAAAAAAAAATATTGAAAAGGAAAATAATTTGAAACAACATGTCGTGTGTAAGAGGTTAGAAGGGTTTTTTTAATAATATTAGTATTGTGATTATGTTTATTGTTGTATGCTTGTATATAAAAAAGTATTTGATCACAAATAAATTTAATAATGAGTTAAATTGTTGTCACAATCAATAAAAAAAAAAAGCAAAATAAATTGACAGGTAGACAATGATCCGTTGAAGACTAGCATGACAACAACTAAATACCAATATACTATTATAAAATTAAACTCTATCATTTCATGATTTTCCCCTTAACTTTCTAATCAGGCGTCGAAATAAGTGAGGTTAAGCTAGGTTTTATTATATATAAAAATAATTAATTTTTTATGTCATTTATCTTAAAATGTTTCTTTTTGCATCTCACCTTCTTGTTTCTGTACTTCCAAAATTATTCATTTATCTTTCCTTTAATAAATTCAAAATATAATTAATGATTATTTAATTATATTTTAACTTTCGTGCACCTCCACATTCTCTTCATGTTCACTTTTATGACATTTCTTTTCCATTGAATTTTACTATTTATACATTGTCAAGATGAATCCTCAAACCAAAATAAACCAACTGCAGTTGTAAATGTGGTTAAATCAAACTTATATAACATCCAAATTAGTGGTAAAACAAATTAAATATGCAAGATTAATTTCTGTGCAAAAACTGCGTATTTAATTTGTTTTACGACTGATCGGGTGTTATATAAGTTTGATTTAACCGAGACCCAGTGGATAGATATAGGCTGAAATTGCAGATTATATCAGTTCTGCAATTAAATAAAGTACCTTGATTCGATCAACGGAAAACTTTATCATGACATGTTTTAAATTTTAAATTATGAAATTACACTATATTAAACTATTTATTAATATATATATATATAATATTTTATTATGGTTAAATTTAAATAAAGACTTTATTTATTATTAAATTAAACGTTCATTATTCCTAGCTTAACATGTAACCTGAAGAATTCTCACAACGCAAAGTAAGGTTTATACTTTTCTTTCTTTATTCCTTTGTTAATCATATTTAGTTAGCAAAATGGTTTTTAACAGCCACTTTTTTTAAACAATTTACTATATAATTCAATTAAGTTTGTTTAAAACTCTAAACTAAGATATTTATTGTCTTTTTTCCTTTCTATTTTTCTTCATAAACAGTAAGTAAAGAACACCCTCAGAAACCCATTGCTCTGTTTCTTCACTTTTCTTTGCTCTGTTTCTGTGTCTCATATTACACAAAAGAAACCCAGCAATGAAGCCCTCCACAGAATCAAACAACACCATCATCATCGACATTGATTCCTCCATCAGAAGTTCATCATTCGTGGAAAAACACCAACAACTCAACATTCCCTTGCTCCTCCGACAACCATCTCATGCCACCCACGAACTGCAAAACCTACGCACAACCCTTCGATGTTGTGCTCTCGACCACTCTTCCTTCCTCACAAAACTCGTTTCCTATGTTGTCTTCATATTCCTCACCATCGCTGTCCCTCTCTTCACTTCTCTCTTCGTTCACATCCCTGCTTCCCAACCCGACCCCTTTAGCTTCAACAAGCTCCTCCAACTACCACAATCAGTCCTCGCCATTTTCGCCTTTATCACCCTCTCTCGTTTCTTCCCAAGGTACCAAACAAAAAATGTGGACACTTTAGTTATTCATTTTCTGAAACATCTCATTGTAACGGAATCTCCAATTCAATGCATGCATGAGTTTGCAGTTATGGGCTCAGGCAGCTTCTGTTCCTAGACGTGTTACAAGATGACTCCATCAATGTCCGACGTGAGTACACGCGCCACATTCAGAAAGCATTCAGATACTTAGCGTGCATGGTGTTACCTTCCTTCATCGTGGAAGTTGTTCACAAAATCATCTTCTTTTCCAGGGTGGAAATTTCTGTCCCATGTGGGACCCTCCTGAACTGGGTCGTGTTTGTTTTGGCGTTGCTTTCCTGGGTCTACAGAACGGGATTGTTCTTGTTGGCGTGTGTGATTTTCAGGCTTACCTGCGAGCTTCAGATACTGAGGTTTGAAGGACTGCACAAGCTCTTTGAAGGGCGTGAATCTGATGCAAACTCGATATTCAGAGAGCATGTCAGAATCAGGAGACAATTGTGGATAACAAGCCATAGATACAGGTTCTTTATAATAAGCTGTTTGGTCACAATCACGGTTAGTCAATTGACCTCTCTCTTGCTGGTTTTGGAATCCAAATCTGACACCACCTTCTTCAATTCCGGTGACCTTGTGGTAAAGCTATTGCTTCACTTCATTAAGTTTTCTTGTTCTATATTCTTCCTTGGTCAATGACAGTGCTTGAACTTTAAAGTCTCAGGAGAATTTACTGGTTTTTGGTGCAGATTTGTTCTGCTGTGCAGCTGTGTGGATTTGTCTTGTGCTTGACTGGTGCTGCGAGAATCACACACAGGGCTCAAGGGCTAGTGTCAATTGCAGCAAAGTGGCACATGGTGATGACCAATGCATCTGCCGAATCAGACCAGTGCAAAGGCGAAACGTCGGAGGTGTCACCTAGTCCTTCTGCTACTGATTCTGATTCATCGGAAATACATATATCAGTAACCCCACAACCGTGTTCTTTCCATACCAGACAAGCTTTAGGTGAGCATTATTATATTTTGTCTTACATATATTTTCTTTGAAAATGTTTATTATGTGTTGGCTAGAAAACCAGATTAATTTCTGAGCAAAAACTGCATAATGTGAAAGGTGAAAATTACATCTTTATCAAACAATGTCGTTAACAGAATTAAGTTAGACTTGAAATTTATTTTCTAAAATTTTATCTGCAATTGATGCAGTAACATATTTGCACCACAACTGTGGAGGGATAACACTGTTTGGTTTTGTACTTGATCGAGGACTGCTTCATACTCTGTTTGCGTTTGAGCTATCTATGGTGCTTTGGATTCTGAGTATGGTGGTTGTTTAGTGTTAGACAGATAAAGTGCAGAAAATGCCTTCCTTTAACAGAATGTGTATAACTCTGTATCATCATAGATTGTGTTCTTTTCACTACTATATTCACTTGTGTGTGTGGAATTAGAGTTTATTATTTTTGGAGCTAGATCAAATTTTTAGTGCACTCTCCGTGATATTTTTTATTATTTTACATAAATAATGTTTTTTTTTATAATTTTTAATGTTTAGTTTTATATAAAATTGATTGTGTTAACTTCATAGTTTTAAACAATTTCATCTTTATTTTTTTAATTAATCTAAATTTAAATAATCTTTTCCTTTGGTTAGAATAATGAAAGAAAGTAGTGAAAAATATTAAAAAATGGCTAGTCATGTTTAAATTAAAGTTTTTACATCTTTGTGTAACTTTAATCTAGATTGTGTATGTACTCGAGATAATTTCAATTTTTATTAGAAAATAATATTAATATGTTAGCATTATATTGTCCTATATTTAAAAATGTTAATTTGTTATTATTATTATTATGTTCATGATATTAAGATTAATAAGGTTTGAATTTCTTTAGAAAATTTATATAAAAGATTAAAAAAATCTCTAAAAAATACACAGATTTAAATATACATATAATTGAAATACGAATTTTGTAGGATTCTTGCTTTAAAGTAAGAGTGATAAAAAAAATTCAATATTATAATATGATAAAATTTATATAAAGTAAATATAATTATTGGATAAAAGATAATATTACATGCAAAAAAACCTTTCATAACTTGATGTTTTTACATAATGGAATGTACTTGCAAATACTTCTAAATTGGCTTAATCTCTTCTTAGTCCTGGTATTTGTATGCAAATTTCAATTTGATCATCAAGTTTTAAACTCTCTCAATTAGGTCATAATTTTTGTAAAAATGCACACATTTTATCCTAATCGTTAAGTTGTCTCAAATGGCGTTAATTGATGCTGAGATGTATTTTTTATTTTAGGCTTAATCCCTCCCTTGATCCTTATGTTTGTGTGAAAATCTCAGTTTAGTCCTCAAGTTTTAAACTGTCTCAATTGGGTCATAAATTTTGAACTGTCGAGAACGGCGGCATTTTTTAGTTTGAGAGAGAGAAAATGTGTGAGTCGAGGGGTTTGAGAGTGGAAGAATGAGTGAAATGTGATCAGTGATTAGAAGGAAAGAGAAAGACCACGGCCACGTGGATTTAATGATTTTAAAACATAAAAAAAATTACAGATTAGTTCAAAGTTAACGCCGTCTCATTACACTTAACGGTTGAGGTAAACTGTTGTAAAATGTTTGCATTTCATAAGGACTTGAGGAAAAACTTGAGGACTGAGATTTTCACACAAACATAAGGACCAAGGGAGAAATTAAGCCTAAAATAAAAAAATACATCTCAACATCAATTAACGCCGTCTGAGACCAGTTAACGGTTAGGGTAAAATGTGTGCATTTTTACAAAAATCATGACCCAATTGAGACTGTTTAAAACTTGAAGATTAAACTGAGATTTGCACACTAATATGAGGACCAATGGAGGGATTAAGCCTTTATAAATTTAAGTCCTTTTAACTCTTTTCATAATAAGGTAGTTGTCCTTTTAAAAAAGTATTTGTTCTCTATGAGATTGTATATATAAAAAAAAACTTTCAGACTCAAGTTAACAATAAAGGGTGATACATATAATAAATGAACGTAATTAATATACTTTATAAAATATATAATTTATAATATTGTTTATAAGTCTTTATTTAGATAACACTTTCTGTGACCTAATTATGTATTTATTTTAGATTAATTATTTTCTCCTTAGTTTAGTTGCGAATTATTATAACTAATTAGTTTGACTCACATAATTTCATCGTAGTAAAACGTGTGAGGGTCAAGTACATGTCGACTTAGGCTAATGTATACTCAATCATGTCATGTGTCAATGGCCAAGATGTATCTAGACGTGTACAATACACTGGTCCTCATACTTTAACATGCCGTGTGATATAAACTTGCAGAAAGCTTTCATTGATGTCAGGTATTAGGATTTGTTCGAAGATATCAGCATTGAATTCTTATTTTGTTATCCAAAATACCATCCTATTTGCAAAGAAAATTTGTATTTCTTTAACCATATAGCGCAATAGGTATAGTAGCCCCCAACCTTCACAAGCATAATCAGCATAGATGTTGATTGATGGGTGTGAAACCATCAAATTTGAGAAAATGTAATGGAAGAGGTGGAAGCTGAAAAGTCATAAAAAAAAATAAATAATGGGCACATTTAGCCTATTTGAGTATCTATAGCATTTTTTCTTCTTATCTGATGTCAAAATTTGTTTGGAGAGTAATAATTATATAATTTTCAAACAGTGTCATCATCTAACAATTTCGACATTTATGTTAGAAATAAACAAGAGTCATAGTACTAGCAAGTCGTTATGTGATCCGTGACAAGTGTCATCCCATGTACTAGCAAAACCTAAAAAAAATATTTACACGAGATAAAATAGATAATAAATAATAATACGTATTTAAATCATCATTATTATTATATTAAAATATTGTGATAACTTGGTTAAAAGTTTTGTCTTGAAAAGTGAGATATCAAAATTAATATTTTAAAGGTACGCGTGATAACTCAGATGGTAGGAGTTTATCATAATAGAAGGGTTATAGGTTTAACTCTCACACGTTTAAAGTCTCATAATAAGAATTTAATAAGGGATTAGTCAAAATTAATTTTTTTTATGCAATATTTGTTTCAACGGTTTCATTTGATTAAATTATACATTTGTGTTTTGGTTCAATAAAACTTATCATTTGGTGTTATTATTTTATATGTGTGTTCAATTTAAATAATAATAATATGAATTTTGTATAGTTATTTTTAATTGATCTATGATTTGTAATTTTATTAAAATATTATGAAAATAGTTAATGTATAAAGGTAACTACGAGATGATAAATTTTGGAGAATATATATATATATATATATATATATATATATATATATATATATATATTTAGTTTATTATACATAAATATATATAGAGTATAATATTTTATCATATGGTTAAATAATATATTATATGTGAATTGTTTTTATTAAATACTTTACAATGTAACATAATAATGTTTTAATGTATATTACAAATGAAAATATATGTATAACGGTAAATTAATATCATATATTTAAATAGATATTCTGAAATTTATGTATTTTTAAAATTAACAAGTTTAGAAGTTGCAGTTTTGTTTTTCTATTAGAAATAAAGATTTAAGATTGATATAATATATATTTTTTGATATAAATAATCATGCTTTTATTATTTTATTTGTGTTAAAAAATAGTTTAACCATTAATATTTAATGATGACATATAGGCATTTGACTTCATTATGTTATATTCTGTTGTAAATAAATAAATAAGTAAAATGTGGATTTGACTTCTGAATTTCAAGTAAATTAAAAGAGCATTATTCGTTATAGTTAAATAAGTGATTATCAATATAATTTATTTTTTCTGGATTCAACTATGATCGAACTCACTTTTACTTGTTATCATTAAAAATACAAATCAATATGACATAACTATTTAAAAAGTAATTTTATAAAAATAAATGTTTGTTTGGATTATCCTTTCGCTTTTATGTATTTTTATTTTATAACGAAAAATCAAACATATACTTTTTAAAAAAAATATTTTCTCTTTTAAATTTAAAATTTTAATATATTTTTTAATTATCAAGTGTATCTAATATTTAACATGATAAAAATTTAATTATTAAACAAATATAATATTTGACATGATGATTAGTATGAAAATTTAAATATTATAAAAACCTTAACCATTAAGTAAGTCTAAAACTTAACATTACAATCAATTTTATTTATTTAAAATTCTATATGAATAAAAATGTTAATTATCAAGTCTAATACTTGACATAATAACTAGTAATTTTGGAAATTATATGAAAACCTTAAATATCAAGTAGAAAAAGGTAATAATTAGTAATTTTAAAACTATATAAAAACTTTAATTATCAAGTAAAAAAGAAGACTTAACATGATAATTAATAATTTTCAATATTATAGAATTTTGTATTTTGCAATTTCAATTTAAAATAAAAGGAGGTCTATAAGTGAAACATAGAATGACAAATAGCAAAACTATTAACAATTAAAATAGGAATTAAAATGAGAGAAGCCCAGCCCAAAACAATTTTAAAACAAAAACAAACAAGATTGGGGTACAGCAGCAATACAAGGGTATATAAACAGCAAATCGACCTAAAAATAAAACAAAAGGATAATCTAAAAAAGATGACTAAACTGGGCCAAGGCCATAATCAGTTTTTTTAATTATCATTATGTTTTTAATTATTATATTTTTTTCTTTTTTAATTACTAACCAAGAAGCTTCTCCTCCTTTCTGCATAACGTACGCCGCAACATCAGAAACATCCACAATCACACCATGCAGCTGCCTCGCCCAAACCACGACGGCGAAACCTTCAATCACTGGTGCCGGCGCCGGTCATCTTCGGCGTCCTCTTCAACGGTCACACAGCGTTTTTCCTTTCTTCAAATAGCGAACAACTAACCCTAACTGATATCCACCTTCAAACCAAACCATCATCGACCATGACCCCTTCTCCATTCGATCAGACTCGCCACCACCGGACTCGCCGGCGGCGATCGTTTCCTGTACCACATCATTCAATTAGTCAACAAGATTCCTCAAAGTTACTGTAAATAACACAAAATTGAAATTTTACTTTTCGATGAGTAGACACTCAGCTGCACACCGCAACCGGGAGAAAAACACCAGTTTATGGCTGTACCTGACACTTTTGACCTAATTACGTTCCATTCTTGACTTTCTGCTTATTGAAATGTGTTTGTTATTTGGAGATAAGCCAAAATACAGTAAAGAAAGACCATGGAATCTAGACCTTGAAAAAAAATATTATAAATTTATAATTTAAGAAAACGTTGCATACCCATTTCCAGAATCACGTCAGCAATATAAACTTATTGACTACTTTTCTTTCTCTGACTATACTGACGAAAGTTAAAAATAAAAAATAATGATAAGTACACACATTTCTTTCTTTGACTATGTGACGAAAGTTAAAATGAAAAATAATGGTATGTCACACACATTTATGTTTATTTAATACATATTATAAAAATAATATAATTATATAAAGGTAAACTTTGTAGTTTAAAAAATAAAAGATAATATTAAATAAATATAAAAAATTTGCGTAAGAAAAAATATAATTTCTACATGTGGATTCCCACTGATTCGCTTCCTCTTGCTTGACTTGATGTGGACAGTCCAAAACACGACTCTATTTTCTATTCCACTTTTTAATAAAATATGATAATTTCAAATATCGAGCGTTAAATATTAATATAAGAAATAATTTTAAGCGTATGGAAATATAAAGTAAAAAATGTTTTTATTTATAAATTATAAATTAATTTTATCTTTCATTGAGGATAAATATTATTTTGTACAAAATCTTTAAAAACTAAAAATGCGTTTTATCAACTTTGAAATGCGATTCAAGCTCGTCGTAAACAATGAATCCTATCTATCTAATCCATCTTATCCATCCAAGTTGATTGCAGACCATGTTGTGTTAATGGTTTTTGTGTAGTACTGTGTAATAAGAAAATCATTTGTTTTTGTTAAACATGTTTTTGACTCAATAGCACGAGGAAAAACAAAACCAACTCCATATATTAGTTTACTCGATTGCTAACTTATTATTGTTATAAGAATAGGCTCAATCTATTATAATTAATAAAAAAACATCGAAAATACTTATTTTAATTTCGAATATTATTATTTTAAGATTATCCAACCTTAGATTAATAGATATAAATAAATAAATCTTACACCGAAGTAAATTGAGTATAATTTGTCTGCATAAAAATTAACTTAAAAAAAAGTTTAATGTCTCGATAAGTCTATATTTTCGTCCAGAATCTCAAATAGATCTTATTCTTTCTCGGTGTCTCAATTAAGTCCTTATTTTCCTAAAATTGAATCAAATTGGACATTTCCGTCAAACTGATATTATGCCGTTAAGAATAATATGTTGATCGTGTAGTTTTTTATTACGTGGCATTAAAAATATGACTGAATTGTATTTTTTTAATTTTTAAATTAAAAAATGAAGTATACTCTATATATTTCATTTTTTAATTAAAAAATTAAAAAATACAATTCAATAACACTTTTAATGCCACGTAATAAAAGTCTACATTGTCAATACATCCTTCTTAACGCGTCATTTCAATGGACAAAAATGTTCTATTTGATTCAGTTTTACAAAAATAAAAACTTAATTGAGATGCCGAAAAAGAAAGAAAAATTTTTGACAAAAATAAAAACTTATTGAAACATTAAAAAAAAAAAAAAGAAAAAAGCAAGTGGCTAAGATTATGATGCTCCTCGTGCTTTCTTCATTTGTCCTCCTTTTGATTTTCTTGTTTGTTTCTCATCTCTCTGTCATTTCTTTATCACCATTGGCTGTCTCGAATAGTGGCTCTCAATCCACCGTCCCATTTCTCTCTCTTTCTATATAGAAAATTTAACCATTACAAGTATATTCAACTCAAAAAGTACAAATTGATTTATCATGACATTAATTAAATTTGAAATAAAAATAATTTCTAATTCAAAAATAAACACTTCATTCATTATGAATTTATGCTTGTTAACTGTCCATTCCAAAGAAATTTTTTTTTTCCATAAAACAATAACATCAATACATTAATTCTTAAGGGAAAAAGTGTCGGTAAATAATACAAAAATAGCATTAATAAACATTTATGATATAGTTGTACATTTATTGTTGATTAGAATCTATATCTACTGAGCGCTGCTGCAGTGGCAGTGATGTTATTACAATGAGGGGAAAAGCCAGCTATAGAATTGGCGCAGATCGTCTCAAATTTCCAAATGTGCTGGAAAATTCTTCTAAATTCTAATGTTACCTAACTTAAACCTAATCACCAACCACAACTTCTCAATCATTAAATTCCCTCCTGCTACCAAAAAACCGTCTAGGTTCAATCACTCCAAAAATTCAATTTTTCACTTTTCCGTATCCGTCTAGGTTCAATGTATCTTCTTCCTCTTTAAAAACACAGTTTCGTAATATTTGCAGGTACTATTAGCATCTATCTAGGTAAAAGAAAAGAAAAGAAAAAAGGTTATATTTTTTGAAAACAGTGTGTGTTGATTTATTTTTACGTAAAGTAAAGAAATTTTTAAGGCGTTGGAGAAGATGCACGTGACAGAGAGGTTGTTCCGGGGCCAGCGAAGGCGTTGAATCCGCGTTGCGTGGCGTGCGACCCCCACACCATAAATACCAATCTATCGTGTGTGGCATGTCTCACGCCTTCTCCATCCAAGAAAGAAGAAAAGGGGAAGAAGAAGGAGCAGAGAGAAAGAGAGGAGCCATTGCAACAACCCTAACATCTTAGCTAAACGACTAAACCCTAATCGTTTAGCTTTTCCTCTCTTTTTCCCTCTCTTCTTCCCCCTCGTTTATCCTCTCTCATTCTCCTTGCCAAACCTTCCAGATCCAAATGTGGGTACCTTTTTTACCTTTTTCCCCTTTTTGTTTTTCCCCATCTTCGTTTTCTCTTTCATATCACCTCTTTAATGCCCTACTTTATTGACATTACTGTCGTTCACTGTTTATTAACCATATGATTTGTGTGTGCAATGTTTTAATTTCACAACAAAACTTTCCAATCTCAGATATCTGTTGCTGTAGTCCACGGCAACAAATTTAAAATATATATGTTAATCACTGATGTTGGATTTTTTTTTTCCTCAGACATCATGGTTTTCTGGGTGTTTGGCTACGGTTCACTGGTGTGGAACCCGGGGTTTGATTACGATGAGAAGATTGTTGGTTTCATTAAGGATTACAGACGCGTGTTCGATTTAGGTAAGGCCCTTTATCACGTTTCGTTAATTTTTGTGCCTGTCTTTTTGAATTTAAACAGCTTCCGCAGTTGCTTAGACATGTCATTATGCATTTGCAGCGTGCATTGATCACAGGGGAACCCCAGAAAGCCCAGCAAGAACTTGCACTTTGGAGGAGAAAGAAGGAGCTATTTGCGTAAGTTCCTTGTTATGGCATTTATGTACTTAATTGTTATCTTTCGATTTATTTTCGTATAATTCTTCCGTCTTTCTGCAGTGGGGAACTGCTTATTGTGTTCGAGGAGGCCCTGAAAGGGAAAAATTGGCTATGCAGGTAAAAGAAAATTTCACCTTTGGCCGTTACCAAACTAGCTTTTTAACCTTAATGTAACTTAGAAGAATTTCAAGGCTCGTAATAGAGAATTTCTTTAAAAGTAAATGGACTTCTAGGTTGTGGTATTTCATTTTTGATTTCAGATTAAATGTGGCAATAACCATCCTAAACTTTTTAAACCTTTTTAGCGAATTTATGTACGTTCGGGTTTCAATTGTTCGTTTCTTTGTTGTGTAGTATTTGGAGCGACGGGAGTGTGAATATGACAGAAAAACTATTGTAACCTTCTTCAAGGTGAGTGACGCAATCTTGGAATATTTTCTTCCCAAATGATCGTTGTCATTTGTAGTATTTGGTTGCCATCAATACTAATTTAATATCTTTTTCTTCAGGAAGGAGATTCACAGCACCCTGCTTTGACTGACGTAATAGTGTATGTCATTTTTGACATTCCTTATGATTTTCTTTAGCTTTTAGATACCAGTATACATTCTGGGGAAATATTTGTTTTTCCAAAAGGTCAATCGGAAAGTGCTTATAATAAGCAATAATTTTTGTCAAAATAAGTAATAAAAAATGCAGAGTTTCAATTGCTTTGTTCATGCTCACGAGGACTAGGTCAAGTTTGCTAATAGATATAATGTTAATCTACAGATTTACATCAACTCCAGACAAAGTGAACAACAAATACTACCTTGGACCTGCCCCACTGGAAGACATGGCTAGGTATGTGTGTGAGTGTATATATATATACACACATTGCAGACATTTTTCTCCTGATTTTTATTTGGGGAAGTGTTAACCTTTTCTTTGGTTTCACTAATTATTTTGGCAATCCATTCAGGCAAATAGCAACTGCGTATGGTCCTTGCGGAAATAACAGGGACTATCTTTTCCTTCTAGAAAAGGCTATGCATGATATTGGTGAGTGATTTCCTAACACATACACATGCAGTTTGTAAAAACTATTCTTTGTCTGTGTCACCCAGCATTCTTATTTATACTAGTTGGGGTGTGCAGGCCATGAAGATAACTTAGTGATAGAGCTTGCGAATGAAGTGAGGAAAGTACTTGGAGTGGGAAATGTGCTAACAAATGTTGCAACAGCTCAACTTCCACACCCTCCTCATGTATCCATACCTGCCCGTCAACTGCAGCCACTGCCAGAACCTATTGTTTTGGATGGGTGAGTTTTGAGGGGGCTGGTGATGACCGGAGAAAACTGACGATGAGTTCGGCAACTACACTGATTTAGCGGACCCTGCTAACCCTCATTCAATTTTCAAGTAACTTCATATAGTTAATCCCCTCTTTTACGGCCATTTTAAATTCAGGGAGGGCAATATTTTGAATTCGAATGTTCGGAGACTTTTGACATTTACACTCTTATAATTTTGAGAAAGGTTAATCTTTATATTTATTTCGTTCACACCAATCCCAAAATCCTACCTAATTAATGATACTTATCTTTTGAGCAAGTTTTTACCTATTTGTGTTTCGTCTATTTCTTGATTATGTATGTTGGCTAGTGGTTAATTAAACCATAACAATCTACAATTCAGTTACAATTAATATCCATAATGACGCAACCGAACCTTGCAGAACAAGATTTTGAAGGCACTCGCCTTAATCTTTACGGGGTTTACCCTTTTCTTTTAGCTATTCTCCAATTTCCTCCATCATGAAGTCACTTTTCGCTAAATTTACTTAGTTGATTAATGTATATTAAAAATATTAGATTAAATATTTCCTGATCAAACTTCATGTTGCACAAGTGAAATACATTTGCTAGATGATTTTTCTCCGATTCTTCGTGAAATCTAACTCTTCATAGTCATTTCTGCTTGTAATAACAAAACTTTTTCAATTAATACTACAAACTACATATTTTAATTGTATGTTTAAACTTTAAAAATGAAACTTTGTTTAATATGTTATTTTCTTAACATAGTTAGGTTAAGTGGAGTTCAGATCACTATATTATTTATTTTTAAAATTGTGTTAATTTATTTTTAAAGTTTGAATGTATTAGATGGTTTGGATATAAATGAATTTTAATTTTGCAAGAAACTAAATACATATTTTATTTTATTTTATAATTATATTTGTCTCTTTACTTAATCATTTACAAAATTTATAACTTTGAAACATTAAAGAGTTCAAAAGTAAGTACAAAATAATTGAATTTATTTTGTTTTACACCCACCACTTGTAGGGTTAAGTATAATTAAACTAAATGTACTATATTATAGAATATTTATATGTTTTATAATTTTGATAATTCTTATTTGTACTGAGTTTTTTTAAATAGTTTTTCTTTTCAATTAAGTTTTTAAATATGGAAAATTTGTATAGTTGATTCTTTGTGAGTTAGATTTATGGGTTAAATATGTTTTTAGTCCTTACACTTTGGGGCGATTTTGGTTTTAGTCTATTTTTAAACTAAGGTATAATTTAGTCCTTCAACTTTAAAAAACTCTGGTTTTTAGTCCTTTTTATCACATTTTTTAAACTTTATTTGTTGTTTCAAGCACATTTCATTATAACATTTGGATTGTTTACACTGTTTGACACATTTTTGCTTCAATGTTAATTTATAAACACGTTTGAAACAGTAAATAAAGTTTAAAAAATGTGATAAAAAGGACTAAAATCAGAGTTTTTTTAAGGTCGAAGGACTAAATTGTACTTTAGTTTAAAAATGGACTAAAACCAAAATCGTTCCAATAGGGACTAAAAACATATTTAATCCTAAATGTATTAATTGAGATAGGATAGGTTTTTAAAAATCTATTTCGGTTTAAAAAAAATTGAATTTAAGAATAACGAAATTAGAATTCTTATAAACTAAATTGGAAATAGAATAGATTATATAAAATTTGAAATTAGGATTTACCGAGGGTTTTTTTTTTCACACACAAGATCAAAGAGCGTCCATCATTTACTTTCATACTCCCACATCGTCCATTTAAACATCGCGTATTGATCGTCCACACTTTCGATACAACCCAACACCTACCCTACCCATGCTCCCACGTTATTCAAACATCAATTATGACCTTAAACTTAACAACTGTTCTCAATTCTCTCCTTAACATCATTCACACTAATTTATACAATCTTAATCTTATTCATATTCCAATGTAAGTTTAATATGAACTCCTAATAAGTTTCGCATCTAATAATAAATTGTAATTATATAATTTAACCCAATAATAAATTATAATTATACAATTTAATCCAATAATAAATTATAATTATATAATTTAATCCACCGTCAAGCCAAATTAATGACAATTCAATTATTTCATTGGAATTCTTTTATTTTATTTTTTCTATTTCTTTTCACCTACAATTATTCATATTTATAATTTTATTTTCCTTTTATTATTTGTTATTATTGATTGCACTTATTTATGTATATATATTATTTTTAAGTTTTATTTATCCTATTTTATTAATATTTTTGTCTCTGTAAAGCACAATTAAAGTCCAACAAAAGTCAAACTCTGGGCCCCCAACTAGGTCCAATTGCACCAACCCAAGATCCAACTGCCAAACCAACTCAGATCCACTCGCCCGGCCAAGAGAGAATCCTAATTCTCAAGAACCATCAAGTCTTCGTGCAAGAATCCAATCTACATCAAATACAAAAATCCAATAAAAAAAAAGAAAAAAACAAAAGTCCCACTTCGAATCCTAACTCCAAAATTCCGCCATCAATCGTCAGGGAAGAAAGAACAAACGTATCCCAAACACGAATTAAAATGCAAATGCAGAGAAAACTCCCAAACACTCTCAAAATTCCCAACTTAGAAAACCCTAAATTTGCAAGATCGATAATGTGATTCGCACTCCAATCACCATCGCGGTTTGCTTCGAAAGGACAAGTTTCCATGATCTCCACCACTACAAGCACACCCACGTTCATGCAAAATCTAATAAAACATACTTAAAGTATTTTTTTATAGGTTTAAACCTTTCTTTGGTCCTAATATTTGTGTGAAAATCTCAGTTCGGTCTTCAAGTTTTGAACTGTCTCAATCGGGTCATAATTTTTGTAAAAATACACACATTTTATCCCAAATGTTAACTGCTGCCAGACGATGTTAAACTGAGCTGATGTGTTTATGCTGAGGTGCATTGGAATTTTTATTTAAATTAAAAAATTATGACGTGGCTCAGAAGAGAACCAGAGGAACCCTAGAAGCGCTCATCTCCTCCACGAGTCGTACTCCAAGGCGTCGCCAACACCGCTGTTCACCATCGGAGGCATCGCCGGTCATGGCATTGGGTCAGAGCTTCTCCTTCTTCTCTTCGCGCATGAGAGAGAAGCTCTCTTGTTCCTCCGTCAACCGTCTCTTGTGCAAGCTCGCCCTCGGTCACCGCATCAACGTTTGCTGGTTGGGGAAAGCCCTAACAGTGAAAGAGTTTGGCTGTTACGACTGCAGTGAAGCTTTGTGAAAATCCAGTTGGATACGTAGTGGAGTTAATGAAGAAATTGAAAGGTGAGGTGACAAAAGAGACTCAAAGGAAACAAATTCTCAGGACTGAATTTCTCGATTGCGTACGCAGTGGATTCAATTTCTTCAATGGTTCATTTCCATCAAATTTTCGAAATTGGATTGAATTAAATATTTTAATTCTCTCAAAGAATAATTTTGATGGTTCATTTCCATCAATTTCTTTGTACCCTTTTGTTTATGTCAAGGACATTGTGCAGTATATTTTGTTTATTAATAGGAAAAAAAAGATTGATGTCGGAATTGGGACTAGAAACTGGTGATGATGATTTCGGTGATGTGTGACCCAATTCCATCAATTTCTTTGTACCTTCGTTATTCCACTGTTGCAGGTTTTTCAGTTCCAGCTTTATTCCCTCACTTCTGTTCCACCTCATCAGCAAAAGGTTCCAATTCGCCTTCGTAATTCTCAATTCTTCTCCCAAATTTTCAGTTCCTCATTCCTAAACTTTGATTCTCTACTTGCATTGCACAGATTTTTGGAGCTGAACAAGATACTCCAGTAACCAATGATTATGATCTCATCGCCATTTCTGACAAACTTCGACTCGTATCGGTCAAGGATACCGAACCGAAACCGGAACCGGAACAAAGAGATTCTGATTTGTTGAAATCCGATGAGGAATTGGCCCGACTCTTGCAGATATCACCTAAGATCATGTGTTCAGAATCATTGATTTTGGAAACGGAAAGCATTTCCATATGTATATCTAGTTGAAACTTCATTTTCATTTACATTTTGTGTGTTTGTGCATGTGCTATTATATTTGTACAGGCAGAGGAGGAAGCACTTTTATTGTAGCAATATATGTCTAGCGAAAATCCTGGAGAATTTGATAATAGAGTGCGGTCCTACATTAGTCAAGTTCGAATGGTATATTTCAGCTTATGGTCTCAGTTATAATTTTATCTTCGGGAGAGACCCAATTCCAACACAAAGCGGAAAAAAAAATCTGAACTTTGGAGAGAGAAAGAGAGAGAGACGGAGAGAGTCTGTCGTCGGCGAAGCTCCGACCCGACGCCATGGCCATGGCCGGCGATGTCTCCTTTGATGAACAACGGTGTTGGCGACGCCTTGGAGCGCGACTCGCGGAGGAGATGAGCGCTTCTAGGGTTCATCTGGTTCTCTTATGAGCCACATCATAATTTTTTAATTTAAATAAAAATTCCAATGCACCTCAGCATAAACACATTAGCTCAATTTAAGCCGTCTAGTAGCAGTTAACGGTTGGGATAAAATGTGTGTATTTTTACAAAAATTATAACCCAATTGAGGCAGTTCAAAACTTGATGACCGAACTGAGATTTTAACACAAATATTAGGACCAAGGAAGGATTTAAGTCTTTTTTATAAACTATAAGTTTTCTCAAGTCTTGCATGTTGTATAATTGTATTTTTACTCTCACCTTACATAAAAAGTTATAATCAATCTTATATTTGACCTAATATTCATTTTTTTATCGATACTTGTATGGGATAATTATTCTACTGCACACATATATAAATGTTTTTTATTATTATTTTTTATATTTGATAAGTCTTGAGTTATTGTTAAAAAAATTTAATAAATATAGTTCTTTTAACTCAATTATATTAAAATATTTTAATGTGTCAAATGCTATGCCTATGAGTTGCTGATTTATTCTGATTCATTCTTCAAGAGGCAGACCGTTGAAGTCTTCAAGTGAGCCTAGCCTCCTCTCATTATTTGAGAGTTTACAATTTCATGTTCTGTTTAATTTTTTTATTGGATTATTTTCACTTTTCTCTCATGATATTATTTTATTATCGGTCACCTAATAGTATTTAACCTTGTAAGGTGGTCCGATTTACACTAAATTTCATGTGTCCATTCTACTCGAGTTAAAACTTAAGTTAGTGATGTTATTGACTCTAAACATATATTAATATCTTATATTTAATTTAATCACTATATTTAAAATTTTAATTCAATTTAATTCTCATTTCTTTTAATAGAACAAAGTTATCCCTTTCCGATATAAAATGGAATCAAATTAATAATTAAATTTAGTCACTACTTATATATATATATATATATATATATATATATATATATTAAAATATATTTTTTAGAATTTAGAGATCAAATCACACCACCAAATATTTAAATTAATTTTGTTTTTTTTAACATTTTTAATTTCAATAAAAAGTCAATATTTTAAACTTAAAATTTTTATAAAAATGTAAAAGTTAAGTAATACTTGAAATATTTAAGTTTTATATGTCACATTAAACTTATATATAGAAGCTAATAAAGGATAATTTATTTTTAAATTATTTTAAATATTAAAATTTAAAAAATAGAAATGTCATTTTACTTTAGCATTTTTAATATTTTAAAAAGTTATAAATTTAAAATATTTTTTTTTTCAAAAGGATATTGTGACATTTCTATATAAAGTGTTATTATATTTAATTACCAATTTCATTTTATTTTTGAAATAATATTGTAATATGTATATATAAGTTGCCGTGATACTTAATTATCAATTTTATTTTATTTTATAAAAGATGATATTATATCATTTAAAAAAAAATAAAAACTATATTAAATCAAAATTTTAAATATTGAAATTATATTGAATAAAATAATGGTCACACCAAAATTAACATAATAACATATTAAATAAGTTAAGAGACAAAAAAATATTTAATCCTATATAATAACATAATAAATAAATGAATACTTTTCCTCTTCTTTTAAAAAAAGATAAATAAAAAACTTATGCAACAAGTCTAAAGAAGAATATGTAAAGCAGGCAGGACCTGTTTTCTTGATTTCTTCTTATGCTTTATTAGGGCTCTCTCAACATTTTCACTCTTCCATTCTTCTTCTTCTTGCTGCTTCGCTGTTGAATCATGGATCAAAAAGTCGATTTCAGCGCTCCCCATTCCATGGGAACCACTATCATCGGCGTTACTTACAAAGACGGTGTCGTTTTAGGAGCCGATTCTCGAACCAGCACTGGTACACTCTCTTTCTCCAGCTCAAATCCAAACCCAAATTAATTTAGGGTTTTTCATTTTCAGTGTTTTAAACAGCTTCTTCCTCTGGGTGTTTAATTCCTTGCTTCATTTTTGAGAATCGAGATTGGATTATTGCTGTTAATTTGGGGAGTAATATTGGGTCCTTTTTCCACTTGCAGGAGTGTATGTTGCCAACCGGGCATCAGACAAAATTACACAGCTCACTGATAATGTCTATGTCTGTCGTTCTGGATCGGTATTTATCTTTCCATCCTATGACTCTTTTGTAGATGCCAAATTGTGGTGTTATTCATGGTGATCTGTGCCTGTAATCACCCTGGATTTGCTTCGTGCTTCTATTAATATGGATATGTACTTGCTTGCTTGCTGTGTCTATATATATGCCTTTTTCACTCCTCATAACGTATGGTGTTGAACATTTTTGTTAAGGTTTACAATTATGCGATTTCATACACAGTTTGTTAGTTGAATGTATTAGCGGAGAATGAGGATTTTAGTTGCTTGGTATGTTATTACCAAAGTTCCCCTCGATTTCTTACATTATATATGTTGCTCACTTTCAATTGTTTGTCTGTCACTAAAATCTTGTCAATGTGAGGGGATGGAGTTTCGTTGTAAGTTCTGTTTGGACTTTTGAAATTAATAACGTAATTAATTATTTCGCTTCGTGCTAGCCTCGTGTGATACCGAACATGTCTGTTTTCTAATCTGGAAGAAAGATGACTACGGAATCTCTCATCCACTGTCATAGTTTTATGAACAAATTATAATCTGCATTATTTTTCAGGCTGCAGATTCTCAGATTGTATCTGACTATGTGCGTTACTTCCTCCATCAACACACGTAGGTCACTTTGTTTCCCTCATTATATACTAATTGGATATTCTCCTCTGTAGGGTGAAGTTTTGGACTGTGATTTAGTGTGTATTTACAGTGATATTTACCTCATTGAAACTTTTCTTTTTCTATAGGATACAACTTGGACAACCTGCAACAGTTAAAGTTGCTGCAAACCTTGTCCGGCTTCTCTCATATAACAACAAGGTTTGACCTTAAGCCCTGCTCTTTGTAATTTATTTTGCATGGTTGAGTTTCACCGTTAGTGATAGTATGAATTCTGAGCTCTAACCATTACTCTCTTTCCACAAGATTCGGCTTTAAGGCTTGTTTTGCTTAAGATTGAATTATCCAATGTTTTCTTGTTCACCTTGGTGATACATTATCAGTTTCATTTAGACCTTACACCTATAAATTGATAAAGTTGAGACTTTGGGCTAAATAAATGTTAAATTCATCTCACATTGTTTATTGAAACTGGCTGTTTCATTGTATTATTTTTATTCTAGAGCAGTTAAGCTTTAATCATAGCATTTATATCCAATTTCAACGAGGAAGAGACCAATATATACTACAAAATGAGAGTTGTGAGAAATGTATAGACCAAAATTATAGTTATTTTTCAAAGCTTGCCCAACTCAACACCTTTTTACATCTTGCCCTGCCAATTGCGGTAGATGACCCACTTTTACTCCTGTACTTGAAATTTTGGTCATCACTTTTGAACTGGATTAATTGATCAGTGAAGTGGATGAGTCAGATTCAATTGTTAGAATTTTCTCATTAAAGGAGTATAGTGATAGATCACACAATGCCAATTTAACGAAGCATCTCTAATTTTAATCATAGATCTCACTGAGCAACTCAACATCACTTTGGACTGTTAAGATCAGAATAGTGAATTATTTTAAGTTTATGTAATCGTGTTGTGGAAAAGTTTCAGTTAGTATTAGTATAACTTTGGAAGGGGTTTTAGGGGACATTTTTTAAGTTGCAAAGACCTTTTATATTGGTTGAGTGGGAGAAGGAGAATCAACTGGGAACGATGTTACTGCAATTTTCTGACATAGCTGTCAAACGATAAAGGAAATTTAGTATTCTTATTCCAAAGATTATCAATTGTTCCATTATTGTGTTAACCTGATGGATTCTCCTAGTGTTCTCTCTCTCTCTCTCTCTCTCTCTCTCTCTCCATTTATTTATTATTGGAGAGTGGGGTATAACTAATATTTAACTTTATTATAAATTAACTTTCACTGGCAGAATTTCTTAGAGACTGGGTTAATTGTTGGAGGTTGGGATAAATATGAAGGTGGACAAATTTTTGGCGTCCCTCTGGGTGGAACAATAGTACAGCAACCTTTTGCTATTGGAGGTATTTTACTTTTAAAATGTGTTTACGAACAATCTTGTTATGATTTCTGTATTCATGTCCTGCCATTAATGTGAATATCTCTATATACATATATTGCTTGTATCAATTGCCCATAATATTAATTAGATATCAGGTATCTGTCTTAGTTAATAAGAACCAGTGATGGATGGACCTTTTTTGCAGAAGCTATTATTCATTGTTTTAGACTATATTTGTAGATGCTTGTTGAAATCGAAGAAAATAGACCCAAGTGCACCATATCCCTTTGCTTTTCTGGTCTGTTGTGGAGGGATCAAAGAACGTAAAAAGGAACTGGACAAATTTCTTCTTTTTTTAGGATGTATCTTTCATTGTGTTGCCCAGGCTTGTGGAATGGTGGATCTTTTCATTGGAGATGTTTGATATTGAATTTGTTTAGTCTGATGATTTGATTTTATCCCATATTCCTTTTACTAATAATGTCATGTCATGTCATATCAGCCAAGAATGCACAAACACTTTAAAATAGCAGCCTTGGGTCAAATACCCGTTTGAGTCAGACACTTAGGAGTCCATTTGGCACCCTTGTGTTTTATTGTCTTTAATGACTCATGTTCACTTTCAAAACATGGATTGCTTCTTTTTAATCAATATTTTTGTTTTATGTTAATTTACACAATTGATGCATTGCGCTTAACGCTATCATGTCCTAAAATTATAAATTTTTTTCGCATTCCCGTTTTCTTGTCTTGTATCTGTCTGTGGTGTATACATGATTTTAGATGTCAATTTGGAATAAGCCTGGACCATTGATTGCTGCAAATGTGTTTATGGGTTTTTGTGTTGAGCTTACTTTTATTTCTAAATTTTTCACTGCTAGCCAGTTAGATTTTCCTTGGGTTGCTGACTTTTGTTTGTTAACCTTATGGTTTACTCGATGTGTCTTTCTGCAGGATCTGGCTCTAGTTACTTGTATGGTTTTTTTGACCAAGCCTGGAAAGAGGGAATGAGCAAGGAGGAAGCTGAGGTATGCGTTTTGATTCCTACTGTTGCTATTTCTAAGTTAAACAGTGAACTCAGGACCAAGAACTATTGTAGATGTTAGTTTTTGGAGACCTAATATGATTTTCCTGTTATTGCAACAACATGCTTCAGATATGAACAACGGAAAATAACTAGAAATTATTAGGATGAAATTGTTGTTTTTTAATCCCTATTGACGTTTGCTGATTGTCTACATGATGTTGTGTGGCAGGATTTAGTTAAAAAGGCAGTTTCACTGGCTATTGCTCGTGATGGCGCCAGTGGTGGGGTGGTCCGAACCGTCATAGTAAGACATCTGACCAGTGTTTTGTGTTTCTTGAATTATAGTAGGCTTTATAAGGAGGGGTAGGGGAATGTGCAAGAGGCATAATTCATTGCGGGAAATTAAAACCCGCACTGACAATTTGTCTTGATTATTGTGTGCTGAATTGACTCGAAAGGATAATTTTTATTTTAGAAATAAGGTTCATACCATATACATGCACAATGATTTGAAGCCACCTGATTTTGGCTTTTGAAATCCTTGTAGATAAACTCAGAAGGAGTGACCAGGAATTTCTACCCTGGAGACCAACTTCCATTATGGCATGAGGAACTGGAGCCTCATAACTCTTTGCTTGACATTCTTGGTGCCCCAGAGCCGATGAGCATGTGAAGAAGTTGCTGTGTTTCTGAATGGATCCCGGATAGATTATATCTTGCCATCTCTCTTTTATGAACTGCTTAACGATTTGTGTAGTTGCATTACTTTGGTTGGATATTGTTTTTAGTCGGGTTTTATCCTTGAGTTATGTACTATGATTAACCTTTGTTTCATTATATAGCTCCCAAGTTACATGCATACTTTCTTAAATTGATATTGCAAACAACAATTATCAACTCATATTTTAAACATTTGATTTTGGTCCTGTTAGTTAGTAGTATAAAATGGGAGAGTTCTCAAGATGCAAGGCTCTATCAACAAATTAAAAATGGACTCTTGAATATTAGGCTAACCTTGAGACTGGATTTTTATTTTCTGTGAAGTTCGTGAAACGGCTTTTTTTTTTATTGTAAGACAGTTTTAAATCAGGTGTTGTCGTGTAAAGCATGTGAAAGGTTGATTTAATTATTCTGATATTTTTTTGCTGGTTAATTACTGTATGTATAATTAAATTAAGTAAAAGCTTGGGTTAAGTGAGTTGTAAAAAAGGATAAACTGTTCTTAATTTTCTGTAATTTAACGGAATTTTTACTGGTTTGAAAGCTTCTGATGAATTTTGTTCAGATATTTTTAAAACAAATAATTGAGTTGTTATTCCTTAATTATTAAAGTATTGATTTTTTTTTTATATCTATTAGATTTATTTTGAAGTTTGGATGAATTATACGAATTTATTTGATGAAGAACAAGATTCAATAATTGTTCAAACTTTTAATAAGCTATTGAATGGCTTCTAACAAGGGTTTTCAACTTTCCATTTGGTCGACTTTTTTTAAACAGGTAGGATAAAGTGTGTCGGATTTCCTAGCCTATTAATTGGTTCATTTTCTTCAAATTAACATACAATGATTAACTTCTTTCATTATATTATTTGAAAACTAATTTTAATTATTATTAATAATAATAATTTTAATTATTTATTTTACTAAAATAGTATAATAATTATTTTAATTTATTTTATTCAATATATTAATTAACCAATTGATAATATTATAAAAGACAAAATTGTAAAAAAAATTTGTAAGCTGATGAATCACAATATTCAGCTCACTTAATTACAGTAAACCAGTCAGCCTTGCCTAAATTATTTGATGGTACTATAGTATTAATTTAGTTTCAATTTTATATAAAGTAAATAATCCTTTTACTCCTTCAAACAAAATACACTTATTTCACAATCCATTTTAATAATATAATAATGTTTTAAACATTTTAAGTTAAGAAATAAATTAAATATAATTAAAATATTATTATTTTAAATTGTAAATGGAATTTCTTCCTTATCATCGTCTCCCCCAGAGGAAAAAAGTCGTACGCCTGAGGATTTTTAAATTAGAGACAGGTGTTGAGAATTTTTCTTCAGTAGACTATTGGTATTATTGTGAAACACGTGGGTTTAGGGTATCCAACTTTTATGATAATAAAAAATAAAATATTATTAAATTTATAGAAGTATAATTTTAAAAATAGTTATAAAAACAGCTGTCAAATTTTTAAAAAATAAAATAATTTATATCAATAAAAATAAAATTAGCTGTGAAATGTATATATTAAAAAACAGTTATTAAACAATCATACAGAAGAGAGGGAGTAGTAGTAGAGAAGAGAAGAGAGTGAAGAGGAAGAAGAGAAAGAATGAGCGTAAACGTGAATTGCGTGGGTGGCGAAACTCACAACGTCTTCGTCTACGGTAGCCTTCTGGCCGATGAGGTTGTCCATACCCTCTTGAAGCGCCTTCCTCCGACCACACCTGCCATCCTTCACGACCAGTTACTCTCTCTCTCTCTCTCTCTGCAACTCCTTCAAATCACATTTTATACCTTTCATTTTCATAACCAACGATTTTCCCCTTTCTCTCGATTGGTATTTGATTTGCAGTCACAGGTTTAAGATCAAAGGTCGCGTTTATCCCGCTATTCTCCCCGTCCACAATGACAAAGTTAATGGCAGGGTATGTCTCTCTTTCTGCACATCCCTCCTAATTATTCATCCATCTATTTCTCTCTCTCTAAAACAAAATCATTTCCATTCACATTGTTCCTAACTATGGTTGTAATTTTTATTTTTTGTCTCTGCAATTTTTTATTTTACTTTTTTGGTTTAATGTTTTTATGCCTCAAAAAAAAAAAAAAACACAAGTTCTATTTGTAGGTTAATGATGTGTGCAAACACTGAATGCAAATTAGAATATTGAAGAGATGAATTTGTCTTCTTTCTTTCTTTTTTGTATATACTTATGTTTGATGGTTTCTAATTTATTACTTTTTTAATTCCGTCGTTGCTTTTATATTGCTTTTACTTCTTCATCTTTCGTCTTTTTGAGGTTGCACATAACCTCTGCATTTTCTTTAAATGATTACAGTTGTTTCTCTTATCAGGTATACGGTGTTATGCTTCTCAAATAATTAAAGAATTTCAGTATGGTTTCTTTTTCTTCATACAATTAAGAGGAATTATTGTAAAAATTAGAAAGTAAGAAGTATGTCGTCTAATTTATGGAACTTCGGTATCGTTGTAATTTACTCTTGTTTTATTTGATCAGGTACTTCTTGATTTATCGGGAGTTGAACTGCATATTTTAGATGAGTTCGAGGATGATGAATATACTAGAACTGATGTTGAGGTTTTCTTGGCGGTAAGTCTTTATTTCACTTTCTATTCATCCATTAACCTATTGCTAAACATACTTATGATCTTACTGATTGCTTTCTAGTCTTAGAAGAATGATAGTATATGTTGTAACAGGACAAGTCTGAAAAGATGCAAGTTTACGCATATGTTTGGGGCAATAGAAATGACCCCAACTTATATTCAGAGTGGGACTTTGAGGTGAGCATGCCGTCTTTCTTATTCTCATTTCCTCCACCCAGAATCAATATAAGAATGTTTTGGGGACAAAAGAAAAAGCATGGAATGATCTTTAAATTTCAAACAAATTTATTCTTCTGTTTTCTTTATATTATGGAAAAATTAGTTAATGAGGCCTATTTGTGACCGAGGAGCCTTGACTGCTTGTGGTTGCATTCAATGTTTTAAATTGCAGTTTTATTTATGGTTGCAATTTTGTTTCAATCTCTGATGATTGTACAAACACATGCAGCCAATATAGCCTCAATTTCATGGTCACGAAGGCCCTAAGTATCTTGACAATGTGGCCACAATTGCAGTTGCGACTTTATTTTTAAAAAACCTTGGTTACACTCTAAGACTAAATAAAAGAAATCTTGCCGCTGTGCTTGGGGAAGACAGGATTTCCAGATCATGAGAAGCTTATGCCTAAAAGCTTGTGTAACATGAGTAATTGGCAACACATAATTTAATTTCCTTGATGATCAAGCTATGGCTACTTGTTTTTGTGCGTACAAATTAAAGGCAGATGGCATTATAGTAGTTATAGTTAGGTGACTGCGAGATAGTTGACCACCTCTCTTTATGCTTTCCTTTTTGCTTCCCTCATGTTGACTTTGATGTAGATTTTTAAACCACTTATTAAAGAGTTACGAATATATAAGTGATTGAAACTTCATCGAGGTTTTATTCAAGCTTAACTTTATGATTGCTTTTAAAGGATTGATAAAAGGAGTTCGTTCAGTTCTTCAAGCATTTTGGTTCATCTGTAGTTTTCAGCATAAGTTTGATCTTGTAGACTTGTGGTTAAGGAGGGAATTAACTTGTTGGGAGAGCATTTCTTTATTTTAGTTAAAAATCTTAAAGGTTTAAAATCTTAAAGGCCTCACTCACTCTATATGATAACTTAATATACATTGAATAATGAGTATATAGTCATTTTGTCTGATATACATAGTTCGTCTCAATGTCGTTAGTCGTTTTATTTTTTTCTATTTTCCTCTCTCACAGTTCTGATTTTTGTATTTGGAAGGAATGGAAACAAATTCACATGAACGATTTCGTTAAGATGACCAATAGCTTTATGGAAGAATTAGAATCGCCAGAATCCAAGCCAAGAGTGCAGACTTATGAAGCCTTCTACAAGGAAGAAAAGGATAAGCCACTTCAACCTTGATGTTTACAGTTTCTAAAATTATGCATTATGTGCACTGAGCTAAGTTGTATGGTTCAATTAAGAATCATACTGTTCACTGTTAATAATTGTAAGTTCCTTTCCGAATCATTATTTTGACAACCAAACAATGACAAGGTTATGCTATATTGTTGCATTATTATCTTTAGAATTCAATAGAAATACTTCATCACCCTTTCTCCAAAATAGATGTCCATATATAGAATACATAGAACATATATTTCAACTTCAAGTTCAAAAAATGTTTTTTTAATCCCTAGTATTTTCGTAGTAGAGTGTTAGCTTGGGGGACCTTTCTTTCTAATAAACTGTATTGTTGGGTGAATTAGGATAAATTTCGGTAAGAATCTAAAATTTGAAGTGCTTTTAAAAAATAGAAGTTACAGAACTTTAACTGAACCGTTCTCTTTGAATAGTTTGTATATGCCATTAAGATCGGTCTTCAGAGCCTTTAAATTTAGCCATCTTTTAATTTAGACATCTTTAATTTTGTTCCATTGTGGTAGAAACAATATTAGATTCAAGAGAAGCTTTGCCTCAATCTCATCCTCTCAAACTGAGATAAATTTGGATCTCCTTATTCCCAAGACCGATTAAATTTAGCCATCTTTTAATTTAGACATCTTTAATTTTGTTCCATTGTAGTAGAAACAATACTAGATTCAAGAGAAGCTTTGCCTCGATATCATCCTCTCAAACTAAGAATAAACTTGGATCTCCTTATTCCCCCTCCTGCGTTACAAATCTTCTACAACACAGTCTGTCTTGCTATAAATTAAAAAGAAAAAGAACCAAAATATAAGAAAAAGAATTACAAAATTAAATGAGGAAGCAACCCTGACATTTTAAGAGGAGGAACTACTGATATAGTTGCAGAAGAGATTTATTTAGACGATGATGATTACACTAATATATCTAAAACAAGGTGAAAGATTTAGCTCTAATAGCTCCACAAAACAAACAACATACAAAAGCAAAACAACACTGAAAGCTACAAACAAAATTCAAATTAACAGCAGAACTTGAACATGCACATTCACAAGGGTCTCTTCAATTGAAGATTATAGATACATAAGCATTGCACATCCACAAGGGTAACCCTTCCCTCCATTCAGTTCAGCCTCGTACAAACATGCATAAGCATGCATGATTAATTAGCTCCCTGTGTAGCCTCGTGAATTTTATTCTGAGCATAGCTTCCATAATCTTTTGCCCTTTCCTTCACATCCCTTGCCTTTTCAGCAAGGTACCCTTTTGCATAGTTGTAAATCCAAGACAAAACAGCAATGGCAGCCACACCACAGCTGCCAGAGAACAAAAATCCAGAAGTAACTAGGAACAGCACAAATACTGCTGGGACAAGGATGGGGCTGAAGATCACAAGAAGAGGAGTTGCAAGGATCAGCCCTATGACAGTACCTGTGAAGATCAACCCAGCTAAGAGCAAGAGTGAGATGCCAATAGTAACAGCAGTTATGAACCTGACTGTTTGACATGAAGTAGAGTTGTTGTAGCTGCTGGTGTTGGACTCTTTGGTACTTCCATAGGGTGGTCCATAGGACGTTCCATGGGAGGAACCATAGTAGGGACCTGCAGTTCTTGGTTGATCAGCCATGATTTTGTGTTTTCAAGATTCAACTGAGTTCAGATAGAAAGTAGTGTGCTGATGAGAGTAGAGTCTGAGAGAAGGGAAGTGGTATATAGCAGTGTAGGAGGAGGTGGTGAGGGGTTACGCGGCAAGAAAGGAGGGTGCATTGCATGTCGTGGCAACTTTGCATGAAAATGAGGTAACACCTGTCCTCTCCTGCATTGACCCCTCTTAACTTAATCATACCAGAGATACTCTCTGACATTCTTTTTATAATATTGTTTTTTTCTAATATTCACAAAAAAAGTTATTAACAATTTGTTATTTGTATTGTTCAAAAGGAAAATATACTAAAATATGTAAAAAGAAAGAATATAATCCAGAGGGATGCTGCCATTCATACTCATGGAAATATGCAAAATTTCACTGCACAAGTTAATGACATTTTATATAAAATCTATGAGATTGTAGGATTGTTCTTTCTCATAACTCCTAATTTCCTTTTAAAAAATATAAAAGCAATATTTTTATCCAATTTGATTGAATATAAGAATATTAAAATTCAACTTCTTAAAATATTAACTCTTCTACTTCTGTGCACTTTTCTTACAATAAAAAAATATTATTAAAGTTATAAAAATTATACACAGACATTATTTTTAAAATATTTTTTATTAATTTTTATAATGGTATAAGTATATAATAGAAACATCAGTAAATTTTCATTAAAAGAAAAACTAAAAATATAATAAAGTATATCAAAATAATTATAAAATATTTTAATTTTTATTTAAAAAATCATAATGGAGGTTATATAATAAAACTATTATGAATTTATATGAATATTTATTTTAGATAAGAAAAACTAAAAAATTGGCTATTAAATATAAGAATAAGAAATAATAAAAGAAGTGAAAAAGTTACACTGTTAAAAACAATTACAAAATTTAATTTAATTATTAATTGTTATAATTAACCTGACTTTTTTTTTACGAAGTAAAAAATAACTTTTCATGTTATTTTTTAGTTTCTTGTTCATTATATACATTAGTGCAGGGGTAACCTGTACTGAATCAATAATGTTTTTCTATATCAATTTTTCTTTAGATAAGACACACCAGAGTATCTTTATTCTAATTTTTTAGTGTTTGTTTATTCTAATTTTTTAGTGTTTGTGTGTTTTATTCTGTCGGATTGTAGTAAATTGTGTCTCTTAGGTTTATTTTTTTTTTCATAGACAACCATTTTGTAATAATTACTTCATGTAATGGATTACATATCATAACAATCCATTACAAGAATATATTACAACTTGACTGTAATAATTATTAGTTCGAAATATGAAACTTTGGTAATTAATTACACTCTTTTGATAATTGATTACTAATTCAAAAACTTTAATATTTTTGAACTAATTATTTTTAGAAAAATAATTTTATATAACTTACTTTTAAGTCGAAAACTTGAAAAAAATAAAAATTCTTTTTATAAATAGATTAGCTGAATTTTTTTACTAATCTAATAAATCTTTTTAGTGGTTGATTGAATTTCTTGGTCCTTCATTATTTAAGCTTGATGAATCTTTTCTCAATCTTTTATATTCTTTTGACATCATCAAAACCTCTTTTTTTTAATGAAGACAAGAGTGTTCCTTCCTGCACCTCCATCATCTTGTTTTGCACATCCCAATTTTAATTTAATTTCTACTGTATCCCTAATTCATATAAACTTTAGTCTATTCATTGTTTTTATAAAAAGTTAGTCTCTGCGGCAACCCACACACAAAGAACCCTACACCCCCTTTCTTCATTCTACCCTTTATCCGTCTTGCTCTCATCCGTTCCAAGACCAAGTTTTTGAAGTGCAGCTGCTGCTATATGTGTGTTTGGCATTCGTGTGTAGCTGGGTACCACTTCTTCTCGTGTTTCAAGTTTTTCTGGCGTCCAGGTTAGTATTTTTCCTTTTGTAGATCTGGTTATCTGGTTGATGTTGTGGGTTTAAGAATCACGTTCTCTGTTGCTTGATCTGTGGTTGTTGCATTTTTTCCTCTGAATATGAACTGTTTTGTGTATTAAACTCTGTATATGAACTGTGGGAATGGGATAAGAGAGAGGGTTTTGGGGGTGCCACAAATCGAATCGCAAATGGCATTGCGGTTAACCTCTGCCGCAGTACGAATGACAGATGGGTTTTGGGGGGTGCGTTGCCGAACCACAAATGGGTTTGCGGTTAACGCCTGCCGCAACTAGATCAGCGCTAGAGACCAACTGCCGGTGGATCTGCGGTTGGTTTGGAGGTGCACATGCGGTTGGAAGAGACGCAGTTCAGACTGCGGTTTGTTGAAAACGCACATCACACTGCGGTTTGTATTTTTTTCGTTAAGATTTTTTCCAAATTGTTGTTTTTTTAATTTTAGGTTGTTTGTTAATTTTTTTAAGTTTATAAAATTTTATATATTATTTATTGTTAATGTAATTTATATTAATTATGAATTATGAATTTAGATTAAATATTAATTAATTTATTGAATTAAATAATCTCTATTATCAGTACACTATACTTTCGTAAATTGGTTTATTTGTTTCTTAAATATTTTTTTATATTATTTGTTATTTATATAATTTTAGTTAATTTTTTTGTTTTTGTTTATGAATTTATAAGTTTTATTAAATTATTTATTAATTAAATAATTATTATTATTATTATTGTCACACCCCATAAAATTCTCCACTGTAGTGGAAGACACGTGTCCGCACCTTCCCAGTTTCTCCATAATAGTGGGAGACAAAGCCGTCAGCTGCATTAAATTCTCCATCCATCATGAACCGTGCTGGAGCAGAGGAGATGTGGGAGTGCAGAGAGTGGAAAACACGTGGCACCGATAGGGCGTGCAAGGTTTCAGAAAGTGGAGTACAGGTGGCAGTGTAGGAAAGGACCGATCGATTTTGGCAGAGGTATTTAAGTTGGGATTTCAAATCTGAAGCCATTTTCTACATGCAAGTTTCTTCTCCAATCTTCCGACCACCATTTTCTCCTCCTTCTCTCTAGAAACCACCAACCTCTCTCTAAAATTCCGACCACCTCCTCCCCTCCGATCATCAACCTTCTTTCAGATTAAATACTCCTGGTGCCAAGAGCTTTCAATTGCACCGATCAGATTTTCATTTGGACCGGTAAGCAATTATGTCCTTTTGAAATTCCTTGCCTTCCTTGCATGCAAGAACCGTTTCATGCTTGCATGTGTTTGTTAATTCATTCTCTGAATCCATTTTGTGTATTTGATGTAATGATGGATGTCTTTCACCAATTAGACCTTGAAATTGGAACCATAGAAGTAGTTGCTGCAAAAGAATTAGAAGCCTAGCTGGATTTAGAGGTAAGGGAAGCTTATAATAAATTTAATTATGATTATGTTTTATGAACTAATGCATGATGGTTTGAGCATATGATTTATGTTGTATGATTTGGATTAAATATGAAAGTATAGTATGTTGTTTGATGTACTGCATGTTTGATTTTGGTATGAAATTATATATATATATATATATATATATAACTTAGTAAAATTCTGAATCTGTAATCGAAAGGTCATTAGGACCGTTTGGTTTCCCCTAAAACAATTGATCTGATACCTCAATTGAAAACTTAAAATATTTTGTTTAGTTAGTCGTTCGAATTTACCTATTAAAGGACGTCCGGTCTTACACTGAACGTCCGACATTGAATTACTTGGTCATAGACTGAGTATTCGGCCTCATATTAACTACTTAGAACGTTCAGTCATACACTGAGCATTCGATTTCTATTGATGATTATTTATTTGACAAGTACTAGGTCTTATACCAGTACTTGAATTCTTAAAACGTCCGGTTTATAATATTATTTATTTGAAAAGTGTTCAGTCTTACACTGACACTTGATTCCTCACAGAGTGTCCGATCTTATAATGACACTCGTTTTATTAAAGAGAACTCTTTTATTTTAAAACGTCCGGTTTTTATTGATTAAGTCCTATTTGCTTTCATTGTTGAGTTTCTATTGATCTTTCCGTCCGGTTTTTATTGATTAAGTCTTTGCTTTCATTGTTGAGTTTCTATTGATCTTTCCATCTGTTTTTATTGATTACGTCTTATTTGCTTTCATTGTTGAGTTTCTATTGATCT
Organism: Vigna mungo; assembly: GCA_036885675.1. Classification (NCBI taxonomy): domain Eukaryota; kingdom Viridiplantae; phylum Streptophyta; class Magnoliopsida; order Fabales; family Fabaceae; genus Vigna; species Vigna mungo. Next base: position 39,484,959 of record CP144699.1, on the reverse strand, counting down.
TTCCGTCCGGTTTTCATTGATTTAAGTCCTATTTGCTTTCATTGTTGAGTTTCTATTGATCTTTCCGTCCGGTTTTTATTGATTAAGTTCTATTTGCTTTCATTGTTGAGTTTCTATTGATCTTTCCGTCCGGTTTTCATTGATTAAGTCCTCTTTGCTTTCATTATTGAGTTTCTATTGATCTTTCCGTCCGGTTTTCATTGATTAAGTCCTATTTGCTTTCATTGTTGAGTTTCTATTGATCTTTCCGTCCGATTTTCATTGATTAAGTCTTATTTGCTTTCATTGTTGAGTTTCTATTGATCTTTCCGTCCGATTTTCACTGATTAAGTTCTATTTGCTTTCATTGTTGAGTTTCTATTGATTTTTCCGTCCGGTTTTCCTTGATTAAGTTCGTTGGCTTTCATTGTTGAGTTTTCATTGATTTTCCGTTTGGTTTCTTTCTAACCGCCCGGTTCTCATTAACTAGTCCGGTTTAGTTTTTCATTGTTGAGTTGCTCATCGATTCTTTTCTTCTCTGCCAGACCGTTCGATCACCTATTAGAACTTCTTGTTTACTTCAGTTCTTATTCTGTCTCTGACCGTCCGGTCACTTATTGAATCTCTTTGATACTCAGTCTCCAAACATTTTGTATTTCGTACCGTCTATAAGAAAAGATGTAAAAGATGAATGAGTTTATTTGGATTTAAGAGTATTCCAGGGAGGAATAGCTCATGATTGGAATTGTATTGGTAAAGTATGATCGTGGCTAAGGCTCAGGTTCTGACTCTATCCTGATATTCCGTGATTACGCCTTCTCAGGTAGAGAAGGGTAACTCATGCGTGGGAATGGTAGGAGGTCCTTTAGCCTCAGGGTATTTCTATACCGAGGTGGTTCCACTGGACTAACCTCGGGTGGCGGTCTGTTGAGTGTACCCCAGCCAGGTCCACCCGGGTGCAGAGAACGGCGAGCATACATGGTCATACCGTCCGGTCAGTGTTTAGAGAAATTGATTATGATGATGTTACCGTTCGGATTTTAAATGGAAAGACCTGACTTATAATTTATGATTGAGATATTGATGTAAATGATTCATGTGTATGTTTGGAAAATATATTGGAAATGATTAATTAAATTTACATAAGTTTACCCTTATCTGTTTTGTCTTGCCTATGTTGTCGTTCGGTATTTGACCGTCCGGTTTGTTCTCTTCACTGCAATGATCATCCATTTTGGGTGTGAGCAGAGGGTGCTCTTGAAGATACTTTGGAAGATGCCCTACAGTCCGAGCAATCCTTGGACGTCATGCCAGAGAGCTGTGCAGGACCGTCCGGTCCTTAGATTAGATGTTTACTTTTGTTTAGAGTAGATAACTGTTCGGTTATGTATATTTTGTAAAACCATTCGGTTACATATTTTGTGTACATTCTAACTTTGTAAAAAGTTTCAAACTCAATATGATATTTCATATTCCTCATCTCCTAACTGTCTCACTATTCTTTATTATTATTTATATTAACTCCTCTAATAAATTATAGCTTTTGCTTAAAAATTTATGGGAATGTTACAATTATCCCTATACGTAAATTTGATTTGTTAAATATTATATTTTTTATTTGTATTTATTTAAGTATTATAATAAGTAATACTTTTGTGCTTTTATTTTTTTTAACATATTATTATAAATTTTTAAATTCTTTTTATTTTTTCTTATTTGTTTCAATATTTATTAATAGATGTTGTTAGTTATTTTATTTCTTTTCATTTTAATTTTGTTTTATAGAATATATTGATAATATAATTGGTAGTTAGGGGTGTTAGTGTTTCAAAAATCATTAATGAATCATTAATACTGATTTGACTTTTATTAAATAAAGAACAAATATGTAATTTTGGAGGTGTAGGGAGAAAGAGGTGAGGTACAAGGAGAAACACTCTGAAGACAATGATATTAAGGAAAGGAATAATAATAAAAAAAATAAGAATCACTCTTCCTTATTTTAATATTGAAAAATTTTAAGAACATTCTTATTTATTTCAAAAATAAGTATAAATAACATTCTTAACTGTCTAACATATGTTTAATCTTTTATCTTTATTATCTTTTTCCCTTTTACAACATAATATCCTTATTATCTTTTCTTCTTAACCAACATAAAAAAATCAGTAAGATAATAAAAGTCAAATTAGTCATATATGAAAATGTTCAAAATAATAATCAAATATACATAAATAGTCAAACATGAGTAATAGAGTAAATATAAGTTGACAGTTAATTTTTATCTATATAAATTAGATTTCAAACTAATGAGTAAACCATTTTTAATTTGTAACATCCCAATAAATATTACTATAAAAGTCTTGATTTATTTTAGGAGTTACAATATAATATAGAAGAACAGCAAAGAATTCAACTAAATCGAAGATAGATACGCTAGAATTTAACAGTTATCCGAACCGAATACATCAATACATAATAGATGCCGAATTAACAATTTGGCTTACAAAACAACATAGACCGGACGGTCAAAATAAAAGCAAGTCATATACATAACCATCTATAAAACATAATACAAAAGATATCCAGATCTAGGGACCGGACGGTCCAGTACTAAACTCGGGAATTTCTTCGAAATGTTCTTCGACTTGTACTGCGTCTGCCAGGGGCTCTTCCAAGGCTGCTTCCAAAGTAAATTCTGCTCACATTCGTAAGAATGATCATAGCATTTGAGAAAGAAAGGACGACCGGTCGGATACCGGACGACAATATACAAAACAAGACAAATAAGGGTAAGCTTATGTACATTTAACTTATCAACTCATTATACAACCAAACATACTTTACAAATAATCAATCAAAACAACATATCATTTTCATACACAAAAGTAACCGACAAGACACTGTCCGGACGGTATGAACGTGTAGCTCGGTCGTCCCTAGCACCCGGGCGGTGTAGTAACTGTTCCTTCAGCTGCCGCCCGAGGTTAGCCCTCAAACGGTTATATTCACTTATAACCGCGGGCCTCCCGCCATTCCCACACATGACCGACTTCTCTCTACTTGAGAAAATGTCCTCACGGAATATCAGGAACAAGGACGACACCGGAGTCATTCCCACATTCATACTTTACCAAATCAATTTTCCAATTCATGAGACATTCCACCCGAGGAATTCTCTTACTCAATATAATTTCTTCTTTATTATCACTCTCAAAAACAAAGTTATCGGGTCAATGACCGTATCATCAACGATGGAATCACGAAATAATATAAGACCGAAATATAACTAGAATATTTGAGAAGACGATAAAAGACATTGATAGATTCTGACAGGCCTATCCGGCAACGATTAACAAATAATCAACAAGACTTCAACAACAATAATAACCGGGCGGTAGAATCAAAGATGAGATTGGGAAAAAAAGGATGATTTGTTGAATACTAGCCCGACAATGAATAAAGTCTTAACCACAAGGTTAACTATTACTATTAGTCACCCGACCGGTTTTGGTAAAGAATAAAACAATTAATAATCATATTCGAAGTATGGTCTATGACCGAACACTACTCACAAAGGATGATTTAGGCAAACAAACCGGTCGGTCCAACAAATCAATTTTACTAGACCATGCAGTCACTAAGAGACCAGACGGCTATTTACAAAGAAGGATATCATACTTATAATTTTTACGTATTTTCCAGTGTTAGCCTAAGGCCGAACACTTTCAAGACTAAAAGCTTAGTTTATGACCAGCGTTTATTTAATACTTTGTAATGAAATTATTAATGGGACAATTTAAGTTCAACAATATACTAAACCGAACAGTCCGATTAGACCGGACGGAAACTAAGGGAAGACTGAATGATCCTAATGATCTTCAATCTCAAACTCATATTTTCTAAGTTTTTCATACTTAACCATTTATTGCAACTCATATAACACATTCCACATTCAGTTCATACAATACAAACTGCATACTTTTCATATTAAACATACACTTAATCCATCACATTTAAATCATACAGAACATCAAAATTAAATACGCATAAGCTTCCCTTACCTCTAATCCAGCTAGTCTTCCAAAGCCTTACTAAGAGATAGACCGAACGTCAAATAACTCTGACCGTGAAACTAATCGGTGCAAACGAAAGGTCTTCGCACCAGGAGTATAATTTCTGAAAGGAGTTTGATGATTGGAACGGTGTTTGGGTTAGAATTTTAGAGAGAAAGATTGAGCTTTTAGAGAGAAGGAAGAGAATTTGAAAATTCAGAAGTTGGTATTGAGGAAGAAGATGAAGATTTGCATGCAGAAAAGAGTTTTAAGATTTCGAAGTTTCTACCTTAATTACTCTTCCAGAGCCGGACAGCTGGCCAGTTCTCCAGGTGCCACGTGGTTCCCACTAACCCAAAAATCCTTCATTCTTCTTGCAGTCGGACGCATCCCGAGGTTGGGAAATTTATTGTTGCTGCAGAGTTTGTCTGCCACTTTTACTGAGTTTCTTCTTGTGACACAGTCTCTGCACGGGTTTCGAGAAAATGAATAAAAATTTTGTTTGCAGACTACCAAAGGAAACCGGCCGGTCACTACTTGGCCGGCCCGAACATGAAAATTTTCTGGGTCGTGACATAATTAGTTTAAATTAAATATTTTTAATTAATATTGTTACAAATTATTTTTTAACTCATATCATTCTACAAATTTTTTTAACATGAATGAAATTTGTTTTACAGATAAAAATATACCATTATCTAATTATTTTATTAATTAAATTCTAATAATAACTTTTTATATTCTTTTTTTCAAAGTTGCATATGTTTTGTTTTTGAAGATATAATTTTATTTAAATAAGTGGATCTAATAATTTTTTTATCAAATATAGTTTTTATTTCCTTTTAAAGAAGTTATTTTTTTCCAATTGAAATTAGCACTATGTTAATTTCTTTTTCAATTTTTACTTCATGCAATGTTTATACAATATTTTGTAATAAAATATTACTTAATTTAATTTGTAATGTTAAATTTTTAATTTAAATTACAAAAATAATCCAGCACATATTAATAATAGTATAATAATAATATTTTTTTATAAATTTGAAATGAGAAATAATATAGACGATAAAAAAATTAAATAAGTTAGATGAAGTATTGTGTGTTAAAAATTTAAAAAATAAGATATTTTAAGAGTATTTATTGACTACTTTTCATTAGATGACTTATAAGTGAAATAAATTAGTAGTGAATTTATCCCAGCTTTATCAAATAATTTCTTTAACTTAGAAAGAAGAGAGCTTTATAACAATGTGAATGACAGACATGTTATTTTAAGAAAGAAACAAGGTTAGAAATGGAAAGTTGAAAAATTAGATATAAAGAATAGACGATGTGGAACCATATCCACTTCTCATACAGGACAGGGAAATGGCAACCATGTCCCTTACAGTTGCAGCACCTTCTCTTTCCTTTCCTTCAACTCCCTCTCTCACCAAACTCCATAGCCGTGTCCTTCACATCAAGCCCCTCCACTGCACTCCCATTCGCCAACAACACGTACTTCTTCTTTTCTTCGCCATTTTTGAATTCATTCAGCTCAAAAGCTTCTTCCACCTCATATGTTTGTTCTTGATCAAGGTTGATGCAGATGCAGCTATCATGTGTGAGCCTTGCAATGGAAAAGGGTGGTTAGTCTGTGACTTTTGTAAAGGACAAAAGACCAACATCAAAGCCGAAAACAAACGTATCTATCGAAGATGTCCCTCTTGCAAAGCCGTGAGTCATACACTATTTTGCAATGTTATTCACCTTTCAATGTCATTTTAGATATTAAAGCTCTGTGCTTTCAGGTTGGGTATGTCTTGTGTTCTAACTGCAAGGTCTTCAAATGCGTCACTTTTCCTAATTTCGAAGATTCCCAGAACTGAATTGACCAACAACTTTCTTTTTCACAATTTCATGCCATAGTGATTACGCTAGTCAGCAATAAGGATCGATTCTCTTGTTTATTTTCATTCTTCACACCTGCTCTTGTCGATCTCCTATACAATTTTACTTCTTTCAGATGAATCAATTTTATTTACTGGTCAAAAAGTTAAAGAAAGAGATGATACAGTGTTTCACTGTCATCTCTGTTTTGTATCTCATGGATTACTGTAAGTGATGTGATTCAAAGAATTGTAAATCTTGAAGCTTGATAATGTTATGCGTTCTTGATGCTCATTACAATTTTATTTTTTTTCGATTTAGATTTTTATATTGGAAGTGGGGGCCAGAGTATTGTGTTACAGAATCACCCTATTCATTTTTAAGCATGATATAATCAAGTAAGGAAAAGATTCTGCATTGTTAGAGGCTGATGATTTGAAAAAAATGGGAGTGGTTAGAGTTTTTCTTTTGATCATAGTTGCTCTCATTCATGTTGTTGTTGTTGTGTCCTGTTTTTGTCTAAAGACTATGAGTGACCAACACAATTGCATTTGAAATAAATTAGTGTACAATTTTTCTACTTTGAAAGGAATCAAATCCATTATACTTGTCAAAAGGTTTAAGAGATTAAGTGATGGAAAACTGTTTCCCTGTCATATTTTTTGTATGATTCAATGTTTCACTGTCATCTTTTTTATGTATTTCTTTTGGATACACTGCAACTGATGGATGATGCTATTAAAAAAGGTTGTACACTAACAGCTTTTCATGCATTTCGATGCATACTGTAGTGTTTTCATCTTTTCTTAATTTAAGTTTTATATTGCAAGTGGTGGCCAGTAGTAATTGTTATGAAGTCACCCGAAAACTGATAAATTATACATAAGATTCTGCACTATTGCAGACTAATCTCAGCCTCTGCTACGAAGAGACTATCAATAAGAAACAACAAGAAAACAGTCTTTACTACATCATGCAAGTCTTTCATTCGTTTCAATACAGCTAAGTCAGTCATTTGATTAATGATTAATATAAAAGAAAGGTAGTAAATTATGTTTTCAAAATTTAATTCAATGTTTTACATCAGGAAAAGGATATTTGAACAACTAACAATCACTTGTATAAATTTACTGGGTTGTCAAGATCATTAATCTTCACATTATGGTGTGGCAAAAAGATGTATCCAATTTGAAAACTGGGGTTGACGCTAACTGTTTGTCTGCATGGAACCGTTCAAAATCTGATAATCCTTTGAAGTATGGGAAAATCTGTAAGCAGGAAAATCTAATAATAGATTATTTTAATTGACCAACACAGTTCAAATAGAATCATCTTCAAAAGAAACCGAATAAATTGCATATTTAGGAAAAATCTAATCAAGTTTAACCTATTGTATTTTTCAAAATGATGCTTTGGTTAACGGTTTATAGATTCCATTTGAGAAATTCTTTGCTCAGGTGGTTAACAATGTTTAAATATGGTGAGTTGCAGGCTGTAGCATACTAGTTGATCACATGAAAATTTAAAGATTGATAGTTTGAAAAGGAATAGGGGCTGATAAAAACAAGAGTTATCAGGGCAACCTTATAAAAACAATGGATGTCTGTTTGATGTGTTACTCTTAAGGTTTCTTGTGAAAATTAATATACCTATATGAATCAAAATCACTTAAGTAATTTCTCTTATTAGAAGAGTGAGAAATGCTATAACATAGTCTCAGTCTTCTGTGATCATGCTCAGTCATCTATCTGTTCATGGTCTCAGTCAATATCTACATAACACAGACATTTTCAATTAACATAAAATAATAGTTAGACTAGATTTGGGTAAGATTATGCAGTCCAGAACCACATAATTTATCATTTTATCTTTCTACGTAGTACAATGAAATCTTTTCTGAGTGCATGTTCTCTCCTCCGTTAATTGGACAACGAAACAAGTTACATTTCTTTGAAACATCTTATCATAACAAGGTGAGTGAATGAAGGCTCGTATATGAATCAGAATCTCTTCTCAAGTTGCAATTACGCAGACATATTCTAATGATCATGAGATTTAGTTATGGAATCAACACGTGGTATCCTGGGAAATCTGACTAGAGTTGCTTCTGCATTTTTTTAAGCTGATCACACATGACACCAGTAAAAATATCACATTCTTGACTTAAGATCTAAATAGTTATCCTGATTTTTTTTTCTTTAGTGCTAAAAGGATTATTATTAAGAGAATGTTATAGATTTAAAAACAATATATGTTTTTTCTGTTAAATTGATGAAGGCAGCACATATATCAATGTAGGCCACTAAATTATTTGGCCATGTGCTACATTATAGTATTTAACACAAGTCCTCATGAACTTCGTGGAAGATTCCATATGCTGCAGAAGCTTGTAATTTAAGTCTAGTGCTTTCACATACCACAGATAACGAGGGTCAATTTCTCAACTTCCACCGTTACACATGTTTTCCCTTCTGAATTATGAATGCAGACATGTGAACTGTTCAGTAGAAGTTTGAAGATTTGATTTCTGTCAGTAAACATCTTCTGCAGACGTGTTGTTAAATTCATTCAGACAGTACTAGCTGAAAATCTTACATAATTTATAATATATAACTTAATCAAAATGTGAAAAGAAATACGCTACATAAATAACATCAAAGTTAAACACATCGTTGCCATCTATAAATTCTCAATGATGAGCAATACTTGAAGGCAAGTGAGTAGGATTTAATATTTCTAATGCACCATTGAAACATGTGTTGATGCATACGATACAGTGGCATTACAACTTGTAATCTCAATGATTTTTCTAAGGCACATGGGAAGGGAATTCAAATAAAGAGAAACAGTGACATGGCTTCTAAGATGGGAAACTTCCGTAGATTATCCGTATATGTTAATTTCCACTTCGGTTATCTGGTGAAGATCTCACATATGGCCACTCTCAGATATCAAAGATTTATCTTCAAAAACATAATACTTATAAATATATCCATGTTTACACACACTATGAAAACCATGTTTAAAGGAATGAATTGGTGTATGTTGTGGGAAAGATTTATTGAAAACTTTCATATGACTTTCCATTATCTAAACAACTTATCAAACTAAACACACTAATCATAGTAGGTATTCCTAGTATTTTCTGTTAACAAATTGATAGCTTATCTTTTTTTAACATGACAGCAAAGATTGAACCTCGTGTAAATCTATCCAAAAACTCCATTCTTAACTAGACTAATTGTGTAATGCCAAATTATAATATATAACTGAAGTGCAAACCTCATCTTATAAGCCGGTTTTGTGATACTGAGTTAGACTTAAAAATCTACTTTCTAATATGGTATCAGAATCATAACCGGTTTTATAAAGTTGAGTTTAGCTTAAAAACCACTTCTAATAAATTGGGTTAAATTCAAAGTTGTTTGAACACATCCTCTCGATTTTGTTTCATATATGTCTTTTTTTCATAGTTAAAGTTTGTCTCTAAACCGAGGAGTGTTTTCAGAATGAAAAGCACAGTTCCTTTCTTAACCTTTTAGCAGTGGTGAATCTAAGATTCGGTGAGAGCAATTTACTTTTCAAATAATATAAATTAATAATTATTATTATCATGTATAAATAGTCAACAAAATCAAATATATAAGACTAAAGAAGTAAAATAAAATAAAAAAATTAAAAGTAAAAAAGAAAATAACTATTTCTCTTCTGTTTGATTAGTCTATATACCTTTGGCTTGGCTGAAAGATTTGAATTGATTCTTCCCAATTAAAGAATACTTCTTCATTCACTAAATGTATAAAGTCAATAACTTCTAACGTGTTTCTGATAAGAACCTTCTGATTCATACTGATGTGCGTGCGTGATCACAAGTTACCCAATTCCTAACAGGTGCGAAAATATACAAAGGCCTAAAATTTATCATGTTATATTATTTATAATAAAAAGAAGAACACAGAAATAAATTTATGAACTGAAATGTAAAATAACAAAAGTTTGTATTCCAGAATAAAAAAATAGAAGCAGTACTCAGATTTGTCATCTGTGAAAGCTTTTTGTCTTATCATCACGAGTCCAAAATTGGTTGAGATACATGATTTGGACAATGAAAGTTGTATTCTTTGCCTAGAGGGTTATCTCAGTTGTAACTGATGAATTTGTTGGAATTCATTCTAACCCTCTCTTACATGGATGAGCTTCCACAAAGAAGAAAAGAAAAAATGTATAAAATTGTCAAAATCCTAAACTATCTGCACATTGGACTTTGAGGGTGATGAGAATAAGCAAGGTTGTTGGAGGAACAATATCCCATCATTTTCTCAATGCTAAACCTGCATTTCTGAGTGAAAAACTTGTCCTTTCTCTCTACTATCTTCAAGATACTCTCGAACACAGACACTTCACAAGGGATTCTGAGAACCCCAGTTTGTTCAAATCCAAACTCTTCCTCAGCTTCTCTGAGTAACATGTGAAAAGCTTGGTGACCCAGATACTCGGTTGGTATAACGAACCTGCTAAGGTCCACGCCAACACAAACAGCAACGTAGCCCTTGGGAACAACACTGCTCGATCCTCCTCCCTCACGTTCAGACAGAGAAAGTGTTCTTTTCAGAAATTTGATGCTTCTGCCGGTGCTGTTGCTGTTGCTGCTGTTGCTGCTGTTGCTGCTGTTACTGCTGTTACTGTTACTTGTACTTGTTTTTGAAGAGTTTGCAACCCTTCTCCATTTCTTAAGAATCTGTTGAAGCCTCACTATGTCTCTGATCTTGTTAGGTTTCTTGGTAGGATCCATGGACATGTTGTTTGAACCCTTGTTAAGGGTTTTTGGCTATATCATGAGAAGGGTTGGGTTAGGGTTATTATGGAACAATAGAACTGAACCTGGTTGAAATAGGTTGAGTGTGGCTAATGATATGGCTCCAATTTATAGAACTTCTGCTTTGGTTTGTGTTAATATTAAAAGGTTAAATTCTGAGAAGATGGAATATTATATTTGTAATGAGTGATTGGGTTTTGTATGTCACATGCATGCATGAGAAAACGAACAAAAAGTTTTGTCGAGGTTAGGATGAGTTAAACGTCAAGTTGCGTTTCCCATGCTTGGCATGTGAGTGATTAGTGCAAGTCAGAGCTTTCCTTCTACCTCACCATTCTTTGTTTTGGAAGCTAAATCCACCATGGTTTTCATTATTTTAAATCACCCATGACTAGGTCTAAGATATTCACTATAAAATTATTAGTTTATGTTCTGCAATAAAACTTAATGGAAGCTTGAAAGGTAGTTATTTTCTGATTTCATTTCCAAGGCAAACTGATGTATAAACAGTCAAAGCTCGCCTCGTACAATGCAACGGTACATGTGTACCCACTGTACAACATTAAACTCATAATACTTTTAGTTTAGGATAATGATACCTACACGTCTTTTTTTATAATTTGAATATCATCTATGTCTTATTGTGTGATTGGTTCTAAAATTGGTATTTATGATTATTATTATTGCAATTTTGGATCAATCATACAACATGTAAATGATATTCAAATATTGTCAAAAAAAAAAAAAATTGTTGAAGTATATTTTCCGTTAGTTTATAAAGATTTGAGTTATAGTGTTTTTCATCATGGTCGAATGTCAGAAAAGTCCCATGTCCGATAAAAAATAAATAAATATGAATTTATATATATATTATATATATCTTTATATAAATTATTTTTTAAAATTGAATTGAGTTTAAAATTTATATTAAGACATTAGATCATGAGACTTATTCTATTGGATCATTTATTAATAAACAAAAATAAAATTTTAAAATACGTCTTTTTTAATATATATTTTAATCACGTTGATTCTATCTAAATAATTACCAAGCTTATTTCATAATATTTTTTTATTTCCTGTGTTGTCAATTTTGAAATTGCATGCAGTTCTATGTTGCATTTTGTTTTTTTCGTTGTTTATGTCTATCAGTTGCGCATGCTCAGTTTGAACAACCAAAACCTGAAACAAGTTCACTTCTCCAATCACCTTTTATTTTCTTTTGTTTTATTTATAATGATTTTGAGATGGGCTTGATTGAACAAGACCAAACTGGAAGTCAAGGAAATAGTTAATTATTACTTATTTTATTTGATTTTAAAAAATTAAAATTATGCTATTTACTTACAATCTCTATTAGTACTTGCTAAATTATCTTATATGAACAGTGACTAAAGTGTTTACAATGCTCATATATATTTTTTATCATTAATTTTCTTCATCACTAAATATTAGTCAGAGAGTATATAATAGAAAATTGGGTTTTCTTGGTGCAACTTCTTCCACAGAAAAGTCTCCAGAAAAAATTACGGAAATGTCTTTATATTTTAAGTACATTTTCCACAAATTTAAATTTAAAGGAGAAATTGAATATATCTTTAAATGTCAAGGAATTTTCGCACATAATTTTCTTACAGGGTTTTTCTGTTGAATTGAAGATTATAATTAAGAAGACAATATAATGTTCTAAAAATGAAGTCCCCATGATATACGGCATTATTAAAAATAGCTGTCGGTTAAATTCATCATATTACAGGTTCAATGCACTAAATAGCTGTTGGTGAAGCAGAAGAAAAAGAAAGGTAACTACTATAATTTTTTTATAAGAAAGAGTAGAATAATAAAAACATCTCTATCCAGAACGACAAAGCTGAAAGTTATAGCTAGGTTTATTGCTGAATTTATTTGTTTCATCTTACGTGGCTAACAACGAAATTACCATTTAACTATGTTCAGCTTCAAGAACTATCTCAATAATGGCTACTAGATAGATTATAATAAACTTCAAAGGAGAAAAAGTTAAGGGGTGACAGAATTTGGAACAAGTTTATTTAAAATAGTTAACAAAACAAATTAAAATTAACAACTTCAAATTAAATTTGTTACGCTCATAGCTGACCAATCAACACAATTGAACAAAGTTAAAGCGCAATTAATATTAGAATAATTACTGATGAGTGGTTAGAAATAAATTAATTAGCCAAATTCTAATAAATTCTATAAACAGACGAATAAACTCACTTTTACATACAATTGAATTATTATAGACCTACATAGAAAGATTTTAACTTGAGCTGTCGAAATGTATTCTGCAGATATCCTATACCGGTCAATTATATGGAACAGAAAACAGAACAAACATTCCGCGAACAGAAACTTTACACAGGCCTCATCTGATCCCATTTCAGCATAAACAAAATTCAATACTTTTACTGACTTAAAAAATTAAGCAAAAAAATATATCACTAACCCTAATGGAAAACTTTGGCCTACCTAATTTAAAACAGGCAAAAATGATTTGCAAGAGAAAAGAAGGTTGGTTACGTGACGTAGTTGAACAGTTACGTAAATGGAGGTGAACAATTTGTATTTCTGAAAAAAATTGATAAAATATTATGATTTTGTTAGAAAAATGTGAAGGCAATTTGACTTTTAATTGTAATTGGACAGTTATGTCCGACCTTGATCCGCATTCTCATGCGTCATTTCAGATAGGTTAACGATGCGTTGCATTTGCATGCTGATATTGAAGAGAAGAGCAAATACGTATCACTGAACAACCTCTCATTATTCTTTCGATTAAATGTTATTTCAAAAGTTGTATTTTATTTCTAAATTAAATTTTATATAAAAGTAACGTAAAACATTTTTTTAACAAATTATATACCCAGCCTAAAAAAGAGACTAAATATACATTGATTAGGAAAATGATTTCCACATATATGCAAGAGATATTCATACAATTATGAGCGAATAATCAAAATTGTAGGTTCGTTCAAATAGTTAGTCATGAAAATTCTTTCATAATACTCAATACATAAACCAACATCATTAACAAGTTAATTAAGCTCAGTAACATCAATTGAGGGGTTTATTTGACAATTAAGTTTCACTAGAAGGATTTTCATTCACTATTACTTAATAAAAGTGATCATTTAGAATCACTTTGACTATTGGGTCTATATCAAGGAGGGGGTTCACTAAAGAGATACAATACGAATGAGATATGAGTCCAACTATATAAATGATTGACACCACTCTCTACCAAAAACCTTAAGGTAATGGATTAATGGGTCTTTCATCTTATATAGTGCTCTACTTTCTTATTTTTATCTAACGTGGGACTTAGACTCACACTTGGATTCCCAACAATCTCTCGCTCAAAGGTGAGTCTCTTTCACATAGATACACTTTCCTTCCAACGGAAACACTCCAACCAACCACAATCACGAGTAACCCTTTCCAAACGCCATATCTTAGCGGAACTCACTTACCTGAATACTCTTTGTTAGGAAGACTTTCGGTATAAGGATCATTATGATCACTAAAACAAATCATCGCCTTTGATACCACTGTTGGGTCTATATCAAGGAGATGGTTTCAATAGGAAAACATAATACCAATGAGATATGAATCCAACTATATAAAGGATTGGATGAAATGAAGAAAGAGACTCTTTTGACATTAATGTAGTCATGCATTCTACAATTATCCTTCATTATTTGCTTTAGAAAAATTATTTACTTTTCCCTTTATTATTTTTTTTTCTACAACAATAGAATCCAATGATATGTGACTAATACTTTCAAAGGCCCATTTAGTTCATCACTCTCCAAAGTCCCTCTTTCAAAATTGTCATCTTCATCGGTTATCAACTTTTGACTTATACTTATCAATTGTCCATTCTGTCAAATTTATTGACTCAAAACTTCACAAGTGTTAGGCCCAATTAAGCCACTTTCAATATATTTTTAATCATTTAAAACTTAATCAGAAAATAAACAAATAATAATTTTTTGTCTGACATATATTTTAAAAGTTTCAACATTTTTGCACCACTTTTTTTTTTCATTTTCCAAATTCAACAATTTGATCTTGTTTTCAAACCGTCGTAAAGGTCGACAATTTAAAGAAAAAGATAAAATCAACGTTTTGATGTTTCATTCCTTATTAGACAACAATTTGAAATTGTTAGACAACAATTAAATTATTATTAAATAACAAGTCGGCAAAAAATAATTAATTAATATATTTATTAAGTTGAATAATATTTTAAAAATTATTAAAATGTAAAATAGTTTTTATTATAAATAAAAAGTTATAATGAATTTACGAATTATTTATAAATTAATATCTAACGCTAACTAGGTTTGAAATACTTTTAAATTAGTCTGTAATTTTAGTTTATAAATTAATTTATACACTTTCCTTAATAGTCAAAACATTAATTATTAATGTTAAAGATTAATTTAGATTGGTTTAATGTCTCAATAAGTTCCTATTTTCACCCATAATCTCAAATAGGTCTCTTTTTTTTTTCGGCGTCTCAATTAAGTTCTTATTTTCTTAAAATTGAATCAAATAGGACATTTCCTTCAAATTGAGATGACGCCGTTAAGAAGGGTATCTTGATCGTGTAGTTTTTTATTACATGACATTGAAAATGTGACTGACTTTCTCAATGGCGTCATCTCAATTTGACGGAAAGGTCCTATTTGATTTAATTTTACAAAAATTATGACTCAATTGAGACGACAAAAAAGAGAGGGACCTATTTGAAATTCTGGGCGAAAATAGAGACCTATTAAGACATTAAACCATTTAGATTTTATTTCATAAATTAATTATAATTTTTTATTTATAATAGAGATCATTTTACATATAAATAATTTCTAATTTACAAAACAGTATCTAACTCAATTATTATGACTAATTATTTTAATCTTTAAAATTGTTTTCTATTTAATTATTTTCTTATAATATTGTAATATCTTTTATAATGTGATGATTTTGCAAAGATGTGATGAGTGTGTGAATAAAAATTCGCCATTTCAAGAAAAAGTAAGTTGAAGATAAAATTAAAAAAATAGAAGTCTTTACTTATAAAAATATTTTATTAGTTATTGATTTTATATTTTTTAGTCTCATTGATTATAAAGCATATTTTCTTAGTTTTCTTTGTAAAATAAATACAAATAGTAATTTTAATCTAAGGTGTGTTTTGATCAATCAAGTCAACAAAAAAAAAAAGCAAAAGGTAAAAATAAACAGCAGCGATGTTCAACAAGGAATTACAATGAAAGAAGGAGTAAGAAGCAACCATTCAAGCTTTTAATTCATACTAAGTTTGTTTTTATGAAAAATAAGTCCAGCATGAAATATTGTGATATATTTTAAATTTTGAGTTTCTCTTATTTTCTTTTAACTGTGTCGACACTCATTTATATTAGAGTGTTAATATTACCTTTTGGGATAAACATTTGAATTTAAAAATGACTTATCATTTAAATAGTCATGTCTAATTTTGTATGAGACATTTTCTATATATGGAATTGGAAAAATGTTTTTGACTCATTATATATGTAAAGAAACATATTTAGAGTTTTACTTTGACTTTTTAATAAATATATAAGAATTTCAATAATTTTAACTTACTTAATACATTATGTTAATTATTTAACTACGGATACAAAAAATACTTTCATATTTTCAATATCATCTAAATTTATGTCAATTATTGAATTATAAATCATTTAACTTATAAAGTTTAGTACATATATAGTAATGAAAGAAAATATGTCTATGTAACCTAATTGATAGCAGGAATGAAAGAATAACTATTATTGTACATCTTTAGAATAAATATAAAATAAAATCTAAATCATATTAAATAATATCCTAAGATCGACATATAATTTTTTTTTCATTTAATTTCCTTTTCTTTTATAAAGTTCCAAGAATCAATGTGTCTCTCCATTTTTTTTCAATTAAACATGGTTCAGACAGTGCTTAGGAAGTTGTCTTTATTTTGTTAATAGTTAAATAGTTTTTTTTTTTTTAAAGAAGTATAAATTTTATAAATCTATATAAAACCCTCCGGTCGGGAAAATGTTTTTCACAATTTTGGTGAGTTATTTAAAGTTGAGATAAATAATGCATCTACAAAATGCATATTTTCTAAATTTTAACATAGCTTTTAAACAGTAAATTGAATTCACATAGTATGAAAAATGAAAACCCGTTCACTTTGACACATAACTACGGCTAAGATTTAAATTTAATAAATTTAACACGTTCTTAGATTTTATAAGTTTTGGACAAGTTACCTCAATAATCATAGTTTACAGCAAAGCTAACATCATCTCTGATTTGTTAAATAATAATAAAAAATTTAAAATTCAAATATGAATTTAAATTAACAATCTGGAGTAAAAAAAAGAAAGTCATTGTTACATTATAACTTTATAGAAAATAAAATAAAATGGTTTAAATGTTATTTTTTTTTTTAACTATTCTCAACGGTAAAAATGGTATAATAGTGAAAAATAAATTTTCGTCTATATCGATTGACTATATTTAACAAGTCACTATAGTAAAAAGATGAACTATGAAAGAATTGTAATTTTTATAAATTTTTTAACAATAATTATCTAAATAATCGCTGTTAAAAGTAGAAATGATAACAATTATTCATAGAATTGTTGTTAAAAATGGGACAAATGAAAAATAACGACAGTTATATAGGACCATTATTAAAACTTTGAGAAACAACGACAATTATATAAAGAATTGTCATCGAATATGTTGTACTTTCATGACAAAAATGTATTTAAGTCTCATCCTCACCTATGGTTGGTATTTTATATTTATTCAAGAATTTGTTTTTTTTGTTTGTGATTTATCTCTACGACTTCAGAAGCAAGCAAATGGTTGACCCATGAAAAAATTATGTGTCTTTTAACACTCATATGGGGATGTTTTTCTACTATACTCTGATAGGTTTGTTTTTGTTAATCCCGTCATGATATGCAACACATTATTGTTTTTAACAACCATCGTCGTTTGAGATTTTTCATAACTATTATTTTAATCGTCGTCGCTTTTGTTAGATTTTCAAAGACGTAACTACTAGTCTAGGTTATTTTTATAGCACTACTCATATCGTGTTATAGTTTCATAAAATCATAAGCAAACTTAGAGATGCAATTGATCAGAATTTCAATACAGCACAAAATATAACGAATTTCATTATTACTTCACGACAATACTAAGTTTTGTCTTCATAAGTAAATTCATTAACATAATACGAATATGGGTTTTAAATATTAAATTTGGATTGTGTTGGATTTGTCTTGAATTCGACCTAACCTAGTAGTTGTTTAGTCTTGGTTTACACTGTTTAACATGTTTTAACTCAAATGTCAATCTTTAACATGTAAAAAATAAATTAACATCGTTGAATCATGTTAACTTTTTGGCAAGCGTAAACTGTATAGGTAGTAATCGGTAAGACCGAATATCGTTTTCCAAGAGACTAACATAATACTAAATAATTGTACAATTATAATAATTAATCTAAACAAAAGAATAGTTCCTTAATTTGATATTATATGCAATAAAGTAAATTGATATATAAATGACAAAGATGAACTTAGAAAATGGAAAATGTTAGAAATGGTATGAATTGATATTGTTGGGGTTAGATTTCAATGGCTTCACTCTCATGCATATAAAAACTTACATCCTCTCCGTTAATATACTAATGTCAACTCATAAGTCTACTTAAACCCTAATCCCTTATTAGAATGGACCTACATTTTCTTATTAAGAGTCAATCTCTTAAATCCCTAATCAACAAACTCGCTTTATAAACTAGGGTTTAAGAGAACCAAAAGGTCAAGCTCGATTCCTACATACAAGCTTTATTGTATATTGTTCCTAGTCTAGGTTTTAAAAGAGATTCCAATACCTAACGAGGCAAGCATCAAGCTATGAATGACAACATCAAAGCGAACATTAAGTACATAAACAATAATACTAGCATTTAATAGAATAATCACATATATATATATATATATATATATATATATATATATATATATATATATATATATATATATATATATACACACACACACACACACACTCAAAGCATTTGCAAAGTACAAGAAAGTTTAATTGTTACATATACCCTCAATAAAATGGGTTTAACTCTCCATTATTATGGAGAGCTCAATGTTTCAAAATGAAATATGTAAGAAGATGAAGATACAAGAAGGAAGATTGGATGCTTCCCACAAGTCCCAACAGACCACCAAGCTTTCCAAAGAGTGAAAAATTACATCTCGAATAATTGAATATGAGCTTTCCTTAAGCAACTAGAAGAAATAGGACACAATTCTCCACATCAACATAAGTATCGCTCAACGCAACCTTCACACCACTTAACTCTACATTTTAAAAGACGAATGATGCTCAAAACTAACTACTTGACACTTGACATTAACTTTTGCAAATAAAATGGTGCTCAATGTTGTTTTCTTGGTACTTAGTGGTAGATACAAGACTGAGAGGTTTTATCTTTGTAATGATAACGCTCAATGACAATGAGGTAACGCTCACAAACATATGAACTTCATGATCTTTTATTTTTTGTTGTTCTTCCTTATTCTTTGGATTGCTAAATTCTTTGATTTGATAAAGAACTTTCTATTATTGGATAAAAAAAATGATAAGTAATATACTTAAATTAATGTAATCCAAAATATAATTATTTAAAAATAAAATAAAATTTGAAATTAAAAAGGATAAAAGTTAAAGTTATATCCATTAATATTTAAAGTTTAACTATCAAAATATAAAAAAAAATAGACAAAAAAAATTA
Organism: Vigna mungo; assembly: GCA_036885675.1. Lineage (NCBI taxonomy): Eukaryota > Viridiplantae > Streptophyta > Magnoliopsida > Fabales > Fabaceae > Vigna > Vigna mungo. Next base: position 39,465,356 of record CP144699.1, on the reverse strand, counting down.
AAATTTTGCATTTAAGTTTAAAATTTAAAAACATATTTAAAATTTTATAATTTGTGTGTGATGATTGTGAAACTGATAAGGTGAATATATCTTGATAACTATTTGTCCTAAAACTCTAGCATCTGTTCCCTGACATTAACCATGAAATCTTGGGTTTCGAAAACATTGGACCATTAATGAACACATGTTTTCCATGAATTCATACGTCACCCTAGTTAATTGTTCAGTTCACACAAACTATAATTGTGCCCAGGCATCTTCCAAAGCATATTCTATTTAATGGCCTTATTCTATTCAATCCAATTGCCTCCAACTGTTACCATGTTCGAGAACCTTAATCAAATTAATGCACAAATTGTTTTAAAATAGTATAACATATTTTAATAATTTATAATTATTAAATACAGACTATTTTAGTACTGGAAAATCTTGAATTTTGTTATTATTAAATACAAAAAGAGATTGATAAAACAATATCAAAGATATTATATTACGTTTCAAATCAAAATGAGCTGTTTCTTAAATGTTCCATACTAGAATTTGTGATTGAAGTTGAAACAAGTAAGAAAAAGATTTTAGGGTAGCTTTGTTTTGTCTCTTGGTTTTGGAACAGTGTTGTCAAAAGTGGACATCAAGTCTCCACTAATTGCAAAGGTTTGTTGTCCACCCACTTCCCATGCCCATAGCACCCATTAGGTATGTACTGTTATCTTCTTCTTTTTCAAATTGGTAAATAATTTATGAAAAAAATTAATTTTTTTTCATAAATTAAAATTTGTTTATACATAAATGAACAAAGAGATTAAGATTAAAAAAATATTTATAGTTTTTAAATAAATCAATATTTTATTTTATTTTTTCACTTTCATTCATTATTTTGCTATTTTCATTAATCTATCTGAAGAATGTATTTATCCCATGGTGATGCAAATAAAGAAAATTTGAAAAATGTTTTTTTACATTATACCACTTGAAAATCTATTTTTAAAAGTATTTTGATTATTAAAAAAATAAAGAAAGAGAAGGATTGAAAGGTAAAATAATAGATATAGATTTGTTGGGTGACAAAATAATACTACCCAACTTCTTTTTTCTTTCATTTCCTCTAACATAGCTTCCCATAGACAACAATGTCTTTAAAAATCATTCACATCACATTGTCAAATTTTGCTTTTTTCTGTTTAGATTCTCCATATGCAAACTTTCATTTTTTGCTTATCAAAAAAGAAAAAAGAAGGATTATTCTTATAGACCAACATAAAAGAAGTAAAACTCTCTTCAAATATAGTTTCTCTCTGTTCACAACAAATTTTAACTCAATACTTAATTCAAGAAAAAACAAACAAACTTGTCATTGTTTCTTAACTCAGTAGTGTGACAAATTTAAAAAATATGTTGGAAATGGTTAATTAGTTTGATTTATGAATAACAGCAAAACTATAATTTGATTAAGTCAATGAATGTTTGGAAACTGAGCCTTCATTGTGTAACAACATATACGTACTTTTTTTTATTTTGTATGTCTTTACCCTTTAACTTGCTTTTGTTTCTCTTTGACTACCTTTTTCAAAGTCTGAAATGATTTACTAGCTAACTAGCTACGGAAAGCGATAAATTATTGAGCATGGCATGTATCATAATATAATAAAATTTAATTTAATCTAAATAGAAAAGATGTTTGTTTTTTAAAATTATATTAGTGACAGAAAGAAAGAAATTAGTGAAGGAAACGGTTGTGTTGTGTTGAAGTTAACCGCGAAAGAGCGTTTTGTTTGAGTGGATTGCGTAGATTATAGAGAACGCACTTATGATTAGCCAGTCTCGCATGAGATGAGTGAATAATGGTGTTGGACATTGGGCCCAATTTGGGCCCACTTCACTTGACAGTGGCCCTTTCCTTATCTCCTATTTCTCTCTCTCAATAATCAAATGCGCTTTGTCACAATTTCACTTTCCTTTCTTTCGATCAAACCTTATCACTTCTCTTATATTTTAACAAATTTTTGAAAACAGTGTGATAATAAATTATTATTTATTTAAGGTTTATTTGCTTCTTTTGTCTCCAGTTTGGTTGAAGTGTGTCAAATTCGTCTTCCTTTTAGAAAAATGTCAATTTCGTCACCATATAGAAAAAATTTGTGTCAATCAAGTCATTTCCGTTAAAAATAATTGCTTTTAAAACTCACTTTATCCACTCCAATATCAGGGATCTGACCCATGAATTGGTTATTATTCAAAACTCACTTTAAGTTTTTAACACCATTAGTTTGTATTTCACGGAGATGACTTGATTGACACAAATTTTTTTTATATGGGGACGAAATTGACATTTTTCTAAAAAGGAGACGAATTTGACACACTTCAACTAAACTGGGGACAAAAGAAGCAATTAAATCTTTATTTAAACATATACAAGGTTGAGAGTTTGACACTTCAAAATATGCGTGCGATATACTAAAATATTATTTGATAGGCAAACAATATATAAGTTGTGAAAGCTTGACACTAATGTATCATATAAATGGTGGAATAACATTTGATAAGCAACATGACACAAAAAGTGTATTAATAAACATTTTAATTAATGTTACAGTTATATTATAATCAATGTTTTTCATTATTATTACTTTTGTTGACTTAAATGAAAATAATAAATACAACTAATCATATTAAAATACTCACACAAATATACATCCAATTATTACATTGTTAAATAAATATACCTTGGTGTTTCAAAATTACTTATACAGTCATTGCAATTGTTAATGCATGCATAAAAATACCTTGGTATAATTTGCCAGCTTTAAGGTTGAAAATATCTCGAAAATTACGTGTCAATAAGAATTTTTTTTGTAATTTTAGCAAATGTCAGCAGAGAAAGCACCTTTAAATTTAGATTTACTAACATTATTTAATATTTTGTGGTGTATTTTTCTTTTTAAATTTGTCATAGTTATTTGCATCTCAATTAGTTAAATATCTCATTAAAAAAGTGGCTTAAAGCTAATAAAATCAAATACAGTTTTGATTTGGTTCGATTTCTTATTTAATAAAATGTTTTACAATTTTCTTTGAATTGATTTTGTAAGACTTTTTATCTAGAATTATAGTAATTATTATTTTTTTTTTAAATTTATCATAGAAATTTGTTTTAAAATATTTGTTATAATTTTTATTACATTATTATTGCTGTAATAATTATTCTTTTCGTATATTCATAAATCAATCACATACAAATAAAAGTATAATATAAATTGTTATGATGGGGGATATAAATAGATTATAAATATTAGCGAAAACAATCCGCGCAAGTGTGTTATTATTTTATGATAGTAAAATTAATAAAACAATAATAAGTTTTATTATATTATAAAATTAAATAAAAATATTTTTATAATTTATTTGTTTTGTAAATAATTTTTAATTAAAAAATATTTAAAAAAATCAAATAAAAAATATTAAATTTAAAGAGACGGTTACTTAAAAATATAAAAAGTAAAATAATAATTTTAACTTTAAATAATTTTTATCAAAAAAATTCTCTTTATATATATATATATATATATATATATATATATATATATATATATATATATATATATATATATATATATATATATATAGATAGATAGATATTATTTCAATAAAATAAAGTTTAGTTTGTCTCAATTTTTTATTTTCAAACCAAATCACTTGATTGAAAAAAAAAATCAATCTAGTTTTTCTTAAAAAAAGTACATTCTGACTGTTTAAAATTTCTTAAAATACACATCAATCAAGTTTATATACCACTAATCCTACAAGCTATAATTATACGTGCAAATTGAAAGTTCATGAATACATCAAAATCAAACACAAGGTTAAAAGAACTTTTTTAGACATTTCCCCATATATATATATATATATATATATATATATATATATATATATATATATATATATATATATATATATATATATATATATATATATATTAAGACAATTATTCATACATCATCACTTTAAATCAACCTATACCATATAGTCTATATATAACAAGTAGGCAAGTAGAAAATGGGTGTAACTAATTGGAAGATAGAAAAAGCAAAGAAAAACACATGTAATGGGTGCTAAAAGCTGTTCAAAAGAACCCCACATGTAATATATGTATTAGGGTAATGCTTGTAAATTAATGAGAAAAGTAGGGTTCTTCTTTTTTAATTCAAGTACAGATTGAATTGAGTTTGAAATAAGTCCACATTCATCCTTGCTTTATCTGTATATAAACCATGTTTGCCACTGTCAGAGAAAGAAGGAAATTTATAATATATGAAAGTTCAGTTGAGAGTGATTTCTCTTCAAGATAGCTAAGTTTTTAGAAACTAAGTGACATGGAATGGAAGAAGTGTTATTTGGATGTGATATTGGTGCCCTTAGGATTTCTTATGAGCATTGGTTACCATTTCTGGCTCTGGCACACTGTTCGAACTCAGCCACACACAACTATCATTGGCATCAATGCTAGTGGCAGACGCAATTGGGTTGCTACCATAATGAAGGTATCTTATAATTTACTTCCACCTCTCAGATTTAACCTCCAAAATTTCGATAAAGATAGCTTATAGCAGTAAAACTTACGTAAAACAAAAATCATCTCAACTTGTTTTAAACCAGAACCAATATGGATCTACCATCATCTTCTTCAATGTAAAACTAAATATGTCAAACACTATCTAAAATCATATGTACTCGTGTTTTCTTAGCACTTGATGATGAACCTTCTTTTTAGCAGGTTAATTACCAAAACTGGTATATATGGACTGATGAAAAAGTGAAAGTATTTTGTTTTCCTAAACATCATTTTCCTTCCCCACGCTTTTTTCTTAAGTTTTTTTATACTAGAAAACAAAACAAGATTGTTCTTATTCACGCAATGCAAAATGGTTGGAACGATGAGACGTAGATAATGTGCATGCAAATCTACATGTTATTAATACATTGAAAAAATGACATTTCGAATCTATCACACTTGTTAATTTTAGCTTTTATATTCAAATTTACCCTTACTCGGAGTTTTATAAACTATTTAATCTATTGTTTGTTTGTATCAATCTACTCAAAAGATTTCAGAGGTATCTATTTAAAAATGGTGTTTCTTGTAACTTTGTAGGAATCCTATGTGTATATTCGCTTCAGTTATAGTTTCTTCAGTATATTCCAGTTTTAACGTGTTGTGACAACTTTAATGGTTATCACCAATAGGATTATTTACTTATTATTGTTCTGATAAATTTAATAAAAAAATATGTATCAAAATGTTATAAAAAAATCTGCACTAACATTTCATTATCCCCGGCAAATAAAGAAGATTATCCCATCAAAGTTTTGTCAAGTATCATACGATTAATCGCATGTGGACAAGTCATTGTACTGCATGAAGAAGTGCATGTCTAGCGTTGCACTTTTGATTACTCAATGTTTTGTTCCACTAGTTTTATGGTAGAGTGAATGGTGAGCCAAATGAGCACACGCATGAGAATAATTCAAGAATGATGAACTTTTTGCAGGACAACGACAAAAAAAACATCCTAGCTGTTCAATCACTGAGGAACACAATCATGGGTGCGACCCTAATGGCCACAACCTCTATTCTGCTATGTTCGGGCTTAGCAGCAATCATAAGCAGCACCTACAGTGTGAAAAAGCCACTTGAGGACACAGTTTATGGGGGTCATGGAGAGTTCATGGTATCACTCAAATATGTCACTTTGCTCTCCATTTTCCTCTTCTCATTCTTCTGCCATTCCTTGTCCATAAGGTTCATCAACCAAGTCAACATCCTTATCAACACCCCACAGGACCCCATGTCCTTGGTCAACCCTGAATACGTTAATCAGATCTTGGAGAAAGGCTTCCTTCTTAACACTGTTGGAAACAGACTCTTCTACGCTGCTCTTCCTCTTCTGCTTTGGATCTTTGGTCCTGTTTTAGTCTTCTTCTGCTCTCTCACTATGGTTCCAGTCCTTTACAATCTTGACTTTGTCGTTCCTGCCAAGGATAAGTTGCACGTAAATCAAAATACACATTTTGTATGACCTAATATCTAATGTAAAAATCATCACTCATCAGTTAAGTAAGACTTCAACTTCGTCTTTATATTAACAATGTAAGAGTTCAACATGGTATCACAAATTATCTTATTACCGTGTTCAATAACCTGGCTGTTCACAATGAAAATCATGCAGTAATCCATTTTTGTTGGAAGTTCCATATAAGATTACACCAATTTAATAAATGATAATAAAACTTATTTTATAAATTAGTTTGGAGAGATTAAATTAAATTTTAAATCTGTTAAGCGACGTATATTTAAGCCTATCCATGTTGTAATATTAATTCATGAAACTAAATATCTTCTTTAAACAGTTTTGAGATCATCCTTAAAGCAAGAGTTGCAGTCATTATTATCTAATTTTTAATGATGATTTAATTAACGTAGATATTACAGTTCCAATAATTATAGTAATAATTGTCATCATGTATTTTTTTTTTTTAAATATTAGTTTATTTTTATGGCTATCTCAGTCTTACATTAAATTATGATTCTTATTCGATAATTCATATAGGGCTACTTTCTAGTGAATTTATAAAATAATGACTTGAGCATAACCAATGTCATTCGTCACTAAAACACATTTATAACTCAAAAGTCATTGTAAAACACATAAAAAAATATTAATTCTAAATTAGCAAATTACGAAGTGTAAAAGCTATTATAATGGGTGAACTACGCTAGAGTATTATAAAATACTAACAGAATATTATGCATGGAGTAAATAATACTTAATAGTTTTGTCTTCATGAAATAATGGACAATGATAGGTTAATATAGATATTTTAAAAATATTTTGATACAGTATATTTATTATTTTTTCATTAGGTTTCTGATTCCGATCTCTTTCAATTTTGACTTGCATAATAGTAATAATAGGCACATTTATATATTTACGAATAATGCAAATAAAATTACATAATATAATATTAATATAAATGAATGTAGTTTTTCTAAAACGATTTCAAATAAGTTGTAGCAAGTTGTAAAAAAATAATCTCGTCAAAAACAATTTTAATTACGTAAATATAAATATAAATTAAATTCTATAAAATGAAATTCTAAACAACTTTTTAATAGTCAATATTTGTTTCACTGGTAATTATTTTTAATTTCACTTTAAAAAAAATCGAAACAATAATTTGAAAGCGTAAAAATAATCGGTTAAATTGAAAAATTCATAAGATAAACTATACATTTTCGATTTGATCGGTCAAAATATTTATGGAATGTGAAATCTAAAATTCATATATTTATTTTCAAATTAAATGATCTGAAATTTTCTGAGTTATCCAATCCTATATTTTTTTTTAAAAAAAAAAGTTAATCTAAATTGTATAATCTAGTTGGACTTTCAATTTAAAATATCAGACATTCTCAAATTAATATTTTATATTTTCCAATTCAAATTAATTCTAAATTGTGTAATGATAAATAAATAAAAAAGTCATTAAAATAATTTGTAAAATATAACGTAAGACTTACCACACAAGTAACTTGAAAACCTTGAACGACCAGAAGCCAAAATCATCACCACCGCAGAGTAAAAAATGGACTAGGAAGTACTGAAAATAATTATAGGGGTGCAGAAAGAGAAAGCATTAACATTAAGCAAACAAGGTTAGTAGAGCCCATACAATTTGATATTTCATAAGAACTAACATCAATCCCTATCTATTTTTTAATAAAAAATAAAAATTAATAGTTTTATCGTATATAATTGTTTTTACGTACCTCAATAAACATATTAAATAACACAGTTTAATAAGACTCTTTAAACCTATTTATTATAAAATAATTTATCTTATGTTTATTTCAGGTTCTCGTGTTATAATTAAATCTTTATAGTTTAATATGATATTATTTATCATTTTATTATTATTTATTAGATTTTAGATAATATTATTTTAATAAAAACATAAACTGACTATCTATTTTCGAAAAATATCCACTTCATGATAAATATTTACTCTCATTTATAAGATTTAGATATTCAAGATCCCGGTGAGAAAAATAATACTTCACGATTAGATGAATTTATAAACTTGGTTTAATAGTCAATTTAGTCATCACTTTGATTGAAAAATCTCAATTTAATCACTCGTTATAAAAGTGTTTTAAATTAGTCCTAACTTTTAAAATAGTGGGTCAGATTAATCCCTTTCGTTAAATATAAGTTAACCAAGTTAATAGACGATGATGTGACACAACTTAAAGCTAACGAGGAACCAATCTAACACATAAGGTTTTAACTGTGTCACATTATCATCCATTAACTTCGTTAACTTATATTTAACGAAAGGGACCGATCTGACCCACTATTTTAAAAGTTAGGACTAATGTAAAAGACTTTTATAACGAGGGACTAAATTGAGATTTTTCAACCAAAGTAGGGACTAAATTGACTATTAAACCTATAAACTTTTTTAGTAATTGTAAATTTTAGAAACAAAAATCAAATTGAAACTTTAAATAAATCAAAACAGCAAAAAAATCTAACTTGAGTTGTTTTTTGTTTTTTTCTTTCAATATTCTGGGCTTAGTAAAGCCCAATTGCTCACTTACGCAACGGTGAATTTAATGTTTTAAAGTTTGTACAGTGACCGACATTGCTTCCTCCCTGCGTCTTCGTGTTTTCTTCCTCTACCCTCTCTTAGGGTTTGCACGCTTCAATTTTTTCCCTAACCGAACCGCGAAGCCCCCTAATTCTCTCATACTGCGCCTCTGCAACGAAGGAATTCTACAGTGCTGCCCGATAAGGTAACCGTGTTTTGTTCCTTGATGCCCTTTTTTTCCTTTGGAGATTTGATTTCCAAATCTGACTGATTTCAATTATAGCTCATTCGTCTTTTGTTTACCGATTTTTTAACACGATTTTATGTAAGCCTAAAAGTTTGGTTTTCTGCTTCTCTGTGTACGAGTTAGCTCCCCCATTCGTTTGTGGTTGCGACAAAAAACACTGTTCAATTATCTTTTCACTCCGTAGGTTAACATTCTGTTTAGTAAATTTTACTTGGAGGTTTTGCAATTAATTTTGTTGTCTACCATGGACTCATTGTCTGTGTTAGGCCACTGTTAATATTTGTTCAAAATTCTTGTATTTTCCAGTTGATAGGTTTTGGATCTTTCGTGTGACTGTTTTTTCTTAAATTGTATACACTGGTGGGGAGGGAGATGGCCCAAAAAGCTTTGTAGGGTGAAGTTTTCGGGACATGGTGTTAGGATGTGTCGTCCTTAGGGTATTTTGCTACTTCTGTGTTCACTTTAGTAAGAGAATAAAACATAATAGAAAAGAGAGGATGTAGGATAGAATTGATAGTGTTGTCATTGTAGCCATGAATTGTGCATCAGTTATTGCATGCGGGCTACGAAGGCCCCCTTTTGATAATCAATATCTTCGTGGTCTTTTCGTGAGGAGTCAGGAGAGTTGGTTGGAGACTCGGGCGGGATCCGAGAATCAATCTTAGCGGTGTTATAGTAAGGGGAGATGAGAGTAGATTATTTTGTTCATACTTTTAGTTACAAATATATGGTGAAACGTCTTTGTCAGATACGTTGCTTTACAGAGTGCGCTTTTAGCCTCAGTTAAGCTTTTATTGATTATGGTTGTTAATAGTGTCTTTCTTTATGGAAGAATTGGTTAGAGCTTCAATCTGGAAGTGTTAAGGTTTATGTTGATAATGATGCCATGGTGTCTTTTAGGTAATCCAGTTATCCAAGGTTCTTCATCCAGCATCAAGCTTTTCATTTTTTTTTTCCCGTATTCTCTTCTTAAGGTGCTAATATATCTCAAATCTGTCGTGTTTTTTTGTAGGTTGTAAATTTGAGATGAAATATGATTTTTTTTATGATGATTTTTGACGAAAAATGAATATTTCTTCCTTTCTTTTAGTGCAGTTATACCTTAATAAAGTTTAGGCTTAAATATGCTTTTATTCCTTGTAAAATAACTGTATTTTTTATTTTGGTCCTTTTAAATTTTTTCTTTCGGTTCTCATACTTGTGGTGCTATGATACCTCTTTTGAGGCATGTCCGTATTGGTTGCTAATGAGTCGTTAGTTTGAGGTTTAAATGAAACAGGTCTGTGTAATTTACTAAATATTGGAATTGAAGAGTCAGGAGGGCATATCTGTATGCTTTTAACTTATTTTGCTTCCTTGACTGGGAGCAAGTGTTGTTCTTACAAATAGTATCTTCCTAATTTTCTCTATGATAATACAATCTCTTCTCCTAATTTTCATTCTGTGCACAATCTCTCTTTAGGGAGGAGTTAATCCTGTAAAAAAAAAAACACTAATAAACACCTATTTAATTACTGTGACCAATTTTAACAACAGTGAAGGGTGGTAATTTTTGTACACAACTCGTAGGTGTATGGGTCCTAAGCATTCAATGATCCAAACTCATTAGTATATAATAATGTAAAATTATTAAAACCTGATCAGTTTGCCATCCCTTGCCCTTTCATGTATGTGATCAGTTTTTTCTTTAGGAAAGTAGTCTCTTATTTATTTACTGTTTTCCAATTTTTAGTGACTGGCGACATTATGAGATAATAATTTCCACTCACCAATTAATTGATAGTAATGCAACGTTTCTAGTTTTAAATGGTCCTCTTCATTTACTAATGTTTTCTTGCAAGGGTTTCTCAAAACAGGAGCAATGTCTTCCTCTTATCTTCCTGCCACTACTGAGTCAATTCTTCTGGCAAACGAGGCCGCAAGCCCAACTGAGGCCATCTCCATTCTTTATCGGGTACTTGATGATCCTTCTTCTTCACCAGATGCTCTGCGTATGAAAGAGCAAGCAATCACACTCCTCACTAAGCATCTCACGGAAGAGAATAGGGGAGAGGATCTACGCAGCCTTCTCACTCAGTTGAGGCCATTCTTCTCCTTGATACCCAAGGCAAAAACTGCAAAGATTGTTAGGGGAATTATTGACTCAGTTGCTAAAATACCTGGGACGTCTGATCTCCAAATTGCACTCTGTAAAGAAATGGTGCAATGGACTCGTGCTGAGAAGCGTACCTTTCTGAGACAACGTGTTGAGGCAAGACTTGCAGCACTTCTGATGGAAAATAAGGAGTATTCTGAAGCTTTGACTCTTCTCTCTGGCTTGGTCAAAGAGGTTAGGAGATTAGATGACAAACTCCTTCTAGTTGACATAGACTTGCTGGAGAGCAAGCTGCATTTCTCCTTAAGAAACCTTCCTAAAGCAAAAGCTGCTCTCACGGCTGCAAGAACAGCTGCAAATGCTATTTATGTGCCTCCAGCTCAACAAGGGGCCATAGATTTGCAGAGTGGAATACTTCATGCTGAGGAGAAGGATTACAAAACTGCTTATAGCTATTTCTTTGAAGCTTTCGAATCATTCAATGCTCTTGATGACCCCAAGGCTGTATTTAGCCTGAAATATATGTTGCTGTGTAAGATCATGGTGAATCAAGCTGATGACGTGGGAGGAATTATTTCCTCTAAAGCAGGACTGCAATATCTTGGGCCTGACTTGGATGCTATGAAAGCTGTTGCCGATGCACACTCTAAGCGGTCCCTTAGGTTGTTTGAAATTGCTCTGCGGGACTACAAGGCACAGTTGGAGGAAGACCCAATTGTCCATAGGCACCTTTCATCCTTGTACGATACCCTACTGGAGCAGAATCTTTGCAGATTGATTGAACCTTTCTCAAGGGTTGAGATTGCACATATTGCTGAACTTATTGAACTTCCCGTTGATCATGTGGAGCGAAAGTTGTCTCAGATGATTTTGGACAAGAAGTTTGCTGGAACATTGGATCAAGGTGCTGGATGCCTTGTCATATTTGATGATCCCAAGACTGATGCTATATACCCTGCAACTCTAGAGACCATTTCCAATATTGGGAAAGTTGTCGACAGTCTTTATGTTAGGTCTGCCAAGATAATGGCATGAGCTATCTGGTATTTTATTCCCTTGTCACATTTTGTTGCCGTTTTCTTCTTATTAGTGGTGACTAACTTATCATTTGTTTCGTTTTATTTTGTTATTAAACTCAATTGTGGGAAACCCCTCCCGGTGGCTCCGAACGTTTAAAGGGCTTGGTGGCAATTGCCACTTGCCTAACTTTGTCATCATAAAAATACATGTGTGCTGCTAGATTATCGAGTCTTTAACCAGCTTGAACTCGGATGATTGTTAGAATCATTAGGTATTTGTATGCTATGCTTACATGACTTGTGTTAGTTTCATGCGTATACAATACGAGCAATTTCCATGGTGGGTTCGACAGCATGAAAGAAAAGAGGAATTTATCGATTGTTGTCTTTATTCTCCTATAACATTATAAAATTATAGTTTGCTATAAAATTTCTATTATCTATTTTTTTATGAATTACCATTTGCTACATTTCTTTAACTTCTAAAGCTATTCTATAAAGTGGATTTCAATATTTTTTAGGACTCGGACTACCTTTATCTTCTCTATTATATTTTATTTCTAAGGTGAAATTACTAGAAATAGTCAAGTTTATTGTAAGTAAAATGTTTAATTCAGCTCTGTCAAATGCTTTGTCTTTTACCTTCCAAATTTTTCAAAGTTATCCAATTATGTTTGCTAGCCCCCAACTTCCCCATCAAACTTTTTCTGAAATACCAATTAAATTTTACAGAATAATTTCAAAACATTCCGTATGTTTTCTTTAATATTTTACATTGTATTATCGTCCTATATATGTAGTAATGATAAATAATTTACCAATAAAATTTTCAAATCACAAAATGAGTGCATATTAACTCAAATTTTCAATCCAACATAATTCAGAAAATAATACATCCAATAAAAGAGGGGTAGTGGTAACAAAAATCTACAAATCAGATTATTTCCATTTGAGGATGTTCTTTTTTTGTTGACATGACTTAAAGAATCGAATGATGAGATTGTAGATGTTGAGCCTAAAAAGACTTGAAAATATTTCAATTATCGTCTGCAACCATAGTTAGAACATAGATCATGAATGCAATTGAAAGGTTGGTGGAGAAGACGTATCCAAGTTTAACAGTCATTAAATGCTGTCATGGGAATCAACTCTCTTATGACATCCGAAAATAAAGCAGAGTCAAGCAAAAATGCATTATCATAGACAATTAATTATAATATTTAATAGATGTATAATTTATTTAGTTAATTAGGATATTTTATCTTTAGATTATTCTAGAATCAGTTATTTTTAGATTATCTTGAAATAGTCTTTTAATATTTTATTTTAAAATTATTTTAGAGTTATAAGATTAAAATTTTGTTAGTTTGTTTCTGTATAAATATAAACTTGTTATGTAATTTTCAAAATATAAACTAGAAATTGATTTAAGATATTTGTCTCTTGTAGAACTTCTGGGTTTGATTCAAAATAAGATCAACATCGGTGCTTTCATTATTTCATTCCATGGCGAATAAAACAAGACTTAGCAAAATTGAGAGTACATTATCTAAAATTCAGACACAAAACTCTAATTTTCAAGAATGTATGGAAAATCAATGAATTAAATCATGTCTCTCTTACGTATATTTTATACTTTTTCAAACTATGACAACTTTGTGGAAAAACAAAATCCGTTACCTAGTTCAAATGATTCCTCTTCAATAAGAGCCTCATCGAGTCATCCATGGTAGTTCTACAACTTCTTGCTACAAACTAGACAACAAGCACACCATTTGTTGATAATTTATTTAATATATATGCAATTTATTTAGTTGCTTATGATGTTTTATGTTTAAATTATTTTAGAGATACAAGATTAAGATTTTGTTACTTTGTACTTCTATAAATAAATTTATTACATAATTTTCAAAATATAGACTAGAAATTGATTTAAGAGATTGTTTATTGTGGAGTTTGGAGGTTTGATTTGAAAAAAAAGTTCAAAAGACTCCAAATCATATAAAAATGAAGTCCTTATGTAGAGAGTATCCCATGTTCTAATAAATTGAGAAAAAATAATAACAGGATATATTATATTTCGTAGACATGTATTTATAGCCCTTTCAAGTGTATAAATATCAAGTACATATTAATATATATAAATATTAATAAATTATGTTTCTATTATATATTGCTTCAAATCTTATATTTTCCTTATTTTGAGGTGGTTTAAGTATTATCGGATCTCATATTTGAATCTTATTTATTGAACCAGCTAACATACAAAATTAATTATAACAATGCACTGGATAGGGACATTTATAATTGATACATCAATAGAAACTCATGTCTCTTCAAAGCTGTTAAAAATTAAATAGTAAATTAAGTGTTGAACTAAATATCATTAATTTTAGAAGTAAAAAAATTTGGTTTCAACAACTTACATTTTAAAAGATACACACGGTTGTACTGGTACCCTTAAAGTTTATTTTGAGGAAAATTTAAAAAATTATTTTGAAATATTTATATTTTCTTAAAAGTTGAGAAAGCCCATAAAGTTTTAAAATAGTTTTACAAAAGGTGATATTTTTATTAAATAAAAAGGATAAAATAATCGGGCTTTTAAATGTTTGTGAGTGGAACAAGTAAGTGTTCCACCAAACCCATAACGTGCACATACGAAGGCCCAGAAGCTTCTAAGATATTTCAGCTTTATCAGTCATATTCTCTCACCAATTTACATAAAAAAAATAATAACTAAAAGTAATTAATCTTTTTTTAAACATTTCACACCAATTTTTCATCAAATTCATTGTTTGATACTTTTCCTATTACTCATTCATTCAACAATTGTTAAATAAAGATTTTGCAGACCTTTCCACTATCATCTGTATAACTATTAAATTCTTCGTGCAGCTGTTATATATATATATATATATATATATATATATATATATATATATATATATATATATATATATATATATATATATATATATATATATATATATATATATATATATATATATATATATATATATATATATATATATATATATATATATATATATATATATATATATATATATATATATATATATATATATATATATATATATATATATAATAAAAATTAATAACTCGTGGATCAATAGAATTTTTAATAATTATTTTTAATTTTTTTATTTTAAATTAAATTTTAAAATTATTAAAATATTCTTAAATTTAAAATTAATTTTTTTTAACAAAAACATTTTTATAATCTAAAATTTACAAACTAAAAAATTACTTTACATAAATTAGCAAACCCATATATATATATATATATATATATATATATATATATATATATATATATATATATAATATAACTTTTATTTATTTTATTATTTATATAAGAAAAGATACAACTATTAACAATAAAAACTGACTAATTTTTCCACATGCACGTTTTTTAATCACTTAGTTTTTCTTATTTAATATACAAGTTACTAATATTTTTATTTTAAAAAATATTATAATGTTTAATTATTTTTAATTATATTGTTTTTTATTGTCATTAGATAAGGTTATGTGTTTCAATTATTAGTGGAAGTTAGAGTAAGTAACTGGATTAATTTAATGATGTTTATTAAATGTAATTTTAAACATTAATCCTTAAAAGATGAATGTGTTAATAAATCTTTAATTAAAATTTATATAAATAAATTCTTACATCATAATTTCTTTTTCACATTGCTCTATCCATTGAAATAACTGTTGCCAGGAGATAAATAATAGACGAACAATCATAATAAAGAGGAGTTTCTTTCTTGGCAACCAAAATACGTAAAACATATAAACTTTGTCGAAAAATAGATTTGAAAAAGTACTTTTAACCCAGTTAAGATATTTTTGATTAAGTGTAGTTAATTTAAAAATTAAAATATATTGTGTCTTAAATATTTTTTATATTTTATTTTCCAAATATTTAAAATAAATAGATATAATACTTTAAATGTTTTTTTGTTAAATGTGTTCCATGCTAATATTTAAATTAAAATATGTTAAAAAATATAAACAACTCAAACTCAAACGTTAAACGTAGATTTAAAACACGGTTTAATATGAAAAAATAATTTAATTAAATTGAATTTTAATAATTATAATTATTTATTTTTAAAATTTGAAATAAAACAATATTAAAATTTAAGATTAAAAACAAATTTTATTTTCGTGTCAAAATTTAAGATTAAAAACATGTTTATTTTATATTTTTTTATTGAATTTTTTATGTTTTTATTTTTCAAATATATTAACTTTAATATATAAAAAAATGAATATGTTTCAGAATAATTTAACAAATATTAATAATTAAAAAAGTCGATAAATATATTATTAGAATAGTATCCATGACTCTGGAACCAAAAAGGAAAACGAATGCAATGGTGGTCTGATTAAAGTTGGGGCAATGGAAAGCAGAACAGAGTTAATGAGGTGGCATATCTGAAGAAGAGACAGAACAAAGAAGCATGGTGGAAGATGCTAAGAATAATTGTTATAAATGTAAAAATATGAACATGACAAGGAAAAAGCAACAACTGCAAAATGCAATCTCATTACTCTCTCATTTGTCCCCATCACGTACAACAACGACAACATTGCATAAACAAAGTATTAGGAGATTATTAACGTGTGTACAAGGTGAGTGGGTGATCCATTTTTTTAATTAAATAATCATGATATTTTGACAATTTTTTTAACAATTTTTTGACAACAGTTATCACTTCATTGATCTGTTTGAATTTATGTTTAAAAAAGATCATGATATTTTGACAATTATTTTAACAACTTTTTGACAGTTATCATTTTATTGATATGTTTGAATTTATATTTAAAAAATATTTCAAAACGATCAATCACAAACTATCACGTATGAATTGTCAAAAAAATTGTTAAAAAAGAGTTGTTAAAATTTTTTTTTTTTTAAATATTTAAAACAGATTCATCACAAACTACTACTTATACGTTGTCATTTTTAAATATTTAAAACAGATTCATCACAAACTACTACTTATACATTGTCAAAAAATTGTAAAAAAAAAAAGGTTATTAAAAGAACTTTTTCCTAATGAAAAATAAATAGGTAGGACTAAGGTTTCCTTTGAAGTGAGAGTTAACTTAACCTACTTTTGTAACACCACCCATAAAGCATCTATGTTACTATCTTCCTAACTTTTTGCTTTGGGTCGGTGCTTCTCCCAATCAAACTCCATTACTTTAACAACACCTTCACACTTAAGAAACCCACTTTTTAAATTGCTTAACGCACCCCCCCTTCCTTCCTCCTTCTTCACTTTTTTCACTTTCTATTTGCCAATGCCATTTTCCTTACTACTTATTGCCTAAGTCACGTCAACCCACACAACACAACTGCCTTTAATGCTTTTCCAAAAGTAAAGTCGCATTGCCTTTTTTTTCTTCTTTCTTTTCCACCCCAATTTTATTGCCTCCTTCAACTATTTTACTCCCTCCCACATTTTATCAATGTCTTCTTTTATACATATAAGTTTTTACATATTCCGCACTAATAAGATATTATTTATTTTGGATCAAAAGACTCAAATTTAATTTTGTTTTAGTACCATTCTAAAGAAACTCTTATAAAAAAAAAATCTATGTATATATAAATTTATGTTTGTTCGTACTAAAATGGACGAAGATAACCGCTTGTGTGAAAGTTTTGTGTGTTGAATGTTTCTCCACTCTGTGCTTTGGTAAGCGATCAGTGTATGTATAGGAGTGACATGCAAAATATACTCTGACGCTTAGTGAAAATCTTTCTGTGTAGGTCTTTAGTAATTCAATAGTAAGTAAATTAAGTAGTCGTTGCAAATTTTAATCACTTAACCGTAGTCGTTGCAACATTGATTGCGTCTTAACTATGCTCAACTTCTGTCGCGACCGAGTGATCGTGAAGTACTTTCTTACACATCCACCACGCTCAATCCTTTCATCTAGTTATACATTGTACCCTATGGGTCAACTATAAACTCATAATAACCATATTTATTTTTTTGTTTTATTTTATATAAGACTTTCTTTATATCTTAGCTATACTTTCACTCCAAACTTTAAATTATACCGTGTATACAAAAATTCACGACGTTGAATTTTCGAGGGATATTTTGAGTTTCCACTTTGGTCTGAATTGTACTTTTGCGCTCGAGAAGGTGAACTTTTTTGTGATTAAGATTGTGACTGCCAACTGTGGTAAATATTGTTTAGATGTTCTCATTCCGTAATTGATCACACCAACTCCTTCATTATTATGTGCTTTATGAATAGAAACCTGTTTTATAAATTATTTTCACATTCAAGAAACACAAAAAAACAAAACTTATGATGCGCGTGCTTTTGCAGATTGCGATTTCATCTTTATTATATATATGAAAGTTTTCGTATTGACTTTACTCTATTATCATAACGTAAACAAAATTATTATTTCATAACTATTGAAAATAAGGTTTTACAATTTGATCCAAATGCATATTAACTTTAGAAAAGTTGGTTTACCACATATTTAACTTTCCATACTTCATATATATATATATAAAGAATATTAGGTGTGTGTGCATTTCCCTTTCTACTCTCTGTTTTGGACAAGAGTAGGTGCAAATAACATAACATTTCTCCTTTCGCCATTTCCACAGAATGAAATTCCCTCGCCACTTGTTGCTCATCAAAGTCAAACCGCCCTCAACAAGCCATCCATTAATTTACAAAACTACAAACTTTTCATTATTACTCAATCAAACATCCAAAATAAATTATTCTTATTCTATATTGTTTGCTTTTAAATAATATACTTATTTGCATAAATTATTATGAAAATATTTTATCAAAAGATATGACGTAACCTTTAATTTATTTAAGAGTTTCTTACTTATGTAATGTGATACAGAACAACATCAAAAGCGTGCCATTATTATTCTTTACAAAACTATTCCTCCCCTACCCTACCCTTCCCTATGCCCTTTATTCCACCTCTGTTCAAAACGATTTTCAGCATGTATTTTAATTCATTTTATAAAAATGGAATATATAATAATAGTTTTATAAATAGCATGATTTCTTTAAACAGTTGAAAATAATATTTATAATATTAATATTGCAAGAGAAAAGTATACCACGACAAAATAATGAATTTATCAATCATATATTAATTGTTTTATAACATAATATTATAATCCTGAGAGGGACCCAATTACACAAATCAAATTAGGAAATAAAAGAGAAATATAAGTTAGTCCCACGTGTAATTTTCACTTTAGTATGAGGGCTTCCTGATTCAAGATAAACGGTCCAGATTCGATTCTAGAAAAATCTCCAGTCACGGTTGGAACACGTAATTATACGTGACGGATCAGGTCACTTTCGTGATTTCAGTCACCAAAGAAACTTTCTGGTTTGTTTCAATGTCAAGTGCCGCCCAATCTCTTTTTCTTTCTTATTTTTTTTAATAATAGTTTATTTGATTATGCGCATTGGGTTTCTATTTATACCCCTGAAGCTGCTACTCTCATTCCCTTTTCCCTCCCAATTCTCTCTCCTACTGTTAACGCTCTCTCTCCGGTCACGTTCTGGCTGCGTCTCAAGAATCTCTCACGCCGTCGTCGGTTTTCTCCGGCCACGGCTGCTTCAAACGGATGACGACCACGGAGTCCGATCTCGATAACGACTTTCCTAATCTCGACGAGCTCCGGTATCTGAACCTCGCCGGAACCGATGTCTTCGCCGCTTTCCAAAACCTATTACCGGTCAGTCTTCTCTTTCTCTCTCACACTCAATTCTGAAACTAGAAACGCCTTCGAGCCATCTTTTGCCGTGGCAAACTGAAAACCTATTACGGTTCTCGCTAGCAAGTAATCCGCGTGCGCCTAACGCTTCCTTAACAGTAATAACAGAAGAGTAAACGATTCTATAAAAACAAAATAATAATAATAATTATGCGTTTCTGTTTTAGGCAAGACTTGTATTGTGATCGAGATTTGTTTGATTAAATTTGTCTTGTAGTTCAATTCATTATAGTTTGTCAGCATAGAAATCTTTAGGAGAAGAGTGATATAGTTATGAACAAAATGCTATACTTATAGAAAGAAGATATATAATAAGAGAAAGATTTCTAAAGATGTTTAGAGAAATAGTGTTGTGGCTGGCACTAATTATTGTGAAGTGATTTGTGAAGGTGAAAGGAAAGTTACTTTCTCCAAAAAAGAAAAGAAAAGAAAAAAAAAAAACGTGAGAGGTATGAGTGCGTGAGTGAAGGTGGAGGAGTGAAGCTGTTCGTGAAGAAGACATGGTGATGTGGACTGCTTCGTTCTTGGGTTGTGTTGAGAACTTGTGTGAACGCAGGACTTTGAGAAATCTACGATAGTGCGCTTTCTTTTTTAATCTTGTTTTTTGTCTTTCTTCCTATGGAATGGGTCCCATCCCATGGTGTTCTTTCTATTTGCAACTGCGCTGTGTGCGTCCACAGTTTCGCAAGCCAATCGTGTCTCTTTGCCACTGGTCATTATAAATTTATTTTGTACAATAATTTCACCTGTCTAATCGTGTATCATATGAGGGAAATTTTAATTGAGTAATTAGAATTTTGAAAAATAATTATGTATCTTCTTTTAGCCTGTCAATTAGATTTTCATGAACATTTAAAAAAAATAGCAGAAATGATTGAAAAGTTGTATGTTGTAACCTATTATACAGAGTTGTAGCTCACTTCAAATGATTAGTATTACTATAGCGGCCACGACTTTCCTCAATGTATCAATAAAAAAATTCTATTATTATTGGGTAATATTGTTTCGTGCATGAATGTATTTGTATAATAGTTTATACTTAAGGGAGTGTAACCAATAATAAATAATAACTGTATGAAAATTATTGAAAGGTATTATTTATTATAAGATAATGTAATTCTGTTGTTTTTCCTAGTAGTTTTACCTTCGCCCGCAGATTAAAATGAAAAGAACACTGTAGAAAAGCTTTGTATAAAGTGACGAGGCAATTACCAAAAACAAGTGTACCATAAAAAGTGACAAAGCAAACAATAGCAATAACACGAAACTATTTCTAATTCAAATGCGGTAGGTAGTTTTCATGGTTTTAAATTAATAAATGCCTAGTTTGTTAAATATTTGTTGTCTATTCAAGGGGACTGTCATGAAAAATGTTCGGTTGATAAATAATGTTTTACAATTACGTAAAGAAAAACCCTTGCTTTTCTTTCTTAACTTTTTGTTTCTTCTTTATGCGTTGCGTATATGTACACAATATTACATTAAAATTATATGCTAAACATTTTACATATTTGTAATAGCTTCTCAACTCTCTCTTTTTCTTTTCTGGAAACTCTTTTTTGCATTATTTAATATCAATACGATGATATCAACTTATCCTATGATTAAAAGCTTCTACCATTGGCCTAAATTTGCGCATGGCGCCATGAAATATTTCACAATCACTCATTCTAAAGAATTTAAATCCTTGGGTTACGAGTCACTGGTAAATAGTTAGATTTTGTGAAAGTAGCAAATAGGAATAACACGATCAATTACTCTATGTTTGGTGTATAAGCCTTCGTATGTTTCTATTTTGACGGATACTTGCAAAAAATAATTCTACATTTCAATATACGTACTTAAAGAAATTGATAAAAAAAAAAAAACAGTTACAGTAACCTTGCATCAAAATTGATCAAAAAACATGTTTAGGAAGTTGGTTTGAGTCAACAACCCTATTAACCTAATTCAGCTTAATTTAATTATTTTAAGTTTTAACAAAAACTTTCAGATTTTTTTGGAGTAAAACTCAATTAAGTCTAATGGTCCTTGGTTCATGTAGCAATTGGAGGAATTCGTCAAGTTTTGTTCGAGTAAAACCCAACTAAGTTGAGTAGCAAGTACAAAAGTTAAAGTGTTGTGTCGAACTAATTTGAAAAACTAACCCTATACTTTAGACTTTATATTAGATCTAAAGGTTAGGAACAGAATTTCAAGGTTGAATATTTAATTGCTGTTTTTAAATAGTGGAAATTGTCAATTTTAATTATTTTTAAATTTTTAATGCATTAAAAAAATATACGTAGTTTAATTACTCGACCACAATCAATGTAATGTATATCTATTTGATTGTGTTTGAATTAATTTTTTCAATTCTGATGAAATTTATCCCGAGCAAAGGAAATCAATTTAAATTTAATAAATTAAACCTGTTTACAAATTCCAAAACATTAAACTAAAAATATCACTAATAATTAAATGAAACACTTTCTTCTTTTTTATTAATAGAATGGCGTCGTTATTTTCTTCAAAAGCACAAGTACAATGATTTTTTTTATAAAGCTTTGATATTATTGCCTCTATCTTAGTGGACCCGGTTTGAAGCTTGTGAATTATTGGAATATTGCTTTTTGTTATTTCCCTGTGGCTTATTTTTGGTGCATGTGCTCCATTGCTGTTTTGCATGTAAAGAAGAAAAGGAATAAAAAAAAAAGAGTCCGCAAGGACAAAGTGATATAAAAAGGAAAAAGATAGTTTTAGTGGCTAAAATGATGTACGAAAATTCAGCTCACTTAACCATACTCGTCTGTAATATTGCAGGATGCTATGACTTCATTTTCAACTTGTGGGCTGACAGACCCTTTTTCTTCCCAAAACCTCACTCCCAAGCATTCCACCATCACTGCTACAATCGATTCTCGGTCTTCCATTTGTGGCACTGCTAATGGTAATTGTTAATCCTTAACTCATAATATTAGAGTAATATTATGTTTTCAACATTTTCTTGTTTATTTCTATTGTATATCATTCATCAGATATCATAATTATAGGTAGAATTGCACACACAAAAAAAATGTTGTATAAATTATTGCATTCATTATTATATGTCTATTATTCCTCACCACATTATAGTTTGATTATGGAATTTAACATTTTGGATTGAATTAAAAACTGGGTAGTTGGTAGTCCAGTGTCAGCTAATAAACCAGAGGGCTGGAAGAATCATACGAAAGGAGCCACGAGTGGTTCCTCTGAGCCATCTGATGAAGATGGTCCTTGTGAACAGAGCACAAATGCAGTTGAATTGAAACGTCTTAGAAGGTAAGTCAAATTATGAAAACTACACTTTATTTAGATGAAAGTCCTAACCAGAGAAGAAAAAAAAAAAAAGTTGAATTTTATTTAAAAAGTATAAACGGATCATACTCTTTTTCCCTCCTATTACAAGTGTCAATGAAAAAATTTATCTTAAATAGTATCTTGGATGATTTTAAACCTCACTGAGATTCTAAATTTCGTTGTAATTTTAGGAAGGTTTCTAATCGCAATTCTGCCAGAAGGTCAAGAAGAAGAAAACAAGCACAGTTGGCTGACCTAGAGTTGCAGGTATTTGATAAGTCTTTAACAAGGGATATAAAGTAGTAATGATGTTAAAATTCTCATTTCAATATTTGATATAAAATGCACGACAAATATTAATTTTGTTTTGTCAGGTTGAAAAACTGAAAGTGGAAAACGCAACCCTATACAAGCAGTTCAATGATGCTAGTCAACATTTTCGTGAGGCTGACACGAATAACCGGGTGCTGAAATCAGACGTAGAAGCTTTGAGAGCTAAGGTATTGTTAGGTTGACGAAAGCTTAATAATAGCACATAGTTTTTTAATTCAAGGTTGAAGGAAAATACGCCAATAGAATCTGACATCCGTGTACACTTGTAGGTGAAGTTAGCAGAGGACATGGTGACCAGAGGCTCTTTCACTACGTTAAACAATCAGCTTCTTCCCACACAGTGTCAAGTGAACACACCCCCGCCACTGAACACGACCAATCTCCGCCGCATGGCGCATGTTTCGCCAACCATCACTGTGCATGGAAATGATGGGTCATACAACGATGCCACAGTTTGTGTACAGAATTCAGACCTTGGAAACTTGGACATGAATTTCAACGACATGAACAATGTGAACGGAGTTATGAGCGATGGCATGAGTTGTGGGAGTATTTGGCCACCTTTTTAGACTCTTTAGTATCCTCCGAGTAGATTCACCTCTATGTTTTGCGTCTTGTCTTGTTAGATTAGTAGGGTATGTTATTGTGTCTTTGCTTTGTTTCTGTCCAATGATGCCTGTTTAAAATGGTATCTTTCTTCCTTTTTCCTGTTGTTGTATCTAGTTTTGTATAAAAGGATTTGGTTGCTTTATCCATTTTCTCATGTTGTAATTGTATAAAAACAAATATCTCACTTTGCTGTCATCCAATAGACCACATATATTAATCCCATCTGATAAGGAAGGAACACGTTCCTTGGCAACACCACATGATGGAAAATTCCTTTCTATCTAACCTGTAAATGTTAAAAGACAAATGGTCATTCTATTCAAATGGTTTTGGTTAATTTTACCTTTTTTCTTCTTCATGATTTTTCTTTCTTATTTTCTTTATCTTTCTGCAACTGGGTGGTATTTTTGAACATTTTGGAGGCCGTTTGTAGTCTAAGTGGGTGGCTGATTGTTTCCTGATGGGTGATGTTTTTCCTCAAAACCGGATTGGAGCTTTAGTACGTCCAAGTGAGTCTAGATATATCATTGAATAAGTATTTTATATATCCACTTGTATTATTGAAATTGAAAACGTGGTTACATTTTGCTTTTTATTCACACTGCGTATCTTGATTTTCTTGTATCTATTTTAATGTGCTTTTATATTTTACTATTCATCAAATTCTGCAAAAAATATTAAAAATTGTTAGAAGTTGATTTTTTTTATCCAATTTTTTTCTTCGTAACATAATAGTGATAGATTTTAATATAAGAATTCATGATAAAGAAAAATTGTGGACATTCGTAACTTCTATAATGAAGAGCTTAAATCAAAATACAATAGAAATGAAAAGTTGCTTGGAATGAGGAGAGGAATAATTTGGCCAATAGGTGAACGGGATTTGTTTTATTTAATTTTGTATTTAATTGAAGGTTTGTTTTATTTAATTTTGTATTTTTAGGCATTTTTTATATTTATTAATGTAAAAAAAATTATAATGACTATTTATATAAGTTATAATCTATTAAGTATAAAAAGTGGTTAAATTACGTAAATGTAAATAAGATAACACTTTTTATACTGATTGTAGTTATAATCAGTATAAAAAATAAGAAATTTTTTTATATTGATTCTAATTATAACCGACATAAAAAATATACGTAGTGACATTTTTGTAATAAATAAAAAAAACTTTTTATACTCATTCTAATTATAACTGACATAAAAAGTGGACATTGTAACATTTTTATAATAAATAAGAAAACTTTTTATACTAATTTTAATCATCACCGATATATAGAAAATAGTTTCTTCTTATTATTTATTTACAAACACAAACTTATACTCAAATCCTTAGACAAAACATTTTTTCTTCTTTTTGTTCTCATGACGAGACTCAATGGCATTAGCCATTGAGGCTTCATTGTGACATTACGACCTCTACACTATGAGGTTTTGGTCATCCATCTCAGTGCTAACCACTACAACCTCAAGCGTCCACTCCCAACCTTACCAAACTAGGGTTTCGTCAATAAAAACCGTTGTGAGTCAGTTGCTTACCATTTCTCCTCTGCACTTGTTGTCGTGAGCATGCCTAGGTATCATTTGCTTGAACTTAAACACCC
Organism: Vigna mungo; assembly: GCA_036885675.1. Classification (NCBI taxonomy): domain Eukaryota; kingdom Viridiplantae; phylum Streptophyta; class Magnoliopsida; order Fabales; family Fabaceae; genus Vigna; species Vigna mungo. The sequence goes on along the minus strand of CP144699.1, from coordinate 39,439,659 downwards.
TCGCCTGTTGATACGAAATAGTGTCCGAGCATTTAGGCATGCAATCAAAAACAAGGTATAGGGTTGTTGGTAGTTATGGATTTATTGAGTTTGTTGTTGGTGTTGCTCGATGTATTTAGTTTTTCTCTTTTTCATCATAATCAAACCTTGAGGATGTTGGAGAAAATGAGAACGTTGTAATCTATGTAGGAAGATACTTAACACAGGTACAAATGGATGAAGACAACCAACTTGGACCAACACCGAAGCAGATCCAATGATGAACATTTTACTTTCTATACCGCTTGTACCTTTAACTTGTATAAAAAAGTGACACTTTCTATACCAATTTTGGAACTAGTATAAAAAGACAATACTTTATATATTTCCTACTTGTTTACCAGTTAGTTTTAGAATCGGTATAAAAAATCTTTTTTAACTAATATAAAAGACTTTTCTACACTAGTGATTTTATTTATTTTGGTTTGCGTACCTTTACTTTTTAAAGAATTTTTTAATATTTTGTAATATGTTTTATATCATTTATCAAACCTTTATATAGATATTTCATATTATCTTGATCAAAAATTTTCATTTTGTGATTATGTCATTTTCTATAATGTTATCATCTATATTAAAAAACAAGATATCTTAATTGATATTTTTAGATATTTTAAAATCTATTAGATTTAAAAAAAAAACACTAACAAATTTATGTAGCATATTTTATCAAATTTGAAGTAAATTTGTGTCTCTAATCTCTATTTGTATAGTATGATCGTTCGGTCAATTATGAACCGAACGAACAACCTTTAGTCAGATAGCGAGTCACCATCAAGACTGAATGACATAAAAGTGAATCGATTGATCATGAGTTAAGACAATTAACCGTAATAATTACTAACTTAGAAATAAAGTGTGATTACTCAAAATTAGGCTGTATTTAAGCCAATGTCAATCAAAAGTCCATCTCGAAACCTATAAATACATGTTTGAAGTAAGAATTTAGGTGATATGCATGGTGCAAATTTTTGAATTGTTAACATTAAGTGGACTTTAACATTAATTATAGTGCTTTCTACAGGTATCCTCCGTGTAATTTGAACAAAGGATTCATTTAGAACTTGGATTTTAGAACAAATTTTGAACCCGACTCACCCAACTTTTGAATCATTGGTTGTGACTCTACATCCAAAAAAACTACTATTACTACACACAAATAGTTTTAAATATCTTTTACAAAATACCCCTCTTATGTTAGTGTGTAGATGTCATTCCTTATATCATTATATCATTAAGAAGGACACGAAGATTTTTAATTTGATAGTTCATTTGTAAGAAAAATGTTACTTTTGTGTTAATTGAAATTAATTTATTTTAGAATATATATATATATATATATATATATATATATATATATATATATATATATATATATATATATATATATATATATATATATATAAAAGCCTTGATTGAAAGCCGCATGATATTTTAAAGTTAAAAAAAAAGACGAGATAAAAATAACTAGGTTAAATGCCTTTTTTGGTCCCAGTTTTGGTTGGAAAAATTCGAAATGGTCCCCATATTTTTTTTGTATTCAATATGTGGTTCTAAAGAACGTAATTGGTGTTCAATTTAGTCATTTTTACAAACGCCGTTTAAATCGTTAACGGTCAACTGTCCAACTGTGCAGTTAGAGAATGAAATGTCATTTATTGACCGATGTGGATCTAATGAAGTGGATTTATTATTTTTGAAATTATTTTTCTGATATTAGCCTTATTATTTTCAAAATTAAGTTAAGGGTATTGATGTCTAAAGGGTTGATCGTGGTTTGGAAGGGAGATCTGCAAGATTGGGAAGAACATCAGTGAATGGCCCCAACAGCACCCCATAGTCCAACGTTGCTGGAGATATCGTCGTTGGCCGTACCCATCAGCTCCTCCATTGTCGCAAACTTGTGCCACCACCATCAATTAAAATCCAAAAACACAAGAACCATGACCCCTAAATCCAAATTTCAAAAAAAAAAAGAAAGAACACAAGTACAGGAAATCCCCAAAATCCAATTTGAAAACAAAGATTCCAACTCCTCCAATTGCACATCAGAAAAACCAAGAACAGAAACCCCAAAGAATTCCCAAATTCAGAAACCCTAAAACCAAACCCCCAAGTTACAAGATCAAAACCCTCAACCCATAGTTGTCAACCTGCAGAGAAGAAATAGAAACACAAGAACAACCCTAAATCACAAGCCAAGAATGAGCATAGAAAGCCTCAAAACTGCGACGCATCCTCCCCGTGAGCCCTAGCGCTGCGAAAAAGGAGTTCGCGCTCTAGCCACCTGAACTGGCATCACCAACATGCAAAAACCCCCAATCAGAACCAAGAAAGATAAGAGAAATGAAGCTTTCACTCCTTGTGACGCGAATCAGAACTAGAACAAAAAGGAAAAGAGATCAGTGTCTCCCTCCTACGAAAAGAAGCAGAAATCGAGTGAAGAGAAGATGAAGGTGAGTGCTTGTGCTCCCTTAATCTAGGTTTGGCCGTGAAGGAAAAAAAAGTTGTGATTAGGGTCCTTTGAATCTTCCAAGAAAATTAACTAAAACTTAGATAAGATAATTCTGATTTAGAATTTAATTAGGGTTCCACTTATTATAAATTTAATTTTTAATAATTGGATCTTAACTCTAATTAATTCTTAATTATAATTAAAAGAGAATCCTAAATTTCTAATTAATCATATTTAAAAAGAAACCCTAATTCTTTTCAATTTCACTTTCAACTTTACTAGGAGTACACGTAAGTAAATAAATGACATTTCATTACCTGACTACACAGTTGGATATTTGACTGTTAACGATTTAAATGGCGTTTGTAAAAAGAACTAAATTGAACATCAATTACGTTCTTTAGGACCAAATTGAACACACACAAAAATATGGAGACCATTTCAAATTTTTTCAACCAAAACTAAGACAAAAAAGACATTTAACCAAATAACTATGATGTATATATGAGCACTTTCTAACATTCAGAAAGCTAGTACTCATAACTAAGCGTGTAGTGCAATGGTGTTATCAACGCGTTATGAGTGATGAATACGCCATTGGTGATACCAATCCAAATAAATTGTATCATACAAAAATACCATACTTTATGTTAGAACATCGAAGTTTCAACATCTTAAAACATGCATATTAAAATTTGTATTAGACAAATCGGGAAAAATTAATTCTAAATAAAATAGCTATGAAAGCACCAATAAGATGGTATCTAAATTTTATTTAAAATTTGTTTCTTCAAAGTTGTGAATCGGCCTAATATTATAATATTTAGATATAGTAATCGAAACAAAATGGAACATACAACAAATTAATATACAATGAAATATATTTATATATACTATTATTTTTCTCATTTTTATTATTGTGTTAGATCCAATCCAACGTAGGAATATCATGTGCAAAACATCTGGCATCATGGGATTAAGTGAACAAAAGTAAAATAGAAGAAACAGAAATGAATGTATTATAGAATTGAAAGATAGATTAAAGAAAAAACTGAAATAAATAAATCAATTAATATACAATTGGGTGCTGAATAATTATTCCAAAAATGAATGAATATATTTTTTTATTATTTTTATTTTTTTGTGATTAACTGCTACCCCATCATCATGAATTCAAACTCACCAAAATCAACCTTGCCATCAAAGTTCAAATCTGCAACCTTCACCATCTTTTCAATGGCGTTCATATCCCAACCCTTATCCAAACCCAAGCAATCAAGCACCCTCTTCAACTCCATTGCATCTATGTACCCATCTCCATCTTCATCAAAGATTTTAAAAGCTTCATGCAGCAACTCACTGCGCTTTGACATGTCTTCCAACTCACCAAGAACCTCTTCCAGAGGCTCTTCATCATCCATCAACTCACCCAGACCAAGCTTCTCCACAACTTCCCTTGCACTCTCCTTCTTTATCCTTCCATTGCTTTCCATGCCAAAAACTGTTACAAGGGCACCCACCATCTTCTCATCAACCTTCACCATCCTCTCACCTTTCCATGCATGCTCACTCCCATCAACGTCAGAAGACACCGAACTCTGTGCTGAGCTTTTAAATGTTTGTAAAAAGTCCCCAATGAACCTCGAGCACACTTCTGCTATCCCCATTTCGCTCAATAATACACCAACACCACTATTTTACACTACGTTATGATTTATCAAGCTTTCTTATCACCCTCTTTTATAGTTACACCCATCACATTACACCCTTCTTTCAATACCAAATCACTCAAATGCCATTGTATGCTGCAAATCATCTATTATATTATAACATTAATCATTCAATGCCATTATAGAGTTCCGATGCAGCTGGCATGCAAATTGATTGCACCAAGGGGATAATATATATATATATATATATAATATATATCATCAGTAAACTTGTCATGGCTTCGATACAGTGAACCAAAATTTAGAATATATAAAAACAGTAGTTCAAACTTTAGATATATTTTGTATACATGTATGTTGGAAGTCCACATCGACTAGATACTAGACCCAACGTCAATTCAGTCAATTCAGTATATATAAATGTATATAATTCGTCTTAATTTAACTATTGTTATGTTTCTTGCTCAACTTGTATATATAGGTAAGCTTCTTGGAGACACACTTTCCACAGCTATATAAGTTAATTGGTGTGATTTTCTTCTACCTAATTGAAAAAGATAACGCACTTTCCTTTAATACCATTTGCTTCACGTTCACTTGAGTTTATTAATTAATTGACCTACTTTTTGTATCCATGTTATAACTAGTTTTAAACTAAAATATGCATAATTAAAAAGAGATGTAATAATGATAAACAATTAAAAGAGGTAGAAAAAATGTTAACCACAATGATAGTTTGGAAAATAAAAAGTGTAAATTTATTTATTGCTATCGATCAAATTTTAATTATTTTTACAATAGCTAATTAAATATATTTTTTTCTCGAAAAATGAGTATGTAGAAAAAAAAAATCTTAATAAGCCTCCGTCCCGTTAGACAGTACCTTCCTTGAAGACACACTCGGATTAATTAATGTTTTGCAATTCTCCGTAATATAATTTATAATATTAAGTGAAGATCGAATCGAACTTTTGAAAAAGATACTTTGGTATACTTAATGTAATTTATGTGACAAAACCGCGTTTTGTTGCTGTACAAATTAATTTTAAATTTTATTTTCAATATTTAAATGTGTTTCCCTCTTCATGCATGAATTGTGTAACCCTATCACGTGGACTATTTTTATATTGTTCATCATTCTTATTTCAATTTTAGGTAAGAAGCTTAGTTTTGTATCGTTGAGAGTTGTATAGCTAAAATTGCTATAAGGAATACTACCTAAAATTAATACAACAATTTTTGTAAGAAAAGGAAAGAAAATATCAAATGAATAGTAAAATGAAAAAAAAAATGCAAATAAGTATAATAAATTCTTTAATGAAAATACTATTAGTGGTAAAAGTTTTTATAAAATCACATCTACCAATCAACCTACAAGCTACAAAGAAACGAGATCCCTGAATTAACTTTTTTAGGATATGATGCTATTGAAGAGAAAGAAAAAAAAAGTTATACTTTAGTTAGTAAGTAGTTAACTTATAAAAGTTCTATATTTTTAAATTTAACTATAAAATAATACAGTTAGGTTTTATTATGAATAGTTCATTTTTTTATAGTATAATTAAATATAGTTTAGTGCAATTATATTAATTTTGGCCACCGTTATTTCTTATGAAAGCTTTCCTGATAAGAAAAACATTCAGGTTACCAGAACTAGTTTCTTTCAATGTAATTTTTGTAAAACAGTTAAAAGAATAAGACGAGGTTCCAAAATTAAACAGGTAGGTGTATATAGTATTTTGAGAGAATATCCAAAGTAGAATGGCCCAATGTGAACATATACTTTTTTTATTTTAATTTAACTGGACGAGTTAAGTCTAACTGTTTATATTCAAAATCTATACATTTAGAGAACAACTTATTTCTGTAACATGACTAATATTTTGGTTTATAAATATTTATTTTATATTTATAATAAACCCTTTTAATAACTAAACAGTGTTTATAACAAAGTTACTCGTAAATAGAAAAGCATAAACTATTAAGAAAATCAAGTGTAAAGATTAAAAAAATAAAGATGATATATTGAAAGATTGAAGAAAATAATATTTGGTTAATCATGGGACTATCTTGACATTATTATTATTATGATGGCAATATGAGTTGGATTGTATAGATGAAACGATTAAATATAATAATTATTGAGACAAGTTTGCGTGACTTAATCCACTTACCCAAGTTATCAACCTAGTTGGTTAAATCGTGATGTGAGACTAATTCACTATTTTATAATTTGAAAATAAAATTATATTAAGTATTCTAGACTTAAGATTTTTCGTTTATAATTATTTTTTATTTTTTTATCATTAATACTATTTTACAACACATTATAATAAAAAAGTATTTAAATCAAATTTAAGATATATTATTCATATGTTTTAGGATATTTAATCAATTTTGTCCAATTGATTTAGTTCTAGAAAATAATAAGTATTTGTTTCTTTCTTTTGCCAGTGGTGATGTTGATGAATGGATGCTAATTTTACGGGGAAATTATGTAATATTTAAATATTCTTTACTATATATATTTAATGAAACTTTAAATATTTAATGATGTTTCGGTTAATGACTTGTTCAACCGAGAATTCAATGTTTTTATCAGCTATGTTTGGTGAAATTAACTTCTCCATAATATTTTTTAATTACTAAGATATGGGGCCTGTGCTGTACAGGCTGAAACTGTTTGTATCTTAAAACTCAAATTTAAATTTACAAAAATTCATTTTTACAATTATTTTAAATTCGTTTTGATTTTCAGCTCTCTGAATTTTTATTCAAATACAGAGCAGACGCAACACAGGTAATACATATGGATCAATCGTTACAGGTATAAATTTTGTAAAATAGTGTATTTAATAAGTTGCATGAATTCCTTGAAAAAATAACGGTATATGAAAAAAAAAATCAATAATTTTTTTTTTAAACACATAATATTATTTAATCAGATTGTAACCTTATATATGCATTTGAAATGCCTACATATATTTGGGATACAACAACGATTTATATTTTTATAAATAAAACCTTATTTTAAATTTAAAGGATACAGGAATGTTAAATTGTATATATAATTTAATTACTGTAGTAATAAAAAAAAATTAATAGAAGCAATAAGAGGCATAAATGTGTTGGCCTCTCCATAATGAATTTGTAAACCAACCAAATAACAAACAAAATTTGAGGTTAGCGTTGGCATTTAAGTATCTCAGCTACTTCCATAATTTCGCCAACTACAAACAATATTTCCATCAGTTACTATCACTACTATTGCTCCTATTCAGGTATAATTAATAAAGATATTTATATCAACTAGTAATTCACACGCTACTCTATTATATTTATTTTTAGGTTTAATGTCTCAATAGATTCCTATTTTCGTCCATAATTTCAAATAGGTCTCTTTCTTTTTCGACGTATCAATTGAGTCCTTATTTTTTTAAAATCAAATCAAATAGAACCTTCCCGTCAAATTGAGGACGTCGTTAAGAAGAATATGCTGACAATGTAATTTTTTATTACGCGGCATTAAAAACGTGACTGAATTGTATTTTTTTAATTTTTGAATTAAAAAAGGAAATATAAAGAGTATACTTCATTTTTTAATTCAAAAATTAAAAAAATACAATTCAGTCACATTTTCAATGTCACTTAACAAAAAACTACATGGTCAAGATACACGTCTTAACGGCATTATCTCAATTTAACGGAAAGGTCCTATTTGATTCAATTTTAAGAAAATAAAGACTTAATTGAGACGCTGAAAAAGAAAGGGACCTATTTGAAATTCTGAACGAAAATAGGGACCTATTGAAACATTAAACCTTATTTTTATAATATTTTTTGTTGATAAAAAAAAATTCATTTGGTTAACTTAAATATTTTTCTTACCTTGAAACTTTTCATACATTAAACACCAAAAAGCTTATTGAGGGAAGGTAAATGAAACTGCGAAATACATATAAGGGAAAGGAATTTATTGAAGTTACACTCAAATGGAGGATGTCCTAATTTATCTTTTAACTACCTTAAATTTTTGGAAAGAAGATGATGAAAGAGAAAGAGGAATTTGTTTTTGAAACTTTTAAGCTATAAGAATGATATCAAATATGAGATTTTACAATAATAATAATAATGTTAACTTGAATGGTGTATGATGTTAGAAAAATTCACAATGATTAATAAATAATTGGTGTAAAAACAAAGACCTCTCATCGAAACATCAACATAGATTGAATATTCAACTGCCAACGTAAAAACTGCATTAGTTAAAAAAGTTGAAACCTAAAAACATTGTGAATAATTTCTATCGGTACCACAATTTTTTCCATGGTTAGAACGAGTAAAATTTAAAATTTTCGTCCTTCTAACTTTGAGATATTCAAAATTATGAATAAGAAAAAAAAGAAAAGAAAAGAACCAAAATAGAACAAATGAGGAAGGATATGAATATATGAGATATATTAAATATTAGAAGTTTAATATTGATCATAAATTAAAAATAAAAGTTAATTTAAATTATATATAGAATATAAATCTTATTTTACACATCAATTTTGTAGAATTAAATTACACTTAAACTTTAAACTTTAAGATTATTATCAAATTATCCATTATCCCACACACAACACAGAATACATCTTGATGTATTTAGACAAAAAAAATTTCCAAATATTTTACACAAGATATTAATTAAAATGTTCATTTATATAAAAATAATTTTTATATTTATTAGTTTTAACCTTAATATAAGATTTTGTCTTATAATTTTACATCCAGTGTATTTAATTTACGTCAAAATATACTTATTTTTTTTATATTTAACTGAAAAAATTTTATATTAATTTTTTCATTTATGTAAAAATTATTTTTATATTTATTAATTTTAACATCATTATAAGATTTTTTCAGTTAATTACAAAGTACAGTTTTGAGGTTTAATGGTTTTTCCGTTAACTGTCATGAGGACAGTTACGTGGTGTTCGGTTTTAGTTAGGTTTTCGTTTTTTCCTTTTCCCTTTCCCCTCTTCGAACTCTATATATACCATAGAAGTTCTTCCTTTCAGAGTAGAAGAGAAATATTATACATGTATGTGAAATATTCAAAAATAATAAAAGAATACTTTTTTCTTACTCCCCTCTCTGCAATGATCAACTTTGTCTTCTTCGTCTCCGGCCATCGGAGCCTTCACCGGAAGATCTCGCCGTCGCTGCCGTAGAGGATTTCTGGATGCTCTGTTCTCTCTCCTCTAACGCGAGTTTCTTTTCGTCCAAATGATGTTTACGCTTCACCAAACGATGTTAAAGTTTTCTTGGGCTGAGGATAATTGGGCCATCAACATTAGTGCACAGTATTGGGCTTGGTCGAATATGGTATAAGAGCAGGTCTAGTGCCTGCTCTGCTTCCGTTGTTCGTTGTTATTTTCGTTTCTTGAAAGATCTTCTTGGACTGCTTTTCTGGGCTTCTTCATGGAACAGAAGGATCAGTCATCCAACCCATTTAGCCCATTCTATCTACCCAGGTGAAAATCCTGGACTCACCTTGATTACTCAAGTTTTAAACGACAACAACTATTCCTCATGGAGCAGGAGCATGCGACGTGCCTTGCTTTCCAAGAATAAAGTTAAATTCATTAATGGTACAATAAAGAAACCGCAAAGAACGGATGTTCTGTTTGATGCCTGGGAGAGGTGCAACATGATGATCCTATATTGGATAACAAAAACTCTCTCCCCTAAGATAGCTGAAAGCGTCATATATGTGGAAGAGGCCAAAGAATTGTGGGATGAGCTGAAAGAACGTTTTTCAAAGGAGGATTACTTCAAGATATCTGATCTCCTTCAAGACATACACTCCATCAAACAAGGAGAAAAAGGAGTTAGTCAGTTCTTCACGGACCTAAAGATTTTGTGGGAAGAATTAGAATCCTTAAGACCCATACCCACATGCATGTATCCTACTCCTTGCAGCTGTGATCTCTCCAAATGTTCTTTGAAGTACAGGGAAGTCGAACACGTGATATGTTTCCTCAAAGGGCTAAATGATTCCTACAACACTGTAAGGACACAGGTCCTGTTGATGGACCCTCTTCCCAACATTAACCGTGTCTTCTCTCTCATTATGCAACAAGAGAGGCAAGAAAAACAAGTTTCTACTGAAATCAAGGTTTTGGCTAACGTTGCTGAAAGAAGTAGCTCTTGGAAGCCTGATAAGAATTGGAAAAGTCAAGGAAATCAAGGAAGAGGTCCTGGATCACATGGACAAGGAAGAGGTAGAGGCAGAAATCCTAACTATGGAAAGCAGTGTTCATTTTGCAACAAAATGAATCACCTAGTTGACGAATGCTATTCAAAGCATGGGTATCCTCCTTGGTACAAAAAGGGAGACAATAATTCTGAGAAACGAAATGATTGGAGTTCTACCAATGCTTGCTCAAACAACAATGGGACTAAAGGGGTTCAAAACATTCAGCAAACCAATAATGGTAACATTCTAAGTTCTCTCACCACTGAACAGATGCATAAATTGCTCAAAATGATAAATAAAAGCGATGAATCTACCCACAAGATTAATCAAGTCCAGAGAAACAATGTTGACAATGAAAAAGGTAATTACTCCTTGATTATAGATACTGGTGCTACTGATCACGTCACACATGATAAACCAATTACATTACCTTTTATAAAATCAAACCTATTCCTATCAGATTGCCTAACAACACCATAATTACTGCTGAATATGCTGGAACTGTACAGTTCACAAAAGAGTTTATCATCTTTAATGTTCTTTACATTCCTGACTTCTGTTTTAACCTAATTTCTGTCCAAAATCTAATTAAGGACTTGAATTGTAGCCTAATTTTTTCTTCTAAGACTTGCTAGATAAGGGAGAACAATACTTTGAAGATGATTGGATGTGCTAACTCTTGGGGAGGCCTCTATTATCTACAAGCTTTTCCAAATTACAATTCAAGTTGTATTACGAATTCTGTATTTTCCTTTAAGAGTGTTGATATTAATCTGTGGCATGTTAGGTTAGGACATCCTGGACGAAAGGTTGTTAAACAGATATGTGAAACTGTTCCTTATATCAAAATGGGTGCCGATATCGTTTGTGACACTTATCATTATGCTAAACAACACAGATTACCCTTTACTAAAAGTGTTTTTGTTACTAGTGAATGTTTTGATCTTATACACTGTGATATATGGGGTCCTCTCAAAACTGTTTCTGTTCATGGGCATAGGTATTTTCTTACTATAGTAGATGACTATAGCAGACATACATGGATTTTTATAATGAACAATAAAGGGCAAGCTAGAGGCTTATTGCAAAACTTCGTTATTAAGATCAAGAATCAATTTAACAAAATGGTTAAGATCATTAGATCTGATAATGGACCTGAATTCAATTCTATGGATTTTTACGATTCACATGGAATTATACATCAAAAAAGTTGTGTTGAGACACCTAAACAGAATTCTGTTGTTGAAAGGAAGCATCAACATATACTTAATGTGTCCCGTAGCCTTTTTTTTCAATCTAACATACCCAATGCTTACTGGTCCTATGTTGTGGGACATGCTGTTTACCTAATAAATAGATTACCCACTCCCATTTTAAACAAAAAAACTCCTCGTGATCTGTTGTATAATCTACCTCCCACTTATTTAGACTTAAGATCTTTTGGATGTTTGTGTTTTGCCTCTACACTTGAAAACAACAGAGGTAAACTCGATGCTAGAGCTAGGAAAGGTATATTCTTAGGATATAAGTCTGGTATGAAGGGTTATATTGTTCTTGACTTGAATACCGAAGAACTCTTTATAAGCACATTGTCTTTCATGAAGACATATTCCCCTACCAAAATCAACAAGGAAATGATGGAAATCCTAACAGAGAAGAAGACAAGGCAGATTCTCTTAACGATCTCCTAGGAGATCAATGTGTCATCAACAATGACAGACACACTCAACCTAATGGTTAAATGAAGGACAAATACAACAAACCTATGATAACAGAGAAGATAGTGACAACACAGAAAACAATCAGGAGTTTCGTGATCAAAGAAGATCTGAAAGACCTAGAAAGACACCTGAATACCTCAAGGACTATGTTCACCAGGTCAATCAATCCTTAACTGTGAAAAACAATTTTAAGACTCCTTATCTGATTTCTAATCTATTATGTTGTGACAATTTGACAGAGAAACATTTAAGATATACATTGGCTATCACTGGAAACAAGGAACCTCAATCCTATAATGAAGCTAAAGAAATCGCTGAATGGGTGGAGGCTATGGAAAGGGAAATTAAAGCTTTGGAGGATAACAAAACTTGGGATTTAGTGCAGGTGCCTTCAGGAAAAACCCCCATAGGGTGTAAATGGGTGTATAAGACCAAGTATAAAGCAGACGGTAGCGTTGAAAGACTTAAGGCTCGGTTGGTAGCAAAGGGATACACCCAACAGGAAGGAATTGATTATAGCTCTAGCTAACTACTGTGAGATTGCTCATAGCTCTAGCTGCCTCACACAATTGGTTTTTACATCAACTTGATGTTGATAACGCATTTTTACATGGAGATATCAATGAAGAGGTCTATATGGAACCACCCCCAGGTTTGAACATCCAAAAAGGACAGGTTTGCAAGTTAACTAAGTCTTTGTATGGCTTGAAACAAGCCAGTAGACAGTGGTTTGAAAAACTGTCAACCTTTCTAATATCTGCAAATTATATCCAATCAAAATCTGACCATTCTCTATTTATAAGAAAAACACCTATAAGTTTTACTACTTTGCTTGTGTACTAGCAGGGAATTCTATGATGGAAATCAATTACATAAAGGAGTTACTTCACAAGAAGTTTCACATAAAGAATTTGGGGGAACTCAAGTACTTCCTTGGACTGGAAGTGGCTAGATAAAAAAGGGGCATCCACCTATCTCAGAGAAAATATGCTCTAGACATACTTGAGGAAACTGGGATGCTTGGGTGTAAGCCGTCTATCACTCCTTTCCTAAGTGACACCAGCCCTCTGTATAAAACAGATAGCTACCTTGATGATCCTACTCTCTACCAAAAATTAATAGGAAAGTTACTCTACCTTACAAATACTAGACCTGATTTGTGTTTCACAATTAATTTGCTTAGTCAATTCATGCAAACTCCCACCAATTATCACTATCGTGCTGTTCAACACATTCTCAGGTACATCAAATCCGAGCCATCCCAAGGATTATTCTTTGCTGCAGATTCTCCTATGCAACTAAAAGGTTTTAGTGACTCTGATTGGGCCACTTGTCCCAATACTCGACGATCAACCACTGACTTCTGTGTTTTTATTGGATCATCTCTCATTTCCTGGAAGTCTAAAAAGCAAAAGACGATCTCCAGATCATCTACAGAAGCTGAATACCGTGCACTTGCGCCACTGTATGTGAAATACAGTGGCTTCGTTATCTCCTACAGGACCTTCAGATAGAAGAATCTAGGATCCCGGTTTTGTATTGTGACAACAGATCCTCAAGGCATATAGCCCATAATCAAAGTTTTCACGAACGCACCAAGCACATAGAGCTTGATTGCCATGTTGTTCGTGAGAAGATTCAAGAGGGTCTTCTTCATCTCCTTCCCGTTCGATCCGACGAGCAACTGGTGGATGTCTTCACTAAATTCCCTCACCGCGTCAAGTTCCGAACTATTGTTCCCAAGCTTGGACTGATGAGTATACACCGTCCAGCTTGAGGGGAGGCTTTTGAGGTTTATCAATTTTTTCGTTAACTGTCATGAGGTTTTAGTTAGGTTTTCATTTTTCCCTTTTCCCTTTCCCTCCTTCGAACTCTATATATACCATAGAAGTTTTTCCTTTCAGAGTAGAAGAGAAATATTATACATGTATGTGAAATATTCAGAAATAATAAAAGAATACCTTTTTCTTACTCCCCTCTCTGCACTGATCAACTTTGTCTTCTTCGTCTCCAGCCATCGGAGCCTTCATCGGAAGATCTCGCCGTCGCTGCCGTAGAGGATTTCTGGATGCTCCGTTCTCTCTCCTCTGACGCGAGTTTCTTTTCGTCCAAATGATGTTTACGCTTCACCAAACTATGTTAAAGTTTTATTGGGCCGAGGATAATTGAGCCATCAGCATTAGTGCACAGTATTGGGCTTGGTCGAATATACAGATATATTTTGATATAAGTTAAATACGACGTAGAATCATAAGACAAAATGCCGTGAGTTCATCGACTATGTCCTGTATTTTTGTTTTTCAACTTTAATGTCCTGAAACCATTATGTTCGCAATACCATCGTCACTGTTGAAATATATATATATATATATATATATATATATATATATATATATATGGGTTTGTTAACGCGTGTACGCCTGTTTTTTAGTTGGTACGCCTTTTCAATTGGTACATTTTAACAATGTGTATCAGATTTTAGTAGACAAAACTATCCTTATATATTATGGATTATAAGTTTTAAAGGCAAGGGTATTTGAATAATTTTCATTCTCAAAACTAAGAAAAAAACAAGAAACCCCCAAACTCTTACTCACTTCCCTCATTCCTCTTAACCCTTTCTCTTCCATCTCTCTCACTCCAACATTTTCTCTGTTGATAGATCCAACTAAAAAAAATCAGAAGTACTCAAGATCTCTTCAATTTCATCATATTCACTAACCTCTCTAATTTCATCATATGCAGATGTTGAATCATCATCTCTTAAAAAACCTCCAGGCCAATTATTGATGTCATTATGTTTGTGAAAATTAGATAAGACAAAAATTATAAAATGAAAACTCATTATAAAATCATTTTTTGTAAATTGTTTAACAATGAGTGTTTCTGATTTTTTTCAGACCAATTACCAATTCCTTTGATGTCATTATGCTTGTAAAAATTAGATAAAATTATATAAGACAAAAAGTATAAAATGAAATCTCGTTATAAAATAATTTCTTGTAAGAAATTGTTTAATAACAAGTGTTTCTGATTTTTTCCAGACGAATTACCAATTCTTCATATATCATTATGCTTGTGAAAATTAGATAAAATTAGATAAGAAAAAAATTATAAAACGAAAACTCATTATAAAATCATTTTTTTGTAAGAAATTGTTTAACCGTCAGTGTTTCTGTTTTTTTTTTTCAATTGGGACTACAATAGAGATGACAGAGAAAAGGTTTGAGTGGGAGAGATGAAATAGAAAGGGATGAGAGGAATGAGAGATGTAAGTAAGGGTTTGGAGTTTCTTTTTTTTTTAATTTGAGAATGAAAATTATTAAAATACCCTTAACCCTAAAACTTAGAATCCATTATATATAAGGATATTTTTGTCTACTAAAACCTGATACACATTGTCAAAATGTACAAACTGAAAAACATGTGTACGTGCATTAACAACCCCCCCCCCCCCCCACACATATATATTAAATCAAAGGGTTAAATATGCTTTTAGTCCCTCAAGTATTAGTGATTTTTGGTTTTAGTCCCTACTCAGAACATTGATGACATTTAATCCTCTTAGTATTAAAACATATAACTTTAGTCCTTAAAAATGGACGGCGTCAAATCTTTTTTGATGTGGCTAACGGTTCTGCCACGTCTTCTGCCAGGTTTAATGTGGATTATCTACCACGTTGCGCTAAGAAATCCTCGTGTGTAAGGGAAAACGATCCCTGGGATGTGTGTTCCTCATCGCCGGTGAGACCAACCACCGCCAGTCGTTGGCCAAGACGTCGTCGTCACCGGCCAAGACGTCGGCGTCCCCATCGTCCGCCATCGGGGTCGTTCCCACTCTAGTATCGGGTTCCCTTCTCGCCCTCTCTTTTGGGCCGGAGAAGCTCTATCCCACCACCGTCGATCTCCGTCTGGAGTGAGCCCAGCTTTCCGAGACGTAAGCCACAGTGCCGCCAACGCCTCAAGTCACGGCCACTGCGAGCCACCAATAACTAAAACCTTTTCTCCTCTTCGGTTCAGTGTGAGAAGCTCTCACCCTCCTCCGTCGAACACCGCCGACAAATCCGACCACCGCCAGCCGCCTGAAGAGTCACCCTTCTCTCAGTCACGATCTCCTTCTTCACCCTCTCTTCCTTTCTCTTACTCTCAGACCCTCAACTAAGCAAGGTAAAACACTCAGATATAACTTTCTCCAACGGCAGTAGCAAAGTTTGTTTATATGCTATTATTAACCTCGTTGGTGGGAATCTGGAATGTGGTTTGCCAAATACTGGTTTGCAGGTTTCAGTTTGTGATTAAAGGTCCCTAGACACATGGCTATGCGCCACATCTGCACCACCACCCGTGGCACAAGCAACATGTCCAAATGAAGCATAGAAACAACATAGACAACAGTGACATTGCAACCTCGAGATCTTTGTCTGAGACACCAAGAATCTCCTCAGCAAGAAGATCATATGTTGATTATTACCACCACAAATTCTCACTCCAAATCAACAAGGGCGGTGGCTTTTTCGACGCAAGTACCGTGGACAGTGGCGTGGTGGCTGTTCGAGTGGTGGTTGAGGCGACAATGTCCATGTGGTGGCAACCCGCTGGCAGCACCTCCAATGGGGTTCGAACGTGTTGGTGAATTATCTGGCAAACAGAGAACAATGCTGACAGAAGATGTGGCATTGCCGTTAACAAAAGTTGACACAGTTTATTTTTAAGGACTATTTTTACATGTTTTAATACTATGAGGATTAAATGCCATCAATATTTTGAATAGAGACTAAAATAAAAAATCACTGATACTTGATGAAGGAAAATCATATTTAACCCTAAATTAAACTGCGAATCTTTATATAAACTTGGATCATCTGACATAAAATTTTGATGATTTTGCAATTAATAATACACATTTTTTATATTTTAAATATTTTTATTTTGATTAATCTCCAATTTTTTATAATATACGTCTCACGTAACAAAAATAAAAAACTCGGCATGTTCGCAGCATATATATTTTCAATTGAATGACATTTTCAATCAATTTTATAATTTTTTGGCTGTTGGATATTGTTGCTTGAGTAGTCATCGTCTTTGTTACGTGAACATGCTATTCATCATTTATGGATTAAACAAAAACAAGTTTCCATCCATAGAATTGAATTTTTCTCCTTTTCACTCCCACAACACAACACATGTGGTCACAGTCAGTCTTTCGCAAAATATCAATATCATTAGTTTAATAAATAATATCCATCAATAACGTTAATTGACTTCCATAATAAAAAAAACAACGTCTTCACAACAACCTTGCCGGAACACGAAAAAAATAAATAAAGCATCTGATAGTATAATAAATAATGCAATGAAAATAGTAAAAAGTAGTATTTCCAAATTATTATTTAAATAATATATATATATATATATATATGATTTTTTTATTTAAATAGATTCATATTTTATTAATATTATATTTTACCGATTAATAAAGTAAAGTTTTCATAGGTAAACCCAACATTTATATTTTTTATAAAACTGTTTCGCATGTTTTCAAAATCCCTTAATAGTCAACTACTTTTGTTGGTCCTGTGATGTGATCCATTTCAAACCTCACGATGTCTTCACCTACCCCTGAAGTACACAACTACTCAACCACATTTCTCTTTTATGATGTTGCCGAAAATTATTTTTTCTATATAAATTTAAAGTTTGGAACAGTGAAAATAATGTCAACTTAATTATGAAAATCGCTAATGAGAAATACTTGATTTTACTACTGTCCTAAAAAGTTAATTATGTTTTGGAAAAATTGAAAAAGTTAATCGATTGTGAACAAACATGTCTTACATCAATATTATTATGGGTGAATCATTAGATTTTGGTGGGCCTGAGTTGCCACTTGTTCACATCGCATCGTCTTTTAAAATAAAAGATCAGATCAGGTTCTCCAACGAGCGGCTGGGTAGAATCCGCCACGCCCACCTCGTGTTCCCCTTTTTCTTTATTTTCTATAAATAAAAAAAGAAAAGGTTTAATTTTAGGCTATTATTGTAAAATTAAATAAAAATTCTATAATTGACAATTGCCGATTCAATAATAGCGTGAAGAGTGTATGTGTATGTATCATCAACATTCAGTATATACTATATAATAAAGAAAAACATGAATATTCAATTACTATTTATTTCTACAGAAAAAGAAAAGCAAAATAGAAAAGCTTCTTGTAAACGACGAAGGTGTTATAAATATCACAACACCGACGAGGGTGTGTTTTTCTCCGAAGCTTTGTTGGCGGCAAAGCAAATCTGTATTGCGATGGCGCCTACGAAGCTCTTCTTCTTTGCGTTTTCAGTAGCCCTAATTTTCTCCATCGTCGGGGCCGAGGCTGATGTTTCCGTCGAAGGAAGCGTAGCAGAGCCTGATATCTCTGCCTTCAAGATCCAATTAGATCAACTCAATTCTAAGATCCGAATTCTCGGTCTGCTTTCGTCTTCTATGCAAAATCAAAACCTAACTCTGTTTTTAATCTCATTTTTTCATTTCCAGATTTTAATTTTAGTAGTTGCACTCTTCGGTTACCAGCAAGTCCGCGTTTACAATTTTTGTTTCTCTGCAATTGAAATCAGGACCTTATTATGATTGTGAATCGTAGTGTTGTCGTGCTCACAGTTTTAAATTAGGTGCAGTCGCCGTGTTTAAATAGCAATTTCTGGTGTTTGTTTATGCTGTTAACGAGAGTGCTGTTGATTGATCTTTATACAAGTACCTTTTTTGCGTACTTGCTAACCATTTACGATTGGAATGACTTCTTTTTATGGTTTCGTTTCATGTTATTTGATTTCAAGGAGTTATAATTCCCTCACCTTTTTTATCTGGATACATGCTGATTTCTTACGGTTTCTTTTTATGACTAATATGTGTCGTGTTTAATTTTATTTTGAAGAATCTGAAATCAGAGAAAAGTCAGAAGAAGTGAAGAGGAAGGACGAAATTGTGGCCGGAAAAGAAAAAATTATTCAAGATAAATCGGTCACCATACAGTCCCTGCAAAATGATATTGCTTCTCTCCAGGTGTGGGACTAGACCTGGATTACAATTTTCTTCATTACACAGATGTTTTCTTTATTTAATATTGATGTGGTATTGTTACTTCATGTAATAATGATAATTTGAGTGTAGGCGGTTAATGTAAGCATCCCATTCTCATACTTCATTGTTGGTAGTATTTTTTTTTTTTTTGTTAATAAATTGTACATTAGAAAACTTTAAAAAATATTTTACCTCTCAGAAAAAAGGGTCATTGGATGCTGAAGAGCAAGTCGGAAAGGCTCATGCACGGGCTGTTGAACTACAGAAGCAGGTTACTTATAAATCAGCCAGTAGATGTGTCTTGTATGATCATTATTCTATAGTGCAGACTCAGAAATTCTTTATGCAGGTGGACGAGCTTAAAGGGGAACTGGAAACACAAAACAGGGAGAAAGGGAACTGGGAAACTCGAGTGCTTGGGTTAGAGAAAAAAGTTAATGACTTGAACTCAAAATTAGAAGATGTAAGTTTTACGTTTACCAACAATTCTGTTTTAACTAATGTGCCTTAAGTGCATCTCATTATTGTTTTGTCCTTGAAACTAATTCTTGGAGTAACTTATGCACCTCGACATGTTCAATTCTCACATGGGAAGGGCATACGTTAAAATCCATTTTCTACATATCCACCTTTTGGTTTTCACACGCCATTCTGCTTTTTCCTCCTTTGTTTGTATTGTAATTGTAACTGTATTCTTCTAGCTTTGAACAACATGCTATACTTCTCTGCCATTTTTTTTGCATGTATAGTCCTGCCTATCTCTACTTTTCGCTTTCCACTATGACTTAATACATGCTGCATGTTCTGATTCCTCAAATTTGGAAATTTTCGTAGAGTTTGCTTTGAGATGTTAATGGTGTAGAAGTTTTTATGCTATTATTGACAAGCAAGTGTGAATTAGGATAGTCCCTTGGTTGGAGGCCTCTGTAGGTCTTAGAAACTGACGTTTGTCAGAGCTCAGCAGGCAGCACCACCTTGCTGTTTGTTTACTTTTATGTCGAATTTACTATTCATTTTTTTGGTGCATGCTTTTGGATCATGCTTGGCTTAACGTGCATCCATCCTCTGATGTATTGTGTATTACTGCAGCATCATCATTAGCTGCTAGTTTTTTGTTAGTTGGTTTGATAATAATATCTACTGCTGTTGGCTTTAGGTTGATCCTACTCTCATTTTAGATCGAAGAGAATTACTATTGAGCTCTATCACTTCCAAAAAACAAATTAAAAACCATTATGTCATTATTTTCACTAGTTACCTACAGTAATCGATTTTCAAGCTATTCAAATATATTCTGTCTAAGGATAATGCAGTGACCTGAGTAAGTACATTTTTCACAGCTTCAAAAGATAAACCAGGAGCAGAGGACACAGATTCAGAAAACGGAACGTGCTCTTAAAGTTACCGAGGTATGTCAGTGCATAGATTTTCTTGTCTATGTTGTGCAGGAGGATGCTTAATGATATTTTTGATTGAAGTCTTTTGATTTTCACCTAATATTCTTGTTTAGGAAGAGATGGTGAAGGCTAAGTTTGAGGCAGCTGTCACAGAAGCAGAGTTGAGTGCGGTAATAATTCGCCAATTCAGTTTACTACCTACATCATTATATCATTCTTACACGTCTGTAAAATTTGATAGCCGTTTTAGTTATCGATGTTGTGCCTTCTATCTGAAACTGAAGAATATCTTTAAATTCTTTGTCATTTTATTTATAGCCTTGCACAATTGGGAATAGTTCATTTTGTTGGTTAAGGTTTTAGGGTTGTTATTGAAAATGTCAACATATTATTAACAATAATGCAGGAAAATAAATGAATTAATTGGATGTCATTGCTTAGCTTTTAGGCTCAGTCTTGGTGTGACACTGCTATTGCTTACTGATTGGATTGGATAAAATCGTGAGAAAATAGCTGAAGTTGCATAGCAATTGAAAAGATGAATTGTGTATGTATAAAAAAGTTAAGGTGTATGCTAATAAAAATAAATGCACAAAAATTAAAAATTAACTTAAAGTTCAATTGAGTGGAGGCTTGTTGGAGATGACAGGACGATGCAGGCTGCATGATGCAATCATGGCAATGGCAGAAGGAGTTGCGATTGTGGATCCACAAAATTCGACTATGTAATGGTGCTTCTGTGCTGCCATAGCAGCCATTTAAGTACACTGCTTTGTGATAAACATGGTGGCTCTTACCTTGGACTGGAGTTCTTAAAATTGATATTTACTAAAAAACACTGGAGGTCAAATAAAAGTGAATTGTTCATGTTACATACTAAATAAAATATTATTTGAAAATACTTGTACATGTAAATACTGGTTTCTGATGTATGGTTTCCAATTAAATTTAGTGCTTAATGAACATAATCCATAAGCTCGTAATAACTTAGACTTCATAAAATAGAAAAGGTAAAATCTCATCATTCATCCTTGATTTGGTCCTTTGAGTGCGGTTACCCTGGAGAGCTACGTTTACAAGCAGCACTTAGACATTCCTATTTTTTATTTACAAACACACCAAACACCAGCAAGGGACAATAGAAAGCTCTAACCATTGTCGAACCCTGTAACTCAAACTAGCATGTGACTCAATCATAGAAATATCAGCCTTAGTATGTTTAAGTCGGACTCATGGATAACCAGGGTGAGACTGAACTTATGCTGTGGATTTTTTATGTAGCTCCAAGCAAATGCCAAACTACCATTAGCCTTGCTTAGATCCAGTTTAATATCCACAACCTGGAACTCCTAGTTGAAATACCATTCAAAATATGAAAAATATAAAATCTTTAGTCCAAAACAAGTTTCCATTATCTTATTATTTTGAAATGCTTTGTGTAATGATTTCACCATATTCCCTTCAAAGATGAAAAACTTAAAATCTTGAGTTCAAAACGAATGTCCATAATCTTAATATTTTGAAATGGATTGTTTAATGTAATGATTTCACCATATTTTCTTCTCATATCTAATATTTTCTATTTAATTGTTAAATTGTGGCATTTTAGATTTTTCCATTTTTTATTTTTGTGTGCAGCTGTTGCCTATTGCTACAAATAATGATAGATTATAAAACCATTTCATTCTCTCGAAATTTTTTATCATAATAATTATAATTACGTACATTGAATTGATTCATACTGGCGTTATAATCAGACACGTGGTGCTTGGCTTCCACCTTGGCTTGCTGTACACTATCTTCATAGTAAGGTGAGTCTATGTTGTATCTCCTCTGATGTTTGTTAGGACAGCCTTCCTCACCAGTTCTGAGAATTTTATTTTTCTTCCAGTCTTGTGTTGAGACTCAATGGAACAAACATGGGAAACCTGTTTGGGAAAAGGTTGCTCAAAAGGTAATGTTATTGGTTTTTATTTTGGCTATTAATCTTCTGTTTCTGTTATTTCTTGACATGTTAATCTATTACAAATACACTTTATTTTGTTTCTTTATCACTGCAAGCGAGTCATATTGGCTTCTTTATTTAAATGTCTTTCCTATTTACTCTAGGCCCTAGATAAGAAGGCACAAGCTGGAAAGTGGGCCGAACCTCATGTGGAAACCATTAAAACTGTAAGACCTCCATTTACTTCTCAGTTTTTTTGCTATGCTTTGCTGGGCATGTTTCTATTTATGTGGTGTGTAAGGAACAGCCAAAAAGCATGCACTTCTAACCAGTTGTATACTGCAATTTTAGTTAATATGGACTTTTTTCAGAATTGTCTCTTTTTAACCCTCATCCTGATAATATGGTAATTGGTATCAATTTGTGAGCTTCCTCGTTTGTATATATTTTTTTATTTTCTTAAATACCCAGCCAAACTAAATTGTTTTCATTTTCATTTCCTCCATTTTCAATTGAAGAAATGGGTCCCTGCTGTAAAAGAACAGTGGTCTGTGGTGAAAACAAGTGCTGAACCACATTTGCAATTATTGACCACAAAAACTGTTGAAGGTTATGAGGCTACCAGGAAGACAATTTCTCCCCATTTAAGCAAGGCAAAAGAATTTGTTCATCCTTATTATCAGGTACAAACCTCTTGAATTCATCCTTGTTTTGTTGGTTTTGTTTGCAGATGTGTTTCTTAAGACTACTGGTTCACAGGAAGCTAGAAAGTTCAGCAAGCCATACATTGATCAGATTGCTGTTGCAGCTAAACCTCATGTTGATAAAGTACAAGTGGTTTTGAAGCCCTACACAAACAAAGTTGTTCATAGTTATGGGAAATTTTTGGAATCAGCTACTACATATCATCGCCAGGTTTCAGTCTTCATCTATTTTTAGAATATCGGAAAAATTGTGCAATCCTTATTTTATTTATCATTATTTATTGCTGATATAAACACCTTTATTGTTTTTTTACATGTTTTCCTTTTGTGCTGTATTTTAAAAAAAATTGAAAAATGTAAACTTTGGTTGGACAGTCCTTGTCTTTTGAAACATGTAGTTGTCCTTTCCTTCAATCAATTTTAGTTGTTAAAGAAAAGAAGTATATGCAATAACTTATTGCTTGTCATTATTTATTGTTGATATCGGCAATTATTGTTTTTTAATTGTATTCCTCTTGTACTGTATCTACTTATGAGAAAATTGGCAATATAAACTTTGGTTGACAGTCTGTCTTTTGAAATTTATAGTTGGTCATTCCCGCAATCAGTAATCAGTCTTAATTGTTTTTTTAGACGAAGAAATATAGTGAAAGGCAACTTCATATATTTGCATATCAGAATTGTGGAGAAATAAAAGAAAGAATTTGTATAGGTCTTTATGAAATTTACTAAAGGTGTTTGAGTCAGAGTTAAAGCCCTATATATATTATCAGGCTCAGTATGACAGAACTAAAGAAAATAAAGGAGAAATTATTCTTTTACATCATATATTTATTCATTTAAGGGGGCAATGTGAGTGGTATGCCCGAATGTTATCAACCAAACTGATCATTGACTCTGTCAAGGCTTTTAGATTAATGGGTCATTGGTCAAACCATTGAATCACTATTAACCACATGAAGTGGTGCATATAAAATTTTTTAAATTTGTATTAAAAGTATTATGTTTTTGTGTTAAATAAAAATCTTACTCTACTAATAATATTTATTTTAAAGTGCTTGTGTCTTGGATTGAAGTCCTATTACTGAAACTTTAAAATAAACATCCGTCAAAATTCCCTCACTTAGCAGGATAATACACTACCCATCAAGTAAACGTTTAGATTGAGTTAGTAACTGTGTGCACAGTGCTAGACACAACATGAAAACTCAAGAATTCAGACCTAGGAGATTAATGTTGACGGGTGAGCTGTTGTCAAGAGAATTCACTTTGCATGCAAACAGAAGCTTCATATTTTATAATAAAAAATCATTAAAAAATAAAGTGTTTTGTGTTGTTTTAAAATTCAACATGATTAGTTCAAATCATTTAATCACACTGTCATCCATAGAAAACTGTCTGGTACATACTTCTTTGATCTGGTTCAAATAGCATTTCCAATCCAAAACTTCCTTGGACTTGACCAGTTTCTTGTCTAACTGGTCTGAGCCAATTTTATTCATACTGGTCTGCTCATTTCATAGTCTTTTTACTTTTACATGCTAAAACATTTTACTTGTAGCTCGGTTGTACTGTGATTTAGACATAGAAGTGATGTTGCTGAAGACAGATTTGGTTAGAAGTGTTTCTAAAGTTCCTTTCATTTATCATAGTGTGACTCCTGACCTAAAGCTAGGATTTTAATACCTTGATGACATACTGACTGAAATTTATGTTAGTTCTATGATCTGGAATGACTTTTTCATTTGATTTTACTACATTATTAAAGAGTTCTGTTGACTTTTCTAATTATTGTTTAATTAATAAATGCTGAAAATTATGCCTAGTATTGATATAAGGATTAATTGCATTTTCATTTTGGTATTGATTTATTTTTTTTAACGAAGGTCCAAGCCACTGTCCAAGAGACACTGAAAAAGCATGAGCTCACCAGACCTCTTGCTACTAAAGAGTTAGAATGGTTTGCGGTATGCAATGAATGATTTTCTGTCCAAATAAGTATTACTGAAATTGACAGTGATTAGGTGAATTGACTAATATTTTGTCAATTTTGCAGGCCTCTGCTCTTTTGGCTCTACCCATTATTTTTGTGGCTAGAGTGTTTTCAGCTGTGTTCTGGTCGATCTTTTAATCTTTTTTCAAAATTTGTGCACTGATTTACTTTATATTGATCTGTATGTTCTCTTTACACATATTTGGAACTTAATAGTAATGACTTTTATTGCCTGCAGCAATAAGAAAGTGAATAAACCTTATCGAAGTGGAAATAACCATGCGCGACGCAAAGCTAAACGAAGCCATCCAGACAAGCACACATCATAAAGTTACGTCCTGCCTTATTTTTTTTCCTGGAAAGAAATTTAGGTATGCTATTCTATTTCATTATTGGTTTGATTCGGGATATCTTCAATAACTAATATTATTTTATGCAGGATTCATGATGCAAAAGTGTGCTTTGATATCTTTACCATAAACTGCTACATATAATGCTTGTGTGACTCAATTTGCTTTTAAATTTTCATGAGGAACATTAGTTGTTACTGAGTAGGATTCATGTGGGTTATACCAAATGATATGAGTTCTACTCCTTATTTAACAGGTCCCACATTATTTTTATCCAATAATAGAGTTGTTCTTTGGAAAATAATGTTTGATTCGTAGCTGTGTATATGGAAATGTTTTTGTTGGTGAAGGTAAAACTTGCTTAGGTGATCTTTATACCAAAAAAGATATCAGTTTCTTGCTGTTGGGTGTTGTACAACAAAATAAGTTGGCATTTCTCATTTTTTATGAGGGTCTTCTTTCCTCTGTGATCTTATTTTCAAATGACTGCCTATTTTGATTTACTTGAAAGATTTTAGAGCTAAAGGGGAAATAATTTTGGGTGTCTAACTGAACATCCATGAAAAGCTTTGTTTGGTCTCTTATACAAAACTACCTGGTTGGGAATTGATATATTTCTCAGAGGAAAACAAACATGGTCACTCATCTAATAAATTATGAGATTAGAAAGAAGCTTCTCTAAGCTGAAAACCTGATGCCCCCTGCTATCTTAATTGTATTTGATAATTCCGTCTTATTGAAGCCTTATTGTTTCGAAGGTTTATCTTCCTTCCATATCAAATGGTTTTAACATGAGAAAAACGAGTTTCCTATTTTCCTCCTCAGAGTCTGCTCCTATACAAGTTGTGGTGTTCAACAACTTACTGGGATATAATACAGTTGTTTTTTGAAGATCAGGGTAAAACATTAGTGCCATAGATTGTGTAATTGGATGTAGTAATTAAGTTAATGTGCCTAGGTCATGTTAATTTATGTGATTTCATTTTGAAGGGTCAAACCGATCTGATTGACCGTCATAATTTTTTTCTCATTTGGAGATACATCACTGTAGATTGAGTTCCTAATTTGTGGAACTAGTATTGAAAATACTTCTTTGGACTAAGTGTTATAAAGGAGATCTGTGACCTAGTAGTGGAAGCGGGATAGGGATTTCATCCAAGGATCAAATAAATCTCTGAAAGTACTTGGTCACTTGAGTTAAGGCTCTTTTGGTAAACTGCTTGAAGAGTGAAACTATGATACATTTCAGAGTTTCTTATTTCAAGAAGAGGTTTATATAATGACTTTTTGTTGAGTGAAGTTGTTGAAAAGTGAATTGAAAATAGTTGTTTGGATGAGACAAAAAATAACTTTAATAAATGAAAGAGACTATTTATGGAAAGTTAAAAGGGAGAATATGAAAGAGAGTATTTATGGAAAATTAAAAGGGAGAATAGTTGTTGAAATATAACAAGTTAAATATTTTCAGAAAAAAAGCCTTTTGCAAATTTTAGTTGTTACTCAAATATAAACTGAAATTCAACACTTTTTTTTCATCTTGACTATTAAAACTTTAAAAATCCATCTTTTCCTAAAATGTTTTCACTGTTTATTGCGCTGTCGAGTTTTTTACATCATTTTGCTTTTCATTAATCATATTGAAATATGATGCTGAAAAAAATACTGTTTATGTTTATTGCAGATAGTTTTTCCTGTTCGCATGGGCTTATGGAGGGCTATATCTTTCATGTCATGAGGGGTTTTGAATATTTGCTTCTCTTTTTCTGGGTGAGGTAATTTAGGATGTTTCACTGTAGAGTTGGGCACACACTATGTTTAGGTGTTATGTATTGTCTTGTCACTGTTATATTTGTTATTATACTTGGCACTCCCATTTCCTGTCGGTTTTGTTTTCTTATATTCTTGACAGTAGAAGTGTTTCCACTTGATGTATGTTCATTAGAATCAGAATTTTTCTTTCTATCGCGGTTTTCTGCGGAACGTTAAATTTATTTTTAGAAGAAACTAATTCATCAGTTATTCTTCATTGGAACTTACTGACTTCCCCCCTCTTTTTCTGTGTATGTTCCCTTGAATTATCGATTGAAAATTATTAAACAGTAGTTTAAATATCATATTATGTACTCCCGTACCCGAGAACTAATTGACTTGTTAAGTGAGGAATTTTCTGTTTAAGTTAAAATTTCTTTGAGAGTTTCTCTATTGAAACTTTAATGTTTATTCTTGTGGAGAATCTCTCAAGGGTTCTCAAAAGCGTGTGATTTAATTTGATTTGGTTTAGGAGAAAAATATCATTATGGTTCAGTTCACGAATTATGATTGGACACAGGTAATATGTACCTGAATTTCTTTATTTTTACCAATGGTAGAAATTCCCAGTAGTAGTTAATTAGATTGTAAATTATGCTTTGCATTTTACATAGACAATTCAGTATCTACGGGATCATTTACCCTAGTTCGAAATCTAGTGCATTACAATGTTTATTTTGAAAGTTAAGTTTTATGAAAAAGAGGAGATGAAACGAGTCGTGGCAGATCACTCGTTAAACCATGTACATAAATGTTCTGTTCCAAATAAAAAATCGGAAAAATAATATACAACTCGCTAAGATGCATGTAACAGATGGTGCCCTGCATGAATCTCATCAAACACAATTGTATATATAACCAGTGTGATGGAATCTGTTGCATTATATAAAGGGTGGAGGTTGCTTTAATGGATGAATGTTGGCGGACTCAGGTGGAACTGGAGAAACAAATGAACTTAACTGTAAATGAATTGCACAAAGACTGCTTTGGTTTATCAGTTTTGCAAGATCGTATGATGTTGTTTCCTTTGCTAACAACGCTTATCATGCAATGACTGGCTTAATTGAAAAATTTAAATGTTAGCGTAGTCTTAGTTTCATTCTTGATGTGGAAGTCTCTGTTTCTTTAGGTGGAAAAGGAAAATGGGTAAGCTCATATTTCTTGTAGGCATTATCTTCTCATTATGTATACTAATTTATGTGCTAACTTAATTGACCTTCTATCACTGGCTAGACAAATGCTCACTTTTTCCCAATGATTCATAATGTTATATTTGGTCATTGAAGCTTACAACACGTAATAGTACATACTAAAACTTAAATTGTTAGTTTATACTGTTTAATTAAAAACATAGAGAATTAATATAGGGACATGTCTATTACTATGGTTGCTATATAAAAACAAAAAATTGGATCATTTTAAACAAATTGGATGGTGTAGGAAGAAATCCAGGGAGTGTGGAATGCAAAAGCCCCGTATCTGTGACAAGCAGGTTAAACTTAATTGCTTGGCCTGCAAAATCAGCACTATGAGGTTTGGGTGTTTTTCTCTACACCTCCAAAGGTTCTTCTTACACCTCCAACTTTTCAATAAAATATCAAAACTAGCCTTGGTTAAAAATGTTTTTAATTTAAGTAATTTTTATTTTAACTTTTTCTCTGATTTAATAAACTCATACACTCCAAGTGACAGAACTCTTTGTAAATCCTAGTCTCTTATACCTCAAGTTCTTCTACATTTTGATTCCACACGCACTCATCACGACAAACATTTATTCTTCTGTATTTTTTATTCTACCCCGCCCAAGAAGATTCGTTTAATTCTTAATTTAAAATCGTTTAATTCTTAACTGGATTTTAAAATATATCAAAACAAATCTTTCATTAATAAGGTTTAAAATAGATTTTAAAATTCGTTAAAATTTTTAACTGAAATTCGTTGACATTTATAATAGATTTCAATATTCAACTATTATTTTGTTCATTGTTTTAACTTTTTCTTTTGTATTTTTTGTTTTTAATTTTTCCAAATGTCTTTCACCTGTTTTAGTTTAATAAAATATATTTTTAATTATTAAAACATTAACATATATTAAATTAAATATTTATTTAATTTTAAATTAAAAACAAAATTTTTAAAAGATATGTTAAACGGATTTAGGATCGTTAACACAAGGGATTTCCAATTCGTTTAACATATTTTTTAAATTTTATTTTTTAATTTAAATTTAATGAAAATTTTGTTTTATTAAATATTTTCATATAACTTAATATATTTTAATATTTTAAAATATATTTTATTAAACTAAAACAATTAAAAGATATTTTTAAAAAAATTAAAACAAGAAGTGCCTAAAATAAAAGTTAAAATGTTAAAAGAGTGAGAATATGTTAAACAGGTTTGGAAATATGTTAGAAGTGTTAATGAATTATAAAGTTTGTTACATATTTTAATCAAATTTCAAAATCTATTAAGTTTTTTAATTGGAATTCAAAATTTAATTAGTTTCGAAATCTGTTGGGTTCATAATTTTGGTTGGTTTCATAATTAGATTTTGAAATAAGTTCTTTAACTAGATTTGAAATTCGAGTGATGAGAGATGCACCATGTTAAAGAAAAAAAAAGGTAGTGTAGGTTGTTGAAACAATTATGGGAGATAATTCTCTCCTTCATTCATATTTTCCTTCTCAAATAAGGTACATTTATATAAGCAATATTAGCAGTTTACAAACAGAAAACAAATTTAAATATTTAAAACTTATTCCTAAATTCAAATTCTATCTTCAACACTCCCCCACGTTGGCACATGAATATCACTCATGTAACGTGTTAATGACTTCTGCAACACGTCTAACACTATAGCTAAGAATCACCATGGTCTGGACGTCCTAGGATACCTACCTTCATACACAACATTAGTTTGAGGAGAGGGGAAAGTCCAATACAAAGAGGGGAGAGTCCAATACATAGAGGAAGATTATCAAATACATAAGCTGCTAACACTTTTTGATTGGGTTTTCTGTCCATCTTCTCCAAACCCTCCTCCCACAATGAGCCAAGGTCAAGATAATGAAATAGAAAGAGGAATGCCAACGGCACAACCACCCAACACCAAATTCACCAGTGTCTTGATAAGGAAAGAGCAAGTCAAAGAAAAGGAAGAATTCAAGAACACAAGATTAAGAAAAAGAAGAATTCAAGAACACAAGATTAAGAAAAAGAAGAATTCAAGAACACAAGATTAAGAAAGAGAAAATTCAAGAAGAAGAAGAAAATTCAAGAAAATGGTGGATGGAGAAGAAATTTAAAAAGAAAAAGATTCACGTAAAAAAAACTTCAAGAAAGAGATGATTCAAGTAAAATAATTTAAGAGAAAGAGTTCAAGAAGATGATTGATTAAATATTGAAGAAGAAAAGATTCAAGAAAGGAATTCAAAAAGAAAATTATTCGAAGAGGAAAAGATTCAAGAAGTTGAATTCAAAAAATTGCTTCAAAAAGGAAAGATTCAAGAAGAATTCAAGAAGAAAAAGATCCAATAAAAAATTCAAGAAAAAAGAAAATATTTTTAGGGGCTGCCGGTTGAGAAAGAGACTTTTTAGGGGGTCGCCGGCGGCAACAAAGACATAGTAGAAAAGGATAAGAAAACTTGTTCTGATACCATGTTGAAACAATTATGGGAGATTTAAAATAACTTAAAAACAGAAAACAACTTTAAATATTTAAAACTTATTCCTAACTAAGTGCAACTATAATTTAAATTCAAATTCTATCTTTAACTTAGGTGACTAGAGTTATTATAAGAGAAAAAAAAATTTACCCTTCTCATTAAAGTATTTTAGACATTTTAGAAATGTATGGAGAAACTTTGGAGGTAGAGAGAGGAACACCCATAAGGTTTTGATAGGCCAATTAAAAGTGTAGGCTGGCTTGCATAAATTTAGGCTTAACTATTGTTTATGTTAACTTTATTTTTTACAGAGCGATTCGGATATTGTTTTTTAATATCAAAAATTAAAATTAATGTTGTGTTTAAGTATTTTTTAGGTATTAGGAATTATGAACCACTTGGTTACAAGAGAGACATAAGAAGTTCTTTGTGATTAAAAAAAAGCAGTTTCTTTTGTGTTTTTGAAATATAAATATATTAACTCTGAATACTAATAGATATGTGCGTTTGGAAAGATAAGGAGGTTGGTAATTATATTTATTATGATTTTAAAATTTTATTGTGACTCTTATTAAATTAATTATTGATTTGAATGTTACAGTGTCTTTAAAAAATATATTCAAATCATTGAAAATTTAGAAAAAAAAGATCTCGGCTAAAAAATTCAAAACTATTTAAATTAAATGAGAGAAAAGTATGAATAAGTATTTTATAAAATTTTTGATCTACACCCGAACTTCTCATAAAATTGTTCACCTTGATATAAAGATTTGTTTCTTCGTTTTTTAAAGATATTTTTATTATAATTGTTATAATGAATGTTAGTGGAATTTAACTTAGTTTATCTTAAGTTTGAATTAGCTTCAAGTTGTGGAATAAATTAATTTTCTTGCATATTAAAATAAGTGATTTTTTCTTTTTACATAACCCGATATAATTAAAAAAAAAATCAGAGTAAAGAAAACATACAAAGTCCACGAGTTTTCATTTCCCTCACTTATTTACTCTAAATTTACAATTTGTATTTAGTATGCTTATTATTATTATATTTAAAATTATTATTTACATATATATATATATATATATATATATATATATATATATATATATATATATATATATATATATATATATATATATATATATATATAGATAAACATGTGCTATAATTATTTATATGCTTATTAATTTTTTTTGTCATGGTTATCTGAGTCATTTAAAATTTGGTTCCTATTTTTATATTAAAAATAAACAAAAGAAAAAAAAACAATAAATTTATTTTTGAAATAATTTAACCAATTTCTTTAATTCATCAATCTATAATAAATAGATTGATTATTTTTTTAAGCTCAATGTGTGGCACGAAATAACAATGACTAATGTGGTGGATTAGGGGTTCCTTCGTCTTGCACCTTCAACTTTGAATGAGAATGGAGGTGGCGAGCATTAGTGCGTCTTTTATAAAAGGTTAAATATATGTTTTAGTCCTCATATTTGTCCCAAATTCTTAAGTAGGTCCTCATGTTTTTTTTTTCTCCCAATTGCATCCAAAATTTTGTTAAATTGAAGCAATGACACTCTCTCCGTTAATTTCCCACTAACTCCGTTTAACAATGCTGAGGTGTAACAGACTTTTGTATGTGTTTATTTTTGGTGAAAGCACGTGGCATTTTATATTAAATTTTATGTGTTATGATGGTATAATAAAAAAACGACGTGGAACAGTGAAATCAAATTGTTAGCCCTAAACCCTTATTTAAAGTGAATCCTAACCAATTACTCTGTAGTTTTCAGTTGTTCGTGATTGGGAGGAAGAGCGCTGGGTAGCAGAGTCTGCTTCATGGTGTTAGGGTTCATCAGATGAAATGTCTGCTTCATCTTCTTCTTGCAAATGCTTGGGTTCGGGGTTCGAACAAAGTTGTGACAATGTGAGCAGGGTGGGTCTAAAACCAAATTGCTTTTGTGGTGAGAAAGCAGTTTTCCGCACTGCAAGAACCCCTAAGAACAAGGGCAGAAGATTTTGGGGATGCCCCAAGTTCAAGGTAAGTTTGAAGTTGTTAACTCTGCAGATGATTTACTTAAATTTGCGTAATTTTGGGGATGTCCCAAGTTCAAGATTTGCGTTCACGAAATGTGTTTTGTTGTTGGATAGGGTGGCAGTGAGGATTGTTCTTCTGGATGCAACTTCTTTAAGTGGTGCAATGAGGATTTCATTCACGAAGAAAGTGTACAAGAAAGTGGAAGGAAGAAGGAAGTGGGTCAAAATTTGAGGATGATGGAAGAAATGCTGATGAAGATGGAAGAGAGAGATGGAGAAAAACTGAAAATAGCAATGTATCAGAAAAGTGTAGTTAGTGTGAAAAATTGGTTGAAGTTGTTAACGGGGATGGTGGTTATTACATTTCTGTGTAATGTAATTGTGATATTGATGTTGATGAAAGTAGGTTGACTTGTTAATGGAATGTAATTGTGACTTGTTTCATTAGTGACTTGTTTCTATCTAATACTGCTGTCTTAAATTATTGTCATATATTATTGTCATATTTCATTTGGTAATAAATCTGATAACAAAGATTTGGTAACTCCTTATAACAGCATAGTTAAAATATCTTGTAATAAATCTGATAATAAGCTTAGTCTTCCAATCAAACATCTTAATCTTATAAATAAGCTTCATAACAAACATTGTCTTCGAATAAAATATCTTGTAACAGCAATGCAGATTACATTGTGTTACTCAGTACATAACAAACCATTTCAAATTACTGAGTACATAACAAACCTAATCAAAATACATGAAAATATTTAACACATTGTTCCTTCAAAATGACATTGACGATTACATATAAGACATGGTAGTCTTCAAAATATAAGGAACTAAGACTTCATTGATGAGAAGGAAGGACAGTAGACTCCTGGGTTGGTTGGTCAGCAGGGACATGTTTCACAGTGGACTCTTGAGTTGGTTGGTTAGCAGGGACATGTGTGAAAGTGGACTGTTGAGTTGGTTGGTCAGCAGGAACATGTGATGAAGGCCTAGGTCGTTGTGGACAAGTCTTTTTGTTGTGTCCCAATTGTTTGCAGACAGCACAAGCCTTTTTTCTCCCACCCTTTCTTAATTCTGAGTCATTCTTCTTCAACTCCCAAGATTGCAGTCTTCGTTTTTTCTTGGGCCTTTCTGGCATTACCCTTTTCTTTGGAGGTAATATATCTGGATAAGGTGTAATCTCCCACACATGTTGTCCGTTGATAAGATAAACGATGCTTTTATAAGTGTCTTGATAAGCAGACTTCCTATACCAAGGAGCAATGTATTCTTCTGCATTTAAATTTAGGAACTTCATTGCAGTGATTGCATGAGTGCAGGGAATGTCAGTGATTAACCATCCTCTACAAGAGCAGTCTTTGTTCTGAAGATTGACTACAAATTGTTCCCCGAATTGTGATATGTGAATCACTTCAAATAATTGGTCTGATGACCACCTATAAGCAGTAGAATATGACAACAAATTAGTTACTTAATAGGAA
Source organism: Vigna mungo (assembly GCA_036885675.1). Lineage (NCBI taxonomy): Eukaryota > Viridiplantae > Streptophyta > Magnoliopsida > Fabales > Fabaceae > Vigna > Vigna mungo. Next base: position 39,405,056 of record CP144699.1, on the reverse strand, counting down.
TAAAGTGAAAACAAATTTAATTGGCTGAATGAAATTACCTTGGTAACCAATATCTTGTGAGCCATGACTGCTTCTGAAATCTGTTCAGTACCTTAGGACAAACATCTCCTTGATAACATGCCATTTTATTCCTGTTGGTAGCCCATCTCTTCATAATATAAACCCTTATGTCTTCTAACATGGATATAATGGGCTTACACCTAGTATGAAGCAGCACACTGTTGAATCCCTCACACATGTTGTTGACAAGAGTGTCACAATGTGATGAAGGGCTGAATCTAGATCTTGACCAATACCTTTCAGATAAATACATCAGTAAATATATGAATTCACTATTAATATAACAGGGAATATAATTATATGAGGTAGAATGATTATATACCTAGGTGGAGTTGCCATTAGATATTTAAATGCCTCTAAGTTCATGTCTTTAATCTTTCTCATCTCAGACTCCCATAATTGAGGATATGTGGCTGTTGCTGCACTCCACATGAGCCGTTTAAGGTCCTTTCCAGGAAACTGCTTTCTGAAGTTAGCATACATATGTCTAACACAATATCTTTGGTCCACTCTTGGTAGAAGATCTTCAAAAGCATGCAAAAGACCCTGACATGTATAATTTTTAGAGTGAGGTAAGTTATATGTCAATTATATTGTAATGAAATAAATGAAATTAAATTACTAACTGACCTTTTGCTGGTCTGAAATGAATGTGCATGATGAAGCAACATCTACCCCACCAACATCCTGAATAAGAAGTTCCAAGAACCAAGACCAGGAGTCCTTGTTTTCAACCTCTACAACAGCATATGCAATAGGCAGAATTTGTTCATTTACATCTCTTCCAACTGCTGTTAGTAATTCCCCTCCATACCTTCCTTTTAAAAAACATCCGTCCAAACCAATGATGGGTCTACAGCTTCTGAAGCTATCTTTGCAAGCCTTCAAACATATGTAGATCCTCTTAAAAATACGCTCATCATTATGATTTTCAACCTTGATTTGGACTGTTGACCCTGGATTTCTTTGCAGCACCTCATGACCATAATCATACAGTCTTCTGAATTGTTCTTTAAATGACCCCTCAACAGTAGATTTTGCAATGGTTCTTGCCCTAAAAGCCATGTTTTTAGAGATTGCTACATTCCATTTCCTGCTCAGTTTCTCCCTAATGTCCATGACCTTCATATTAGGGCTCTCTCTCATAGTTTTCTCCATCCTTTCACTCAACCATTTCGTAGTTATCAATTTGACATTGAAATCTCTACTACAAGTGTGCTCATCAATAACTTTTCTTAACTGCCATGACTTATCATGACACACATACGCACAATAAGCATACCATTTGCATTTACCATTGGCCCCCAAACATTTCACAGTAACCCTCTTCTTGTCATTCTTAATTAATTTTAAATTTTTTCCATTACTTAGTGCATATGTCCTAATTGCATCAGTGAAATCCTTTTTGTTAGTGAAATAAGTACCTACTTCCCATTTATATTCCCCCAAACTTTTAGGCATACTGAATGTGGGGAACAAGGTTTTGGGAATGCTACCATCATCATCCTCACTGTCTGGACCACTTTCCAACTTATCTGACACCCACTCAATATCAGACAAGCCACGAACATCATGTACTGCCTCATTATCACTTGTCATTGGACTACAAGGTGGTCCTTTAGAAGTACCCATGTCACCTTCATCATCACCATCATGTCCACCCTCATCCTCATCCTCATCCTCATCCTCATCGTCATCCTTATCGTCATCCTCATCGTCATCGTCATCCTCATCCCCATCTTCTCCACCTTCACTGTCACCATCAACTCCATCCTGATTCTCAACATGACCCTTAGCTTGCTCCATTTCACCTCCAACTTCAGCATGAACACCATCACCCTGAACCTGGTCTAATTCTGTTACAAGTTTAGTCTCAACATCACCCTCAACTTTCTCCATTTCACCTCCAACTTCTGCAGCAACACCATCACCCTGAACCTGGTCTAATTCTGTTACAAGTTCAGTCTCAACATCACCCTCAACTTTCTCCATTTCACCTCCAACTTCTGCAGCAACACCATCACCCTGAACCTGGTCTAATTCTGTTACAAGTTCAGTCTCAACATCACCCTTAACTTTCTCCATTTCACCTCCAACTTCTGCAGCAACACCATCACCCTGAACCTGGTCTAATTCTATTACAAGTTCAGTCTCAACATCGCCCTCAACTTTCTCCATTTCACCTCCAACTTCTGCAGCAACACCATAACCCTGATTCTCCTGTATTTCTGTTCGAAGTTCAGTCTCAACATCACCCTCAACTTTCTCCATTTCACCTCCAACTTCTGCAGCAACACCATCACCCTGAACCTGGTCTAATTCTGTTACAAGTTCAGTCTCAACATCACCCTCAACTTTCTCCATTTCACCTCCAACTTCTGCAGCAACACCATAACCCTGATTCTCCTGTATTTTTGTTCGAAGTTCAGCCTCAACATCACCCTCATCCAACCCCCTACCCACATCACCCTCATCCAACCCCCTACCCATTATATCAGCATCACCAATAGCCTGAACCTCAACATCCTTCATTTGAGTTCCAACTTCAACCTCAACCTCACCATCAACCCAATCAATCATTTCTATTATGTCTGGTTCTATTGTCTCATGAACCACATACAAGTGAACTTCATCATTTAACCTTGCAATATTCAGCATATGCATAACACCCCTATCATCAGTCAATAATTCTAACCTATCTTTCACTATTGAAGCACCTCCTAAACTATACCAAAGTTCCTTTATGTTCACATGACCTAACACTTTAATTGAAGCTACTATTCCAAAATAGCACCAAAGGTCTGGATCCACTGACCATTCTGTTATCTCTCCATCAAATATTAATTTTCCATTATCTAGTGTAACAAAATGGCCAGTATGGTGGACCACAACTTTAATACGTTCATCACACATGGTATTCTACCTATGAAGCAGAAGATTTAAACACCTGTATGTCATGAGGGAAAATAATTTATTATTACACTCCCTAAATAGTAAGGAACCTACACTCACACATAAAGACTAACACGTAAAGGGGACAGTGGAACAAAATAAGATTCCCACGACACGAAATAAGATTCCCACTACGGGAACAGTGACAAACAGTGACACAGGCAAGGGGACCACTACTTTTCTATACTAATTCATAAATCAAACTATGGGACCGCAATAACAGTACTATAGTACACATTTCAACATGCAAAATTTGGCCCCATCATACAATAAAATACAAAACTAACATCTCATTCACAGAACAACAAAGTAAAACATAGTTCATACATTTTATAAACATAGAACAACAAAAACGGGACCAAATCCCTAACTCATAGCACAAATGGAAGTAAGTGGAAGAAACCTACTAACCTTAACTGTCGTAAAGCAACCCCAAAGTAACTGGAACAAACCTTCACGTGCACATTGTCTTCGTCTTGTACTTTCGAAAAGAAACCCCAATATTTTCACTCACTACCCAAGCTCAGTAAAGTGAAATCGCGAACCCTAAATCCCAATATTTTCACTTTTTCACTCACTCACTTCACTTAAATCACTTTACCAAAAAAGTTCTCTGTTCTCTGTTACTACCTAATTAAATTAAATAAAAAATCCACGTGCTATCACCAAAAACCAACACATCAAAAGTACTGTTCCATGTCAGCATAGTCAAACGGAGTTAATGGGAAGTTAACGGAGAGGGTGTCATTGCTTCAATTTAACAAAAATTTGGATGCAATTGGGAGAAAAAAAATATGAAGACCTACTTAAGAATTTGGGACAAATATGAGGACTAAAACATATATTTAACCTTTATAAAACACTTAATATAAAAATATTTTCCAAACATTCAATTTAGAATGTTTGTTTTATAACTTTCGGATTAAACTATCTTCTAAAACATCCAAAACCTAAAAAATATTATTAATAAGAATTTTTATTAATTTTAAATGGGGTTAATTTGGGAACTACAACGCTTTTACTGCGGTGCACCAAAAAATAGGGTGCAGATAAAGCAATAGCCGGGAATTCATTATCTTTAATGGATTATATAGTTTTTATATTTTACGTTATAATAAAATAAAAATAAAAATAAACAATTTTCATATATTATCATTTTAGAGTATAATATTTTATTTATTGAATTTTATAGTTTTTTTATTTTAATTTAAAATTCATTTTAAGTCTAATTAGTATTTTAGAATTTTTTTAATATAAAGAAAATTTTACAAATAATTATAAAATTTATTTTTTAATTACATATTACAAATTTATTCTATGACGTTAATAAAATCTTTTGTAAACTTTTCTCTCAATAAAAAATTCACTCTCTTTTTTCAATCTAAACTTTCTTGGATGATTATGGATTAGATTTTTTAAAATTCAATCCACATGAAATCCAAATCCAACAAAATAGATTGGATTTAAAATATAAATCAAGGTTAATTTTTGATTTTTTTCAATTTAATTTAAATTAAATTAAAATCACTATTATATTCACTTTGTCAATTATAATTGATCTAATATAAAATTAACCTAATTCAACTTGACATGGTTCTAAATGGTTGCATACTTAATGTATCGACCAAACACAAACATAACAATTTGACTTGGATAGACATGTCCCACTCTATGTCTTGATTCCAAATGGGACTGACTCAACATGAATCAACTAAACTTAGCTTAATCTGGATTCAGGCTAAATTTTGGATTTTTAAAATTTAAAAAATATTCTATCCATATTCAATCTAAATCTAATTAAATTGATTAGTTTTAAGATTAAAAATATAAATTTGGATTTGAGATAAATCTATTTAAATATAAATTCAAAATGATATGAATTTGGATAATTATAAAAGGCATCTAATAAATTTGTATTTTTTTTTTCACCCATACATATAGTTTATCTACAATCGTCATATACAATATCAGTCTTGGTTTGCAAATAAACTTAAAAGAACAAGAAAAAAAAACCGACTCACAAACACATACTTTTGATTGACGGAAAGTAGTTTTCTCTTGTGAATCCATTGGATATCATGTTTTCATTTCCTGCGTGAAAGATACAATTCAGACAATTCAATAATTGCGAGAACTACATGTGAGAAATTGAAAAAAAGGTCATTAACATGATATAGACTAAAGTAAGTGAATTGAAAAGTACATTTAAAAATAACATTAACGTGCCAGCCGACCAACGTTTATGTAAGCCTATAACAAACTTTAATATACGAGTCTTTTAAAATTTACTAAAATAATATTGATATTATTTTATTTCTTCTAACGTTTAAGAATTAAAACTTCTAATCTGCTTAACATTTTTTAGTCCTAGTAAAAGGAAAAGAGTTATTCGCTCTAAAAATAATTTACCTAAATCTGAATTATGTTACCATGAGGAGAAAAAATTAATCAAATCTACAAATTTTTTAAAATGAAAGTATATTAATTTTGAACAAATAGAAGCCTGGTGATCATTATCGATATATTCATATGTTAATATACAAATTTTTGAAGTATAAAACTTCTCTAATTAAAAATATGGAGTCTTGAATTTCATATCAAACTATCAACATATTCTTCAGCAATAACAATACAGCGATTCTGTATTATCGTGTGAGATGCTCCAAACTTTATACAAAATTCATTTGCATTGATGCAAATTATATTTGAAAAAATGGACACCACAGCAATAGCAGTTCAGAACAGATTTACTGAGAAACTATATTGTTAATAAAATAATTTAATTTTAGATCGTATTATTGTTAAATTCAATGAAATGAAGAAGTTAAGCAAATAATCAGGGACAAGTTATGCAGTAATGTAACAACATATATAGTGTTTCTGATATTAGAGAAAATAAGAGTAATCGATTGACAAACATTCAAAAAGTTACTTGATTGAAACGATAGACGATCACTATGACAGCGGTTGTCATTTTAACCGCAGGAAACTTGGAAAAAGCAGAACTTGGATTTTATGGAAGCTGATGCAACTAAAGTCATAACATAGTATCAGAATGTGCCTAATAGACTAAAAGAAAGTCTCTTCATCCGAATTTAGTAGGAAGGCCAGTAGTTGTCTAGATCCATGCAATGGTCCATACCCATGAACCTATTCCCTTGAGAATTCATGTTATTGCTCATTTCTGATCCATAACCTACATCTGCACCAAGAGAACCGCTTGTCATCATGCTGGAATTCACATCAAGAACTTGAGCCATTGTATGAACAGGAGCAGATGAAGCTTGCATTGGTCGAAAAATGGGTTGTGTTGTGGTTGTTGCTCCTCCTCCTCCTCCACCCAGATTCAAATTCAGTCCTGAAATGGTGAATCCTGCTGATGTTGGGTACCCCAATTGGGATTGCATTGGTTGATTGACACTACTTGTTGATCCACCTCCTCTTAAAACCCTAGCAAGTTCACCTAACTCAACACTGTTCATGTAGTTCCTTCCATAAAGGAAATGAGCAGCAGGATCTCCCAATTGCATCACTGGTGGCTGCACAATATTTGGCCCTATTTCTAAGCTGTAAGGATTCACTGCTCTTGCATGGTTGGAAGAAGGGAACTTTTTTGCACCACCACTCTTCTTGAATACCCTGCAAACCACCCACTCATCTTGCTGCATGTATGGAAATAGATGTTATATTCTTTTTCTCTTGTCACAAGTTATTACTATCTTAAAATAGAGTAGATGAGTTTTCTAAGATTATATGTACCCTAGTTGTTCTGAAACTGGACTTTGAGTGAATGCGGTATTCATGCATGACCCAGTTGCTTTTCTCTCCTCTTGGAGCTCTTCCTTTGTAGAAAACTAAAGTCTTCTTCATGCCAATCAATTCTGATGTCCCACTGTTGAGGATCTCCTTGTCTTTCCCTGTTGTCTTCCAATAACCTGTGTTTGTTGCTCTATTGGTTCTCACACCAGTCGGGTATTTACGGTCTCTCAGACTGAAGAAGTACCATTCTTTTTCACCCATCTTAGCTTTCCCTATTTCATCAAAAGATAACATGAATAAGCACATATAACATATTGCACGACAGAACAATTGCTTTTGCCTGTCTTTTCTTAGAAAATGAAGAATTATAATATATATAGCACATAAATCTTATCCATATCACAAGAAAGACAAACGTCTACCTTAATATATGGAATACTTAGATTAATAATGGATGCATCAATCGGATGCGTGTATGGAATACTTTGATTTAATGTGCTGCTGACTATTTTGAAAAGATAAATCGAAAGCCATATTGAAAAAAGGATATGAAATTAACATTCATCTATATCTTGGTGCATGAGCAAGCTCGAATGAAGAAAGAAAATACCCAAAATCAAATAAAAAAATTAATTTCTGTAACTATAAAGGCATGCATAGAAACTAATCTGAAATAAACAGAAGATAATTAGTCTAGATAACAAATACATATGTACCTGGAAGCTCCCATGGCTCACTTTTGTTGAGATCCACATCAGTTATTGCTCTGCCTGTGAAATTAGAATCCGATATCTTATTTAAGAGATAACAAGTGACAAGTTCTTCATCGGTAGGATGAAATCGAAATCCTGGTGGTAGGGTTTCCTCTTTTGCATGAGTTCCTTCCATTTCTATATCCGTTCCCTCCTTGATAATGGCTTCCTTTTCCTTCTGTACCACACAAAGAGTGACATGATACACATGACAGGGAAAAGCTTTGCAGAAACTTGAAGAAAGTTACTGAAAAGCTGTGTTATATGATTCCACTATCCAAGAAGAGTTAGCATACCCTTTGGATAAGAATAAATCACAAAAGACTTTGAAAATTGGGAACTGTTAGATCAATAAGTTAAGCAGTTACTTACTTGCATGGAGAGAAACCCCTTGAATCAGGTTTTGATGCTTTATACAAGTTGTATGGTTCAGTTGGAAACGAAACAATAACTTAAGGGATACTGCAAAATAGGATAAAAGAGATGAATAAGGGGTGAGAGGTTTCTAATTAGTACTAATCACCATTCATGAAGAGTAGGGAATTTAAGTAGAAAAAGTAAGGAAGAAAAAGGTGGAGAGTGTGTTTTTGAAGCTTTCACCAAATTTCGGTCTTCACCTTCAAGTTGCAGATAGTACAGTAGCTGTAAATACCAAGAAGGATATTATTAGAATAATGACAATCTTTACCTCACCACTAATACTTTTCTTTGCTGACTGCTTTTACAAAGATAATTTTATAAGGAGCAATACCTAATGGAGATAAATAAAGATAATAAATATGAGTGAAAGTGGTGATTATATATACACTGTAAAATAATGGTGTATATAATGTGAAAAATAAATAAATACTAATGAAGGTTTATATATAATCACACTTTAAGTCGAGTATACAAGTTAAGAAGTAATGAACATTATCTATTAATTGTTATATTAATTTTTAATATCATAATATCTATTAAAGGAGTAGATGCTTTAAGATATTGGCAATTGAAAAATAAGAAAAAATAATAATTGGTGAGACTTGAAATTTATAAGAATTGAATGATTTTAGAAAAAGAAGAAAAAAAGACATGCTTGTATTTAATTCTAAATTTAAAATAGTAGTAGTGCTGATTGTTGATTAGCATATTTTCAATTATCTAATTATTTGCTCGACATACTTATCATAAATTAAAATTTTTAAAAATAATACTTTTAATAAAAAAGGAATTTTGAATTTGATATTGTTGGTAGATGCATGGGAGTGATTAATCATGCACACGTGACGTGGTGGCCCCTACATTCTGAGAATGATTTGCAGCGACCAACAGGGTCGAGCCACGTTCTAGAAGATCGCAGGTTGTATACAAATGAGAACAATGAAAAAGTCAAAATGCACGAGGAATACCAAAGACAAAGACAACATGAACCAACCTCTGCATATTATATATAAATTAATTACGTATTACGTATTTCATGGACACCATTTTCCAGAAATCCCTGTCCTTTCTCCTTCCATTTACCCCTTCATTTTCCAAATGCCCTTTTCATTTTCATTAACTACACTTACATGCATTTGACGGAAACACAAACTCACTTAATGATCCCAATATAAATGTTAGTTAAGGTGATCATCACCCAGCTCATGAAGAAAATATGTTTCTCATAAACATATGGTATTATTATTATAATTATCAATCAAATTTCAATTAATCAATTTGTGTTAATTTTGCTTGTGCTAAAAGCATATCGCTAGGATCCTGGGAAACGAAACCCTTATATATTGACGTTCCCTGACTCTCCTCAAATTGTAAAACACTCCTGCTATATTATATAATAATATCAATTTATTTTTATATTTTAGATATTTATTATTAAATAGCAAACACTAGGCTACAACATAAAGCAAGATGATCTTTCTCGTATATCGTGTCATGTTCTGCTGCATATGTAGCAGTTGACTGAGGTCTTCCCCTTCTGCATAATTCCGAAACAAAAGGGCGATTTTTCATTTTTTTTAAAGCAAATTATAATCTATCTAGCTCCTAAGGGAGCTTTTCTTGATTGAACAAAGAAGAATTATTAGGTCTTTAGACAGATAAATGATCAGAAAATTAATTATTGTGAAGGGTAAAGCTTGAAGGGAAGTGCTAAATGGTATAAAGATCCGTGGCTTGACCGTTTCTTAATGATTATGATTTTATTTTCCCAGTTTCTATCCTTGTGGTAGATTTAATTAATTTGTTTGAAAAATTTGAGGAAGTTACAACCAATTGGAAATGGAAGTGTATATCTAGGACAGACTTGTACGTAAATACATGTTACACGATGAGTCAATGACCACCTCGTTCTTGGTAGGTTATTTACAGTGGAAAATACTGAGGGAAGATTCAAGTAAAATTCTTCATCTTTTTAAAAGTGATATTCTTAAAGCATATACATATTCCATCCCCACCTACAACTTCTTGATATGAGCAATGAATTTCTAAAAATTTTAAAATAAAAAAGTTGAATTACAAATATGTTAAATGTATAAAGTGACCTATATTTAATTGCATTCATGATAATTCTTAGAAACAAGGAAAGCCTATTGTGAAGTTAATTTCGTATTGGTTGGGGGAAACTACTTCTGCCATTGCGTGGCACAGATATACATATGTTGCAGATACGGAATATGTACGTAAATGGATGAAAGGATAAACCCTAAAACTATAAAGAATGTGAAACAGACACCCTGTTTAGGGTTCAATTTGTACTTTATTATTATAAGTCTGATACAAAGAGAGAGATTTCACTTACAGTAGGGTAATTATAACTAATCTTGTCTTCAAATGAGAAAGTTGCCTTGCTTGTTTCATACGTAGTTTCAGTTGTCGGAAGGGCTGTGAATTATTTGTCGTCTTTTAATTGTAGATGTTTTTTCAAAGGTAGGTAGTTATGATATTGGAAAGATTCACGGTTTTAGCATTGAATTATGAATCAAAAACTGTGTTTCAGAGTTCATACAATGTTCCAATATATCCATCTATCACACCCAGTTGATTACTTATCATTCACTTCAAATAATTTAGTTTTACTGTCTCCATCTTGTTTACCTGTTCTGAAATGATCAACACTATAATCTTTTCATCGAAGCTTCAAATTCAGAAAATAATAGGAATTCGTGGGTGACAGTAGTTGGTTTCTGTGTGCGAAGAGTGATAATGAGTTATACTGAAATTCATATGCCACGTATATTTATCTTATGTACTCAAACTTTTCCAGTGACATTAATCCAAATTCATCAAAGTGTAAGGCATGGAATTGACAAGAGGATAAGGATTTGCCTGCACTGTAAGTATGAACACACACACCTCTTTTCTGTGCTGTTCAATTGTGAATTTACGTGTCTCATTAGTAATAATAATTGAAAGAAACCATTTTTCAATTTTATTTGGAGAAAATGTTTTGATCACAAAACTTATGATAAGGCTTATACTGATATATACACATGACTGTATGATCAAAGAAGATTAACTAAACTTTTTGTGCAAAATTTAAAAGAGTTAAATTAACGAGTAGTCCGATAACGGTTCGATATACTCTGATACTATGTTAAAAAATAGATTTTAAACTTAACTTAATTTTAAAATCAGCTAGATAAAACTTGTATCCATTTATATATTATAAATTGGTTTTATTTTTAGTTAACGTGAGACTTCTAATACATATATCAGTTCATAATACACATAAGAAAAGTGCAGCAGCATCTAAGCTAAAATTCTAAAGGTATTGGGTTCTACGAATGCAAAGTGTTATTGTTATTATCTACAAGAAAGGAAACGTGGAGAGGAAAAAACTTGGTAACGCAGTTTCTAGCAGTTTTACAGTGTCTTTTATGCATTATATTCCTCTAGGTTAAATTATGTAAACCTTTCTGTCCAAACAACTACCCTTTGTTTATTGATTACTTTGTTTTATTCATAAACATTAAACAACTACCTTTTGAATATGTATATTTATATTGTATCCTCTTTGGAAACAAAAATGACAAAGGAAGTCATCATCCTTATTTTACTTTTCCTGCATCATATAACTATTTCTAACACATCAATTATGTATCTGATTGATGTATTAAACTAATAAGATAGCTTCATTAGTATTATTTTAAGTATGAAATGACTTATTGGTCGTGGTTTTTACATTTGTTGATTAATTTTTATTTTGAAGTGCTTGACAAGTAACAGGCCTGTCACACATTTAGAGTTAGGGTTCTTCTTTGCTTCTTCCTCTTTCGTGACAGATGCACGTCAACCACACTTAACCATTAGCATTGACAAAGTCCTTGCAAGATGCATAAGCTCATTAAAGTAAGATATGTGAAAGATCTTATTACCTTACAGAAAAAATGAATAAAAAGGTTGCTAATTAATCTTAGACAGCAATGTGATTCTGGTAATCTAATTCATGACAGAGCCAAGTTGGCTGTCCACAACTTCTCAATGGTTATATTTGGACTTTTACTCCCATAATTAAGTGCAGTATGTATCAGTTTACACGAGTCATATATTAATCGTCACTTCCACTTGCAAAGGGTCCTAGATTACAGAAGTAATAAGATACCCTATATAGATTCATATTTTTTCTTCACATGTCAATGTTATGCAATATTACAATACTTGACAAATAACCAAAACAAATTATTTTTCTTCTGTTAGAAAATATTACAATTTACATCATATTAAAATGTCAAGTTAACTAGTAAGTTAGGAATATATTTTTTATTCTGAGTTTCAATTAATCAAATGGTTTTGCAGATAATTTTTTTTTATATTCTGAGTTTCTATATAATAAACAAATAATTATTTTTTTATTTTTTATTCTGAATTTTTTATTTTTTATTCTGAGTTTCTATTAATTAACAAATAATATTAATCAATAGTTTTGCTGATAAAAAACTTAGACATTTTATTAATTTTAAGACTTTACATGAAAAAGAGTTTTCAGTATTTTTCAATAATAAATTTGGCTCAAAATTCAATTTCATTTTTTAGATAAAAATTCTCAAAAATAACACCCAAAGTAAATAAATATGTGTAAACAAACACTCATCGACATTGTTAATTAGTTTTAGTGTGTTTCTTCTCAAGAAGTCAGATTGTTATTAAAATATTGTTTGCACGTGGTCATGTATTCGGAGATCAAATTTAGTATATACTTTATCTTTTAAGATATAATTTTCTTAAAATAAAAATAATATATCATAAATATTTCTCAAAATATAATACAAATGTTTTTATACAATTCACTATGTACATTAATCCTTTACAGTGAGACTTATCAGTGTGGTAGTCACCCACCACAATTGTCAAAAGTTCTTATACAATTATGGGTTTGACTCCTTAAAAATAAAATGAAGCAGTCCTATATATACAAATTAGTTTTCACCTTTGTTTTGATTCTATGCTAGTTTTCTGGTTCTTCATTACTTTGACATTGTGCATGGTTTTGCTCAATAATGTTATGTTGTTCATAGTCCCTTTAGAAGTTAACGTGGTTGTTGTGGAAGTCTATAGCAAAATTGTGGCTGAAAGCTTGGGTTTTGATGGGAGAAAACTTCTTCAAGGTGACTCTTAAAAGTTGTTGATAAGGGGATTCGAGATGAACATTCACCATGATTGAGTTGCAAGTTATATCTATTCCCACAAATGCCATTATTATGATGTGTATGATGGTTTAGAGCATCTCTTGCTTTGTTTCAAGTTGTTCAGCCATGGATATTGGTTGCTGTTCAAATCACATACCACCATAACTAATCATACAAACAATAAAGAAGTGAGATTTATAATGAAAAATGTTGTCAGAACTTTAAATCTAAGTCACAACTTGTAAGATGTGGTTTCTATCATTATATATATATATATATATATATATATATATATATATATATATATATATATATATATATATATATATATATATATATTAAAATAGTTTAATTAGTCAATGTAGAACTAAACATTAATAGACTTTTTTACATCTACTTATATACTCTAAATTGATTTTATTACTAATCAATGTAATACTAAATATTAATAAATGGTGTGATAATGAGTAGAATAATAGAAGAAATATGGGCTAAGCCCAAATATAAATGAATATGTAAGAATAAAATAAAATAAAATAAGAACAATGTTTCCCTAATAAACATATAGAGACTACGTTTCCCTAATTAACATAAACACAATATAAACTAAATATAATATCTCTAACATGTTCAACAAACAATAAATACACCTTAAGTCCAACTCGATCTTACAAAATCAACTTGTAAAATAAAATTTATAATCACTTATATATTCTAAATTAACCTTATTACTAACCAACCGATCTGACGTGAGACTTTCAACGACATATTCAAAATAAAAACTTATTACTAAAGTTTGAACTCAAAAACTAACTTTTCTTTTGGGAAACTTAGTTCATAAGCGCTGAACAAAGAACCACACCCCACCAGATGAACAACACGGTTAACACACTTCTGTTGTATCGTTTTGATGTTTAAAATTCGAAATATATAAGTATATATGAAATGAAAAAAAAAAAAGGGTATAAAACCATAATAGCATGCCTTTTCATTAGAGTTGAGTATTTTTGAAGCTTAAAGACATGGTTGTCTGTTATTTAGGTGAAGCACATGCAATATCCATATTCTATATTTTTCAAAATAGTGATGTATATCTATATGTTAGCTTAAGTGAAGCACAAGTAGGCTACCTTTTCTATCCGTTATCTGGTTCTTGTCTATCTACATTCTAGAATCTTGAATGAGTGACATAACTATGACATCTGCTTCTATCATGATTAATCAACCTTTTTCATTAAATCAATTAATGCTGAAGAAATCAGCAACACATAATTATTTGAAGCAGGATGACATTCATGGCAATAAGAAATTGTTTTTGCTTGAATTTCCAACTTTGAAATACTCCAGCAGAAAATCAACTTATACATACCGATGAAAAACTTATATATATAATACGTTTGGCAGATAACAAAATGTTGATAAATAATTCAATGCTAACTTCATAAGTTTTGTGAGTTTACATCATAAGTGAGCTACCGTTGACGAAAGAGGTCAAATTAAGAGGCTCTAGAACATAAATAAAGCAGTACAGTGACAGATGTATCTAAACCACTTGTTTGTTTTTCGCTTATAACACGCATGTTTAAGCTGCACGACTCTTGCATACTTCAACTATGTTTTTATATGTTTTAATGGAGAAACTATGAATGTAAATAAACAAGTAATTAATAAGGGGCATATAATAAATAATGTAAAAGCTCAAGGTACTTGCTTCATTAAGCAAATTAATTTAGAAACTCCAAACACACGTTTTATATAAATTAATATATTTTATAAAGTTAAAAATGATTATCCATTTATTGGTTAAAATGACTCAACCAATCCATTCATTTTAATCTTTTTAATATAAATAAATGAATTATAGAAAAGAAAAAAAAATATATTACCATTTGCGAATTTTCCAATATTCTATTTTTTGCATGCAAGCAATATTATTATAAGAAAAGTAAATAGGATGTATGCGCTGTCTTTATAATCCGTTAGTTAGAATAAAAATACGTTTCATATTTTTGGTTAATTTTTTTATTCTCTTTTGGGCTTGTTTTAGCAGGCTTGGGCCCAATGAGAATGGTCCATACTGTAACGAGCCTAAACATAGTTCCCTCCATCACGTGTGTTTCATTTCAAAACCTCTTTCGTTTTGTTTTTCGTTTCGTTGCTGCTAAAACCGCCACTTGCAGAGGCTCAGCAAAATCACTTCGTTCAGATTCAGTTTCGAAGAATTTGAAAGTTTTCTCCCGAAATCTATCTATTAGGTAATCCAATTAATCCCGAACTTGTTTTTTTGTTTTGTTTCTTTTGATGATTTTTATGTTTATGAGATTGTGAATTGTTCTCTCTAGCCAGTCAGTTACGTTCTTTTTTTCTTCGTCTTTCAAGTTTAACATAGGTTGGAGTTAGTGTTTGATTTGCGAATCTTGTATGGATTGTTTTGTCTCAGGAATGTCATTCAAATTGGTTTGCACGCTAGGTGTTCACCATAATTCCTAAACCACAAACTTCCGTGGTTTCCCAAACAATGTCATTTAGTTTTAAATTATTTAAAAATAAACTACATTGTAGTCATGTTGTTTGAATGATTTGCTACCCTGTGGGTGGCAAATATCAAAATACATTTCGATTATTCGAAGTTTGTTGATGCAGTTATCCAAATTCTTTTTTTACTGATAATCAAATAATAATAACATGGGATTTGGGAATATCATTTGAGCCAACCCATGGTTTCTTGGTAAGTTGGGGTGTTAAGGAATGTTGACCATCTACATCTATCTATTCGTGGTAAATTTGTTGTCTTAATTATGACTGTTCAAGCCTCCTCAAAGCAAGTTTACATGTTACTGTATTCTTTCTGGAAAACAATGTTGTGTTCACGTTCTAGACGGAATTCTGACATACCTCTTATCAATCGTTATTCAGTCCACACTTCAATTGGAAATTAATAAATTTGTGAAGGCCGTACCATTTTAAATATGTATATATGGCCATTCAACTTGTAATAATGGGGATAATCCTTCCGTGGCCAATATAATTTCAACTTATGATATTCAGAAATTGCACCGGGAGGGGATCCGTGTTTCTTCTTTTTTTCTGTTGTTGCCTTCTTGATTGCTAATGAGATAATAAGTTTAGTTGGCAACGTGTTACCAAGTTTCTTTCTTGCCATTGAAATTATCCAACAAACGTTTCTTGTGATCTGATAATATTTAAAAGGACAAATTATAAATGAAGACAATGAAACTTGTGGCACACTTCGATGTTTACAGGTTTCTCAGTTTAGTAGGTTGGGCGAAATTAGTTTCTTGATTTTACTCTTCAATCTTGATATTAAGAGCTTCACAAGTGGATTACCAATCATCAGCATATCTTCTTTATTCCGAAGGTTCTGACTTTTACCATACTGCAGTTTGAGTAAATAGACATGTCTAAGAATGAAGTAAATCCAACTATCAGCAAGTCAACTGGATTGCCTCGAAAGCGCTTCTATCGTGCACGAGCACACAGCAATCCTCTGAGTGACTCTCACTTCCCTGTGTCAATATCACCCAGCCATGTTGATTATTCCCTCCATTACCCTCAGCTCTTTCCCTCGGCTGGTCAAGCTGATAGTTCCAAAAGGATTCAATTTGCTGATGTTGGTTGTGGTTTTGGAGGGCTGCTCATAAGCCTTTCGACTCTGTTCCCAGAAACATTGATGATTGGAATGGAACTTAGGGATAAAGTTACTGAGTATGTCAAGGAACGAATTTCATCTTTAAGGGTAGCAAATCCAGGTCAATACCAAAACGTTTCTGTAGTGCGAACTAACTCCATGAAGTACATTCCCAATTACTTTGGGAAAGGACAGCTCTCAAAGATGTTTTTCTTGTTTCCTGATCCTCATTTTAAAGAGAAGAATCATCGCCGCAGAGTTATAAGTCCGTTCTTGCTAGATGAGTATGCTTATGTTCTTGAGGTTGGTGGAATTATATATACAATAACTGATGTAGAAGAGCTCGGAGACTGGATGAAGTCTTGTCTGGAGAATCATCCTATGTTCGAAGCCCTGACTAAGAAAGAACTTGAGGCAGATCCAGTTGTTAAGCTCTTGAGCTCTGCAACTGAAGAAGGCCAAAAGGTTGCTAGAAATGGGGGACAAACTTTCCAGGCTGTATTCAGACGTATTGTGCCATCCGATCAAACATCCTAAACTTCTGCTGCCTAACCTAGTGTGCTCCTATTGGAAGTGAAAAAAAAGCTTGCAACATGATTGAAATTGCTGCGTTACTGGTATAAAGTTGGCTTCACAAGGATCGGATAACATGACCTTTACCATCTTTTATACGAATGTGTGTGTGTGTGTATTTTCATTTTTATTTAACTGAACTTATGCGATATTAAAACAGGAGTGTTGTAGTTCGTGACTGAACCATTTGAATTTGTCATTAGTGACAGTTTTGGTTCGTTCAAATTTGCCACCAAATTGAACGCGTTCTGAAATTCTCGGGTTAATTAAAATCGATTTAGGTGTGTTAACTTACTAAATTGGAACAAAAATACAAATATCAAATTAAATAATTTTAAGATTAAATATGTTTAGTTATTCTAAAATTGGGAAATTTTAATTTGGGTAAAGCATTTATCCTTTTGTTTCTTCAAAATTGAATATTTGTAGTATTATATAACCTTAATTAATTATGTGATGAACAAAAAAGTTTCAAAAAATATATCTGTAAAAGCCTTTTATTGTTACTCTGGTAAACTATAAGTTTTATTTAACTATATTATTTTAAAAACTCTAATACTTTAAGTTAAAAACTATTAAAAAGGTTACTTTGCCAAACACATGAAATAATTTTATTAAAATTTCATGTAATATTTTTATTTACAATCTTGATAAACATCTAACACATACATGTTTAATCTAAAAAAGTTTCAAAGTTTTATAAAATAGATATAACTGATCTATTATTATAAAACAAATATTAGGACTCGAAAAACTAATGTAATATTTTGGAGGAATGAAAAAAATGACAAGTATTTTAAGAGAACTAAATAAATAATTTGTTATAGAAATTGGCCTTGGCCTTGGCCTGCATCTTCTTCCACAAACTCCATGAAGTCACTGGATGTAGTTTGGTGTAAAGTCAGCCCTTCTAGGATCGTGAAAACATCTTGTGAAAAGGGCTTTGTATAGTCACCTGATACAAATTCCTGAACCATATTATTAACCTCAATCAAGCTACTCCCCGGTGTTTTCTTTATCCTCTTGCTTCTGATGAGTTTCCTAACATTTGAAACGCCTTCCCACTTCCCAAGTTCTGCGTATATGTTAGCAAGCAACACATAGTTTCCAGACTCTTCAGGCTCAAGCTCCAAAAGCTTTTCCATGGCAACAACAGCAATCTCAAGATTGCGATGAATCCTACAAGAGCTCAACAAAGAGTTCCATATCCTGGAGTCTGGTTGCATTGGCATCTTCATTATTGTGTCAAGAGCCTCATGAAGCCGTCCCCAACGTCCTAGAAGATCAACTATACAACCATAGTGCTCAATCACTGGCTCTAAATGATGATCAACCCTCATAACATCAAAATATCTCAACCCCTCCTTCCACAACCCTGCATGAACACAAGCTGACAAAACACCAACAAATGTTACCCCATTAGGAGCCACTCCTGCATTCTGCATATCTTCAAAAACTCGAATTGCCTCATACCCTTTGCCATGATTCGCCAGTCCCCCAATCATGGTACTCCAACAAATCACATCCTTCTCAACCATCTGATAAAACAACCCCATAGCTTCATCAATGCAGCCACACTTAGCATACATTTCAATCAGTGCATTACACACAGCAGTCTTCTTCAAAAACCCACTTTTCTCCGAGTATTTGTGAATCCACTTCCCAACTTCAAGAGCCCCAAGCTGTGCACACGCCGGCAGAACAGATATAACACTTATCTCATCAGGCTCAATACCCACCTCTTGCATCCCGCGAAAAATCTCTAACGCATCCACAAAACACCCTGCTTTAGTATACCCATTAATCATAGTCGTCCAAGACACGATTGTCCTACAAGGCATTTCATTAAACGCTTCCCTCGCACTCTTCATCTGCCCCAGCCTCGCGTGCCCCGAGATTAAACTATTCCACGAAACTGCGTCTCTGTCAGTCATTTCATCAAACACTTGGTATGCACCTTTCAAATCGCCAGACTTCGTGTACATATCAATCAGCGCGTTATCTGTTATTGCGTGCGACTTGGGTCCAAACTTGCACACTTGCGCGTGAACTTGCTGCCCGAGGCGACGACACGGAATGCCTGCACACGACTTTATCACAAAAGGGATCGTGAATTTGTCTGGCAGTGCTGATTTCGTTGCATGTCTCAGCATTTCTTTGAACACATAAATTGCCAGAGAATATCTGTGATTATGAGTGCAGGTTCTGATTATTGCGTTGTAAGAAAACACGTTTGGGTCCTCTAGGTTTTGGAATATCAAGATCGCGTAATCCACGTGACCCAAATTGTCGCACAGATCCAACATTTTGGTGGCTAAAAAGTTGCTCTGTGACAGTGATAACTTCACGATGTGAGCGTGAAGCTTCTTCAGTTCCGCAATTTTCGAGCAGGTTCTAAGGGTTGCGACAAAACGGTTTTCTAATTCTCTTACTCCCATCGATGAGCGAGGGTCGACTATTGAGTAAGATTCTCAAAAAGTGTTCGAAGCGTCGTTTGCTTGGTCAGGGAAAGCAAGCACATGGGGTTGTGGAGAAACTAGGGTTTAGGCGTGATTTGGTTTTGAACAATGATCTTATAGATATGTACTCAAAATGTGGTACCATGGATTTGGCTTGTTCGGTGTTTGTTCGAATGTCTCAGAGAAATGTAGTGTCTTGGACGGCTCTAATGTGTGGATATCTGCAAAATGGTGATGCCAGAGCCTCTCTGCTTTTGTTTTCTAAAATGGGTCATTCAGATGTTAGGCCAAATGAGTTCACACTATCCACGAGTCTTAAAGCATCTGGGATTTTGGGAATCGCTCAGAATGGAATGCAGATACATGGCTTTTGTGCAAAATCTAATTTTGATTGGGTACCTGTTGTGGGCAATTCTACGATGGACATGTATTCCAAGTGTGGGATGGTTAAGGAGGCAGCGCAAGTGTTCAACACTTTGACAGAGAGAAATGTTATAAGTTGGAATGTAATGATTGCTGGGTACTGCAACGATGGCAACGGTGGAGAGGCTTTGAGTCTATTTCGGGAAATGCAAGTGAATGGGGAAGTTCCAGATGGATATACATATTCAAGCTCGTTGAGGGCGTGTAATTGTGCTGGTGCAGTGGGAGAAGGAATGCAAATCCATGCTGCGTTAATCCGACATGGATTTCCTTACTTGGCTGAATCAGCTGTTGCAGGTGCTTTGGTTGATCTGTATGTCAAATGCAGGCGCATGGCTGAAGCTAGGAGGGTGTTCCATCGAATTGAAGAGAAGAGTGTGATGTCTTGGAGCACATTAATTCTTGGTTATGCACATGAAGATAATTTGGCAGAAGCAATGGACTTGTTTAGGGAGTTGAGAAAGAGCAGACATAGAATGGATGGATTTGTACTCTCGAGTCTCATTGGTGTATTTGCTGATTTTGCTCTTGCAGAGCAAGGGAAGCAAATGCATGCTTATGCCATAAAAGTGCCGTATGGTTTATTGGAAATGTCTGTGGCTAATTCAGTGCTGGATATGTACATGAAATGCGGACTAATAGATGAGGCAGATGCACTTTTCAGAGAGATGCTAGCAAGAAATGTGGTTTCATGGACCGTTATGATCACTGGTTATGGGAAACACGGTATTGGGAACAAGGCAATTGAACTGTTTAACCAAATGCAAATGAACGGAATAGAACCTGATAGTGTAACTTACTTAGCTGTGCTCACAGCTTGCAGCCATTCTGGACTCATCAAAGAAGGTAAAAACTACTTCTCTAGTTTATGTAACAATCAGCAAATCAAACCTCAAGTAGAGCATTATGCTTGTATGGTTGATCTCCTTGGACGAGGTGGACTCTTAAAGGATGCAAAGGATCTCATTGAGAAAATGCCCCTAAAGCCAAATGTGGGCATATGGCAAACACTACTTAGTGGTTGTAGAATGCATGCAGATGTGGAAATGGGGAAAGAAGTGGGAGAAATACTTATGAGATTGGATGGTAATAATCCAGCCAACTATGTCATTTTTTCAAACATGTATGCTGCTGGAGGGTATTGGAAAGAGAGTGAGAAACTAAGAGAAACCGCGAAGAGAAAGGGATTGAAGAAAGAAGCAGGACGCAGTTGGGTAGAGATAGACAAGGAAATTCATATTTTTTATAATGGAGATGGCATGCATCCTCTCATAGGGGAAATTCATGAAGTGTTGAAAGAAGTGGAGAAGAGGGTGAAGGATGAAATGGGGTATGTTCATGGTGTAAATTTTTCCTTGCATGATGTTGAAGAGGAGTCAAAGGTAGAAAGTTTGAGGGTTCATAGCGAGAAATTGGCTATTGGGTTGGTTTTGGTTAGACGAGGACTGAAAGTAGAAAGGGTGATTAGGATTTTCAAGAACTTGAGGGTTTGTGGGGATTGTCATGCATTCATCAAGGGTTTGTCAAAGGTTTTGAAGATTGTTTTTGTGGTGAGAGATGCAAATAGGTTTCACAGATTTGAGAACGGCTTGTGTTCATGTGGAGATTACTGGTGAATTGATACAAGAATTATAACCAAATTGAATCAACTTCTGGCTCTCTCCCTATTGGCATGTATTATAGCAAACTGAAGTTCTTGTTGCACTTCTATTCCCTAAAATGGACAAGAAAGAAATATATTTTTATAGATTATTGAAACATAAAACAGAATAAAAATACAATCAGATGATCTCTTGAACTCTCAAAAATAATAAAATCATAAGAGAATTTATTCTGAAAATTAATAAAGCATCATTTTTCTATCTTAATCTTCAAAGATTATTTTAACAATCCATTTTGTTTAGTTTCACTTTCTCCAACAAAATGAGCTGAAATTAGAACTTAACAGGTTAAACCTACAATATTGAGAATTTAGTTGAAATGGTCCTATAATATACAGGTCAACTAATTTGGATTTGTTACATCATTGAAAAATATTGATTTTGATTATAGTTATTTAGAATAAATATCTGATGAGTTATCTAAATAGTGTAATGGTCACTGTTATATCCAATTACATCGTATTTAGTTACAACAAAGTGACTATTAGAAAACAGGGAGTCACTTACGACGAGGTAGAGGGAAGGGACGGTTCATTCATATTGTGTAGTTTGTAAATTCAACATGAAATCTGTAAAAGGGGAGATTATAAAGGAATTTTGTAAGGGAGTCATCTCTTATTTTATGTTCTTTTACAATAAGAGTTTTTATTTTGTAATTTAGATTCCTAAAAGTATGGTTAGCCTTTTACCATCCAATTTCATTTTCTTTATTACTTTCATTTATTTACTAGTTTCGAATTTCAAAACAATTGTTTGACTTAGCAAGGTGCCACCCCAAGGGAATGAAGAAAACATTCCTGTCCTCCGTCTCTATAGTTTTACTTTTGCTGTAATAAATTTTATCGAATAGGATAAAAAGATGAAAACGGATAAAAATCATATTACAAATTTAAATAATAAATAATAATAATAATAATAAAACAAAATGAATAAAAAATTATCTACATTTAGAAAAACCAAAATTCAAATTTAAAATCTTTAAAACCAAATCATCATTCCAATTCTGGATGTGACAGATTTGTCGTCCAATCAAAACAAACCTCTACCCTATTCGTTATTTCGATACTAAAAATCCATTCCCTTCCCTTTCGGAAGGCTTTGGCACGCTCACCAAAATTTGCGTTACCCACCTGATTATGTTTATACTTAAGCCTGTCATGCTAATAGAGTTTTCATACTGCACATAAAGTGAGTTTGAAAATTTAAAAAAAAAATGGATCTAATCTAATTTTAAAATATGACGGTGAAAACACAGAAGGATAAAATTAAAGTACAATTTAACCACGATTGAACCATTGCTATAACTAATAAATAAATAGATAGATACATTCAAAGTTATATAGCCTGTGCAACTGACAATCTCTACCATGGGAGTCATCCCCAAACATGCTTCTCAAGTTGGATTCTTAATATGCTTTTCTCAGGTTGGATTCCTAAAGAAGGGATGATCGAGCGCTTGAAGAGCGGTTAACCGTTTGGCTGGGTCATATGACAATAACCCATGTAACAAGTCAGTTAAAGAGGACCTTGAAGAGTCCACACTTCGAGATATAATATCCTACATTAAGAATAATTATGTCATTACAACCTTCATATTAAGGAACTAATTAATTGAAGATTCAACCCAGGAATCACTGATAAGGCAGGCAATAGAAAACATAACCAACCTTCAGATGACCAAGCTTCTTTACTGCATTGATGCTCTCCCTAGAAATAGCTCCTTCAGGCCATCTTAGTCTTGATCCACGCTTGAAATACTTTTCTGCGCCCTTACTACGTATTGAAATCGTTATGTGTAAATCGTTCCGTCTTTTGTTTGCAGACATTCATTGAAAGGGAAATTTAAGAAAAAAAAAATCTATATATTCGCCACTTACTTGGACCTTCGAATCATGGGCTCTGGAATTGGTCCCAAAACTCTTTCCATCATTGCCAGGTGCTCCAAGTTTTCATGAGTCTGAAACAACGCCTCACCCTGACAAAAGTTCCACACATTTAGACCCTGAGACTAGTTGTTCCAGATTCAAGTCACACCTAATATATGTTGATAGATGGAAAACAAACCGTGCATAGTTCAATAAGAATACATCCAACACTCCACAGATCACATGGATATGACCACCCTAGACCTGCAATTATAATTAAAGATGCAGTGAGAATACATTAACAAGAACACATTATATGCTACAGATTCCGGTAGTCTAATTTTATTTGGTCAGACAATACTCAATCAGGTGAATAACCCATATGGCAGTCTCTGATGACCTCATTACATCAGATCATGACTAGATTTGGCACTCCAGATCTTTTTATCATACCTCACAACATCTACCTTAGAAAAGATCCAAACAAGCAGTCCACTTAAGGACAAGGTAGAAAATTATCAAATGTACAAGTGAAACAAGGGACACCAAAAGGTAGTGCAAGACAATAGATCATAAAACTGCAAAATAATGAGAGAAACACTGTAAAAAAATGTCTTTTACTACGGTGCAGAGGATTTGCCAGCCAATACGGTGAACAACAAAAAGTTCAGGATAATATAAAGTTACAAACAAGCATGTTGTCCCTGGAAGTTTGAAAACAAAAGTGCTGTACAAATTGACAACATTTCAACATGTTAAAATACTTATGCCATCATCCATAATTTTCGTTCAAACACCAGATATTTTCTATGTTACACACCTTGACAGGGCAATAGAAAAACAAATAAACATTCTGAGCGGCCAAAACCATACTTAGTTACCTAGAATAATCTCAGGGGCTCTGTAATGCCTTGTAGAAACAATGGAGCTATGATTCTGATTATCATATGCAGTACTACCAAAATCAATCAGCTTAATAGCACTAGACTTGGGCAAGCACCTGAACTGCGTTTCATCTGAGGAAACTCTCTGTACCAATCCAATTATTTTCCTTAAATATATTATAACTGAGTCTACAAACATTATTAAGTTTCCATCCAAAAATGTTAAATACCTTATAGCTAGGGAGCTTTACATATTCAGAAGAAACCAGAAGAATATTTTCTGGCTTCAGATCAGTGTGGATTAGGCGTAGTTCATGCATATCTGAATATGATAAAGAATAAGAAAAAGTTAAAGCAAGCAGACACAACTAAGATACACTGTATCCCTGGAAAAAGAAAGCAGGCCAAGGGAAGCCATGGTTTATCAGTAAGCAAGAGACTTAGGAATGAAACAAGAGAAATAAACTGAAGGCCAAGAATAATCCACAGACATGCTACAGATTCCAAAAGCTGTCGTCCAAATTCCCGAACAAGATCCACAGGGAATGGGCAGTATTTATTTCTCTTTAGAAAATCAAATAAGCTTGGTCCAAGCTTCTCAAAGACCTGATAACACCATTAAAATGCATTGAAAGGAATGTTTCTGCTCAGTTATCAAATCCATGAATAAAGCCCACACGGACATAAATGAAAACACTATAGATGAAGAACTTAACATTCATTCATTTGCAAGATGAATGAGGATCAATCACTTATCCTTCCCAAAGAACAAGAAGAAGACCAGAGAACAAAGAGGCATGCACATAGCACTAGAGAAAAAAAACTAAATCCAGATTGATTCAAAATATCAAGCATTCCATCCATTCTCAAAAATAACAAAAAATTAACCCCTCCTCATCCCCACCTCTTAAAAGTAATAAAGCAACTCCTACTCCGTCAATTTTCTCAAAATAAACTTTTTGAATATAGTAAATCAAGGAAATGAAAATTTTAAAAGAAATACAATAAGCATACTTACAATGCATATGTGATTTCGGTAATCAAACCAATTTCGGATCTGCACACATCTGCAAATAGCATACAGAATGAAATAAATACTAATCATCCCCTGTTAGGATAAGCAATGAGCAATAAACAAATTCTAGTATCCAGTTTACTCCATAATATTCATACCGTGAGTTTCCTCTATCGTTCTTTGCTAGATGTTGAAGCACATCAACCTCGAGCATGGCTGCATCTCGATATTTCCGTATGCTTCTAACTACCTTGACAGCCACATATTCTCTAGTTACGCGGTCCCAACATTCCAATACCCGACCAAATGTGCCTACAGCACTAGCAACATGCTGAATGACACAAGCACAGTGACAAAAAAATTAAAATCTTTTGTATTGAGAGGACACTTGACCGCTAACCTTCACCCATCTTGCCGAGGATTTTATCTGTTTAAAAATGAAAAATAAAAAATAAAAAATAAAAATATAAGCACTAAAAAAACACCAGTATTGCATTAGTGATGACAGAATCCAACAGATTCATATTTGCTTTTTCTTAAAGATAAATCAAATTAAAATTTTAACCTGAATTAATCTGATTTTTCAAATTCATCTAAATAGGACAATTAAATTACAAGAAATCCCTAGGACTAAAAGAATTACATCTAGGAGTGAGATTTTCGCCAAGATTGAAGACATAGTGTCCTTCTCGATCGTCGTCCCTCCTTGGAGGTGAAGCGTGCTTCCTTTCAATTCCTTCGTCACCAGGTACCGGCAGAGCCAGTTGAGGCTACAATGAACGACATAAGAGCTGAGCATATACACTTAAATACGAAACCCTAATCCAACCCGAATTGGGAAACTGAAAGAACCCTACCTCGAGCACTGTGGGAGGGGCTACGTCCCATGCGAGACGAGGGCGTTTCCGTGTACGTTCCCTTTCCATGTGATTATTTTCGAAGGAACGAATTAATAATCGAACATATCTGCGAACAAAAAAGATTAAATCTCTATGATTTAAACTCTAAAATCGCTGCTGTGGAAAGGGGAAGAAAATGCAGTTGCACAGAGAAAATCCCCGTTCAGCTAGATTGCAAAACTAATAGGCTTAGGGTTCAGTTTTTTTTTTTGGTCTTTATATGAGTTGTGACAGAGTTAAACGACAGCGTTTTCGTTTTGAAATTAATAATATAATTGGGGTAATGATATAAATAATTATAATTCTAAAGTAGATAAATTTTAAAATAATATCATATTATTATAATAATTCATATAGTTTTTCTAAAATTTAAAAATTATTTTGTCGGCATTATTGAAAATAAAATACAATTTGATTTTAATGTAAAGTTATTAACATGTTCATGACAAAAAAACTTCAAAAAAAAGTTGTTTTGTAAAATCTAAAAAATAAATACACCTTGTAGATAATTTATATGAAAATCATTAGGTGGAATATGAAAAGTAATCCAGTTCAAATGTTACTTTATCGAAACAAGGACTTATAGTTTTAATATTTTATAGATTAATTTGATTAGACAATAAAACTTAATTACTTAAGACTTCAACGTTATTTATAATTAAATCATTGATTTAAATATAGTGTAATAGCAATGTGTGTTGCATGAGTTTTATTTAAATGTAAAATATATGAAAAAATTACTATCAGTTTTTAATATAAACAATTTACTATAATATTTTTAATATACTATATATAATTTTATTAAAGTTTATCTTCTTCAATTGCGCTGTTCTTGACACCACCCACACACTTGCTCCAATGGTGTCACCTAGAGCTGTCAAAACGGGTAACCCGGCTCGACCCGGCCCGGTCCACCACGGGTTGGTCACTTAGTGAGTCAACCCAACTCGGCTCATTTATTAGCGAGCCAGAAAAACTTGAACCCGGCCCGACCCACCACGGGTTGGTGGGTAAACGGTTGGCTCACTAGCCCATTTAATTTTTCTTTAAATAAAAAAAATACAAACTTTCTGTAATTTAAATTTAAACAAACTTTCTGGCATTATCTTTGTTTGTTTGCTACAGAACAATCTTCAATCGCAACCGCACAAGCATGCACAAAGCACAATAATACTATATTATATGCAAAAGTAGGAAATGTCAAACCAACCTCAATGTAGTTTATCACATCAATTGTTGTAACCCTTGATCCTTGTTCTTGTTGTCTCCAAATTCACTAATAAATATTTTCCTAATATTAGAACAATTCCGACAATCAATATATTAGTAAAAAAAAAGAGAATCAGTTCTCAACAACATCAACAAAAATTTAATAGTTTAATCTGTAACATAATTTCCCAAATTCAAAGATATCAAAAAGAGCTTGTTCAAATAATGTATATTCAAATTGTTTAAATAAAATTAAAAAAAAAATTGATAGAAGCATGTTAGAACATGAAAAAATCATTTCATGTCTTCAAATCCCCCAGAACAAAAAACAAATTCACAAACCCCTATTTTTGTCATTATAGGGTTTTTGGAAAAAAAAAGAAAGAGAAATGAGAAAACAAAAATGTGGAGAAAAGAGAAGAAAAAATGAAGGGTGTTTTACCTGCTCCTTGAAGAATTTCAGTGAAGTGAGGGTGAGAGCACCGTCAAATGAGAGCAAGCACTTTGTGAGAGCAGATGTTACTTTTTTGGTATACACAGTGAGTGAAGAGAGTATTTTACTTTTTAGGGTTTCATAAATAAAATAATAAATTAAAAAAACAAAATTAGGTAGGTGGGTTGGTGGGCCAACCCGGCTCACCACGGGTTCAACCCGCATGAGCCGGGTCTAAATGAGCCGGGTTGAAATCTGAC
Source organism: Vigna mungo (assembly GCA_036885675.1). Lineage (NCBI taxonomy): Eukaryota > Viridiplantae > Streptophyta > Magnoliopsida > Fabales > Fabaceae > Vigna > Vigna mungo. The sequence goes on along the minus strand of CP144699.1, from coordinate 39,376,597 downwards.
CCGCATATAAGTGGGTTGTATTTTTCCAACCCAACCCGGCCCGAACCCGTGACGGGCCGGATTGGCCCGCGGGTTGTGACCCATTTTGACGGCTCTAGTGTCACCCCGTATGTTCTAATTGTGTCACCATCTCGATGACTGATAATGAATTTAATTATTTATAGTTTATTTTAACTTTAGTTGTAACGTGTTAAAAAAATTAAATTAAAATTAAAATTAATAAATGAATATAATAGAAGTAAAAGAGAGAGAATATAAAAATAAAAACAGGAAAACCTCATCCCTGTTTTACTTTTCCCTCCTCTGAGTATTTATTAATTGCAAAACTGTGTGTTCATTTGTTATTATATAGCCAGGTTAAAACCTTTTTCTTCTCTAAATTATATAAAAAAACTAATTAAATTTTTAATTTTTATTTAGTTCAATCTAACTTAAATTTTTTAAAATGATCTAAGTTTTTCATTAAATTAACGCTAGATTTATGGTAAAATTTGTAACATCCCAATAAATATAACCAAAGTCATAATTTATTTTTAGGAGTTAACAAGAATAATAAAGGAGAACAGTAGTGAATAAGCATAACCGTATGAAATATTGGAAATTAAAACTGAACGATTGGAATATATATACAATGTTTACAAAATAGACCGAACGGTCTAGAATACAATACATTGGCCGAAAGGCCAAAATTAAAAAGATTTCTATACTGAACGTTTTACAAAATACAAGGAGAAGAAAACGACTATACTAAGGACCAGACGGTCCTGCATAACGTTCGGGCACAGCCTCTACGGGTTCCTCGGCCTGCACAGCATCCTCTAGAGTTTCTTCCAAAGTAGCTTCCAAGGTATCTTCTGCTCACATCCAAAAGGATGATCATTGCAATGAAGAGAATAGTCGAACGGTCGGATACCGAACGACAACATATACAAAGCAAAACAGATAAGGGTAAGCTTATGTAAATTTAATTTATCAATTCATCATACAAATAAATGTACAATACAAACCAATCATTCATGCAACATACAATTCCTATACTCATGACCGACCACAAGACGCTGTCCGGACGGTATGAACATGTAGCTCGGTCGTCCCTAGCACCCGGTGTGGTGTAGTAACTGTTTTCCTTATCAGCTGCCACCCGAAGTTAGTCCTCAAACGGTTATTTACTCATATAACCGCGGACCTCCTGCCATTCCCACGCATGAGTGGCCTCCCTCTACCTGAGGAAGCACCCTCACGGAATATCAGGATCAAGGACAACGCCTGAGTCATTCCCACATTCATACTTTACCAATCATTGCCAAGTTCACGAGACATTCCGCCAGTGGAATTCTCTTACTTAATCAAATTCAACCAACGTTCGTTATTACTTCCAAGTTGTTAGGGTATTGAGAGGAGTACCAGATACTCAATACCGAATAGTTTCTGACTAAGCGTTTCATAAGACCGAGCACTAGATCTATGACCGAGTGCTTTACATGACCGAACATCCTCTAGATGAATAATAATAACAATGTGAAACCGAACACTTCATAAGTTAAGTGTCATTCTAATATTGAACACTTGTATGACCGAACGTACAGTTTATGACCGAATGTTCTTAAAATTTGTGTACTGGTATAATACCTAGCACTTTTAATAAACATCATCAATATAAACCGAGCGCTCAGTGTATGACTGAACGTTCTAAATAATTAATATGAGGCTGAATACTTAGTGTATGACCAAGCACTTCAAGACCGAACGTTCAGTATAAGACCGGACGTTCAGTACAATAAAGATAATTAATATGAAACCGAGTACTCAGTTTATGACTAAGTACTTCACAGGACGAGCACTCGATTTATGACCGAGTACTTTCAATAAACATTATCAATATAAAAACGAACGTTCAGTGTGAATGAACGCTACTATAATAAACATAGTTAACATGAGACTAGGTAATCAGTCTATGACCGAATACGTTAAAGCCGAACACTCAGTATAAGACCGAGCGTTCTGTAATGGATAGATTATTACGACTGAATAAGCAAGTCATTTAAGTTTCGATACAATGGTACAAGAACGATCGTTTTAGGGGAAAACCAAACGGTCCTAATGACCTTCGGTCTCAGATTCACATTTTCTCTAAGTTTCATACATACTCTTATAAGTGCAGAATTCATAGTTCATACTTATCATACAACAACATACTTTAGATATCAAACATGCATTAAATCAGTCACATACTCAAATCATACAGAACGTCAAAATTAAACTTTATAAGCTTCCCTTACCTCTAATTCCAGCTAATTATTCTAGGTCTTTAAGCAAACTTCTAAGACTCCCAAAAGTCCCAAGGACGTCCAATTAAGAATGCGATCGGTGCAAGTGAAAGAGCTTGACACCGGGAAGAATTTATCTGAAAGGAGTAAGGTGATCGGAGATGGGGAGGTGGTCAGAATTCTAGAGAGAAGTTTGAAGGTTTAGAGAGAAGGAGGAGAAAACTGGGTTTATGAAAGGTTAATTTCTGAGGAAGAAGAAGATTGCATGCAAAAAAGGTGGCAAGGGTTTGGAAATCCTACCTTAAATATGGCCTCCAAACCGGACGGTCGTTCATTTGCCATCTGCCACATGGCTTCCACTACCAGGAGATCTCCATTCCCTTGCAGCCGGACGCTTCCCGAGGTTGGGGAATTAAATGCAGTTGCAGCTCCTGTCCCCCACTACTATCCTAGGAAGCTGAAAGGGTGACATGTGGACGTCACTAAGAAGGAGTATTAATGGGGTGTGACAAAATTTATATATGAAATTATGAGTTAGAAAAAACATTTTAAAATGTTTACTTTAAGTTTTTCGTACAATCACTGCTAACCACAAAACAAGCACTGTCAGGGTTACCACGAAAAATGTTGGTATAAGTTTTAAGGATTTTTTAAAATTTTTTAAAATGATCTAAGTTTTTCATTAAATTGACGCTAGATTTTTCTGTTGGACAGTAATTAAGTACGGTTAGGCGCAAAGATTATAGCTGCCCACTGACTTAGTAGCGTTGGACGTGTCAGCATTTCGTTGGGTGGTAGGTTTTTTAAAAGTTTTTCTTAATTAATTTGGTTTTAAATTTGGTTTCTACGTATGGGAGTTTTTTGTGAAATCTTCAGTTACTTGAGATTCGGATGAATTCGATATGGAATCATCAAGGGGTATTATTTGGGAGTTCTCTGGAATCTCTAGCCACTTGAGATTAGGGTGAATTCGCATGAAATCACCGAGCGGCGTGTTGTGGGAGATCTTTATGAATCTCTAGCCACTTGAGGTTCGGGTGAATTCTCTATGAAATCATCGAGTAGCATTTTGTGGGAGTTCTCTGTGAAATCCAGCCACTTGAGGTTCAAGTGAATTCGCTATGGAATCATTGAACGACATTCTGTGGAATCTTCAACCACTTGAGGTTTAGGTGAACTCGCTTTGGAATCACCGAGCAACGTGTTGTAGTTGGTTAAGTGGTTTATGTGCAGAGTCATGTCATCTGCACTGAGTAGAAAATAGCAATTCGAATTCAAATGGTTAGAAAAATGTAGCCAATCAAATTAATATAAAAATAGTGTAGGTTCTGAAGTCAAGTGGTTGGACAGGTGAGAGCGTTCGGTCTTCGGTTGAACGTTTAAAGGCCAAAAATTAGGAATTCGTATTAGGATGTGTCACGAATGAGTTGTGGGTGCTTTACTACCTTGCAACCTGACAAGGCTGAACGTAGGTGGTCCAACTGACCGGGCGGATTGGGACTGAACCGTCATGTGCAGGATATTTTTACTCACAAAAACATGCGTTATACAAAATAAAGTAAATGCTTCAACATTTTATAATTTGTTTTTATAATGGAAAGTCATTAGAACATGACAAGGCTGAACGTAGGTGGTCTAACTGACCGAGCGAGAAGGGACTGAACCTTCATGTGCAGGATATATTTACTCACAAAAATATGCGTTAAACAGAATAAAGTAAATGCTTCAACATTTTATAATTTTTTTTCATAATAAAAAGTCATCAGAACCTCACAAGGCTGAACGTAGGTGGTCTAATTGACTGAGCGGGGAGGGACCGAACCTTCATCTGCAGAATATTTTTACTCACAAAAATAATCGTTAAACAAAATAAAGTAAATGCTTCAACATTTTATAATTTATTTTTATAATAAAAAGTCATTAGAAGCTGACAAGGCTGAACGTAGGTGATCCAGCTGAACGTAAGTGATCCAACTAATCGAGCAGGAATGGACTGAACCTTCCTGTGCAGGATATGTTTACTCAAAAAATATGCGTTAAACAGAATAAAGTAAATGCTTCAACATTTTATAATTTATTTTTATAATGAAAGTCATTAGAACTTAACAAAGTTGAATGTACGTGGTCCAACTGACCGAGCGAGAAGGGACTTTTACTCACAAAAACATGTGTTAAACAAAATAAAGTACACGCTTTAATATTTTATAATTTATTTTCATAATGAAAAGCCATTAGAACCTAACGAGGTTGAACGTATGGGGCTTAACTGACCGAGCGGGAAAGGACTGAACCTTCATATGCAGGATATTTTACTCACAAAATATGTGTTAAACAAAATAAAGTAAATGCTTCAATATTTAATAATTTATTTTTATAATTAAAAGCCATTAGAACCTGTCGAGGTTGAACGTAGGGGTCCAATTGATCCAGCGGGAAGAGACTGAACCTTCTTGTGCAAGATATTTTTAGTCACAAAAATATGCGTTAAACATAATAAAGTAAATGTTTCAACATTTTATAATTTATTTTTATAATGAAATGCCATTAAAACCTAACAAAGCTAAACGTAGGATGTCCAATTGACCGAGTGGAAAGGAACCGAACCTTCCTCTACAGGATATTTTTACGAGTAAAAATATGCGTTAAACAAAATAAAGTAAACGCTTTAATATTTTATAATTTATTTTATAATGAGAAGTCATTAGAACCTAAAGAGGCTAAACGTAGGGAGTCCAACTGACCGAGCGAAAAGAGACTGAACCTTCTTGTGCAGGATATTTTATTCACAAAAATAAACGTTAAAAAAGTAAAGTAAATGCTTTAATATTTTATAATTTATTTTTATGTGGATGCATTTATTTTTTTGCCTCATAAACCTCTTATAGTTACCTCAAAGTTCTTAAAACAAAAGACATCTCTTTAAAAATTATTATGGAATTTTTTGTTCTTGTTGCAAAACCTGATATTGATTCGAAGGAGCGATGTCGAGACTGAGCGCGCGTCTGGCTCCTCATGGTTTCATAGGGATGTCGCTCGGCCCCACGGTAGATGCCAAAATGTTTCGACTGAATCGGTTTGAGAGTTGGTCGTCCTTCCTTGCTCTGCTCTCTTTTGATCGTCAAATCTTCTTCGAGAACGCAATCCACTTCTATCGATTGTTAACCTGCAAAAGACACTCTGACCCTCAAGTCAGATATGGTTCATAAAGAGGTCTCTATTTTTTTAGGACAGATCAAGGTATCTTTACTTGAACATCAATAGTATATTTATAGTCAAACCTATTGATTAACCATTAATGCAGTATATTTTTAGTCAATCAAACCTAATAATCAATTATTAATATCGTATATTTGTAAAATGTAAAGTAAATTGATCCATAATGTCTGCTAATATGCCTATTAACTCTGATAGATATATTTCATATAGTACAGTGTATATATATATGTGTGTGTGTGTGTATATATATATATATATGTGTGTGTGTGTGTGTGTGTGTGTGTGTGTGTGTGTATGTGTGTGTGTGTATGTATATAATCTCTATTTTGATCCCTCTCGATTTGTTAGGTTTATTCAAATTCATCATACCATTTGTTAGATATTTACAGTTGCTTCATATTTTGTAAAAATGGTTCAAGTTGGTCATTTTTGTTTATGGTGTTAAAAATGCTAACGGTATAATTGTCCCTAACCAAAACTGAATGACCTGTTTAGTTATTGATTGTGTGACACAGTGAGTCAATTGACTTGGCAACGTATGTGGAAAAGCGCCACCATAGAGCCACCATGCCGCCATTATAACGCCACCACAGGTTCATCTTCTCACGCAATCAAACCTCCATAGCACTACATCATCAACCTCCATGTGTGAACATCGCACCATCTTCGTTCTGAATTGCAGAACCACCATCCACCTTCACTATGCATCTTCAACAACCATGGCAACCTGCATAAAATCAGAAACGCATCAAATCCTAAGTCGCACCTCGCCTTCATCGCAACCATACTTGTTCAATCGCGATGGTGCCTACAGAAAAATCCCAAACCAAACTCGTGATTCACCCCTTTGAACCCTAATCACGAGTTCATTCTCCCTCTATTTAAAACTTGCATCAGAAATAAAAAAAGCCTAGAAACAAAATCGCCTAATTCGAACCTCCATGGCCAACATTCGAAAGCCCTGACCTAAATCGCACTGTAACGACGAGTTCATCTCCTCCATCAACTTCGCGCACCACAAGCAATTCTCCTCCATCTTCGTCTACTCCACGAACTCGAAGAACCCAGATCGCATTCTCGCGAAACACCATGGCCAATAAACACCTCTTTCTTTGCAACATCATCTTCATCGCAGAAGAAACGCATACATCATCTCCATTAATCTCCAGACCATTGAGAAGGAACCACAACATAGAAATCCCCTCTAATCACGTTACTGCGAGCTCCTTCATGCAATGGAAGAACCGACAACCATGACAGGTGAGGTTGAAAACCCTGGTTCGAGAAGGAGAGAGCGTTTTTCACACCATAAACACTAATCTGCAATTGTGCGAAACCCTAACTTGGGTGAGAAGGTGACAGTCCCCCATTGGTTGAGCTTGCCACGCAACTAATAACTGGACAACTCATTCAGTTTTGATTAAGGAAATAATCACATAGTTAGCACTTTTAATACCGTAAGCAAAAGTGACCAACTTGCACCATTTTTACAAAATATGAAACATTTAAAAAAGAAGTAAGACCACTTTAAATAAATCTAATGACGAAAATAAATATTATATATATATATATATATATATATATATATATATATATATATATATATATATATGGTACTATGGACTATAATGGCCAAATTGAACGAGGGACTTACGTAGAAAAACTATGCTTTTGGTTTAACTGTTAATAATAAAGAGGATGTCTATAGTTAAATTTTATACGAAAATTATTAAAAATAATAGTAGCAAGAGTGGTGATGTGGATGTAAAGACAAATAAAATAAATTTCTCAACGTAGTAACTCCCATAAAAATTTAGAGATGGTTGAAAAAATGAAATCACGGATGATTAATGCAAACAAACTGTAAAGTGATGTGGAATTAATGATTTCTTTCAAAGGTTTGAGTGCTAATGACAAGCTTAAGTTGGTTGTTTGTATAGTGTAAAAAGTAGTCAAACAATGAATGATTAAATCAATAATCCTTAGGTGATGGGGTTAGTAAGAATGATTTATTCGATTAGAAGAGGTCAAAAATTAAGGTTGAAGATGTATTAGCCGAGTTAAGTTACTTACATGGAAAACCAATAATGATGAAATATTATTTCCCAATTACATGCTATCAAACAAGTGTTGAAACCTGCTTTGCAATGGTGAAAGTGGCTGCGTTTTGGGGAAGAGAGGTTGGGGAGTCAAATCACTCATGCAACGACAGCTCAACGAAATACACTCTTTGGGAAGTGGAGGTTGAGTGATTCGAGTGAAGTGAACTTTCCTACAATATTATTTGTAGCTACTATTCAGTATATACATATATATATATATACTCTCGCTCCTTCGTTGCATTGCATCAATAGCATTTTCTCTTCCTCCATCCTCTCAGACCTCACAATGAAAGTTGTTTCAAACGGCATTGCGATTGTGTTTGCTTTCTGCATTCTGCTTGCCACTAGTTCCTTGGTAGAGGGAGATGTACCAAAGGATGACCACTCTTTGAATCATCCACAACCACAACATTTGCAGGGGCCTGCAAATACCAACAAAGGGATTGAGGATAGTGCGTGGAGATTTTATCCCGGCGGTGGCGGTGGCGGAGGCGGCGGTGGTGGCGGTGGCGGATTCGGTAACGGCAATGGATACGGATACGGCAAGGGATACGGATACGGCAAGGGATACGGATACGGCAAGGGATACGGATACGGCAAGGGATACGGATACGGCGACGGATACGGATACGGCAACGGCAACGGATACGGATACGACGGCAACGGATACGGATACGGCAACGGATACGGATACGGCAGCGGATCCGGCGGTGGATATGGAAGCGGATCCGGCGGTGGATATGGAAGCGGGTACGGCGGCGGACACCCCGGATACCCCGGATACGGCGTCGGCGCCAGTGGCAGTCCCGGATATGGCAGCAGTTCCAGATTTGGCAGGGGTTTTGGATTTGGCAAAGGTGAAGGCCTTGGTGGTGGCTTTAATGGGAAAAAAAATTAACTATTACCGGTGAAATTAATATAATTATATATAAGTATGAGAGATTAGAAAAATAGGAGAGAGAAAAAAAAATAAAAGTGCTGATTGGTGTTAAAAAAGAATGTCTAAAATGTATAAGAATAGTGCATGAATATATATGGCATGCAGGCAAGTCAGCAGGATCATCATCTATTTGCGAAAATAAAATATTAAATTACATATTTTAGTTACGTGCACCGTAAAGTAGATGATGATGTGAAACTATTTTGATTGAAAAATGATTTATGAATAATAAAAAGATGCATCAACATTTAATTTATATATATATATATATATATATATATATATATATATATATATATATATATATATATATATATTTCACAGTCTTCTTTAATAATATAATAATATGTGTTATAATTTTTAATGAAAAAATAATATAAATACAATCAAAATATTTTTATTTTAGAATGTTAACGAGTATATTTTTTCTTTTTGTGGGTTTAGAGAAAGATTCATGTCCCATTCTTTATGCAACGATAGAAACACGACTATAGCGTAGATTTTCTTTTACAAATTATACATCTTTATATATTAATAACTTTTCTTAAAAAAATTTCACAATAAATTACGTATCATTACTTTATTAGTTTGTATATTTAAAAAAACTAATAACAAATTATCACATAAATATTATAAAAAATTTGTCAAAAAATTAATTAAAAAGACATTATTCTAAATTATATTTGTAGAGATCCTTTTGTAAATAAGAGAAAAAAAAGTACGACATAATAAGCATTATGATACAAAAATTAAGAGGACGGTAAATTATATCAGATAATATTTCTTATTAAGTAATATATGAAAAAAAAATCATATATTTTTTCTCAAACACATCACATGGGGGATAGAAATCTACAATTGTTTTTTTTAAAATGTTTTTTTAACAATTTTTTTTTATAAATGACGACTTATGATTGGTCTAATAAATTTAAATAAGTGAATAAAATAATGATATATAGTGTATTGTAAAAAAATTATAATAAAAAATTGTTAAAATATTGGAATTCTTTTCTTTTAACACAGTAGAAACCTATCACCTTTTTTTTTACGTTGCATTTAGAAAATGAAGAGAATGAAAAATACAATGTGAAATGATATTTTATATATTACTGATAAGGAATAAAATCATTAGAATAGATTATGCAATGGCAGTGTCACTCAACAATTAATTATTGTAAAATTCAACAATATCATTATGGTTGTTTGGAATTGGATTTACAAGTAACCATGCATATATATGACCATCTCAAAACGATTTTGGTGTGTGTGCATATATATATATCTAAATAAAAAGGAAATATATAAAAATAAGAACATTTCAGTCATTAAAATGTGTTTAATAATTAATTTCAAAAACTATTTTTAAAACTGTTTTTAAGATATAACTAAATATGATTGCTAAAAGATAGCTAGCAGAGAGTAGTCACATGACAAAATATAGTTTTGAAGAAGAATCCAAAAAAAAAAATGAAAGCAAAATATTCTTTATATACAGTATCGAAGAATTAAGTTTCTTGAGATGTTGTATAAACTTAATTATTCACAACTATAATAGACTGTATTGGTAAAATAAAAAAAGAAATTCATACTTTAAAGAGACATTTACTTTTAAAAATAATTTTCAAATACGATAAATTTTGAATGAGAAATGAATGAACCACATGCATGGAAAAAAGGGAATTTGATGATTTTACTATCTTTCACCCATTCAATTTCCCGCGTTCCTAATTAGCTAAGAGATGAGCTCTCTCACATATATCAACTCCATTTCTTAGTGAAAATTGTATCTATCTCCCTCGTCAAACACACGCAGACTTTATCTCATTCGTCACCATCTCATTGCAAACTGAATCATCAATCACTAGCCATTGATATTGTATAATTAACCAAGCTAGGAACAAGACAAACTCTGCATGATCAAATAAGAAAATTGTGTTTAATAACAAATAGGTTGTTGTAAATATAGGTACCTGAAGAGTAAATTTAACTCCTGATACTCTGTACCATTTTAGTAAAATATCTTCCCAACATAAGCCGGGTCCATGTACCGATCTGATGACTGAAACTTGGATTGGTGACTATCATAATGCATGCAAATTGACGTGTTGTTGGATGACTAGAGAGAGATAGAGTTGCGTGAAGAAGATTGTACTGTAGAGAGGACAATGTTTGGTTGCTGCATTAATTGTATCAGAAGGAACCATTAATGGAGGCCACAGGAAGCTGAATGAATAGGATAAATAAACCCCAATAATGCAGAAGCAGTTTAAGACTGCCGTGCAGGTGTGAAAGAAAAAGAAAAAGAAAAATAAAAAAAATGTGCAGAAGCATTAGCACGGGGACAGAGAGAGAACAGTGGTAATGGAATAATAGGGAAAATAAAAAGCAGAAGGCAAGTGGTCAAAAACCCTGATATGCTATGTTATATTGAAACAGTGACTTCATTTCAGAGCGAGTAGGAGAGGAGGACAGTTGAGCAATTAAATCTCTCAGTTGAAGACAGGTAAGCCTCATTTACTTCTTAAGAAGTGGCAGTTGAGTAATTGGAGTGAAATGAACCTTCTTCTCTTACATACTCTTTTACTATATATAATCTCACTCCTTCATTGCACCAAATCACATTCTCTTTCTCTTCTTCCTCTTTGTTTTACGATGAAAGTTGTTTCGGATGGCATTGTTGTCGTGTTTGCCTTCTGCATTGTACTTGGTTGTGGTTCGTTGGTAGTGGGGGAGGTGGCAGAGGTTAAGGATGACAAGCATTTGATTCATCCCCCTCATCTGTTGGGGCATGGGATTTTCAAGAGAGGGTTTAAGCGCGGTGGACTTGGTTTTGGTGGTGGTTTAGGAGGAGGAGGTGGCGTAGGTGGTGGCTTTGGAGGTGGTGCCGGGGGAGGAGGTGGTCTTGGTGGTGGTGGAGGTCTTGGAGGAGGTGCAGGTGGCGGACTTGGCGGGGGTGCTGGGTTTGGTGGAGGTGCTGGTGGTGGCCTTGGGGGTGGAGGTGGGCTTGGTGCTGGTGGTGGTCTAGGAGGTGGAGGTGGGCTTGGTCATGGAGTCGGTGTCGGTGGTGGTGGCGGACTTGGTCATGGTGTGGGTGGAGGCATTGGAGGAGGAGCAGGTGGTGGTGGTGGCTTAGGAGGTGGAGGTGGGCTTGGTGGTGGTGGTGGAGTTGGTCACGGTATTGGTGGTGGCGTTGGAGGAGGAGCAGGTGGTGGTGGTGGCTTAGGAGGTGGAGGTGGACTTGGTGGTGGAGTTGGTCACGGTGTTGGTGGTGGCATTGGAGGAGGAGCAGGTGGTGGTGGTGGCTTAGGAGGTGGAGGTGGACTTGGTGGTGGTGGTGGAGTTGGTCACGGTATTGGTGGTGGCGTTGGAGGAGGAGCAGGTGGTGGTGGTGGCTTAGGAGGTGGAGGTGGACTTGGTGGTGGAGTTGGTCACGGTGTTGGTGGTGGCATTGGAGGAGGAGCAGGTGGTGGCCTTGGTCATGGTGTCGGTGGTGGCATTGGAGGTGGAGCAGGAGGCGGTGGTGGTTTGGGAGGTGGTGGTGGCATTGGAGGGGGAGCGGGTGGTGGCGGTGGACTTGGTCATGGTGTCGGTGGAGGCATTGGAGGAGGAGCAGGTGGTGGTGTAGGGGGAGGTGGCGGTGCAGGCGGGGGAGGTGGGTTTGGTGGTGGTGGTGGGGTTGGAGGTGGTGTAGGTGGAGGAGGAGGGTTTGGAGGTGGAGGTGGAGCTGGAGGAGGAATCGGAGGAGGAGGAGGTGGGGGATTTGGTGGCGGTGGTGGTTTTGGAATTAGTGGTGGTTTTGGTGGTGGCGGTGGTGCTGGATTTGGTGGTGGAGTAGGTGGTGGGCATTAAGTAGAATGTAAGAGTGAAGATATAAAGTTGGTGTGCAAGAGTCATTGAAATTGTTTTATCCATTCCATGTTTTCTGTTAAAGAAAACAGTTGATGCTTATAAGATTTGAATTAAGTTATATTTCAGTGGTTTCTACTCTTGTATATCAGATGCTATGCTGTATACATGTCTTCTTGTTTGTATTAATCATGCATCGGAAGCAAAGCTTTGTAAGTTGTACTAATTTTTGCCAATAATATACCATTTTTATGGCAGTGTAATTTCAATACATGTCTTCAGTTTTTGACGGTTAAACTTCCAAATTTGAGATGTGATTGTTGAATGTGCATTAATTCAATTCTTATGACCATGCTGGGTAAGTGATCCAATTGAAGCATCAAGCATGGCTCGTGACAACATTATCTGAGGGTCATACATCAATGAAAAGCAGATCAAACACATCAATGAAAAGGACACGAAGAATAAAAGCAGAAAAGGCTTATTCAATAGTCATATTCTCAAAGCTAAACACCAGTTCAGGCAAAATTCCATACAACCCTCGAAGCTAATCTAAAGACAAAACAATCTGCAATTAAGTGTGAAAAAAAAATATTTTAAATAAAAAGGATACGAGGCTTGAGTTATAATAACAACCAAAACCTAATACCATTTAGCATTATGTTTTAACAAGCAGTTTTGATTATAACTGAATTGTACATTTTTTTTTCTAAATATTTTTTTTTTGTTTTTTTACTTTTTGTATTTTAAACGGCATAAAATACTACAAAATTAGTACATAAACACTATATATATTTATCACATCCACAATAAATCATAATATAAAGTATATAAAAAAGTGGTACCAAGTTTGAAAATTTTGTGAATTTATTGACTTTTGGTTCTTGAAAAAATCAAAATCTATCAACATTTGGTTTCTTAAAATTTGAGACTTTAAAGATTCATTAAAAATTCGAAATTTTTTCTCTTTTTAAATTTATTTATATAAAAGAAAAGATATAGTTTTGAGAAAAACTGAAACTTAAAGACCTTTTTGTTGTGATTCCTAATTTTTTTCTCTTTTTAAATTAATTTATATGAAAGAAGAGATGTAGTTTTGAGAAAATTGAAGCTTAAAGACCTTTATGTTGTGGTTTTTAAAATATAGGACCTAAATCTTCATTAAAATTTTTACTTTTTTTTAACAGAATTTTTAATTTTGATTAGTAATAAAACCGAATTCTATTTATGTTTTATACTTTGATTAATGAAAATTGAAATCTAAATATTCATTAAAATTTTAAAATTGTCACTGAATACAGAGTTTAGGCTTTAATTATTAGAAAAACTAAAACCTATCACATTTTAGGCATCAATTTTACTAATAATCGAAGTTTAAAACTCTGTCAAAGTTAATTTTTACTAAAGTTTTAGAGACACCAAATTCATTTCTTCACTTTCACGAAAGTCTTCATTTTCCACCTTCGTCGATCGTCATAGAAGGAGTTCTTGAGGACCTCCACTATCTGTTGTCGCATTATATGAACATTAGCATCCAAAAGATTTATATTTAGAATAAAATAAATAATCATTATAGTGTGTTTCAGTTATGAAATTGAGATTATTTATTTCATTATGTTATGAATGTTTTAACGTTCGAGTTTTGATTTTCTTCCTAGTTCATATTCAAATTCTGCTTATCCCACTCAGTCAAATGGAGGTTACTTGCACAAGTTACTCCAATATCAAAGTTAGTGATAGTTTGATAGTTATAGAGATACATATTAAATGCAATGACCTTTATAGTAATTATACTTCAAATTGTAATTATAATTTTTGGAATGAGTTTTTGATTAATCACGACCTAATCACAATTTAATTATTGGTAATTGATGGCATACCCTTAGCCATGATCCAAGCACTTTAAGAAGAAACTAAAATAATCTATGCGAGGTGAAACAAAGGTTTTTTTTTTCACAAGTCATCATGGAGGTTGAAGAGTAGTGTAGGTTTATTTAGACCATGTATTTCAGTCAAGTAGAGTAAATTTGTTTAAGGCTTGTACGAAGGCCTAATTAATGTATAATTTTTTCTTAGTTGGACATCTAAACCATAGAAAGTATGTGCCATGTGCCATGCTTCCACTGAAGAGGATTTTGCTTTAATAGTGATCTTATGACAAAATAGGAATGAAGATGGTTTTGCTTTAGTAGTGACCTCATGACAATCTAGGAAAGAAGAAGATTTTGCTTTATGAGTGACCACACGTCCTTCTCTCTTGTTGGAGAGGATTTGTGAAAACTTATCCATTCCTTATAGGACTTCATTTTTAGCCAAGAATAGCTTGGATGTGAAGGTATGTAAAGCTTAAGTTTTTATGATTTTTAAAAGACACCTTTAGTCTATAAATAAAGATGTCTTCTCCTTTGTTTTCATCTTTAGTTTAAAATAATAACACATTTATAACCTTAATCATGACTAAAGCAATTAATGAAATCCCTCGGGTCATTTTCCTCTTTGAGTTGATCTACCTTTTCTTAGAATCTTCAAACACCTTATTACCACCACACAATTACCATAGGCCGTGAGCCTTTCTCCCTTCCACAAATACCTTGTCTCTTATCCATCATTTTGTATTTTCCACACCATAGTTTTCTTCTAACTTAGGATCACCTTTGTTTAGAGAATTGCTTGCTATCAATAATTATATTTTATTCTAAACTATTTAATATTAATGATAATATCGTGAAAATTTAATCGGTTTGTCATATGTATGTGATGATAGTATAATCTATTAAGTAAACATGTCATACGGTTATACAAATTTTATTCTAAATTTATAGACTTAATTATATTTTTAATCTTTGTCGCGCACACCGTTTTTGTTATCGTAACGTAGCTATGGGAATGAAAATGACGGAATGAATAATGTAACATTGATCCCTACATATATCCTTACCTTGCACTCTGAAGCCACAGGGTCACAGGTTCTGATTCTGCGTGTGGGAAGAACAACGCCTGAAAAGTTTGTTGTGAGAGAGAGAGAGAGAGAGATAACTGCTTTCGCGATGCAGAGTCTGCAGCAGAAGGCCTCTGAATGGAGTGGAGTTTCCACAGATGATGCTTTTGCTATCGACGACGGCGATTTGTTTCACACTCTCGGCCTCCAAACCTTCGTTACACTCTCTACCAATTTCTACAACAGGTTAGGTCCTACTTTTGTCTTCTTTTTTTTTGTTTAAATTGTTGATAATTGAGTTCAGTGGTTTTGATTTGGGGATTGTTCGATGCTTAGGGTATATGATGATGACGAAGAGTGGTTTCGTTCAATATTTGGGAATTCAGACAAGGAAACGGCAATTCAGAACCAGTACGAATTCCTCGTCCAGAGGATGGGAGGTCCTCCTCTCTATTCTCAAAGAAGAGGTTCATCTTCTTCTTCATCAAATATTATATATATATATATATATATATATATATATATATATATATATATATATATATATATATATGTATGTATGTATGTATGCTTACATATCTCCAGAGAGTATTTAATTTCTGTACTTAACTTAGTTTTGTAAAGTTTTGGAGTCGTTCCCACATTAAAGAAATCGAAGCATTCCACATTAATTTCTACAAGTACACTGAAAGATAAAATTGACATATAATTTGAAATAAAAATACTTTTAAATGTATTCCAGGTTAAATTAAAGTTAACTCACTTTAAATTAATGATGAATTATATTTACGTCTGAATCTACTTTATAGTTGAAGAACATTGTTAACGAAACAGCATCCTAATTTATGACATATTAGGAAAAACACTGATATGATTATGAGCTACCTTCTATAAAGGATAAAAAAAATCTTGAACAAAAAATAAATAATGAAATTCAGGACTATCTAATTTGTTCAATGAAAATAGAATTCTGAGCAGGCAGAGCTTAAACCTCTTGATACATAAATTGTAGGGCACCCTGCTCTAATTGCTCGACATCGACCATTTCCTGTGACACATGAAGCTGCTGAGAGGTGGCTACATCATATGCGACAAGCATTGGACAGTACCTCAGCTATAGATCATGATTCAAAGATCAAACTCATGAACTTTTTCAGGTCTATTTTCTTTCCCACTGCCTCTTCACATAACAATAATTGATGTCCATGACAACATTACTTTTTCAGGCACACTGCATATTTCCTTGTGGCTGGAGTTGAGCGAAAGGATCAACACCATCACACACCATGTAAGGATGCTGCCCTGAAGCAACACCCATGTAAAAACTTCTAGTATTTTCTTCGTACCATATAGAGTAGAGTAAGGTATGATATCAGATGTCAATTTCACTGTTGGCATAAAAACTTTCAGATCAAAAAGCATCACACACCATGTAAGGATACTGCCCTGAAATAACACCCATGTAAAAACTTAGTATTTTCTTTGTACCATGTAGAGAAGAATAAGGTATCATACAAAACTTTTAGGTTGTGTTTTCTTTTGGTTGTTTGGCTGAAGAATGCCGGCGAACTGTGGGATATTTTTCTATAAAATTTACAAGATGGAAATGAAAGAATCTCTATGCTACCTGCAAAAAATTAAAGTCACCGTACGTTAAAAACGAAGAAAAAGTTTTTCTTTGACTTACAGCTGTTTGTGCTCCAAAATGGGGGCTGCTACCTGCACCCCGTATATTTCTTCCTGCACTTCCATAATTTTTTAAATGTCTTCTAAGTTCACTTTCTCTTGGGTTGCCATTCTTCCCTGATTTGATATGGTCACGCGTGTTGCTCTCTCCATCACCACTCCTTCTCCCTCCACTCATCACAAATTTTTTAATAGCAAAATTATCTTTTAATTTTTAACTATTTTACTTTTAACCATATTTATTTACCAAATTCTAAATAATTTCCCACTTTCACTCTCAACTCCACCCCTAGCTTTCTCTCACTCTTTCTCTTTTTCAAATCCATTTCTTCTTATCTTCGTCTCACTCTCTTCTATCTAAATCCGTTTCTTGTCACTCTAACTCTTCCGATGACAAAAGATGTACTAGAGTATTTTCCATTAAATGTTTATTGAAATAAAGGTGGTTTCTTATTTACTATATCTAGCAGAGTATGTTTTCAGGTATGGATTACCATTGTTGCTTTTGTCACAGTTGAATTGAGGGAATTAATAATTCTAATATAACTATCATCATGGCCAAGTTGAATGAATTATGAATTGATTGATTGTGAGTGCGTGATGCATACAAAAACCTTTAGGAGAGATTGAAATGTTGATACGCAGATTGAATGTTTATGATGCAGGGGAACTCATCTTGCTCGCTAAACATATCAAAACTGTAGAATTCCTCCTTACAAAACAAAATAAAAGAATAATTGGGGTGAGAAAACACGAAACTCATCGAAAGAGAGAAAAGAGTGAAACAGGAATGGAAAGAAAGGGATCTCAAAGAGAAAAAGAGTGGAAGAAAACAGGGGAGTGGGATTGAGAGTGAAAATTAGGAATTATTTAAGACTTGATAAATAAATAAGGTTAAAAGTAACATGGTTAAAATTAATGGAAAATTTTGCCATTAAAAATTTTCTGGAAAGTGAAGGGAAAAGAGTGGTGTTGGAGGGAACAACACTCAATCCTCCTTTCTCCAATGCATGTGTGAATATTTAACCCAAATTGGTCAAGAAGTACGACTCTTGAATTGCACATGAAAAAAGAAAAGACAGGAAAAATACTTCCAAAATGGGTGTTCTATAACATGTTTTCGGATTTAGAAATATTTTCTGAAACACTCATTTTCAATAAAATATTTTGTATTTCAAATTGAGTATGTAAAAAGATATTTTCAAATCCAAAAATGCATTCTAAAATAGTTGTTCTTTGTATTCAGGAATATGTTTGTTTCATGAGGTATTTCTAAATCCAAAAATGACTTTCAGAATCGTCACTTTGGAATATAATTTTTTTTTTGCCAGAACAAGTGTACAAAATGTATATTTAGATCTGAAAGTAACTTCTGGAACCCCTGTTCTAGAATTTATGTTTTTTATTCTGGATTGGGTGTTTTGATATATAAAAGAATTTCCAAAAGTGTTCCGGAAAGTAATTTTACATTTGAAAATGTTTTCCAAAACACTTATTTCAATTCTTATTTATATTTTCGACTAGATTTCCAAAAGTCATTTTTTGGATCTAAAAATTTCTTCTGGAACATTCAAAGTATTTAAAGTAAGGAAAGGAGGAAATAGAAGAAAAACTTATTTTAGAAATTTTATCATAAAATCTTATTCTAAAAATTGTTATAAAAATAATGTTGTAGAAATCATATTCCAAAAACCTCAAATGTATCAGAATATTTTCCGAACAGGTCATTGGGAAATCATTTCAATAAAAACATAAAATGTATTATGGAGTGCAATTAGAAATTATGGAAGATAAACCCTTCACGTTTGGTCATTGTTAACACAAACCGAAAAGCCATAATGCACAAAGCCCACTATTAACACAAGAAAAAATATAGATGAATTATGACAATAAAAGAAAACAATAAATACAATTAAAATTTGTAATATAAATGTTATCACAATGAAAATAATTTATAAAAAAATATATAAAAAGATTATGAGTACCGATGAAAATAGTGTCCTTTAAAAAATTGTTATACAATATATGAGTACAAATAATGAAAAAGGTAAAAGATGTATAAAGAAAAAAAAAGTAGTTAAAAATTTAATCCCATTAATAATTGCTATAAATAAAAGAAAATCAAGAGACACACAAGCATAAATAATTTATTTTATGAAACAAAATTATAAGAGAATATTGTAATTTGTAAACAAATTTGTAGACCAAATCGTCATAGAATAAACAAAAATGTTAACATAAACTTTCAGGATAATTTTAGACATTACAAAAAGATAAGCTTTAATTTGAAAAAAAAAATTATCTAATGACTTTTTCACTCTTAATACAATAAGAATTTTCTATTATAAATTCATATTTGTTAAAAATTGTAAGAACCAGAAAAAAAAATTTTAATTTTGGAAAATGAGATAAATAATGGATATATTATGTTTATCAATTCCTCCTCCTTTTTCTTTTCTATCCTATTTGAGTAAAGTGTAAAAGGTGGATCTTAGAATACAGAGATGAAAATTTTGAAATCACATGTTTGGCTTGAAAGAAAAAAAAAATTGAATTTGTGATCTGGAAATGAGACTGTCAATGAAATTGAAAATGTTTTTATTCCTTTTTCATTACTTCCTTTGTCAGAAGTTTTTGAAGCATTGTAGCTGTTAAGATGCTAAATTCAAGTTAAAGCAATTATATTTTGTTTCACCTGAACTGTACTTTCAACTTTGGGTGTTCATATATCCAAAATCAAGTCACTAATTATGTTGTTGTGAAAAAGTACTTATATGATTATGCTATTCTTTATTCTAAATCCATAGAAAGTTGTTGCAATCAATGGTCTTGTTCACCTGCAGTACCATACAAAGTTTCCAACCTTTCGGCTACTAAACTTTACCATTTTCTTTCCTTTTGTTTTTTTTACCCATTTTGTAATTAATCATTCTGTAAAATCACAAATTAGAAAAAGTATTCTTAAGCAATTTCTTAAAGTATTTTTAATTGGTATATATAACATTACATTAGACTATAAGGACAGAAGTATAAAAAACTAACAATTTAATCAAATTTTAAGTCTTCATAATCTATATTCTTTATTAGAGGAAAACAATTATTTAATTTCATAATATCAAATATAATACTGTGAATTTCAAGAATAAAAGAATAAAAGAATAAAATTGTAAAATTTCAATTATTTTACAATTTTCTTTATAAATTAAATAATAAAACATAAATCAAATTAATAATAAAAATATCAAATGAAAAAAATTATCATTGACGATGAAAACTTAACTAACAAATATAATAATTTTATATAAAAGAAACTTTTTAATAAAAAATTAATTAAAAATACTTACATTATATTAGACTTTGTAATTATATAATCTTAAGTTTTTTTTTAATTTTAATTTTTTTATATTAAATATAAGAAATAATAATTCATATAATAGGAATTAAATGAATGTGATATTAGTGATTATTAAAGATTATTCATAATTAATGTAGAATTGAAATGGTCTTACCTAATTCAGTTTTTTTTTAAGATGATGTACTTTGTAATATAAAGAGACATATATATATATATATATATATATATATATATATATATGAATTCTAGAAATATAACGAGACATATATATGAATTCTAGAAAAATGAAATTTATATTTGTAAGAATCTTGTATATGTCTTAATTTCCTCAAATCCTACTTTTAATTTTATCAACCTAATATATGATGATCATGTCCATGATTTATTACTTACATTATCATTTTTTTTTTATGTTTGAGTGTCATTAATATCTTCTTCAAACTGAATGCCCAAGCTTCTTCTAATTTCTTATCATATAAAACTTATTAAGTAAACCAACTTTTATATTCGTTTAAGTGATGAAGATGAGTAAAAAATATATACAAAATAAGATTTATATCACTCTAATTCATTACAAGCTTTAATATTGACTCAACAAAAAATATATAAATTTTATATATTTAATAAAATAAATAATTTTCATAAAAATAACTATTCAAATATTAAATAATGAATTTTTTAATAGAACATTAATTAAAACTAATTTTATTAATGGAAAATTATGAGTATCACATCCTTTTTTAAATCATAATCTTGTCAAAACTTTCAATCATTCTTCAAGATCTTTTTGGTAAGACAATTCAGCTTGAAACACTCTAATAGTAGCGAAAATTTTCATGTTTTAACCGGACTTTGTTTTCATGATTTTTTAATATGTATAAATTAAATCATAAAAATAATAATTTTAGTATATTTATATATCTTATACTCTAAAAATTTTATATATTTATTTTAATACTTATAAAATATTTATTTAAGATCTTCTGGCATGATGACTGTAATATTTATTTAAGATCTTCTGGCATGGTATGACTTTTTCTTTTTCTTTTAATTTTCAAATAACTTCGATTACTTATAGAAGAAAATCAAGTTTCTTTAAATCTTGTTTAAATGTGTGAATATAAAAACATATGTGTTTAGGTTTTTAATAAGGTGTATGATATTCATTTTATTCTATTACATTCTTATTGTATAAAAGAATATATAATATTTGTGCATATTTGTAAACTAAGCTAATGTGATTTTGAAGCATTTGGTTAATGGAAGACATTCCACCTAGCTAAAAGTTGTATGTATTTGTTTTTTCCTTTTAGAAGACATGCAAAGAGTTTTGACTAATGAAACATGAAATTTCTCTTTTGAGATTCTTTGTACTTTTTTTTTTGGATAAAGGATTTTGTCTTGATTTTCATGAAACTCATCCAAACTCAATGTTATGTTCATATTCATGGTTTTTCTTTAGAGTATTGACATCCGAAAACAGTTTTTTCAATAATACGTGGAATTGATACATCTTTATTTTTGTATGATTATACCAAGAATAGGTTTTGAGATTTCTTTGCATATGTCTTGGTTGATGTTTATTTGTTATTTGATTTGCCTAATCAAATTTTCGCAAAAAGACTATAATTTACGTATATTGTTGATGTAGAATATGAGAAATTGTTTCTATTTTTTTCAATTTTAAAATACTTGGTCAAATTCTATCTAATTGTCGACGATTACAACATAATATTAATGTGATTTCTGGTAGGGAGTAAACAGTTACACAAAAATTTACTAACATTATTCATAAGGTGGTTGATGCATATGATGAGACTAATGACTCTTTAACTTAAGTGGTGAAGTTTGTGATAGAGCCTTTGATTCCATCTTTTATGGTGCAACCTACTCTGATACAACTTGAGCCTGAGCCCGTGATGGATAATCATGATAATATTAATGTTGTGAATTGATCTTTTATTACTAAAAATCTTAATGGTGGTGTGCTAGTGAACTTCGATTCCTTGACCAATATGTTTTTATAGAATGTCACTCCCGTTGTTAATAGTTTGCATGATCTATAACAATTAGATTTAACTCATTGTAGTTCAACAACATTGACATCTAAGGAGGTTCTATCTATGGAGAAATTGAAAATAATTTCTAAATAGACTAACATGATATATAAGACGGGAGATTCTAATAATAATGGGGATGATAGGTCGATTCAAACTATAAAAAAATTTAGAAATTCTGAACCCAAAATTGTTAATTTTAAATTTTCTAAAGCAAAGACTTCTAAATTAAAGATCTTTTCTTAAATGTGATAAAATTGACTAATGATAAATTCTTTTAGTGTGTTAAAAAAATTTCTACGAAATTCAAAGTATAGAATAATTTTTTTGAAAGAAATTATAGTATTTTTTTTCTACAAGTGTGATGTAATTTTAATGTGTTTAGTGTAGTCTTTCCATATTTTTTTTAATAAAATCTTTCTAGCATGAACTTATTTTAATAGTTAAAATAAAAATCTTATCCATCATAATCTTATCTCAAACGAAAGAAATATGTGATTCCTCCAAATAAAATAATAGTTGCAACATTACAGTTTCATGGATGAAGTAGTTTAAAAAAATGTTTGATCTCATGTGAAATATTCAAATTGAAGTTTGACACAAGAAAAATACAGACTTTTTTTTTTTATTAAGGTGTTTTGAAATTTACGTCAACTACAAATGAAAGTAATATTTTTAAACAACATTTATTATTTTCAAATAATATGTATTTATTCGCTACTAATTATAATTATTTTTCATAAGACCATATTCTCAGAAACTTCTTAAAACTTGTTTGCAATTTCGGTGGAAAATATTTTTAATAAAAACTCAATGTGTTTAAAAGGATTATAGTTACATAAATTTTCAACAATAAAAACTCCAAAAATAATTTTAATATTTTTTAAGTAGGAAAAAACTTCTACTGCCTATCATATTTTTGTGAGAGGATAAACTAGGATTAATATTTGGTACATTTCATGTAAAGTTGAAACATAATTTTCACTTTTTACTTTCAAAAATTAATGTGCTAGATTTTTACACTTTCAGATATTAAGATAGTAGTTTATCCCGAAACTACATAAATATAAGATATAATAGAACTTCTCTATACTAAGTATGCGACCGGAGTTTCGTCAGCATCTTGATTTTCATTGAAGTAAGGCACAAAAGTTTGAAAGTTGAAACATTCAAGCTCTGATTTTTATTTATTCATGATATGCAATGGTTTCCCTTTTATTGAAATAATGAAGTCAACAAGCAACAACCAAACATTATTGAATTGACATGAATAACAAACACAGAAACCAAAAGATAAGATCAAAACTCAAGAATGGCGTTCTTTGAAAGAAAGGAAAAGGTTTCTCTAATAAATGAACTTTTAATGTTCTCTAAATATAGGTCAAATGTAAAGGGTAGATACCCGTATTTACTGTGCATTTATTACTATTGCACTGAATTTTTGTATTGACAGTGTATTAACTTCAGTATCCAAAAACATTTGACAGGTATGTTGGTATCAAAGATAATTTTATTATTTAAAAAAAAACTTGAAAGTATTTGATACACACAAAACACTCTGTTTCTCACACACTCATAATATAATTTTCTCACTCCACTACCTCACGACACAAACACTACTTCTTCTTCTTCACTCTTGACTTGCTACTGCATTCTCTATGGTGCCTCAATTTATAATTGAGGAAAGGTATATGCTGCCAAAACATGCACTGCAATATCACACCACACTAAAAAACTTTCGGTGCATAATTATTATAACCAAACAATATTCAAGGTGGTAGTGGGATGCTTTCGGTGGATATTATTTCATAAACAAACAAAGTTTTAGTGGCAGTGGAAGACATGTGGGCACCATTTGAGTTTATCTCACAAAACTCCCCCATAAACTCAAATGCTTCTTTCTTTCATTCCAATCAACTTTCTATATTCATGAAATAGCACTGTAGGGAGCGGTTTTGTGAATATGTCTGCAACTTGTTGTTTCGTTCCCACATGTTCTAATTCAACACTTCCTTCCTTTATCTTTTCCCGGATGAAGTGAAAACGGACGTCAATATGCTTGCTTCTTTCATGGTAGACTGGATTCTTTGCTAACTCGATTGCTGATTTGTTATCTACTCGAATCACTACCTTCTCTTCTTGCATTATCTCCAAACTTTTTAGTAAGTTTCTTAGCCAAATTGCATGTTTGACAGTCCAAGATGCTGCAACATATTCAGCCTCACATGATGATAGTGTCACGATGGGTTGTTTCTTAGAAAGCCAAGTAAATGCTGTATCTCCCATGAAGAAAACATAGCCAGTAGTGCTCTTCCTATCATCTATATCTCCACACCAATCACTGTCTGAATATCCACTAAGACGATAATGATCTGACTTGGTGTACAATAATCCAAAAGACATGGTTCCCTTTACATACCTTAGTATCCGCTTTAGTGCTTTCCAATGAGAATATCTTGGCTCTTCCATAAAACGACTTGTAATCCCCACGCTTAGCATCAAGTCTGGCCTTGTGTTGGTCAAGTACCTCAGGCCTCCAATCAGGCTGCGATACCTACTTGCATCGACTTGATCTCCATCTCCGTGTTTGGACAATTTTGTTCCAGGTTCCATAGGAGTAGAAACCGGATTGCACTTCATCATCTTCGCATTCTTCAATATCTCCTCAGCATACTTTTTTTGAGACACAAAAATTCCTTTCGTGCTTTGATCCACCTCCAGGCCAAGAAAGTACTTCATAACACCAAGATCAGTCATCTCAAATTCATTTTTCATCACCTTTTTAAACTCTACGACCAACTCATTTTTGTTTCCCATGAAGATTAAATCATCTACGTATAGGGCAACGAACAACATATCTCCTTTGTCTTTCTTCAGGTATAGAGCATGCTCATGTGGACACTGCTCAAAACCATTCTTCTTGAAGTAGGTGTCAATTCTCTCATTCCAGGCTCGAGGAGCCTGTTTCAACCCATACGATGCTTTCTTTAATTTCAACACCTTTTTTTCTTCACCTCTTCTCATGTAACCGAGAGGTTGTTCCACATAGATATCTTCTTTTAAAATTCCATTCAGAAATGTAGATTTCACATCCATTTGCTGTATCTTCCATCTGTGTTGTGCTGCTAGAGAAAATATCAGTCGGATTGTCTCCATTCTTGTTACTGGAGCAAACACTTCATCATAGTCAATTCCTTTCTTCTGTTTGTAACCCTTCACCATGAGACGAGCTTTGTAACGTTCTACATCCCCATCTGCATTGATTTTCTTCTTGTATACCCATTTCAAGCCAATTGGTTGAGCTCCTATGGGCAGATCTGTCAGCTCCCACATTTCGTTCTTTTCAATTGAGCCAATTTCTTCATCCATTGCTTTCTGCCATCTATCATCGAGTACGACCTCTTCAAAGTTGACATCTTCTGCTCCTGCCAACAAACATATTACATGTACCTCATCAGTGGAGTTATAAATGTCTTGTAAGCTTCGAGATCTAGGTTGCATAGGTTCATCTTCTTCATCAGAATAATCATTGATTCTCTCATTTATTGCTGAGTTCTCTCCTCCAGAATCTGAGTTCAATGTGGTCTTCTCCTTCATGTTGTCCCAACTCCATTCACTTTCCTCATCAACTTGGACATCTCGACTTACAACAACCTTTTCTGTAATTGGGTTATAAAGTTTGTATGCTTTTGCTTTTTCATCGTACCCAATAAAAACATATCTCTTGCTTCTGTCTTCAAGTTTTGTTCTGTGCTGAGCTGGAACATGACCATAAGCTATGCTACCGAAAATCCTGAAATGGCTGACACTCGGCTTCCTCCCACTCCATGCTTCTTGTGGCGTCATTCCATCTAGTTTAGTATGTGGACACCTATTTTGCACATAGACTGCACATTGTACTGCTTCTGCCCATAACTTCTTTGGCATATTCTTCCCTTTAAGCATGGTTCAAACCATATCAAGAATTGTCTGATTCTTCCTTTCAGCAACACCGTTTTGTTGTGATGAGTATGGAGCTGTTAAGAATCGCCTTATTCCATGCTCTTCACAATATTCTTTAAACTTTATCGAAGTGAATTCACCTCCCCTGTCAGGTCGTACAACTTTTATATGCTTGGCAGTCTCCTTTTCCACCATTAGCTTGAACTTCTTAAATGCATCAAATGCTTCTGATTTCTCTTTTAAGAAATATACCCAAGTCTTCCGAGAGAAATCATCTATGAATGAAATAAAGTATTTTTTACCACTGAATGAATCAGGAGAGATTGGTCCACACATATCGGTGTGTATCAGACCGAGTTGTTCTTTTGCCCTGAATTCTGCTGATTTTGGAAACCTAGTCTTCGGATGTTTTCCGAGTACACACTCTTCACAAAATTTCTTCTCAATCTCTAGGTCAGGTAGTCAGCGTACTAACTGCTTCTTTGACAGCTCGGCTAGGCCTCCGAAGTTCAAGTGACCAAATCGAAAATGCCATACCATGGCTTCGTCCTTTATGTCAAGCTTTAGGCACTTGTTTTTCAGAATATTCAGCTCCAACTTATACATCCGGTTTTTCTTCATCTCTACTCGTGCAATCAGACGACCGGTTTTATCTTTCAAGTATAGTACATGATCCTTCATGTGAACTGAGTTACCTTTCTCCATCATCTGACCCATGCTTAGAATATTATTTTTCAACTCGGGAACATAGTAGACATCTCTTATTTCTCCAATCTGTCCATCTTTCTGCATGTATCGAATTGTTCCACGCCCTCGTACAGCCACCTTGGAATCATCTCCAAATGAAACATGTCCGGCCTCAACTTTGGTGAGTTCGTTGAATAGATTTCATCTCCGCACATGTGATTACTTGCTCCAGTGTCTAAGTACCGAACCGAATTGTTCAAACAGTTTGGCCTAAGCTCAACTTCTGGCCCCTTTGACATCAACAAGACCCCTATTTCTTCATCAGTTTCCTCAGTAAGCAGATTTGTTTCTTTTTTCTTTTCGGTCCGACAATATTTCGCGATGTGGCCTGGCTTCCCACAGTTGTAGCAACTTCCTGATCTGCACTCATTTGCGTAGTGGTCGTTCTTACCACACTTGAAGCATTCCACTTCAGACGTGGATCGATCTCCTCGACCCCTTCCTTGACCACGACCACGCCAATTTTGTTGTCTGGTTTGTTCTATGATGGCTTCAATATTACCTCTGTCACGTCTGCCTCGACCTCGGCTACCTCGTCCTCGACCTCCTCTTACTCTGCCTCCAGGACCCCGGTCTTGAGTGTTCCGAGTTCCTTTGAAGTCAAGTTGTGCTTGTAGTGCTTGGTTAAGAGGTTCCTTCTTTTTTCTTCTCCTTTGTTCATGAGCCTCAAGTGATCTAGTGAGCTCTTCAACTGATAGTGCTGACAAGTTCTTTGATTCCTCGATCGCGCAAACGATGCTTTTGAAATCATCTATTAATGATCTTAGAATTTTCTCCACAATCCGACTGGCTGGCAACTCCTCTCCGTTCTTGCGGATTTTATTTGCCACTGCTTCTACCCGAGATATATACTCGGATACTCGTTCTTTCTTGTCCATTCTCAGACTTTCAAATTCGCCTCTAAGAGTTTGGAGCCTGACTTGTTTAACTCGGTTGTCTCCTTTATAAGTTTTCTCCAGAATCTGCCATGCTTCTTTTGAAGATTTTGCATTTACTATCTTCTCAAAGCCAGATTCGTCTACAGCTCGATACAGTATGTACAAAGCTGATTTATCCTTCACGCACGTTTTCTTCAACGCAGCAAGTTGGGCAATCGTCTGCTCTTCATCTTCTGCGGGCTCTTGGTACCCGTTCTCCACTACATCCCACACGTCTTGGGATCCAAGAAGAGCTTTCATTTGGACACTCCAATTGTCAAAATTGACTTTTTTTGTCAACTGAGGAAGGGACACACTGTTTGCAAGGTTTGCCATTTCTCACTCTCTTTTACACTCAGACACTCAGACTCTCAGTGCTCTGATACCAATTTGTTGGTATCAAAGATAATTTTATTACTTAAAAAAAACTTGAAAGTATTTGATACACACAAAACACTCTGTTTCTCACACACTCACAATATAATTTTCTCACTCCACTACCTCACGACACAAACACTACTTCTTCTTCTTCACTCTTGACTTGCTTCTGCATTCTCTATGGTGCCTCAATTTATAATTGAGGAAAGGTATATGCTGCCAAAACATGCACTGCAATATCACACCACACTAAAAAACTTTCGGTGCATAATTATTATAACCAAACAATATTCAAGGTGGTAGTGGGATGCTTTCGGTGGATATTATTTCATAAACAAACAAAGTTTTGGTGGCAGTGGAAGACTGTGGGCACCATTTGAGTTTATCTCACAAGGTATCTCTCCAGATGGTGAAACGAAGACCAAGACTTGATTTAGTGACCGAACGACTTAGAAGGAGAAATTGTATAAGTGTTTGAAGTAACTCGACCTCGTAACTCGACCTCATACCCTAAACACTCTCTAAAACTATGCACACATAATTGTTTCTCTAATAAATAACATAAAGTGCTAAAAACGGCGGTGATATATCAACACCTCAAGACAAAGGGTGGGGTGAGAAGAGAGATAGAAGCATTTAGCCATGTGCAACCAAATAGCAAAGATGAAATCTAAAATAAGAAAAAAAGAAAGAGACAAGTTTTTTTCTGACCATAGAGGTGGAGTTTTGGAGAGAATAGTTACAGGTAGATGTGGCACTAAGTACAAAAGTTAGATGCAGTTTTACACATCAATGAAACTCCATTTCTGATTAAAAAACAAGACCAGAAATACATATTGAAATGTATCTAAGATTTTGTTTTTGCACGAGGTTGTCTCTCAATCTAACAAATGTTTTGGTGGTAAGATCCTAGATGGATCAGCAAATCGAGCTGAGAAGGAACGAGGGAGGTTGTCTGGCTCCATCCATCCCATTCCTTGATCAAAGTTCATTGAGTATGTTTGTGGATCATAAACACCATCCATTGAAGTTGGAGAACTGAATACTCTCTTCTTATCTACTGATGTTTTCAGTTTTCTCCAAAGCATCTGCCACACTGTTTTTGTGCCATCGTAGTGAGGTTTTGTGTAGCTCCGGCCTAACTTGATGTCTTGTGTCCTTTGACTTCTTGAACCAAACCAGTACTTCTTCACATCCATTTGCTGAGATTGCTTAGTTCTCCTTCACACCTAAAGCTGCAAATCAAGATGAGATTTTCTATATAGGCACCAAGCATGCAGAAGCAAAGTCACATGCAGAGCAAAGGAGCTTCTGCATACAAGGATGTATTATTGGGGACAAAAGATGGGCTGTTCACTGACCCTTTTGGTCCTTTCTTTTTAGGCTTTCCAGAGCCTAACTACCCTGTTTCTAATGTTAAGTCCCCCTGTTTAAGATTTGGTATTTTTAATCTTATCTCTGATATAATAATATGTTGGGTGACATTAAGTCTGAACCGCCGCCAACCGTGACAGGAAGCAGTTTGGATTCTAGAACAGACGCATGTGACAACCACCATTGGATGAAAAAGATAAGTCTATGTGTCAAAATAAAACAGCCAAAAGAGTCTTTGTTTGCTAGCTGCCTAACTCTCTCTATGTTCTCACTAAGATTGGATCCTTTGAAATGTCATAAAAATATTAGGTTTTATTAAGAGTGACACCTCTCAACGTTAGTCATGACACCTCATTTTATGTTTCTGTCAACTTATGTTTTCTTATTGCACCATCACAAGATGGAATTCCAAATGATGTTTATTATATGACATATATTCCTTTCATAAATTTCAGATGGACTGTGCTGGGAGCATCTTTTGGGGAATTCGAGTTATTCTACCAATTTTTATATGGCAAAAACAAACACAGCTGCTATAGATGAGATTTCATTTCCACCTTTATTTTCAACAGTAAAGGGTAATGATATACAGTCTTCTATGACTATGCACTATTCATGATTTAGATAAATAATTTTCAGTAACATGACAAGTCACAACATACGACTAAAGTGAATGAAGATAATGATTTTTTTATTATTTGGACTAAATGGGTTGAATAAACTTCCAGGACCAATAAATCACTGTCATGACGCAACTACCTTGAACTAATATATTGGCTCATGCAAAATGAGTACATAAACAAAAGACAGTTAGAACTTTAAAAGCTATGGCAAAATTTTCACACAAGATTGATAATTCTGCACGTCAAGCTAAAATATGAATGCCTTCTTGTGTGAGGACAATAACGCACTACATAGGTTCGGAATACATAAGCTAATCTTCACAAAAGTGGACCAAAAAACTGAATTTTTCATGCCCCACCACCCCGTGACTGTGTTATTGACTTCAGTTTCTCATAAGCATCAAAACAGGCATGAGAATAGTCTGATAAAGCACGGAAGAGTTCAGGCAAGCGAGTTTTGAAACACTGTAGTGATTTCTCTCGCACCTGAACACAATGTTTTTGGTGAGATTCAATTTCCTCTTCTAATTTCTTCTGCAAGCTCTCAACGACAAATTGTCTGTCCGAGACAGGGTTGTTGGTGTTCACTTCCTCTCCCCTTTCATGTTCTGCTTCTTCAGGCCCCTTCCGCAGTAAATGCTTCTGGTACCATTCCTCAAAGGCTTGTTTTTTCTTTAAGTATTCCTTTCTGGTTTCCTCACACCTCTCCTTCAACTTCATCTCTTCTTCCTGCTGAAGTATGATGGTCTTTATCACAGCAGCAAAGGAGGAAATAGCAGATTTGGCAAGCTCATCAGGAAGCTTGTCAACATAATCATGCCACGCGTGGAGAAGGTATTGGATTGGCGGATTCTGCACTTTAGGCGGCGATGATATTTTCTCTTTAAGGTTGCTTTCAATAGGGATGAGATTTAATTTTAGCCAACTGTTAAGAGCTTTGATGTAATGCTTTTGTTGAGTCACAAGCTTCTCAAATTGTAAATGCCATTCTTGGACGACATTCCAAAGTTGCAATGTGCGTTCGTAATGATGCTTTGTTGTTTCCTTAGGAGCTTGAGAAATATCAAGAGATTTGAGGTCCGTAACTATTTTCAGCTGGCTGTCATGATATGTGCACATATGTTCCCACATATTTGCCATCCTGAAGAAAAATCAAGTGGATTCACGATTAGGAACCAATAGTGGTGCAATACCTTAAGTTTCCCCTTCCATTGGAATAAAAATTCATAACATAGTGGAAGAAGTAGCAAGATAAAACACTCACATGCCATGAATTAAAAATTCTGGATTCAGTTGTAGTAAGTATAAGAGCAAATTGAAAGCTGGGGAAGTAAACATGTCATATCATTCTTATTTTAGTAATAATATAAGAATTGACAATTTTTATAGTAATGAAATGTTCATCCGTCTACATCCTCAGCAACAGAAAAAAGACCAAAATAAAACAAATTAGTAGCAAAGCAAGATAAAAACAAAACACAAAACACTCGCTGAGAATTTAGGATCTAGTAGTAGCGTCTAGGTATTGAGAACAACTAGGAAACTATACATGTACAGCAACATAATTCTTATAGTGATTAATTGTATTCTATAGTAAAAAAATGGACTTCAGTATCCAAGGTCAGAGTTTAAATGGCACACAAACTGCCAAGAACTAAACTTCAGTATGAAAGGCTTTTTAAGGTTAAAAAACCAATTACTAGGATGCTGGATTGTATTATGCACCAATGTCTCACATTTCAAACTAATTTAGGTCTACAAGCTAGAAGTTCGGAACACTGCCAATCCTTAAAGAAACTTCCTCTGACTAGTCATTCAAACATAGCAATTAAAACCCATAAAATATCAAATTCTACAGAATAATACCATTACATCTCTTAAAATTTCTTATCAGTTATACATACTCAATAACAAGAGCCACAAGTTTTGGATACAGCTGAGCATCTCGAATCTGGTTCACTTCTGAAACTGTTGAGTCCATGGATTGCATATCAACAATATATCTTGTGTGCAAATGACTAACGGCTGCTTTAGTTTTTTCCAAGGATTCAGCGCTGGCACCACGCTTCTTCTGCTTGTTTAGAATTGCAACTTTTCTCTGATACTCGAACTTCATTAGCTCACCTTGCTGTTGACAAGGAGTGAAGTTTTGTGACTCAAAATCATAAATCAACAAAACATGAATAGAAATATGAGAAAAAGGTACATGTACTGATAGTGCAAAGCATATTTACATTGTCATATAATCACAAACCTTCATGCATGTTAAGTTCATTGACTTCAATAATAAATAGATTAAAAGTCATGCTAATGATAATGTTTGAATGATTGACAATATAATTTTCTTTACACAGAAATGTCTAAATATTGAACTCTACAAGAAAATATATACTCTCTATCAAGAATGAAAAAAATTAAACATAATGAAAAGGGCAGACAAGATCATGGACGTTGACACCTACCTTGACCTCTTCATAAAGTTTCTTTTCCCAGGCCAGCAACTTGTCCAAAACAGTGGCATGAGTTTCATACTCTTCGGAATCAATATCATCTTTCCCAGCATCCCCATTGGACACACCTTTGAACGACCTGTTCCAAGTTATGACACGCA
This sequence comes from Vigna mungo, assembly GCA_036885675.1. Taxonomy (NCBI): domain Eukaryota; kingdom Viridiplantae; phylum Streptophyta; class Magnoliopsida; order Fabales; family Fabaceae; genus Vigna; species Vigna mungo. The sequence goes on along the minus strand of CP144699.1, from coordinate 39,343,598 downwards.
TAACCCTAGCAGAATGATCAATGTGCCCTGTTCATATCACCACCACATGAAATTAAACAATCTCAGCAATTCAACAAACTTAAACTTCAAAACAGAAAGAAACAAATCACCCCTACCGCGATTATCAGCAAAATTGGAATGATAATGCAACCTAGTAGCCTCAAGCATCTTGGTAACTTCTTGAGCACTCTCGGAAGCCTTCAGAAAGTGATCATCAAGGACACTGAGAATCTGCATCAGAGTAACGGAAGGAACCACCTTTATTGCTCTCCTAAACTCAGCTGGAGCAGTTTTAGAATGCTCAATGTGCATCTTTGCCTCACTTATCTCATCATGCTCTTCATGAATGTTTTCATGTACATGTTCCTGCACTTTCTCTGGAGTTTTAGGCTCAACCTCGTCTTCAACCACATTCGCCAATTTACCCTCAACATCACCATTATCGTTATTATCGTTATTATCATCATCATCATCATCATCTTCAGCATTGAGAGAAGCTCCAGGCATGTTGTCCACCATGAAGAAGTAATCCCATGCCATGCCCTTAGACTCCGGCATCGGCGGCGGAGGTGTCTTCATCTCCGGCGACAAGGATCCGGCGGTTTTCTTCACCAGCTTGGGGGTTTCTTCTTCCTCCTCCTCGGCGATGGTGAGCGGAACGGGGCTGCTGTGGTGCATGGCGCCAGCGGGCATGGTGGCGGCGCGCGTGAGCGGTACAGGGGAGAACTCGGGGAGCGGCGGGGGCGGGGGAGGAAGGGAGTCCTCGATGGGCGGCGGGGGTGGCGGTGGAGGGCCAGAGGTGACGGTGGGAGGGTCGAGGGGCGGCGGAGGGTGGGGGTCGTGTGTCTCGCCGAGGGCGTAGTCGCTGAGGGCGGCGCCGGTGTTCTTGAGTGCGACGGCGTAACCAGAATGGCCGGCGGCGAAGGCGTTGCGAGCCACGACGGCGTCCTTCATCAAGTTCTTGCGGTCCTTACAGCGTGACACGGATTCCTCGTTGTCTATTCGAGACTGTGCGCAACCCATTTCGGAAAAGTCGGAGGTTGTTGTTTTGGAAGGCAGAAATGTAGTAAGTTGTCACAAAGAAGATGTGAATGAGCTTGGGATCGAAACGGTGTCGTATAGAGATGGGTAACGAGTTTTTGAGATCTCAGAGTTGGCAGAGCAGAGAAGCGCACAGGAGAGAGTGTGGTGTGAAGCAGAGAGAGTGTGGAGTGAGTGAGTGAGTGCAGAGTCACACAGGAAAGGACACAGATTCGGTTATTCGCCGCGACTCTGAATTTTTATGCTACTCGCTCAATTTCGCTACGAGGTGTCCCTGTCAATACAATTTTAAAATAACGGTCATATTTTTTTTAATAAAACTTTCTTTATCACAGATTAAATTGCTTATTAAAGTTTATCATACTTCTTCTTCTGTGTTTTGGTTTTCACATTTTGTGTTTTCCGTTTTAAAGAAAACAAAAATATCATTATAATGTGTTAATAAAATGAAATGTTTATTAAACTTTATCATATCTATATATTAAAATATAAAATGAGGAAACATAAATAGAATCACAAGTTAAAAAAAAAAACAAATTAAGTTAAAAATGACTATAGAAAAAGGTGTTGGGTGCTTCAATATTAACAAGTGGCTTTTACCATATTTAAAAGTGGAAACTTCATCTTTCAATAAATGATTTATTTAAGTAAGGTCATGTAACCTTATTTATGTAGGTCTAATTTAAATTTCTTTTTCAAAAACAAATAGGTTTTCTATGACATGTTACTGTGTCAAACTCAACATCTTTTCCATTTAGGTTTTCAAATTCAAATTTCACTTAAATTTTGTCTCTCTTCTTTCTTAGATTTAATTTAGACTTTTTACGTTTTTTCTTTCTTCGCTCTTAGATTTAGATTATCATTTCTCTCTTTTTACGTTTTTGCTCTCTTTTGAACTAGTTCCTATACATCATTATGGAAAAAGAAATAGTTCCTATCATTATTATGGAAATAGAAATGGTAAACAAGTTATGATTGGAAGTATTTGATAAAAGCTTGAGAGACATTATGAAAAATGTTAATAATACAAAGAATAAAAAAACCATTTGGTGGTAAAGTGGTATTTTAGAAGGTAATTTTAGATAATCAAACTATCTAGACTAAACATTTGAGCATACAATTTCATTAGTTGTTGCATTTGACGATTCATCATTTTACTTCTTTTTGTTGTTGTTTTTTCTTAAAGCCCAACATTGATTTGTAAAGTGACAATTTTTCTGACAATTTCAATAAGTGATATCATTTTGAATTTTTATTTACGGTCTCTCTCTAGACTTTAATATGTTTTGACCTTGATTACGACCTTTTTTATTATTTATTCCTCTATTTTCAATACTAAATGTTGAATCAGAATTAGAATTGGAAGATTCAACTAAGTTTTTCTAGTCAACATCTTCTTAAAATCAAGTCATGAATGTTCTTAAACTTTAAGTTGTTATTACTTGCATAATTATTAACTTACATTCCAATTTTTTGGAAGAGATGATAATAAAATTAATGTTAACTACGCAATAATTGTATTAAATCACTAATATGATAAGTAACTGAGTTATCTTCACCAATTTTGAGGTTGATTAGCCTGCGAATCAAATACACTTTATTGACTACATATGGCTTCTCATATATATTTAACAACGCTTGCGTTAAATTTACGATTGTTTTCTCATTTATGATGTTGAACACGACATTCTTAGGTAATGTGATGACAATCCCTAAAGGGACTTCCCATCCAAAGAAGTATCAACTACACTAAGACTATGAAAGGGAAGTTGATTGAGAACTTACTTTTACTTTCTAAAGTCTTAGCATGATTCATCTTTGTTAAAAAACTTTACCTTGCTTTTGTAGGACATTAATAAAGGTGAGAAAGCATGTCTAGGAAAGCTGCCACGTAAGGAAGATAAAGGAAGTCAAACATACAAAGAAGATGGCTGGTGCACAACCATTCTCTTCCCGCCACCTAGCGCCAGCAACAATAGCTTCATCATCTTCATTAGCTTGCTCTCCAAGCTTCTTTTCATTGTTTTACACCATGTGCTCATATAGGATAGCTTGCACAACAAGATTAAAAGCTCTCCTTCATCTATAAATAGTGAGCTTCCATCATTTGTAAAAGCAACTTTGAAACCTAATGAAATGTTGTTGAGTTTTCTCCAGAATCATTTTCAGAGTTCAAACACTTTGTGCCTCTTCTGCACACTCTCCTCTAGCTTCCTTCCCTTTTCGAAGGCTTTCGGAGCTTGAGAATCCCTGAATCCTCTTCACACCTTCATTGAAGCATTCATCAAACACTTGTCGTGCCACACTTCGCACCTTCATTCCGCTGCCACCTCTGGTTTTGGAAGCTGCTCGTGATTGATTTGCAAGGAAGCTTCCATCATAATGTTTCTCATTCCCGATGTTGAACGCAATATTTTTGGTTAATGTTAGTCAGATCACACCAAGTGATGTTAATCTATGGTGTTTGGCTTCTACCCTCTTAAGAGTAGATACAACTTCTTATGAACTCAAAAATGTCATGCTTGTGAAGAAAGCTCCTACTATTTCTTTAAATGACAATAAAGAAAAATAAAAAATAAACAACGCAAGAGTTTAATATTATTCGGCATATAATGTATAAGCCTACATCCACACTACACTAGAAAGTATATTTATTTTGATGTACATAAAATTACTTATATAACAAAGTGAAAAACAATATCTCACACTGCTAAACAATGTAAGACTAAATAAAACTACAAATATTAACATTTGAGCCTCCTTTGTTCTTAACTCAAGTTGTATATTTTTTAAGTAATTTTTAAAAATCAACTGATGTAAGAAAAGCAGTTAAGGCTTCTCATAATAATTTACTTTAAAATGGTTGTTGAGAGGAGCACATTAGTTTACTAAATAGGTACAATCCAATTCCTTTTTTCATTTCCCGTCAATAGTTGGTCTATCGATCGATACAACCCATTTAATTTGGGATGTTAATGTACCTGGTTAATCCAACCCATTTAATGCACATCGTTATCATTATGTTAAAAATGTTTCTCATGACTCTTTATTTGAACTGCAAAATTTTAGTTTTGATTCTTTCTTTCCTTAAAAAAGTTAACACTTTAACATTCATAATTTGTTGGTGGTAGCCATATAACTTTCTATTATCAAAGACATAGCAAAGGGTCTTATTTTCCTTAATTATTCATTGCCTTCTCGAAAGATCCCTCATGCCAACTTCAAGTCATCTAATGTCATAATCCACAGTAAAGGGTATACCATTCCAAGTTCTAAGACTATGGTTTCTTGCCTCTACTCCCAACCAAACATAATGCAGAAAAACTAGCCATAAGGAGATCAGTAGATAAATGGCCTTTTTCTTGTAGTGAGTGTTGATGTTTATTGCTTTGGCATCACTGTGCTAGACATTGTAATTGGCCATATCACAGGTGAAATAGAAGAAACATTCAATGATCTTTCAAAGGGTAACTGTGCTGGACAATGTGGGAGAACATTTTTCCTTTATCTCTTATATATATATATATATATATATATAAAAGATAAGCTATTTGGATGTATATACTTTACATTTCCTATTTTGTTATTATTAGAATTAAATGGATGAATTGTGTTCAACTATTTTCATAAGTAACATTTTAATACTTGTTACTTTTTAAAGTTTTTTTTAGTACTTTAAATGGTTTTAATTTTTGAATACTTTGAATAGTTTTAATTTTCATATGTTCATTATTTTGTATGTAGGTTCAAGTATAATTTTGAGTATATTTTTATGATCATATAATTTAATTTAATTTATATAGATTTTAATAACTATATTTGTTCTCACATTCATATTTAAAATTTTTCTTTAAACGTTGTTTAATTACTTTATTTGATATATATAAAGACTTAAAAAATGACATTTTAGAAATGATATTGATTTAAAATTAGTTAGACTCAACTATTTTAAAATTAAAAGGTTTTAATACAAATAGTTTTGTTATAAACTAGTTTATTATTTCAAAACATAATTTATCTATAAACCACTTTTTTAGAATTTTTTGTTTTCTTTGTATGAGTTCTTATTCCTTTTTCATGTGTTTGAAAATTAAAGACTTGTTTGAGTGATCTTTGAGACGAGATCTTCTAGTTCATCAAATTAGTTTCTATAAAAGAGTAAGTTGGTTTATACTCTTTTTTCTTATTTGTGTGTTTTTCGGTGTTGTAAGTTGTTCCGTTTGCATGTGTTATATGAGTCCTCTATAAGACTCTATGCTAATTAGTGATCCTATATGTTATGATTATATTTTTGTAGTTTGTTGGAGCAAATAGAGTTTTTTGAAATCATTAAATGTATTTGTTTGATAATAATGATTATAATAATCACTTTGATTTCATTAGATAAAAACTCATTAAAAATAACTTGGTTATGGTGAGAGGAGGGAAAAGAGTGTAAATTGCATTAAACTAAATTTTTGTTGTTATTAAAGACAATGTGAATGTTATGAATATGGAGACATCTCTTAACACAAAAGGTTGGATTATATAAGTGAAAAATAACTTAATTGCATAGAAAAAAAAGGATGTGCAGAGTTTAAAAAATATTCTCATTACATAATTGGTAAACAATCCAATATATCTTTTAATAAGTATTCTCTCAAAAGAAAGTTGTCAGTGTTTGAATTGGTACATTATATTGTTTATGATCCATTGAAGGTACAGTAGTTTAGTGATATACTTTATTTTATTACTGTTATTTATGATTGTTCTAAAAAAGTAGAGTCTAATTACTTTAGAAAAAGGATTATGCATCAAAAACTTCGTAGAATTTCATGCTTTGTGAGATAATCATGCAAGAAGCTTAAATGCCTTCATACTAAAAATGGTAATGATTAATGTTGATCCATTGATGTTTATTGCAAAATAGCCAAATGCAAAATTGAATACACAGAAATATTGTTGTTTTTGCAAGAAATGAGAGATTGAAGATGTTGTAAAAAAAAAAGGAAGATAGTTCTCAAGTAACCACAAATCTAATCTTATATAAGGTATAAAAAGAATGTTATGATGGTAGAAGTATCGTAATAGTTTCAATCGGATAATGATGTTTTGACAATATTTTTTTAATAATATTTTAATATTATTTACATGTTATTTTGTGATTAGTCTATATTGGTGTTTATAATTATTATTATTAATTGTAAAGTAATTTTGGACCAATCACAGAATAATACATAGATAATATTAAAATGTTGTAATACATAGATAATATTAAAATGTTGTAAAAAAAATATTGTGAAAGTATATTTATCCCTCTCAAAAATAGAGCAAATAACAAAACCAAAATCCATAAAATGATATTCAGCAGTTGGTCTTTACTGAACTCAATTGCTTCTGAATAACAGCAACAAAATTGAAACTCCACTCCTTCTACTTAATGGATCCACCTATCCAAAAACGTGACCTAATTTTCTTGCATTACAATAACTAAACACAATACATTAATAATTGACAGCAAAAAGGCACACCAAACAAAACACAGAGAGCAACTAGGAAAAGCACAAAAAATAAAATACAACAAACTGCCTAGGTCTTGGAAAGGGGTGAGACATTCTAATACTATTTTGTCTGCCAGATAGAGGAAACTGTTAGAACAAAAACAAGATAAATTAGAAGAATGGCAGCAGTTTGCCAAGGTCCTTTACAGTAATCACATCTTAGAGTTGACTTCAATTTAAGATGACGACTTTTATACGAAGCATCCAACTCTTGCCAGAGAGAAACATAATCAGAACTGAAATTTGACAAAACAATATTTCTACAGAGACGCTTGGTCCTTTCAGCTGCAGCATCACTGTCACCTAATAAGTTTTCCATAATTCCATCTCTAACAAGTATATCCACATCCTTCCCCGTGTTCACTAAGTATTGCAGAACAAGAGCATACTCTGTAATGTATCCCTCACCAGGATAGTGAAACTGCTCCAAAGCCACCATGTTGCGAAACAACTCTTCAGTATCATCAGCCACTCTAAATTTTGGGAGTTTAAGAACCCTTCTCGAAAAGCTTAAGTTTAGTAAGCACTTACTTTCGGTGCTTGCAAACTTTATTCCTGCTTCTGACAACTTAGTAACACTAGGAATATGTGGCCACTGGTCGCTCCTTCTAGCTTCTCTTCTTCCACATAAGTAAAAAGTTCGTAACAGATCCGTGAAGTGATGACATGTTGTAATAAGACCAGAAGATAAATTGGACTTATTGAGAGACTGAAAGTATTTAAAGGTAAGAAGGATGAATGGAGGGATGTCAATGTCATAATTTCCAAAGTTAGCCATAGACAGACAAAAGAGGTCATGAAGAACAAAAAAAGGAAGTTGGTTCTCAAGTAACAACAGATCACAAAATATTCTAGTTCCAAACCATGGTGTTGAAAGATACATGTCATCTGTCCCATAGTTACTTGTCCAAAAGAGTTCAAGTATAAAACCTGAATCCACACAGATTATCTCCACCAGTTTGTTCGGGGTGAATTGAAGTGCGTCTGAATAACAGTGACGAATTAGGGGCTCCTTAGATGCTATATAGTGGATCCAGCTCTCCATACTTGTATTGGTTCGTTGAAGAAATGACTTGAAATACATAACTTTGTGTCTTTCCATGTTCAGAAGATGGGGACTATTATGGTGATAAGGGCCTATCGAAACAACCTTTGGAGTATAAGCTTCTTGGTTGAGTTGGCGAATAAGTTGAGGTACTCTGTAAATGCAATACTCCTTAGTTATGGGTGGTCTTGCTCTCTCCAGCATTCCTTTAACATCTTTCACAACATCATCGGTGTTCATCATTTTACTGATCTGAACAAACAAAAATGGAAGAAATCAAAGTAAGGTAGATCCCAAAAACCAAAACTAGAATTAAAATGATGGAACTATCGAATAATCTGATAGTGGGAACTATGGCAGATCTTAAACATTGCAAAAATTTATCACTCACCATACTGCATACAGTAGCACAACACACTTCTATTGTGTTTGAAAAATCAACAAAATAATGACCATTGGTTTACCAACATCAAAGCTTTTAGATCCACCTCGTTAAATGTTTTATTGTTAGCAGTCACTTCACCCAAATGCAAACACTAACATCCCAAGAGTTTCTCTCTCTCACTGAATGCGCAGAGACTGCCACCAAGAAATAGATATCTAAATGTGTGGTTGATAGAAGTTCTTTGTTTTAAAAAATATATTCTCATTTAATGTAATTTCCAGGCAATTAATTATTTATACTTAACTAACTAAGTTCATAGTTCTACAATCAATTATCCTGTACTACAAATTACATTCATTATGCTGAGAGATTTTTATAGGACATTTTTATTAAAATTAAAATTGTTGTCGGTGAAGTTATACTTTTTCTAAATTTAAACATAACATGGCAACTTTTAATTTTTCATTGTTGAAAAGAAAAATAATACTTTATTATCCTTTTTAAAAAAACATAACATGTTGTCTACGAATAGCTAACTACAACTAGCCGTAGGCTGCATGCTTTTTGCAATTTCCATGCGCTACCTGTTGAAGATAACGATGAACCATATGTTGTATAATTTAGTCAAAACTAACTAACCATCACCTCATGTAGGCCATTGACTCATTAAGTGAGGGTTCACATTATTAAATTATTCTACAGACACAACTCACATATATCTTGTGGAGGACGAATACCAAAAAAATAAAAGAAGAGTGACCAAGGAAGTGAAGGTTGACAAAGTCCATAAGGTTAAAGTCTCACCTCTTCAACTCTCTAAGGATAATTGTAATATAGTTGTTTTTATTAATGATGTTAATATATTATCCTTCCTGTAGAAAAATATATTAGCCTCTTTTCTAAGTTTTTCAACTACAGCTTAAGAGAGATATATAAACATATATAAAAGAAGTGGAAATGTTCACTTTCCTCCTTGCGAAGATCTAAATGATATTTATATAAGCATGTATATCTTTTTAATAAAATGATTTTAAATTATTTTAGTGTATATATATATATATATATTTATATATATGTGGGACTTGCTAAGGCGCGTACGTTGTTTTTTCAGTTGATACATTTTAACAATGTGTACCGAGTTTTAGTAGACAAAAATACCCTTATATATTATGGATTCTAAGTTTTAAGGTTAAGAGAATTTTAATAATTTTCATACTCAAAACTAAAAAAAAAGGAAACCACCAAACCCTTACTCACATATCTCATTCCTCCGAACCTTTTCTCTTTCATCTCTCTCACTCTAACATTTTTTCTCTCATCCTTCCTACTGTAGCTCTAATTGAAAAATCAGAAACACTTGCGCAATCCTAATCCACCTTCCTCACTTATCTAATTCGTTTCTCTCTCGTCTTCATACTCTCCTGCACCCACACACAACAACCCACTGCTTCTACTCTGTTCGTTCATTTGTTTTTCACTTTAATAACAAAATAATTGATGATGTTGATGTTGATTTTTGATTGGAGGATTGTGTTATATATTTTCCCTTATTATTATTATTATTATTAAATTTCATTTTTAAATTAAGTCAGGTAAATAAAACATTCACAAATAACGAAATTTCCATGCATCATTTGCACAACTACATCATATTTCATTATATTTTTATCACAGTATACATTGCCATCACTTATGAATATAATTTTTCAAAATAAACTACTAATAGTCAAAATATTTTCGAACAACTTAATAGTCAAAATATCAAATCTCCTTAAAATAAACTACTAATTCTAAAATTTAAAATTAGCAACTAAAAAAACAGCATACGTTAACAAACTCATATATTTTTAATAAAATGTCTCTAACATTTTTTCTTTTATTTAAAAAAAATACAATAGAACTTGCCTATAAAACATATGAAATTTAAAAATTAAAATTTTAAAATATGAAAATAATGATTTTTAGTAAACAACAATTGAATGATTTTATTATAAAAGAATTGTTCTCTTATATGTTAAGATCATATTAAATATTCGACATATGTTAATCAAACGTTTACTTTTTTATATTTTTAATTTTTCATAAGTTTTATTTAAAATTTAGTGAATATGATATTTTATATAAAATAGAGTAGATGAACACGACTTTATTAAAATCTAAAAGGATGTAAGTGTCTCCTATTAAACACATAAGAAACTCAATGCTTATTTAAGAATTAAATGAGATAGTTTATCTTAAGAAATATAATTGAGGAAATACAATTTTCTCTTATAACTTTTCTTTATAAATTGTAAAGATTTTTTTACTTTTGTATTAATTGTATTAATTGTAAATATATATAGAGAGAGATAACAGTTAGTTAGATAGTAATACGAAATTGCAAAACACAACATCAGAGTAATCTTTGTAATTTAATCTAACATTTCTCATCAAAATATTGATATCTATAAACATCAACATATATCTATCTTTTATATAAGTAATTTTCATGCAACTCTTCAAATAAGAAAACTTCTCTCTAATATGTTTGAAGGATTGACACTTATCTATATTATCAATATATAAATGATAAAAATCAATTTAATTTGATCTTCTCGTTTTGAATTACATATGGATTAAAATTAGATAACATGAAATATATCTTTAAACTATATAACTCAATTATTTGTACTTTATAAATGTTTTAATACATATGTAAAAAAATATATAAATAACATTAAAGTTATTTTTATAGAAATTAAGAATATATATCATCCAACCATTTAAGTTTTTCATTCACAGTTGAATAAAAAGTTTATGAAAGAGGCGTGTTTACCCATGACCATATATCCCAAAGATTACCTGTTATGCTTTTGTTCTAACCGATTTAATAATATAAGATGACTATAAATGATATAAGGAAAAAAGGTAGCAAAAGTCTCAATGTGATTTAATAAAATTTATTAAAATAATGAATTTTGATATTATGTTTTTATAATATCCACAAAAGTAAAACTCCACTCCTTCTACTTAATGGATCCACCTATCCAAACTTGATTGTAGTTTTCATAGTTGTTGAGACGAGGGTGGCGGTTATGGTGAAAAGACCTACAAAGTATTTATATTCGTCCAGTTTACAAATATAAAAGGGCACTCAGTAGATGCAACATTCACCAGTTACAGGTGTCTCTTCGCTCTCCAGCATCTCCTCAAAATCCATCACAAAATCACAGTTTGTGTTTTGTATGCAATGATGATCAAATGTTGACAAATAACAACAAAGATTAAAATATATAATTTATAGATATAAGAATTAAAACACACTTTGATAAACTTAAAAACTAAAAACTAAAAACTAAACTAAAGGAACAACAAACAAAACATAGAGAGCAGAGTTACTCACAAGTGAGAAACTAGGAAAAGCTCAACAAATAAAATACAAAAAAAAAAAAAAACTTAAAAACTGAACAAGGAAGAAATAGATTAGTTGACATGGTCTTCCGGTGAGATATTCTAATACTATTTTTGTAAGAAAAGCTAGTGTTTTATGTTAGTTTTATGTTAATTTGAATTATGAAGTATGAATTGACAATTAATAATAGGTGAGTTTAAATGTATATTGATTTTTATGTATGAAATGAGTGTTTTAATACTAAATGTGTTTGAATGAATGAACTTTGTTGATTGAGTCTGTTTGGACTTGCTTCTTGCCATGAATGTTGCTGTGAAGTTTGGTAGTGGTGAATTGGCCATAACGTTGAGAAGAAGTGGTTTAGATTGAATTATAAGTCATCTTGGTCAAAAATGAAGGTTTTGATAGGTGAGTTTTAGAATTAAGGGTTTAAAGAGAGAAACAACAATCTAAGACATATTGTGGGCTTATTTGAAGCTTGTTGGCACCTTGAGTTAATAAGAATCTAATATGGAAATATGTATGAGTTATTAGGGTGGTTTTGAAACATCTTAAGTTCAATTTTAAAGGTTTTAGTTAGTGAAATTCCAATGCGGTAGGTCTGGGCAAAAATAGAGGATTTGGGATCTGTAGTTGGATCAATTCTGACTTTTTTAGATCCTTGGTGTATTAATTTATGGACTGAAAAGAGTAGAAGTGAGATTAGGTAGTTTGGAGTAGTCAAGTTTGTTTGGGGTAGCTACTTTGAGTTAGAAACATGTTTTTAAATCATTCAGGGTGCCTAGAAGGTCAAATTAATCAGTTAGATATATGTGGAGAGCAACCATGGTCAAATTAGAGGTAGTTTGCATTCTGGTGTAGGGCTCAGCGGGGCCTGAGCACCATATTTGTGAGAGGTTTGGGTGTCTAATTATAGGGGGTGACGCTCTGGTGCTAGAAATGCGAGAGGAATGGCGCTCAGTGACGAGGGAGTGTCGCTCAATGCCAATGTTCATGGTTTTCACTCTTTGTTTTCTCCTTCTTTGGCTTTTGTAGTTTTTTTTAAGGATTTGATGATATTGTATGCTATGGTTAGTTTGATTTATGAAGTGTTATTAATGGTTTTGAATGAGATGTATGTTTCAAAAGGAATAAGAGTTTCTAAGGAGAAATTTTAAGTGGTTGTATCAAGTATTATTGATATGAATGTAGAAAACTTAGTCTTGGGGGTTATTCTGACACTCTAATGGTCATTCATTCTCAATTAGAGAGAAGTGATACTTGTGTGAGAGTAGCAGGAAGTCTTAGTCTAGATGCTCCAATATGCTAAAATGTGGAATAGACTAACCTTTTGTGTGTGATAGGATGAAAATAATTGGAAATGACTATGTAGAACAGTAGAGGTCACAAAAAGTGCATGACCCGCCATAGCTCGACATTCATACTATATCCAGATGGTTAGGTCTAGGTTCATGACATCATTAGAGGAAGCTTGTTTAACTTTGTATGAAAGGTGATGTATGATGAATTTTGATATTATGTTTTTTTTTTCTTTCAACATTAGCTTACTCTTGCTTCTGTATTTGTATGCTTTTTTGTCATTTTTTTATTTGCGATGATTACTTTAATAATAAAAACAAATAATGATTTTTTTAGTTACTCTAGCAAAGGATGAGGGTGAAGTAACTAAGTAGTTAAGTGATTCTACTGTATATCTTTTCTTTGTGATATATTTGTTTTATCTAATTGTTTTATTATCATCCTTATAATGTTTTAATTTAATAGTTTTATACTATTAAAATAGGATATCACAATATAACCAAATTATGTCTATAGGCTCGTTATTATGTATGTGCACACAGTTGATTATATATATAGTTATTTCTAAGTAAAAACAAATGATATAATTTTTTGTTATATATATATATATATATATATATATATAAAAGGAGTGCATGTTGAAATTTTAAAGTTTTTGTATAAAAATGTTTATTTCATATTATTTTAATTGGTTCTAATTGATGCAGTGAAACCAAATTCAAGTGAGAGGATTTTAAATTGTGAATGTCAATAACAAATTCAAAAGATGTGTAAAATATATTGGATTATTATTTAAGTTGTTTTTTTTTTCTTTTTCTATTAAAAAAATTAGAAAAATAGCAATTAAAGCCATTAAAAAATTATATTTATATATCAACACAATCACTGTTACAAACAATAGTCACTATTATATTATATACATATGAAGGTTTTTTAATTTATTACTAATTTATTTTAAAGTCGTAGAACTTATTTTGTTTTCATGAATTGAAATAGAATATGTGATTAATTGTTCAAAGAACATGTAAACTTATTAACCATTACTTCGTTTATATTTAAATTTTTTTTTTTGGTTAGTTAAATTATCACAAATAATAGTATAATAAAGTACATTCTATTAAAAAAATATAAATAATTCAGGTACATGTCCATAATAAAAATAACAAAATATTATTATTCAATTTTACAAAATAAAATATTTATGTTAAATTTTAATTATAATTATAAATTTAAATATAAATAATAATATATTTTAATTTCTTATAGAGTCTCTGCATTGACAATGGTAAAAATATTCAAATGTAGTTCTTTTAGTTTATTCTCAATTTCATATTATCATAAAGTCATAATTTTGAATATCATAAAATGTTAAGCTCTTACGTTTGTAACATTTTTTTTATTTCAAATTTAAAATATTAAAATGAATATGTTTTTAGCTAATTGTATAATTTTTATATTATGATAAAATCATTTTTAGCTAATTGTAATTTTTTTAGTTATACGTACGGTGTTTTAAGTTCATTTAATTAATTATTGTTATATGAATAAGAAAAAAAAATCAAAATTATTATTATTTTACAAGCATTTCATTAATTATAACAAACTTTTTTGACCATTTCTAAAAAAATCCGTACATTTATAACCACTTGTTTCTTTTATTTTTTGGTTTTCTCATTTTGTGTTTTCCCAAAATTACAACCTAACATTTTAGCAACTTGTTTAAAGAAAAAAAATATCAATATAATGTGTTAATAGGATGAGATGTGAACATATAATAACTATTATCAATAGGAGTGAAACATGATCTCAATCTAAATGTGTGTTTTAATATGATCTTTATGCATTAGTTTGATAACAGTGTTCAAGACAATCTCTTTGGTTTTGTTAAATGAAAACTCATTAAAGATAACTTTGTTATATATAACAATAGGAGGGAAAAGTTGTATTACACTAAATTTTTGGTTGCTAAAAATAATGTGGATATTGTTATGTATATGAAAACATCTTTGTAGGAGGAAAGAATTGATAGTGAAAGAAAAAACTAAATTGCATATATAAAAAGAATGTTTCGAGAATAAAAAGTGCATAATATTGAAAAAATATTTTCATTCTATGACTGGTAACAAACGAGAATATTCTTTAATTAACATCATCTCACACAGAAGTCGTCAATGTTGGTTGAATTTGTGCATTATGTTATTTATAATCTATTGAAAATAAAATCTTTTAGTGGTGTACTTTCTTTTCTTACTTTTATTTATTATTGTTTAAAAAACTAGAGCCTATATACTTCTGATAAAGGATCATGCACTAAAAAGTTCAATGAAGTTCACCTTGTGTTGAGAAACAATCATGCAAAAACCATAAATGCCTTCGTATTAATAATCTCATAATGATGGTGATTTTGCATAAATTCTTTAATGTTTATTGCAAAATAACCAAACAATGATAAGTTGAATAAACAAGTGGATATTATTTTCTGATGTAGGAAATGAGAGATTGAGAAGGTTGTCAAAGAAATTATAAAACCAAAATCCATAAAATATCTTAGGTTTATCGAAGGGGTTTACATGTGACTTACACAAATTTTAATAATATTTGAGGAAAATTATATAAAAAATTGATATCACTTTTATTCAAAACTTTAAACTTATAAGTTGATGAGTCTTTCATCTTTATATAGTATTTTACTTTTTTATTTTTATCCAATGTAAAACTAAGACTCACTTGAATTTCTAACAAAGATATTAATATTTCTTGAGTCTGCAAATATAAAAGACATTGAATAGATACAACATTTATCAGTTACATGTGCCTCTTCGCCCTTCACCATCTCCTCAAAATCCCCCCATAAAATCATAACTTATGTTATTTTATGTATGTGGATGTTGACAAATATCAACAAAGATTAAAATATAAGAATTAAAACATAAAGTTTTGATAAACTTAAAAACTAAAAAATAAGAAAATTTATCGGTACAAATACTAAACCTTCAAATTTTACTAAGAGTACATAAATTAAATTATTACAAAATTTTGTAAAACAATCATAAAGCAAATTAAAAAAAAATGTGACCTAATTTTCTTGCATTACAATAACTAAACACAATACATTAATAATTGACAGCAAAAGGGCACACCAAACAAAACATAAAGAGAGCAGAGTTACTGCCAAGTGACCAACCGGGAAAAGCATAAACAATGAAATACAACAACAACAAAAAATACATAAAAGACAAACAAGGAAGATATAGACTAATTGACATGGTCTTGGGAAGGGGTGAAACATTCTAATACTATTTTGTCTGCAAGATCGAGCAAACTGTTTGAACTAAAGAGAGACCAAGTAGAAAAATTGCAGCAATGGTAGCAGCAGTTTGCCAAGGTCCTTTACAGTAATCACGTCTTAGAGTTGACTTCAATTTAAGACGACGACTTTTATACGAAGCATCCAACTCTTTCCAGAGAGAAACATAATCAGAACTGAAATCTGACAAAACAATGTTTCTGCAGAGACGCTTAGTCCGTTCAGCTGCAGCATCACTGTCACCTAATAAGTTTTCCATAATTCCATCTCTAACGAGAATATCCACATCCTTCCCCGTGTTTACTAAGTATTGCAGAACAAGAGCATACTCTGTAATGTATCCCTCACCAGGATAGTGAAACTGCTCCAAAGCCACCATGTTGCGAAACAACAGTTCAGTATCATCATCCACTCTAAATTTTGGGATTTTAAGAACCCTTCTCGAAAAGCTTAAGTTTAGTAAGCACTTACTTTCGGTGCTTGCAAACTTTATTCCTGCTTCTGACAACTTAGTAACACTAGGAATATGTGGCCATTGGTCGCTCCTTGTAGTTTGTCTTCTTCCACATAAGTAAAATGTTCGTAAGAGATCCGTGAAGTGATGGCATGTTGTAATAAGATTAGAAGACAAATTGGACTTATTGAGAGACCGAAAGTATCCAAAGGTAAGTAGGATGAATGGAGGGATGTCATTATTTCCGAAGTTAGCCATAGACAGACAAAAGAGATCATGAAGAACAAAAAAAGGAAGTTGGTTCTCAAGTAACAACAAATCATAAAATATGTTAGTTGCAAACCATGGTGTTGAAAGATACATGTCATCTGTCCCATAGTTCATTGTCCAAAAGAGTTCAAGTATAAAACCTGAATCCACACAGATTATCTCTACCAGGTTGTTCGGGGTGAATTGAAGTGCGTCTGAATAACAGTGACGAATTAGGGGCTCCCAAGATGCTATATAGTGGATCCAGCTCTCCATACTTGTATTGGTTCGTTGAAGAAATGACTTAAAATACATAACTTTGTGTCTTTCCATGTTCAGAAGATGGGGACTATTATGGTGATAAGGGCCTATGGAAACAACCTTTGGAGTATAAGCTTCTTGGTTGAGTTGGCGAATAAGTTGAGGTACTCTGTAAATGCAACACTCTTGAGTTATTGGTGGGCTTGCTCTCTCCAGCATTCCTTTAACGTTGATCACAACATCATCGGTGTTCATCTTTTTACTGATCTAAACAAACAAAAATGGAAGAAAATAAAGTAAGGTAGATTCAAAAAACCAAAACCAGAACTAAAATGATGAAACTATCAAATAATCTGATAGAGAAGAATACTATGGCTGATTTTAAACAATGCAAAAATTTAGCATTCACCATACTGCATACTCTGCTTGAAAAGTCAACAAAAAAAATTAGCATTGACTTTCCAACATCAAAGCTTTTAGATCTACCTCATTACATAATGGAAAAAAAATATCTTTAATAACTTTTTTTTTTACAATTTTTTTACAACCATTTACTTTGTTATTAGTCCGATCAATACAATAATAACATATAATCTGTTCTTAAAAAATTGTTAAAAAAAATATTAAAGCACTCACTTCACTCAAATGTTAACTATAACATCTCAAAATTTTAAAAAATAGATATCTAAATGTGTTGTTGATACAAGTTGTTTGTTTAAAAAAATATATTCTCGTTTAATGTAATTTCTTGGCAATTAATTATTTATACTGTAACTAATCAAGTTCATAGTTCTACAATCAACTATCATGTAGTACAATCATTATGCTGAGATTATTATAGGACATTTTCTTTTACATGTAAAGGTCAAATTCTAGAGCAGACGTAAAATTGGTGATGTAAGGCATGTTTACTTACAAAAGCAAAATGAATATCTGGTTTTATTTATATTAGAGACTTGTTTGTTTTGTTTTTAGTTTTCTCATTTTGTGTTGATAAGATGAATATGAGCATACAATCATATTAAAAAAGTTTAAAGAATAATTATGATGTATTATTTCAAAGAATAGAGTATCATACATATACATACAAGGACCATATAATCCTTTATCTATTAAAGCAAAGACAGGTGCACAAATCTCCACAAATTATAATAATATCTAAAATATAACTAATATAATATTTGATTGCCTAATACCCTTTAATAGAATATTTGGTATATGTTACATATTAGGATATTAGGCATATTAGGATATTACCCTTTAATATGTGCAGATTTGTGCACATGTCTTTTCTTTAATAGATGAAGGATTATAGGATCCTTGTATGTATATATGCTTGAATTAATACATCTTTAAACCTTTTATTAGATCTTTTATCATCTTTTGAACCTGTTCAATTTGCATCAGTGTACCCATCTACCTTTAAGTTTTCATTATTTGAGAACAAAATTCCTTTTCCAGAAGCAAACTTCAAATATCTCAAAATTCTTTCAATAACATCCATATGAAGCTTTCATGGGTCATGCATAAATTGACTAACAACATTTACTGTATAGGTGATATCTAGACGTGTATGGTACAAATAAATTAATTTTCCTACTAGCCTTTGATATCTTCCTCTGTCTATGCTTGCTGAATTTGAGCATTGAAAGAGTTTATGATTTTGTTCAATTGGTGTATCAGCTGGTTTACTCCCAAGGAACCCAATTTCTGATAGTAAATCAATAGTATATTTTCTTTGGCATAGAAAAATACCATGTTTTGATCTAGCTACTTCAATACCCAAAAAATATTTGAGGTTTTCATGTTGTTTCATCTCAAATTCAGATGCAAGATATTGTTGTAAAATAGAAATCTCATCTTGGTCATTTTCTATAACAATCATGTCATCTACATATATAATCAAAGCTGTAATATTTCTTTTTCCTCTCTTAAAAAATAAGGTGTGATCATAGTTACTTGCTCTATAGCCAAAAGCCTTCATAGACTTGGTAAACCTTCTAAACCATGCTCTAGGAGATTGTTTTAATCCATATAGAGTCTTCTTTAATTTGCAAACCTTCATTCCATTTGAATCTGTCATGCCTGGTGGAGAATCCATATAAATTTCTTTTGAAATTTCTCCATGTAGGAAATCATTTTTCACATCAAATTGTAGAAGAGGCCAATCTTGGTTTGTAGCTAACGTTGAGCTTGGCTACGGGTGCGAACGTCTCTTGGTAATCTACACCATAAGACTAAGTGTAACCTTTAGCCACAAGTCGTGATTTATACCTCTCAATAGTTCCACCAGCTTTATGCTTAATTGTAAAGACCCATTTGCAGCCCACAATTTTCTTCCCTCTTAGTAAGGACACAAGATTCCAAGTGTTGTTTTTTTCTAAAGCTGCCATCTCCCCAACCATCTAGGATCTGCCAAAGCTTCCTGCATTTTACTAAGAATAGAAATTGAAGATAATTGAGATACAAATGATGCATATGACTAAGATAACCTGTGAGATGACACATATTTACTAATGGGATATTTAACTTTGGCTTGGAGGTCTGGTTCATATTTAGCTGGAGGTTAACCATAGTTAGAACGAGGTGGAAGAATATATTGAATAGAAATAGACTCAGTGTTTGGTGTGATGGTGGTCTCACGAAGACAAGAATCAATTGCATGATCAATTTCATATAAATTAGTATTATCAGAGATAGGATCAGAAGGTACCTTTGAAGAGTCAAGCTGAACCTGTGGAGAAGATTGAGCCAGTTGGTTATGATCAGAAGACACTGTATTATCCAGAAAAGAAATGTCCATACTTAGGATTGACTCACTTCCTGCAGAATGATCCTTACACAATAATTTATCTTCACAATCAAACATACTAACATCATGATTATGCACTTCACTTTCATTGCCTCCCTGAAGTGTAGAATCAACATAAAAAAATTCATGCTCATTAAATGTCACATCCATAGAAATATAAAATTTCTTTGATGGTGGATGGTAAGCACGATAACCTTTTTTAGTTAATCCATATCCAACAAACACACATTTAATGGCTTGTTCTTCAAGCTTTGTACGTTGATGTGGGTGTAAGTGAACATATATAACACATCCAAAAAATATGAGGTGGTAAATAAACTATGGGAGGAAGGATACAATGATCAGACAACAAATATCGCTAGGATAGACTCTAACCTGGCTGTGATACCATATTAAAAAGGTTTACAGAATAATTTTGATGTATTATTTCAAGAAATAGAGTACCATATATATACATACAAGGATCCTATAATCCTTCATCTATTAAAGGAAGGTTTAAACCATTTAGGCGTCTTTATTTTCGTTCGGTCTTCCCACTTTGGTCCCTTTCTTTTAAACTTTCCCAATTGAGTCCTAAAAACTGCTAATTTGAAAGAATTCAGCCCTTGCCGTTAAAAATCGTTAACGACCGTTTAAATTTGATGACGTGGCATTATAAATGAATTTTATATTAAAAATTATTAATAAATATTCTTTTAATCAGAATTTTAGAAGGGCAAAATAGGAATAAAAAAAAGACTTTCTTCTTCCTCCACATTCTCTTCCATGGATGCGTTTTGGTTCTTTGGTTCTTTGAATTCGGAATGCACAAACCTTGAAGGTGGTTTCCCTTACAAGTTGCGATTGTGATTCTAGCTTGGAGGAGGTGGATGGAGATTCACAGTGGTACTCTGGATGCTTTTTGAAGGTTTCTGTTGTGGCAGATTTGGGGGTTTTTGGGTTTTTCTTGTTTGGCTTTGCTGGTCCGATGATGGTGGGGAGCGGTAGTTTCACTGATTGCAGTTGGAGCGTGAAGGAGATTGAATCTTGGGATCTGGCAAAGAAAAACATGCTATTGGTTGTGCGATAGTGAAGAAGACAAACACATATTTCCTTTCTAAATTTAATAATTTTAAATAGCATTTAATACTGGAAGGACATCATGTTATTCCTTACCATTTTTTATTTCAGGAAGAGGAACCTGCAATAAATTCTGATGATTCAGTACACAGTAATTTGGCAAGAAAACGATATGGATCTCAAATTGAAGGTGATTTAGCTGAAGATGTTCCTGGAAAACGTGTCAGGGCAACAATTGATGCTTTGGAAGAACCTAGCAAAGAGTTGGACGAACATACCACTTCCAACTCACAGGATGAGACTCCTTCAAATGTTTTAGTATTGTTCATTGCTCTCGTAACATTATCTGTGGTATAATATTT
This sequence comes from Vigna mungo, assembly GCA_036885675.1. Taxonomy (NCBI): domain Eukaryota; kingdom Viridiplantae; phylum Streptophyta; class Magnoliopsida; order Fabales; family Fabaceae; genus Vigna; species Vigna mungo. The sequence goes on along the minus strand of CP144699.1, from coordinate 39,322,393 downwards.
GAAACCGAGAAGGGCATATTTGATGCAATTTTGGAAGGCAAGCTTGATCTGGAGAGCGCACCATGGCCTTCTATTTCAGCTGCTGCAAAGGATCTGATCAGAAAAATGTTGAATCATGACCCTAAGAAACACATTACAACTACTGAAACCCTTGGTAAGTATTTCACTGCTACATTTTATGTTTTAGCCATACGTATTTTGATGGTTTTTCAAATATGTATTCCATCCAAACTCAATAAAAAAGCATTGACATTACTCATCTGAACCAGAACACCCGTGGATGAAGGAGGGTGGCGAAGCATCTGACAAACCTATAGACAATGCTGTTTTAACTAGGATGAAACAGTTCAGAGCAATGAACAGCTACAAAACATTAGTATGATTGGTTCTTGATACACAACAATCAGTTTCAAACGATTTTGTCCAAAACTCCAGATTTTAGCCCCTTTCCGTATTTCTTTCCCAGGAGCGAGAATGTGAAGAAGAACAAAAGTCTTTCTTATTCCCACTTTACCCTTCTAAAATTCTGATTAATTGAATATTCATTAATAATTTTTAATATAAAATTCATTTATAATGCCACGTCATCAATACTTAAACAGTCGTTAACATTTTTAACGGCAGGGGTTGAATTCTTTCAAATTAGCAGTTTTGAGGACTCAATTGGGAAAGTTTAAAAGAAAGGGACTAAAGTGAGAAGACTGAACGAAAATAAGGACGCCTAAATGGATTAAACCTTAAAGGAAAAACGGGTGCATAAATCTTCACAAATTATAATAATATCTAAAATATAACTAACATAATATTTGATTGTCTAATATCCTTTAATAGAATATTTGACATATCTTAACAATAATAACATGATTTAAATTTAAATATTCGTTTTAATATGATCCTTATGCAATTGCATGATAATAATAGTTATGATAATCATTTTGATTTGTTATATGAAAACTCATTAAAGATAATTTGGTTATTATGAGAAGAGTGAAACAAATTCTAAACTATATTGGACTAAATGTTTTATTGTTAAAGACAATGTAGATGTAATATATATGGAGACGTCTTTGTAGTATAGAAGACTTAGTCATATAAGTAAAAAATAACTTAATTGTATAGATAAAAAGAATGTGCTTTCAGTATTGAAAAGTGCAACATTGAAAAAATGTTCTTATTACATAATTGGTAAACATATTTGATTATCATTTAAAAACATCTTCCACAAGGAAGTTGTCAATATTACTTGAACGGGTACATTGTATTGTTTATGGTTAGTTGAAGATAAAATATTAGAAAAAGTTCTTTTAACAACTTTTTGATAATTTTTTGACAACACATACGTGATAGCTTGTGAATAGTCCGTTTCAAATATCTTTTTAAAAGTAAATTCAAACAAATCAATAAAATGGTGACACGTGTCCTATTGTCAAACAATTATTAAAAAATATTATTAAAATATCATAATCCTAAAATATTAGTGATACACTTTACTTTGTTAATTTTATTTATAATTGTTTTAAAATAACTATTATTAAAGGTCCTTGACGATGACTTTTATAGGAATCATCCAACTCTTGTAAGAGAGAAACATATTCAGAAAGATTTGACAATCAAAACATATTCAGAAGGATTTGACAATCAAATTTTGACAACGATAAGTGTCAGCGTTTGATTAGTACACTTCAACTAAATTTAAAAAAATTGAAATAGGGAGGACAATTTGAAAAAAAAAAAAAAAGAAGGTTTCCTGGTTTTCTCCCGTATCGCGATCCTAATCAGAAGTGTAACATCAAAGAATTTAGATCCAGCTCATTAAATATTTTATCATTAGCACTCACCTCACTCACATGAACACATTAACATCTCAAAAATTTCTTGTTCACCCATTGCACAGTGACTTCTACTAAGAAATAGATATCTAAATGTGTTGATGATACAAGTTGTTTGGTTAAAAAAATATATTCTCGTTCATGGAATTTCCTCGCAATTAATTATTTATACTTAACTAATCAAGTTCATAATTCTACTGTAAAAGATTCTTATATCAATTAAAAAAAACTTTTTATACCAATTTTTTATAAAAGATTATTTGACTTTTTATAATAATCTTATCCAAGTTACAGTTTCTCATATAAACTCCATATCATTACAATCCTCTCTCAACAGTGCACACAAACCAAGTAAACAATAACAACGAAAAAAGAAAAAAAAAACATATACAAATCTTAGACTAAAACTCATATTCTAACAAAACAAGAATCATTGACATAGGAAGAAAGCCTCAAGAGTTCATTCAACATATGAAATGAGAAAAAACAAATTTTACAGAAATGTTCAAATACTCACCTGACTTTTCTCACAACCCAATTTAGGAAACTCCAAAACTCTACTATGCCAAAAAAACCACATACACTAAATAAACAACAGAAAATGAAAAATAGAAAAATTTGAACATAAATGACAATGAAGAAGTTACTTTTTTTCAGATGAATGTATGGAAGTGAATGGGAAAAGTAAAAAAAGAAAAAAACAGAGTGGAACGGATTAAAGAAGAGAAAGTCAACCGTTACCAAGCAAGAGGTGAAGACTTCGATAATGCAGAAACGAAGACTTGTAAAACATCTTTATAATTTATTATAATTTTATAATTTTTATTTTATAACTTATTACAACTTGTATATTTAGTCATTTTCATACTTATTTTGAATAGAACTAATATCATATTTCCAATACTTTCACCACACATTTTTCAATATAAGATTAATATTAACAACATTTTATATAAATAGTATATTTCAATATATATAAAAAATTTACTATTAAAAATATATTCTAAACTAGAAAATAGTACCATCATTATGCTGAGAGATTATTATAGAACATTTTTCTTAAAATTAAAATTATTGTCAGTAATGTTATACTTTTTTTCTAAATATATCATAACATATCAACTTTTACTTTTGATCGTTGAAAAGAAAAATATACTTTAATATTTTTTTAAAAATCACCCAGTTAATAATCTCCTTTAATAATATATATATATATATATATATATATTAAAAAATTAAATTAAAAAATAAAATAATTCAATTAAAATAATATTATTTTAATTGTAATATCGTTGTTTTTTTAATGATGTTAACGTATTACCCCTCCTTTAGAAAAATGTATTAGCATCTTCTAAGTTTTTCAAATACGGTTTAACAAACATATATAAATATACTTTAAAGAAATGGAAATTTTCTAATACCAACTTGCGAGGATCTAAATGATATATATATATATATATATATATATATATATATATATATATATATATATATATATATATATATATATATATATATATATATATATATAAGCATGTATATTTTTTAATTAAATTATTTTATTTTTAAATAAATAAATAAATATTTTTTTTAAATTATTTCTCTTATATTTTTAATAAAACGTCTTTAACATTCTTTCTTTTCATTGAAAAATAAAATTCAATAGAACTTGACTATAAAACTTATGAAAATTGAAAATTTAAATTTAAAATAGGAAAATAATGATTTTTTAGTAAACGACAATTGTAAGAATATAGAAAATAGAGTATCAGAGTAGATAGGTGTATTAAAATAATGAGACCGATTATTTTACTTTAAAATAATCTTATAATATAAATAGAATTTTATAAATGCGTCTCGCTACTTTAAGAACACTTCATCTCTCTAAAACATTGTTTCGTTTCCTTTCTCTCACATCTCTTCAGATTTTTCTCATGTTTGGGTTATCGGTTTAACAATCAGGAGGCGTCTAGACGATCCCGGTGTCAAGGGCAACAATCTAGACCGATCAATTTCTTGTTCTGAGTTGGTAAGTCGTTTTCCCCTTTCTCCATGCATTCTTGAAACTGTGATCATGCAAAGAATCTTGTTTGCATGTATCTAGTAGTGTTTTCTTTCAATTTCTAGCTCTATGTAAGTTCTAAGAGTTGTTTTCTATCACCAATAAGTGATTTGTAGGCATTTCTAGAAATTCCTTGCGGTACAAGCAAGCGGTCGGGGTTTTATTTTAGCTGTGCAGTTGATTCTAAGGTAAGGGAAGCTAGAGTTGTCTAAATGTAGAAGTGTATGGTGTATGTGTGATGAGTACGTAAATAATGAGTTAATTGAATTGTATTCATTGTTTTGATGATATACTGTTGTATGATATTTGATTTCACTTGACTATTGAATTGATGAATTGTGAGAATAAACCAAATTGGGTGATGTTTGATCTGTTGTTGGCTGAATTAAAATGGGTTAAGTCTGTTATAATGTTGATTCGCTCATAAGTAGGATACATGGTCATGGTTTTGAGTAAATTTATGGAAGTGGAGGGGTGAAAATGAGTACTAGAGATCAGATGTTGAAATGGTCTATTTGGATAGTGTAATTAGGTCAAATGTGACTTGTTTGAGTCATTGAATTGCTCTAAAAAGTGCCAAAAGTGGCATATTTGATTTTGGGTCTATAAGTTATGATTTTAGAGGTTTTGAAGTAGAAATTGAGTTGTAAACTCTTTAGATTGATGGTAGGAAGGTTTAGAATCACTTAGTCAAGTCTAATTAGGCATATAAAACAATCTAGGAGTGTTAGAAGTTGGGAAAAATAGTTAGAATTGGTAAATGGGATATGAGTTGCATAATTCTACAGAATTTCGTGCTGCAGATTATGCAAACTCATTGAGCGAATGGTTTCGCACAACGAGTCGCTATAGCGAGGTGCTCTCTGCCTAGGCATTCGCACAACGAGTTGGTGCATTGTGCGAATGGTTGAAGAGGTTTGCTCTCTGCCTAGGCATTCACACAACGAATGAGAGTGTTGTGTGAATGGTTGGAGAGGGTTGCTCTCTGCCTAGTGATTCGCATAATAAATCTAGGCGTTGAGCGCCTGGTGTTGGTTTGGGATTAATGCCAAGTTTATTCGAATAGCGAAAGGGGGCGCACAACGAGTGTTTGGGGAGTTTGGTCCTGTCTAGGCTTTCGCATAACGACTTGAGGGCGCTATGCGAGTGGTTGAGGTCTGGTACCTCTGCGAGTTTATTCCCACAACGAGATGGGTTATTGTGCGAGCAACTCTTGGTTTCGCTCTGCGAAAGTGTGCACTGAGCGAATAGTCTGAGTTTAGTTACTCTTTATTTCTTTGTCTTGATTTGAATTAAGTGAAGTGTTGATTGTAATATAAAGTATGATTGAGTATGATTCATGCATATGATTGAGTTATGTTGCCAAGTAAAAGTATGTGATTCAAAGTGGTGAATGTAAGCTTCAATGTAAAATCTCTTGGTTAGATTCAAGTTTGTTTAGAATGAATGTAAGAGCTTAGTCTTGGGGTTATCCTGAAACTCCAATGGACATTCATTCTCATATAAAGAGAATTGATCCATGTCGTGAGGAGTAGCAAGAGGTCTTAGTCTTGGGGGCTTCTAGTATGCCTCAAGGCGTGGTATAAACTAACTTGTGAGTGTGGTAGGGTGAAACCCATTGACAATGACTTTGCAAAGCAATAGAGGCCACCACAAGTGCACAACCCGCCATAGCTCGACAATCATTCTAAATCCGGACAATTAAGTCTAGGTCATAACATGTTAAGATGTCTGAACTAGTCTATCTTACATGAATACTTATGTGTATACTGTATGTTATATAAATATATGATTTCTATTATATCTACCTTACTCTTTTTGTTTGTGATTGTGTTCGTATGTGTTGGTGCTCTCTTCTTTACAATGATCACTCTGTGAGTGTGAGCAGAGGGAGATGAGATCTTTGTGGAGCAGGTGCTTAATGGAGATGATCTGATAGCTTAGTTAGTATAGTGAATTTTGTAGACATTTTATTTTATCCTGGTTGTATATAAAGTTTAAAAGTTTCTAGTTGTTTTGAATGACTGTAAGTTAGACTTTATATTATAACCATAAACATTATATAGTATCCTTCACGTGATAACTCTTTTATATCGTACCTATGCTATATTTTGGGATGTTACTGTAAGAAAATTGTTCTCTTATAAGATCAAATTAAATATTTGACACATGCTAATCAAACATTTATTTTTTTTATATATTTTTAAGTTTTCATAAGTTTTTATTTAAAATTTAGTAAATTTGATATTTTATATAAAATAAAGAAGATGAACACGACTTTATTAAAATCTGAAAGATGTGAGTGTCTCCCGTAAAACACATAAGAAATTCAATGTTTATTTAATAATTAATTTCGACACGAGAGTCTTTTATTAAAATATAAAGATATGTTTATCCTAAGAAATATAATGGAGTAAATACAATTTTCTCTTACATAAATATTTTTTTTATAAATTGTAAAGAATTTTGTACTTATAACAGTTAGTTAAATAATAAGAGCGGTACAAAATTGCAAAATACATCAGAAGTAATGTTTGTAATTTAATCAAACATTTCATACAAAAAGTATTGATATCTATATATAGCAACACATATCTCTCTTTCATATAAGTAATTCTCATATAACTCTTCAAATGAGAAAACTTCTTTCTAGTCTGTTTGAAGGATTGACATTTATCTATATTTTCAATATATAAATGATAAAAATCAATTTAATTTGATCTCCCCGTTTTGAAATATATAGATGAAAATTAGATAACATGAAATATATCTTTAAAATATATAATTCAATTATTTGTACTTTATAAATAGTTTAATACATATGTAAAAAATATATAAATAACATTAAAGTTATTTTTAGAAATTAAGAATATATATCATCGGACCATTTAAGTTTTTGATTCACGATTGAAAATAAAGTTTATGAAAGAGACATGTTTACCCATTAACATATATCCGAAAGATTACTTGTTATGCTCTTGTCCAACAAATTTAATATGACTATGATATAAAAATAAAAGCAGCAAAAGTCTGAATGTGATTTAATAAAATTTATTAAAATAATGAATTAAGCAACTGGAATTTCAACCAAAAAATAACAATACTTAACTAATAATATATAAAATCTCATTAAAAATGTAGCAAAAACTCAAGGTGCTTTTAAAAATTATTGAAATAAAGTTTTTTTTTCTTTAATCTTACTTTAAGTGAATGTTTGGATATTTTTTCATGCATAAAGGTATTGATTGAAGATTGAAGCATTAAATTGATATTTATAAAATAGTAAATATACTTAAACAATATATAAAATACATTAGAGAAATATAATATCATCACTCAATAATACTAAAAGTAACACATTTCTGAATATTTATATTCAAAGTACTTAATACTTACATTTGAACAATGAACAATAATATTTTGTACAATTAATAAGTTTAGATCTAGAATAAAAAATTAAATAATGAATATTTTAGATTATTTAGAAAAAAAAAAGATTAACACTATTAGAAATTATATTGAACTTGTTTTCCGAAAAACCGTATTTTTCATTGAAAGCTATGAACAAAATTTTTATTTTATCAAACTTTTATCAGTTTTCATAAAATAAATTCTGCTTGCCAATTATTAGGCCGGTTCAATTTTAAAGTGCTTCCAAGTTAAAAATACAAACATAAGGATTCGACCTAAATAAATAAAAAATCTTAGCAACCTTCAAAATTAAGCCTAAACATTTTCATTTAAAAAAAAAAAAAAAAGAAACCCTTGTACTTCAAGCACTAAAAGTACTTCATTCTAATTATCGCCATGAGCTTAACAAGGAAAAAATTGATTCTTACAGTTTATAGAAGAAAACCCAGTTCATATGATAAGTACGCACTGACAAAATAAAAACAGCTTATGAGAAGGTAAGTCATGGAAGTTGCTAACTAGCCTAAAAAGTAACTATGGTCATAATATTTACCGCAGCAAGAATAGTACAAAATTTTGTAGGCAGTGAGGACCAAAAGTTATATGCCAAATAATCCATTGACAAAATTAAAAAGACAAATAGCTCTCAGTCAAATCAGATTAGGCTAACGCAACTTTAAAAATAAAGATAAACCAAGTCCATGGACAAAGGAAAACAAATAATCTTGGTCGTAAGATGGGTGTTAGAAAATATAGAATGCAAAGGTGTTAGAAAATAAGCCATGGAATGGAACTCGACCACTGCCTAGAACAACGAAATGCCAATTATCAAAGGTAGAAAGATGGATGGCCACGACACACTCAAACGAGTGAAGGCAGCCAGCCATTCGGTGGTCATAGAAATGCCTTATCCTGTAACTACCTAAGCAAGTACTTCGATTAACATTTTTTTAGCCATAGAGGCTGCCTTGGCCATGACAAGCCATTAATTACAAAATAAAAAAAAAAAATCATTTACCAAGCCACCAAATATCCTGGAATCATGTGTACGAAGAATTAAATTTAACGAGGGACGCATTAGCTAAGCATAGTCTTTCAATAGATATACCTACGATTGCTCATAGCTAGGCAGCATTGAACTCGGATGGTGTTTTTGGCCTTTGGGCCTTTCAATAACAAATGAAGGCAAAACTAATATATAGCCAAACTTTTCTCATTTCCAACCAAAAGACCAAACATCTACCACCGAGAACCACCTTGATCGGCAGGGAGTTGCAATGAATTGTGCTCCTATAAACGCCCATACCCCATAGAATAGAAGTAGTATTTACAACAGCCAAACCAAAGTGTCACTGCCTCAATGAACAAGTCAATCCCAGTCACTGTGAATCAAATATTCATAACATATTAGTTTGAAAAACCATATTAGAAAAACACCTACGGTACAGGCTTCTCAAATAACAGTTCTTCAAATTAAAAAAATCACAGGGAAAAATGTAAATATCAAGCCCTCCATTCAACGTAGCCTTAAGTGTATTTTCGGACAAACTTTAAAACATATTTCGGCGTAACTTACAAAAAATTAAATACTTTTTGTTCTAACTAAAAAAAACTGAAAGGGCTCATTTTGGAGGAATACAAAAAATAACTATAATAGAATTAAAAAAAGAAAATGCTTAATCGAAGCATACCTAATTCTTTCAATTGTGTATATACAGAACAACAAATTTCATAATTTTAAAAAAATTCAGTAATCAGGGTTAAGAGACAATCCGAGCAGTTTAAAGTGATAACATTAATACCACTAGTAGAGATGGCAAATAAAGTCATCCTCATCAGCATTATTTGAACCCATCTTTGTTTTGACCAAGAATTTCCGCATTCACTCGATACAATTATAGATATGGATAATACCTGCTTCATTCAGTTGGGTATGAAGACAGAGATGTATATGTACATACCCACCTCATTCACGTTCTCATACCCACCCTAATATTCATCCCGTCTCGTTAAAAACCTAATATTCGTAGTCTTTAGTTTTATAACCTTTCTTTTTCCTTAGCTACACACTTTTTCCCCTATTTTAAAATTGTTTGGCTTGTTTTATGTTCATAAAATTCACTCACATATCTAAGATACTTTCTCTTTTATCATAACCTTTGTATGATTATGTTTAAATAATGCATGATCAATTCCAGTGAATCAAATCAATTTTATGTCTCAGATTTGAATATTTCTACTCCTTTTTAATATACTATTTTTGTCACATAAAATATGACTCTCTATTTCAAGTGTTCAATCATTTAGTAGGTAATATAAAAAACTTATCTTTTTTGTTGATCCATAATTTTTTTGTTTCATTTGAAGAATTTTCTATTTCACTAAAATAATTTTCTTTATCTCTTAACAGTTAGACTATTTTGATATCAAAATTTTTTTTCTTTTTCACCTTATAATACTTTTAATTATGCATTTGTTTTCCTTTGTGTTATTTTGTTGAATGGTGTATCAAAAAAGACACACATATGATAATTTTTACTTTTTAATATTTTTATTTGTTGTTTATTTTTATCATTTAGAATATTATTTTAATGATTTTTTATATAATTATTTTTATTTTCTAACTAATCATCATAACTGTAATTTTATCATCATAAACTTATTTATCATTGTAAATCACCATCCAACTTATTTATCATAGTAAATTACCATCCAACATAGATTGAAGTTTAAAAAAGAAAGATATATGATAAATTTCAATTATTATTAATGTAATCATTGTTCTTTATGCAATTTCATTTAAGTGGTATATCATAATTTTTATTAGTGTATAAGAAAAGATTTCATTAGAGTTTAAAGAAAGAAAGGAAACATTTAAAACACTTTTAAACTTCGTTAGTTTTTTTTATAATATTTTAAAAATATTTTTTAATTTTATCAACTTTGTTTCATTAATGTTTGTAAGTGTGCACATAAATTTAATAAATATTTTGGTTCTAATGAAATTTTATTAGACACTTTAATTTGAAATGTATATAATTATAATTTCTTTCTAAATATTTGATATTAAAAAAATAATATTAAATATCAACTTTCTTATGTCGTGATTTTTTAAGTTTTTATAAAATTTAATTAATTGATATTAAAATAGAAAAAAAGTGGGTACATGTATACTCGTTACCAAGTAGGAATGGGATGAGATAAAATTGTTATACCAGTTGAGTATGAGTAATGGGATGGAATGAATTTTTTCTTTAGGCATGGCTATGGGATAATAAAACCAGTTGCCATCCCTAACTACTGGAGTTAAAGATCTTACATCAATTAGTAATAATGTTAGTTTATATAGTTTATAAGTTATGGCAATCATCACCTTACAAACTAATTTTGCAAGGATGAGATGGGCCTATTCTCACATCCTAATATCTGTCACTCACAATCGGACTACTCACCAATATCTAGTCTCAAGTACGAGATATATATGTCTCTAATTGATTTTGCAAGGATGAGTTAGATCTATTACACATCCTAATATTTGTCACTCACAATCATACTACTCACCAATATCTAGTCTCAAACACAAAATATATATGTCTCGACATGAAAAGTGTATTAAAAATCCTACATCAATTACAAATAAGTCAATATATAGTTTATAAGTCAAAACAATCTTTACCTTATAAACTGATTTTATGAGGATGAGTTCAGCTTAAACTCACCTCCTAACCACTTTAATTTTTATTTACCCGCGAGAGAGAAAAATGTCTAGCATAATTTAATATTGAAAACAACCTAGTTGATCAAACTATTAAAGTATGGGTGACAAACAGAACAGAAACCAAAGAGGATTTTACTGAAGAGAAAACAAACAACATATTCATTCAGTACTAGAAGTGGAAAACTTACAAATTCATATTAGTTCCAGAAGTGCCAAGATTTCGGTCACTGCAAAAAAGTGATATAAAAAAATCCACCACTCTAAAGCAATAGTAAAAAAAGATTTAAGGAAGAAAAAGTTTCTTCTAAGAAGAACTTACCACTAAACATTGTGTATATGGTCAATGGATGTCAGTTAAGTTTTAGACTTCAGCTTAGCTTTGAGTTTTCTCAACTGCTCGCCTTGTTGCTTAAGGAATGAAAACATGATAAAAAAATTAAGATGGAATAAAGGAAACAAATGAACATGATTTATGGAACATAACTGAAAGATTATATACCTTATATAACATTCTCCATGATTTGTTTGCTCTTTCTTGCAGTAAGCACCACTCTATGGCCATGTCATATTCAATATTGTTGGGCTGAGAACAATGTGAAGTAGATACAGCATCTTTCTGTACAACCAAAATCATACTGACAAATAAATGAAAAATGAACCAACTATTTAACCAATATTTCAAAAATTGGCCTGATATGAACAAAAAAGATAGATCATGTACCATTTCTCGATGCATCTGCATCATTCTAAGTTGATCAACAACATGATGCCCATAGAATACTGGCTTCTTTTCTGGAAAGCAAGGAATTCCAAAGCTTCCAACAAGGGGTCTAACAAGTAACAAAATTAAATGTTTTTAACAAAAACAGATAACTCATACACTGACTTAAATTTTTAAGCTGACAAAGTTCTATGCAGTGACTAATCAGCATGGTAAATTAGTATATAAGGTCACACTCTTGCATCTTCTGCAACAAGTGTTTCCATCTTTTCCAATTTTGTGAACATTGAGATCTCACATGGAATTGGAAGGGGGATCATAACATGAATGGTAACATAATTTTCCGAAAAGACTGTAAAACTAAACAATCGTAGTAATTTGTCAATAATAGCTGCCCAAGCAAAGGACTTCATCTCAGTGTAGTAGGCATCGTGGGATAAACGATATGATTCAATACCATTCATAACTCTGACAATGTGAATTACTTTTTATTCCTATGATTGCCAATCTTATTCCCCCAACAAGAGCAAACCTAGTGGCCTCCCCAAACCATCTACTGCACACCTCGTTTATCTTCTTCCATAATTTTCTTGTCCTCTTCATTTCTACAATGGAGCTCTACCTCGTTTATCTTCTTCCATAATTTTCTTCTCCTCTTCATTTCTACAATGGAGCTCTACGCTTCATTTGACAAAAAAATAGCGTGACTAACTGTTGTGTTCTCTCTTTTTCGTATGTTGAAGTGTTGGTTTTGGAACCCTGTTTCTGTGATATTTACAGGTTTTTAGATGTCGTGTGATGGCTTATTCTGCTAAAGAACGGCTCAAGCCAAAAGGAGGTAGAGATGACACGGTAGTACTACAAAAGTGTTCCCCCCGTAGAGACTTCAAGTGAAATGTAAATTTTGTTTGGAAGGACTAGAAATAATGGAGCATCATCTTACAAAATGTGAGTGCTTTGCTAAGAGTTTAGGGTGATGACTTTTTACAAATACTTGAATCCGTTGAGGGATGAATTAATCTCTTCAACATTCTTTCCAATATTTTCTCTCTCAAACTGGTATAAGAGCCTAGTCCAATCCAACCCTCTGTTATTTTCTGCTGAGAACATTGAGAGCCACCCCCAGACATCTTCTCTTTCTCTAATGAGCATCTGGTCTTTTTCATCTCATCAAGTGACAGAAAACCAACATATAGAAATGTTGACGGACTCAAGAAAAATTCAATTTCACGAAAGGTAAATGAATTACCAATTAATTAGGCAAGTAGTCCTCTTTATCCAAATGCTAAACGTTGCGGGAGAATATGGTAGGTGTTTAGAGACTCCTACCTATCATGAGGTAAGGGTTTCCCTTCTTGAACAAATCAATTGATAACACCCAAAATGGTTCATAGAAATATAAGAGCTTAGAAGAAATGGTGATACACCTCGATATGTGATAGTACGATGAAAGAGAAACGAAGACTACTTACTAATTTTCTTGTTAATTAATAGTCCAAGTGGGAGATTTTTTTGAAGTCTTTATCGATAGAAGTTGTGTGATAAAGGATAGCAAATTAATGTCGAGTTGTTGAAAAATATGGTGGAAGGAAGTGGGAAGGAGAATGTAGTCCCCTTGAGTTGTGCAGCTCATTGCCTTGACCTAATCGTTGAGGACATTTGAGAATAAGGAGTTTTGGAGAAAAATGAAGATTGAGAGTTCTTTCTCAGCTGATTATATTTTAATAATGCAATCTCAAATACAAAAAGGTTGATAAGAAAAGCTACTCCCTAGGACCCAATTTGATTGACAAGTACAATAAGAAATAACTTTCCGAGATATTTGAGAAGACAATAATAAACTATAGAAAGAAATTTAAGAATAACCATAGTTAGCTGCTATGGGGCTGAGACTTTTGCAAAGTCTATATAAGGAGGTCGGGGATAAGGAGGACTAGGGAGGACTGTAGTTTTGTAAACAGGGAATGCCCTATGAAAGGAAGAGTGTTTCCTTTATAAATGATTGTTGAATAGATTACTTGTGGAATAGTTAGTGTAAATGGGTTCTACACACGCTTTCTTGGAACTTCTCTGTTGTCTGATCAAGGCAAGTATCACTTTTTCTAACCCTCCAATCTCAAGTTAAAGGACATAGATAAGCATGGAACATATGAACTCAATTTGAGGTCACCTTAAAGACTTGATAGAACATCTCAACATGATCATTGGAGCTGATAAATTCGGTACTAATTCCTCTTAACAACTCTCAAACAAAATGACAATCATCTAGTGTTTGGTTTGTTCATGGAACCAAGAATTAAAGGTAATGTGAAGTGTAGATAGATTGTCACAATACAATATCATTTATTGAATGTCACAAAATTCCAATTCTTGAAGAAGTTAATTGATCCACACATGTTCACGTTATCGTTGCATTTTGTTTCTTACTCTTCTAGTAAATAATATTGCCTCAAATAAATACAGAATACCCAATAGTGAAACACCTATATGTAGAAGACTGCTAAATTGGCATCAGAGCACCTAGAAATTTAGTCTTTGCTATCATTTTTCTTTAATCCTTGCACTGGGGCCTTGTTGAGGCACTAGACAGTGCACATTACAACATTCCAGTCATCATCATGAGGGGCTTGCATGAATTGATTAACAAGCCCCACAGCAAAAGGTATGTCAAGTAATTGGGGTGTAAATGAGCTTCACCATGTCTTCTATATCTCACTGGATCATGAATCTAATAAATGTTCATTTTGTTTTTCGTTATTTTTTTATTACGATCCATAGGGCTATCAATTGCACTACAATCGCTCATGCTTGTTTCCACGATATCAAGTGCATACTTCTTTTGGAAAGAATACCTACCTTTGATTGAGCCACTTTATTTAATCTTCTGAAAATGGCTGTATAAATGTCTTTTCAGCTGGGAATTTTGGAAACGTTATTCTCTATAAGAAAAATATTTCTGTTTTCATATACAAATATATTTTGTTTGTGATTTTAGGATATATATATATATATATACATATATATATATATATATATATATATATATATATATATAAAAGCTATTTTTTATTGATCACAAATCTTACAATTCATGATTCAAACAATTGACTTTCCAATTCATGAGTGGAAGCTTATTCAACTACCATGCTTCATCTTAGTCGGAGCTTTGGACTTCTATATCATTTTATATATATCATGCAAGAGAGGAATTATAGCCAACAGTGTTAAGGGGGAAAGAATAAATACGAAGTGACATACATAATTATATACCAACAATCATTTGATTGCTCTAAAGTGAGATTCCCTTTAGAGAGCAAGTGAGGAATTATAGCCATTGGTGATCAATCAAGAATTAAATTATGATTAAATGCACGAATACGAAGTTATTTAGAAATTTCGACTCTAAATTTTGTAAGGCTCAAACTCCTCAATTGAAGAATCGTGACTGAAATCGGGGCAAGTATCGACCATTAAAACTTCAGGAATGACCAAAGTGAAAACAAAAGTGACACAAATATTGAATAAGATCTCATTATATTTCAAAATAGAATGACAAAAGACAAAAAAAGTCACTAATAATGAAAAAGAACTCATTATAAATGCAGACAAAAAGAGTCATCAATAATGAAAAAGAACTCATTATAAATGCAGTTATCATACAATATGGGGTTGATTACATACAGTCCGTTTGACAATAAGAAGCAGCCCTCATCTAGTTCTTTAACAACCTTTGCTGCTGCTTCCATTTTCTTAAATATAGCAAAAGCTTGACCTGCATAAAAACCAATATTACACCATTGTTATATTCAAGCTGATTAATGGAAGAAGGGGGTTTAACAAGGTTTGAAAAAAAGAACAAAGACTAGTTCCAACCAGAATGAGGGCTAGTGTAATCAGTTTTCTGGATCACCTTTGCAGTGCAACGTTCTTTAAAGCCAGTCCAAATAATATTCTGTTATTTAGAACAAAAAACAATTACTCAATGAAATTGACGACAGGAAGCATTGTTAGGTTCCTGGGTCCTAACAAGCATAGTACAGCAAACCGATAGAAACATTAGCTGCCACGAATAAAATAGTAAAATCAAAAGCTATTTATTCTGCTTCAAGCAAGGAGAAGATTAAGGTCAAAAAACAAAATGAATAAACACATTAATTGACACAGATATTGTAACACAAACTGTAAAGCAAAAAGGTGCCTGGTTGAAAAATTGTCAACATATACCACCAGGGCACAGCTATTATAGTTATTCGACAACACTGTCAAAAACAAAAGCAAGGAAAGAAGAAAAATTATTGAGAACGAATATCACTTTAATTATCCCGCCAAAGACAATCCCCATAAAAAGACCTTTGGAAGAGCACCAAAAAGACCCAGGTTAGTGAACTACTCTTCCAAATGACCTCCAAAGACTACTTGACAATAGAAAATTCAAGGTGCCAAAACCTCTAAATTAACACAAAATAACTTGTGTTACCTGGGATTTAAAAATCTAGTAAAAACCAAATGATACTTTATTAAACTATGAATTTCCCAAAATTCAATAGAAATTCCATTTTGACTAACAACTTTACAATTATGTGGTATTATGACCTTGTTCATCCCCTTGAAATTCTACTCTTTAATGTTATAAATCAATCCCGGATCGTCATTACAAGTCTATATATAGATAATTCTCCGATCTCTCTTAGATATTCAAATATATAACAAAAGCTTTCTCTTTTTCGTCCTTAATGCATCTTATTTGATACAAATCTGTCAACCTTCATATACTTTTCACAAGCTTTTGTCGCAGGATTTTGGTAAAACAAAAGCCTTTATGTTGTGCCTCATCATTGCTTTCATGGTGTTCCTTTTTCTATTTGTTGCCAAGCTTGTAAATCTTATGATCTCTATTCTTATTCCAAGATTTTTCTTAAGCTCTTAAATAGATTTGGGTTGAGCCTCACTAATAGCTTTCTCTGTCATTTTGATATGTTATGCAAATTCATATCATTATTGTATCCATATTATAAGGCGTTAAAATCCCTAGCCCAAATTATTTGCTGCATCCATATAATTATTTATCACCCTGTCTTGAACAATTTAAGTCCACCAAGAATTTTTAAATCCCAAGCCCAAATGAAGTTGGGACTACCATTTAATTCTCAATTACCTTCATCCAATAATTTGTCCCTATAAAAAACTATCATCTCACTTCCATGTTGCCAACTAAGACTCTCCCGGAATCACCTTATAACCCTTACAAACTCTTTTATTAATGCTTCTTACCAAAAAGAAATCAATTTGTAACCTTAAGTTTCCCCGAATAAGTGTTAACACATTCCCCCTGGTTCCTAAAACAAGTTTTATAATCCTGAAATCGTACATCATAGAGAAAACAAGAATAGATCTCCATTCATCATTTGGTTTCCCAAAACCTTAAACCAGTATTAGGTCATGTAAATCGTCTTTTACCTAACCAACATGTCCATACTGCCTCCAAAGACAATTTTTTCCTCTTAGGAAAAGCCTTGAGAAAACCATTCCAAATATTCCCACCTGTGGCACACTATTACTAATGCCATAAATTGACACCCATGCAACCATTAATTTTAAAGCTAAAAACTATGCATAACATCATTTTTATATTCATAGGCATTTCTTTCCGTTGTCTACAATATAACCATATTGCGCTTTCCCTGCAGTTAAATCCATTGAAAGGATTAGTGCCAAAACAAGTCACAAAAGATGGAACCGTTCTAGTACCATCTTAAGGAGAGAGAAACCGAGAAGGAATATAATAAATTATGTGTTGGATAAACACATTAGCGTTCTTATTTATAATAAAGAAGAGATACAATATTAAAAACCAAAATAAATATATGGTAATGGGAAAGATTTGGCAACATGTTTCCCTATCAAATCACATCTCATAACTGTAACATTCCTTATCAAGCTGGAGCATATGCATCACTAACACAAGCTTGTTACAAAAGTCATGAATACAACACCTCTTGAGAGACTCACCAAACATATCAGCCAATTGGTTGCCAAAGCAGACAAAGTAAATAATAACAAAGCTAGTAAATATTTTTCAAACATGACTTTTTCTCAATCAAAGTGAAAATAGATCTTCGATATGTTTTCTCCTTTCAAATCATATTTTCAACACTCCCTCCTCAAGCTTAAACATGAATCATGTGAGTAAAGCTTGTTAAAATTGGTCGAGCTACGCATCGCAACTACCAGAGAGAAAAGAATAGTTGACACAGTGGTTTCCAAAAAGCAAAACATGCTTAGGCTACGCTACAACACTGTAATCGGAAAGAAAAAATGATCAGAGAACATGGTGATTGCCGAAAAGAAAGAAAACAATGTTCAAAGAACACTGGCTGTCAAAAAGCAATATTGCTCAAAGGACACAATGGTTGTTAAAAAGCATAGTTGTTGCAGACGAGCATAGTTGCTGCTAGGAAACAAAAATGCTTAGAAGGTACAACAATTGTCCAACTGCAAAAATAATCATCACACAACAATGAAATACCAGTGGTGACAATTGCAAGCAAGGAGAAGCTCTCCAGAAGAAGAAAATAACTTGTCAAAAAACGACAGGGGTGCACATTTCAGCTGGAAAACATCACAGGAAAATAAACTTTTCAGAAGAATGTGCGCAATCAATAGTATTTTCCAGAAAGCATTGTCTATAAAACATACTCCTTGGGATAACATCAACGAAAAACAGTAAATGGTTTCCAAAATATTTATGCCTAGAAGTAAGCCCAAAGGAAATGGAAACAGCACATATTTTCGTTCCCTTCACATCAGGCAAAGGATACCATATTGAAAGGATTAATGACAAAAACAAGTCATACAAAGATGGTACTGTTATAGTACCATGTTGAGAAGATAGAAATCGAAAAGAGGAATAAAATCATACATATCTCTATATTTAATGAACAAGAGTATTATCTATAAAGAAGAGTTACAATAATAAGGAACAAAATCAATACATATCTCCATCAAATATTTGGCAAGAAATTTCTCT
Source organism: Vigna mungo (assembly GCA_036885675.1). Lineage (NCBI taxonomy): Eukaryota > Viridiplantae > Streptophyta > Magnoliopsida > Fabales > Fabaceae > Vigna > Vigna mungo. The sequence goes on along the minus strand of CP144699.1, from coordinate 39,303,625 downwards.
ATCAAATCATACATATCTCTATATTTAATGAGATCGAAACATATCTTCAACAAAACCAGCTCATATCTATAACAAAATCCAATAGAGTCTAGCTTCTTAACCTTTTCAAACCATTAAAGTTTCTTGAAAACACAAATACCATTGACAACAATGAAAGAAAATGACGACATAACAACACCTTTATGAGAAGACAATCATACATACAATTCCAAAACAATAGCAAAATGATCACATAGAGTTAGGTTTCTGGGTATGAAACCTAACTAAGAACACTCACAGTAATCAAAAGAGTAATGAAAGAATGAGTTTCTATTATTAACAACAATAGAATTTTCTGTACAAACAATAACTGGGAGCATAATTCCTCTCACAGGACTAAATGTGCCTGTCTATACAATCAATGTTCAAAAGCTTACTCTTTCTAACAACATAACAGCAACTATTTATACAATTCCACTCCCCCGCCCATCCTAACCGTTAAAACAGTTCGGATATTAATTTCTCTTTCTCCTTTCATACACTCTCCACTACCTATCACATAGTATTTGATTAAGTCTCATGAACAACATTAAAATGCTTCTGATACGACACTGGATAGTGGGTTGGTACAATAGAGGAGAAAATTAGAGAGATAAATCGGGTTAAGCCAAAATATGGAATGTGTATTCTAGAATGAAGAAAGTGGCATTAGGGAGTGAAAGGTAGTGCGGAGTTGGTTAGCAAGAATATGAGAATTAGCTAAGGAGAGGGATCTCTTTGGAGAAGTCTTTGACTATGGAATGCATCCTAAGCATTGTAGAGCACATATGCTCAATTTCCTACGTTCATTCTAATAATAACATTATAGTTTATTATATGATTTTATTAGCTAAGGGGAGCCAATCTACCTATTGAACTCCTCCATGCCTTTGAAAATGTTAGACAGAATGGACGCACAAGAGGAGCGTTTGACAGCGATGGAGATAGCAATGCATCAAACTTTTAGAGAGTTCTGACAATCAATGCTAGAAGAGTTTGCAAAGTTGCAAACATCACACGATGAGGAGCGACAAGACTTACCAATCTCGAAAGTCAATTTGGTAGCAGAGAATCGAGTGACGACAAAGAGAATGGAGTTACCCTTGTTTGACAGAAGTGGCCCTATAGGGTGGATTACGAGAGCAGATACTTACTTCGAAGTATAGTGATCTATGGAAGAGATGAAGATACGTTTGGCCAAGTTGAGTAAGGAAGAAGCCACGATCCACTAGTTTAATCTTCTCAGAAAGTCAGAGTTAACATGGGTCAAGTTTAAGTGCGAGATGATCGGGAGGTATGGAGTTTGTCAAAGTGACAACCCATATGAAGAGCTCAAAGATTTAGTCCACCAGGGAATGCGGAGGAGTACCTATAGAAGTTTGTATTCAATTCAACTCAAGTAGCAAGACTTCCAAAGGAGTAATATTTGGGCTACTTCATTGGTGGCTTACATCCGAAGATTAGGAGGCGAGTCCAAACTTTTAACACAATCACCAGACTCCAAGCCATGTGCTTGGCAAGGGATGTAAAAGCTAAGATATATGGCAAGGGAGGTGGTTGAGGAAGTGAACAAATAGGAAGAGGAAGTACAAAGAGTACAAGTTGGGTGGAAAAAGTGGGCTCAGGACGAGTTAAAATTCAAACAATGGCAGAATTGGTGTTGGGCTTGGCCCAAGAGCTGGACAGCATACCAAGGGAACATCTATAGGCATTGTGAACCAAGGGGAGTCTCATGCGACCGTACAACAAAGTACTTGTTCCAGTAGTGATCTTTTTTGTTAACAAAGCATAATAAAGGGACCAAACATCTACCACAAGCAGAGTTAATGAGTCGCAAAACACAAGGGTTGTGTTTCAAATGTAGAGAGATGTATCATCTGCTACACCAATGTACAAAGAGGCGGTACTAGGGGATGATGAAACGTTGAATGAAGTAGGAGATGTGCTACCTATTGAGACCAAGGAAGAAAAGGGGGAATCCACGCTGGAATATGGTGCCATAGGGTGTTCGAAGCTGTCGTGATGGATAATGAGGGATGGGGTTCACCTTCAACCATGCGTTTAGAAGGTAGTATTAGTGGGGTTTCCGTTGTGGTGTTGGTGGATAGTGAAGCCAGCCACAATTTTATATCTCCACAAGTGGAATAGCTTTGGGGTTAGATGATGAACAAGGAAAGTCAATAGGAGTGAGGCTGGGAGACAGTCATAGAGTGGCCACAATTGGAAGATGCCAATCTGTAGAAATTCAATTAGGAAACTTCCAAACTGTTGTAGCTCCTTATGTGCTGGAGTTGGGGAGTTTAGATATGATATTGGGGGTAGCTTGGCAGTAGAGGTTTGGAAAGGTGACATAATTAAAAAAAATGTTAATCAGTTTCAATTTGGCAGGGCAAATCATGGGAGTTGCAAGGGCAAAAACCAGATTCAAGAAAATGCCTGCAGAAAATTGTGGCACATTTGCAAAGTTTAATGGAAGAAAAGAGGAGCAAGGGAGAAATGAGTATTGGCAGGGAACCATCTAGAGAACAACGAATGGAGGTTCAGCAAATTTTAGTAACATTGGCATCGATTTTCAAGGAACTTCACGGGTTCCCTCTTATTTGGGATGTGTGGTCCTTGGTATCAAACTTCTGTTAAGACACAACACTAGTGCTTTCTCTAGTCCGGTTATATTGGTAAAAACAAAGATTCATCATGGAGGATGTGTGGATTATAGAGAACTAAACAAAGTAACAATTTCGGATAAATACCCAATTTTGGTAGTAGAAGAATTGTTTGATGAATTACATGGAGCATCTTATTTCTCCAAATTAGATTTGAAATCAAGATATCATCAGATAAGAATGAAAAAAGAGGACGTACATAAGAGGCTTATCACACAAGAGGGACATTAAGAATATATGGTGATGCCATTTTGGCCAATGCCCCAACCACTTTTCAATCTACAATGAACTGAGTATTTAAGCCTCATTTGCATAAATTTGGGTTAGTTTCCTTCGATGATATACTTGGGTGCAGCAAGGGATGAAAAGAGAGCACTTAGAGAACTTATCGATAGTGTTGCAAGTGCTGCAGGAGCATAAATTTGTGGTTAATGAAAAGAAATGTGCCTTTGGAACTAGGCAAGTAGAATGCATAGGCCATCTAATTTCTGAAAGGGGATGGCAGTTGTTGATCCGATGAAAATAGTGTTGTGGAATGGCCTATTCTTCCTAATGTAAAAGGAGTAGGGGGTTCTTGGGGTTGAAGGGGTCTAACAGGAACTTCATTGTTGGCTACAGGAAAATTGCTAAACCCCTAACTGAGTTAACTAAGAAGGAAGGATTTAAGTGGACTATTGCTGCTAAAGAGACATTTGAGGAATTAAAAAGGGTGATGACTCCATCTCCACTTTTGATTTTACCAGATTTTTTGCAACCTTTGGAGATTGATTGTCATGCTTCAAGAGTAGAATTAGGAGTTCTTTTGATGAAGAACCACAGGCCCATTGCTTATTATAGTACGGCACTGCCACCCAATAATCTTTGTAAATCTGCATATGAAAAGAATTGATGGCCCTTGTGTTAGTGGTGCAGCACTGGAGACTGTATTTGCTAGGAAGGAGTTTTAAAGTGTTTTCTGATGAAAGGAGTCTGGGTTATTTGCTGTAGCAAAGAATCACCACAGCTGTGCAACAGAATGGTTGGCCAAGCTGTTGGGATATCAATTTGAAGTGATTTATAAACTGGGTCCACAACAAGGCTGCGGATTCACTCTCAATGTGTTTGAAGAGGGAGAGTTGAGGCAAATGAATTTCTTCCCAACGTGGGTGCAGGAACAACAGGTGAAGTGGGAGATAGAAGTTGATCCTTATATGAATTTCTTTCCAATTTACAATTTATATTTCCCTTTCCGATCTTGAGTTAAGACCTAGATTTTGACTTCCTTGCAAGTGAGCTAATCCAATGGAATGATTGAGCTGTTATGCTCTTAAATAGAAAGAGCTGCACACTTACTATAAGTTATAGTTTTTGGCCAAGTTGTAACCGCTTGATCTAACATTTGATATCAAAGCCAAGGTTACAAACTTGATTTCCGACAACATAATGATTGAAAGGTGATTGTTTTAAGTTGCATCAATCATTCTTTGACAAAAATCAAATGGACTAAGTCACAATTGAGTTATGACACTTTAATTGTTACATTCTTAAATAGGAATTATTCCTTCATTAAGCTATAGTTTTTGCCCTAGTGATAAGAGCTCAATCCAACACATACTCTTCAACTGGAATCATGACACTTGCCATCTATGGCTTTTTTTAATGCTTTAAACAAAATGTAAGGAAACAGCAACCATAAGAATCAACTTAAGAGTAATAGAAAATTGTTCTTTAATCACCACAGGAAAAATATAAGGAAAAATCTATGAATTCAAGTAAATGTATCAATTCAAAATACGCAAAATTAATAGTTGATTTTGCATGTAGGCAAGTAAAGGAGTCAATTCATCAATTAGAAAAGAATTAGAAAACCTATAAAGTGAATGTCACCTGTGAATAGATAAAGAATTAGAAAGATTTAATGAGAAGACCTATAAAGTCAAGTGAATGCATCATCTCAAAGGCTGCAAAATCAATAGTTCAATTTGTGTACAGGCAAGAAAATCAGCTTATATTCCAAATCAAATGAACTTTTTCCATAACAGGATTTAACATGCTAGCTTTAAATGGTACTTTTATGGGTTGTAGGATCTGTATTCTAGTTCTCCACCTAAGAATAAGAATACATAAATTGGGAATGATTATTACCTGTACCTCTGATGAAGATAAAGATGGATCCAAGTTTTGAAGTAGCACAAGTTTTCGTTGCTCAAAAGCAGTTTTCAGCTTTTCTTCCCAAGGCTGAAAATAATATAAATCATCCATAGTTCATTGCATAGATACCATAGTTCATTGCATTGCATCCTACAAGTAAATTCAGTTAAAGAAAGGCAATTCGAGAGAATAAAAAGAAAAAAGAACTTACAATTTCCTTAAACCATTTGCTTCTATCCTGTGACAAAATGGAGGGGGAAATTGAATAAGAAAACCACCAAAGTAACAAACTATTTGAATTGATGTCAACAAGAAACACACAGCAAAGTCAACTACAATTACAAACAATTGACAACAAAAAAATGCCATTATTTACCAAATTTTAAAATGAAAATTTCTTAAAATATAATAATTCCCTTAAGAAAAACATTCCAACAGGATTGCCCACTGAAATAAACCTCAAAAAAGAAATCACATAGGACATACTCAAAAGAGTTTCATCAATTCCTTATCATTAACAGTTGTAGTTTATTTATTATGTCACTAATGAGAATTGATTAGATTACGTATTTAACTGAGTCATTGATGAGAAATGGACATGGGTGATCCAATTAATCAACCTCCTTTAACGAGATAGGATTTGTATTGTGTTAATGAGAATTGGTATAGAAAAAAACTATTGAAATCAAAAACATGAAAATCCTATCAGTACTAAATTGCATTCATATTTGTCAGTTCAATATGTTGAAGGCCACCGAGTTGCAACTCCTTGTCATCCCTAAAGACATGCACAAAATCCGAGCTGTTTCTGCTACTGCATCAGCATGTATAAAGCCCATTTTGACCCCAAAAAATATCATTTTAAGGTTTTAGGAGGAAATCATGGAATTTAAACCTGCTTTGGCCGCCCTGTTAAATTTATTGATGCACTGAAAACCTAACCTGTTTTGACCTATGTTTTTAATTTTGGAATAGTAACTAAACAAGTGAAGATAGAGATTCAAAGTTCAATGATCTGACCATAGTTAAACCAGTGATAATTAACAATATGATTTTAATTCTAATGTCCTAGATAGGAAAAATTATACAAAAAAAGAATAACGTAAAACTTATAAATTCATAGTTCAAAAAATAAATTTCACTAATAGATATCATAACTCAGCATACAATACCCAAATTAAAATGAAACTAAATCAAATGTGATAAAATTTAAGTTCAAAAGCAAAACACATTAACACCTAATAAAATTTATTAAAAGATAAAGACAATACCAACATAAATAAATATATTTGATGCAATTATCATTACAAGCTTTGAAATATACTAATCATCATAATTATGTGCTTTGAAATACATTGATCGTCATAATTATGAGCTTTGGAATCAAAGAAATAAAGGGCTCCTCACTAAAACCAATTTGCATTGGTTCAACCCATCTTACACAAGTACTATACAATACTAGAGGTGTCAAAATAAGTCATAACCCACAAACCAATCCAACTCAGTAAAGGTTCAAGCAAGGTTGGGCTACAATACTTGAAGCCACACAAAATCTAAGTCAAAATCAATCCAACTCATATAACCTATGACCTAAACTAATTTGAGACAAGTTGGCCCATTTTCATAATGAAAACAAATATCGAGACGTTTCACATATCATGAAAGATTAAGAAAATCATATTTTTTAGGCTTAATTATATTTCGAGTTTCCGCATAAATTTGGATATTTTCAATTGAGTTCCTATTAAATTTGTGGTTTATTAAGTACTGAAAATTTGTATAATTTTCAATTGAGTCTCGATCATATTAGTAAAAATTGTGTTTCAAATTTAAGATTGTAAGAGTCTCCGATCTTCTATTCCTTCCCCAGTCTCACTTACCTGAAAGTTGCGCTTTTAGAGGATTGACTTGGACAGGTATTGGAAATCACAACTCGCATGGGAGTGCGGAGACTCGGAATGCAGTCCCTCCCTGCAACGAGGGAGGAGTTGATAGACCTAGTGGCAACACTTCTCACGACAATGTTACTCACAACGGCAACTCCCATGACAAAGCCTCTCATAACCTCACTCCCTTTCAGCAACGACAGAGAAGTAAGTCAACATACCTCGCAGCAGCACTTCTCACAAAGTCAATGTTAGTCGTGTTGGCACCTCTTGCAGCCTCAACGTACCTTGCAGTGGCACAATCTCAACATTTTCATGAGGCCTCTCATGCACTACACCAACATTCTCATTAGTGACAACTATAGGGCTTTTAATGGGTTGGGATAGGGACCCATTTTCTAACCTAAATCTCTAACCCATTTGGTTTTTGTTTCAAAGCCCAATTATGAAAGTGGTGACTCCCAGTGGAAAACTGTCACTACTTAAAAAACAAAAATGTGACTCCCTTTGGAAAGTCCATTTGGTTACTGTTTTGTAACTAGGAAGGAGTTACTTTTATGTAACTAGGATATGGTGTTTATACCTAATGATGTAATATTTTATATATTATAAAGTTCAGTTACGTAATATGAGTGAGATATAATGATTTTGTGTTTTAATATAATTTCATAAAATTGGTAGGATCTGACAATCCATGTTACAATCTCCCAATTTACGATTTATATTTCCTATTCTGATCTTGAGTAAGATCTCGATTTTGATTATATTGGTCCTTGCCGTTAATTTTTTCCATTAACTGAGTGAAGTGTCTTTATTCTTGCCCAATCATCTTGCTTATTTGTCTCCATATGTTATTTTACGTTAATATTAAACGATGTAGTTTTGTGGTTAACATAACAGGTGGCTTTTATTTTTTTGGTTCAAAACGACAAGGAAAGTCTCGTTGGAATGAAACTGGAAAGGAAAAGAAAACAAATGTGTTGGATGAGGGCAAACTAAAACCTAAATACAATGTTGGAGGACTAAGCATAAGCGTTGGGAGTCTACAAAACAAAATGAATATTATATTCACAACTCAATTGAAAATATTCATATTTATCAGGGAATTGAAACTTAATTAAGCTTAATTTAAAATTTGACGAGTCAGCCCACCAACAAATGATGGGACAAGCCAACTTGAAATTTTTTTAAGTCACCACAAAGTGAGTCGAATTGAGTTAAATTGCTTTTAGCTCAACCCATGTGATTTGGGTTGGCTCTCTTTCATAAATCTTATATACATAAGATACAAATGTTCTAACCCATAATAGTTAGTAGCAAATAGCAATGCAAAGCAACCACCATCCAAAACCATTATACCAAGACAATAGTTATTTTTATCCCTAAGTTGGTGTATATGACATGAATCATTGTTGTAGCTAAACAAAGAAAGAAAGGAGCAAGCCTCAATGGAAATGTCATTACAAGTTACTGAAAATGTCAATAGAACTCGAGAGACCAAATACAAGAGGGAGGGAGTGATTTACATGAGGGATAGTGAAATAATAGGGTTAAAAACATAGATTATAGTTCAAAAGATAAAATTACCCTTTTATACTTGTTGAAATGTAATGTAATTCTAGTGGGTTTTTTAGAGTGGGCTTTTTAGGAGCCTTCTGTTTTTCTTTTTTATGTTGATCTACAATCCCTTAAATAGGGTAATATGTTTATTAGAGTTAAGTGAACAGTAATAATAAAAATTTCAGTTTCTCTCCCAACTCTTTAAGTTAGTATCCAGAGTCATTGTCCGTTGTCTGTTGTTCGCTACCGCCGTCTGTCACCGCTATCAGCTGTTGTCACCGCCATCGCAGCTTTTTCTCCAACGAAGTCAAAGGTTAGGTTTGCCTCGACGAGCGCAAGCCATCCCTGATGGTCGCCACTTCATTCTCCTCCCAACGCACCGTCACACGCTGCTTCTTTCCGGCTAGCCTCAGGTGCGTGGGCTTCACATGTCGCCTTCCCCGTGTCGGAACATCACCACACCACTATCGGTCATTTTGCCTCAGTCTCCTGAGTGTGTTGTGGTCGTTGTTTTGTTGTTTTGTTGATAGTAGCTCCAATCTAGGGTTTCTACCCTCAAATCAGTTTTTCCCTCTTCTATTTGGCCTTAAAATGGCTTTTGGTTTTGGAATACCTTCTCTATCTACTACCCCTACCATTACTTCTGCAAAACTCAGTTGGAAAAACTATCTATGTTGGTCTTTCTCCATGGAGTTATGGTTTCTTGGTCAAGGATACCATGATTATCTTGAACAAGATATTTCCACTGTACTCGATAAAGAGAAATCTCAATGGCAAAAGCTTGATTTTCAATTATGTATTGTCCTATGGCAATCTGTCAAACAAGACGTCTTCAAAATTTTGAGACCTTACCAAACGTGCTCCTCCTATTGGAAAAGAGTACAGGATATCTTTGCTAATGATGTGCAACGTCTCTTTGATGAGTGACTTCCCTTAAACAAGCCAATCATGATATGGTCGCTCACATAGGAAAGACTCGTGTTGCCATAAAGGAATTGAAGAATTTCTTTGTGGCTAATTCTTTAGAAGGCATAAACAAGAAGCTTGATAAGTTTTACATGGTCTTACTTCTAAGACCCATCAATGAACAACCTAGTTACTCGACTTCTTCGGGTACCTTCATTAGCTAAAGACAAAAATTCAATTTATGGTATCGAAACATCAAATATGGTAGCACCACAAGAAAGAGGAGGAGGTAGAAGCAACCGACATGTTATGCCTTACATGGATATCCAGACAAAGTTACTCGTGTTTTTAAATCTGATGATCTAGAATCCAGAATTTAAAATGAAGAGTACCAAGAATTTTTGAGGTACAAGTCTGGAAAATCTTGGCCAATCCTCCTCCATGGCCAATGTGTCAACTTCCTGCATATCTCAATTTGTGGAAGGTCACAGTCCATGGATCCTTGACTCAAGTGTCTCATACACATCTCTAGTAACATTCCTTCATTTTCTTCCATGTCCTCTCCGAAAATCCCTCATTTCATTACCATTGCCAATGGATCTAAAGTGGCATCTCAAGGAATTGGCAAAGTTTCCTTATCTCCTTCACCCAATTTAAATCCTGTTTTGTATATTCCTCATTGTCCTTACAATTTAATCTCCTTGAGTCAATTGACTCATTCTTTAAATTGTTATGTGACATCTGTTGTTAATTCCTTTGTTATACAAGAACATGGTATAGGTCGTCTAATTGGAGAAGGACATGAGTCTCGAGGACTTATTTCTTAAAACATAGCTCTTCAATTTCTTGTTTTACAACTTCAACCCCAAAACTTTTGCATAATCGTTTGGGCCATCCAAGTTTGTCCAAGTTGAAGATGATGGTTTCGAGTCTCAAGAACATTCAAGTCTTAGATTGTGAATCTTGTCAGTTAGGAAAACATGATGGATCTTTTTATCCTAAAAGGTCTAAGACACGATGTAATTTTCCTTTCTCAACTATTCACTTTGATATTTGGGGACCAAATCGTGTTACTTTTAATGGTTTTATTATTTTGTAACCTTCATTGATGAATTCTCTCGATGTACTTGGGTTTATTTAATGAAAGAGATATTTGAACTTTTGTCCATATTTATGTCCTTTTTTAATTAAGTTAAGAACCAATATGGAAAGACAATTAAAATCCTCCGTACTGATAATGCTAAGGAATATTTTTCTGCAACGTTTTCTTCATTCTTATCTTACCAAGGAATTTTACATCAGTCAACATGTCCTCACACTCCACAGCAAAATGGTATTGCAAAGAGAAAGAATAGACATCTCATTGAAACTGCACGCTCCCTGATGTTGAATATTAATATTCTTCTACATCACTGGGGCGATGCAGTCCTCACTGCCTGTTTTCTAATCAATAGGATGTCTTCTTTCTTTCTTGAGAATAAAATTCCTCACTCTTATTTTTTCCAAACAACATTGTACAATGTCTCCCCACATGTATTTGGGTGTCCGTGTTTTGTCCATAATGTTTTTCCATGTCTTAATAAGCTCTTTGCAAAAGCTATTAAGTGTGTTTTCTTGGGATACTCTCGTCTTCATAAAGGGTATAAATGTTATTCTCCCTCCACATAGAGATATTATATGTCTGCTAATGTCACATTCTTTGAGGATACACCTTTTTTCTTGTCCTCCATGGAGGATCATTCATCTGTTCAACAAATGTTTCATCTACCATCATGTGATCCCTTGGTTATTCTTGCTTTTGTACCTCAAACTCAAAATGTGAATGACATTGTTCCTCCACCTCTTCTCACATATAAGCATCGAAGACAATCTCAAACTCAGAACACTGAAGATCCTCGAGACTCAGATCCTCCTCCATCCTTCATCCTCCTCGCCTTCTCTTGACTCGGATGATAATTTGCCCATTGCGCTTCGGAAAGGTATTCGTTCTACTTGTAATCCATATCCTGTTTATAATTTTTTTAGTTATCATCGTTTGTTTCCTCCCTATTTCTCTTTTGTTTCCTCCTTATCGTCCCTTAAGATTCCTAATAATATTCATGAGGCATTTGATCATCCTGGATGGCGATAAGCCATGGTTGATGAAATGCAAGCACTTGACCACAATGGTACTTGGGACCTTGTCCCTCTTCCTTCTGGTAAGAAGCCTGTTGATTGTAGATGGTTTATGCCATTAAAGTTGGTCCTACTGGTGAAATTGATCGTCTCAAAACTCATCTAGTAGCTAAGGAACATACTCAAGTTTATAGCTTTGACTATTGTGATACTTTTTCTCCTATGGCTAAAATGAGTACGATTCATTTTGATTGCTATGGATGCCATTCATCAATGGCTACTTTACCAGTTGAATATTAAAAATGCCTTTCTTCACGGTGATCTAGAAGAGGACATATACATGGAACAACCTCCTGGGTTTTTTGCTCAGGGGAGTATGGGTTAGTTTGTAAATTACTGTCATTCCCTTTATGGCTTGAAGTAATCACATCAAGCTTGGTTTGGTAAATTTAGTCAGTTGTGCAAAATTTTGGATTGAAACGACGTGAGGCGGATGATTCAGTGTTTTATGGTCATTCTTCTCCTGACAAATGTGTTTATCTCATGGTGTATGTTGATGATATTGTTATTACAGGGAATTACGTCACTAGAATTACTCAATGAAAGAATCATTTGTTCAACCACTTTCAGACTAAAGATTTGGATCGACTAAAATATTTTCTTGGTATTGAAGTGGCACTGTCAAAAGAGGGTGTCATCATTTCACAAAGGAAATATGCTCTTGATATTTTAGAGGAAACAGGCTTGACAAATTGCAAGCCCATTGATAGTCCTATGGACTCAAATCAAAAGTTAATGAGTGATCAAGGTGAACCTTTCTCAGACTCAGAGAGATATAGAAGGCTAGTTGGAAAACTCGTCTATCTTACCATAACAAAAACGGGTCTTTCTCATCCAATGGGAGTTGTGAGTCAATTTATGCAAAATCCACATGTTGACCATTGGAGTGCAATGATTTGCATTCTCAGATACGTAAAAGGAAACCCAGGACAAGGATTGTTGTATGAGAACAAGGGAAGCACTCGGATCGAAGGATATTATGATGCAGATTGGACTGGTTGTCCAATTGATCTAAGATCTACTACAAGATATTGTGTTTTACTTAGAGGGAACCTTGTATCTTGGAAAAGTAAGAAACAAAGTGTTGTTGCTCGATTCTAGTACTGAAGCTGAATACCGATCTATAACTTTACCTACATGCGAACTTGTGTGGATCAAACAACTTCTTCAAGAATTAAAATTTTGTGAAAATGAGTCGTTGAAACTGTACTGTGACAACCAAGTAGCCCTTCATATTTCCGCTAATGCAGTGTTTCATGAGAGAATAAAACATAGAAAAATTGATTGTCATTTTATTAGAGAGAAGTTGTTGTCCAAGGAACTTGTTGAGTTTGTCAACTCTAATGAACAACTCGAAAACATTCTGACCAAATCATTAAAGGGGCCTAGAATTCAATTTATATATTCCAAGTTTGGTGCATATGATTTATATGCTCCAGGTTGAGAGGGATTGTCGAAATGTAATGTATTTTCTAGTGGGTTTTTTAGAGTGGGCTTTTTAGGAGCCTTCTGTTTTTCCTTTTTATGTTGATCTACTGTCACCTTAAATAGGGTAGTATGTGTATTAGGGTTAAGTGAACAGTAATAATAAAAATTTCAGTTTCTCTCCCAACTCTTTAAGATTTCAACACAAAAACAAAGAGATCTCTTTGAATTTGGACATAACACAACATATGGGCACAAAGCCAATGTGTTACGTGACCTTTCTATCACAAAGTGATGTTGCTCCACTTCCCATAAACATCATAAAGACATTGACATTGACTAATGTGTTCTAACCCAAAATAAGATTGAATGAAGCAATTTCTTCTCTTCAAGGCTGGCCCAAAAATCTATGTGAAGCACTATAGTGTGAAACCACAAGAATTTTGGCTCTTAACAAGTCAAGATCTCATAATGACCAAAAATATAACTAAAATGTTTCTTTTAAGGCTTGAACAATTCTCACCACACAAGCAATTTTATGGGATTGTATTAGAAAATGTCATAAACATGTTGCCCCTTTAACATTGCCCCAGTCTATGCCTAGAGCCCTCAAGATGAAAAGGAGTGTTGGAAAATTGTCTTAATTGCAATCACACCTAGCTAACATATATAATGAAAGACCTATGTGCGAGGGGCTGATTAAAAAAGTTTAAGAGTTTTATCGTGGAGCACCATTGTGTCAACTCTTAATGGGCTGAAATTTAGTATCAACTATTGGTACGGTAAATGTAATCCTTATAAGGCTAGGGAATCCTCACCTTACAAGACAAATTATTTGGGATTACGTTTGACCAACATTCTATGACTTTTGTTTGCATGGTTCCCGTTTGAAAAACAAGGAAGATTATAAGATAAGAAAAAAAAAATCTCAAACAACTACAAAGTAAATATAATAACTTGATAACAAAGCAAATCAAATTTCTATATCTTAAAATTGTAAAATAATCTCATGCATAAATCATTAAAGAAAATAAGTTTTTGACCTTCAAATGTTAATTGATAGCCATAACTATATCAAAAAAATATAATCCACCATAAATAAGTATTAATAAATTTAAACATTATGAGATAACCCAATAGATGTTATCTAAACCCAACCCATAAACAAAACCAAACTAATTTTGGTCTATTATAGTTGAATATAGTGAAAACTTCCTTGTGTTGAATATACACATAGGGTCCTCTATTTATAATAGAAGAAATATGGACTAAGCCCAAAATACAAATAAGAAATATAAACAAACTAACTAAAAATATAAACAAACTAACTAAAGATAAGAGATAAATATAAACTAAATATAATATCTCTAACACTCCCCCTCAAGCTGGAGCATACAAATTGTATGAACCAAGCTTGGAATAAATAAACTCAATTTGAAATACATGATCTGTCTTCAAGAGTGTGCGGCAAACAGATGCGCAATCACATGTCGACGAACAACTAACAGCAATTTATGGACAGTAGTAAACAACTGCGAAACTTCAAATAGCACCATGAAACTTCAAGTAGGATGACTTTGACAAAGGAGGACAATGACAACCTCCAGGAACTGGATTGCATCAAGTAAGGATGGGGCTTGCATCAAAACTACAGGGACTGCCATCAGTAACTGATGGGGCCTGTAGTGGCTAAAAGCGACAAAACTACAGGGACTGCCATCACTGACTGATGGGGCCTGTAGTGGCTAAAAGCGACAAAACTACAGGAGCTGCCATCACTGACTGATAGGGCCTGTAGTGGCTAAAAGCAACGACAAAACTGCAAGGACTGCCATCATTGACTAGTGGAGCCTGCAGTGCAACGGCTAGCTGGAAACATACTCCCCCTCACGGTGAACGACGGAGATGACGGCGCACTGATGACAAACCATGAAAGTGGAAAATGATAATGAGCTCTTATTCATCAAAGCACCCAAAAACAAATCTGACAAATTTGACAAAGGGTTGGTGAAATTGTTTCAACCCATAATTTTGGTGTTGAAATTCCTTGGTGTTAACCACCGACTGTCCTTGGAAACCTTTCAGAATAGAAAAGAAGATAGCGGAAGCAATAGAGGTAGGACTAGGTGTTGGTGCATCAGTGGCACAAGTGGCAGAGACGATGGCCGCGAAAGTGGTCGGCGACAGTGGCCAGAGACGGTGGCCGGAGACGATGGCCGGCAGGTGGCAGCTGGTGGCGAGCGGCAACGGGCAGTGGCGGACAGCAACACCGGACATATGCGAGACAGAAACCAGAGATTGCCCATTGAAGTATAAAGGCATAGGTTGAAAAAGAGATTTTTTTAGGGGGGCCACCGGTGGCAGCGACCACCGGCGGCAACAAAGACAAAGTAGAAAAGGATCAGAAAACCTGCTCTGATACCAAGTTGAATATAGTGAAAACTCCCTTGTGTTGAATATACACATAGGATCCTCTATTTATAATGGAAGAAATATGGGCTAAGCCCAAAATACAAATAAGAAATATAAACAAACTAACTAAAAATATAAACAAACTAACTAAAGATAAGAGATAAATATAAACTAAATATAATATCTCTAACAATTATCACAACAACATTTTAATTACTTGAGTTTGGCATTTAAGTAAAAAACGGGGCCAAAAGTTCAAAATAATAAATGTTTATTAAGAATAATTTTAGAATTATTTGCCTCCATTAGTAGTTTGATGGTAAAATGAACTTATTAGTGTAACATTAGAAGCTATCCATATAAAATGCCTAAGAATTTAGTGCGATATGGAAATTTTTCATGTTAATCTAGTGTGCATACAATAGAATTACCCTAGAAATGCATCACTCTTTATTGTGAAGCACCAAGCCCTAGAGGAGAAAATGGAAAGGGATTTTACAAATCAAGCAACACAACCCCTTTGTATTACCAATTAAATAAATTGGCTCTAAAGTAATTTAATATTAGCCCAATCAGATCGTTGTCAAACCCACGCATTAAAAGAACAATTGGGCTAAATGCTACCATTAGAGGTCGTTGTCAAAGACTATCTTGTTCACTTGGTTGTGTGGTGAAGTAGTAGGGTAAGAAAGTGCCAAGAGAACAATAACTATGAAGACAAAGAGAAAGGGCTTGCAATGCAACTTACATCATCGGGTCTTCGAGTAACTTCCATCGGACGAAAATCTCTCTCGTGTTCCACATTCGACGAAATCACTGAAGAGTCTTTGCACAACTTGTCACTAGTGAGTTTCGTTGCCTTGTCGATCTTTAACCTCTTGGAAGGAAGCTCCTCCACATCAAAAGAATCCACTTTGCGTTGAAGCTTATATTTATCCTTAGATGAAGATGGAGCTACAATCTTCACATTATCGTCATTATCGTCATCATCGTCATAAGTAATAAGCTTTCGACTTTTCCCATTATTGTTCATCTTTGCACTAGAAACCTTACCAAAGTCGCCCCGATATTCCTTCTTGGAAGTCATTTCCTCCCCTACTCCCTTATTAAATTGTCCAATCGAAACACCATCATCCTCGTGATCGTCCTTTCCTAAATTAACTCTTGACGTGGAAATGTTCTTCTCAATAGAGTCATTTCCACGCCCATTGTCCATTTTAGCCATTTCCCTCATTTTCAAATCAGTTCTAGAACCGTGTGATCTAGAACCGTGTGATTGTTTAGAAAATGATTTTTGTTTAACCAAGGAGGCCTTGTGACCTCCATTTTCTTCAACTTTATCTTGAGGTGCATTCTTGTTGTTGGAAACCAAGTGCAAAGAATCATTAAGTTCACTTTCTTCCTTTACACCAGTTCTCAAAGTAGGTTTTTTTCCCAACAATGATTTAGAAACAGCATTTTCTCTAGCTAATGCGTCAAAACACTTGCCATCTGGTTTTTCAATCAATGGCTGACTGTTATTTTGACTCAAAGGAGCCACAGCTTCATTACATGCCATGAAGTTCCCACTAACCTCTTTCTTTTCTAAACCGGGTTTCACAATACCAACATGCTTTCGACTATCTAAATGGTTAAAAATATTTTTAACTGCAACAATTAGAGAAACAAATTCACAATATATTCCAAATTTAAAACTAAATACAATTAGACTCATTGCACATGATTTAGGGTCAACAACATCAATGAAATTTCAGTACTGCACAACAGAAAACAGTTTAATTTAACACTTAAAAATTCAAAATAATTTGAAGGCTCAATTTATTATATATACAAATACAAATAAATAAGCATATCCCATAATTAAAAATTCACATTAAACAAGAAAAACGTTCAACATGCATTTGGAAAATGTTCAGTTTACAAGTTTCTCCATATTTGCAGATTTCTCCAGAATTCCCCCTAATTAACTGGATTCAATATTAGAATACGTACAAGTTCCATTTGTAAGAGTAAGAGGGTGTCACGTGGTAGTCTTTTCTTTTCTCTCGTTCTTTTTTTTTTGGACAAAATCATGTTTTCACTGATCTTTCTAAGTATAGGACATGTATAGTGATGTATGAGGTTCCCCTAAATACCCACAGGTGTAAGTGTAATTCCATTTTACAATTGAGGAAATTTTTAGAAGAATTTTCAAAAAGATGGGATGGCATACCTTCAATTCCAGCAATCTTGTCATCTATCTTATCCAATATCTTGCACTTTCCAACATCGAAGAAACGATAGAATACAAATTCAGCCATTTTAAGTTCTGCATCTGATGGATATGGATTCCGGCTGTCCTTAGAAATGCAAACAATATTACATTTGCCGGCAATAGCTTCCTGATGCAATATACGAAATGAACAAAATATAGAGTGTTTTTAAGATGTTGCCAGTCCACTCCAGACCAAGAAAAAAAAAATAATGCAATGGTTTCAGGATTAAAAAGAAGCAGTAGTTCAATTTAAATTATTCAAACAAAAATTTAAGACCCACAGATTCCACCTTTAAATAGCAAACAAATTCACACACGTCATAACATGAATATAAATTTGCAACAAATCTCCATCCTCATAAATTATTGTGCCTCTGTTAAGACTTAAACATATAAGGAGAGTCCTACCCAAAAGACCGGGAGAAATCCAAGACCTGATACCACATCAAGTGATTTTTCTACTTAATATGAAACTCTTAACCTCCACCTGTAAGAACTGACGTCCACAGCAGTTTTCAATTGGTCAACACTCACACATGCTAGCCCTTTTCCCTGTGACATTGGTTTGCACCTTAATCCAGCATAGCCTACAAGCAACCTTTTCCAGGTTTGATTCTCAATGAAAGTATCAATCGTCAGGACTTACATGAATCAGAACAACGCAACCCAAAAGACTGGTTCCTATGGTATGAAAATTGAGGCTTAAATATCAAATCAACAAATCCATTCTACTCAATATAGAACTCCTAACAACCTCCCTTTGACAAAATCCATTCCCTTCCATTTCTATATAAATAGTTCTAAACAATATAATGCTAACTTCATTCCAGTTCACTTCATCTCGTTCCACCTCATTTAATTTCATTCCAATGACCATTAAACAACCACACATAGCCTAGAAGTTCACAATGGAATAACTTAAAGCACACCCTCTAAATTGTTCCATCGTGCTTAAACAACAAACCATTGATGACGCTAATAAAGCTTAATTATTAGACACTAAACAGTTACCAAGTCACTCTTCCCCCGTACTTCGATCAAACAGACAGCAGAGAAGAAATTCACATTCAACAAGGCAAATTAACAACATTAGAAAAGTAGAGTATAACCCTAGTCGAACATTAAGAAAAAAAAAATTACCAGAGGATTGACGTTTGCAAGTCCTTCACCTTCACCAGATGCCAGAAACAACTCGTTCTCGAGTGCGTCATTTCCTTCCAAAAAGTTTTCAATCTCAGAAGGACGAAAATACCATAGAACCTTGACTTTCTTGTTCTTATCAGAGGTCTCCCATATTTTAACGATTTTGCCAATGTAATGCTCGGGTTCGCCTTCCTTGTATAGAAACACCGAGTCGAAGAGCGAGTATTCTACACCATCGTAGAAAAACGAATCGTAAAAGCGCACATCCTTCTTCCTCCCGCCAACCGATCTCATATTACCCCACTTGAACTCGATAACTTCTTCCCCTGCTTCTACCATATTCTGACGTCTAAAAGTGAAATCCAAATGCAAAAAAACATTGGTGAGAATGATCGAGAATCAGTAAAACCTGTCAAGATGAGTTCAATTTCGAAATACAGCATCAATGCCGTGTAACTAAGAGAGAAAATTCGGTACCGGTGTAAACAGTTGCTGTGATTTTCTGTTATAGAGAAAACGAGACCGTTAAAGATTTGCAGTGGTGTACCGTGTATGGCAATTGAGCGGATCCCTCCGTCGAGTACACACGGCCGGTGACGGTGAGCACCGAACAACGCAACCCCGGAGTAGCTTTGCAAAACCCTAACGGGGATCGGTGAGGAAGAATGCAATGGGAACCTCTGATTTTATTTTTGGACTGTTTTAAAAAGTTGCTTTTCATATACATTTTGAACAATTTTAATTTATGTGCTAATTATTTTCTTTACCGTGATAAGCAAAAGAAAATGACTGGTTTCGAGCATGACTATTCAAATTTTTAAATCTATAACGATTGCTTTTCAGTGATTGTTAATCCTTTAAGTGGAAACATTTCGAAGTAGATTTTACCTTTATGATAAATTATTTTAAATTTTATAATTTTTTTATTATTTTTTAAATATATATTTTATAATTATTTTTTAAAATTTGATTTGTACTTTTATTTGAACGAGTTATTTTATTTAAACAAGTTTATTAACTAATATTAAAAAACTATTGATAGTTTTAATGTTATGATTATAATTGAGTCATTCGGCCCTCTTGATACTTAGTTTCTTTTGGTCTTTTCACTATTATTTGATCTTCTTAACTATTACTCCATCTATCAACGTACTATTTGTCTTTGACCTCCACATGGACTCTCAATGTATATAAATATATTGTCAATGTACTACTTCATCCTCTTGGCTAGTACCTTTGAGACATTATTCATGATAAAAGATTATCTCCTAAAACTTATATGAAAAAGAACTTGAAGAAAAATATTTGCAATTCAAAAAATATATAACAAAGTCAAAAATCAAAAATCAAAACACGTTTCCTTGAATCTTCAATCTTATAATATAATCTTTTATGAAGATAATAATTTAAAGAAAGTTAAGATCATGAGCACAATTGAAGAATAATTTAGGAAATTAAATTAATTGTATTATTTATTTTAATTGAAAACAAATTGTTTCTATTTTTTAAGTTATTTTTGGATTCAATGTCATTCGGTTTTCCTTTAGGATTTCTTAGGTGCCTTAAACATTTATACCTATATATAGGGGCACCAAATACATATGTAAATACTTTCGAAGTCATAAAATATGCATTTGCATTTTTGAGAGAGGATTCTCTTGGTTCTCGGTTTAGAACTCTCATTTTTATCAAAGATTAGCATTTTTGTGGTGAATCTTCCTTGTGATGGGGGAAAGGGCCAAAACAAATATAACAACTTGGCAAAGAGTTATAACGCAGCGGAAATTCAATCCCTCTTCTTGCGAGAATCTGCAAGGAGCACCAAACAAATAGAACAAAAATAGAATCCAAAGCACAAAGAAACACCCACAATTTTAACGTGGAAAACCCCTCAATGCAAGGGTAAAAACCACGAGTCGTCGAGATCAAAGAAAAATCCACTATGATCAATAATAGGGTACAAAAGAATCTCCAATAATAATACCAAAAGGTATTTTCAATAAGCCAAATTAACTAAGCACAAATGCTTACAAATGAGAACAAAGAAGATGAAAATTCTCCAAAACAGGACTGCTGGTGCGGGACCGATTTCTCCCAATCTAGACCTCCGATTGACGATCCGAACGGTCAGAATGAAGAATCATATGTCTGGAACCTACTGTCCAAAAATCAGCTCGATCCAACGGTGAACGACTTCACAGCGACGAAAACACCAGTGCAGGTTTAGGGTTTTGCGGGAATGGCTTTCTCTCTTTCTTTTTCTCTCACTTGGCTTTTGTCTCTCTTCAAATGACTCTCTTGTGCTCTACTAATCTGACCCATCTCATTTTAACCTAATGAGACATAATGACCACACTATTTGGGCCTATTCTCCACATAGGAAGGGAGCCCAATAACCCAACACCTTGACTTATCAATATGTTAGATTATAGCATCTCCATCTCTGTCTTATTTTGTGTTCTTCTCTGATTTATTTTTATTGTGCCCTTGAGGATTAAAATTCAGAAAAGATCGTACTCTTCACTAGACAGAATAGTATCATTTGGTATCTAAAACAAGGTTCTGGTTTGAATATCCTCTTTTATCTTATTTTTCTGTCATATTAAAAAAAAAAACCCAAAACCCAATTCCTTTGAGTTTTCAATTTTCTTATTTCCCAATTAAATCATTACCTTGATCTTGTATGAGTTTTTTTGTTTCGAGGACAATCTTTTTTTGTATGTTGAATATATATATATATATATATATATACACACACACACACACACACATTGGATCCAAGTAAAAAAAAAGTACAAATCCTAAATAAAAATTGTAGAGTCCAACACAAATTATTATGTTGCACTATTCTTTATAAATGTTCCTCTATTAAATTATATTCTGTCTTTTTTTTAGAGTCTTCGCATTGTCTCATCCAATTCTTTTTGGTAGTCCTACAATTTTCTAATTTTATTTGTGTCTTTTAAAAATTCCTTGAAGTTTTGTCTAGAATTTTCTATTTTATTTGACCTCTTAAGTCAAGACTTATATCTCTAACGTTTTTCACATTGTTTGTTCACTCTTTGCGTAAGCTACTAGAGTTCTTTGTCAAGTACTAAGGAAAATTTGAGTGGTAAAATGCAAGAGAGTACATTCAAGAAAAGGCTTAGAAGTGTGATACACAACTGAAATTTGAGTGAAACACTTAGATGTGTGAGACATCCTTCTGGAAGTTGTGTGCTCATCAAGTCTCGGTGAGGAATGTCAATTCCTTGGTGTCTAGAGTTATAAAGTTGAATAGTGAAATTTTTAGTATTAAAAGGAACTACAAGCATGACAAAAATGATTTCCCAAGGGTTAGATCAAGTGTTATAAGATGTTCCAAATGTGAAGGCTATGGGCATGAAACTCACCAGTGTCTTAATTGGAATGCAAGTCCTACAAGTAATGAAGACCTCAAAAACTATATTTTAGATTTGAAAGAGGAAGAAGAAAGAGTTTTGCAAAAATTGGATGCATTGAAAAGGAGACAAGAACGGAAGCTTAAAATAGCACAAGAGAGAAAAGAACTTATAGAAATGGAAGAAAGAGAAGAGAGAGAAAAGGAAGAAAAAGAAAAGAGAGAGTATGAAGAGAGAGCAAAAGAAGAGCAAAAGAAGAGAAAAAAAAGAAAGAGTGTGAAGAAAGAGAAAATACAGAAAAAGCAAAAAGAAAAAAAAGCTAGAGGGGAGAAAGAAAAGAAAGAAGAGAACATCGTGATTTGTCATTAAAAGAAATACAAACTGGCCTATTTTTGTTTTGTTGCCTAGGAAAGATTTGTTTATCAAGGAACCGTGACATGAACAAGGGAATGAATACAGGATGACAGAAAAGGAAGACACAAGCCTAGAACTCAAAGAACTTGTGTTTAATAATATGTTAGCTTGTTTGTAAATTCATTTGGATATTCAAAGTCATTCTCTTAGTATGGACACAAGCTTAGAAATATATGCACATGAGTTAGCTTATTTGGCCATCTTTAAAAAAATCAAGGATGATCAAAGTCATAATTATAGTTTGATTGTTTACTTGAGAAATATTCATTTCATCTTCTTTGAGCATTGTATCTTTAATTTAAAATCATTTGATGATATTTGCAGGTAGGTATTTGACCCTGGAGGCATACCTCCAAATCTTTGATAATAAGATATTAGTCTCTTCAAGGATCCAAATCTCATTTTAATAGATTTTTATTTTGGATTATTTTAGATTTATATCTTTGATTTATGTTTTTATTTTGTGCGCATGATCTTTTAAAATTTGGGTCGAATTCCCTCTAAATAGGGGAGAATGATAAAAATCTTCAAGGGGTACGAATTTGAGGACAAGTCCTCTTCAAGAATGAGGGTATGATAGAGGACTATCTCCTGAAACATATATGAAAAGAACTTGAAGAAGGACATTTGCAATTCAAAGGATCTATGACAAGGTCAAAGATCAAAACACGTCTCCTTGAATCTTGAATCTTATAATCTTCCATGAAGAGAGAAATTTAAAGAACGTGAAGATCATGAGTACAATTGAAGAATAATTAGAAAATTAAATAAATTGTATTTATTTATTTTAATTGCAAACAATTTATTTCTATTTTTCAAGTTATTTTTGGACCTAATGTCATTGGGCTTTCTTTTAGTGTTTCTTAGGTGTCTTAAACATTTATACCTATATATAGGGGCACCAAATACATATGTAGACAATTTGGAAGTCATAATATATGCATTTACATTTTTGAGAGAGGATTCTTTTCGTTATTGGTTTAGAACTCTGATTCTTATCAAAGATTAACATCTTTGTGACGAATCTTCCTTGACTTATCAATATGCTAGATTGTGGTGTCTCTATCTGTGCCTTATTTCGCGTTCTTCTCTGATTTATTTTTATTGTTTCCCTTGAGGATTCAAATTCAGAAAAATCGTACTCTTTCCTTGACATGATCGTATCAACTCAACATGGACATATCCTTAATGTACTACTTGCCTGTTTCCCTTATTATTGAGCCCTCTCAACCACACTACTTGCCCATCTTAACCCCTCAGCATAAAGATTTCCTGAACCTCTCAAATGCCACCATGCATTCTTTAGCTCCAGTGGTAAAAAAAACTAATCAACACTTACCATAACTAAATAGAAATTAAATACAAAGTAAAGTCTAAATCATATCAACTAATGATTGGGCCCTATTTAATCACCTAAAGGCTAAAAGCCCAGTCTATAAACATGCAACGACATTTTTAAAAGTATTGATAAGTGCATATTTATGCTCTCATTTAGTCTTTAATCTTAAACTCTTAATTGTTTTTGTGATTTAAAAGTTTGTTTTAATTATCATTTGTTACAATCGAGTTTATTAAGCATGAGATACAAAAACATGTTAAAAATAATATTTTACTTACATAACTTTTTTTTCAATGTCTTGAGATTATAGTTCAGTTGAGCTCATGGAAGTGTGTAAATAAATTAATTAAACCATCATGACACCTTAAAAATAAAGTCAAGAATAACAAACAATCAAAGTTAAAAAAAATAATCATGTCAAGCATTGCATGAAGAAGTACAAAAAAAAACATGGAAAAGTGAAGAAGTTTGGTTGAGTCAAAATCAATTTGGCTAAATTAGAAAGAGGGAAAGGGTAAAACAGATTTGGACCTTTTGATTTTCTTTATACTTATCTACAAAAAAAGCTTTGATAATTCATTAATTTTTACGATAGAACATAATTTGAGACAAATATATCTTTAGATATTTTATTTGACAAGATAATTGGAGGAGACTAGAATATAAAAAAAAAAATTACAACAATAGGTAAAGTTTAAAACAAAGTCCAACCAAATTTATATATAAAGCGACTTAGGAAAATATATCATATGAGTTTAGGAACCCTTTGGGGGACCAAATTTCGTGCTCTCCACCATCTTTCAGGTACTTCTCCCAATTCTCTTATATTTTTATGTTATCTTTACGTTTATGTTTCATGTAGTGTTAAGTCTCTATTGTTGATTTTGTTGTAATTTTTTAACTAGATTATGATGTTAAAATGAAATAATTTACTTTTTCTTCTTAATATTGTTGTGGTTTTTATTTATTTGTCTTTTGTTTCTAAATCAAACAAAAAGTAATGATTTTTATATGTTAACTAATTAAAAAGGTGTTTTAATCAGTAAAATGAGTTTTTTTTATCAATAATTAAGACTTTACTTTGGTTACAGTTAACCATTTTGATTAAAATTAGTTAAGATTTTACTTTGATTAATTAATTTTTTACTTTGTGATGAAACAATAAATTTATTTTGTGAATAAGTAAAATTATCGATTGATTTTTTAGCGTCGCTAAATCGTCAATTTTTTTTATTATCGATGATATTGATTGTTTTCGACAGATTTTGTCCATCAATATTTTTGGTTTTATTTTTGTGATCGTAGAGCATACTACATGGAACTCTCTCAAATGTTTGTTAGCATATTCACCCCTTACGCCAGAGAATTTGGGTAGGAAGTTGAAACAAGTTGGCTGGTAAGACATATCTAGTGCGGCGAGTTCCTTCAAAGTTCTTTCTTAGTTACCAACCATTTAAGGTATTGGTGCAATAGAAAAATAACTTTATATAGAATCTTAGACCAGGTTAGGTTCTCTAATTCTTATTTCCCCCTCCTCCCCTCCTTTTGCAATTTTCTTAGTCTCTTGAAGGTGTTCTCGATTTCAGGATTATATAATTGTAATTCACTCGTTCAAGATCTGGTCATACACTATAACAATGATAAACCGTAAACAAATGTACCAGATAGATTTCTAGAAAAGAGAAATGGGTCACACTAATGGACATGATTAAGTGTTAAGTCTTTCCTAACCAAAACCCTTGACATGCACATTGTCACACTACCGAGTTGTGTCTAAAAGTTTATGTAAGAATGGTTAAAGACAAACACGCAACAAAGCAATATATTATCAATATTTTTTTTAGTTTTTCCATATATATATATATATATATATATATATATATATATATATATAATCTTTTAACAAATTAAAAAGAAAGAAGAAAATGAAAAAAAAAATTAAAGAGAAAAAGAAAGCGATGTCAAGTAATGTAACGAAACCCAATGGTGTCCCAATAGGGTTGCTATTTGAAAACAACATTTTTTTTTTTGTTGCAATAAATATTGATCAAAATTTAATAAATTAGGTAACCGTGTCGAATCTCACAACGACACAATTGTTGAAATATACCTATTAAGATACATCATTTTCTCTATAAAAAAATACAATAAAGAAAATAAAGAAAATGAGTTTTTTTTATAATGAATTAATAATCATAAAACAAAAAAAAGTGATAAAATAAATTGGAATAAAATAATGAAAATTTAAATAACTAGATTTTTTAAAATAAAGAAAACTTTAAGTGTTCAAATAATTTTAAAAGAAATACATCAATTTATAATAATTACAAAAAATTAAAAGAAACTTTGAACGAAAATAAAAAGTTTTAAAATGTTTAATTAAATTGAAAAATAAGAACCATAAATAAATGAAGATGTCAAGAAGTATAAGTTAAGGTCGTGAAATAAACAGAAACTTAAATTAAGCTAAAAATTTATTTAAATCCAATTATGAGAAAAAGTGAATGGACACACGACTAACATTGAAAATATTAGAGTGAATGTAGTATTAAATAAATAAATAAAATAAATTATATGTCAATTTTGAAATGATTATAATATATTAAAGATAATGGTGAATGACATGAGTATAAAAGTAATGTATAATTAAATATGAGAAACTGAGATTAAATATAATAAAATAAAATCATGATGCAATTATGAAATAAAAGATAAAATAAAAAAATTCAAATACTAAATTTAAATTAAATGGTTAAACAAGTAATTAAAGGAAATTAAATTAAGGGTTAAATATGATTTTGGTGCCTTAACTTTCAGTGAAAATTATAATTAGTTCCTCTTTAAAATTTTACCTTAATTTAGTTCTCCAATTTTAAAAATGTATGAATTTAGTCCTTTTAACTAAATTTTGTTAAGTTTATTTGATGTTTCAAGAATGTTTTATAATAGCATTTGGGTTGTTTACACTATTTGACACATATTTGCTTCAATGTCAACTGAGAAACACGTTTGAAGCATCAAATAAAGTTAACAAAATTTGGTGAAAAAGACTAAATTCATACATTTCTAAAGTTGGGGACTAAATTAGGCCAAAGTTTTGAAGAGGGACTAATTCCAATTTTCACCGAAAGTTAAGGGACCAAAAACATATTTAACCCTTAAATTAATAATATAGATGAATAAAACAACTTGAAAAATATAAAACTAAAAAAATTAAATAAAAAATGTAAAATATATTAATAAGAGAACTAATAAGGTTTAATAGGTTCAGAGGTTCCTATTTTTGCGGGTTCGTTCCAATTTGGTCTTCCTATTTTCGAAGTGCTCAATTGGGTTCCCAATTTGATAAATTTGATTCAATAATATCCTTTCCGTTAAATGCAATGGACGGGGTTAAGTTTTTAAACAGGTGGCTTGCTGAGGCGTTGTTTTATTTCCAGGTGGCACATTCTGAGCTTTATTCGTGGATTTTTAACATTTTAAAATGTGAAATAAAATAAAAGCAGAATTAATAAATGAATTGTCGACATATAATTATAACTCATTAAACCAAACCAATGTTTCATGTTTTGGGGTCAGACAGGGAATGTCTGCAAAATTGGGGAAATTAGGAAAATTAAGGTTCGTGGGTGGTGGCCAAGTTCAGAATCATACATGGGAAATTTTGCTGATGCTAAGCATGTTGAACATAAGCTAAGGTTGCCGATATGGCTAGACCAGACAAATCTTCAACTTAACCATCCTCTTGGCATTGTTCCAGGCAATTCAAGTGTATTCTCTACTGGAACAATGTTGCGGAAAACAAACAACATGTTCGGGACATCGTCGTCACAGGCACAGTGGACAAATTACCGATACCCAGAAGCATCTTTTAGAAGTGCCAGTGTTTCTATGCCTCATGGACTGAAGCTAGAGCAAGAAGAAAACAAAGGGGAGTTGTCACAGGAAGAGTTTGGAGCATATGGTGATGCCTCGCATCGAAGAGTGGGAAAGTGGAGAAGCAGAAATCATGGAGAAACAAGTACATTTAAGTTCAAACACTGAAACAAAAGATTTCATGGGTGTGGGAGACGGGTCAGTGATGAACCTGCAAAGGTAGTTCCTTGGACACTACTAATGGAGTTGGTTGATTGCACGATGATGATGGAAAGCATATTAGAGTTTAGAATAAACAAAAGAGAGGGCTTGAACCCTAGCGTGACCTTCCTTGCCGCTGTCGCATAACCTGCCTCCATCAACCTTCATCTTTGCTCTTCTCAACCATCAACAACCCCAACCTGCAAGAAGAAACTCAGAGAAGAAACCCCCCAATTTCCAAATCACTAATCCCTAATTTTTAATGAGTTTTTCCTAAATAAAACACACTCATTAATCAGTTTACCATGTTTTAAAATTTAAAATAATATAAATATCCATGTAGTAATCTCATACTCTGCCACGTCATAAGTAAAAGACACCTCAGTATGCCACATTGCAAGAAAGTTAACGCCATTCACAACAATTAATGGCAAGGGCATTATTGACTCAATTTTACCAAAATAGGGACCCAATTGAGAACTTTGAGAATACGATAACCCAATTGGAACGAACCCGCAGAAATAGGGACCTCTGAATCTATTAAACCAACTAATAATAAAAAAGTTGTAAAGACTTATGTTATTTAACTTAAACGAAACGTTGGTCCTTATTATTTCACTCAAACTAAAACACACATCATTATAGTTTACATATAAGCCACTTAAAGTATCTAAACAAACAAGAGAAAATTATGGATATGAAGAAAACAACATAGTAGAATACATGCATGCATGCACCAAGTAGCAGATGCTACTCAAACCAGTTATTCTAGAAGATGATAAAAGAACTACAACGCAAATCTACTTCTGAACCCAAACAACATGATCCGCAGGAAGAAAGTGGCAGACATGAACAGTTCCTGGTTTAACCTTAAGCACTTGAAAGGCCAGATGTTTGGGGTTCCATTGCGATGTGTCAGTGTGGCACACTGCCACAGCTTTAACTTTGATCCCGTTAGCACCCTTCAAAGGCACAAAGTAAGTTCTGGTGGTCTCAGTTTTGTGGCAGTGAAAAACAGCATAAGGGTAATTCTGCTTGTGGCACACAACAACTTTATCTCCTGATATCTTCTTCACTCCCGGTGCTATGGTGTATTGTTGCAACCCGGTATCTTGGTTAACTTCTGTGGACAAAACCACAAGGTTTTTTCCAAGCTTGGAAGTGATGAAATCAACCATGGACTCAAGTGAAGTGGCACAATACTTTTCCTCACCCTTGATACTGGTTTCTTCACATTCACTAAGAGTGTTCTTCACGACATTAGCCTCCTCTGACTCGGGTTTGATGGAAAACTTGATGAAGACATCGTTCACCTTGCTGGATGAAAAGGGTATTGAATCTGCAACTTGGCGTGGCAAGAAGGTGACTTGGTTAAAACTTGGAGTGAAGTGCAGGTCCATTTTTGTTCCATAATGCAAGTCATTTTCCTTGAAGAAGCGTGTCACTGCGGTGTCATCATGTAATTGGTTCGTTGTGGCAGCATGTTTGTATGTAAATAAAACTCCACCTTTTCCTCCAAGGATGATATTGTGGGCACCCTTTCCATAGTTCTTCCTCCCCTTTCCGTAGTACTTCCCTCCTTTTTCATAGTACTTCCCTCCCTTTTTATAGTATTCCCTTCCCTTTTCATAGTACTCCCCTCCCTTTCCATAGTTATCCCCTTCCTTTCCATAGTCTTTCCCTCCCTTTCCATAGTACTCCCCACCCTTTCCATAGTCCTCCCCTCCCTTTCCATAGTCCTCTCCACCCTTTTCATAGTACTCCCCTCCCTTTCCATAGTCCTCCCCTCCCTTTCCATAGTCCTCTCCTCCCTTTTTATAGTACTCCCTACCCTTTCCATAGTACTCTCCTCCCTTTCCATAGTACTCTCCTCCATTTCCATAGTCATCCCCTCCCTTTCCATAGTCCTCTCCTCCCTTTCCATAGTCATCTCCTCCCTTTCCATAGTTCTCTCCTCCCTTTCCATAGTACTCCCCTCCCTTTTCATAGTACTCCCTACCCTTTCCATAGTACTTCCCATCCTTTCCATAATACTCCCTACCCTTTCCATAGTACTCTCCTCCCTTTCCATAGTCCTCCCCTTCACTTTCATAATTTACCCTTCCCTTTTCATAGTTCACCAAATCTGCAAAATCGTAAAGCACTGTTCTTAGTTTATCATAATGCAACTTATAATCCAGTTATTCTTATACACTCATATTACTTTCTTTTTGCATAACTTTGTTACTTTCTTTCTACATAACTTTATGTTATCAGTTCAACAATACTGATTAATTCTGATTTCTTTTATTAACTAACTCTTTTCTATTAAAAAAAAATTGATTTCTCTCACTTTTTCAGTCCGATATTCCCAATTTTTTTATTAAATACTTAATAGAAAGCCATTCTTTTATATTTTTTATTTAACTCTTTTTAAATTATTTTATATTTTAAAATAGAAATATTTTATTGATTTTGAGTAATAGGTGTATAGTAAAAGATTGAGTCTAAATATATCATTACTCATTATTAATTCTTGCATAAAAAACAAAAGGGGGCAGATTAATTATGTTGGTAAAGAGTGCAGAGAAATCTAAGTTTTGAGAAGACGAAAAAGTAACATTTAATAACACGTACTTACATCCATAGGACCCACATATGGTCATAATTTACGATTCGTCTAATAAATTTAAACGAGTTAATAATACAATAACATATAATTTATTGTTAAACAGTTGTTATAAAATATTGTTAACTATAAATATAATAATACCCAAAATTAATTACAGTTTATAATTGTGAAGGACACAGGAAAAACATTTAGATTATGATATAAATAAAAATTACCAAAATATTTTTTTATTAAATTTATAAAAGAATATATTTTCAGGAAATGATTATAAAAAGTATTTACGAAATTTAAAAGGTAAAACGATTAATAAAATAGTTTATATTAGTAGAGATAACATGGATAGGAAAATATAAAAAAAGTTTAATTGCTTCTTTTTTTCTCTGAGTTTGGTTGAAGTGTGTTAAATTATTTTTTTTAATAAAATGTCAATTTAGTTTATTTATAAAAAAAATTGTTTCCTCCTCCCTTAAATACTTGAGCCACTGATAGTGAAACTTACTTCGTCTCAGGCTAAAACTTGTGCTCACTTGACATCATTGTGCAGGAAAATGACTTTCATCTTCCCTTAAATTGCGCATACTATAACGTAAAATCCATTATACCTTTTTTTAAACAAAAATTCTTATATTTCATCCGACTTGCATTTTACACTGAGTGCTACATCTAAAAAGAACTTCCAAAAAGTTATGCAGGTTTGCAAATGAGCAAGCTGAATGTGGTAGAAACTAGGCCGCCCCAACCGATCAACAATGCCCATTATACACACAGGATTTAAGTTAAATTTAATGAAATGAAAATTGCCACTCAAAGCATCCATCTTCAGGCACTTAGCACTTAATAATCCTATAAATTGGAAAATAAATTAAAAAAAAATGAAGACTGTATAGAAGCATTGCGGCATCCCATTTTGTATTTGTATGTAAGTTTAGAAATGATAAAAAGAAACAAGATAGAAGCATCCAAAAAGGGTTATCTAGCAGTTACAATCCCTTTATTAAGCTCTTTATTAATATTTATAAAAGACAATGAAAAAGATAGTAGTACATATTAAAGAGTAACAGTGTTTCAAAATGTATACTTAACATTACTACTGAGAAGAATATGAACTAACCAGGATGAAGAACATCAGTGACAGCTTTTGGAATTGGTGTATTAGGAGGAAGTACCGATTTCCGGTAAACTTCAGGAGGCAAAGCACCATGGGTTGCCACCACTGCAAGCTGCAAGTGATGTTGTATGCAGAAATAACCTCATAAGTTTCCATGATTAAACATATAGATACATACATATATATATATATATATATATATATATATATATAGAGAGAGAGAGAGAGAGAGAGAGAAAGAGAAGGAGATAGATAGTGATGCTGATATAATATGCAGGATGTTAAAGTAATAAGCATATATATATATATATATATATATATATATATATATATATATATATATATATATATATATATATATATATATATATATATATATATATATATATTTGGATGTTGAAGCTTACAGTGAGTAAAGCAAAAATGGGAAGGAGAAGATTTTCCATGTTGAGCTTGGTATCTTAAAGAGAAAATCTGTGATGAATGTAAGCAAAGATGGAGAGAAGTGTGTTCTTTGGAGAGGGTTGGCTAAGAGTATTTATATACATAAATACATAGTTATAATAATTAATTAAGAAGAATACGTTCTAGAAAGAGTTCCTTATATTATCACGCAATATTTAATATACTTCAACTGTCACTGGTTGCATTGGACGTACTAGTACAGAATTAGTCTTCTAAATCGTGTGATAAGCTTTAACGAAATCGCAGCAAGCGGTGATAATTTTATAAATTTTACGAATTTATAGAATTTGATTTCTAAAGAATCTATACTTTTTGATTTTGGTTAATAAAAAACTAAATTTTAAAAGTCTGCAAAATTTTTAAAATTTTTTAAAAAATCCCGTTATTTATTTATTTGGGAAGTGACATATATTTTCAGTTATTTGATCAATTGAAGTTATATCTTGGTTCTAGTTTGGTCGTGAGCGACAGAAGCTTAAAAGTCTGTTAAATTCTTAAAATATTTTCAAAAATTGTATTATTTTTATTTATTTATCTAAAAAGACACTTCAGTTGTTTGACCAACCAATTAAGCTTTCTACTTCGATTCTATGACTAATCGAAGTCATATCATCTTTCGAAATTGACAGTTTTAATTTATTATTTGTTTGAATAAAATCTATAGCTTCAGTTTTATGCAGAACTGCATAGAGACTTTCGAAAATGTCAATTTCAGTATATATGCGTATGGATTGAGAGTACAAAATCGATCATTCAATATTACAAAATTAATGTGAATAATTTTAGTAAATATGTATATGGATCGAGATTGAATTAATTTACTAGATGCTAAGTATGAGAAATGAGTAGAATAATTTTTGTAATTTGTGCAATATAATAAGGGTAGAAATGGAGATGAAGTGAAATTTATATGTCCTTGTGTCAATTGTTTGAATTGGAAAAACTTGAACGTAACCAAAATTAAGGAACAATTTATGTATGAAGGTTTCCTTCGATGTTATACAACACGAACATATCTTGCTTCTATTGTTGACCTTCCAACGTAGTTGACCATGGGCTAACCTATAAAAATAAAGAATTTAAAGAAGGGTTAAACAACAAAAAGAAGGAATAAAAGCCTATAACAACAATTTTTTTTTATTTTCTGAATATTTTTCTAAAGGAAAAAAACTTATTTATTTAAAAACCTATTTTATTTAACTAAAGAGAGAAAATTAACTATGTTTCTATCAAAGACATATTTTTACTCTAATTACATCAATCTATCCTATTTTTAGAGAATTAGAAACTAACATGACTTAAAAGAAGAATCTTATCAAAGAAAAGTAAGGGAAAATTAGAGAGTTGTCAATGTCTTAAAGCTTGTATCGGGGACAGAAAAATGAATATTACCCTTGTTCAGTTATGGATGAAGCCTTTGAACCACTCTTTATATAAAATTGATTTATCTAGTAAATTATATCTAGTTACTAATATTTACATTGAATCAATTTTTTTCTTCATTGCTTGGAAATCATATACACTAATTGAAATTATTGTGTTTTGTGCAAAAACTCAAGACTCATCTTCTAGTTCTCGACAAGCCCATTCACTACATAATAAAAACTTGTGCAAAATATGTGATAGAAATTTACAATAGCATGTAATTGTTAGGATATCATAATTTATACAATTGGATTGATTTTTGCTTATAATTCTATTTTTATTTGAAAAATATATAATATAATTTGTTCTTGTGATATGGTTACTAGTTTTGATATACACATCTATTTTTGTGATGTAGGATGCTATAGAAACAAGAAAGAAATATAAAAAAAAATGCTTACAATTAGCATCAATTATGGAAAAAATTGTAGGAGATAATGGAAGATAAATATCAATAAAAAACACTTTGAGCTTCGGTTATTGAGAAAACCGAAGAAAAAAATCTTATATGGCCTCCGTTCTGGTTGTAATAGAAACTAAAAATAATTAAAATTAAATAATTATTTTAAATCAAACATGGCTTATGGCTTCAATTGTAATTACAACAGAAGAAAAAAAACTTTTGACAACTATTCTAAAAATAACTCGATCATAGATCTTATCCAATTTAAAATAATGATATAATTTTAAAGCTTTAAGAACGATTTTTGTTACAACCAACCAAGACCTAAAGTCCTTTAAATTAATTAATTATTTTTAATCATATAAAATTTATGATCTTGATTGTTTTTAGAATTGTTGTCAAAAGCTTAATTTTTTTATTTTTAATTTTCAATTTAATGCTTCAGTTTTTTTTTACCCAAACAAAATATGAACCTTTTTTTTATAATCTGAGATAAAAAATCTTTTTTTATTTTATCTCATCTTAATATATTTCGATTGTAAAATCACTGTCGGCTTTCGAAAACTTTAAATAAGTAGTCGAAATAATATGGTTATCATGCAGGATTATTTTTAATTTCTTTTTCTTTGCTACACTTAACCTAATCATACTATTATGTGTGTATTCATGTATACTCTCATGGTATCAGAATAATTGTAACACAAGTTAATTATGTTATACAAATAAGATGTATTAAAGAAATGTTTGCACAATAAAATTATAAGTATGTTTAGAGATAAAATAAAAAATAAGTAATTTTTCATACGATAAAACTAATTTATACATAAAAAAAAGTATTAGTGGAATATTAAGGACATGTGTAATTAAGCTATATCAATATCTTTAATGGTATGTTTTGGTTATGGTCTATGAGATTGCTTAAAATAAATAAGTTTTAACAAAGAAAAAGTTTTGATATGGTTCATTCTTAGAAAAGTAAAGCTATTAGTGAAATATTAATTATGTATATTTCCTAAGGTGTTTCGTGGGGATATGTGTAATTAATCTGTATCAAAATCTTTAGTATGTTTTTATGATTATGGTCTATGAAGTTACTTTAAATAAATAAGTTTTAGCAAAAAAAGTTTTAATATGGTTCATTCTTAGAGAAGTAATGCTGTTAGTGGAATATTAATTATGTATATTTCGTAAGGTGTTTCGTGAGAATGTGTAATTAAGCTATATTAAAATCTTTAGTATGGTTTAATGATTATGGTCTATGAAATTACTTAAAATAAATAAGTTTTAACAAAAAAAAGTTTTGGTATGGTTCCTCAGAGAACTCACGCTATTAGTGGAAAATTAATTATGTATATTTCGTAAGGTATTTGGTGTTTCGTGTGGATAAGTGTAATTAAGCTATATCAAAATCCATAGTAGTATGTTTTGATGATTATGGTGTATGAAATTACTTAAGATAAATAAGTTTTAACAAAAAAATAAAATAAAATTGATGTGATCCTTTTTTAGAAAAGCAAAATGTATTTTTCATTAATTTTATTTATTTATACTTGGATATTGAGTGTGGAGTTATAGATAGGTAGTGATATTCTAATGGTGGTTTGATACCTCTTTCTATATAAAAAAACCTTTTGTTGTTGAAAAGAATAAGATCCACCTAAAAAAACTTTCTGATATTTTAAAGAGAATGTCAAGACTTAGGTTATTATCAAAACCGAAACACAAAGAGAGAATTAGCTTTCAGTTTTGTTAATAACTAAAACTTAATTCCTTTATGATTTTAAAAATAGTATAAATTTAAGAATTAAATTAAAATTATTTTTAAAATCAGAAAAAGTTTCGTTATTAATAAAATCAAAGCTATTTCTTTTATTTTATTAGCTACTATACAAATATGAATATGAATATGCAATGTCTTTTAGACAACACTTATTTAATTAAGCATTGTAAATCGAAAGAAAAAAAAAACTACTTTATGAGAGAAACACTAAAAAAAAAAAATATTTTACATAAACCATGCTTCATTAGAAGAATGATATCTATATTTGATCTATATTTTTTTAATTAAATGTTATTTAATGGGACATTAATAAATATTGTTTATTAAAAAAAAATTAATACATCATCTAGTCTCTAGTTTTGGATTTTTGTTCAAAGTCATCTTACCTTTTAAAAAAGTTCAGTAAAGTTTCATATTTAGTTAAAAACAATTCAAGATGGTCCTTTTAGCTTACCGTGTTAAAAACATAACGGTGCAATTGCTTTCGTGGCCAAAACTGAATGATGTGTACAGTTTTTGCAACGTGGCACATTTGACATATTTGAAGGTGTAAATTAAAAAAAAATTCAATGACGTGAGAAAGATTTAACTGAGAGTTAAATGAAATTAACCTTAGAATCCATTCGCAATTTCTGGGTTGAAGAATCTGGTGAAAGTGGTCTTCAATTGAAAATGGCTAGGTGATTCCTTGAAAACGCGACATAGGTCAGGTCAATGTTGTGAAAATCTCCAACTTGAAGACACATAGGGTTTCTTCTCCATTTCGTTCTGGTTCAAGAGTGTTTTGCAAGAAAGAGATTTTAGATTGCAACGTTATGGGGTTTCCTTTTCTTGTGTTTCAGATCTTGCAAATTTTATGGATTTCATATTAGGGTTTTGAATCAGGGTTGATTTTTACGTTTTAGGGTTTTATTCTTTGTTTGCAAATTAGGTTTCTTTTTCTTGGGTTGATTTCGTGTTTTAGGTTTTGGTGTTCATTATCTTGCAATTTGCGATTTCTCCTTACCTTGCTCACGGTTTTTAATTGCTTTGTGATTTTAGCATTCAATGTGTTGGGTGGTGATGGTGGAATGGTGACTCTCCTTCGTTTTTTGTATTCTATATGAGTGAATGGATAGAGGAGAAAGGGAAAGAGAATGGAGATTTTGGATGATGACTGTGCGGGTTTTGAGAATGCTATTGTGTATGCGTTGAATTTGAAAAATGATGGTGCTGGAATGGTGTGTTGATTGTGGGTTCGGGATGAAGAAATGGGTAATGGGTTATTGTTTTCTATTTGTACAAGTGAGATGTAATAATGTTTGTGTTAAAAGAATGGAGGTTTATGGTGATGATGAAGGTGAAGAAAAGGTAGATGATAGGCATGGTGAAGGAGAAGAGAAATTTTTCACTTCCTCCACTCTACAATTAGTCATGGCACACAAGAACAATTTCATTTAACTACGATTTCATTTAACTTTTTGTTAAAACTTTTCCACGTTATTAATTTTTTTTAAAACAATTTACATCTTAATTGACTTCAGCGTGTCACGTATTACAAAACTGG
This sequence comes from Vigna mungo, assembly GCA_036885675.1. NCBI lineage: Eukaryota > Viridiplantae > Streptophyta > Magnoliopsida > Fabales > Fabaceae > Vigna > Vigna mungo. The sequence goes on along the minus strand of CP144699.1, from coordinate 39,266,505 downwards.
ACTCCTCATCCACTTTTGGCCAGATGGGCAATTACACCGTTATGTTTTTAACACCGTAAGCCAAAAAGATCATTTTTGAACCGTTTTTAACGAAATATGAGGCCTGAACTTGTTCAAAAGGTAAGACGACTTTGAACAAAAAAAAGCCCAAAACTAGTAACTAAATAATGTATTAAACCTTAAAAGAATTTAGGTTAAACCCCTTTAGTTGTCCCTATTTATGTGGGTTTTCCTAGTTCAATCCTCGTTTTTTTAGAATCCCCAATTGAGTCCTAAAAAGTGTTAATTTAAATCAATTGGGCCCTTGCTGTTAAATTGGTTTAACGAGGTTAAGTTTTTTATGAGCCGGGACGTTGACGTGGCTAGTTTTTGAAACCATTTCCACATCACTCCTGCCACGTCAACAACACAAACCCCAAATTGCAACAACATAAACGAAAAAGGAAAATCAAACCCTAAATTGCAAAAATCGAACGCAATCACAACAATTCGTAACAAGCGACAACCACCAGGGTCTTCTTTTTTGCACAACAAACCAATCTGCATCAATGAACTAGAATCTTGAAAAAGACTTAAAACCTAGTTCGAAACCCTAGCCCCTAATTTGCAAAAAAAAAATTGCAAGCACAAAACCCTGAAACGTGAATCAAAACGCAGAGAAAACCCAAAACGCGAGCAGCTGAATCCCACGAATATAACACCGGTCACGTCGGATCGCGCCATCGTGAAGACGTCATCAACCTAGAAACTCACTCCGTGGAAATGTTTGGCACGAACACTCGCGTCGTGGAGGCTTTATTGTCGTGATATCGCTGTGCCGCGAAGACGGAGGTCGAGCCTGGGCTGTCGGAACTCGTCTCTCCTTCTTAAAAAAACCAACCTAGACTAGAGCAAAGGTAGAAGAAATGTGTTTTCCCCTTCCTGTGAAGCCACAATGGTATCAGGAAAAATAAGAGAAGAAGAATGGTTATCTGTAAAGCGAACCACAAAAACGAAGAGCACGAAAAACTCCCTCCCTAGCCACAAAATGCATACTCTAAGAAGAAACAGAGCAGGAAGGGAGCCTCCCTCTTGTTACACGACTTTAACCAGAGCGAAGGAAGAGGAGGAGACTATGTCCGAAGAAGAACCCAAAGCTGGGTTTTGTTCGAGAAACAAGAACACACGATAATTAGGGGAAAAAAAAGTATAATTAGGGTTCTACAAAGAATTTCTCTTTTGGAAAGAAATAAATTAAAATGGGGTTTGTGCGGTTGAGCAAGATGACGTTGATGTGTCAGAGTGATCTATTAATGGTTTCAAAAAACTGACCACGTCACATAAAAAATTAAACCCCATTAAGTTAATTTAATGGTAGAGACACAATTGATTTAAATTAGCATTTTTTAGGACTCAATTAGACATTTAAATACAAAAAGATCAAAGTGAAAAAAAATCCACGTAAAAGGAACAACTAAGGGGTTTAAGCAAAATTTTAAAAAGACTTTTTAGTTCCTCCGTCTCTTCTCTCTTACTCCTTCGTCTTTTTTCATCAACGTGCTCTAAAAATGTTTCGCACACCCTGTTCGTCTGCATCCATCACGACGCCATTTTGTCATAAGCCTCAAGCTCTGGTTCTAGATCTTCATTCGTGTACTGGGTTTAGGATCCTTATTCGTGCATTGGTTTTAGGAACCCTGTGTTGGGAAACAGGTAGGCTTCGTTTTTACACCAAGAGGGGTGGTGAATTGGTGTTTTCACAAATACAAAATCTTTTCGCAGTCTTGCAATCAAAGTATTAAACTTTTTACACTTTCTTGAAATGAAAGTAATGAAAAATTATATGCAGCGGAAAAACATAGTTGACTGTGTGAAAATTAAAGTCGACTGCAAAGTAAAAGTGTAGGGATAGAGAAAATCAAACACTGAATTTTTATACTGGTTCGGCCAACAATGCATGCATCTAGTGTCCTTCCAACCCAGGAAGCAAATGCACTATAATGGTTGCGGTTTTTACAACAAGGAATTTATAGAAGACCTCCACGTCAAAAATATAAATCTCCTCTCTAACCCAAAACCAAAATATAGCTGCAGAACAAAACCAGACTTGCAGTAAGAATCCCTTCTTTTGCAATCTGCAACACCACTTTGAACAATACTCAAAGTGAATAATCCCCTGTATCCAACAGGTCCAAATACCAGCAGTCTTTACGGATGCCAAGCCAGAAAAACAATGCAGCAGTCTTCAAAGGATGCCAAGCCTAAAAAACACGATCACACAGAAACACCTTCTTTGTGCAGATACTGATCGATCTTTGTGTGCGCAGAAGAACTTCCCTTTGAATCTCTTTCAAGAAAGATCACCACCGTCTTCTTGGAGAATTCTTGGAGTTCTTACAATAGAGAATTTGATCTGAAACAGAAATGAAATTGTCAGTTCTTCAAAAGTGTGTTAACTGATTCGTGATCAGTCTATTTATAGATTTTTGTTAGACAGACAGATTCTCAGTCGATTATGCTACTAATTCAGTCGACTGAATTATGACAGTTATAATAAACAGTCAACCAGGTAGCATACAGTCAACCAAAAACAAAACACATTTAATATAGTTGACCAAGTCATCAATGCTCAACTAACTTTTAAAAATATAGCCGTTAGGGTGCAAAAGCATAACAAAATTTAAAACCAGATAACAGAGATAGTCGAATGTGTGGCGCACATAGTCGACTTCAACCATCTAAAACATTTTGAAATTCTTTTCATCTCAAAAATTCACAAAGAACTGATTCTCAAAATCTGTACAAAGATTTTAGCATAGTCGAATCCATTAATAATGTAGTCGACTGCACTAGAACTTTGTCACACAGTTATAAGTTCATGAAAGTGCTTGTGGTTTTCAACTTTAAAACATGTGCAGAAAAACATATGTAAAGATGCATTACACATAGCACATAAAGCATGTAATCACGTTCCACACACACACACACACACACACACACACACACACACACACACACACACACACATATATATATATATATATATATATATATATATATATATATCAATCAATCAACATAGGAACATGTGTAACACTATACATAAGCATGTTCGCACATATAACAATCAATCAGCATTAGAACATGTAATGCAGCAAACAACATACGCATGATATTAAGCAATGTGTTGTCATCATAAAAAACTAGATTGATATAAAAATTATATTGTCAACAATCTCAACACCCTTTTTGTTCGTAATAGCATCTTTGCAGGGGCAAACACTGAGGGAGAACACAATGCTTTGTTCCTCTTTTGTTCTTTCTCTTTCCAATCTGTCAACACCCAATTTCGTCCGGGTAACTAAATAATAGGAATTGTTTTTACTTTTGTTTTTGTTTTTATTTCATTTTCATTTTATTTTTATTTTACTATTTGATTTAGTTTTTATTTTATTTTATTATTGGATTTAATTTTATATTTTTTAGATTTTATTTTATTTTTTTTAATCTTTATTTTGCTATCGGAATTTGATTTAGTTTTTGTTTGATTTTATTATTTCGAAAAAAAAAGAAATAAAAAAAAACAGAAAAATAATAAAAAAGGAATGAAAAAAAAACGAAAAAAGAGAAAATGTTTTGTCTGCATTAAAAAAAATTAAATTAAAAAATTAAAAAATAAAAAAAAATGAGAGAAGTCTGTTGAAAGAGGAGAGAACACGTTTTGGGAAAGAGAGGCAGTTGAGATTTGGTTTTATGGAACAATACAGTTGGGAGGAACAGATTCACCTCATCACTAAAATCATCAGGGCACCTTCAATGCCAACCACCAGGCATCTCTCACACCTCCAACTGAATTGGTTCTCCATTAGGCAACCATCGCACACACACATACCTCTGACCCGTAACCACCTCCACCATTTTTCATCTCCATCAACACCAAACAGACAAAAAAAAAAAAAATCACAGAGAAAAGAAACCATTGGCCATGGCCTACAACCCCCACCATCTTCATCTGAGATTTCCATAATCTAGGAGTAGCACCTTTGTTCCTCTCGGACAACCATAATCATCATCACCTTGCATAATCCATCACCAGCAACAGAATTACCATCACAGCTAACAACCCCAACAGAATCATATACACACTACATCTCTACAAAACCAGTAACAATCCCCAACCAACTCGGTTTTCAGATCCTCTCCCAATTCTTCCATGTACCTTACTCACTCAAGGTTCCTACCCACCTGAAAAAAGACACATCCGTAACGCCACACACGAGGCCCCATGACACACACTAAGCATTCGGCTCTGAGAAAAATTCCTTTCTTTACTCCAACCAGGGGGCCATACACAGATCCTACTAGCACCTTTTCATCATCTTCACCGCACCTCAACCAACAACACACACCTTGAATGCCAATCATCTACTCCACACACTTCATCTTCTTCATTTTCCCATCTCTTTCAATAACACACATCACCGGAATTCATGAACCCACTCACACACTCCAACCCCCTACAGCCCCCAACCCGTAAGCAATCATTACATACAGTCACACAATCTTCTCATCTCCATCACTCACCGTTGCATAATCTCTCCCTATTCGCTCATCCATTTTTGGCATCAACTCGACATTCCAAACTCCATTGCCGCAACCCTCGTCACGTTCACCACTAACAACCCATAACCTTCTTCTTCCTCTTCCATTATCACCTGAAACAAACAACGAATCAATTTCCTATCATTCCCCACGCCCATGGTATAATCACCAAGCACCGCCATTCCCAAGAGAGAAAAATACAGGTAAACTGGAGAGGGAGTAGAATAGGCAATGGTGTCGCTGCATCAATGTCACGGAGCGATGCCACTAGCAAGAGAGGTTGAACCGCTGCGAAGGGCAATTGCGATACTAGCTTGGACGACGGTGCTGTCAAGTGACGTTGGGCGGTGCTCTGGCTTGCGGATTGCGGTGGCCGAGTTTGCCCAACAGACGATTTGCAAGGGAAGAACTATCTCCCTCACCTGCCAGGAGAAGAAGGGAGCAGAGCCACCAGTTCTAGGAAACGCCCTCGGCCCTCGGCAATGCCTGCGGCTGTCTCGACGGTGGTCACGGCAACGCGATGGAAGTGGGAGGAACTCAACGAAGAGCGGCGGTCCTTGTTTGGTGGTGTCAGTGGCGATGAATGGCTGGTGCCGTCCACGGACGAGAGGGTTTCTCTCGCGCAAAGAGAAGAGGGCGAAAGAGAGTCTACTGCCGTGGCCGATAATGGCTCTGGCGACGAGTGTCGACACCGTGAGCGGTGGACTGCGGTGGCCGGTTGGGTGATGGCTGTGAACGGCGGAGGTGACATCTCTAGCTTCTTTCGTTCAGAGGAGAAGACTCTGAATCTTGACGGTGCCTACCAAAATGAATTGGAATTGGAGAAACCCCTATCAATTTCTGTTAGGGTTAAGTGGTTTTGGGCTTGGCTGATGGGCTGGCTTTTCTTTCCTGCACCCATCATTCACGTTTCAAACCCCCACTTCATTTATGCAAACAAACAAAAACAAAAGGAAACTTTGGGCCTGGCTCTGGGCCACGGTCTCTCTGCCTGCCACCTCCTGTTCTCCATTCGCACCCCCTTCCATATGGGTTTAAAGCCATATTGTTTCTGCAAAGAAAAAGGAGGCTGTGGGCCTGACCAACAATTACTACATGCCACCTCAAATTTTGCTGATGCACCTCTATATTTGGGCTGGACTAAAGAGACCTCGATTTCACTCAACACCCCTGGTTTTGTCTTCTGCACTCCCCTTTTCTTATTGGGCCTATTGGATTGTAATATTTTTTATTGTCTTTGTTTTTCTATTTCTTTAACTTTAGCATTGTTTTGTTATTGTGTGTTGTTATATCCCTTTGCTAATAAAAATAAAAATATAAAAATTCATAAAAAAATTAAAATCATAAAAAATTAAAATCAATAAAAATATTTTGGAAAGGTTAAAGCACACGTGCGACCGCTCGCGTAGGCCTTGTGTTAAAAAACCTTTTCCTTTTTTTTTAAAAAAAAAATATCAAAAATAAAAAATAATAATAATCAAATTTATTTGAAAAGGTTTAAACACACGTGCGACCGCTCGCGTAGGCCTTGTGTTAAAAACCTTTTCCTTCTTTTTTTAAAAACAATAATAATAATCAAATTTATTTGAAAAGGTTTAAACACACGTGCGACCGCTCGCGTAGGCCTTGTGTTAAAAAACTTTTTCCTTCTTTTTTTAAAAAAAAAATATAAAAAATAAAAAATAATAATAATCAAATTTATTTGAAAAGGTTTAAACACACGTGCGACCGCTCGCGTAGGCCTTGTGTTAAAAAACCTTTTCCTTTCTTTTACAAAAATTAAAAAATCAAATAAAAATATTTTGAAAAGGTTTAAACACACGTGCGACCGCTCGCGTAGGCCTTATGTCAAAAAACATTTTCCTTTCTTTTACAAAAATTAAAAAAATCAAATAAAAATATTTTGAAAAGGTTTAAACACACGTGCGACCGCTCGCGTAGGCATTGTGCTAAAAACCTTTTCGCTTCTATATAAAAATATCAAAAAATATAAAATCTTCAAAAACTAAAAACATCTTCAAACAACAAACAAATTTTCAGAAAGAACTACGTAACCCTCATTTCTCATTCTGAATGAGAATACGTAGGAGCAAGGTCAATCCTTGTCGGACACAAAAATTAAAAAAATATATTTCGTCTCTCTTGATTTTTACTTTTTGGGGAAATTAAACATTTTGAAAACCACATCTTTATTCGCGTATTTGATTAAAGGTACTGTCTTAGGGCAGGCGTTGTGGGGTGCTAATACCTTCCCCACACGTAACTGACTCCCGAACCCGAATTTCGGTTTTCGTAGACGATGTCTTTTCTTTATGGTTTTTTCCATAGTTTTCCAGAATAAACTATGGTGGCGACTCCAAAATCTCTTTTTCAAAACTCGTTCCTTTTTTGGATCGTCGTCGTCCCGTCGCGATTTTCCGATTGCGACACAATCGTTAATTTTAAGGTTCTTTAATCTCAACATTCTTCCTCAATCTCAAGCTATGTTCAATCCAACGATACTCCTCTTGTGAGTCTTCTCCCTTCTCAATCCTCGAACAATTTTCTCTCGGTTAGTTTCACTTTTCCTTTTGTGCCAAGATTATTTTTCTCTTTACTTTTGGGAACACAAAAACAAGCGTTCTGGATGTGAACTTTGCCAATTTCCAGATTTGAGTGAAGGTAATCTAATTCTACTCTGATTTTTTTACTTTTCTAATTTTTAGCTTCAATGAAATTTGCAAATGCTAGTCTGTCACTGTCGTGTTGTATTTTTATAATCATGTAGCCATGTTTATGTTTAACTTATAATTCAACGAAGAGAGACTTAATTTACAGTAGATAATAAATTTATCGTGTGGTTGTGTTCAAGGCAGGAGGATTAATTAGGAATGCAGTAAAACCTACATTAGGTGCCAAATATATATCAGAACATATCACAAAGTAGCGTTCATTCCTTGTTTCAAGGAATACTTCAGAATATAACCTATTTGACACGAAACATGCTTGCATGGATTGGGACCTTAACTCTCATCCAAATAAAACACTTGTATCATTAAGAACAAACTTACCAAGGCCTGCATCAGAATCAGGCACAAACTCATGGCCTTCCTTGTCTTTATCCTAAAACTGATCAAGGTCCCTGGGGTGAATTAGCAAATTTATTTCAGTTAAGAGGTGCTAAAATTACTTATTGTTGGAATTTAGAGTAGAATAGATAGCATGTCTATCAATGTATTTGTTTGTGTGCAGTTGTATCTCTTCATGTTCCACCATCATTACATGAAAAACAGTAAAGTATGTTGTTATAGTTTATCATTTCTAATTATATGTATTTATAGGTGTAACAGAAGAGACTACGTAGTTAGAAAAGGACGTAGAAAAGCAAGGTGAATTTGCCAACTTTGCATGGGATAACATAGGAAGCTTTGATGACCTAGATCGAATTTTCAGGTAAAGTATAGTATCTGTACTATTCTTATGTGGTTCATAAATTTTAAGGTTTCCAAATCTGCACTTTATTTTCCCAGATTTTCCAATCTTTGAGTTGCTTTCGTTACGTTGGTTTTCCTTCAATTTGCAATTATTTGGTTTTATGCTTAGTATAGTCCATTCTTAGCCTAGTTAATTGTGGTTTTTAGATTCTTTGCAATTGGTTCTTGCTAGATAGTCTGCATCTGCGTGGCATTTTCTGTTTTAAATTCTTACACTGCATAGCATCTTAATTCTTAGTTTCATGTATATTAGTGGTATTTGAAGCATGGTTTGTTGTCCCACCAATCTCTCCAATAGGTAGCACATATTGATCATGAGACTTGTGGTTGAAGTCGTGCAAGAATACAAATCTTTTAGGAACATCATTGATTCAAGTCTCATGTCGCAGGAGTGTGTGTGTGTGTATATATATATATATATATATATATATATATATATATATATATATATATATATATATATATATATATATATATATATATATATATATATATATATATATATATATATATATATATATATATGCAAATTATATATATATATGCAAATTGGTTCCACTTTGTTGGCAGATTTAAGAGAAACTGTTGTATGTTATAAAAGAGGAATACTTACCATACATTAATATAAAGAAATTGTAAACTAATCAAATTGTTCAAAGTATACTATTAGCCCTATGGCATTAACTTACACTCACGTTATGCATCTCTCTGCCTTCCCTCCATTCACATTTGTTGGAATCAATCTGCTTTTGCAGCTGTGTTAAGATTTCACTGCTTCTTCCTCACTTGTACTATTCTATCATCACTGCCTTCACTTCGCACTTTTTCATTCTGATGCCATTTTTCTGCAAACTCTATTCCCTTTTTTGTGTCTTCCCATTTTAACCCACCAGTGCGAAAAGTCTAAAGAAAATAACACCAATCAAGAAACTATAATCTAGCAGCAACTTGCATTGATTCTGCCCTTCAAAGGTAAAATGACAAGGACAGATTTTTTTTTCTTCTTCTTTTTTTGTGTGTGTGTTTTCTCTTTTAAGGGGTTTAAGTTGAAGACTGTTTCTATGAGATGAGGGGAAAAAAATTAACAGTGGGGTGATCTAAAGAGAGGTGTAATTAGAGATCTCCTAGATGGGGACATGGCTAATAAAATCAATCTTTAAAACCTCGGTTGGTTATATGTCATTAGATTAAAAAAACATATCGTTTCGGTTGTTTGAACAACCGCTTTTTACTTCGATTTTGTGACCAATCGAAGTCATATCATATTTTGAAATTCACAGTTTTGATTTATTACTTGTTTGACTAAAATCTATGGCTTTAGTTTTATGCATTATGACCTTGATTTCACTACAAAAACAGATTTTTATTCGGGTTCTTTTTTTTTGTTGGTTTCCGGAGATTTTAACCTCCGAAAAATACGTTAATCCTTGGGAAAGCTGTGTCACTATTAGCGGGATTTAAGCCGGTATTAGCGGAGATTTTACCAAAATCGCTGGTATTAACGGTTATTTTGTCAAAACTATCGGTTTATAGTTTTAACAAAGAGTTTTGCTCAAATCGTTGGTATTAGCAGAGGTTTTTCAGAAAACCATTGATATTTACTGAAGTTCTAAAAAACCGTTAATAATTTCTAGATTTCATAATTAAGGTTAACGTAAATAATTCAAATTTTTTTATTATTCAAATAATTTGATTATAATAAAAATTATATTTTTTATTATTATTTTTATTGTTTAAAATTTATTTTATATAATATTTTATTTTCTATAACTTTTGTTTCTATATCTTTTCTAACCAATATAAAAAGGCTTTTTAATACTAATGGACACAATGTTTTATATACATTTTGGTTTGAATCCCAACTACTATTTAGATGTATAATTTTTTTTATGTATGTATCTTCAATTTTACAAACCGGAAAAGATACCACAAATGTCATCTTTATTAATTTATTTGTTATTATTAATATATAAAAAAGCTTTAGGGTGATAGACATTTTAGGGTTTTTGAAAATAAAGATCATAAAGCAAAGAAATTGAGAAAATATACTAAATTCACAACATCTCCATGTTCCTTAGAAATGCCATAAATATTGAGAATATCTAGCAAAGCTTAATTTCCCTTACATTAATTTCCATTTGTCTGATAGTAGCTATTGAAAGCATAGGAAGCATGAGAAACAAGTTTGTCTGGTTCAAAACATGGTCCACCTTGCTGGATGGCTTTGCAATTTGCCATTCCAAGTCCACAAGCCCAATCAAGAGCATTCTGCAAGTCATTTTGAGAAGCACCAGGACGAGCCACACACCAAGTGTGTCTGTTGCACCACGATTTCCTTTGCCATGGCTAAATATTTTTTCCAAAGTCATGGAATCAAGAAAGACATAATAGTATTAGTTATTAAATAAATAAATAAATTAGCAATGACCAAATATAGTGAAAATCATGTGGCAGCATCAACCTCTGGTCCACCAATAACAACACAAGAACAAGAACGGATGAATAAGAGAAAAAATTTGTTTACAAAATGTAAAATGTGAGAAAAAAAAAAGAAATGTTGAAGGGTACATGTGGCAGCAGATGAATGACTGAAAGCTTTTCTCAAATAACATAACATAAAACAATTTCAGTTCATTCTCTGTCTCAAGCAACACTGCACCCATTCTTATGTTCTTCTTCTTCCTGGTTCTGCATCCTCCCCTCCCATTTTCAAAATCTAACCAACAAATCTGTTGATTAGAAACTTTCTAGACATCCAAGCTGCAAGGGCACCTCTTCTATCCGATTGAATTTCCTTTCTCCTCTTGTAAGTGTCTCTTCTCTTCTTTAGTTCAAATTAGGATGGGGATCATGTAATAATTCTGTTGCATGTAACCCTTTTTGCCCCCTTTCCAATCCTAACATCAAACAAACTTTGATATTTAATTCTATCACCAAAATGGTGATTTATAGGTTAGTATAAAGTTTCTGGAAGCATAAGGGTGTGCTTGGAATCATCTTGAGTCAATTGCTGAAACATAAGGTAAGGGAAGCTGGGGCTTTCTGTCAAAATTTCATTTCTTGCATGTGTGTTAATTAGGTTGGGTATATAATTTAATTGATGCATGTCTGGATTGGATGGTAAAATAGTTCATGTTAAATTGATTTGACTTCGTCTGATATGTTAGAACCTAGGTACTTGATGAATATATTTTTGTAACTGTGACTGCCTGATTGGGAAGATAGTTTAATGTTGATGAATTCTTGGTTGATTATTGTTGAAGTGCTGGAATATGTCTTTGAAAATGTGGAGTATGTTTTATAGGAGAAAATGCTAGTTTCATACTGTTAATAGAAATTTTAAGGCTATTGGGAGGAACTGATAGAGTCAATTTGAGCCAAATAGGTTGGAAGTTGTTTTAGACAATTGGGATATCACAGGTAGGACAAATATGACGTGAGGGAGTATTAGACTAACCAAAAGTAGTCTAAACTGGTAAAATTAAAAGTTAGCACCTAGATTAATGGAAGTGAGTAATGTGAGAGTGAATTGATGTGAAATCACTAGAGAATTTTTTTAGGAAGTGTTAGAATTGATTTGACAAGTTAGATTCATCATATAGATCAAGTTAAGAGTGCTACAAGTTCATCAAAATGGCTAGAATTGGTATGGGAGGGTAGAGTTGCTTCATTATGCAGGTTTTAGGGTGCTGCAGATCATGCAGAGTCGCATAGCGCACTCTGTGTGCTCTGCGAAGGGTTTCTGTCAGGAAAAATTCGCTCAGCGCACCAGAGGGTGTGCGCTGAGCGAATTATATGCGACAGATTGAGTGTTTTTAATGTTTTTGACGTTTTGGGGTTCCGGACATCCGTTTTGGACGTTCTTTAGGTCGTTCTGAAGGTTTTTTACCCTTCTGGATCCATTGGTGAGGATCTCCAAGCTTTTTAAATTAAGTAAGTGTTGGTAATAATATGATATAAAGAAATTTGTATTAATAAAGGATGTTTATGTAAAAATATGTTATGTTTGATGAATCTTGGGAAGTATGATCATATCAAAGTGATAGTTTAGTATAAAAATAGGGCCTATAGGTGAGATCCTCATACTGTTTAGAATGAATATATGAGGCTTCCATATGGGGGGTTATCCCTAACACTCTAACGGTCATTCAATCTCACTTAGAGAAAATTGACGCGTGTGGTGAGAGTAGTGGAAGGTCCTAGTAATAGGTGCTACATGGAGGCCTATTATTCGATAAAGGGCTTACACTTGTGTGTGGTAGGGTGGAACCCATTGGCAAGGGCCTTGCAAGGCAGTAGAGGTCACCACAAGTGCACAACCCGCCCCAGATCGATATTCATTCTAGTTCGGACGAGTCTAGATTGCATTTTAACATGATAGGACATTCTTTTTAAATTGTTATGTGAATATTGTTCTGTTTTAAATTTTGTATAATGACATGACATGTTTTCCAACCCAGCTTATCCTTGCATTGTTTGGTTTGTGTTTTATGTGTATGCTTTTCCTTTTGCAATGATCATCCAACTTTGGATGTGAGCAGAGCCAGAGGATGTCCCCCTGGAACATGCTTTGGAGGGAGAGGATCCAACCACTAGTTCTTAGGATCTCTTTCTTATAGTTTTACTTTCATTTGGAGAAACTTTGTAATGTATATGCAGCACCTAGCCTATAGCATTACTCTTAGATCTTTCATGTCATTTTAAGAGACCTCTTAAGTCTATAAAGTTTTAATTTCATAAGTATTTTGGATGACTGTACCGATTATAACTCCATGTATATTCTTAAGCTGCTTCATCTTATTATAATGATGTCATGATGAATTATATTCAGTGTATAATTTTTGGAATGTCACACAAAACAATAGCAGTGATTATCTCCTCTGAACACCCAAGTTTACTGGAAGCTATTATCATTTTTGAGACCATCGGATTTCAACTCATTATGTATTTGGCAAGAAACATTCAAATTCCAATACGAACAACAACCTGTGTATGTTCACAGACCAATTTTAAATTCTCATGACACACCATCAATCACATTATTACATACTTAGCAGTAGTCTCACCTCTCCTCAGCAAGCTTGTTTTGGAAACACAATGAAATAAATCATTATAAACTCCAATTTATCAAGAAACAAATATGTATTAGTTTCAACCAAATTTCACCAAATGGACTGTTTCTCGTGCAATCTAGGACACCAAAATAGATGCATTATCTCGAACTAATAAGGAAAGGGAAGCAGAGTAGTAGGTATGACCCGTCATCGGTCATCGGATCGTGTCTGAATATTAATTATATATTATACATAAGAACAAAGTACAAAAACTTTACTAATGTAAAGTTAAACAGAGCATACCTTCAATGGCATCTCTGGGACGTGGGCATCCTCTAATATCTCCGTTCCTATTGGTATGTAATCCATGTTAAGCCAATATCAATTCAATAAATAGTCTTTTGCATGATCGGATGACTTTAAAAGAAAGAATCAGAAAATTAGCCAACAAGAAGACTATAATTACTGTAAAGTAAAATGGAGTACCTGTGAAATAATGTAATCGGCTTGTTGCTTTGCATAATAATGCTCAGATGGATGGAGTTTCTCAACTATGGGCAGTAGTTCAGCATCTGACAAGTATCTGCAAAGATTGAGATGATAACCCAAAATAAAAAGATAGTATACAGTTAGGAGACTATTACAACAACTCAAAGAATGTAGACTAATGATTGTAATAGAAAGGTGAATACCCGTCTACATCCTTGTCAAGCTGACCAAATAACACTCTGGCTGGAGCATCCATTGAATTATCAGAATGATTCAAGTAATTATGACTTTCATCATCATAGTTTCTCACCAAATCAAACAACCCATGGAAAAATTCTTTAAAGTTGACCTTTCCATCTCTGTCTGTATCTCTTTCCCTGTAAAAAAAAAATGGGTAAATTAAACAATAGTAAGCCAAGACAATCATATAAATAAGCTTATTGCATATAAACTGAAGATGTAGTTATTGAAAGTTACATATCATATTCCTTTTTATCAGGTACACAAAATCCAAATTTACTTGTTTAAGGTTAAGAAGATGGAGTTATTGAAAGTCTAAATACAACTTATACAATCAAAAGGCTAGAGACATAAACAATAAAGGATACATACGTAGATAACACAACTAAGATATGTATCACAAAATATTGTTTCAGACCAGAATACCATAAAATATCTTCTGTCAACAGCAAGCATGTACATAGTGGAGATATATGTGTATAATCCAATATTTTGGAAAAAAAGAAAGAAAAGAAAATTATCTAAAGACTAAACACTGTCAGTGGAGATATATGTGTATCAATTAGAGAATTCTATTTACTTATCTTCAATGTGTATAAATATATATCCTGCAGGGTTTTTTTCATCCAAGCAATTCATCAAAATATTCAGTCTTCTTCTAAGACATATGATTCTTAGTCTGCTTTGATAAAAAAAAAAAAGCAAAAGATCCAAAACCAAAACCAATTCTTTCATTTTGATTTTGTTTGGTTACAGGATTGGTGCTAGAATCCAATTTTCATGTATATACTGTGTATCACATCATATTTTTTCATTACTAAAATACCAGTAATACCATATGTACGACAAAGTCTCGTATTTCTCTCTAGGTGTTATACAGATAACATTTCTCGTTCATTTCTTATGGTTTCTAAGAGCTTGTTATCTATAGACACGCCACATTAGTTGACTCCTCCACCGACAGCAGCACATGAACAAATTATTTGGTATAAAAGCGATAAACAAATATAAGAACAGACATTATTGCCTTTACTGCACATATCTTTAAGAAAACGGAATCTTTGATCAAGAATTAAAATTTATACCGAGATGTAATCTCTTCCAAAGCAAACAACACTCCACCAACTAGAGCTCTAAATGCAGCAGCAACTCCAACGACACATCCACAGGTCACCTTTAAAGATATCAATGAAATTATAAATGAGCATTTCTTCTTTCACATTTAGGATTGTAACAGATTATATGAAACTTCAGTTTCTTAAGTTCGATCAAGCCAAACCTGTAATTTCCGGCTCTGCGATCACCACCTCGGAGCTTGTCGTTCCGTCCAAGCTCGAGCAACTTGCGGCGGAGTTCCGGTTGCTACGGGGGCCAGAATATCTAGTTTGGGAGAAATTGGTTCCGCACCAGAAGTCCTGTTTTAAAAAATTTTCATCTTTTTTGTTTTCATTTGTAAGCATTTGTGCTTAGTTAAATTGGCTTATTGAAAACACCATTTAGTGTTATTATTGGAGACTCTCTTTTGTACCATGTTATTGATCATAATCAATTTTTTCTTTGGTTTGGATGACTCGTGGTTTTCATCGTTGCATTGAGGGGTTTCCCACGTTAAAAATAGTTAGTGTCTCTTTGTGCTATGGATTCTATTTTTGTTCTACTTGTTTGGTGTTCCTTCCAGATTCTCGCAAAAAGGGGAATTGAATTTCTGCTACGTTATTATTCTTTGCTAAGTTGTTATATTTTTGGCCCTTTCCCCATCACCAACGTCGTTGCACTACATCGTCTCGTCTTCTCTGAACGTGAACGTCACTGTTACTATTCTAATGTCGCCGCACCTTTTGTTCGTTGTTGTCGTCATCACACCACACGCTCGTTCTTCGCTTTTGTTGTTTGTCTTCTACACCATGATAAGCACAATTATCTTCATTTTTATGTGTTTTTGTGCTTGTGTTCAATCTTAGACTAATATGTTGTTTATAATTAGATAAAAAATGCAAATTATATTAATAAGAGAACTAATAATAAAAAAGTTGTAGAGACTTTTGTTATTTAACTCAAACGAAACGTTGGTCCTTATTATTTCACTCAAACTAAAACACACATCATCATAGTTTACATATAAGCCAAGTATCTAAATAAACAAGAGAAAATTATGCATATGAAGAAAACAACATAGTAGAATACATGCATGCATGGACCAAGTAGCAGATGCTACTAAAACCAGTTATTCTGGAAGATGATAAAAGAACTTCAACGCAAATCTACTTCTGAACCCAAACAACATGATCCTCAGGAAGAAAGTGGCGGACAAGAACAGTTTCTGGTTTAACCTTCAGCACTTGAAAGGCCAGATGTTTGGGGTTCCATTGGGATGTGTCAGTGTAGCACACCCTTTCCATAGTTCTCCCCTCCCTTTTCATAGTACTCCCCTCTCTTTTTATAGTAGTCCCCTCCCTTTTCATAGTACTCCCCTCTCTTTTTATAGTAGTCCCCTCCCTTTTCATAGTACTCCCTACCCTTTCCATAGTACTCCCCACCCTTTCCATAGTTCTCCCCTCCCTTTCCATAGTACTCCCCTCCCTTTCCATAGTCCTCCCCTCCCTTTCCATAGTACTCCCCACCTTTTCCATAGTTCTCCCCTTCCTTTCCATAGTCCTCCCCTCCCTTTCCATAGTACTCCCCACCCTTTCCATAGTCATCCTCACCCTTTTCATAGTCTTCCCCTCCCTTTCCATAGTACTCCCTACCCTTTCCATAGTCTTCCCCACCCTTTCCATAGTCTTCCCCGTCCTTTCCATAGTACTCCCCACCCTTTCCATAGTCATCCCCTCCCTTGCCATAAAACACCAATTTACTTCCATAGTTCACCCTTCCCTTTTCATAGTTCACCCAATCTGCAAAATCGTGAATGCATTGTTCTTAGTTTATAATAAGCCAAACCAGTTTCTGCAACTTATAATCCACTTATTCTTGTTCACTCATATTACTTTTTTTTGCATAACTTTGTTAGTTTCTTTTTTTTGCATAACTTAATGTTATCGATTCAACAGTACTGATTAAGTCTGATTTCTCTCATTAACCAACTTATTTCTACTTTAAAATTAGTGATTTCTCTCACTTTTTCAGTCCGATATTCCCAGTTTTTTTATTAAATACTTAATAAAAAGCTATTCTTTTATATTTTTTACTTAACTCTTTTTAAATTATTCTATATTTTAAAATAAAATATTTTATTGATTTTGAGTAATAGGTGTATAGTAAAAGATTGAGTATAAATATATCATTACTCATTATTAGTTCTGGCATAAAAAACAAAAGAGGGCATATTAATTATGTTAGTAAAGAGTGCAGAGAAATCTAAGTTTTGAGAAGACAAAAAAGTAACATTTAATAACACGTACTTACATGCATAGGAACCACGTATGGTCATAATTTATGATTCGTTTAATAAATTTAAACGAGTCGATAATACAATAACGTGTAATTTATTGTTAAAAAGTTGTTATAAAACATTTTTAACCTATAATAATGACCCAAAATTAATTACAGTTTATAATTTTGAAGGACACAGGGAAAAACGTTTAGATTATGATATAAATAAAAATTACTAAAATATTTTTTTATTAAATTTATAAAAGAATATATTTTCAAGAAATGATTATAAAAAGTATTTACGAAATTTAAAAGGTAAAATGATTAATCAAATAGTTTATATTAGTAGAGATAACATGGATAGGGAAATATAAAAAAAAGGGTTATCTAGCAGTTACAATCCCTTATTAATTTCTTTATTAATATTTATAAAAGACAATGAAAAAGATAGTAGTACATATTAAAGAGTAACAGAGTTTCAAAATGTATACGAAACATTGCTACTGAGAAGAATATGAACTAACCAGGATGAAGAACATCAGTGACAGCTTTTGGAATTGCTGTATTAGGAAGCACCGACTTCCAGTAAACTTCAGGAGGCAAAGCACCGTGGGTTACCACCACTGCAAACTGTAAGTGATGATGTATTAAAAAATATCTTCACTATTTTATTAATATGTATATTTAAAATGGATACATATATAGATACAAACTATAACATGAACAGAGTAAAATACTTGTTAGAAAATGTTAAAAGAACATTTTTCTTAAATGAATATATACATATATAGAGAGAAAGACAAAACAGTATAGATACTGATTTAATATGCAGGAAGTTAAAATAATAAGCACACACACACACACATATATATATATATATATATATATATATATATATATATATATATATATATATATATATATATATATATTTAGATGTTGAAGCTTACAGTGAGTAAAGCAAAAATGGGAAGGAGAAGATTTTCCATGTTGAGCTTGATATCTTAAAGAGAAAAACTGTGATGAATGTAAGCAAAGATGGAGAGAAGTGTGTTCTTTGGAGAGGGTTGGCTAAGAGTATTTATATACATAAACACATAAATACACAGTTATAATAATTAATTAAGAAGAATACGTTCTAGAAAGAGTTCCTTATATTATCACGCAATATTTAATATGCTTCAACTGTCACTGGTTGCATTGGACGTAGTACAAAATATGATGGAAATGTATAATAGTATGTAACTGTTGGGATATCATAATTTGTACAATTGGATTGATTTTGGTTTATAATTCTATTTTTATTTGAAAAACATATAATATGGTTTATTCTTGTGATATGGTTACTAGTTTTGATATGCACATATATTTTTGTGATGTAGGATATTATAGAAACAAGAAAGATATATAAAAAAATGCTTCCAATAAGCATTAATTATGGAAAAAATTGTAAGAGATAATGGAAGCTAAATATAAAATAAAAACACTTTCAGCTTCGGTTATTGAAAAAACTGAAGAAAAAACTCTTATATGGCCTTGGTTTTGGTTGTAACCGAAACTAAAGATAATTAAGATTAAATAATTATTTTAAATCAAATATGGCCTATAGCTTTGTTCTGTAACTACAACATAACAAAAAGAAAGCTTTTGGCAACCGTTCTAAAAATAACTGGATCATAGATCTTATCCAATTTAAAATAATGATCTAATTTTAAATTTTAAGACAACAATTTTTGTTACAACCAAGACCTAAAGTCCTTTAAATTAATTAATTATTTTTAATCATATAGGATTTATTATCTTGATTGTTTTTAGAATTATTATCAAAAGCTTAATTTTTTTTTTATTTTTAATTTTCAGTTTAATGCTTCAGTTTTTTTATCCGAACAAAATAAGATGTATTAAAGAAATGTTTGCACAATAAAATTATAAGTATGTTTAGAGATAAAATAAAAAATAAGTAATTTTTCATAGGATAAAACTAATTTATGCATAAAAAAAAGTATTAGTGGAATATTAAGGACATGTGTAATTAAGCTATATCAATATCTTTAATGGTATGTTTTGGTTATGGTCTATGAAATTGCTTAAAATAAATAAGTTTTAACAAAGAAAAAGTTTTGATATGGTTCATTCTTAGAAAAGTAAAGCTATTAGTGAAATATTAATAAGGTGTTTCGTGGGGATATGTGTAATTAATCTGTATCAAAATATTTAGTATGTTTTTATGATTATGGTCTATGAAATTACTTAAAATAAATAAGTTTTAACAAAAAAAGTTTTGATATGGTTCCTTAGAGAACTTACGCTATTAGTGGAATATTAATTATGTATATTTCGTAAGGTATTTGGTGTTTCGTGTGGATAAGTGTAAATTAAGCTATATCAAAATCCATAGTAGTATGTTTTGATGATTATGGTGTATGAAATTACTTAAGATAAATAAGTTTTAACAAAAAATAAAATAAAATTGATGTGACCCTTTTTTTAGAAAAGCAGAGTTATGTATTTTTCATTAATTTCATTTATTTTTACTTGGATATTGAGTGTGAAGTTACATATAGGTAGTAATATTCTAATGGTGGTTTGATCCCTCTTTCTATATAATTTTTTTTTTGTTAGAAAAAATAAGATTCACCTACAAAAAGACTCTATGAGAATTAGAATATTTTATAATAGAATAATGGTGATTCTTAATATAGTGAATATTTCTTAATAAATACTAATTATATTTATAAGACATGGTCTGCGTATGTTCTTATTAAAATAATAGTAAAATTAAATTATACTATGTTTTATTAAAAGATTATAAATGCATGATTTATAAAGATAATAATTAGCATAGAAAATTCTTTTAGATCAAGAAATAAAAGACATCCTTAACTACAAAAGTTGTCCTCAACCATTGTTCCTCCTTTTTTTTTCTTTGTATGTTGTTAAATCCAACGTTCTTCTTCTTTTAGAATGACTTTCTTCTTCTTCCTCCACTGTTGAACAATCTTCGTTGTTCATCTTCACTGAAACTCACGTCCATCATGTCTCCATAGTTTGTTGCCATCATTTAAATAGAATGTCAAGACTTAGGTTATTATCAAAACCGAAACATAAAGAGGGAATTAAATTTCAGTTTTGTTAATAATTAAAACTTAATTCCTTTATGATTTTAAAAATAGTATAAATTTAAGAATTAAATTAAAATTATTTTTAAAATTAGAAAAAGTTTCGTTATTAATAAAATCAAAGCTATTTCTTTTATTTATTTTATTAGCTACTGACAACACTTATTTAATTAAGCATTGTAAATCGAAAGAAAAAAAAAACTACTTTATGAGAGAAACACTATAAAAAAAAATATTGTACATAAACCATGCTTCATTAGAAGAATGATATCTATATCTAATCTATAATTTTTTAATTAAATGTTATTTAATAGGATATTAATAAATATTGTTTATTAAAAAAAGTTTAATACATTATTATTTGGTCTCTAGTTGTGGACTTTTGTTTAAAGTCGTCCTACCTTTTAAAAAAGTTCAATAAAGTTATATATTTAGTTAAAAACATAATAGTGCAATTGCTTCCGTGGCCAAAACTGAATGATGTGTACAGTTTTTGCAATATGTGGCATGTTTGACATATTTGAAGGTGTAAATTAAAAAAGAAATTGAATGACGTGAGCAAGGTTTAACCAAGAGTTAAATGAAATTACCCTTAGAATCCATTCGCGATTTCTAGATTGAAGAATCTGGTGAAAGTGGTCTTCAATTGAAAATGACTAGGTGATTCCTTGGAAACGCAACATAGGTCAGGTTAATGTTGTGAAAATCTTCAACTTGAAGACACATAGGGTTTCTCCTCCCATTTCGTTCTGGTTGAAGAGTGTTTCGCAAGAAAGGGATTTCAGATTGCAGCGTTTTGGAGTTTCCTTTTCTTGTGTTTCAGATCTTGCAAATTTTATGGATTTCAGATTAGGGTTTTGAAACAAGGTTGATTTTTACGTTTTGGGGTTCTTTTCTTTGTTTGCAAATTGGGTTTCTTTTTCTTGGGTTGATTTCACGTTTTAGATTTTGGTGTTCATTAGCTTGCAATTTGCGATTTCTCCTTACCTTGCTCACAGTTTTTAATTGCTTTGTGATTCTAGCGTTCAATGTATTGGGTGCTGGTGGAATGGTGACTCTCCTTTGTTTTTTGTATTCTATATGAGTGAATGGACAAAGGAGAAAGGGAAAGAGAGTGGAGATTTTGGATGATGACCGTGCAAGTTTCGAGAATGTTATTGTGTATGCGATGAAGTAGAAAAATGATGGTGCTGGAAAGGTGTGTTGATTATGGGTTCGGGATGAAGAAATGGGTAATGGGTTATTGTTTTCTATTTGTACATGTGAGATGTGATAATGTTTGTGTTAAAAGAATGGAGGTTTATGGTGATGATGAAGGTGAAGAAAAGGTAGATGATAGGCATGGTGAAGGAGAAGAGAACTTTTTCACTTCCTCCACTTTGCAATTAGTCATGGCACACAACAACAATTTCATTTAACTTTCTGTTAAAATTTTTCCACGTTATTAATTTTTTTTTTAAAATTTACATCTTAATTGACTTCAACGTGTCACATATTACAAAACTGTACTCCTCATTCACTTTTGGCCAGATGGGCAATTACACCGTTATGTTTTTAACACCGTAAGCCAAAAAGATCATTTTTGAACCGTTTTTAACGAAATATGAGGCCTGAACTTTTTTAAGAGTTAAGACGACTTTGAACAAAAAAAGCCCAAAACTAGTAACCAATTAATGTATTAAAAAATTTAGGTTAAACCCCTTTAGTTATCCTTATTTACGTGGGTTTTCCCAGTTCGATCCTCGTTTTTTTAGAATCCCAATTGAGTCCTAAAAATTGCTAATTTGAATCAATTGGACCCTTGCCATTAAATTGGCTTAACGGGGTTAAGTTTTTGATGAGCCGGGACGTGGCTAGTTTTTGAAACCATTTCCACATCACTCCTGCCACGTCAACAACACAAACCCCAAATTGCAAATATCAACCGCAATCATAGAAATCCCCAATAAGCGACAACCACCACGGTCTTCTTTTTTGCACAACAAACCAATCTACATCAATGAACTAGAATCCAGAAAAAGACTCAAAACCTAGTTCAAAATTCCTAACCTCAAATTGCAAAAATCGAATGCAATCACAAAAATTCCTAACAAGCGACAACCATCAGGGGTCTTCTTTTTTGCACAACAAACCAATCTGCATCAATGAATTAGAATCCTGAAAAAGACTCAAAACCTAGTTCGAAACCCTATCCCCTAATTTGCAAAAATAAATTGCAAGCACAAAACCCTGATACGTGAATCAAAACGCAAAGAAAACCCAAGAAAACCCAAAACGCGAGCAGCTGAATACTGCGAATCCAACACTAGTCACGTCAAGCCTGGGCTGCCGGGACTCGTCTCTCCTTCCTAAAAAAACCCAACTCAGACTAGAGCGAAGGTAGAAGAAATGTGTTTTGCCCTACCTGCGAAGCCGCAATGGTATCATGAAAAAGAAGAGAAGAAAAATGGTTATATGTAAAGCGAACCACATAAACGAAGAGTACGAAAAGAATTAAGGTGAATTAGCAAATTTATTTCAGTTAAGAGGTGCTAAAATTACTTATTGGTGGAATTTATAGTAGAATAGATAGCATGTCTATCAATGTATTTGTTTGTGTGCAGTTGTATCTCTTCATGTTCCACCATCATTACATGAAAAACAGTAAAGTATGTTGTTATAGTTTATCATTTCTAATTATATGTATTTATAGGTGTAACAGAAGAGACTACGTAGTTAGAAAAGGACGTAGAAAAGCAAGGTGAATTTGCCAACTTTGCATGGGATAACATAGGAAGCTTTGATGACCTAGATCGAATTTTCAGGTAAAGTATATCATCTGTACTATTCTTATGTGGTTCATAAATTTTAAGGTTTCCAAATCCGCACTTTATTTTCCCAGATTTTCCAATCTTTGAGTTGCTTTCGTTACGTTGTTTTTCCTTCAATTTGCAATTATTTGGTTTTATGCTTAGTATAGTCCATTCTTAGCCTAGTTAATTGTGGTTTTTAGATTCTTTGCAATTGGTTCTTGCTAGATAGTCTGCATCTGCGTGGCATTTTCTGTTTTAAATTCTTACACTGCATAGCATCTTAATTCTTAGTTTCATGTATATTAGTGGTATTTGAAGCATGGTTTGTTGTCCCACCAATCTCTCCAATAGGTAGCACATATTGATCATGAGACTTGTGGTTGAAGTCGTGCAAGAATACAAATCTTTTAGGAACATCATTGATTCAAGTCTCATGTCGCAGGAGTGTGTGTGTGTGTATATATATATATATATATATATATATATATATATATATATATATATATATATATATATATATATATATATATATATATATGCAAATTGGTTCCACTTTGTTGGCAGATTTAAGAGAAACTGTTGTATGTTATAAAAGAGGAATACTTACCATACATTAATATAAAGAAATTGTAAACTAATCAAATTGTTCAAAGTATACTATTAGCCCTATGGCATTAACTTACACTCACGTTATGCATCTCTCTGCCTTCCCTCCATTCACATTTGTTGGAATCAATCTGCTTTTGCAGCTGTGTTAAGATTTCACTGCTTTTAGGGTTTCTGAAAATAAAGATCATTAGGCAAAGAAATTGAGAAAATATACTAAATTCACAACATCTCCATATTCCTTAGAAATGCCATAAATATTGAGAATATCTAGCAAAGCTTAATTTCCCTTACATTAATTTCCATTTGTCTGATAGTAGCTATTGAAAGCATAGGAAGCATGAGAAACAAGTTTGTCTGGTTCAAAACATGGTCCACCTTGCTGGATGGCTTTGCAATTTGCCATTCCAAGTCCACAAGCCCAATCAAGAGCATTCTGCAAGTCATTTTGAGAAGCACCAGGACGAGCCACACACACCAAGTGTGTCTGTTGCACCACGATTTCCTTTGCCATGGCTAAATATTTTTTCCAAAGTCATGGAATCAAGAAAGACATAATAGTATTAGTTATTAAATAAATAAATAAATTAGCAATGACCAAATATAGTGAAAATCATGTGGCAGCATCAACCTCTGGTCCACCAATAACAACACAAGAACAAGAACGGATGAATAAGAGAAAATTTGTTTACAAAATGTAAAATGTGAGAAAAAAAAAAGAAATGTTGAAGGGTACATGTGGCAGCAGATGAATGACTGAAAGCTTTTCTCAAATAACATAACATAAAACAATTTCAGTTCATTCTCTGTCTCAAGCAACACTGCACCCATTCTTATGTTCTTCTTCTTCCTGGTTCTGCATCCTCCCCTCCCATTTTCAAAATCTAACCAACAAATCTGTTGATTAGAAACTTTCTAGACATCCAAGCTGCAAGGGCACCTCTTCTATCCGATTGAATTTCCTTTCTCCTCTTGTAAGTGTCTCTTCTCTTCTTTAGTTCAAATTAGGATGGGGATCATGTAATAATTCTGTTGCATGTAACCCTTTTTGCCCCCTTTCCAATCCTAACATCAAACAAACTTTGATATTTAATTCTATCACCAAAATGGTGATTTATAGGTTAGTATAAAGTTTCTGGAAGCATAAGGGTGTGCTTGGAATCATCTTGAGTCAATTGCTGAAACATAAGGTAAGGGAAGATGGGGCTTTCTGTCAAAATTTCATTTCTTGCATGTGTGTTAATTAGGTTGGGTATATAATTTAATTGATGCATGTCTGGATTGGATGGTAAAATAGTTCATGTTAAATTGATTTGACTTCGTCTGATATGTTAGAACCTAGGTACTTGATGAATATATTTTTGTAACTGTGACTGCCTGATTGGGAAGATAGTTTAATGTTGATGAATTCTTGGTTGATTATTGTTGAAGTGCTGGAATATGTCTTTGAAAATGTGGAGTATGTTTTATAGGAGAAAATGCTAGTTTCATACTGTTAATAGAAATTTTAAGGCTATTGGGAGGAACTGATAGAGTCAATTTGAGCCAAATAGGTTGGAAGTTGTTTTAGACAATTGGGATATCACAGGTAGGACAAATATGACGTGAGGGAGTATTAGACTAACCAAAAGTAGTCTAAACTGGTAAAATTAAAAGTTAGCACCTAGATTAATGGAAGTGAGTAATGTGAGAGTGAATTGATGTGAAATCACTAGAGAATTTTTTTAGGAAGTGTTAGAATTGATTTGACAAGTTAGATTCATCATATAGATCAAGTTAAGAGTGCTACAAGTTCATCAAAATGGCTAGAATTGGTATGGGAGGGTAGAGTTGCTTCATTATGCAGGTTTTAGGGTGCTGCAGATCATGCAGAGTCGCATAGCGCACTCTGTGTGCTCTGCGAAGGGTTTCTGTCAGGAAAAATTCGCTCAACGCACCAGAGGGTGTGCGCTGAGCGAATTATATGCGACAGATTGAGTGTTTTTAATGTTTTTGACGTTTTGGGGTTCCGGACATCCGTTTTGGACGTTCTTTAGGTCGTTCTGAAGGTTTTTTACCCTTCTGGATCCATTGGTGAGGATCTCCAAGCTTTTTAAATTAAGTAAGTGTTGGTAATAATATGATATAAAGAAATTTGTATTAATAAAGGATGTTTATGTAAAAATATGTTATGTTTGATGAATCTTGGGAAGTATGATCATATCAAAGTGATAGTTTAGTATAAAAATAGGGCCTCTAGGTGAGATCCTCATACTGTTTAGAATGAATATATGAGGCTTCCATATGGGGGGTTATCCCTAACACTCTAACGGTCATTCAATCTCACTTAGAGAAAATTGACGCGTGTGGTGAGAGTAGTGGAAGGTCCTAGTAATAGGTGCTACATGGAGGCCTATTATTCGATAAAGGGCTTACACTTGTGTGTGGTAGGGTGGAACCCATTGGCAAGGGCCTTGCAAGGCAGTAGAGGTCACCACAAGTGCACAACCCGCCCCAGATCGATATTCATTCTAGTCCGGACGAGTCTAGATTGCATTTTAACATGATAGGACATTCTTTTTAAATTGTTATGTGAATATTGTTCTGTTTTAAATTTTGTATAATGACATGACATGTTTTCCAACCCAGCTTATCCTTGCATTGTTTGGTTTGTGTTTTATGTGTATGCTTTTCCTTTTGCAATGATCATCCAACTTTGGATGTGAGCAGAGCCAGAGGATGTCCCCCTGGAACATGCTTTGGAGGGAGAGGATCCAACCACTAGTTCTTAGGATCTCTTTCTTATAGTTTTACTTTCATTTGGAGAAACTTTGTAATGTATATGCAGCACCTAGCCTATAGCATTACTCTTAGATCTTTCATGTCATTTTAAGAGACCTCTTAAGTCTATAAAGTTTTAATTTCATAAGTATTTTGGATGACTGTACCGATTATAACTCCATGTATATTCTTAAGCTGCTTCATCTTATTATAATGATGTCATGATGAATTATATTCAGTGTATAATTTTTGGAATGTCACACAAAACAATAGCAGTGATTATCTCCTCTGAACACCCAAGTTTACTGGAAGCTATTATCATTTTTGAGACCATCGGATTTCAACTCATTATGTATTTGGCAAGAAACATTCAAATTCCAATACGAACAACAACCTGTGTATGTTCACAGACCAATTTTAAATTCTCATGACACACCATCAATCACATTATTACATACTTAGCAGTAGTCTCACCTCTCTTCAGCAAGCTTGTTTTGGAAACACAATGAAATAAATCATTATAAACTCCAATTTATCAAGAAACAAATATGTATTAGTTTCAACCAAATTTCACCAAATGGACTGTTTCTCGTGCAATCTAGGACACCAAAATAGATGCATTATCTCGAACTAATAAGGAAAGGGAAGCAGAGTAGTAGGTATGACCCGTCATCGGTCATCGGATCGTGTCTGAATATTAATTATATATTATACATAAGAACAAAGTACAAAAACTTTACTAATGTAAAGTTAAACAGAGCATACCTTCAATGGCATCTCTGGGACGTGGGCATCCTCTAATATCTCCGTTCCTATTGGTATGTAATCCATGTTAAGCCAATATCAATTCAATAAATAGTCTTTTGCATGATCGGATGACTTTAAAAGAAAGAATCAGCACCTTAGCCACCAAGAAGACTATAATTACTGTAAAGTAAAATGGAGTACCTGTGAAATAATGTAATCGGCTTGTTGCTTTGCATAATAATGCTCATATGGATGGAGTTTCTCAACTATGGGCAGTAGTTCAGCATCTGACAAGTATCTGCAAACATTGAGATGATAACCCAAAATAAAAAAATAGTATACAGCAGTTAGGAGACTATTACAACAATTCAAAGAAACTAGACTAATGATTGTAATAGAGAGGTGAATACCCGTCCACATCCTTGTCAAGTTGACCAAATAACACTATGGCTGGAGCATCCATTGAATTATCAGAATGATTCGAGTAATTATGAATTTCATCATCATAGTTTCTCACCAAATGAAACAACCCATGGAAAAATTCTTTAAAGTTGACCTTTCCATCTCTGTCTGTATCTCTTTCCCTGTAAAAAAAATGGGTAAATTAAACAATAGTAAGCCAAGACAATCATATAAATAAGCTTATTGCATATAAACTGAAGATGGAGTTATTGAAAGTCACATATGATATTCCTTTTTATCAGGTACACAAAATCCAAATTTACTTGTTTAAGGTTAAGAAGATGGAGTTATTGAAAGTCTAAATACAACTTATACAATCAAAAGCCTAGAGACATAAACAATAAAGGATACATAAGTAGATAACACAACTAAGATATGTATCACAAAAAATTGTTTCAAACCAGAATACCATAAAATATCTTCTGTCAACAGCAAGCATGTACATAGTGGAGATATATGTGTATGATCCAATATTTTGTAAAAGAAAAGAAAATTATCTAAAGACTAAACACTGTCAGTCTCACCCTTCATAGGTAGAAAGCTGCATACGATACCCAGACATGCAAAAGTTTATGGTTAAAAAGAACAAGCGTCCATGTATCAATTAGAGAATTCTATTTACTTATCTTCAATGTGTATAAATATATATCCTGCAGAGTTTTTTTTCATCCAAGCAATTCATCAAAATATTCAGTCTTCATCTAAGACATGATTTTCTTAGTCTGCTTTGATTAAAAAAAAAAAAGAAGAAGCAAAAGATCCAAAACCAAAACCAATTCTTTCATTTTGATTTTGTTTGGTTACATGATTGGTACTAGAATCCAATTTTCATGTCTATACTGTGTGTCGCATCATATTTTTTCATTGCTAAAATACCAGGAATATCATAAAACATGTACGACAAAGTCTCGTATTTCTCTCTAGATGTTATACAGATAACATTTCTCGTTCATTTCTTATGGTTTCTAAGAGCTTGTTATCTATAGACACGCCACATTAGTTGACTCCTCCACCTACAGCAGCACATGAACAAATTATTTGGTATAAAAGCGATAAACAAATATAAGAACAGATATTATTGTCTTTATTGCACATATCTCTAAGAAAACGGAATCTTTGATCAAGAATTAAAATTTATACCGAGATGTAATCTCTTCCAAAGCAAACAACACACCACCAACTAGAGCTCTAAATGCAGTAGCAACTCCAACGGCACATACACAGGTCACCTTTAAAGATATCAATGAAATTATAAATGAGCATTTTTTCTTTCACATTTAGGATTGTAACAGATTATATGAAACTTCAGTTACTTAAGTTCGATCAAGCCAAACTTGTGATTTCCTGCTCTGCGATCACCACCTCGGAGCTTGTCGTTCCGTCCAAGCTCGAGCAACTTGCGGCGGAGTTCCGGTTGCTACGGGGGCCAAGGGACATTGGGGTTGGGGGAGAGTCAGAGTGGAGAAGATGCAAAATGCGACGTGTAGGAGCGACGAAGTGAAAATTAGGGTTGGGGAACGAGTGACAGAGTGGAAAAGATAAGAAGGTAAAGGAGAGGCGATGTGAAGGAGAAGTTAATGTGAAAGAACTAAAAGACAAAGTGAAGAAGAAAATGCAAAGAGAAGGTATGGTGAAGAATTAATGAGAGGTAGAGAGGAGAAAATGTAGAAGGCAAAGGTGCAAAGGAAAAGTGTGAAGACGGAGTGAAGAGAAAGCTGAGAAATTAGCCGATTTTTTTTTTATTTAAAAAAAAAAAGAAAACATAGTTGCAGTATTTATTAAAACTGCCCAAATTTAGAAGAGGTTATTAAAACCGCGGAAAAAAAACCTATTATATTATATCTTTTTTGTAGTGTTTGATGCAACTACAAACACTGTTTTGGAAAAATTGGTCCCGCACCAGAAGCCCTGTTTTGGAGAATTTTCATATTCTTTGTTCTCATTTGTAAGCATTTGTGCTTAGTTAAATTAGCTTATTGAAAACACCATTTGGTGTTATTATTGGAGACTCTCTTTTGTACCATGTTATTGATCATTGTCTATTTTTTCTTTGGTTTGGATGACTCGTGGTTTTCATCCTTGCATTGAGAGGTTTTTCACGTTAAAAATAGTTTGCGTCTCTTTGTGCTTTGGATTCTATTTTCATTCTATTTGTTTGGTGTTCCTTACAAATTCTCGCAAGAAGGGGAATTGAATTTCTGCTGCGTTATTACTCTTTGCTAAGTTGTTATATTTTTTGCCCTTTCCCATCACCAAAGTCGTTGCACTACATCGTCTCTCGTCTTCTCTGAACGTGAACGTCACTGTTACTATTCTAATGTCGCCGCACCTTTTGTTCGTTGTTGTCGTCATCACACCACACGCTCGTTCTTCGCTTTTGTTGTTTGTCTTCTACGCCATGGTAAGCACAATTCTCTTCATTTTTATGTGTGTTTTTGTGCTTGTGTTCAATCTTGAGACTAATATGATGTTTATATTTATGTTCAGGTAATGTATTTTTATGGAGAGATTGGTGTACCTTTCTAAAACAAAAGTAGTTGCATCTTTGTCCATTGTTATTTGCCTTTCACACTCTCAAGTTCCTATCTTTAATTTTTTTATAATATAAGTCTATAATTTTGTAGTACGTTTTTTTTGTGTTGGATATGTGATTAATTACATGTTTAAATATATTGTTATATTGAGTTACTGATAGTGAAATATCAATTGATTTTTTATCGTCGGTAAATTGTTGAAAATTTTTCATTACCCATGGATATTGGTTGTTTTCGACAGATTTTGTCAATGAGTATTTTTGGTTCTTTTTGTAGTGATCGTAAAGCATACTACATGGAACTCCCTCAAATGTTTGTTGGCATCTTCACCCCTTAATCCAAAGAATTTGGGTAGAAAGTTGAAACAAGTTGGCTGGTGAGACATATCTTGTGCGACAAGTTCCTTCAAAATTCTTTCTCAATTATTAACCATTTAAGATATTAGTGCAATAGAAAAATAACTTTATATAAAATCTTGGACCAGGTTGGTTTCCAAGAAAAGAGAAATGGGTCGACATGCTTAAATGTTAAGTATTTCCTGGCCAAAACCCATATATATATATATATATATATATATATATATATATATATATATATATAAAATCTTTTGAAAAATTAAAGAGAAAAAGAAAGCGAAGTAATGTAACGAAACCCAATGGTGTGCCAAAAGGGTTGCTATTTGAAAACAACATTTTTGTTGCAATAAATATTGATCAAAATTTAATAAGTTAGGTAATCCGTGTTGAATCTCACAATGACACAATTGTTGAAATATACCAATTACAATACATCATTTTCTCAAAAAAAAATACAAGAAAAAAATGAGTTTGTTTGATAATGAATTAATAATCATAAAACAAAAAGTGATTAAATAAATTAGAATAAAATAACGAAAATTTAAATAACTAGATTTTTTAAATAAAGAAAACTTTAAGTGTTCAAATAATTTTAAAAAAAATACATCAATTTATAATAATTACAAAAAAGTAAAAGAAACTTTGAACGAAAATAAAAAGTTTTAAACTGTTTAATTAAATTGAAAAATAAGAACCATAAATAAATGAAGATGTCAAGAAGTATATAACTGACACGAGTGGAAAAACGCTGATTAACGTTAGTTATTTTTGACTTTTAACGTCTGAAAACCAACCGACGTCATTTCCAGTGACGTCAACGAGACGTCAGAAATCAGTATAATCTACGTCTATCGTGACGTCAGTCACTATCATGTCCGACGTCACTAAACGTCGGAACTGGACATCTAAAGACATCATGTCGACGTCGGTCTGGCCAATAGCCGATGTCTACGAGGCACTATAGATGTCGGTGTATACATTAACCGACGTCTAATCCAATGGTTGTGTTTTAGTGCAGTTTTGTTCCCGTCTTTGGATAACCTAGTAGCACAATCTCCTTTTGCTAGTTTCCCCACAAAAAAAGTTTGCGTCTTTTGAATTTCTTATGAGTCCTTTCAACCCAAAACTGAACCTGGGTTGTTGCTTAGTTCCATTTTCATCCGCAAGAGGGAAAAATCACGGTGAAACGATAACTAGACAACGACCCAGAGTCATTTTTGAGTTGAAACGACCAAAAGAAATTGACAAGACGCGACTTTTTCTGTGAGGCAGCTAGCAAATGGAGAATGTGTTACTACGTTACCCCAAGAAAGGAACAAAACTGCACTAAAACACAACACAAAGAAAGCCAATTTTAATAAGTTGAATCAGAAGATAATCGATGAAAGACTAAACAAGGTTTAAACGGTAAGCATAAAAAAAAACCACGCACCTGGGATGCCGCAAGAGAGAAAAAGGAAAGGAGGAAGACGATAAAGATATCATAAACAACAATAGAATGCTGCAAGAGAGAAAAAGAAGAGGTGCCGCAAGCGAGAAAAACAAGAGGTGCCGGAAGAGAAAAAGGAGAAGAGGAAGACGATATCAGAAACTGAATGCCGCAAAGAGTTTGCGGTTTATTTAAAATGAAATTGGGCGTCGGTTGCTCCAGACGCCGATGTCTATAGTCACATAGACGTCGGTGATCTCACTAACATGACGTCCAAGTTAACATTTAAAGTGACTTTTTGAATACCCATTAGACATCGGTGTCGAGGGGATCCGACGTCTAGGAAGCTGAACCGATTGACGTTTGATTTCTTGTTAGGAATGTTCACGACAGTTGTGATGTGGCGCCGACGTCTATAATAACGTAGACGTTGGTGCCCTTCTAGCCGACGTTGAAGTCCCTCGAGTTTGGTGAACATAATTAATTACAGGCACATAGAGGTCGCTTCCCCTCAAACACCAACGTCTAAATTGAAGAACTTTTTGTCTTCCCACCTTCCAGACAGGCCTTAGATGTCGTCTTTTCACTACGTGACGTTTATAGAATTACGTGAAGAACATTAATTGCAGCCCAGTAGACGTCGGCACCCGTTAACACCGACGTCACTAGACTGTCTTATCACCTACCTCAGGCCATTAGACGTCAGTTTGCGGCAGTGTGGACGTTTACAATATCATAGACGTCGCCTTAACTTAAAACCGATGTCTAGTTTACCAAGCTATTTACGATAATGCCACCGTCCACTCATATATGCCGGATTATCAGAAAACTGACGTATACTAGGTGACGTTAAACAACGTTTTTGCACTAGTGTAAAGTTCATCAAATAAATAGAAACTTAAATTCAGCTAAAAATTTATTTATATCCAATTATGAGAAAAAGTGAATGGACACACGACTAACATTGAAAATATTAAAGTGAATGTAGTATTAAATAAACAAATAAAATAAATTATATGTCAATTTTGAAATGATTATAATATATTATAGATAATGGTGAATGACATGAGTATAAAAGTAATGTATAATTAAATATGAGAAACTGAGATTAAATATAATAAAATAAAATCATGATGCAATTATGAAATAAAAGTTAAAATAAAAAAATTCAAATACTAAATTTAAATTAAATGGTTAAACAAGTAATTAAAGGAAATTAAATTAATAATATAGATGAATAAAACAACTTGAAAATATAAAACTAAAAAAATTAGATAAAAAATGCAAATTATATTAATAAGAGAACTAATAATGAAAAAGTTGTAGAGACTTTTGTTATTTAACTCAAACGAAACATTGGTCCTTATTATTTCACTCAAACTAAAACACACATCATCATAGTTTACATATAAGCCACTTAAAGTATTTTAAACAAACAAGAGAAAATTATACATATGAAGAAAACAACATAGGAGAATACATGCATGCATGGACCAAGTAGCAGATGCTACTGAAACCAGTTATTCTGGGAAGATGATAAGAGAACTTCAACGTAAATCTACTTTTGAACCCAAACAACATGATTTGCAGGAAGAAAGTGACAGACAAGAATAGTTCCCGGTTTAACCTTGAGCACTTGGAAGGCCAGATGTTTGGGGTTCCATTGCGATGTATCAGTGTGGCATACCCTTTCCATAGTTCTCTCCTCCCTTTTCATAGTAGTCCCCTCCCTTTCTATAGTAGTCCCATCCCTTTTCATAGTACTCTTTACCCTTTCCGTAGTACTCCCCACCCTTTCCATAGTCATCCTCTCCTTTTTCATAGTTTTCTCCACCCTTTCCATAGTCTTCCCCTCCCTTCCCATAGTACTCCCCTCCCTTTCCATAGTCTTCCCCCCCCTTTCCATAGTTCTCCCCTCCCTTCCCATAGTACTCCTTACCCTTTCCATAGTACTCCCCACCCTTTCCATAGTCATCCTCTCCCTTTCCATAGTACTCC
Source organism: Vigna mungo (assembly GCA_036885675.1). Taxonomy (NCBI): domain Eukaryota; kingdom Viridiplantae; phylum Streptophyta; class Magnoliopsida; order Fabales; family Fabaceae; genus Vigna; species Vigna mungo. Next base: position 39,232,493 of record CP144699.1, on the reverse strand, counting down.
CCACCCTTTCCATAGTCATCCTCTCCTTTTCCATAGTTTTCTCCACCCTTTCCATAGTCTTCCCCTCCCTTCCCATAGTACTCCCCTCCCTTTCCATAGTCTTCCCCTCCCTTTCCATAGTTCTCCCCTCCCTTCCCATAGTACTCCTTACCCTTTCCATAGTACTCCCCACCCTTTCCATAGTCATCCTCTCCCTTTCCATAGTTCTCTCCTCCCTTTCCATAGTACTCCCCATCCTTTCCATAGTCTTCCCCACCCTTTCCATAGTACTCCCCATCCTTTCCATAGTTCTTCCCTCCCTTTCCATAGTATTCCCCACCCTTTCCATAGTTCTCCTCTCCCTTTCCATAGTACTTCTCTCCCTTTCCATAGTTCTCTCCACCTTTTCCATAGTCATCCCCTCCCTTGCCATAGTCATCCCCTCCCTTTCCATAATTCACCAATTTACTTCCATAGTTCACCCTTCCCTTTTCATAGTTCACCCAATCTGCAAAATCGTGAATGCATTGTTCTTAGTTTATAATAAGCCAAACCAGTTTCTGCAACTTATAATCCACTTATTCTTGTGCACTCATATTACTTTTTTTTCATAACTTTGTTACTTTTTTTCTGCATAACTTAATGTTCTCGGTTCAACAGTATTGATTAAGTCTGGTTTCTCTCGTTGACCAACTTTTTTCTACTCAAAAACTAGTGATTTCTCTCACTTTTTCAGTCAGATATTCCCAGTTTTTTTATTAAATACTTAATAAAAAGCTATTCTTTTATATTTTTTACCTAACTCTTTCTAAATTATTCTATATTTTAAAATAAAATATTTTATTGATTTTGTGTAATAGGTGTATAATAAAAGATTGAGTATAAATATATCATTACTCATTATTAGTTCTTGCATAAAAAACAAAAGAGGGCATATTAATTATGTTAGTAAAGAGTGCAGTGAAATCTAGGTTTTGAGAAGACAAAAAAGTAACATTTAATAACACGTACTTACATGCATAGGAACCACGTATGATCATAATTTATGATTCGTTTAATAAATTTAAACGAGTCGATAATACAATAACGTGTAATTTATTGTTAAAAAGTTGTTATAAAACATTTTTAACCTATAATAATGACCCAAAATTAATTACAGTTTATAATTTTGAAGGACACAGGGAAAAACGTTTAGATTATGATATAAATAAAAATTACTAAAATATTTTTTTTATTAAATTTACAAAAGAATATATTTTCAAGAAATGATTATAAAAGGTATTTACGAAATTTAAAAGGTAAAATGATTAATCAAATAGTTTATATTAGTAGAGATAACATGGATAGGGAAATATAAAAAAAGGGTTATTTAGCAGTTACAATCCCTTATTAATTTCTTTATTAATATTTATAAAAGACAATGAAAAAGATAGTAGTACATATTAAAGAGTAACAGAGTTTCAAAATGTATACGAAACATTGCTACTGAGAAGAATATGAACTAACCAGGATGAAGAACATCAGTGACAGCTTTTGGAATTGCTGTATTAGGAAGCACCGACTTCCAGTAAACTTCAGGAGGCAAAGCACCGTGGGTTACCACCACTGCAAACTGTAAGTGATGATGTATTAAAAAATATCTTCACTATTTTATTAATATGTATATTTAAAATGGATACATATATAGATACAAACTATAACATGAACAGAGTAAAATACTTGTTAGAAAATGTTAAAAGAACATTTTTCTTAAATGAATATATACATATATAGAGAGAAAAACAAAACAGTATAGATACTGATTTAATATGCAGGAAGTTAAAATAATAAGCACACACACACACACACACATATATATATATATATATATATATATATATATATATATATATTTAGATGTTGAAGCTTACAGTGAGTAAAGCAAAAATGGGAAGGAGAAGATTTTCCATGTTGAGCTTGGTATCTTAAAGAGAAAAACTGTGATGAATGTAAGCAAAGATGGAGAGAAGTGTGTTCTTTGGAGAGGGTTGGCTAAGAGTATTTATATACATAAACACATAAATACACAGTTATAATAATTAATTAAGAAGAATACGTTCTAGAAAGAGTTCCTTATATTATCACGCAATATTTAATATACTTCAACTGTCACTGGTTGCATTGGACGTACTAGTACAGAATTAGTCTTCTAAATCATGTAATAAGCTTTAATGAAATCGCAGCAAGATGCGGTGCTAATTTTATAAATTTTACGAATTTATAGAATTTTGTTTCTAAAGAATCAAAACCATATATACATTTTGATTTTGGTTAATAAAAAACTAAAGTTTAAAAGTCTGCAAAATTTTTAAAATATTTTAAAAAATCGCGTTATTTATTTATTTATTTGGGAAGTAACATATATCTTCAGTTATTTGATCAATTGAAGTTATATCAAAATATTTTAAAAAATCGCGTTATTTTAAAAAATATTTTCTGCTTTGGTAGCCAAAAAAATGTTGAAAGTTTCAAAATTACCATTTAAAAATTTTTCTTTATGGCTTGGGGTGTTTGCATAACCGGAGTCTTCTTGCTTCGAATTTGCTTCGAATTTGCGCAAAACTGAGGCCAAACATTTGATGAAAAAAAACAACATATTACCATTGAAAATTACAAATTTTTATTTTATTAACAGTCTTTAGGCATCAGTTTTACTAATAACAGATACCGTAGAGGTTTTATTGCTTTAGTTATTTGAATAACCGAGTTCATATATTTTTCGATTGTTAAAATTTCATCAAAGAAACAGAGAAACCAGTTTTATAGTTTTCTTCTTCCTTTCACCTATGCGAACCAACATCGTTGCACTACATCGTCTCTCAACTTCTCTAAACATGAATGTCACCGTCACTATTCTTATGTAGCTACACCTTTTGTTCGTTGTTATTGCCATCAACCACACGTTCGTTCTTAGCTTTTTTTTTTTGTCTTCTACGTCATGATAAGCGCAATTCTCTTCATTTTTTATGTGTGTTTTTGTGCTTGTGTTCAATCTTGAGACTAATATGTTGTTTATATGTGTGTCCAAGTATTGTATTTTTATGGTGGGATTTTGTATCTTTCTAAAACACGAGTAATTGCATCTTTCTTCATTATTATTCGTCTTTCACGCTTTCAAGTTCCTATCTTTATAATATATTTTTAATATATAAGCCTATAATTATGTAGTATGTTTGTTTATTTTTTATGTGTTGGATATCTGATTAATTGTATGTTTATTGAGTTATTCTTAGTTTTCTGTTTGAGAATTAATATAAAAATTATTACTCTTTCCATGTTTTTGAAAAAATGTACTTTTTTAAAAAATGAATATGAAAGGAGACAATACTAATATTGAATATTGGAGAGTTGTCAATGTCTTAAAACTTGCATCGGAGACACAAAAATGAATATTACCCTCATTCAGTTATGGATGATGTAATCTTTGAACCATTCTTTATATAAAATTGATTTATCTTGTAACTTATATCTAGTTAGTGATATTTGCATTGAATCAATTTTTTTCTTCATTGTTTGAAAATCATATACACTAATTGAAATTATTGTGTTTTGTGTAAAAATCCAAGACTCGTTTTTTAGTTCTGGACAAGTTCATTCACTACATAATAAAAGCTTGTGCAAAATATGTGATAGAAATGTACAATAGTATGTAATTGTTAGGATATCATAATTTGTACAATTGGATTGATTTTGGCTTATAATTCTATTTTTATTTGAAAAACATATAATATGGTTTATTCTTGTGATATGGTTACTAGTTTTGATATGCACATCTATTTTTTGATGTAGGATGCTATAGAAACAAGAATGATATATAAAAAAAATGCTTACAGTAAGCATCAATTATGGAAAAAAATTGTGGGAGATAATGGAAGCTAAATATAAAATAAAAACACTTTCAGCTTCGGTTATTGAGAAAACGGAAGAAAAAAAAATCTTATATGTCCTTGGTTTTGATTGTAACCGAAACTAAAGATAATTAAGATTAAATAATTATTTTAAATCAAATATGGCCTTTTGTAACTACAATATAAGAAAAAGAAAACTTTTGGCAACCGTTCTAAAAATAACTGGATCATCAATTTAAAATAATGATCTAATTTTAAAATTATAAGACAACAATTTTTGTTACAATCAAGACCTAAAGTCCTTTAAATTAATTAATTATTTTTAATCATTTAAGATTTATGGTTTTGATTGTTTTTAGAATTATTGTCAAAAGTTTATTTTTTTTTATTTTTAATTTTCGGTTTAATGCTTCAGTTTTTTTTTATCCGAACAAAATAAGATGTATTAAAGAAATGTTTGCACAATAAAATTATAAGTATCTTTAGAGAAAAAATAAAAAATAAGAAATTTTTCATACGATAAAACTAATTTATGCATAAAAAAAAGTATTAGTGGAATATTAAGGACATGTTTATTAAGGACATGTGTAATTAAGCTATATCAATATCTTTAATAGTATGTTTTGGTTATTGTCTATGAAATTGCTTAAAATAAATAATTTAACAAAGAAAAAGTTTTGATATGGTTCATTCTTAGAAAAGTAAAGCTATTAGTGAAATATTAATAAGGTGTTTCGTGGGGATATGTGTAATTAATCTGTATCAAAATATTTAGTATGTTTTTATGATTATGGTCTATGAAATTACTTAAAATAAATAAGTTTTAACAAAAAAAGTTTTGATATGGTTCCTTAGAGAACTTACGCTATTAGTGGAATATTAATTATGTATATTTCGTAAGGTATTTGGTGTTTCGTGTGGATAAGTGTAATTAAGCTATATCAAAATTCATAGTAGTATGTTTTGATGATTATGGTGTATGAAATTACTTAAGATAAATAAGTTTTAACAAAAAATAAAATAAAATTGATGTGACCCATTTTTAGAAAAGCTGCATTTTTCATTAATTTCATTTATTTTCTGATAGTTAGAATATTTTATAATAGAATAATGGTGATTCTTAATAAAGTGAATATTTCCTAATAAATACTAATTATATTTATAGGATATGGTCTGTCTATGTTTTTATTAAAATAATAGTAAAATTAAATTATACTATGTTTTATTAAAAGATTATAAATGCATGATTTATAAAGATAATAATTAGCATAGAAAATTCTTTTAGATCAAGAAATAAAAGACATCCTTAACTACGAAAGTTGTTCCTCCAACATTGTTCCTCCTTTTTTTTCTTTGTATGTTGTTGAATTCAACGTTGTTCTTCTTTTAGAATGCAATAACTTTCTTCTTCTTCCTCCACTGTTGAACAATCTTCGTTGTTCATCTTCACTGAAACTCACGTCCATCACGTCTCCATAGTTTGTTGTCATTATTGAACAAAGGTTGAGTTAAATATGTTTTTAGTCCCTATATTTTGGGGCGATTTTGGTTTTAGTCTTTCTTTCAAACTAAAGTACAATTTAGTCTTTCAACTTTAGAAAACTCTGACTTTATTTCTTTTTACCAAATTTTTTTAACTTTATTTGTTGTTTCAAGCACGTTTCATTATAGTATTTGGATTGTTTATACTGTTTTGACACATTTTTTCTTCTGAGAAACGCGTTTAAAACAACAAATAAAGTTAAAAAAATTTGATAAAAAGGACTAAAATAAGAGTTTTTTACAGTTGAAGGATTAAATTGTACCTTAGTTTGAAAGAGGGACTAACATCAAAATCGCCCCAAAGTACAAGGACTAAAAACATATTTAACCCAACAAAAAATGATCGAGAACCTTCATTCTCTGTTGCTAACACCTTTTCTTCATCACCTCCATTTTGTGCTATCTCCACTCAACATCAAACATTAGTATATAGTTTAAAATTTGGGATTTAAGTAAAAAAAAAAAATTAAATAGAATGTCAAGACTTAGGTTATTATCAAAACCGAAACATAAAGAGGGAATTGAATTTCAGTTTTGTTAATAATTAAAACTTAATTCCTTTATGATTTTAAAAATAGTATAAATTTAAGAATTATATTAAAATTATTTTTAAAATTAGAAAAAGTTTCGTTATTAATAAAATCAAAGCTATTTCTTTTATTTATTTTATTAGCTACTGACAACACTTATTTAATTAAGCATTGTAAATCGAAAGAAAAAAAACTACTTTATGAGAGAAACACTATAAAAAAAATATTCTACATAAACCATGCTTCATTAGAATATTAATAAATATTGTTTATTAAAAAAAGTTTAATACATTATTATTTGGTCTCTAGTTTTGGACTTTTGTTCAAAGTCGTCTTATCTTTTAAAAAAGTTCAATAAAGTTTTATATTTAGTTAAAAACATAACGGTGCAATTGCTTCCGTAGCTAAAACTGAATGATGTGTAAAATTTTTGCAATATGTGGCACGTTTAACATATTTGAAGGTGTAAATTAAAAAAAAATTGAATGACGTGAGCAAGGTTTAACCGAGAGTTAAATGAAATTATCCTTAGAATCCATTTGCGATTTCTAGGTTGAAGAATATGGTGAAAGTGGTCTTCAATTTAAAACGGTTAGGTGATTCCTGGAAACGCAACATAGGGCAGGTCAATGTTGTGAAAATCTTCAACTTGAAGAAATATAGGGTTTCTCCTCCCATTTCGTTCTGGTTTGAAGAGTGTTTCGCAAGAAAGGGATTTCACATTGTAGCGTTTTGGGGTTTCCTTTTCTTGTGTTTCAGATCTTGCAAATTTTATGGATTTCAGATTAGGGTTTTGAAACAAGTTTGATTTTTACATTTTGGGGTTCTTTTCTTTGTTTGCAAATTGGGTTTCTTTTTCTTGGGTTGATTTCACGTTTTAGGTTTTGGTGTTCATTAGCTTGCAATTTGCGATTTCTCCTTACCTTGCTCACAATTTTTAATTGCTTTGTGATTCTAGCATTCAATGTGTTGGGTGCTGGTGGAATGGTGACTCTCCTTTGTTTTTTGTATTCTATATGAGTGAATGGACAAAGGAGAAAGGGAAAGAGAGTGGAGATTTTGGATGATGACCGTGCGAGTTTCGAGAATGTTATTGTGTATGCGATGAAGTAGAAAAATGATGGTGCTGGAAAGGTGTGTTGATTATGGGTTCGGGATGAAGAAATGGGTAATGGGTTGTTGTTTTCTATTTGTACAGGTGAGATGTGATCAAGGTTGTCAAACTCGAGAGTTTACATAAACTCGTAACAGCCAAATAAACTCGACTCGTAATTTAAATAATTATATAAATAATATCTAATTTAAATAAATCCACAAAATTATATAACTTTAAATAAATAAAATTATTAAAATATTATTTATAAAAATATTAACATAAATTAAAATATCACGTGTCTATTTTTAATTCTCTAATCCTCTGATGATATATAATTATTAAAAACCATTAAAAAAAACAGTGCAGTAGTTGAAGTCTAAAACAAGATACTAAAAAGGCTTAGTACTTTTCAGAAGAAAAGAAAAAGAAAAAAAAAATTACTACACTTACATTACACCATATGAAGGACAAACTTACTTCACTTACATTACACCATACGAAATACGAACCAAGGGCTGTGAGCATAATAGTGAAATAAAGGTACGATGAATGCGAAACAGAGTACACTATCAGAGGCGAAACAATGCGACCCTGAAGGAGGCACGATGCGATGCGACCATCGATGACGGTGAGATTGTGGCCAACAGCGACTGCGAACCAAGGCAAAATGCAAGTGAGGACGAAACACGAGCGACAACTACTGAATCGCATAAGCGAAGCACAATGCTAAGTGAATCGTAGGAGACGAGAGCTTCGTCACTCAACCTAAATCAGAAAACCCTAATATGATGAGCCCTAAATCTTCATGAACTCGCCAAATCGAAAGCAAACTCGCGATTTCAGTCGAGTCTACCGATTCTACCATCGAGCCCACCGATTCTACACCAAATCCGAGTTTGCTTCCGAGTTAACTCGGAAGGGCTGAGTTAGCACGTAAACTCGTCCAAGTTAACGAGTTAACGAGTTAACTCGCGAGTTTAATAACCATGGATGTGATAATGTTTGTGTTAAAAGAATAGAGGTTTATGGTGATGATGAAGGTGAAGAAAAGGTAGATGATAGGCATGATGAAGGAGAAGAGAACTTTTTCACTTCCTCCACTTTGCAATTAGTCATGGCACACAACAACAATTTCATTTAACTTTGTGTTAAAAATTTTCCATGTTATTAATTTTTTTTAAAATTTACATCTTAATTGACTTCAACGTGTCACGTATTACAAAATTGGACTCCTCATTCACTTTTGGCCAGATGGGCAATTACATCGTTATGTTTTTAACACCGTAAGCCAAAAAGATCATTTTTGAACCGTTTTTAACGAAATATGAGGCCTGCACTTTTTTAAAAGGTAAGACGACTTTAAACAAAAAAAGCCCAAAACTAGTAACCAAATAATGTATTAAACCTTAAAAAAATTTAGGTTAAACCCCTTTAGTTGTCCCTATTTATGTGGGTTTTCCCAGTTCGATCCTCGTTTTTTAGAATCCCAATTGAGTCCTAAAAATTGCTAATTTGAATCAATTGGGCCATTGCCATTAAATTGGCTTAACGGGGTTAAGTTTTTGATGAGCGGGACGTGGCTAGTTTTTGAAACCATTTCCACATCACTCCTGCCACGTCAACAACACAAACTCCAAATTGCAACAACATAAGCAAAAAAGGAAAATCAAACCCTAATTTACAAATATCGACCGCAATCATAGAAATCCCTAATAAGTGACAACCACCAGGGTCTTCTTTTTTGCACAACAAACCAATCTGCATCAATGAACTAGAATCCAGAAAAAGACACAAAACCCAGTTCAAAATTCCTAACCCCAAATTGCAAAAATCGAACGCAATCACAAAAATTCCTAAGAAGTGACAACCACCAGCGGTCTTTTTTTTTTGCACAACAAACCAATATGCATCAATGAATTAGAATCCTAAAAAGACTCAAAACCTAGTTCGAAAACCCTAGACCCTAATTTGATAAAATAAATTGCAAGCACAAAACCTTGAAACGTGAATCAAAACGCAGAGAAAACCCAAAACGCGAGCAGTTGAATCCTGCGAATCTAACACTGGTCACGTCGAGCCTGGGCTGCCGGGTCTCGTCTCTCCTTCCTAAGAAAACCCAACTCAGACTAGAGTAAAGGTAGAAGAAATGTGTTTTCCCCTGCCTGCGAAGCCACAATTGTATTAGGAAAAAGAAGAGAAGAAGAATAGTTATCTGTAAAGCGAACCACAAAAACGAAGAGTACAAAAAGAATTCAGGTGAATTAGCAAATTTATTTCAGTTAAGAGGTGCTAAAATTACTTATTGTTAGAGTAGAATAGATAGCATGTCTATCAATGTATTTGTTTGTGTGTAGTTGTATCTCTTCATGTTCCACCATCATGACATGAAAAATAGTAAAGTATGTTGTTATAGTTTATCATTTCTAATTATATGTATTTATAGGTGTAACAAGAGACTACATAACTAGAAAAGGACGTAGAAAAGCAAGGTGAATTTGCCAACTTTGCATGGGATAACATAGGAAGCTTTGATGACCTAGATCTAATTTTCAGGTAAAGTATATCATCTGTACTATTCTTATGTGGTACATATATTTTAAGGTTTCCAAATCTGCACTTTATTTTCCCAGATTTTCCGATCTTTGAGTAGCTTTCGTTACCTTGTTTTTCCTTCAATTTGCAATTATTTGGTTTTATGCTTAGTATAGTCCATTCTTAGCCTACTTAATTGTGGTTTTTAGATTGGTTTAAACCATTTAGTTGTCCCTATTTTCGGGAGGTTTTCTCATTTTGATCCCCATCTTATTCGAATCCCCAATTGAGTCCCTATAATTGCTAATTTCAATCAATTAAGCCCCTACCGTTAAATTTAGTTAACGAGATTAACTTTTCTGCACAGCTGGGAGGATGACCTATTAATTTCTATAAACGTGACCTATTTAGAGTTGAAACGTGGCATGAATTAGAGTTGAAATTGATTGAAATTAGCACTTATGAGACTCAAAACCAAAACCAAAACCAATTCTTTCATTTTGATTTTGTTTGGTTACATGATTGGTGCTAGAATCCAATTTTCATGTCTATACTGTGTGTCGCATCATATTTTTTCATTGCTAAAATACCAGCAATATCATAAAACATGTACGACAAAGTCTCGTATTTCTCTCTAGATGTTATACAGATAACATTTCTCGTTCATTTCTTATGGTTTCTAAGAGCTTGTTATCTATAGACACGCCACATTAGTTGACTCCTCCACCTACAGCAGCACATGAACAAATTATTTGGTATAAAAGCGATAAACAAATATAAGAACAGATATTATTGTCTTTATTGCACATATCTCTAAGAAAACGGAATCTTTGATCAAGAATTAAAATTTATACCAACATGTAATCTCTTCCAAAGCAAACAACACACCACCAACTAGAGCTCTAAATGCAGTAGCAACTCCAACGGCACATACACAGGTCACCTTTAAAGATATCAATGAAATTATAAATGAGCATTTTTTCTTTCACATTTAGGATTGTAACAGATTATATGAAACTTCAGTTACTTAAGTTCGATCAAGCCAAACTTGTGATTTCCTGCTCGGCGATCACCACCTCGGAGCTTGTCGTTCCGTCCAAGCTCGAGCAACTTGCGGCGGAGTTCCGGTTGCTACGGGGGCCAAGGGACATTGGGGTTGGGGGAGAGTCAGAGTGGAGAAGATGCAAAATGCGACGTAAAGGAGCGACGAAGTGAAAATTAGGGTTGGGGAACGAGTGACAGAGTGGAAAAGATAAGAAGGTAAAGGAGAGGCGATGTGAAGGAGAAGTTAATGTGAAAGAACTAAAAGACAAAGTGAAGAAGAAAATGCAAAGAGAAGGTATGGTGAAGAATTAATGAGAGGTAGAGAGGAGAAAATGTAGAAGGCAAAGTTGCAAAGGAAAAGTGTGAAGACGGAGTGAGGAGAAAGCTGAGAAATTAGCCGTTTTTTTTTTTTAGAAAAAAGAAAACATAGTTGCAGTTAGAGCCGTCAAAATGGGTCACAACCCGCGGGTCAACCCGGCCCGTCACGGGTTCGGGCCGGGTTGGGTTGGAAAAATACAACCCACTTATATGCGGGTCAGATTTCAACCCGGCTCATTTAGACCTGGCTCATGCGGGTTGAACCCGTGGTGAGCCGGGTTGGCCCACCAACCCACCAACCTAATTTTATTTTTTTAATTTATTATTTTATTTATGAAACCCTAAAAAGTAAAATACTCTCTTCACCTCAGTGTGTATACCAAAAAAGTAACATCTGCTCTCACAAAGTGTTTGCTTTCATTTGACGGTGCTCTCACACTCATTTAACTGAAATTCTTCAAGGAGCAGGTAAAACACCCTTCATTTTTTCTTCTCTTTTCTCCACATTTTTGTTTTCTCACTTCTCTTTCTTTTTTTTTTCAAAAACCCTATAATGACAAAAATAGGGGTTTGCGAATTTGTTTTTTGTTCTGGGGGATTTGAAGACATGGAATGATTTTTTCATGTTCTGTCATGCTTCTATCAGATTTTTTTAATTTTATTTAAACAATTTGAATATACATTATTTGAACAAGCTCTTTTTGATATCTTTGAATTTGGAAAATTATGTTACAGATTAAACTATTAATTTTTTGTTGATGTTGTTGAGAACTGGTTCTCTTTTTTTTTTACTAATATTTTTTTTATTGATTGTCAGAATTGTTCTAATATTAGGAAAATATTTATTAGTGAATTTGGAGACAACAAGAACAAGGATCAAGGGTTACAACAATTGATGTGATAAACTACATTCAGGTTGGTTTCACATTTCCTACTTTTGCATATAATATAGTATTATTGTGCTTTGTGCATGCTTGTGCGGTTGAGATTGAAGATTGTTCTGTAGCAAGATAATGACAGAAAGTTTGTTTAAATTTAAATTACAGAAAGTTTGTATTTTTTTTTATTTAAAAAAAATTAAATGGGCTAGTGAGCCAACCCGTTTACCCACCAACCCGTGGTGGGTCGGGCCGGGTTCAAGTTTTTCTGGCTCGCTAATAAATGAGCCGGGTTGGGTTGACTCACTAAGTGACCAACCCGTGGTGGGCCGGGCCGGGTCGAGCCGGGTTACCCGTTTTGACAGCTCTAGTTGCAGTATTTATTAAAACTGCCCAAATTTAGGAGAGGTTATTAAAACCGCGGAAAAAAAAAACCTATTATATTATATCTTTTTTGTAGTGTTTGATGCAAACTAATGTCATAGATGCTTTTTGCTTTGGTTTTAAGCAGAGACAAAACCAAAAGGTTTTGAAAGTTTCAAAATTATCATTTCAAAATTTTTCTTTTTTAGAACAATCCTTATGACTTCGGGTGTTTGCAAATCAATGTCATAGAGTTTTTCTACTTTAATTTTATACAAGAGGCCAAACATTTGATGAAAAAAAATCAACATATTACCACTGAATATTATAATTTTTTAATTTATTACCGGTCTTTAGGCATCGGTCTTATTGCTTTAGTTACTTGAATAATCAAGCTCATGTGTCTTTTGAGTGTTAAAATTTCATGAAAGAAACAGAGGAACCGTTTTTACAGTTTTTTCTTCCTTTCACCTATACAAACCAACTATTGGGTTATTGGACTCCCTTCCTATATGGAGTATAGGTCCAAATAGTGTGGTCTATTACGTCTCACTAGGTTAAATGAAGATGGATCATATTAGTAAGACACATTAGAGTCATTTGAAAAGAGGCAAAAGTCAGAGAAAAAGGAAGAGAGAAAGTCATTCTCGCATAACCCTAAACCTGCATCGGTGTTTTCGTTGCTGTGAAGTCGTTCATCGTTGGATCGAGCTGAGTTTAGGACAGTCAGCTCTAGACATATGGTTCTTCATTCTTACCGTTTGGATCGTCAATCAGATATCTAGTTTGGGAGAAATTGGTCCCGCACCAGAAGCCCTGTTTTGGAGAATTTTCATATTCTTTGTTCTCATTTGTAAGCATTTGTGCTTAGTTAAATTAGCTTATTGAAAACACCATTTGGTGTTATTATTGGAGACTCTCTTTTGTACCCTGTTATTGATCATTGTCTATTTTTTCTTTGGTTTGGATGACTCGTGGTTTTCATCCTTGCATTGAGGGGTTTTTCACGTTAAAAATAGTTTGTGTCTCTTTGTGCTTTGGATTCTATTTTCATTCTATTTGTTTGGTGTTCCTTACAAATTCTCGCAAGAAGGGGAATTGAATTTCTGCTGCGTTATTACACTTTGCTATGTTGTTATATTTTTTGCCCTTTCCCATCACCAAAGTCATTGCACTACATCGTCTCTCGTCTTCTCTGAACGTGAACGTCACTGTTACTATTCTAATGTCGCCGCACCTTTTGTTCGTTGTTGTCGTCATCACACCACACGCTCGTTCTTCGCTTTTGTTGTTTGTCTTCTACGCCATGGTAAGCACAATTCTCTTCATTTTTATGTGTGTTTTTGTGCTTGTGTTCAATCTTGAGACTAATATGATGTTTATATTTATGTTCAGGTAATGTATTTTTATGGTGAGATTGGTGTACCTTTCTAAAACAAAAGTAGTTGCATCTTTGTCCATTGTTATTTGCCTTTCACACTCTCAAGTTCCTATCTTTAATTTTTTTTTTAATATAAGTCTATAATTTTGTAGTACGTTTTTTTATGTGTTGGATATGTGATTAATTACATGTTTAAATATATTGTTATATTGAGTTACTGATAGTGAAATATCGATTGATTTTTTATCGTCGGTAAATTGTCGAAAATTTTTCATTACCCATGGATATTGGTTGTTTTCGATAGATTTTGTCAATGAGTATTTTTGGTTCTTTTTGTAGTGATCGTAAAGCATACTACATGGAACTCCCTCAAATGTTTGTTGGCATCTTCACCCCTTAATCCAAAGAATTTGGGTAGAAAGTCGAAACAAGTTGGCTGGTGAAACATATCTTGTGTGACAAGTTCCTTCAAAATTCTTTCTCAATTATCAACCATTTAAGATATTAGTGCAATAGAAAAATAACTTTATATAAAATCTTGGACCAGGTTGGTTTCCAAGAAAAGAGAAATGGGTCGACATGCTTAAATGTTAAGTTTTTCCTGGCCAAAACCTATATATATATATATATATATATATATATATATATATATATATATATATATATATATATATATATATATATATATATATATATATATATATATATATAAAATCTTTTGAAAAATTAAAGAGAAAAAGAAAGCGAAGTAATGTAACGAAACCCAATGGTGTGCCAAAAGGGTTGCTATTTGAAAACAACATTTTTGTTGCAATAAATATTGATCAAAATTTAATAAGTTAGGTAATCCGTGTTGAATCTCACAATGACACAATTGTTGAAATATACCAATTACAATACATCATTTTCTAAAAAAAAAATACAAGAGAAAAATGAGTTTGTTTGATAATGAATTAATAATCATAAAACCAAAAAAAGTGATAAAATAAATTAGAATAAAATAACGAAAATTTAAATAACTAGATTTTTTAAATAAAGAAAACTTTAAGTGTTCAAATAATTTTAAAGAAAATACATCAATTTATAATAATTACAAAAAGTAAAAGAAGCTTTGAACGAAAATAAAAAGTTTTAAACTGTTTAATTAAATTGAAAAATAAGAACCATAAATAAATGAAGATGTCAAGAAGTATATAACTGACACGAGTGGAAAAACGCTGATTAACGTTAGTTATTTTTTACTTTTAACGTCTGAAAACCAACCGACGTCAATTCCAATGACGTCAACGAGACGTCGGAAATCAGTATAATCTACGTCTATCGTGACGTCAATCACTATCATGTCCGACGTCACTAAACGTCGGAATTGGACGTCTAAAGACATCATGTCGACGTCGGTCTGGCCAATAGCCGACGTCTACGAGGCACTATAGATGTCGGTGTATACATTAACCGACGTCTAATCCAATGGTTGTGTTTTAGTGCAGTTTTGTTCCCGTCTTTGGATAGCCTAGTAGCACAATCTCCTTTTGCTAGTTTTCCCACAAAAAAAGTTTGCGTATTTTGAATTTCTTATGAGTCCTTTCAACCCAAAATTGAACCTGGATTGTTGCTTAGTTCCATTTTCATCCGCAAGAGGGAAAAATCACGGTGAAACGATAACTAGACAACGACCCAGAGTCATTTTTGAGTTGAAACGACCAAAAGAAATTGACAAGACGCGGCTTTTTCTGTGAGGCAGCTAGCAAATGGAGAATGTGTTACTACGTTACCCCAAGAAAGGAACAAAACTGCACTAAAACACAACACAAAGAAAACCAATTTTAATAAGTTGAATCAGAAGATAATCGATGAAAGACTAAACAAGGTTTAAACGGTAAGCATAAAAAAAAACCACGCACCTGGGATGCCGCAAGAGAGAAAAAGGAAAGGAGGAAGACGATAAAGATATCATAAACAACAATAGAATGCTGCAAGAGAGAAAAAGAAGAGGTGCCGCAAGCGAGAAAAACAAGAGGTGCCGGAAGAGAAAAAGGAGAAGAGGAAGACGATATCAGAAACTGAATGCCGCAAAGAGTTTGCGGTTTATTTAAAATGAAATTGGGCGTCGGTTGCTCCAGACGCCTACGTCTATAGTCACATAGACGTCGGTGATCTCACTAACATGACGTCCAAGTTAACATTTAAAGTGACTTTTTGAATACCCATTAGACATCGGTGTCGAGGGGATCCGACGTCTAGGAAGCTGAACCGATTGACGTTTGATTTCCTGTTAGGAATGTTCACGACAGTTGTGATGTGGCGCCGACGTCTATAATAACGTAGACGTTGGTGCCCTTCTAGCCGACGTTGAAGTCCCTCGAGTTTGGTGAACATAATTAATTACAGGCACATAGATGTGGTCTTTTGACTACGTGACGTCTATAGAATTACGTGAAGAACATTAATTGCAACCCAGTAGACGTCGGCACCCGTTAACACCGACGTCACTGGACTGTCTTATCACCTACCTCAGGCCATTAGACGTCAGTTTGTGGCAGTGTGGACGTTTACAATATCATAGACGTCGCCTTAACTTAAAATCGACGTCTAGTTTACCAAGCTACTTACGATAATGCCACCGTCCACTCATATACATCGGATTATCAGAAAACTGACGTCTACTAAGTGACGTTAAACAACGTTTTGGCACTAGTGTAAAGGTCATCATATAAACAGAAACTTAAATTCAGCTAAAAATTTATTTATATCCAATTATGAGAAAAAGTGAATGGACACACGACTAACATTGAAAATATTAAAGTGAATGTAGTATTAAATAAACAAATAAAATAAATTATATGTCAATTTTGAAATTATTATAATATATTAAAGATAATGGTGAATGACATGAGTATAAAAGTAATGTATAATTAAATATGAGAAACTGAGATTAAATATAATAAAATAAAATCATGATGCAATTATGAAATAAAAGTTAAAATAAAAAAATTCAAATACTAAATTTAAATTAAATGGTTAAACAAGTAATTAAAGGAAATTAAATTAATAATATAGATGAATAAAACAACTTGAAAATATAAAACTAAAAAATTTAGATAAAAAATGCAAATTATATTAATAAGAGAACTAATAATAAAAAAGTTATAGAGACTTTTGTTATTTAACTCAAACGAAACGTTGGTCCTTATTATTTCACTCAAACTAAAACACACATCATCATAGTTTACATATAAGCCACTTAAAGTATTTAAACAAACAAGAGAAAATTATACATATGAAGAAAACAACATAGTAGAATACATGCATGCATGGACCAAGTAGCAGATGCTACTGAAACCAGTTATTCTGGGAAGATGATAAAAGAACTTCAACGCAAATCTACTTTTGAACCCAAACAACATGATCCGTAGGAAGAAAGTGACAGACAGGAATAGTTCCCGGTTTAACCTTGAGCACTTGGAAGGCCAGATGTTTCGGGTTCCATTGTGATGTATCAGTGTGGCACACCCTTTCCATAGTTCTCTCTTCCCTTTTCATAGTACTCGCCTCCCTTTCTATAGTAGTCCTCTCCCTTTTCATAGTACTCCTTACCCTTTCCATAGTACTCCCCACCCTTTCCATAGTCATCCTCTCCCTTTCCATAGTTCTCTCCACCCTTTCCATAGTCCTCCCCTCCCTTTCCATAGTACTCTCCACCCTTCCCATAGTACTCCCCACCCTTTCCATAGTTCTCCCCTCCCTCTCCATAGTCCTCCCCTCCCTTTCCATAGTCTTCCCCACCCTTTCCATAGTCTTCCCCTCCCTTTCCATAGTACTCCCCACCTTTTCCATAGTCTTCCCCACCATTTCCATAGTACTCCCCACCCTTTCCATAGTACTTCCCACCCTTTTCATAGTTCTCCCCTCCCTTTCTATAGTATTCCCCACCTTTTTCATAGTACTTCCCACCCTTTCCATAGTTCTCATCTCCCTTTCCATAGTACTCCCCTTCCTTTCCATAGTTCTCTCCACCTTTTCCATAGTCATCCCCTTCCTTTCCATAATTCACCCATTTACTTCCATAGTTCACCCTTCCCTTTTCATAGTTCACCCAATCTGCAAAATCGTGAATGCATTGTTCTTAGTTTATAATAAGCCAAACCAGTTTCTGCAACTTATAATCCACTTATTCTTGTTCACTCATATTACTTTTTTTTTGCATAACTTTTTACTTTCTTCTGCACAACTTAATGTTATCGATTCAACAGTAATGATTAAGTCTGATTTCTCTCATTAACTAACTTTTTTTTACTTTAAAACTAGTGATTTCTCTCACTTTTTCAGTCCGATATTCACAGTTTTTTTATTAAATACTTAATAAAAAGCTATTCTTTTATATTTTGTACTTAACTCTTTTTAAATTATTCTATATTTTAAAATAAAATATTTTATTGATTTTGAGTAATAGGTGTATAGTAAAAGATTGAGTATAAATATATCATTACTCATTATTAGTTCTTGCATAAAAAACAAAAGAGGGCATATTAATTATGTTAGTAAAGAGTGCAGTGAAATCTAAGTTTTGAGAAGACAAAAAAGTAACATTTAATAACACGTACTTACATGCATAGGAACCACGTATGGTCATAATTTATGATTCGTTTAATGAATTTAAACGAGTCGATAATACAATAACGTGTAATTTATTGTTAAAAAGTTGTTATAAAACATTGTTAACTTATAATAATGACCCAAAATTAATTACAGTTTATAATTTTGAAGGACACAGGGAAAAACATTTAGATTATGATATAAATAAAAATTACTAAAATATTTTTTTATTAAATTTATAAAAGAATATATTTTCAAGAAATGATTATAAAAAGTATTTACTAAATTTAAAAGGTAAAATGATTAATCAAATAGTTTATATTAGTAGAGATAACATAGATAGGGAAATATAAAAAAAAGGGTTATCTAGCAGTTACAATCCCTTATTAATTTCTTTATTAATATTTATAAAAGACAATGAAAAAGATAGTAGTACATATTAAAGAGTAACAGTGTTTCAAAATGTATACGAAACATTGCTACTGAGAAGAATATGAACTAACCAGGATGAAGAACATCAGTGACAGCTTTTGGAATTGCTGTATTAGGAAGCACCGACTTCCAGTAAACTTCAGGAGGCAAAGCACCGTGGGTTACCACCACTGCAAACTGTAAGTGATGATGTATTAAAAAATATCTTCACTATTTTATTAATATGTATATTTAAAATGGATACATATATATAGATACAAACTATAACATGAACAGAGTATAATACTTGTTAGAAAATGTTAAAAGAACATTTTTCTTAATTGAATATATACATATATAGAGAGAAAGACAAAACAGTATAGATACTGATTTAATATGCAGGAAGTTAAAATAATAAGCACACACACACACACACACACATATATATATATATATATATATATATATATATATATATATATATATATATATATATATATATATATATATTTAGATGTTGAAGCTTACAGTGAGTAAAGCAAAAATGGGAAGGAGAAGATTTTCCATGTTGAGCTTGGTATCTTAAAGAGAAAATCTGTGATGAATGTAAGCAAATATGGAGAGAAGTGTGTTCTTTGGAGAGGGTTGGCTAAGAGTATTTATATACATAAATACATAAATACACAGTTATAATAATTAATTAAGAAGAATACGTTCTAGAAAGAGTTCCTTATATGATTACGCAATATTTAATATACTTCAACTGTCACTGGTTGCATTGGACGTACTAGTACAGAATTAGCCTTCTAAATCGTGTAATAAGCTTTAATGAAATCGCAGCAAGATGCGGTGATAATTTTATAAAGTTTACGAATTTATAGAATTTGATTTCTAAAGAATCTATACATTTTGATTTTGGTTAATAAAAAACTAAAGTTTAAAAGTCTGCAAAGTTTTTAAAATATCTTAAAAAATCGCGTTATTTATTTATTTATTTATTTGGGAAGTGACATATATTTTCAGTGATTTGATCAATTGAAGTTATATCTTGGTTCTAGTTTGGTCGTGAGCGACAGAAGCTTAAAATTCTGTTAAATTCTTAAAATATTTTCAAAAATTGTATTTTTTTTATTTATTTATCTAAAAAGACATTTCAATTGTTTGACCAACCAATTAAGCTTTCTACTTCGATTCTATGACTAATCGAAGTCATATCATCTTTCGAAATTGACAGTTTTAATTTATTATTTGTTTGAACTTGAGTTTTATGCAGAACTGCATAGAGACTTTCGAAAATGACAATTTTAATTTATAACTTGTTTGAAAAAGACTTATGGCCTTGGTTTGATGCAAAACCAATGCTAGATGTTTTCTGCTTTGGTTTTACACAGAGACGAAGCCAAAGAATTGTTGAAAGTTTCAAAATTACCATTTAAAAGTTTTTCTTTATGGCTTGGGGTGGTTGCATAACCGGAGTCTTTTTGCTTCAATTTTGCGCAAAACTGAGGCCAAACATTTGATGAAAAAAATCAACATATTACCATTGAAAATTACAAATTTTTATTTTATTAACAGTCTTTAGCCATCAGTTTTACTAATAACAGATACCGTAGAGGTTTTATTGCTTTAGTTATTTGAATAACCGAGTTCATATATTTTTCGATTGTTAAAATTTCATGAAAAAAACAGAGAAACCAAGTTTATAGTTTTCTTCTTCCTTTCACCTATGCGAACCAACATCGTTGCACTACATCGTTTCTCAACTTCTCCAAACGTGAACATCACTGTCACTATTATGATGTAGTCGCACCTTTTGTTCGTTGTTAACGCCATCAACCACTCGCTCGTTCTTCGCTTTTTTTTTGTCTTCTACGCCATGGTAAGCGCAATTCTCTTCATTTTTATGTGTGTTTTTGTGCTTGTGTTCAATCTTGAGACTAATATGTTGTTTATGGTGGGATTTTGTATCTTTCTAAAACACGAGTACACTAGTGCAAAAACGCTATTTAACGTCACCCCTTAGACGTCGGTTAAGGGTAAGCACGACGTATATTGATGACCGGTGGCATTTTCGTAAATAAGTTGGCTATATAGACGTCAGTTAGAAGGTGCCCCAATGTTTATAATATTTTAGACGTCGGGGCCCCTCCTAACTGACGTCTATATGTCTGACAGGTGGGTGAAGAGTCATTTCTTTTAGTCACTTTTTGACTCCATTTAGACGTCTAATCCCGCCACTCCGACTTCTAAAGCACTTTAGACGTCTGTTATTATGGGAACCAACGTCTAAACCCTAAATCCAGAAATTTAAAAAGTCACTTTTTGACTGCATTTAGACGTCTGATCCCGTCACTCCGACTTCTAAAACACTTTAGACATCTGTTATTCGGGGAACCGTCGTCTAAACCCTAAATCCAGAAATTTAAAAAAGTCACTTTTTGACTTCATTTAGACGTCTGATCCCGCCACTCCGACTTCTAAAGCACTTTAGACGTCTGTTATTATGGGAATTGACGTCTAAACCCTAAATCCTGAAATTTAAAAAGTCACTTTTTGACTCCATTTAGACGTCTGATCCCGCCACTCCGACTTCTAAAGCACTTTAGACGTCTGTTGTAAGGGGAACCGACGTCTAAATGTCTGCATTAAAACACTGCGAATGCGAGGCAGTAGTTACGTGCACTCATTGTTCATCATCTTCCTCGTGTTTTCTCTGCACAAGCTACGTTTTTCAGGTTCGTTTTCTCACTTTTGCACCGTTTAAAATTAATTTTACTCTGATTACATTACTCTTTGATGATTTATTTTCATTTGAACCAATTAAAATGCGTTTTCATTGAGTTTTTGTGCAGTTTTGCTCATGTCCTTAGGCAGCGTTCTTGGACGGCGATTTCTTGCGTTTTGCACTCCTCTAATTCCCTCCACTACATTATCAAACCGTCCAATACAAAATAAGAACATACAATCCATTCTCTTCAACTAAAATATAAAGTAAACTCGAATCACCATGACCTAGGAGCAACTCGAGGGGCCTCAAGTGGAGAAAGATCCTATCAAATACGGCGACATTTTAGACGTCTGATCTATAGAGTCTGACGTCTATATAGACATCTGACCTATATAGTTTGACGTCTATATAGATGTCTCACCTATAGGGTTTGACGTCTCATTTAACGTCACTCGAATAGACGTCGGTTCGAAATCTGACGTTTAAAGCCCAAAATAACCGACGTTAAACAACGTTTTTCCACTAGTGGTAGTTGCATCTTTTTCCATTATTATTCGCCTTTCACGCTTTCAAGTTCCTATCTTTATAATATATTTTTAATATAAGCCTATAATTATGTAGTACATTTGTTTATTTTTTATGTGTTGGATATGTGATTAATTGTATGTTTAAATATATTGTTTTGTTGAGTTACCCTTAGTTTCCTTTTTGAGAATCAAAACAAAAATTATTACTCTTTCCATGTTTTTGAAGAAATCTACTTTTTTAAAAAATAAATATGAAAGGAGACAATACTAATATTGAATATTGGAGAGTTGTCAATGTCTTAAAGCTTGCATCGGGGACAAAAAAATGAATATTACCCTCATTCAGTTATGGGTGATGTAAGCCTTTGATTCTTTATATAAAATTGATTTATCTTGTAACTTATATCTAGTTAGTAATATTTGCATTGAATCAATTTTTTTTCTTCATTGTTTGGAAATCATATACATTAATTGAAATTATTGTGTTTTGTTCAAAAACTCAAGACTCGTCTTTTAGTTCTCGACAAGTCCATTCACTACATAATAAAAGTTTGTGCAAAATATGTGATAGAAATGTGCAATAGTATGTAATTGTTAGGATATCATAATTTGTACACTTGGATTGATTTTGGCTTATCATTCTATTTTTATTTGAAAAATATATAATATGGTTTATTCTTGTGATATGGTTACTAGTTTTGATATGCACATCTATCTTTGTGATGTAGGATGCTATAGAAAAAAGAAAGATATATAAAAAAATGATTACAGTAAGCATCAATTATGGAAAAAATTGTAGGAGATAATGGAAGCTAAATATCAATAAAAAAATACTTTCAGCTTCGATTATTAAGAAAACCGAAGCAAAAAAATTTCCTATATGACCTTGATTCTGGTTGTAACCGAAACTAAAGATAATTAAAATTAAATAATTATTTTAAATCAAATATGACTATGGTTTGTTTGTAACTACAACAGAAGAAAAAGAAAGCTTTTGGCAACGGTTCTAAAATAAATGGATCATAGATCTTAAATAATGATCTAATTTTAAAGCTCTATGACAATGATTTTTGTTACAACCAAGACCTAAAGTCCTTTAAATTAATTAATTATTTTTAATCATATAGGATTTATGGTCTTATTGTTTTTAGAATAATTGCTAAAAGCCTATTTTTTTTATTTGTTTTTTTCGGTTTAATGCTTCAGTTTTTTTTATCCGAACAAAATGCGAACTTTTCTTTTATAATCGAGATCAAAAATATTTTTTTATTTTATCTCATCTTAATATGTCTTGATTGTAAAATCACTATCAATTATCGAAAACTTTAAATAAGTAGCGGAACAATATGGGTATCATACAGGATTATTTTGAATTTCTTTTTCTTTGCTACACTTAACCTAATCATACTATTATGTATGTATTCATGTATACTCTCATGGGAGTAATTGTAACACAAGTTAATTATGTTATACAAATAAGATATAAAAGAAATGTTTGCACAATAAAATTATAAGTATGTTTAGAGATAAAATAAAAAATAAGTAATTTTTCATACGATAAAACTAATTTATACATAAAAAAAAAGTATTAGTGGAATATTAAGGACATGTGTAATTAAGCTATATCAATATCTTTAATAGTATGTTTTGGTTATGGTCTATGAAATTTCTTAAAATAAATAAGTTTTAACAAGAAAAAGTTTTGATATGGTTCATTCTTAGAAAAGTAAAGCTATTAGTGAAATATTGATTATGTATATTTCCTAAGGTGTTTCGTGGGGATATGTGTAATTAATCTGTATCAAAATATTTAGTATGTTTTTATGATTATGGTCTATGAAATTACTTTAAATAAATAAGTTTTAGCCAAAAAAAGTTTTGATATGGTTCATTCTTAGAAAAGTAACGCTGTTAGTGGAATATTAATTATGTATATTTCGTAAGGTGTTTCGTGTGTCGTGAGGATGTGTAATTAAGCTATATCAAAATCTTTAGTATGGTTTAATGATTATGGTCTATGAAATTACTTAGAATAAATAAGTTTTAACAAAAAAAGTTTTGATATGGTTCCGTGAACTTACGCTATTAGTGGAATATTAATTATGTATATTTCGTAAGGTATTTGGTGTTTCGTGTGGATAAGTGTAATTAAGCTATATCAAAATCTTTAGTAGGATGTTTTTGATGATTATAGTGTATGAAATTACTTAAGATCACTAGTGCAGTGCAGGAAAACGACCTCGGTTGTTTTTCCTTATACGTCGCGGTTTACGAACCACGGCATATGCAGGTGCGGTAAAAGGTTTGTGACAATAGGTCGCGGTTGCAACCGCGACCAAAGGTTCTGGCAATAGACCGTGGTTTCACAAAGAACCGTAGCCAAAAGTGTTCTTAAGAAAAAAAAATAAAAAAACGACAGGCTTTATACCGCGGTCTTGGTCACAACCGCGACATATGCCCTGACTTTATACTGCGGTTTT
Source organism: Vigna mungo (assembly GCA_036885675.1). Classification (NCBI taxonomy): domain Eukaryota; kingdom Viridiplantae; phylum Streptophyta; class Magnoliopsida; order Fabales; family Fabaceae; genus Vigna; species Vigna mungo. Next base: position 39,208,204 of record CP144699.1, on the reverse strand, counting down.
GGTAACAACCACGGCATATTCTCCTGCAGTTTTTTAAAATAGCAGGTCTGTTTTTGTGATATCCAGTACTACAAAAACAGACCTGCATATGAAATAATATTCAAATTCAATTTCAACACATCAAACAGATGTTCAAATGTATTTTAACATCACATAAAATACAAAGTCTAATAAAACACAATCTAATAAAATAGAATGTTTAAATCTAATAACTATGCTTATTATATAATCTAATGAAATATTTTGCAGCAACTTTCCTTATGAATGAAATTGGCTTCTCAGGAACTAGTGTGTAGTCTTGATCCTCTGCACAAAACAATTGATATTAATAAGTGTATATGAATTCCAAATTTTGGAGAAAATCAAAATTTGTTAGATTTAAATATTACCATTTCCCAGCCTCTTGTGATATGAGAACGAATAATCTGGGTCATCCAATACATTACATAGTATCCGCACTCATATGACCCACTTTGTCTGTTACACTACAATAAATCATCACAGTTGTAAATAGTTAGTGAAAAACATTAAAACAAAACAACTATAAGAAAGTATGGCTTTAGCATATGTCAAACCTTGAGAGATATCCATGTCATCTTTCTAGTGTTTGTAATTAATCTCCCAACCATCATCATACTTGCTGGAATAGAACTATATATATAAAAAAAAAAGGAGTTTTAGCATTCCTTTATATAAAAAAAGAAAGTCCAAACATTGAGGTTCTTACCAATCAACTAGTTGTCTCAGATTTGTGGGAGGAGGCTTGTGCAATGAGCAGAACCATAAAGCATATCTCTCGTGCATAGAAATAACAAGAAGCTGCCAATGGCGCCTAAAATTCATAATATTAACTATTATATTTAAATTCACATATGGAACTTTATTATGTTAACAAAGTTCACTTACCCGGATATATAAGGCAACAAATATATTTTTTTTCCGCTTGCAAAATTTCTTATGAAAGTTGTGTTGATGTGATCAAAATCATTTGATTCGTGAAGGAATTGGGGATCAATAAATCCATAATAATCAGAGTGCCCCAACTTGTTACTGGTCCCACACAAATACCTGAAATCAAAAGTTAACTTTGATATAAGGATACTTGATATACAAATCAATTTTATATATAAATAATTGCTCAAAGACTTACATCATCCATAGCTGAATAATTGTAATAGTCAACTCTTGTGTCCCGAAGCAAACTCTCTGACATCTAAGCCATGAAGGTATAATGGGACCTCAGATTGTGACCCAAATACATTAGCATCATATTCAACCTCCAAAAGGCTTATCTTCAAGGATGTCAACAAGTAGTTGCAATGAACCAAGAGGATCATCCACAGATAGAGGAATCTTCTCTTGTGCTTGCCTCTGTTGTTACATGGAAAAATAAGATAAGTTTTGACATCAACAACATGTAAACTTTAAAATTGAGAAGTGTAAAAAAGAATTCCATACCGGGGGGTCAGAAACATCACCAATCAAATGTTTAGGCCAAGCGATAAAGGACTTCAATGCTTGTTTCATAGTAAAAATCTCATCTGTGGCGAGAGGAACTAAGGCATCTGGTATGATCATTTCGTCTACTGAGACCTTCACCTCATCCTCTGATAGCGCTATACCATGAACAACAGTCACTGCCTTAAACACTGTTCCATGAGCTACCAGGACCATCTCGGTATCGTCTAAAATGTATAGCAGACATGGACTAGCGTCGGCCATGTCATCCCCTGGGACGACTGGTGCTGAACAACTTCCTTTCCCGCTTCTCCTTGTCAGAGTAAATGTTAGATTATACAAAAGATAGAAATAATTGCACATAAATGTTTATTAAGTTTACCTGTGGGAGGCACAACATGTTCCTGTTCCTGTACAAGAGATGGCACCGGGCGCATGCCATAGGTCTCAACATGCTGCTGAAACATGGAGCTGAACTCACTATACAATTTAGCCCTGAGCTCTTACCTAACCTTGTTTGTGATCTCATCCGTAAGGTCAGCTCGAACCTTTTTTGTGATCTCTTGTGTCAGTCTTTCTCTTTGTTCTTCGCTGTATGCATATGAAGGCTGACGAGAAGAACTCCCAAAATAATCTCGAATTCCTACTCCAGGACCAGCAGCACGTACACGTCCAGGGTGCTCAGGTCGTCCAATCACAGCGGTAAGAATATCCTAGCGACCTTTTGGAGTGAATTGACCTTGGGAGCTCTTCTCAACCAAGGAGTCCTGTAACATTACAAAACACCATTATACTTTAAAAAGTTCTATCTAGTATGTATAATGAAACTATTATTATTTTAGGAACAATGGTAACTTACAATTCTTTCAGAAATTTCACGTGTAGTGTCAGAAGAGTAGGTGCCCGATCGTTTCAAACAAGTCAACTTCCATTTCTCATGTCGAGAAGGTGGAGAAGGAGGCTGAGGGGAGCTACCACCCTGAGATGGTGGTCTAGCATCTGCCTTTTGCTTCATTAGTTTCTCCTCAAGCTTCCTATACCCACCACGAGATAATAGGTGAGGGTTTTTGTTTTGAGCACTTGTTTGTTGTGCTTTGCTTCTTTTTGCCTATGACATATATTTAATTAATTAGTTCATATGATATACATTTGTTAATGATGAATTGGATAATATCAACTATACTAACCTGTCATTCCACTGTTTTCCGACTCTGTTCAAAAAGCCGCCAAGTTTCCTCATCCATGAACTTATATGTAGTTAATGGAGACTTATTTTTATGGCTTCCAAAAATATATCTCGAGGTCAACTTACTTTTAAAATTTCTGAAGTTTTCAGCAACAGTTGATAAACACTTATTTCTAAGTGTTGCGACATTTGGAATATCAAATGTCAGCTGAAAAAAACATAATAAAGTTGTATCAGTACAAAATTCTACAAATAAACAAACTCTAATTGAATGATATAAATAACTTATCAATATATCGTTCCATATAATGTTTCGTTCAACCTCGGACACATGGTCAAAAGATGGAGTAAGAATACTAATCTTTTCACGTGTCACTACTCCAAGGTATGATCGAAAGTCATCTGCATAAGAGCCAGTTACCACACCCGTGATCATGTTAACATCCACGATGTTTTTTCACCACGATTCTTTCTGATCAAAAGTTGTTTCATCCTGGTGGGTCCTCTAGTGGATCTGGAAGGGGGAGCCTCATCCCCTGAAAAATGTGGATGATCAGCCATATATCTGTCAACATAAATATCAACATGAAATATTAATAAAATACTTATGTAATATCCAACATGACCCAACATGAAATATTAATAAAAGACTTATGTAACAACAAGAAATACTTATACAGAAATTGAAAATTCATACATAAAAATATGGATTGATCATATGTATATTCCCTCATCATGATCTGACCAAATTGTATGTACATCGTCGTCAACTAGAGAATGTTCATCAAAATTTGTTACAGTTTGAAATGAATGGTTGTTAGCAATATGAATATTAATCAAATTGTCTTCGTTAACTTCAATTTGTTTTTTTGCCTTGAAGAGCGACATACCAATGGTCAGACGCAGGATCTTTGACATAAAAAACCTGAGATGTTTGATTTACCATGATAAACGGTTCGTCTCGGTAACCCACCTTTCGAAAATCAACCAGTGTCATACCCGATTCATCTATTTTCACACCACTCTTATTGTCAAACCACTTAAATTTGAACAATGGAACAAAAAACTTGGTGTAATCAACCTCCCATATCTCTTCTATTATACCATAATATCTCATTGATCCAAGTACAGGAGATTGATCTTTTGATGTAGAAAATTGAAGCGACTCAGCTTCTAAACTTACTCCACTATTTTGTACTGTGCTTTTATCATCCAAAGTCTTCGTATAGAATGTGCAATTATTGACTTCATAACCTGTACAACATATAACATCAATCTTTAAACCATTTGCAAGTCACAAAAGAGTTTCAGAACAATGTGGCTCTTTGTGAATTTCAGATTTGAACCAAGACATAAATGTTTTGTTATGTTCCGTCAACTGCCATTTCTCTTATTGTCTTGGATTTTTATTCTTCACAATGGCCTTGTGTGCTTACAAAAAAGGTATCACCTCATCTGTGTTGTTCAATATATAAAGATGCGCTTGCAACAATTCTTCGCAATCTTTTGTCACCACTTTCACACCTCGGATGCTTTTACTTGTAGAACATTTGGAAGACCATGATGTGCGAGGAACTCCGATTGGATTCGTTGATGTCATGTAATCTGAACAAAAGTCGATACTTTCTTCAGCAATATACCTTTCAATCATTGAACCTTCAGGACGATATGGATTTTTAACGTACTCTTTCAAAATCTTCATATAACGCTCAATAGGATACATCCATCTTAAGCATACCGGTCCGCACAACTTGATTTCTCTAACCAAATGAACAAGTAAATGTACCATGATGTCAAAAAAAGATGGAGGGAAAAACATCTCTAGTTGACACAAGATGATGACAATCTCGTCTTGAAGTTCATCTAACTTTGTAGGATCAATGACTTTACTACATATTGATGAGAAAAATGAACACAACCTGTTTATGGTTTGCCTAACATTTTTGGGCAAAATTCCACGAATAGCCACCGGTAACAATTGTTGCATTAAGACGTGGCAATCGTGAGACTTCATGCCAACAAGCTTTAAGTCCTGCATCGACACTAAACTCTTCATATTTGAAGAGTATCCTTGTGGTACTTTGATACTCTTTAAACAAAGGCAAAAACTTATCTTCTCTTGTCTAGACATTGTGTAACATGCAGGGGGCAAATAAGTACGTTTACCAATCTCCTAGGGTGCCAACTCTTCTCGGATATTCATGTCAACCAAATCCAAACGAACATTCACTCCATCTTTTGTCTTTCCCTGAATGTTGAGTAGTGTACCAATCAAGTTATCACACACATTCTTCTCTACATGCATCACATCTATGCAATGTCTAACATCTAACTTTGACCAGTATGGAAGATCAAAGAATATTGATTTCTTCTTCCAAGGGTTCGTTACAGATGACTTCTTGGATGTTTTCCCAAATACATGATGTATTTTATTAACTTTTTCAAGAATTTGAATGCCAGTAAGTGAATTTGGTGCTTCGTCCCTCTCTTGATATCCATTGAATGCTTTTGTTAACCTTCGATATGGATGATTACGTTTTAGAAATCTCCGATGACACAGATACACTGTCTTTCTTCCGTGTTTCAATTGATTAGCTGTAGTGTTTTCTTCACAGATAGGACATGCTTTATGACCCTTGACACTGTATCCTGACAAATTACCATAAGCTGGAAAGTCATTAATGGTGCAAAATAACATTGCACGCATCACAAAGGTTTCAGAAGCGAATGCATCAAATATTTCAACCCCATCAATCCACAATAACTTCAAGTCTTCAACTAGTGGGCTTAGATAAACATCTATGTCATTTCCAGGCTGCTTTGGACCAGATATCATCATAGACAACATCATGTACTTCCTTTTCATGCACAATGCAGGAGATAAGTTGTAAATTATCAATATAACTGGCCAACAACTGTGATTGGTACTCAGATTAGCAAATGGGTTCATTCCATCAGTGGCTAAACCAAGCCTAAGATTTCTACACTCTTTACCAAATTGGGGGAATTGTTGATCAATATTTTTCCATTGCTTTGAATCAGCTGGATAACGAAGCAGCCCGTCAATTTTTCTCTCATATGCATGCCATCTAAGGTTTTTAGCATCTTTGGGATTCACAAACAAACGCTTAAGTCTGGGCACTATTGGAAGGTACCAAACTACTTTCAAAGCAGATCCATTTTTTTCTATTTGACCATTATCTTCACTTTTGGTTTTTGACTTGTATCGTGATAAACCACATTTTGGACACTTTGTCAAAAATTCAAACTCTTTCCTATATAAAATGCAGTCATTAGGACAAACATGTATCCTTTTATACTCCATACCCATTGGACAAAGAATTTTCTTCGCATCATAATTACGAGTGGGTAGTGTATTTCCATCTGGCAACATTTCATTCAACAACGTCAACAATTCTATAAAACTCTTATCAGCCCATCCATTGCTCCCCTTCAAATTCATGAGCCTTAACACTGCTGAAAAAGCGTATGAACTTAGTTGAACCGACATACAAAGGTGTTTCTGCATCAGTCGACATCGTCTCATACACATGAGCTTTGGCAAAATTTTCTGCGCCAACATCGCGGATCATGTCCTCTAATTTGTCTTCATCCGGTCGATCTTCTTCCATGGTGGAATCAATAACATTTTCAGTTTGGGAGTCAATCAGAAAGTGCACTTCTTTGCCGTGCCATATCCATGTTGTATAGCATCTTAGGAAACCATCACAGATTAGATGTTCTCTAATTTTGGTTGCGTTCAACTTTCTCCCATTCAAACAGTTCACACAAGGACATCTAAACTTCACTTCATCATCACTTCTCCCCTCATTACGTTGCGCAAATTGTATAAATTTCTCTACACCTCTCTCGTACTCAGCACTAATGCGTGGTAAATTAATCCAATTTCGATCCATTCCTAAATATTTTAAAATTACAACTATATAATTTTACATATTAAATCAATTCAATCATACAATAAATTCAGTCATACAATCATACAATTAATAAGCAATCAAATGATAAATTCAATCATACAAAATTTTATATTACTAACTTTTAAAAAGTTTCAATAATCTAACAATAAAACAAAATTATTAGTTAAACTTAGTGGATTAGAGTTAACCATTCACACTTTCATCTCTTGGATTTCTCAATTAAATAAAATCTGTATAATCATGTATGTTGTAAAAATAATTGGGAGAAAAAACAATGAAAAATGGAAAGAAAATAAAAAGTAATGGAAAGTAAGTACATATTTATTGATCCTTTTAATTATTTATTTTAACATTTAATTGTATATTGCTTTTAAAACTAATTATGATAAAGTACATCTGTATCCAAATCTATACATGTTTTGAAGTAATTTATTATATAATGTGACGCATACCTAGTAATTTGGAAGATACCTTATAATTTGTTTAACATTTGGGCTTGGAGTTTCACTTAAAAAATATTACAAGTTGGGTGAAAACGTGGGAGTACTACAAGGTTCAAATACTAAAAAACAATAATATCCGTTTAAAAAAATATAAAGTTAAAGAAAAAATGAAAATAATATATGTTCTTAGCTTGATGATAGTGCTATTATTTTATATAATAAAAAGTCCTACAAAAATCAATAACACAAAATTACTTAAAAGATTTTATGACTAACATTATAATTTGGAATGTAAGAAATGGTAGGGATGGAGATCGACCACTAAAAAAAATTAAATTCTGTATAGTTTAGTGTAAATTTGTATTTTTAATTTGTAAAAAAGTTTGGTGCAACTTGGACCATGAGTGGCTTTTCTATTTATATTTTTCTTCTTACTAAATAAGTTTGTTTTTTTTAGAAAAAATATTCTAAGGAGAAGAAAAATTCAAAACTACTTTCCTGCTAACAATGTCTAGCACATTGTGGAATTTGTGGTCACACTCCTCTGTTTCACTCATCTCTATGATCTCTTATGTTTTTTAGTGCCTCACGTATTACCACCACAACAATCAATCTTTATTTCAATCTCAGAATCTACTTTTTTCACTACTTCCATATTATGCTTTTACAATTTAACTCCTTCCATTTTTAATTACAAAATTCAATCTTCTTAATATCACAAAACAACAGAGGATGCTTTTGTGTGAGTCTATTATATTCAATCCATTCATTGAAAAAAAAAATCAAAAACAAGAAATGTGGCATTCTTTATAGCACCAGCTTTATAGCACGACGGTGCCCTCTTCTTTTCAACAGCCGATGGTGAAGGTAGGGATAATCAAATTGAATTCAAGGAATCGCATAAAAACAATTGAAATCAATTGAAACAACATTTCATCAAGAGCAATCAAACATCAAGCAGATATTGAATACAAATCAGGATAGCTTCCATACTTGTTTTGGTTCTCTTCGCAAATAAATTTGGCGCGGCGGAGAAGAAGGGTCGCGACAGAGAACAGGGTCGCAACGTAGAAGCAGGGTCCGGCGCCGGAGACAATTTGGGAATGGCTGGCGTCAATGTGGCGGCGGCGGAGAAGCACGGGTCCGACGGAGACGATGACGATTCGGGAATGGCCGGCGTCAATGTGGAGGCGGACGGAGAAGCAGGAGTCCGACGTCAATGTGGAGGTTGCAGCGCGACGTCAACGGGGGTTTGGGTTTGGGTTTCTGGTTTTCTGAAAATATCGTGGAAGAAGAAAACTGTTCAAAGTTTTTTTAACCTAAGTAAGGGATACTACCGCGGTTCATATTAAAATTGCGACCATAGTGCCGAATAGGCCGCAGTTGTACTGGGAATCGCGGCCTATGCCCATTTAAAAAAAATAAAAATTCAAATGAAATGACAATTTTGAAATATGCAGAAACCTTTATGCCGCGGTTAGGGGGCACCCGCAGTTGTCCTACAAAAAATTTATTGCAGAACATTACCAGGGGAATAGGTCGCGGTTCTGCTGGCAACCACTGCCTATTCTCTTGCAAATTTATTGCAATGCTGAATATTAGGAAATGTCAGAACGTTGCAGGGGAATATACCGCGGTTCTACTAGCAACCGCTGCCTATTCTCCTGCAAATTTATTGCAGTGCTGAATATTGGGAAATGTCAGAACGTTGCAGGTGAATATGCCGCGGTTGCAAATAGAACCGCGACATATTCCCCCAATAATTTATTGTTTTTGTGACGTGGCTTCAAGGGCAGATGTCTAACCGGGGAATAGGCCGTGGTTCTTGGGCCAACTGCGGCCTATAAGTTGGTTTTAATTTCGAAAATGCCACCGCGCAATATTATGCTACGGTTCCTGGTGAACCGTGACATAATGTACGCTGTAAAAAGTCAGTTTTTTACTAGTGGATAAATAAATTTTAACAAAAATAAAATAAAATAAAATTGATGTGGCCCTTTTTTAGAAAAGCAAAGTTTTGTATTTTTAATTAAATTCATTTATTTTTACTCGGATATTGAGTGTGGAGTTATACATAGGTAGTGAGATTCTAATGGTGGTTTGATTGTTCCTTTTATATAGAAAAAGTCTTTTGTTGTTGTTGAAAGGAATAAGATCCACCTACAAAAGATTTTATGATGTTCAAGTCAGTAAGAGAGTTAGGATATTTTATAATAGAATAATGATGATTGTTTATGAAGTGAGTATTCCCTGATAAATACTAGTTATATTTATAGAATCAACATGTGTCGTGTGCCTATGTTCCTATTAAAATAATATTTATTTGGAAATAATAACAATATAAGAAATAATAACATAATGATAAATAATAATCAACATGTCAAACTACTAACATTTAGTTATAATATAATAATATGGCCCAAATAGGCATAAGTTGGACTACTCCATAACGAGGAGACTTAAAGGGTCTTATTGAGTAACACTCTTTAATATATATGTTGGACCGGTAGGAACATAAGCCCCTCTCAGTCTCTTGGGAGTTTGGTTTGGTGTATGAAGTCTTATCGAACCTTGAGCCTACTTATATGGCTTGTAGATGGAGGAACCATGCTTGTAGTTGATGAGCATTGAGGCTGCGTTTGTTCAGTTTGCATTGGTCCTTAAGGCTGAGCTTATTCAGTGTGCACATGGTCGTGGAGGTCAATCTTTACTCATTTGGCCATGTGGGGTTGAGCTTATCTTGGTTATGGAAGCACTTATCCAGCTTGGTCGTTGAGGCCTAACTTTTCTGAGTAACTAATCCAACTGAGCTTATGAAGTAGATTAACCCTAAAGCCAAGCTCCTTGATGGTTTGGCCAAGCTGTTAGAGGTTGACGAACCCTGAGGTCAAGCTCTGAGAGGTAGACAAGCCCTAATGAGAAAGGAAACGCCTTCAATTTGGCATAATCTTCTTCCAATCCAGTTGGCTTCATCATAAAGCATACTAAATGGAACTCCTTCAAATGTTTGTTGGGATCTTCACCTGTAATCCATGGAATTTTGGGTAGGAGATGAATGAATTTGGACTTCAATTCAAATATTCTAGCTTCTTCCTCCAACTATGGCAATTGGATACAAGTTGACTAGTGATATATATCTTGTGCAACAAAATCCTTCAAAGTTCTTTCTCGGTTAGCAACCATTTAAGATATTTAAGCAGTAGAAAAAGAACTTGTAATAAAATCTTAGATCAGATTGGGTTCTCTAATTTCTATTCTCCCCTTTTTTGCAATCTTAGTCTCTTGAAGGTGTTCTCGATTTCAGGATTGTATAATTGTATAGTTCATCCTACATCCCTATTATATACGGATTTTTAGCTGAATGTAATCCTTATATAACACCACTTTATATATGGATTTTGGAGATTATATATGAATTTTGGTCGTATGTAACAATGATTTTTCTTGTAGTGTCCTTCCAAGATCTGGTCAAGCACCATCCAACAATGGTATACCGTGAACAAATATACCATGTCGATTCCCAATAAATTTTATGTCTCTAATAAACATGTTTAAGTATCAATTCTTTCCTAACTAGAATCTTTTTAAACATGCATTGTTACACGACCAAACTTGGGCCAAAAGTTTTTGCAATAATGGTTAACGACGAACACACAACAAAACATTATATTATAAATATCTTTTTTATTTTTTCTTTTTATATATTTATTCTTTTTTTCTTTCTTTCTTTTAAAAAAAAATAAAGAGAAAGAAACAAATGAAAAAAATTAAAGAGAAAAAGAAATTGATGTTAAGCAATGTAACTTAACACAACTGTGTCCTCAACAATGGCTCTATTTGAAAACAATACCAAAATATTGATCTAAATTTAACAAGTTAGTTAACCTATGTAGAATCTCACAAGGATGCAATTGGAGGAATGTACCTATTACAATCATCATTTTCTTTAAACAAAAGACAAAAAAACAAATTGGGTTTATTTGACAATGGATTAATAAATATAAAACAAGAGAGTGATAAAATAAATTGAAATAAACTAATGAAAATTTAAATAACTAGAATTTTTTAAAATAAAGGGAACCCGAGTGCTTCAACCAATTTAAAAGGAAACTGCATCAATTTATAATTATTATAAGAAATTGAAAGAAACTGAAAAAGTGAATAAAAATACCAAGTTCTAAAATGTTCAATTAAATTGAAAACAAGAATCATAAATAAATGAAGATGACTATAAGTATTTGAATGAACACCTAAAAAATGATGAAATAAATATAAACCTAGATTAAGTTGAAAATTTATTTAAATTCAATTATGAGAAAAGTTGAATGCACACATAACTATTAATGTTGAACATGTTAACGAAAAATTGAGTGTAATATTAAATAAATAAAAACAAATAAGTTAGTTGTCAATTTTAGAATGATTGTAATGTATTAAAGACAATAGTGAATGAAAAAGTATAAAGATGATGTATGATTAAATATGAGAAATTTTGAATATAATACAATAAAACTATGGATTCTATTGTGAAATAAAAGGTAAAATAAAATCAAGTACTGCATTTAATAAAATGGTTAAACAAGTAGCTAAAAAAAATTAGACCAAGAGCATAAATGAATAAAACAACTTGAATAATATAAAACTAGAAGATTAAATAGAAAATGTGAAATATATTAATAAAAGAACTAATAAAAAAGTTTCAGAGGCTCCTTGTTATTTGACCTAAACAAAATGTTTAAAAGCTCCTTATTATTTGACTTAAACTAACAATACAACTTAAAATTATAAGGAAATACGAGAGAAAGAAGGGAGGCTTTTTGCCCTAATCCAGGATACATTGTGCTTTGTTTCCATGCTTTATTTATAAAGAACTGACCAAGAGCATTATTACAAAAAAACAAATCTTAAAATTAATTATAATAAAATAAAATTGATTGGAACAGTTTTTTTCTAATTTGAATGATCACAAAATATATTATATTTAATTCTTCAAATTTGTCAGTCTTTAATTACGCTAAGTTGGCTTCTAGTAATTAATATGATTCATTCACAATCTTCATCAACTCCTTGAATTGTTTATCATCCATATCTCTTGTAAGCTGCATAAAATTGAGTCTTGATTTCCATATGTAAATAATCTCATATCACCTTTCTTTTAAAAGAGAAAAAAATATGCAATCAGATGGATGAATGTGTGCCTTAATGCTAAAATCATACAAAATGCAACAAATTTAATAAAATTGAATTATGCTATGTTTTATTAAAAGATTATAAATGCATGATTTATAAAGATAATAGTTAGCTTAGAAAATCCTTTTAGATCAAGAAATAAAAAACATCCTCAACTACGAAAGTTGTTCCTCCACCATTGTCCCTTCTTTCTTTTTCTTTGTATGTTGTTAAATCCAACGTTGTTCTTCTTTTAGAATGCAATAACTTTCTTCTTTTTCTTCTTCCACCGTTGAACAATCTTCGTTGTTCATCTTCACTGAAACTCACGTCCTCATAGTTTGTTGCCACCATTGAACAAAAGTTCTTGAGGACCTCCACTCTTTATGCTAACACCGTTTCTTCATCACCTCCATTTTGTGTTATCTCCTCTCAAACATTAGTGAGTAATTTAAAATTTAGGATTTAGGTAAAAAAAAAACAAAAAAGTATTTTAAAGAAAATATCTATATTAGACTTAGGTTATTATCAAAACCTAAACATAAAAAGAGAGTTAGCTTTCAGTCTCCTTCTTTTTCGATGTCTTAATTGGATCTTTATTTTCGTAAAATTGAATCAAATAAAGGTTTTCTGTCAAATTAATCAAATCCGAGGGTGTTGACGTGACATGCTGTAGTTTTTTATTACGTGACATTAAAAACGTGACTAAACTTTATTTTTTTATTTTATTTTTGAATTAGAAAATGAAGTTTAAAGAGTGGAAACACCTTTTTAAGTAAGGGCAAAGTTGAGAATGAAATATAATTAAGTGTTGAAAGCCCCATTCTCCTCTGTAGTTTCATAATCCAAATGAAATTGGGGAAAGTTGAGGTTTAGGATTCGTGGGATGAGGCAGAAGAGGGTTTCGGCGACGCAGGTGAGTCGGAAAAGGACTACTTTCGAGTATAGAGAAAGAGAGAAGATGATTAAGAAGGCGTACAAAGAGAAGATGATGGAGATGAAGGAGGAGATTCGGTTGAACAAGGTAGAGAAGCAGAAGAAGAAAGAGGAAAGAGAGAAGAAGCAGGAGAATATTCTCAAATCTGGAACCAACCCTAACACCTTGAAGAAGATTGCCAAATCGAAAAACCGAAAGCAACTTAGAGTTGTTCCTGATGAATTTTTCAAAAAATAAATATCTGTATTTGTTTTTTTTTTTTCAACTCAATTTTAATATATTGGTGGATATGATTGTGGAAACAAACTCTGTCAAGGATTTTTTTCTTGGTGGGAAGGAATAATATGTTTTCTCCTTACCAGTATAGTGTAGAAAACTGGTATTAATAAACAAGGGTACATTTTTCAATGGAGACGAATTCTTTGTCAAGATTAACGCCTTTTCTTTGTAAGTAAAATTGATGAATTTGTTGATGAAACAAAGGCAAATTACTAATAGTCCTTACAGGAGCAAGATCCATCTCTGAAATGATGAAATTTACTTGAATCCTTGATTGTGATTTCCCGGTTTCAGATATTTCCTTGATGGCAGCGTGACAATCGTTACAAGCTCGTAGGTTCTTCATCCCTGACTGTGATCTTCATATTGAATAATTAATCTGTTGATTAGCCTTCTTCAACTTTCTCTCAGGAACCCTAATTTCTCAATTGCAGAGGAAGGGACTGTCTTAATTTTTTTTCCCAATTAACCCCAATTTTTTAATTTAAAAATTACAAAATACACGTCAATAATATATAAACTGTCATGTCGTTTAAAATAATACTGTCATGTCATTTAAAATAATACACTAATCATGCCATGTAATTCAAACTTAAACTACGTTTTCCCAATTTGACAGAAGGCCTCTGATTACTTTAATTTTACAAAAACAAAGACTCGATTGAGACGCCGAAAGATAAGAGAACCAATTTGAAATTCTGGACGAAAATAAAAACCTAAAGTGACATTAAACCTAACTAAAACTTAATTTCTTTATGGTTCCCGAAACAGTTTTAAAAATAAGTTTAATAGATTGAGTGATCCCTATTTATACAGATTTGCGTTAAATAGGTCCTGGATTTTCAAATGACTCTGAGTCCTTTTTATGAAAAATTGAATTAATCAAGTCCTTACAGTTATATTTTACAAAAAGACGTTAAAATTTTTGTCTTGTGACTAAGTGAAGTGTCATTTCTTACAGACGTGACATCCCTTCCTTCACCTTTCCTCGTCTTCCCCTGTACCAAACAACCCCAAACCCTCCCTCCTCATCGTCGCCATCTCCCCTTTCTCCGTCGCCCTCTTCCACCGCCACCGTACCGCCTTCCCTGCCGTCTCACTCCTCCTCCCTGAACTCTCCCTCCCTCTCCCCGATCATGCCGCCCAAATCTTTTCTGTGTGTAATTCGTTTTTATTGAGAAGCACCCAATATAGTTCTCTGTTATTATTGTTGGAATAAAATAAAGTTCCACCCAGCGAATGCCCTAAGATGCACCACCTTTGGTCAAAATTTCACCTTCACTCCCTGTCGCTAATTCCTCTCTTCTCTGCTTCGTTGGGTATCTAAATTTCAAACCTTTCTCTTATTCACTATCAAAATTACGCACTGTTAGGTTTTTTGATGTGAAGTTTTAGTTCATATGTTTCATTCCACTGTTTTCTTATTTAATTTTACTCAATTTAAGATTTGTGGATAATGGGGAATGTTTATAAAAGAAATCCCTTCGTGGGTTGGTTTGTGTGCAATTGATGAGGTCACGTGTTTCTTATAAGTGACTTGTGAAAGTAGGAAATTTTGATTTTTGATGGATGCAACGAAGGGATTGCAGGTTCCTTCTTCCTCTTTTTAACATTTCTTCCTTTTTTTTATATTATTTTTGGACAAAAGTAAATGGACGATGGGTTTTGTTCGGAGAAGGGTTGCTTCAATCCGTTTTTCAATTCTCTTTTTCTGAGGGAGAACACTGAGGGAGAACACAATGCTTTGTTCCTCTTTTGTTCTTTCTCTTTCCAATCGTTAATTTTAGGGTTCTTTGATCTCAACGTTCTTCCTCAATCTCAAGCTCCGTTCAATCCAACGACGCTCCTCTGGTGACTCTTCTCCCTTCTCAATCCTCGAACAATTTTCTCTCCGTTAGTTTCACTTTTCCTTTTGTGCTAAGATTATTCTTCTCTTTACTTTTGGGAACACAAAAACAAGCGTTCTGGATGTGAAGAATGCCAATTTCCAGATTTGAGTGAAGGTAATCTAATTCTACTCTGTTCTTTTACTTTTCTGATTTTTAGCTTCAATGAAATTTGCAAATGCTAGCTGTGTCACTGTCGTGTTGTATTTTTATAATCATGTACCATGTTTATGTTTAACTTATAATTCAACGAAGAGAGACTTAATTTACAGTAGATAATAAATTTATCGTGTGGTTGTGTTCAAGGCAGGAGGATTAATTAGGAATGCAGTAAAACCTACATTAGGTGCCAAATATATATCAGAACATATCACAAAGTAGCGTTCATTCCTTGTTTCAAGGAATACTTCAGAATATAACCTATTTGACACGAAACATGCTTGCATGGATTGGGACCTTAACTCTCATCCAAATAAAACACTTGTATCATTAAGAACAAACTTACCAAGGCCTGCATCAGAATCAGGCACAAACTCATGGCCTTCCTTGTCTTTATCCTAAAACTGATCAAGGTCCCTGGGGTGCTGAAGTACTAAAAAAATTCAGGTGAATTAGCAAATTTATTTCAGTTAAGAGGTGCTAAAATTACTTATTGTTGGAATTTATAGTAGAATAGACAGCATGTCTATCATTGTATTTGTTTGTGTGCAGTTGTATCTCTTCATGTTCCACCATCATTACATGAAAAGCAGTAAAATATGTAGTTATAGTTTATCATTTCTAATTATATTTATTTATAGGTGTAACAGAAGACACTACGAAGTTATAAAAGGACGTAGAAAAGCTTTGATGACCTAGATCGAATTTTCAGGTAAAGTATATTATCTGTACTATTCTTATGTGGTACATATAATTTAAGGTTTCCAAATCTGCACTTTATTTTCCCATATTTTCAAATCTTTGAGCTGCTTTCTTTACCTTGTTTTTCCTTCAATTTGCAATTATTTGGTTTTATGCTTAGCATAGTCCATTCTTAGCCTAGTTAATTGTGGTTTTTAGATTCTTTGCAAGTGGTTCTTGCTAGACAGTCCTGCATCTGCGTGGCATTTTCTGTTTTAAATTCTTACACTGCATAACATCTTAATTCTTAGTTTCATGTATATTAGTGGTATTTGAAGCATGGTTTGTTGTTCCACCAATCTCTCCAATAGGTAGCACATATTGATCATGAGACTTGTGGTTGAAGTCGTGCAAGAACACAAATCTTTTAGGAACATCATTGATTCAAGTCTCATATGTTGCAGGAATGTATATACACACACACGCAAATTGGTTCCACTTTGTTGGCAGATTTAAGAGAAACTGTTGTTTGTTATAAAAGAGGAATACTTACCATACATTAATATAAACAAATTGTAAACTAACCAAATTGTTCAAAGTATACTATTAGCCCTATGGCATTAACTTACACTCACGTTATGTATCTCTCTGCCTTCCCTTCATTCACATTGGTTGGAATCAATCTGCTTTTGCAACTGTGTTAAGATTTTACTGCTTCTTCCTCACTTGTACTATTCTATCATCACTCCCTTCACTTCGCACTTTTTCATTGTGATGCCATTTTTATGCAAACTTTAGCCCCTTTTTTATGTCTTCCCATTTTAACCCACCAGAGCGAAAAGTCTAAAGAAAATAACACCAATCAAGAAACTAGAACTTGCATTGATTCTGCACTTAAAAGGTAAAATGACAAGGACAAATTTTTTTTATTTTTTTTTTAATTTTTTTTGTGTTTTCCCTTTTAATATAAGGGGTTTAAGTTGAAGACTCTTTCTATGAGATGAGGGGAAAAAAATTAACTGTGGGGTGATCTAAAGAGAGGTGTGATTAGGGATCTCGTACATGGGGACATGGCTAATAATAATCAATCTTACTCGCTCTTCTGGTAGTTGATAGCTGCTTTTGCTGCTATGTTTCGTTGCAAACATTGTATATGAATTTAGAAAATTTTAAAATCTCAACTTGTTATATGTCATTAGATTTTACTCTTCGTGTTATATTTTCTGTCTTTAACTTAAAATAGGAAAGAAAATTGGGTAAATGAAGGTGGTTTTAGGGGATCGTTCTCTATGAAATTTGGGTATTATGACATCTCAAAGTAAAATACTATTTGCTCATTATACGTTGATGTGTTTTCTTGGAAGAATATTTGGAAACTCCATATATTAGTCGAAGTTAGAGACTTTGCTTATTGTTCGGTGCAGTCCAAACATGTTATGCAGGGGCATACATGTTGTGACGACTTTTGTCTCGTGATGAAAGAGTCAATGAAACATAATGAGATTATCATTGGTCCATATATGTGGAAACAACACAGGGAATGCATTTTTAGAAATACCACTCCAAGTCATGGTCTTGGTGTCGTGGTTAGAGACCTTTTGGACATACCACTTCAATTTAGGGTTTGAGAAAGATCGGAGAGAACATAGCTCAAGTAAGTGTTTCACTAGACAAATTTGGAATTAATGAAATTTAATTTTAATTTCTTTTAAAAAAAATAATTTCTAGATTTGTATGTAATATCGGTATGTAACACTTGCTTCTATTTACATACGGATTATAGCATTTATATACGGATTTTATTCTTAGAAAACTCTCCCGCCACTATGGGCGAAAATTACATACGGATTTTACATATGGATATATCTGCAGGTAAAATCCGTATATAAAATCCGTATGTAACTTTTTTTTGAAGATCCGTATATAAAATCTGTATGTAACTCCCATGTTACATACGGATCAAAATCCGTATATTTGAAGAAAACCAGCAAAAATAAGGACCACCGAATCTATTTAACCTTTTTTAAAATAAAGAAAAGTTTAAGTGTTCAAATAATTTTTAAAAAATACATCAATTTATAATAATTACAAAAAGTTAAAAGAAATTGTGAAAGAAAATAAAAAGTTTTAAAATGTTTAATTAAATTGATAAAAAAGAACCATAAATAAATGAAGATGTCTAGAAGTATATAACTGAACGTCGTGAAATAAACAGAAACTTAAATTAAGCTAAAAATTTATTTAAATGCTATTATGAGAAAAAGTGAATGCACACACTACTAACTTTGAAAATATTAAAGTGAATGTAATATTAAATAAATAAAAGTTTAATAGCCTTTTTGTCCCCACTTTGGTTGTTTAATCTCAATTCAGTCCCCATTTATAAAAGTGTGTGGAATATGTCCACAATTAGTTTTATTTGCATCTAATTGGTCCCTTCCGTTAAGTGTCAGCAAACAGAGTTAATACATTAATGATGTGGCATCAGTTATGTGCAACGTGTCACTTGAACAGGTTTGTGAATGATGACGTGTAAGTCACTAATAGATTATCTGATTTTTTTATTAGAGAAGCAGTAGAACGACATGCTGATGTGTCATCTACATTCATATGACACAGTCCAGCTCAGCTTTTAAAAAAAATGCACAGTGAATAAGGGTAAATTTGGAAAAAATTCAAAATGGAAAACGTTCTTATTTGGCTCCTCATTCTCAAATCGATTGAAGTTTTTTTTTGTCAAGCATTCTTCTCCTTCCGTGTGCTTCTGATTTCTGCATCTTCGGTGCTTCAGTCGCTGCTTCTATCTCTGGTGCCGCTTCCAATCTTGTCTGTCAATTGTGAGTTTGAGGTAGGGTTTTGTTTTTTCTCTCCTAAGTGGGGTGGGTTATTGTATTTTGATTTCGCGTTTCGCTTTTGAAGTACATTATGGTTGTGCTTCTGATTTCGCGTTTCGCTTTTGAGGTTGGGTATTAATATTTGAAATGGTTATGAACTAGAACATTAGAGTATGCTCTATTGGGTTACATGTTTAAATGAAAACTATTTTGTTAGTCTTGAAATGTTATGACACTAATTAGAGCAAACATGGGTTGTATGGATTAGCCGTGTCAAAGAATGTAAATTTCATTAGGCGTGTCAAAGAATTATTATTCTTAAGAATAAGATATTAAAGCTAAGATTTTTAGGGAGAGAAAGAAAGAAAGACATGGTGAGACACCCATTGGTTGGGACATGGGAATTTAGATGAATTCTATTCTTCTTTAAAAGACCTCCAATAGTAAGTCACCTTCTGCACCTACCCTCCCATTCAGATTTTCCCTTTCAATATATTAATTATTTAAATATATGGAATTTTTAGCAATGTTACCTGAACTATTTAGAATTATCATTACTTCTTTTTTTTCTGACTAAAATCATGCTGATAACGAGTATCCTTGTTACTTGATCTTGCAAATAATATACGACTCTATAGAAACAATCACGGAAAACTTTATCTCTAAAGGTTAAGATGAGACCCAACAAACGTGAATTAAAAAAAGTTTCCCAAGAAGGAGGTTGTCGGTTGATCAACCAAAAGAATAAACAATGCAGTTTCATTGTGTATGGATTTTTGTGGCAGGTAACCTGTCACTCTGTCAAGAGGTGCTTGGTCTTGTTTAGATGGAGTTAGACATATAGGTATGAGTCTCCAGTGAGACTTATTTAATTGGAAACATTATATTCCTGTCTTGAGAGATATCTTTTGTACCTAGTAACAAACTTTTGGCTACAGAATTTGATCTCCTGAACAACATTCCTTTTTTAATTACTGGTGTTATTTGTTATTATCGTTGGTAGTTGAATGATCTTAAAAAGCCTGTCAACTTCTATATCATTGGGTGTTGCCTGAGAGCTGAAGTTTAACTGACTTAGATCATGATTCATATTAATTTGTAATGTCCGCATTTATGCTCTTAGTTGCATTTCTATGTCTATTATTTTCCAATTTGAGTTAACTATTGATGTGTATTTATATATAATTCTTAAACCAATGCTAGTAGTACATTGTTCATGATATTCATATATTAAAAGTACTGATAACATGGTTCTTCAAAAGTATTAGTAGAAACAAAATAGTTACAACCAAGGTAGACATCTTAAATATAATAGGAAATAGTCATAGCATACCTTATAAGTGGAACCAATGCTAGTAGTACACTCTAATTTCAGTTTTATAATAACTTTTATATGTAATTGAAT
The DNA here is from genome assembly GCA_036885675.1 of Vigna mungo. Taxonomy (NCBI): domain Eukaryota; kingdom Viridiplantae; phylum Streptophyta; class Magnoliopsida; order Fabales; family Fabaceae; genus Vigna; species Vigna mungo. Next base: position 39,187,829 of record CP144699.1, on the reverse strand, counting down.
TTTAACATTCTTAATATATATCTGATGAATATTTACGTTGTTAACATTAATTATATTTGTACGCAGATAAGGGTGTTAGTTTAACTCTTCCTTTTTGTAATAGAACTAGGTCCTCAATTGCATGTTTGATGTTTTACTACACTAAAATATTGGTACATGACCGTTTCATGACACTGGGTTATAATTTAAAAAGAAGTTTGATGCTTAATTGAGTGTTGTCATGTTATACAATTATAAAATACATTGATAATTTTTGTCTGGGATATATAACTGCTCTATTTTCACAAGTTTAAAGACAAAATGATTGGTCTTACATTTACTTATGTGTTGGGGTCTGATTGGTGGATGTGTGCATGTTGTTGAATGGGAATAAAATGGAAAGAGGGTGTTGTTGTGAAAAATGTGATGATATGAATGAGTTAAATACATTAGTTATACAGTGATGTTGATTGTATTTTGTAAAATGTGCAGGATATATTGAGATGGATAGAGAAGTTAATAAACCGGTAAGTATGGTGTAATTGTTTCAATTTATTATTCATTAGGTAATTTGTTGTATTGATTGTACTAAGATATGGTTTGTATTTTTTATGGGAATAAAATGTCCGATTACACAACTGTTTGTATTTTTTATGTATATGGTTATTTCAATATCATTTATGATAAAAGGTTTTCAAGTGTATTTAACAACAGTATTGTTATTGCAGGAAGAATTACAAGTTGTGCAACAATAGATGCTTTGTCAGTGGGTATTACACAAAGATAATGTTCATCGGAGTATGGTATTGAAGAAATGTGGGATGGTTTAGGCATTGATTAAGTCATGAACTAGGACAACATCACTAAGTTGAATACTTTGAAGTAGGGGAACAATTAATGTACATATTGAATACAATGTTCACGAAATATGAGTAATTAGGACATGATAAATTGGGCAATCAAATGTGCTTTACTGGCTATTCGTCCCAGCTTTTCTGATGTTGATATGGTGAATACTTTGTTGTCTATATTTTTGGCAAAGGAAAATTTGAGCTTGGCTTGCAAATTATTTGAGATTTTTAGTGATATAGGTAAAGTGTAGATTGAAAGAAGAAACTTCAGAAGACTAGCAATATCATTGATTTTTCCCTTGACTAAATATTGTATATATGTTTGTTGTTTGTCCCGTTATAAAATATTTTGGGCTTTCATTAAGCTAGCTTTTGGTTTATATGCTTTGAAGATGTTATAAGATAAGACCCCACTTTTAATGAAGTAGTTCCCCAGCATATTGCAAGGATCCAAAGTGTTGGACAATCTATTTGAATTAATACAGTGGTTGTTTTTCCTTTGTGGTATCCTCATGTAAGAAAAAAGATGCACTAGATTAAGGAAGTAATACTATTTGTGGCACATGATTTATAAACAATTACTTTCTCAAGGTTCCTTTATCTTGTTGGAGCACATTACATGATGCAAAATAATGAAAGGATTAAACGATTTTCTTAATTAAAAAAAATACCTAAAGAATCATTTTGAAGTGGCATCTAAAATCTACAATGTTACATTTCTTAACTATGTTTTGTACTTTGCAAAAAAATTAACTTTATTACAAAGTTTAAGTATGAATTGAAAATAAAAACTATGTTTTGACAAAGTTTATTAGAAAACTTGCTTAATAAAGAATAGTTTTGGCAATTGGGATTGAATTCAATACTTTTATTGTTGTACAAAACGCAGTCCACAAATAACCATATACAGTTGAAGACATAACAACTTACTGCACCAAGACATATGTGGTAACTGAGATTGAATTAAACACTTTTATTGTTGTACAAAACGCAGTCCACAACTAACGACATACAATTGAAGACATAACCACTTACTGCACCAAGAGATATGTGGTAATTGGGATTGAAATGAACACTTTTTTTGTTGTACAAAATGCCTTTCCAAAGTAACCAAAAAGTACTGAGGAGATAACCACTTTATTGCAACAAGAGATATGTGGTAATTGGGATTGAATTGAACACTTTTATTATTGTACAAAATGCAGTCTACAACTAACCACATACGATTGAAGAGATAACCATTTACTGCACCAAGAGATATGTGGTAATCGGGATTGAATTAAACACTTTTATTGTTGTACAGAACGCAATCCACAACTAACCACATACGATTGAAGAGATAACCACTTACTGCACCAAGACATATGTGGTCATTGGGATTGAATTAAACACTTTTATTGTTGTACAAAACTTAGTCCACAATTAACCACATAATATTGAAGAGATAACGACTTACTGCACCAAAAGATATGTGGTAATTGGATTGAATTGAACACTTTTATTACTGTACAAAAATCTTTCTAAAGTAACCACATAATTCTTAGGAGATAATCACTTACTGCACCAAGAGATATGTGGTAATTGGGATTGAATTGAACACTTTTATTGTTGTACAAAACGCAGTCCACAACTAAACACATACGATTGAAGAGATAACCACTGCACCAAGACATATGTGGTCATTGGGATTGAATTAAACACTTTTATTGTTGTACAAAACGCAGTCCACAACTAACCACATAATATTGAAGAGATAACGACTTACTGCACCAAAAGATATGTGGTAATTGGATTGAATTGAACACTTTTATTACTGTACAAAAATCTTTCTAAAGTAACCACATAATTCTTAGGAGATAATCACTTACTACACTAAGACATATGTGGTCATTGGGATTGAATTAAACACTTTTAATCAGGATTGAATTAAACACTTTTATTGTTGTACAAAACGCAGTCCACAACTAATCACATACGATTGAAGAGATAACCACTTACTGCACCAAGACATATGTGGTCATTGGGATTGAATTAAACACTTTTATTGTTGTACAAAACGCAGTCCACAACTAACCACATAATATTGAAGAGATAACGACTTACTGCACCAAAAGATATGTGGTAATTGGATTGAATTGAACACTTTTATTATTGTACAAAAATCTTTCTAAAGTAACCACATAATTCTTAGGAGATAATCACTTACTACACCAAGAGATATGTGGTAATTGGGATTGAATTGAACACTTTTATTGTTGTACAAAACGCAGTCCATAACTAATCACATACTATTGAAGAAATAACCACTTACTATACTAAGACATATGTGGTCATTGGGATTGAATTAAACACTTTTATTGTTGTACAAAACGCAGTCCACAACTAACCACATACTATTGAAGAGATAATCACTTATTGCACCAAGACATATGTGGTCATTGGGATTAAATTAAACACTTTTATTGTTGTACAAAACGCAGTCCACAAGTAACCACATACGATTGAAGAGATAACCACTTACTGCACCAAGAGATATGTGGTAATTGGGATTGAAATGAACACTTTTTTTGTTGTACAAAATGTCTTTCCAAAGTAACCACATAGTATTGAGGAGATAACCACTTACTACACCAAGAGATATGTGGTAATTAGAATTGAATTGAACACTTTTATTGTTGTACAAAACACAATCCACAACTAGCCACATACGATTGAGGAGATAACCTCTTTTATTAAATCCTTTTTTCACTCATTGCTTGCATCATTACACAATGACATGCAAAACACGCAATCGTCCACAACTAACATCGAAAATGATTTTGCATAAGACAATGTTTTTGTATAAGAAATTTTACAATGAAGTTTAACTTCTTTGACATGTATGTAATGACATTTTTTTGGTGAAGTCATATGAAAGATGTGATCAATTCCTTCGTCCTCCATTTTGGTGCTTTTAAATGCCATTTATTGTTGTACAAAATCTTTTTCAGAAATAACCACATAGGACTTACTTACATACGTGATACACATAAAGTGTTTACTGAACTTTTGATATCAAAAAATTTGAAATCAGTTTGATCAATTTATTATTGTACGAAATATCTGTCACAACCAACCACAATTTTTGAATGGAATAACCATTTATTGCAGAAAAAAAAATAAGTATTTTACAGCATTGACTCAACTTTTTTAGTTTTTATTTATCTATGATGAAGCACAAGGTTAATTCAATCGTCATTATTTCAGAAGGTGCTGAATGCTAACTTATTTCTCTTACTTTTTTTCTACTTAATGCTAAGCTAATAAGAAGAAAATTACAGTGGTTAGGTTCTTGTATAAGTTGTTTTACAATTATCTTTTTTCTCTTTTGTTTTATTTTAGGCAATGTAAAAATTCTTTAAATTTTTGAACTTGTAAAAACCTCAAATTAGAAATTTTCTATTGTTAGTATGTGACAATAAAGGGGTAAGTAATCATTTTAAATGTTAAAGGTAAATAAAATTAATTTGATAAAGATAAAAATTAAAAGTTAAAAATAAAAAACATTCATTACATGAGAATGAAAGTAAGAATTAAGAATTATAAATATCAAAACGGTTCGATAATACTGTTTGATACTGGTTTCTTGAATGTTAATAAGTGCATACACCCAACTTTAGGAAGCTTGAAAAATATAAAGTATACAGGCTATTCTATCCCACGGGGGAGGGGAAACATAAGAATTATTATTACAAATTTTACAAGTGTTCATTGTAATACGAAAATAAAATATAAAAAAGAAAAAGTAAAGTGAAATTTATCATTTGACCAATCAAAAATAGAAGTATAAATAAACACACAAGATTACGATTATCAGAATTTTTAAGAAAATAGCAGAGTGATGCACGAATGTACAGGGACTTAGTGACCAATTTTGGTTGGAGCCATGGTAGAATAGAGACCATCTTCATCAAGAGCAAGAAATAATTTTAATTTAACTAAGTTATTTCTTAAATTAATTGTTAATACAACTTATAAAAAACTAGATACCAATAAGCCCCCATACATTAGTCTAACAACTAAGAAACAAAACCATTCCAGCATTAAGCATAACAAAGTTCTTTCAGCATATAGAACCCCTCATTTTGGGTGCAGAACATCTTCCCATGGATGGCGGTAGAGTGGTTGTTTCAATCTCTTTTGGTCAAAGGTATGCCTGAAAAGATGAATTAATAAAAATGAATCAATTTTAAGTCTTCAATGCTGTATCTGCGACAATCACTTTAGATTTCAAAATCCAATCAAGTTAGGAGTTTTGACAGTGGGAATGGTTGAAATTTGTGTGTGTATACCCAAAAATGATATCTGTTATTTACTAGAAAAAAGAAAAAAGAAATAATAAATGCTCTTATTGACAGATAAATACGATAAAAATAAGCTCTTCCTGACAAATAAAGACAATCAAAACGAAACTCACGCTATCAGACCAATGTAACGTGCCAAAACAAAAAGCCAATTCAGATAGCCAATCCCCACAAACTTTTGTAGCAGCTCGACTCTCTTATCTTTGTTATCCCTATTCTTGATTCTAGTTTATAGAACAAAACCAAAATTTACATTTAGATCTTCATAGAAACAAAAACAAATAGAAAAAGATAGTAAATGAACACAAATATACACACTACCTGTGCCGTATTCCAAGAACACGGATGCCCTTCTTCTTCATACTTCAACAAATTCATAAGGTGCAAGATTATGTACCAAGAAAATGTGTCGTATCGCATGTTAAAACAATAACTGGATAGCTAGCTTCACGGGAAAAGCCTATTAATCATACCCTGTCATAAGCATCCTTAAAATACCAAGCAGCATCATCATTGGCACCCCCTAATCGAGGACCAATTGTAAGCAAGCCTGTTAGGAACCAAGAATGCGAAATGAAAAATATTAGAGACGATTTAAAGGAAATATTTGTGTAGAGACACGGTTACTCAGATAACAAACTTACTTCAGCAGTAGAAAGACTAGAGGCCAGTATTTACCCGATACAAGACAGGAGACAAGGTCTTTTCCAGCCCTTGTTGTTACTATAGAATTTACTATAGAATTGTGAGCACCAGAGACACAAGGACCGTGGTCAACACACAGCATGATACAAATCTGATATCACCAATGTAAAGCATCACAAAAATATAAGCTAGAAGATGATATCAATATTTTACTCAAAAACCAATACCTATATGAAATGTGATTAGTACAATAATAGTCTTAAAAAAGAGCATGAGCATAGACAGTTTCACATGTCTAAGGAACGTATAACATACAACAAATATACATCACATGCCTAAGGAACGTACAAATCAACAAATACTAACATACAACAAGAAATTCTTACTATACATCACTTGTGCAAGAAGAGAAATATTTATCATATCAAACACTATAAATGTTACATGCACAAAAAAATCTAAATCTAAATCAATACCAAATCATTAGTCCTTTGCCAAACAAAAACAACCACATTCTATCACAAGAGCCTCAAATTAGTTCAAAAAAATGTGCAACTCAAAATGTCAACAGAGTACTTAATTTTAGCTAGAACAAGCAGAAGAAAAAAATGATCAAAATAAAGCTCAATTAAGAACATAAACAACACTATAGGATAGGCAATAGTAAATATGGTTTGCATAACTTTGAATGAAGTAAAAAAACTTACATGGCTTGGAGGAAAACGTTTTCCAGTGATAAGGTCAAGAAAAAGTGTGGCAAAGCTATAAGTTACACTCTCTGAAGTGACTAAGCTTGCAAATATATCACAACAAAGAAAAAACTCACGGCACACTCAAGTTTGAAATATATCACAATAAAAACAAAACTATATCAACATGTTAATTAGCCATGACACTAATAATCCCCCAAATATGTTGAAGATGTTGAAGCATCAACATGTTGAAGCCTCTACATTGAAGATATAGACTATATTCCAATAGGTACATGATCAATACTAATAATAAAAAAAAAGTATGAAATGTCAACAACCCTCCATATGTTGAAAACTGGAATGCTTAAGATAGACTGCATAAAACAATTAAAATCAAATTCAATGTCAAGAAAGATGTACTTTTAAGCTGGAACGCATGTATATCGTACATGAAATGAAACCAACTTTATCTAAGATGCTTATTTCAAGGACGATAATCCTATTGCCTTCCATTTCCAGAGGGATAAATCATTTCTAAGAATAAAAGAAAACAACTTTAAACTTATAGGATAGAAACTGTACCAGAGATTTGTATTCCATAATTTTATTTTATTCTATATACTATAAATATTGATTGATACGAAAGAAATAATTTCAAATGGAAAACCATTGTTGTTCTCCATAAAATAGAGAATGATTAGTTTATTTCTTAAATGATAGCGTCCTGAGGTCAGGCTGCGGCATTTGTTTAACTTCAATCATGAACAAAAAAAAATAACACAACAAAGTTTTTAAATATTATTCAAAGACTAGGCAAACTTAACACTGACCCAAGTTTCCGTAGGCCAACTCGTCAAAAAGCTACATGACAAAGTATTAAGCAAAAATATAACTAAGTAAATCAACTGCTATTGAAAAGGAAAGGAAAAGTGAAATCAATACCCCGATTGGGGTCAGGTCCATTCAGGCATGGACCTTTATATAGACTCAAATGAACTTTTATAACCAAAACCAACTCAATTGAATCAAAATATGCATTGATAAGAATTGAAATACAAAACGAGTAAGTAGGAAAAAAGCAAGATCAAAACAACAAATGCAAACCCTCAAAATCCAAATAAAATCATCAAATTCACATAAACCATTGAAGCATGAATATTTAAAAACAGCACTAAACAACATGCAGATGTCCTCTGTTTCAAAAACCTTCAATGTTGAAAACAATAAACAGAACATCCACAAACTTGGCATTGTTGGCTAAAAGTGTGATAACAAAGAAATTGGTTCCGTATCAAACCTGAAAAAGGAATGAACTTTGGGAAGAAATGGAAACGGGGTGTCACCAAATAGGATTTGGAAGGCAAAAAGATGGTGGCGGTCTCAGCCCCAACCCTAGCAGAGCTACAACAGTCGTTCTTCAAAAATGAACCCAGCAGAGCTAAAACACTTTTTCTTCGAAAAGGAAATTGTGGCAAAAGTGAATGAAAATATCAATAAAGTGAAATCAGAAACGCAGGGTTTTATTTAGAGCGTAAATGACTAAATTATCCATCAACAAATGTGGGTCCCACTGCGTGTCATATAAATGTCATTCTCTCTGACCGTGTCAAAGTAACATTTCTGTTTTTATTATGTTAGGGTTTTATAATTTGAGGGAAATCTGATTTTGGGCATGGATAGAAACGCGTCTTCTTCTCCTTTCTCTTGCGAAGTCTTCTTCTCCTTTTTGTTCTTCTTCATGTCAAGTTAGAACAAGACAAATTTAAGGGTTCTCGGGGTTGTTCGGGATTGTTGATCTTTCTGCTGATGTTTCTCGAGTTTGCATTGAGGGGCTGACCTTTATTTTTGGCGAAGTTTGTCGAAATCGTAAAAATCATGTTTTCAACCATCATATTTTTAACTGTAAGAAATAATATAAGAATTGGATAACATGTCCGAAGTGACGAGTTTCAACCTCTATGTGTAGGTTTCATTTGATGGCATCATTCATAATTGTTGTCTCTGATTCATTGAGGGAGTAAATGAATCCACAGTGAGTGAAGCCTCACAATTGCATGCTTCTTTGCAATAGAAAGTGCCGTCAGATTCAGATTGGAATTGGAATACACAGTTGAATTTGAATTTATGTTGTTGGGCTGCCGCCGGTTGTGGATTGACTGGTGAATTGGTGAAAGATGCGACGACGGGCTGCCGATTTTCGGCGCCCGGTTTGACGGAGGTTTTCATATTGGGTCTGGCTTCTCCTCGCCTTCTCCTTTATTATAGCTCTCCTTCTTTTCCTTCTCCAACACAACCACCACCACCACCAAGATCTGCATCATTATCCTTTGCCGGTAACTTTCAACTTCTCTTTTCACATTTCATTCCCAATGGCAACTAATTCACACCATACTCATGTATATCTTACATTTACTCAGCCGATAAGATTACGATGTCACTCATTAGATCCTATTTGAAATCATGTGTTTTCGGTTATTCACTCTTTTGGATCCTGTAGCTGTTGAATCCTGGGGTAAGATGGTGGACAGTATTGTCACTCTTCTTTCACGGAAAGGACTGAGGAGGAACCTGTTGTGCCAGATATTACAGAAAATGTTGGTTACACTGTCGCATTTGATCGTCTTTACAATGCTGGGAGGAAAGAAGAAGATCCACTAAAAGATATAAGTGATCCCAAATTTGAAAAAGAACTAAAAAGGAGAAGAAGACTGTGTTCACAGAAAGGAGAAGAAGACTGAAATCAGATTTTCCCAAATTATAAAACCCTAACTTAATAAAAAAAATCAAATTATCTCTTAGTCACTTACACACAAACTGACACTTAACAGAAGCCATCAATTAGATGTAAATAAAACTAACTATAAACATATTCCACATGGAGACTGAATTGAGATTAGGTCACGAAAATGAGAATCAAAAAGACTATTAAACCATAAATAAATTATAAGTCTAACTTTAAAATGATTATAATATATTAAAGATAATGGAGAATGACATGAGTATAAAAGTAATGTATAATTAAATATGAGAAACTGAGATTAAATATAATAAAATAAAATCATGATGCAATTATGAAATAAAAGATAAAATAAAAAAATTCAAATACTAAATTTAAGTTAAATGGTTAAACAAGTAAGTAAAGGAAATCAAATTAATAACATAAATGAATAAAACAACTTGAATAATACAAATTTAAAAGATTAAATAAAAAATGTAAAATATATTAATAAGAGAACTAATAATAAAAAAGTTGTAGAAACTTTTGTTATTTAACTCAAACGAAACGTTCCAGAGGTCCTTATTATTTCACTCAAACTAAAACACACATCATCATGGTTTACATATAAGCCACTTAAAAAGAGAAAATTATGCATATGAAGAAAACGACATAGTACAATATATGTACCAAGTAGCACTGCTACTGAAACCGGTTATTCTGGAAGATGATAAAAGAACTTCAACGCAAATATACTTTTGAACCCAAACAACATGATCTTCAGGAAGAAAGTGGCAGACAGGAACAATTCCTAGTTTAACCTTGGGCACTTGAAAGGCCAGATGTTTGGAGTTTCATTGTGATGTGTCAGTTCTTCCCATCCTTTCCATAGTTCACCCTTCTTTTTCCATAGTCCTTCTTACCCTTTTTATAGTTCATTTCTCCTTTTCCATAGTTTTTCCCACCCTTACTATAGTTCTCCCCACCCTTTCCATAGTTGTCCTTCTCACCATTTTCATAGTCGTCCTTCCTACCCTTTCCATAGTCCTCTCCTCCCTTTCCATAGACCTCTCCATCTTTTCCATAGTTTTCCCCTCCCTTTCCATAGTCCTTTCCATCCTTACCATAGTCCTTCCCATCCTTTCCATAGTTTACTCCTCCCTTTCCATAGTCCTCACCACCCTTTCCATAGTACTCTCATCCCTTTCCGTAGTCCTCCCCACCTTTTTCATAGTTCTCGCCTCCCTTTCCATAGTCCTCCCCACCCTTTCTATAATAGTCCTCCCCTCCCTTTCCATAGTCCTCCCCTCCCTTTCCATAGACCTCCCAACCCTTTCCATAGTTTTCCCCTCCCTTTCCATAGTTCACCCCTCCCTTTCCATAGTCCTCCCCACCCTTTCCATAGTCTTTCCCACCTTTTCCATAGTCCTCCCCACCTTTTACATAGTCCTCCCCTCCCTTTCCATAGACCTCCCCACCCTTTCCATAGTTTTCTCCTCCCTTTCCATAGTCCTTCCCACCCTTTCCATAGTTCACCCCTCCCTTTCCATAGTCCTCCCCACCTTTTCCACAGTCCTCCCCACCCTTTCCATAGTCCTTCCCACTCTTTCCATAGTCCTCCTCACCCTTTCCATAGTCCTCCCCACCCTTTCCATAATAGTTCTCCCCTCCCTTTCCATAGTCCTCCCCACCTTTTCCATAGTTCACCCCTCTCTTTCCATAGTCCTTCCCACTCTTTCCATAGTCCTCCCCTTTCTTTCCATAGTCCTTCCGACCCTTTTCATAATTCTCCCCTCCCTTTCCATAGTTCACCTCTCCCTTTCCATAGTTCACCCAATCTGCAAAATCGTGAATGTGTTGTTCTTAGTTTATCACAAGCCAAACCAGTTTTGCAATTACAATCCACTTATTCTTGTACACTCAAATTACTTTCTTTCTGCATAACTTTATGTTATCGGTTCAACGGTACTTAAGTCTGATTTCTTCCAGTAACCAATTTTTTTCTTCGCAAAAATTATTGATTTTTCCACTTTTTCAATCCGATATTCCAAGTTTTTTTTATTAAATAGAAAGCTATTCTTTCATATTTTTCATTTAACTCTTTTAAAATTATTCTATATTTTAAAATAAAAATATTTTATTGATTTTGTGTAATAGGTGTAGAGTAAAAGATTGAGTATAAATATATCATTACTCATTATTAATTCTAGCATAATTTTTTTATACCTGTTTAAAAAAAAAATTATACCAATTTTGGAATAGATATAAAAGTAGAGATATAGAAAGTTTACGAAATTTAAAAGGTAAAATGATTAATAAAATAATTTATATTAGTAGGGATAACATGGATAGGGAAATATAAAAAAAGGGTTATCTAGCAGTTACAATCCCTTTATTAATAGGGTTATATATGTTTTTAGTCTCTGTACTTTGGGGCGATTTTGGTTTTAGTCCATTTTTAAACTAAGGTATAATTTAGTTTTTCAAGTTTAGAAAACTATGGTTTTAGTCCTTTTTACCAAATATTTTTAATTTTATTTCCTGTTTCAAGCACGTTTCATTATAGCATTTGGATTGTTTACACTGTTTGACATATTTTTGCTTCAATGTTAACTGAGAAACGCGTTTGAAACAACAAATAAAGTTTTAAAAAATTTTGGTAAAAATTACTAAAACCAGAGTTTTCTAAAGTTGAAGGACTAAATTGTACCTTAGTTTGAAAATAAACTAAAACTAAAATCGTTCCAAAGTATAGGGACTAAAAACATATTTAACCCTTATTAATATCTATATAAATGAAAAAAAGAGATAGTAGTACATATTAAGAGCGTTTCAAAATGTATACGAAACATTGCTACTGAGAACAATATGAACTAACCAAGATGAAGAACATCAGTGACAGCTTTTGGAATTGCTGTATTAGGAAGCTCCGACTTCCAGTAAACTTCAGGAGGCAAAGCACCGTGGGTTACCACCACTGCAAACTGTAAGTGATGATGAATTAAAAAATATCTTCACTATTTTGTTAATATGTATATTTAAAATGGATACATATATAGATACAAACTATAACATGAACAGAGTAAAATACTTGTTAGAAAATGTTAAAAGAACATTTTTCTTAAATGAATATATACATATATAGATACTAATTTAATATGCAGGAAGTTAAAGTAATAAGCATATATATATATATATATATATATATATATATATTTGGATGTTGAAGCTTACAGTGAGTAAAGCAAAAATGGGAAGGAGAAGATTTTCCATGTTGAGCTTGGTATCTTAAAGAGAAAAACTGTGATGAATGTAAGCAAAGATGGAGAGAAGTGTGTTCTTTGGAGAGGGTTGGCTAAGAGTATTTATATACATAAACACATAAATACACAGTTATAATAATTAATTAAGAAGAATACGTTCTAGAAAGAGTTCCTTATATTATCACGCAATATTTAATATACTTCAACTGTCACTGGTTGCATTGGACGTACTAGTACAGAATTAGTCTTCTAAATCATGTAATAAGCTTTAATGAAATCGCAGCAAGATGCGGTGCTAATTTTATAAATTTTACGAATTTGTAGAATTTGGTTTCTAAAGAATCAAAATCATATATACATTTTGATTTTGGTTAATAAAAAACTAAAGTTTAAAAGTCTGCAAAATTTTTAAAATATTTTAAAAAATCGCGTTATTTATTTATTTATTTGGGAAGTGACATATATTTTCAGTTATTTGATCAATTGAAGTTATATCTTGGTTCTAGTTTGGTCGTGAGCGACAGAAGCTTAAAAGTCTGTTAAATTCTTAAAATGTTTTCAAAAATTGTATTTTTTTTTTTATTTATCTAAAAAGACACTTCAGTTGTTTGACCAACCAATTAAGCTTTCTACTTCAATTCTATGACTAATCGAAGTCATATCATCTTTCGAAATTGACAGTTTTAATTTATTATTTGTTTGAATAAAATCTATAGCTTCAGTTTTATGCATAAATATCGAAGACAATGATATAAAATTCTACCTGCAACTCGATCCGTTACCTGTGCGGATATGCACATAAAAAAATTTATGGATTTTTTTCAACCTGCGGATATTTGTTGGATATGTATTTTTAACCCGCAAATATTTAAAAAAAACAAAACAAAAAGGTTGATCCAAGAACATGTCCCAAGGGTTTTGTTCTTTCCACTAATTAGCTAGACACATGTCCCAATCCACCACAGATCTAACCAATCAATTACTACCACATATGTAATCCTCCACACAACACACCAGCCAATAATGGGCTGCCAAATCACTACTCTAGAAACGTCATCACCATCTTCATCAGAAACCCTAATCATACTCTGTCATCAGCCATGTCGCGCTGCAACCATCAACCACATGCGCCGCCACTACCTCCTCCATGGCAACCACCGGGGAGCTCGTCGCCACTGCCTTCCTTCCGTCGGAAACCGTGCAACGAAACCCTATGCCGCCATGAATGATGTCGCGTTATCTTGTCGTTGCTGCTGCAGACACTCTGCGCCACTCAAACACGTTCTCACATGCGCCAGCAGCAAACCTGCAGAGAGGGAAATCCAAAAACCTAATTTTGGATCTGCAAATCAAACCACAAAATCAGAAGATAACAAGGGTCGTCACAAACCCTAGTTCGCAAGCCAACATCCATGGCCACCAACCTCCAAGTCGCCACCATCTTCAAGCATCCATGGTTGCACCTGCAGGGAAACCCAGAACAGTACAGAAACCTAGAAAACTACCAAAAACCTTCCAGATCTGCAAATCAAACCACAAAATCAGAAGATAACAACACACCTGTCATAAACCCTAGTTCGCAAGCCAACATCCATGGCCACCAACCTCCAAGTCACCACCATCTTTAAGCATACATCATCGGTCGAGGTGAAAGCCTCCCACCCCTGGCGTCTAGGCTTCTTTCATGTTCCTCTTCAGGCGCGACAGAGAACAGTTCTCGCCTCTCCACCTCGCATCCTCTTCGCCGCCGCCTCCACCGAAACCAGTCGTTGCTCACCGTCGGAAGGACCGCCAGTCGTGGTGTCCGGTCTTCTCCCTTCCTCATCCTCTTCGCGCGCGAGGTTGTTCACAAACGACACCCGCCGCTGCTTGAGCAAATATGGCTGCCGCAAGCCGCAAGCTAGAGCGTCGTCAATCGTCGCGTCAAGGTCCTCCTCTCCTTTTCTGCGTTAAGGGCAAACGCTCTAGCACCTTCACCGCAAGCTTTCTGCAAAAACAAAAAGGCTGACCTAAGGGTACAACTGTTGACAGCATAAAGAAGTAAAGAAGAAAAATACAAAACAATAAAACCTCGTTTAACCCTAAGGGTAAAATTGTAATTTCAATCTTTTTAGCGGGTAGTGGGTGTCCGCGGGTACGGATAATGTAGTACCCGAACCCGACCCGATTATAAGAGGATATTAAAATATCCGCTACCCGCGGGTTGCGGGTAGTAAATATCCGCAGGTACCAACTATCCGTTGCAGATTTTATCCGCGGATTTTTTCAGTATGTATGCATATGGATCGAGAGTACAAAATCGATCATTCAGTATTACTAAATTTATGTGAATAATTTCAGTATATATGCATATGGATTAAGATTGAATTAATTTACCATGCATTAGTGCTAAGTATGAGAAATGAGTAGAATAATTTTTGTAATTTTTGCAATATAATAAGGGTAGAAATGGAGATGAAGTGATTTTTATATGTCCTTGTGTCAATGTTTGAATTGGAAAAACTTGAACGCAACCAAAATTAAGGAACATTTTGTTTGTGAAGGTTTCCTTCAATGTTATACAACATGGACATATCTTGCTTCTATTGTTGACCTTTCAGCCTCGTTGACCATGGGTTAACCTATAAAAATAAAGAATATAAAGAAGGGTCAAACAACATAAAGAAGGAATAAAAGCCTATAACAAAAATATTTTTTATTTTCTAAATATTTTTCTAAAGGGAAAAAAACTTATTTATTTAAAAACCTATTTTATTTAACTAAAGAGAGAAAATTAACTATATTTCTATCAAAGACATATTTTTACTCTAATTACACTAATATATCCTATTTCTAGAGAATTAGAAACTAATGTGACTTAAAAGAAGAATCTTATCAAAGAAAAATAGGGAAAATTGGAGAGTTGTCAATGTCTTAAAGCTTGCATCGGGGACAAAAAAGTGAATATTACCCTCATTTAGTTATGGATTATATAAGCCTTTGAACCATTCTTTATATAAAATTGATTTATCTAGTAACTTATATCTAGTTACTAATATTTGCATTGAACCAATTTTTTTTCTTCATTGTTTGGAAATCATATACACTAATTGAAATTATTGTGTTTTGTGCAAAAACTCAAGACTCATCTTCTAGTTCTCGACAAGTCCATTCACTACATAATAAAAGCTTGTGCAAAATATGTGATAGAAATGTACAATAATATGTAATTTTAAGGATATCATAATTTGTACAATTGGATTGATTTTGGCTTATAATTCTATTTTTATTTCAAAAATATATAATATGGTTTGTTCTTATGATATGGTTACTAGTTTTGATATGCACATATATTTTTGTGATGAAGGATGCTGTAGAAACAAGAAAGATGTATAAAAAAATTCTTACAATAAGCATCAATGATGGAAAAAATTGTAAGAGATAATGGTAGCTAAATTTAAAAAAAGAAACACATTCAACTTCGGTTATTGAGAAAACCGAAGCAAAAAAATCCTATATCGCCTCGGTTATGGTTGTAACCGAAACTAAAGATAATTAAAATTAAATAATTATTTTAAATCAAATATGGTCTATGGCTTCGATTGTAACTACAACAGAAGAAAAAGAAAGCTTTTTTGGCAACGGTTCTAAAAATAGCTGGATCATAAATCTTATCCGATTTAAAATAATGATCTAATTTTAAAGCTTTATGACAACGATTTTTGTTACAACCTAGACCTAAAATCATTTAAATTAATTAATTATTTTTTAATCATATAGGAATTATGGTCTTAATTGTTTTTAAAATCGTTGTCAAAAACCTAATTTTTTTACTTTTTATTTTCGGTTTAATGCTTCGGTTTTTTTTATCCGAACAAAATGTGAACTTCTTTTTATAATCAAGATCAAAAATCTTTTTTTTATTTTACCTCATCTTAATATGTCTCGGTTGTAAAATGATTATTGATTATCGAAAGCTTTAAATAAGTAGTCGGAAGAATATGGGTATCATGCAAGATTATTTTTAATTTCTTTTTCTTTGCTACACTTAACCTAATCATACTATTCTGTATGTATTCATGTATACAAATAAGATAATATTAAACAAATGTTTGCACAATAAAATTATAAGTATGTTTAGAGATAAAATAAAAAATAAGTAATTTTTCATAGGATAAAACTAATTTATACATAAAAAAAAAATTATTAGTGGAATATTAAGGACATGTGTAATTAAGCTATATCAATATCTTTAATAGTATGTTTTGGTTATGGTCTATGAAATT
Organism: Vigna mungo; assembly: GCA_036885675.1. NCBI lineage: Eukaryota > Viridiplantae > Streptophyta > Magnoliopsida > Fabales > Fabaceae > Vigna > Vigna mungo. The sequence goes on along the minus strand of CP144699.1, from coordinate 39,171,075 downwards.
GCTTAAAATAAATAAGTTTTAACAAGAAAAAGTTTTGATATGGTTCATTCTTAGAAAAGTAAAGCTATTAGTGAAATATTAATTATGTATATTTACTAAGGTGTTTCGTGGGGATATGTGTAATTAATCTGTATCAAAATCTTTAGTATGTTTTTATGATTATGGTCTATGAAATTACTTAAAATAAATAAGTTTTAACGAAAAAAGTTTTGATATGGTTCCTTAGAGAACTTACGCTATTAGTGGAATATTAATTATGTATATTTCGTAAGGTATTTGGTGTTTCGTGTGGATAAGTGTAATTAAGCTATATCAAAATCCATAGTAGTATGTTTCGATGATTATGGTGTATGAAATTACTTAAGATAAATAAGTTTTAAAAAAAATAAAATAAAATTATGATGTGGCCCTTTTTTAGAAAAGCAAAGTTATGTATTTTTCATTAATTTCATTTATTTGTATTCGGATATTGAGTGTGGAGTTATAAATAGGTAATAAGATTTTAATGATGGTTTGATAGCTCCTTTTATATAATAAAAAAAAAACTTTTGTCATTGAAAGAAGTAAAATCTACCTATTTGATGCTGAGAATTAAGATATTTTATAATAGAATAACGGTGATTGTTTATGAAATGAATTTTCCTAATAAATACTAGTTATATATATAGAATATCGTCTCTCTATGTTTTTATTAAAAGAATACTTATTATTAAAATAATACTTATTAAGTAAAATTAAATTATACTATGTTTTATTAAAAGATTATAAATGCGTGAATTATAAAGATATAATTAGCATAGAAAATTCTTTTAGATCAAGAAATAAAAGACATCCTCCTTTTTTTTTTCTTTGTATGTTGTTAAATCCAACGTTGTTCTTCTTTTAGAATGCAATAAGTTTCTTCTTCTTCCTCTACTGTTGAACCATCTTCGTTGTTCATCTTCACTGAAACTCACGTCCATAGTTTGTTGCCATCATTAAACAAAAGTTCTTGAGAACCTCCATTCTCTGTGGCTAACACCTTTTCTTCATCACCTCCATTTTGTGCTATCTCCACTCAACATCAAACATTAGTATATAGTTTAAAATTTGGGATTTTAGTAAAAAAAAAAGTATTTTAAAGAGAATGTCAAGACTTAGGTTATTATCAAAACCGAAACACACAGAGAATTAGCTTTCAGTTTTGTTAATAACTAAAACTTAATTCCTTTATGATTTTAAAAATAGTATAAATTTAAGAATTAAATTAAAATTATTTTTAAAATAAGAAAAAGTTTCGTTATTAATAAAATCAAAGCTATTTCTTTTATTTTATTAGCTACTATACAAATATGAATATGAATATGCAATGTCTTTTAGACAACACTTATTTAATTAAGCATTGTAAATCGAAAGAAAAAAAAAACTACTTTATGAGAGCAACACTATAAAAAAAATATTTTACATAAACCATGCTTCATTAGAAGAATGATATCTATATTTGATCTATATTTTTTTATTCTTTTTTTTTATATCCAACATCATAACATTCATTTCTTACAGCCATCAAACAAAATGAATATCACAAAATAAATGAATAAATGTAAAGTAATTAAAATAAACTTATTGGGGAAATAAGAAGTTGCATCGGCAGAGCCAGTTAGACAACTTTTCATTCTTCCAAAAGTTGCAAAGTAAATAAATGTAAATAAATAACAACTTAAAGAAATAATATCGTATTAGGGAAATAAGAAGTTGAATTCGGCAGAGCCTGTTAGACAACTTCTCATCCTTCCAAAAGTTTACAAAAATAAATAAATAAAGGTAAATAAAGAAATAATAACGTATTGGGAAAATAAGAAGTTGAATTCGGCAGAGCCCGTTAGACAACTTCTCATCCTTCCATAATCATAACAACATCAAATGGTAATCATAAATGAACACAACCAAAATAGCATCAAATCACATCATAAATAGATACATATATCATCACAGAAACAATTTCACAGTCAACACATAAATAAAAACAATCATTCCATATATCACATAAGAATACAAAAAAGACACAAGGATAGCTCCCCTTACCTGATTCTCTTCTTCTCAGATGAAGAGCACCTCTTCAGAATCTCTTGCTACTTTTTCTACAACTCAAATTTTAGCCCTAAAATCTCCTTATTTTCTAAGAACTCTTGCTTAGTTTAACCATACTTGTCAAAAAACTTCATTTCCTCACCTGTATTTATAGTTGAAGTTAGGGTTACTGTAGCAGTACTATAGCAGTACTGTAGCAGTACTGTAGCTGTACTACATTTCACTGTAGCAGTACTGTAGCAACACATGATTCACGTGCTACTGTAGCACTGTACATATTTCACTGTAGCATTATACATATTTTACTGTAGCATTATACGTATTTTACTGTATCATTTATAAAAAAAAATTCTATTATTTCTAAAAATCTAGCCTCTTAATTACAACCATTTTCAAGGGTCTTACATTCTCCCCACCTTTAAAAATTTTCGTCCTCGAAAATTGAGTCACCAGGACAACATTACTTTATCCAAAAGACTACTATCTTTCAACCAAAAATTATTTCCTAATACATTTGAAGCTTCCCCATAATTTTCCCAATATAATCCTCACATTCCAAACTAGATGACATATATCAATATATATTATTATTTGTTTTTTTTTATTATTATTATTAATTAAATTTATTTATTTTTTACCAACCAAATCATAGTCCATATACCCATGTGCATCACACACCAAACCATGTCACATGCTTAGCATCACTTTCATCACTCTATACAAGAGCTTATCAAGGCCGATACACATCCCCCTTGATGTGTAGGGTTGTCTCCCACCACTCCTCTAGTGAACTTATCAGGGCAATTCCCACCGCTCAAAGAGCTTATCAGGGCAACTCCCACCGCTCACCAAGGGAGCTTATCAGAGCCAACAACCACAACGCCGTTTTAATTGCAACATGATTCCCCATCTCCCAAGGATTTCCAACATATGCCAAATTGCGTTAAATTCAATACATTTTTTTTTTTTAACTTTGACCTTTGCTTAGTGTTTTACTCATAACACTCTCTTCAAAGCTCTAAATAAGTTGATTCTTGTTTTTGTTGGATCCTAGACTCCAAAAATATTTCCAAAGACTATTAACTCGTAAATTTTATTTTATTTTATTTTATTTTGTTTTATTATTTTTTTTTTACAAAAGAGCTTAACTACACTAAAATTATTAAAATCGAAATTTTAATCATGCTTTTGTATTTTTAACTTTGACCTTTATTGACTCTTTTGCTCATTATTCTCTCCATAACTCTGAATGGGATGATTTTTTTTTTTGTAATGTAGACTCAAATTTGGTCACCAAACTCGTAATAATTTTTTTTATTTATTTAATTGTTTATTTATTAGCCCATTATACTAATCCCGATAGTAAACATCATTTCATAATCAACTATCATCCATCTCAACCAACAATCCCAAACCACTCATGCTCAACAAGCATATAACCAATCAACGTTTCTCATTCAATTCTGTCTACTTATCAAAATAGCACAGACTAATCAAATAACATTTCTATAACATATCTTATACTTCCAAAATACGAGAAAGATCATATTTTGGAACTGGGCTTGTGAAATTTTGAAATTGTCAGATGAGACTGGGCTTTTGAAAATTTGAAATTGTCAGATGAAAATGGGCTTTTGAAATTTGAAATTTTTGAAAGTTGTAATTTTCAGAAGATTTTTTTTTTTACCGGTACTATTGAAAGCCTCCGGTAAATATGACCGGAACTGTAGCTACAGTGAAATTTTTTGGTTATAAATAGAGCAATTGAGGACGTTGGTGGAGTTGCGATTTCTTGTGAGCGCTTCTGAGAGAGTGGTCGAGAGCTTCTGAGAGTTCCTGAGGGAGTGAGGAGGTTATGCGAGTGAAAGTTCCGAGCGAGATCTGAGAGAGGGTGTCTACCTCGAGCGAAACCTCGGCCGAGACTCTGCTTCTGTAAGTTTCTTTCCCTCTATGCGCACTTCTTCTCTTTTGTTCATGTTTATATATATATATATATATATATATATATATATATATATATATATATATATATATATATATATATATATATATATATATATATATATATATGCACACGGGGTATATAGGCTGGAAAACCGTTGTTAATCTCCATTCGTTTGAAGGTATGGCAGAGACATTCGGGTGTAACAACGCCACGTACCCCATCTGTATTTTTTCTCTACGCTTTTATTTTGCGTTCCTTTATGTTCCTCGCACTTTACTTTTCTGTCATTTTTCTTTTTTTTTTTTTGCCTTACGTTTATTTACATTCTTGCACTTTATTTTTTCGTCATTTTTCTTTTGTTGTTTTTTTTATGTACACGAGGTATATAGGCCGGAGAACCGCCACCTACCCCATTTAATTTTATTGTATATTTTCTTTCTTTTTTTTTTGTTATGGAAAATCGTAAAAATTGATGAACGCGGGGTATATAGGCTGGAGAACCGCCACCTACCCCACTTAAAATTTAAACAAGAAAATAGACCCATTGGACTTAGATCTGATTAGGATCCGTTGCGAGGACCATGAAATAGACCTATTTCCTGGACATTGAGAAACTGGGACTGGACAAATAAATTAAAAAATGAAAGACTTGACTTGACTTAAATCTGACAAATCATATCTTGTTTTTTTATATATTTTTTTTTTGTTATTTTTTTTTGTTAGAAGTAATATGAACAAGAGTTCGGAAGGCATGAACGCGGGTTACAAACGATGGCGGTCTACCCCGGAGCAGGTTCAGATCTTGCTGAATATTTTCAACCACGGAATCATTAATCCCAATCGCGATCAGATCCGGGAGATTGTCGAACGGCTCCGGGAGTACGAGGAGGTCGGAGAATATAGTGTCTACTGCTGGTTTCAGAACCACGGAAACCGACTCAAACATCGATGCTTGCCGCAAGATGTCCTTGGGACCTCTGGTGCTTCATACACTCTCCTGCCGCCATACATTTATGGTAAGTTTTTCTATTTTTTTTTCTTTTTTTTTTGCTTGTTGTTTTTTTTTTCTTTTCGTTTGTTTTTTTTTTTATGACTAATATTATTTTTTTTTTCTTCTTGAGATCCTTCATGGGTCATTCCGCAGTTTTTACAAGCTCCACCGACTCCACAGCTCTTGGATCTCTTCCCAATCCCTCCCATACATGAAGAGGAAAAGAAGCTGACTTATTTTGTGTCGTTCCACATTAAAGCTCCTTCCACAGAGTTTTCTCTCAGATTGCCGTCTCCTTAAGGAGACCCCTTTTTATTTCTTTTATTATTGTTTTTGTGTTTATATATATATATATATATATATATATATATATATATCTTTCTTTTTGCTTTTATTTTTTTTTTAAATTGTACTTTAATTGGCCGCTTATGGCCGATATCCGAACAATTTATTTTTTTGTTTTTTTTTTGGACTGTACAATTAACGGCCACTTGTGACCGACACTTGAACATTTTATTTTATTTATGCACTGTGATCATTATTTGCTTTGTTTTATATGCTAGTTAATGATTTTTCTACAGCGCTATACGATACGGTTGCTTAGTACATTGGTGGTACCAATTTCACACGAAGACTAAGGCATCTGTTTTTACCTATGAAATTCGGACAATACAAAATTTCAGCATTTGAAAAAAACTGAGTAGTCCTAATGACTTTATAAACCTGAGTTATATGATTTATATGATACACCATTGTTTTATTCACTTCCAATAATGAAATTGAAATTTCTTTGATACTAGCTCTCATTTGTATACTCTTATGCTATCACATATTTGTAATTCAAACTCAAATTCAAACTATAATGGAATAACTAGCATAATTATTAATTTCAGATGACCACACAAGCAAAAAAAAATCATATTTAATGTCGTCTTTACAGAATTCAAAAGGATTGAACACTATAGGACTATAATTATCGATATGACACATTTTATCAACTAAATACACATATCATGTATTAATGATACTACAATCATGAACAAATAAAAACATATCCTTCAAAGTATAAAGTTTACCAATAATCGCGTCAAATAGTATATCCATTCAAGCATCAATCATACATATATAGACTAGTTTTAAAACAACCCTAATATGTATACATTTATATATCCTAGTTTCTCCTCTTACAACTTTACTCCTAAAGGTATAAAGAATTTATGCATAATCAAAACATGTCATAACACCGAAACCATTGTGCCAACCACCATTAATCTCATACATGTTCGAACATATCATTCTCAATTAAACTCACAGTTTAATTATCTTCAACCATACTTAACAAATTATATTCTTATTTCATATAATTCCATTCACCATCAAATTCATAGTTAAACTATTCTCATTCATACTTAACAAAGTATTTTCACATACAACTCATCTCCATATCACTTTACCTCTTTAAACATGTATCAAAACATATCACATCCAAAATTAATCATAATTATCACAAACATCCACACATTCATTTTCTCATGCAAAACTAACTTCTTTAATTACATACCAAACAAATTGGTTTTTTTTTTCATAAATCCTAACAACTTTTAACCAATCATTTATCATACAACAATGAACTTTTAACCAAAATTTTAAACACTAAACAACCCCAAAATGTGCTACATCAAATGCCAAAACAGTTTACACACACACACCATCCACTTATCAAACCTTAAAACATATTTGAAATAGCATATTTTAAAGCTAAACAGCAAAAAAAAATATAGAGAGTTGGTAATAGATAACAAGTGATTTAAATACAGTAACAACATCCAAAAAGTACCAAACAACAAGGTTTATCGATGTGAAACAGATCTGAAACTTCATGGATTGCCATAAAAAAATCTTTACAACAACTAAAAATGTTTTACATAACACCTTTGAATTATATTCACATTTTTTTTAAAAAAAAACCAAAAACTTCTAGTTGGCTACATTCAATTTTAAACTTAGAAAGACATGACAAATCATGTCACCTAGACTGAAATCTTCACGGAAAGGCAGGTCAAACACACAACCCGCAGGTCATCCTAAGGATGAACAGCTCTGATACCATTAATGTAACATCCCAATAATTATAGTATTAAACTATAATATAGTTATTACATTCTTGATATGATAGAACAGTCATAGAAACGAGGAATGAAAGTTTTCCTCATTATACAAACCCTCACTCAATATTTAAACTTAATACATTCCAAACTTAAACGATTGAAATAGGGATCCCGTCCATAAGAGCTAAACACTAGTCAATCCTCCATCTAACGCATGTTCCACCGACGTCTCACCACTTTCTACTCACACCCACCGGATGATCATCGCCGAGAGAAAACACACAACACAACCATAACAACCAAGCAATAGATAAAGCAAGGGTGAGCTATTGTAACAAAATATGATATATTTAGATTAATAACGTAATATCTAACTTATAAATCAAATCTCTTTATAATACAATAAACACACCATGATCATCATAAACTCAACTCAGTCAATTAATCGTATGAATATCGAACTCTAAATAGGTTATACGCTTACAGTGGTACTTTACTCAGATACATCATATCCTACTCTGTCTCCCAAAGTGGATCTTCGGATATAAATACAATCACTGAAGCTACCTCTTATCCTACTCTATCCCTCAAAGTGGATCTTCAGATAAGGATGCACTTACTTGCTAGCTCAATTATCATATCCTACTCTGTCCCCCAAAGTGGATCTTCGGATATGGATTTCCCACTCTTTACCACACTCTCATTACACTCAACAATTCTTTTCTTTTTTTTATATCCAACATCATAACATTCATTTCTTACAGCCATCAAACAAAATGAATATCACAAAATAAATGAATAAACGTAAAGTAATTAAAATAAACTTATTCGGGAAATAAGAAGTTGCATCGGCAGAGCCAGTTAGACAACTTCTCATCCTTCCAAAAGTTGCAAAGTAAATAAATGTAAATAAATAACAACTTAAAGAAATAATATCGTATTGGGGAAATAAGAAGTTGAATTCGGCAGAGCCTGTTAGACAACTTCTCATCCTTCCAAAAGTTTACAAAAATAAATAAATAAAGGTAAATAAAGAAATAATAACGTATTGAGGAAATAAGAAGTTGAATTCGGCAGAGCCCGTTAGACAACTTCTCATCCTTCCATAATCATAACAACATCAAATGGTAATCATAAATGAACACAGCCAAAATAGCATCAAATCACATCATAAATAGATACATATATCATCACAGAAACAATTTCACAGTCAACACATAAATAAAAACAATCATTTCATATATCACATAAGAATACAAAAAAGACACAAGGATAGCTCCCCTTACCTGATTCTCTTCTTCTCAGATGAAGAGCACCTCTTCAGAATCTCTTGCTACCTTTTCTACAACTCAAATTCTAGCCCTAAAATCTCCTTATTTTCTAAGAACTCTTGCTTAGTTTCACCATACTTGTCAAAAAACTTCATTTCCTCACTTGTATTTATAGTTGAAGTTAGGGTTACTGTAGCAGTACTGTAGTTGTACTACATTTTACTGTAGTTGTACTACATTTTACTGTAGCTGTACTACATTTCACTGTAGTGTACTGTAGCTCGTACTACATTTTTCCTGTAGCAGTACTGTAGCAACACATGATTCACGTGCTACTGTAGCACTGTACATATTTCACTGTAGCATTATACATATTTTACTGTAGCATATACGTATTTTAATGTATCATTTATAAAAAGAAATTCTATTATTTCTAAAATTCTAGCCTCTTAATTACAACCATTTTCAAGGGTCTTACACATCATAGGTCAGGTCAGTGTTGTGAAAATCTCCAACTCAAAAACACAACATAAGGTTTCTCCTCCCATTTCGTTCTAGTTCAAGAGTGTTTCGCAAGAAAGGGATTTCAGATTGCAGCATTTTGGGGTTTCCTTTTCTTGTGTTTTAGATCTTGCAAATTTTATGGATTTCATATTATGGTTTTGAATCAGGGTTGATTTTTACGTTTTTGGGTTCTTTTCTTTGTTTGCAAATTGGGTTTCTTTTTCTTGGGTTGATTTCGCATTTTAGGTTTTAGTATTCATTATCTTGCAATTTGGGATTTCTCCTTACCTTGCTCACGGTTTTTAATTGGTTTGTGATTCTAGCGTTCAATGTGTTGGGTGGTGGTGGAATGCTGACTCTCCTTTGTTTTTTGTATTCTATATGAGTGAATGGACAAAGAAGAAAGGGAAAGAGAATGGAGATTTCGGATGATGACAATGTGGGTTTCGAGAATGTTATTGTGTATGCGTTGAACTTGAAAAATGATGGTGCTAGAATGGTGTGTTGATTGTGGGTTCGGGATGAAGAAAGGGGTAATGGGTTGTTGTTTTCTATTTGTACAAGTGATATGTGATAATGTTTGTGTTAAAAGAATGGAGGTTTATGGTGATGATGAAGGTGAAGAAAAGGTAGATGATGGGCATGGTGAAGGAGTAGAGAACTTTTTCACTTCCTCCACTCTGCAATTAGTCATGGCACACAACAACAATTTCATTTAACTACGATTTCAATTAACTTTCTGTTAAACTTTTTTCACGTCATTAATTTTTTTTAAAATTTACATCTTAATTGACTTCAGCGTGTCACATATTACAAAATTGGACACCTCATTCACTTTTGGCCAGATGGACAATTACACTGTTATTTTTTAATGTCGTAAGCCAAAAAGATCATTTTTTAATCGTTTTTTAACGAAATATGAGGCCTGAACTTTTTTAAAAGGTAAGACGACTTTGAACAAAAAAAAAGCCCAAAACTAGTAACCAAATAATGTATTAAACCTTAAAAATATTTAGGCTAAACCCCTTTAGTTGTCCCTATTTACGTGGGTTATTCCCACTTCGATCCCCATTTTTTTAGAATCCCCAATTGAGTCCTAAAAAGTGCTAATTTGAATCAATTGGGCCATGTCGTTAAATTTGCTTAACGAAGTTAAGTTTTTTATGAGTCAGGACGTTGACGTGGCCAGTTTTTGAAATCATTGCCCCTCATTCCTGCCACGTCAATAGCACAAACCCCAAATTGTAACAACATAAACGAAAAAGGAAAATCAAACCCCAAAATGCAAAAATCGAACGCAATCATAGAAATCCCTAACAAGCGACAACCACTAGTGTCTTCTTTTTCGCACAACAAACACATCTGCATCAATGAACTAGAATCCAGAAAAAGACTTAAAACCCAGTTCAAAAATCCTAACCCCAAATTGCAAAAATCAAAAGCAATCACAGAAATTCCTAACAAGCGACAACCATCAGGGTCTTCTTTTTCGCACAACAAACCAATTCGTATCAATGAACTAGAATCAAGAAAAAGACTTAAAACCCAGTTTGAAAACCCTAGCCCCTAATTTGCAGAAATAAATTGCAAGCATAGAACCCTGAAACGTGAATCAAAACGCAGAGAAAACCCAAAACGCGAGTTGAATCCCGCGAATCCAACAATGGTCACGTCGGATCGCGCTACCGTGAAGACGTCATCAACCTAGAAATTCACTCTGCGGGAATGTCTAGCACGAACATTCACGTCATGGAGGCCTTGTTGTCGTGATATCGTTGTGCCGCGAAGACAGAGGTCGAGCCTGGGCCGCCAGGACTCGTCTCTCCTCCCTAAAAAAACCCAACCCAAAGCAAAGGTAGAAGAAATCGTTTTCCCCTTCTGCGAAGCCGCAATGGTACCAAGAAAAAGAAGAGAAGAAGAATGGTTATCTGTAAAACCACAAAAACGAAGAGTAAGAAAAACTCCCTCCTTAGCCACAAAACACATACTCCAAGAAGAAACCAAACAGAGAAAAGGAAGGGAGCCCCCCTTTTGTGACGCGGCTTTAACCAGAGCGAAGGAAGAGGATGAGACTATGTCCGAAAAAGAACCTAAATCTGGGTTTTGTTTGAGAAACAAGAACAAACGATAATTGGAGAAAAACAAATATAATTAAGATTTTATAAAGAATTTTTCTTTTAGAAAGAAATAAATTAAAATGGAATTTGTGTCCTTGAAAAAGATGACTCTTGATGTGGCAAAGTTATGTGTCAATGGTTTAAAAATATTGGCCACATCAATGTTTCGGTTCATAAAAAGTTTAACCTCGTTAAGTCAATTTAATAGTAGAAAAGCAATTGATTCAAATTAAATTTTTTTATAGAATTCATTTTAGAAAAAGGATGGAAGAAAAAAAAAATCCACGTAAAAAGAACAACTGACGGTTTAACCAAAAATTTAAAAAGACTTTTCACGCCGATTCAGTTCCTCCGTTTCTTCTCTCTTACTCCTTCGCTTTTTTCATCAACGTGCTCTAAAAACGTTTCGCACACCCTGTTCGTCTTCATCCATCACGGCGCCATTTTGTCATAAGCCTCAAGCTCCGTTCGTGTACCGAGTTTAGGATCCTTATTCGTGCATTGGTTTTAGGAACCCTGTTTGTTAGTAATAGCATCTTTGCAGGGGCAAACACTGAGGGAGAAAACAATGCTTTGTTCCTCTTTTGTTCTTTCTCTTTCCAATAGTTAATTTTAGGGTTCTTTAATCTCAACGTTCTTCCTCAATCTCAAGCTACGTTCAATCCAACGACACTCCTCTGGTGAGTCTTCTCCCTTCTCAATCCTCGAACAATTTTCTCTCCGTTAGTTTCACTTTTCCTTTTGTGCCAAGATTATTCTTCTCTTTACTTTTGGGAACACAAAAACAAGCGTTCTGGATGTGAATTTTGCCAATTTCCAGATTTGAGTGAAGGTAATCTAATTCTACTCTGATTTTTTTACTTTTCTGATTTTTAGCTTCAATGAAATTTGCAAATGCTAGTCTGTCACTGTCGTGTTGTATTTTTATAATCATGTAGCCATGTTTATGTTTAACTTATAATTCAACGAAGAGAGACTTAATTTACAGTAGATAATAAATTTATCGTGTGGTTGTGTTCAAGGCAGGAGGATTAATTAGGAATGCAGTAAAACCTACATTAGGTGCCAAATATATATCAAACATATCACAAAGTAGCTTCCATTCCCTGTTTCAAGGAATACTTCAGAATATAACCTATTTGACATGAAACAAGCTTGCATGGACTGGGACCTTAACTCTCATCCAAATAAAACACTTGTATCATTAAGAACAAACTTACCAAGGCCTGCATCAGAATCAGGCACAAACTCATGGCCTTCCTTGTCTTTATCCTAAAACTGATCAAGGTCCCTGGGGTGAATTAGCAAATTTATTTCAGTTAAGAGGTGCTAAAATTACTTATTGTTGGAATTTAGAGTAGAATAGATAGCATGTCTATCAATGTATTTGTTTGTGTGCAGTTGTATCTCTTCATGTTCCACCATCATTACATGAAAAACAGTAAAGTATGCTTATCATTTCTAATTATATGTATTTATAGGTGTATCAGAAGAGACTACGTAGTTAGAAAAGGATGTAGAAAAGCAAGGTGAATTTGCCAACTTTGCGTGCGATAACATAGGAAGCTTTGATGACCTAGATCGAATTTTCAAGTAAAGTATATTATCTGTACTATTCTTATGTGGTACATTAATTTTAAGGTTTCCAAATCTGCACTTTATTTTCCCAGATTTTCCAATCTTTGAGTTGCTTTCGTTACCTTGTTTTTCCTTCAATTTGCAATTATTTGGTTAAGTATAGTCCATTCTTAGCCTAGTTAATTGTGGTTTTTAGATTCTTTGCAATTGGTTCTTGCTGGATAGTCTGCATCTGCGTGGCATTTTCTGTTTTAAATTCTTACACTGCATAGCATCTTAATTCTTAGTTTCATGTATATTAGTGGTATCTGAAGCATGGTTTGTTGTCCCACCAATCTCTCCAATAGGTAGCACATATTGATCATGAGACTTGTGGTTGAAGTCGTGCAAGAACACAAATCTTTTAGGAACATCATTGATTCAAGGCTCATGTTGCAGGAGTGTGTGTGTGTGTGTGTATGCAAATTGGTTCCACTTTATTGGCAGATTTAAGAGAAACTGTTGTTTGTTATGAAAGAGGAATACTTACCATACATTAATATAAAGAAATTGTAAACTAATCATATTGTTCAAAGTATACTATTAGCCCTATGGCATTAACTTACACTCACGTTATGCATCTCTCTGCCTTCCCTCCATTCACATTGGTTGGAATCAATCTGCTTTTGCAGCTGTGTTAAGATTTCACTGCTTCTTCCTCACTTGTACTATTCTATCATCACTGCCTTCACTTCGCACTTTTTCATTGTGATGCCATTTTTCTGCAAACTCTATTCCCTTTTTTGTGTCTTCCCATTTTAACCCACCAGTGCGAAAAGTCTAAAGAAAATAACACCAATCAAGAAACTATAATCTAGCAGCAACTTGCATTGATTCTGCCCTTCAAAGGTAAAATGACAAGGACAGATATTTTTTTTTCTTTTTGTGTGTGTGTGTGTTTTCTCTTTTAATATAAGGGGTTTAAGTTGAAGACTCTTTCTATGAGATGAGGGGAAAAAATTAACAGTGGGGTGATCTAAAGAGAGGTGTAATCAGGGATCTCGTACATGAGGACATGGCTAATAAAATCAATCTTCCTCGCTCTTCTGGTAGTTGATAGCTGCTGTTGCTGCTATGTTTCGTTGCAAACATTGTATATGAATTTAGAAAATTTTAAAACCTCAATTTGTTATATGTTATTAGATTTTACTCTTCGTGTTGTATTTTCTGTCTTTAATTTAAAATAGGAAACCTCAATTTCGTTCTCTATGAAATTTGGGCATTATGACATCTCAAAGTAAAATACTATTTGCTCATTATACGTTGATGTGTTTTCTTGCAAGGAAACTCCATATATTAGTCGAAGTTAGAGACTTTGCTTATTGTTCGGTGCAGTCCAAACATGTTATGCAGGGGCATACATGTTGTGATGACTTTTGTCTTATGTGATGAAACAGTCAATAAAACAATCAGATTATCATTGGTCCATATATATGGAAACAACACAGGGAATGCATTTTTAGAAATACCACTCCAAGTCAATGGTCTTGGTGTCGTGGTTAGAGACCTTTTGGACTTAACCAATGATAGTTTTTAGTCACAGCTATAAAATGAACTTGCTGAAGTAAATACTGCTATGAATGGAAAGTCTTGTTATATGGGTCTAAGGCTCTTAAGTTTATTGCTCTGAAATTAGTGAAATTGTAAAAGTCTTATTTATGAGCAGTGAGATTTTCTCCTTTAGGTTTTGTGTATGTTTTGTAGTTCTATTTAACTAGTCCTTTCATTTTTACTAATTGCCTTTTTAATCTTTTTTTAATTTGTAGCTGTGAACTTTTATTACATATACAGTGTTTTTAAAGATGACAATCAAGTAATTGAAGTTAAGGAAGATTGTTGTTTTTATCTAGTAAATAGTTAGTATGTTATGCTTGTATATTGTCTTATAAAACTGTCATTGCTGATTTGAATATATAGATTTCATTTTAATGCTTGCATATTGCCTAATAAAAGTGCACTGGACTTTGGGTATGAGTGAGTTTAGCAATGAAGTCATGATACGCATTGGACTTTGAGCGGTTTAAAGACATTGCACAACCTACATAGTTATGTTTGACTAACAAAATGTTAAAAATAGGAACTTATTAGCAACATGTTGGGAAGCTGTTAGCCTTGCCATTTGTGTTTTTTGTTTCTTTATGTTTTGTTTATTTTTAAGCATTTCAGAATATTGTTCTGATGTGATACATTGAAGTAATGAATATTCTTCTGTGACTTTTGTCTTTCTCATATTTTTCCAAATTTTACGATTTCTGTAATCAATTGTCTTTTATAAAATCTGAGAACATTGAATGAAAAATTAAATAAATTATAAAAAAAAATTTTAAAATTTCGAACCAATAGACAACTTTTTTTAAACAAGTATTGTCTTTTGAAGTGTAGTTGATACTCATAGAGAATACTTTTCATAAGAAGCGTTGTCTATTTAAACCATACATTGAGCGCTTGGAGATATAAATGTTGTCTATTACTGGCTTGACAGAGAACACTTACGTAAAAAGCATTGTGTTCTGAAATGTCAGTACACAACATTTTTACAAATAAACGTTATCTTTTAAATGTTATTATATAGCATTTTTTTTATAAGTACTGTTTATTAGACAACGCCCTAATAGATAATGCCTAACAAACATTGTCTATTGACAAAAGATAATGCCTAAATAACGTTGTTTATTGACAAACTTTGTAGTAATGATTTTCAATCTTTTTTTTATTGTTTTATGTTTTGGTTTTGAAGGCAACCAAAGCGGAATATAAAAGTTTATGCTTTGGTTCAAATAAAAACTTAAAGTAAAAAAAAAATTCTTTTTTAATTCATCTAAATATGTTTTGATTATCGAACTAAAATACAACATCCAAAATAACAAAATAACCAAGATCAAAATAATAGTGTTATGTGAATCGAGTTTAAAACATTAAAGATGAAATGAATTATTATCTAGTGCCTCTTTTATATTTAGCTTATAAACATAATTAAAGTTGTTTGAATTTCCAATAGGCATAGGTGTGGATTCCTATGTCTTCACTAGTGCAGTGGGGGACTTTTGTCGCGGTTATTTTTCACTATAGGTCGCGGTTTACGAACTGCGGCATATCCAGCCGCGGTAGTAAGTCAGAGACTTTAGGTCGCGGTTATAACCGCGGTATATAAGTTCAGTAATATGCCGCGGTTTTCCAAAGAACCGCTACCTAAGTCCTTTTTTTTTAAAAAAAAAAATCAATTTTCTACTATATGCCGCGGTTCAACCGCAGCAGAAAGTGCAACTATAGGCCGCGGTTAGTGCAAGAACCGCGGCCATATGTCTTTTTTTAAAAAAAAAATTAAAACGAAATAGCATAGGCCGCGGTTAGTGCAAGAACCGCGGCCATATGTCTTTTAAAAAAAAAATTAAAACGAAATAGCATATGCCGCGGTTAGTGCAAGAACTGCGGCCATATGTCTATTATATGCCGCGGACCGCGGCATATTCTCCTGCAGTTTTTTAAAATTGCAGGTCTGTTTTTGTGATATCCACTACCACAAAAACAGACCTGCATATAGAAACATGTACAGAAATTCAATTTCAACATAACAAATACATGTTCAAATGCATTTCTACATCAAATAAAGTACAGAGTCTAAGAAAATATAATCTAATCAAATGCAATGTTTAAATCTAAGAGCTATTGTATAATCTAATTATAGACTTCGTAGCAGCCTTCCTAATTAATAGTAGTGGCTTCTCAGGAACTGGTGTAGTAGTCTTGAATCTCTGCAAAAGACAATTCATATTAATTAGTGTATATGAATTCAACATTTGGGAAAAAATCAAAATTTGTTAAAGTTAAATATTACCGTTTCCCAGCTCCTTGTGATGTGAGAACGAACAATATGGGTCATCCAATACATTACATAGTATCCGCACTCATATGACCCATTTTGTCTGTTACACTACAATATATCATCACAGTTGATAATAGTTAGTGACTAACATTAAAATAAAACAAGTATAACAAAGTATGGCTTTAGCATATGTCAAACCTTGAGAGAAATCCAAGTAATCTTTCTACTATTAGCAATTGATCTCCTACCCATCATCATAGTTGCTGGAATAGAACTGTTTATAAAAAAAGGTTTTAGCATTCATTTATATAACAAAGAAAGTCCAAACATTGATGTTCTTACCAATCAATTGCTTGTTTGAGTTGTGGGGGAGGAGGCCTGTGCAATGAACAGAACCACAAAGCAGTGTTGTCTTGCATAGACATAACAAGAAGTTGCCAATGGCGCCTGAAATTCATAATAACGTAATTATTAAATAATAAAATCACATATGGAACTTTATTATGTTAACAAAGTTCACTTACCCGGATATATAAGGCAACAAGTATATTTTCTTGCGGCTTGCAAAACTTCTTATCAGATTCATGTTGATCTGCTCAAAATCATTTGATTCATGAATTAATTGGGGATCAACGAATCCATAATCATCTGAACGCCCCAACTTGTTACTGACCCCAGACATATACCTGAAATCAAAAATTAACTTTGATATAAGGATACTTGATATATAAATCAATTTTATATATAAATAATTGCCCATAGACTTACATGATCCATAGTTGAATAATTGAAATATTCAACTCTTGTGTTCCCGACGCAAGCTCACGGACATCTTGGCTATGAAGGTATATTGGGACCTCAGAGCCTCTCCCAAATACATTAGCATCGTACTCAACCTCCAAAGGCTTATCATCAAGGATGTCAGCAAGTGGATGCAATGAAGCAAGAGGATCTTCCTCAGATAGAGGAATCTTCTCCTGTGCCTGCGTCTGCGTCTGTTGTTACATGAAAAGATACGATAAGTAATATAGAGCATTAAAAACCTTTAAAATTGAGAAGTGTAAAGAAGAATTTCATACCGAGGGGTCAGAAACTGGTTTAACCAAAAATTTAGGCCAACTGATAAACGACTTATATGCTTGTTCCACAGTGAAAATCTCTTCCGTGGACAGAGGAACCATGGCATCTGGTACGATCATTTCATCCACTGAGACCTTCACCTCATCCTCTAATAATTGCATACCATGACATACAGTCACTGTCCTAAACTCTGTTCCTCGAGCTACCAGCACCATCTCAGTATCATCTAAAATGTATAGCAGACATGGACTACCATCGTCCATGTCATCCTCTGGGATGGCTGATGCGGAACAACTTCCTTTCCCGCTTCTTCCTGTTAGAGTAAATGTTAGATTATACAAAAGATAGAAATAATTGCACATAAATGTTTATTAGGTTTACCTGTGGGAGGGGCAGGGATAACATGTTCCTCTATAGGAGATGGCATCGCGCGCATGTTCTGAAACTGCTCCTGGAACATGCTTTGGAATTCAGCCCTCATCTCTGATCTAACCTCGGCCCTGATCTCCTCTCTAAGGTCTTCTCGGACCTTTTTTGTGATCTCTTCTGTCATCCATTGTGTATCGTTGTATGAATATGAATGCTGACGAGAAGAGCTCCCAAAATAATTTTTAATTCCTACTCCAGAACCTGCAGCACGTACACGTCCAGGGTGCTCAGGTCGTCCAGTCGCAGCAGCAAGAATATCCTGGCGACCCTCTGGAGTGAATTGGCCTTGGGAGCTCTGCTCAACCAAGGCGTCCTGTAACATTACAAAACACCATTATTCTTAAAATAGTTTAATGTAGTATGTATAATGAGAATACTTATTATTTTAGGAAGAGTGATAACTTACAATTCTTTCAGAAATCTCTCGTGCAGTTTCGGAAGAGTAGGTGCTCGATGGTCGCATACGGGCCAACTTCCATTTCTCATGTCTAGACGGTGGAGAAGGAGGCTGAGGAGGGCTACCACCCTGAGTTGGTGGTCTAGCATCTGCCTTTTGCTTGAGGAGTTTCTCCTCAAGCTTCCTATACCCACCACGAGATAATAGGTGGGGGTTTTTGTTATGAGCACTTGTTCCTTGTGCTTTGCTTCTAATTGTCTGTCACACACACATGAACTAATTAGTTCATATGATCTTCTTCCATGGTGGAATTTGTAACATTTTCAGTTTGCGAGTCAATCGGAAAGTGTATTTCTTCGCCGTGCCATATCCATGTTGTATAGCATCTTAGGAAACCATCACAGATAAGATGTTCTCTAATTTGAGTTGCGTTCAACTTTCTCCCATTCAAACAGTTTATACAAGGACATCTAAACTTCACTTCATCGTCACTTCTCCCCTCATTACGTTGCGCAAATTGTATAAATTCCTCTACACCTCTCTCGTACTCAGCACTAATACGTGGTAAATTAATCCAATTTCGATCCATATTCCTAAATTTGACGAAATTACAATTATACAATTTTGTGTATAAAATTATAAATTCAATCATACAATCAATTCAGTCATACAATCATACAATTAATAATCATTCAAATTACCAATTCAAACATTCAATCACACATAAATAACTTAAGTTTTAATATTTTTAAAAGTAACTAACTTATCAATAAAGTTTTAATATTTCAAAAAATAAATAACTTAACAATAAAGTTTTAATATATAAAAAAATAAATAACTTAACAATAAATAACTTAACATAAATTACTTTTGAAAAACAAAATCATCCTCATATAATTTTTTTGTAATGTGTTGAAGTTATCATCTTGATCTTGATTACAATCTCTAAACTTCTAATTACGATAGGAATAGCTACATTCAACGAGTGACAAATCCAACTTCAACTATATCCTATTCTATTCATTGAACTCAAACCAATGCAAATCAATTCGAATAACATTTGATCACAAGCAAGCCATCAAGCATATATTAAAATCAAACAAGTTTAGTGGAATACCTGGTTTTGGCGCAGCGGAGAAGAAGGGACGTGGCAGAGAGCACAGTCGCGGAGGAGAGAAGTCTGGGCTGGCGTCACTGTGGCGGCGGCGGAGAAGCACTCGTCACTGTGGCGGCGACGGAGAAGCACTCGTCACTGTGGCGTCACTGTGGCGGCGACGATGACGATTTGGGAGGCGGACGGAGACGATAATGGACGGAGAAGCAGAGTCCGGACGGAGAAAAGGTTGCAGCGGTGGGGGGTTTCGTTTCTGTTCTGAAAATCGTGTGGAAGAAGAAAACTGTTCAAAGTTTTTTTTTATCTCTCAGAAAGAGAATCTGCCGCGGTTCTACACTTAACCGCGGCATAAAGGGGGAATATGTCGCGGTTCTACACTTAACCGCGGCCTATTCATTTAAAAAAAAATCATAATGGCAGTTTTGAAAATTTTTTTAACTGATATGCCGCGGTTCAGCGCCCAACCGCGGCATATCCTATGAAAATTTTAAAAGTTACTCAGATTAGGGAATATGCCGCGGTTGGGTGGGGAACCGCGGCCTATTCCCCAACGTTCAGAATTCCCCCAACTGCCTCCCAACTGCCTTTTGGGGAAAGACAGCAGGTGACAGGGGGAATAGGCCGCGGTTCCCCACCCAACCGCGGCATATTCCCCCTGTCAATTTATTGCAGGTCTGACTGATGGGGAATGTCAGCAGTTTGCAGGGGGAATATGCCGCAGTTGCCCACCCAACCGCGGCCTATTCCCCCTGTCAATTTATTGCAGGGGTCCCGTCAGTAGGTGGCAGGGGGAATAGGCCGCAGTTCCCCACCCAACCGCGGCATATTCTCATTGTCATTAAATATTTTTGTCTGACGTGGAGTCAAAGGGGTTGGTTGACTTGGGTATATGCCGCGGTTCCCCACACAACCGCGGCATATAAGTTCAATTTATTTACAGAACTGCCACCGCGCAGCATTATGCTGCGGTTTCTGGTGAACCGTGGCATAATATGCGCTGTAAAAAGGCAATTTTTTACTAGTGCTTCTTTTAAAATCAGTCATAGTTTCTCATTGTTTTGTATAATTAGGAGTTTCATAATTTTTCTAAGCTTTTGCTATAAAATTATAACCTATGCAATTGAATACAAAATTATAGTATCAAGAGATTAGGTTTTACTGGTTTCTTTCTATATGATAACGATAGAGATAGATTAAAAGCTTCAACATAGATAGAAAGGAGAGGAATAAATTGAACTTTCATTATTTATGCTCATTAATAAAGAGAACTACAAAATTATTTACATGCAAGCTTATAACAAAAGTTATAGGGACCGCTTAGGACAGACCAACCATTATTTAATGGGTTTAACACCTCTAAAAAAAATCTACACATCGAGTTTTACACTAAAAAAGTAAAATGAGTTGAAAATTTCATTAACTCTCACTAATAAAAAGAACAAGGTTACCCTTTGTTGAAAGAGTCATGGAACACGTGCCTTCTAGTGATGTTTTTCGGTTTTAATGGAGAAGATACATTTAATTAATCAACTTTTTTTTTATCTTTTAACTTTTTTTATTTCTTATTTAAAACTATTGTTACATTAAATTCATATTTTGCAATATTTATTGAGTTTAATTTTTCACAGAAACATCATGTGATAAAATATTGATTACTTCAATTTATAATATTAAATACTTGTTTAGTTTGAATTACATAAAAAATAAAAAAAATTCAACAAATTCTAAAATTAATTTAATAAATAATTATGTCAATAAATTATGATGATATAAAAAATTATTAAATATTGGATATAACAATGAATAAACACATAAATAACAAGTTTATTTATAAATGTATAGGAATTCCTAATAAAATAAGTAATTTTAGGTATTTGCCAAACATTGATATATTTTTTAGTGACCTGTCTTGTAATAGTCAAATAAGATATCTTTCAGTGAACTATGTTAGGTAACTATAAATTTATCAACAAGCATTTTAAAAGTAATTTTGAAAAAAAAAAATTGATTGAATAACATCAACCAGTAAGAGAAAGCATCTATATTAATTCACTATTAAAACACACAATGCATCATCATAGTTTATACATAAACCACTTAAAGTATCTAAACAAACAAGAGAAAATTATGCATATGAAGAAAACTACATAGTACAATACATGCATGCATGGACCAAGTAGCAGATGCTACTGAAACTAGTTATTCTGGAAGATGATAAAAGAACTTCAACGCAAATCTACTTTTGAACCCAAACAACATGATCCTCAGGAAGAAAATGGCAGACAGGAACAGTTCCTGGTTTAACCTTGAGCACTTGAAAGGCCAAATGTTTGGGGTTCCATTGCGATGTGTCAGTGTGGCACACTGCCACAGCTTTAACTCTGATCCCGTTAGCACCCTCCAAAGGCACAGAGTAAGTTCTGGTGGTCTCAGTTTTGTGGCAGTAAAAAACAGCATAAGGGTAATTCTGCTTGTGGCACACAACAGCTTTATCTCCTGATATCTTCTTCACTCCCGGTGCTATGGTGTATTGCTGCAACCCCGTTTCTTGGTCAACTTCTGTGGACAAAACCACAAGGTTTTTTCCAAGCTTGGAAGTGCTGAAATCAACCATGGACTCAAGTGAAGTGGCACAGTACTTTTCCTCACCCTTGATACTGGTTTCTTCACATTCACTAAGAGTGTTCTTCACAACATTAGCCTCCTCTGACTCGGGTTTGATGGAAAACTTAGTGAAGACATCGTCCACCTTGCTGGATGAAAAGGGTATTGAATCTGCAACTTGGCGTGGCAAGAAGGTGGCTTGGTTGGAACTTGGAGTGAAGTGCAGGTCCATTTTTGTTCCATAATGCAAGTCATTTTCCTTGAAGAAGAGTGCCACTGTGGTGTCATCGTGTAATTGGGTCTCTGTGGCAGCGTATCTGTAATTAAATGGCGATTTTGGTCCAACTCTAACATACACTGGCTTTCCCTTGTGACCTGTATTGACTGAAACTCCTCCACCTTTTCCTCCAACGTTGACATTGGTGCCACCTCCTCTTCCTGTGTGCACGTTTACCCCTCCCTTTCCAACGTTCACTGCTGTGCTTTTCTCTTCAACCCAATCTGCAAAATCGTGAATGCACTGTTCTTAGTTTCTCAAAAGCCACACCAGTTTCTGCAATTTACAACCCACTTATTCTTGTGCAATCGTATTACTTCCTTTCTGCATAACTTTCTTACTTTCTTTCTGTATAACTTTACTACTTTCTTTCTGCATAACTTCATGTTATCGGTTCAACAGTTCTAGTTAAGTCTGATTTCTCCCCGTAACCAACTCTGTGGAGTTTTCTACGCAAAAATTAATGTTTTAAATTTGTTATTTAATAATTGTGATAATGAAGGCAGTTGATAGTTATGGGTGTGTTTTCATTATTATTATATTATATGTACAACCATATATAAAAAGATATTTTATTTAGTGTAAATAGACTATTTTTCTATTTCATTTTTAATTATACTTTAAAACCACAACAATTTTTTATCCGTAATTAATAATCTATATTATATGTTTCACTATCCAATTATACATAACAAAAATAACTATTTATATTTAGAAAAAAAAAATCATTTCCAGATACTTTTGTTAATTGAAGTTGATACTTCTTTGGATGGGTTGTCATCACTTAAAATTTCTCAATTAATATAAATAAAGTTAAAATTGTATCACTATTTACCATATAAATTTTATTTTAATTATAGTTTAATACAATTAAGATAGTAGATGTTATTTGGATTCGTATATGTAAAATAAAATAAGAGTTGTATTCAAAATGAATCATATATTTTTAATACTATCTTAATTTTCCGTTTAATTTTTTTAAGCAAATTCTAGCATGTCAAACTATCACCAACTCTTCTTTAAGGAGAGTTGGTTTTATTTTCCATCTCACCTTCAGTTGATGGATTGACCCACTTTCTGATTCCCATCATACTTATTCAAAGAAATATACTGAAAATTGTACATAGCTAAAGAGAAAGACATATATCACAAAAACAAAAGAGGGAAGAAAAATCATACGTAACAAATAAGTGACTTTTCTTTTATCACAGATGATATAAAAAATAAGAGAAAAAAAAAAGTGAAAGATAAATTATGGTTTTTTTAATATTGCTATACATAGAGTACCACTTTTTAACACACCTATACATTAAAGTTTATTTGAATTTATGAAATTATAATTATGACTTATACTATGTTATTAGAAAAAAAAAATCTCTTAATTAACATGCCATAAATTCAATATTAACTTTTTCTATAATTATCTTTTATAAGAAAATCGATTGATTACTGTAGTGAAGTTTCTCTTTTCAACAAAGCATGCTTACCACCAGACTTGAAAATTTTAAGAATCTCTTCAAAACATTTGAGTTTAACCTTTCAATTTTTCTACTTCTATTAAATACTTAATAAAAACACTATTCTTTTATATTTTTATTTAATTCTTCTTAAATTATTTTATATTTTAAAAGAAAAATTATTTTATTGATCTTGAGTAGGTGTAGAGTAAAAGATTGAGTATAAATATATCATTACTCATATAATCAATTCTAGCAGAAAAAAACAAAAGAGAGAAGATTATGTTGGTAAAGAGTGCAGAGAAAATCCAAGTTATGAGAAGACTGAAAAAGTAGCATTTAATAACACGTACTTACATGCATAGGACCCACATAGGTTTTTTTTATAAATGTAATAATGACCCAAAATTAATTACAGCTTATAATTGTAAAAGACACAGTAAAAAACTTTTAGATTATGATATAAATAAAAATTACTAAAATATTTTTTTATTAAATTTATAAAAAAATATTTTCAAGAAATAATTATAAAAAGTGTTTATGAAATTTAAAAGGTAAAATAATCAATAAAATTGTTTATATTAATAGAGATAAATGTATATATAAAAAGGGTGATCTAGCAGTTACAATCCCTATATTTAATCCTTCATTAATATTTATAAATGACAATGAAAAAGATGGCAGTACATATTAAAGAGTAACAGTGTTTCAAAATGTATACTTAACATTGCTACTGAGAAGAATATGAACTAACCAGGATGAAGAACATCAGTGACAGCTTTTGGAATTGGTGTATTAGGAAGTACCGATTTCCAGTAAACTTCAGGAGGCAAAGCACCATGGGTTGCCACCACTGCAAGCTGCAAGTGATGTTGTATGCAGAAATAACCTCATAAGTTTCCATGATTAAACATATAGATACATACATATATATATATATATATATATATATATAGAGAGAGAGAGAGAGAGAGAGAGAAAGAGAAGGAGATAGATAGTGATGCTGATATAATATGCAGGATGTTAAAGTAATAAGCATATATATATATATATATATATATATATATATATATATATATATATATATATATATGGATGTTGAAGCTTACAGTGAGTAAAGCAAAAATGGGAAGGAGAAGATTTTCCATGTTGAGTTTGGTATCTTAGAGAGAAAAACTGTGGTGAATGTAAGCAAAGACGGAGAGAAGTGTGTTTTTTGGAGAGGGTTGGCTAAGAGTATATTTATATGCATAAATAGAGAGTTATAGTAATTAATTAAGAATAGGTTCTAGAAAGGGTTCCTTAAATATGAACTTACCACCAACATTATCATGCAATATTTAATATACTTCAACTGCCCCTGCTTCCATGGTGTGGACTGTCACAATGTGTCTTTAAAGAAGTAGATGGAAAAATATGGGTACCCTGTACGACTATTTTCAATTTTTTCTTTGCTACACTTGACCTAATCATATTACTATATATGCTTTCAGCATAATTATAACACAAGTTTATCATGTTATACAAATAAGATATAAAGAAATGTTTGCACAATAAAATTATAAGTATTTTTCGAGATAAAATAAAAAAAAATAAGTAATTTTTCATAACAAAAATTATTTATATATATATATATATATATATATATATATATATATATATATATATATATATATATATATATATATATATATATATATATATATAAAAGTTATATGTCAACTAAAAATAAAACTAGTTTAAAATATAAAAGTGGATGCAAACTGTATTCATAAATTAGTTTGTGAAATTAAATTAGGTTTAAAATTTATTTCTGTTTCATGATTTTTACAATTTATTAATTTACGAAATATTTATTAAAAGTCAATTTTACTGCACCAGAAGTAATGTGGTATTTACTATTTTTTTTTTCGATTGTAATTTTTTAGAATACTGCTAATAAGTATTAGTGGAATATTACGGACGGGTGTAATTAAGCTATATCAATGTTTTAATAGTATGTTTTGGTTATGTTCTATGAAATTATTGAAAATAAATAAGTTTTAACAGTTTTTTTTATATGGTTCATTCTTAGAAAAGTACTGCTGCTGTTGGTGGAAAGTGGAAAATTAGTTATTATGTATAATTCCTAAGGTGTTTGGTGTTTCGTAGGGATATGTGTAATTAATATAAAATCTTTAGTGGTATGTTTTAATGATTATGGTGTATGAAATTACTTAAGATAAATAAGTTTTAACAAAAATTAAGTTTTGATATGGCCCATAGCAAAGTTCCGGATTTTTCATTAATTGTATCCTTTACAGTGTTTGGGTGGTATGTTACTTTCTAAGACAAGTTGAAAAGTTAATTACAACTGAATCATGATAACTTCTCTTTTTATTTCTGCATTTTCTCTATTTATTTTTTAAAACATTTCTATAAATGTTCAATTTTAACTCAATATGTATAGTTCTAATTATTTGTATTGTACATTATTTGATTTCACCTAGATTAAATATTTGTATGTACAAAGTTGAATACATTATGCATTCAATGAATTATTTTAATTAGGTGCAAGTAAATTATATATATGCTCATATATGGTTATTATGTTTATTTTGTATGTACAAAGTAGATTAAATATTTGTATGTACAAAGTTCTACTCATCTGTTTCTAATTTTTATGTTTATTTTAATTTGCATTTTATATGCTCATATTAAAAAATTTAATTTTAGTTTAGAACAAGCTTTTAGCAAGAATGGTAAAATGTCACTCCTTATTATGGAATTTTACGCTTCAAAATTTATGTCATTCAAAATTCTTTTTAAGATGATTAATTGTAGTAACGATTAAGAAAACTTACTATATTTATCTCAAAGCAATGTTTTTTTTTTTAGTTTTAAAACTATTTTTCCAGCTATATGCTTACATATAGTTAAGAGCAATTAATGTAAAACTATTTATATTGAAAAAGCATAAAAGTAATTAGAAAAGGTTGGAAGTCGTTTTACTAAATTTATGTAAAAAAAATATTTATTAATTAGTATATATTTAAAAAAAATTATTTAAATTTGATCCGATGCCACATATTAAAACACGTTGTTTGATTGTGTTGACTTTAAATGACAGTATTAAGATATATCAGACAACAAACAACTGCACTGAAATTTAATAGAGGAAACAATGGGGGTTATGTGTCAATTTGTGATGGCTATAAAGTTTGTAAATGTGGGTAACAATATAATTCATTAAATTCATTGAAACAAACTAGACTTCCATACTTTATAAATGGATTCTTAGAATTTGGATTTTCTAGATAGAAAATATATTTATTTTTTATTCAAACTAATTGTTTGGGCTGTTCGATAAAAACTGATCATAAAAAAAAATTAATGGACCACAATATAATTTAAAACATTACTATTATTTGATCAAACTATTCATTAATTTTATAGTTTAGTAATTCTCAAAAGTGTTTCTTTTTAAAAAAGTTACCAAAAAAAGAAAAAAAAATATTATGATAATTCGTTTAAAATAAATAAATATCTCCTAGTAGAATTATGATATTATTGACTCACGTTCAAATTTAAGATTATATGTTTAAAAATCTTTCTAAACAGAAGTTTCAAAAGAGAACGTGAGAAAACAGTATAAGAAGGTGATTATTAAAGTATTCACGATTAAAAATGTTTTAATTTGATAGCGAGTTTATCAATATGAAAGAGATTCAATAATGAAAGAAATATCTTTGAATTTTAAGTATGAGTAGAATCTAAATCTTACAGTGAATAAAAAATAAAATTCAAGAAGAATCCATAAATTAAATATTTTAAGATTTTAAATTGAAAATATTTTAAATGTTGATTAATTAAAGTCTTGTTGAATTTTCTTAATATATATATATATATATATATATATATATATATATATATATATATATATATATATGTATATATATATATATATATATATATATTCATTTTCTTCTATGATATTAAAAAGTAATAAAATTATTATTGTTGTATATTTTTATAATTATAAAATTAAACATAAATAATTTTGACAATTTTATTGAAAATAATTTTTATTTATTTTGTAGGTAGTTTTATAATTTTAAATAATGATTAAGTTTAAAAGCGGTCAAAATTAAAAAAAAAAATTAAATTTAATGAAATGATAACTTAAAAAGAATAAAATTGATAAGTTATCGTTTTAATTTAAAATAGTTTTATTTAAAGAATAAAATTGAAAAAAAAAAGTAGATGAAAATAAGGAAATTTTTTTTTATATATAAGATATCTTTTTTCTTATAATATAGGTACCTTAAGTTATATGTTTTAATTAAACAATAATAATAATAATAATAATAATAATAATAATAATAATAATAATAATAATAATAATAATAATAATATAATAATAATAATAATAATAATAATAATAATAATCACGTATCTATGTCTAAAAGGGGAATTATTTTGACAAATTTAACTTTATTAAATATTATTAAAACAATTATATCAAATGAAAAATATTTCAAAAGTGGATGTCAATTCTAAAATGAATGCGTACTTATTTTAATATTAATTATTTACAAAGTGTAATACCAATTTTCATTTTTGTTTAATTTATTGCATAGCCCTGTCTGCCTATGTAGCCAGTTATTGACTGGATTTTGTGTCAAAGTTGGCTTATTTATGAGCGATTCTTTTTTTTAATAGTCTTATGTTTACCTATATATAGGTGTTTGATGGAGTCGGTCTTGCTTCATTAATGGATTCTGTATTTAAATTAAGTAATAAAAAATTATTACTGTTGAATCGATGACATAAATTGAATGAACTAAATTGTGTATACAAATTATTTTAAGCTATTTTGGTTTATTTTAATTATTTTTTGAACTGCTGTTTTATAAGTTGCTTGGGAAAAACTGATTATATTTAAATAGGAAATAATGTTAGTAAATAAATATTATAGTTAAAAACTGTCGTTTGGTTTAAGTGATATAAAAGATAATGTTGTATAGTATGAGAAAAAAAGAAAATGAGTATTAGTTATAAGTTATTATTACCATAACATTTTTCTTTAAATAAATTTTATTTTACAAATTTTTTCGCAAAAATATTAATTAATATCTACAAATAAAATCTACGATAAATAATTAATATTCATAAATATTTATTATCTACAAATAATTAATATCTGGTTATAAATTAAGATACAGTATCATACTATTTATGAATATTTATTATTTTTAAAATATAAAAATATTTATCAGTATTTACAAATAAAATTTATCATAAATAATTAATATCTATAAATATTTATTATTAACAGATAATTGTATTTTAATATCTATTTATAAAAAAAAGATATAATATTATATTATTTATAAATATTATTTTTTAAAATATTAACATATAAATTTAATTATATTTTATTAAGTCAAATTTATTTAAAATTAAATTCTATTTTATATTATATTTTATATGTTGTTTTGTAATTTTTTTTAAAAATTATAAAATACTTTTCTAAAATATTTATAAATATTTATGTATTTCTTTAAAATAACCATAAGTATATTTTAAACAAATATCTAAAAATAACAGGAAAGATGATAGATAAATTTTTTTATTGCACATCAGATCAACACTATCCTACCGTTCTAAACCCTACTGACACTGATAAACATAAAGAAGATAACACACAGGTAAATTTGATTTTTAGCATGCATTTCCACTATTTTTTTTTTTTTCACATTTTTAAGAACAAATGGAACAAAGAAAAAAAAAAGGTTTAATACCTATTTTGGTCTCTTTTTTGGGAGGGTTTGTTCAAAGTGGTCCCTCCTTTTTAAAAAAGTTCACTTAAGTCCTACGTTTTGTAAAAACTGTTCAAAGTGGTCCTTTTCGCTAACGGCGTTAAGTTCATTAACGGCAGACGTGCCACGTGTCTAACATATGCTGATTTGGCATTATTAATTGCTTTAAAATATATATATATATATAATGCTGAGGTGGAAATTAAAATAATTAAGGTAAAATAATTATAGCATTAGGGTCAGAAGTGATTCGAATTAGGTTAGGGTAATTCGAATTTTGGGGTAATTCGAATTTTGGGGTAATTCGAATTGGGGTAATTCGAATTGGCGTAATTCGAATTGGATTGGGATTTAGGGGTTCGTGATTGAAACTGAGGTGAGGTTAGGGTTCGTGGTTCGTGAGCGCGATTGAATGCGAAGTTTAGAAGATCGAATTTGGGTTCGTTGTTGGTGAAGGTTCGTGGTTCGTGAAGGTTCGTGGTTCGTGAAGGGAGGTTCGTCGTCAGGTTAGTCTTCTTACTTGCTTCGTTTGTTTTGTAATGAGTCGAATTGTATGTTTATTTGTCAGTTTCGTTGTCGTTTTCTTTGTTGGTATTGGTGTCGTGTTGGTTGTTGAAGTTGGTCCACTGTATGTGTTTAAATTGGTCCCCCTTTTGGTGTTAAATTGGTCTCATTGTTGTCCATTTATGAAAGTGGTCCCCGTTTTCCATGTGCAGGGTTTGGGATGAGTGAGGATAGGTTTAAGGTAGTGGTCCACTATGGTGGGACCCTGATAAAGGATGTGTTTCCCTTTAAGTATTTAGGTGGGGAGATATCTTCTTGGAACATTGACCCTGACACATGGAGTTATTTTGGAGTGGTTGCTACCATTAAAGAAATGGGTTTTATGGAAGTACATGAGTTAGTTTATAGCATTGACAATATTTTACATGGCCTGTATGACGATAGGGGAGCTATGAATATGATGGAAATAGCTAAATGTTTGGGGAAAGTGGATTTATATATTGTGCATAAAGTTAGCGAACCAGACTTTGTGGAAACTGAGAATGAAATTCTTTACCTCTGCCAAGGGCCTGTAGAGAGTGGTGATGGTATTGGGTTTGAGGCTGCTGCAGAGGAAAATGAGGAGGTTGAGAACCAGTGCGTGGTGGAGGAAGTTGGTGAAGTGGAGGTGGAGGCAGTTAAGGAAGTGGAGGTGGATGCAGTTGAGGAAGTGGCAGTTGAGGAAGTGGAGGTGGATGAAGTTGAGGAAGTGGAGGAAGAAAAAAACAGTAGTGAGGAAGAAGTGGAAGTGGATGAAGTTCAATTGCAAAACAATAGTGAGGAGGATGCTGAAGATTACATGGTTGGAAGGGGGTTGTCTGATGATGATTCTGAGGCAGAAGAGCTGTTAACTCCAGGAAATAGTGATAGTGAGGAGGATGAGATTCAAGACAAACCAAGTAGATGTCCTTTTCCTACATTTGGAAAGAAAAAGTCCATGTTAGATTACAAATGGGAAGTGGGTACCATTTTTAATGATAAGGAGGATTTTAAGGAAGCTATAAGAAACTATGTTATTCATGCTGGGAGGGATCTTAAGTTTGTAAAGAATGATAAGCGTAGGGTTCGGGTGAGATGCATGGGTGCTCAAAAAAAGTGCCAATGGGTTGCTTACTTAGGATATTTGCCATCAAGAAAGGTTTGGCAGTTAAGGAAGGTTCTTGATACCCATTGTTGCAGCAAACAACTAAACATTAAAATGATGAATAGTAAGTGGTTGAGTAATGAAGTAGATAAGGTGTTGCATGATAATCCTACTATAAAGGTACAAGATATACGTAATAAAGCACTAAGAAAATGGAACACCAAGGTATCAATTTCAAAAGCAAGAAGGGCCAAGTTAATGGCTACAAATGAACGTGAAGGGGATTTTAAAGAGCAATTTAGAAGGCTTCACGACTATGGGCATGAGTTGTTGAGGAGTAACCCAGGGTCAACTGTTAAGATTAAAGTCAACAGTGATAATGGTGAGGCCATCTTTGAAAGAATTTACGTGTGTCTGGACGCATGTAAGAAAAGTTTTGTAAGTTGCAGGCCAATCATC
This sequence comes from Vigna mungo, assembly GCA_036885675.1. Classification (NCBI taxonomy): domain Eukaryota; kingdom Viridiplantae; phylum Streptophyta; class Magnoliopsida; order Fabales; family Fabaceae; genus Vigna; species Vigna mungo. Next base: position 39,139,384 of record CP144699.1, on the reverse strand, counting down.
TTTTTGGATGGATGTTTCTTGAAAGGTCTATATAAGGGAGAGTTGCTTACAGCAGTGGGTAGGGACCCAAATGACCAAATGCTTCCAATAGCATATGCAGTAGTTGAAGTTGAAAATAAAGATAGTTGGAGTTGGTTTTTGGAATTATTGATTGAAGACCTTGGTGGGAATGAGATATGCCGAGCATGCACGTGGATGTCTGACCAACAAAAGGTCACGCACTACTTACTATTTTTGGTTTTTTTTTTCTTTACTTTATGCTTTATGTATGTTGGATTAAAATATTGGTGTTGTCAGGGGTTGGTACATGCTGTTGAAGAGCTTTTACCTAAGGCAGAACAATGATTCTGCATCAGACATCTTTATGCTAACTTCAGGAAGCAATTTAGTGGTCAAATATTGAATAATTTGATGTGGAGTGCTGCAACAAGCACTTAGCCCCAGGCTTGGGAGAGAGAAATGCTGAAAATGAGAGCAGTGAATGAGGATGCTTATAAATACCTTATAGCTATTTCCCCAAGGTACGTATAATAAATACCACATATAATCAATTCCTTGTTCATGATGCATAGTTCAATGTAATAAATTCGTTCTTTTGGTGCAGGTTTTGGTCAAGATCTAGATTCACAGCTCAAGCTAGTTGTGATAGTCTAGATAACAACATCAGTGAAGGTTTCAATAGTGTCATTATTCCTGCTAGAGGAAAACCAATAGTGGCATTGCTGGAAGATATCCGATTGTATTTAATGAAAAGATGGGCCACCAACAGAACGAAGGTGGCAGGTATGGATTTCAATGTTTGTCCAAAAATCAAGAAGAGAATTTCAAAGGAATGTCAACTGTCTAGAAATTGGATTCCAAGGTAATAACCTTCTTCTGTCTTATTTAAGTTTATATCGACATTTTGAACATTGTTATTTATGTTTATACATTTCAGCTGGTCTGCAAGAAGAATTTTTGAGGTTAGACATGTTTTAGCTGTTGGGAACAAGTTTGTTGTGGACTTGGATACTCATGAATGTAGCTGCAGGAAGTGGATGATCAGTGGCATCCCATGTTGCCATGCAGTAGCAGCCATGCACTACATAAATTTAGACCCAGACAATTTTATACCAACCTGCTTCTTGAAGTCCACCTACAAGGAGACATATGCATCCATCATTTATCCAGTGAATGGCCACCTCATATGGGAAAAAACAAGCTTCCCTGATATAATGCCACCAGTAAAGAGGAAGATGCCTGGGAGGCCAAAGAAGAAAAGAAGATTGCACCCATGGGAGCTAACCAAGGATGGGACTCAGATGACTGTTGGTGGGCATAGAAAGAAATGTAGCATCTGTCGTCAATTGGGGCACAACAAAAAAAATTGTCCTCTACGTCCACCCATCATAGAGCCAACAGAACCAGCAAGTGAGCAACCTCCTGAGCCACAAGAACCACCAACTGACGAACCTACCCAGCCACAAGAACCACCAAGTGACCAACCAACTCAGCCTCCAGTACCAACACAAGATTCCATGACAGAACCAACTCCACCAGTACCAAGGAACAAGTTAACAATTAGAAGAAAAGTTGCATAGGACAGTGTACTGAGAGTGTGTAGGACATGTTTTGTAGCTAAGGTGTTATGTATGTTTATTTGAAGTTAGACATTTTATCTTTCATATTTGAATTTGGACATGTTTTGTATGAATTTGGTGTTATTGTTTCACTGGATCTTTCTTTGAATCTATTAATGTTTCACTGGATGTACTGAATATTCTGTGTCAAATTGTTGTTTGAAGGTTCTTTTACTATTAGGTTTCCTTACCAGGCACAGGAATTATGTTGAATTTAAGGGACCATTATGCACAATTTTTAAGTAAAAGGGGGACCAAAATGAACAATTTTAAGTAAAAGGGGGACCAAAATGAACAATTTAAAACAAAAGTAAGGACCACATTGCACAACTTAAAACGAAACTGAGGACTATTACGAATTTGATTTAACTAACCCAGATGGTTCAAGTTATATTACAATAGCAACACATAATACACAAAGACAACATTGTTTCCAGATTGCCCACCTAACATCAACCTAAGGGCACTCAAAACATTACAACATGAACTCAAAATACATGAACATCAACCTAAACACAGCCCCAATATGATGATGTTAAGCACAATAGCAACAACCCCAACTCCAACTACGAACTTCATCTTTCTCTGCAACTCTTTCACAACACTTTCCATATGAGTGGTCCTCTTGTTGCTTTGCCTCACATTTGTACCATCTCTATCATCACCATTCTCTTCACCAAACCACTTGAAAAAGTTACATGACATCCCACTTGTAAATGCACCCTATTACTCACAAAAAACATAAAAAACTGTCAACATAAGAAATGAATTAAACATAAAAGTCAATTTGCTATTACAAAAACCTTATAATGATGACATGCCCAAAATTGCCTCCCAGCATTCCTTGCAGTTTTCGCAACTTTCAGTATAGCAAAATCACCACAGTAGCAAATAGGGGTTATCCCACCACCCCTCGAAACAGCACCCTGTGATGAATTCGAACCTCTTTTGGCCGTTGTCTTCGAACAAGAACAACCACTTTGTGAAGAAGCCATTCAAAACTCTAAACCCTAACCTTTAGACTTTCCAAAACTCTGGAGCAAATGACCACAAACCCTAACCATTGCTTTTAAACTTGGGAAGAATAACCAAGAATCACTGTAACAGATGGTTAACTTAATCACAAACTAAAAATTACACCTAAATCCTACACTAATCCAACCTTAATTATTTTAATTTCCACCTCAGCATTATATATATTTTTTAAAACAATTAACAATGCCAAATCAGCAGATGTTAGACAGCTGGCACGTCTGCCGTTAATGAAATTAACGCCGTTAGCGAAAAGGACCACTTTGAACAGTTTTTGCAAAACGTAGGACTTAAGTGAACTTTTTTAAAAATGAAGGACCACTTTGAACAAACCCTCCTAAAGGAGGGACCAAAATAGGTATTAAACAAAAATAAAATTATATATATATATATATATATATATATATATATATATATATATATATATATATATATATATATATTTCCATACTACTTCATGCTACCCAAATAACCTTGTTTTTTTTTTCTTCTTCACGCTTTCTTTTATTAAAAAAACAAAGTTGTTTTTTAAACCAAACAAACAATAATTATTGAATGCGTAAAACTACTTCAAAACTTTAAATAAATTATTTAAATTATTTATGAACTTAAATTTATAGTTTTTTAATTCTTATATTAATGATAAATATTTAATTATCTTTTATATTTTTTACTTAATTATGTTTTAGTTTTGTTTAAAATCATACAATATTGACTTTTCTATTAAATTGACCTTGTTTGTTGGATGTGAGTATTTTGTTTTTAGTTTTTTTTGTTAATTTTTTGTTTTTCTTTTCTAAGTTTTATTTATGTCTTCATTTCCTTGTTTTTCCTTCGTCACACCATCGTCCAATTCCTCTCCTAAAACAATTTCAAAATCCAAATTTCACTGATCACAAACACATAAAATACAATAAACATTTTTATTTCTTAGAATTCTCACAAAAAAAAATATTATTTTGGAAGAGAGAATTGTGTTTGGATCGAAGTTGAGAGAAAACATGAACCAAAATGAATTAAAAACTTTTGCTCTTGTTTAGACATTTTTTTTCTGCAGCTTCATGGTTTCGTTAACTAGACATATCAAAGTAGAAACATATTTTTGATAAATTTAGCTAAATGTAACAGTTTGTTATTATGTAACAATTTTTATGCAAGCAACCACATTTCTTTTGGTTTAACTATTTAAGATAATTTTAAAATGTATAATTAATTTTTTACATATATTAAAATTAATTTTAGTTTTAATTTTAAATTTTTAATAGTATAAAAGACATAATTACAAAAATAAATAATATTATTTCACTTAACTGTTTAGTAAATAAAAAACGTTTTCTTAAATAGTCAAATTCAAATTAAAATATAAATATAATTTATAAAAATTAATTTTATTTTTTTCTTATAAACATTTTTACAATTAAATATAACATTTATAATTATCATTTTATATTATTTTTTAAAATTTTCACAAACTTTACTTTCAAAACACTTCCAAATTCAATCAAATAAAAAAAATTATTCTGAAATGTTCTCATTCATTCATTCTCTTCCAGGTTATTTTCCTAAAGTAAACACATCCTAAGAGATGAAAAAAACAAAAACATAAAATAAAATAAAAATTTAATATACTAATACGTGATACTCAGTAAATGATATTATTTAAATTTAACGAAAAATAATAAATTGTTTGATTTTAAACAAATCTGAAAACTCAATTAAATAAAAATATAATTTAGTACTAACTAAATCATCTTTTTATATATACAAAGGTAAAATGTGTTTGATAGATATTAAATAATAATAATAATAATAGAATAGTAAAAATATTTATAATTATAATTGAATCTATCACTCGGTGAAAAGCTATAATTGGTAGTCAAAATATAACATGTAATAGCTCAAGTACATCAATTCGATTATCACTTAACCCACCTATTGACTCTATTCAATTAATATTAAGACCAAATGAAATAAATAAAAAATACTAAAATCAAGTGAGTAAAAAAAATATAAAAACCAAATTAAATTATAAGCCTAAATATAGAACCAAATTACTCTTGCTAATGAACTTTTACCCACAACCTTAAATATACGATATAAACCGTAAAAGTTTGGGAGAGAAAACTGAGAAGTAAAAATGTTATTACCGTGTTAAAATTTCTATTACAAAAAAATGTCCTATAAATGGAACAATGAAGCAGCATCTAAAAGGTCCAAAACTAAAAGTCCAATTACACAATACAATATATATTTCAACACTCTTCCTCAAGTTGGAGCATATAAATCATATGCACCAAGCTTGGAACATATAAATCGAATCCTAGGCCCCCTTAGAGATTTGGTCAAAATGTCTCCGAGTTGTTCATTAGAATTGACAAACTCGGTAACAAGTTCCTTAGTCAACAACTTCTCTTTAATAAAATGACGATCAATTTCTATATGTTTTGTTCTCTCATGAAACACTGGATTGGAGGCAATATGAAGGGCTGTTTGGTTGTCACGGTACAGTTTCAACGGCTCATTTCCACAAAATTTCAATTCTTGGAGAAGTTGCTTGATCCACACAAGTTCGCATGTAGTCAAAGCCATAGATCGGTATTCAGCTTCAGCACTAGATCTAGCAACAACACTTTGTTTCTTACTTTTCCAAGATACAAGGTTCCCTCCAAGTAGAACACAATATCCTGTAGTAGATCTTCCATCAATTAGAGAACCAGCCCAATCTGCATCACAATATCCTTCAATCTGAGTGCTTCCCTTGTCCTCATACAACAATCCTTGTCCTGGATTTTCTTCTATGTATCTGAGAATGCGAATCACTGCATTCCAATGGTCAACATGTGGATTCTGCATAAATTGACTCACAATCCCCACTGGATAAGAAAGATCAGGTCTTGTTATTGTAAGATATATGAGTTTTCCAACTAACCTTTTATATCTCTCTGGATCTGAGAAAGGTTCACCTTGGTCTCTCATTAGCTTTTGATTTGAGTCCATAGGACTATCAATGAGCTTGCAATTTGTCAAGCATGTTTCCTCTAAAATATCAAGAGCATATTTCCTTTGTGAAATGATGACACCTTCTTTTGACTGTGCCACTTCAATACCAAGAAAGTATTTTAGACGACCCAGATCTTTAGTCTGAAAGTGGTTGAACAAATGATTCTTTAATTGAGTGATTCTAGTATTGTCATTCCCTGTAATAACAATATCATCAACATACACCATGAGATAAACACATTTGTCAGGAGAAAAATGACCATAAAACACTGAATGATCCGCCTCACATCTTTTCAATCCAAAATTTTGCACAACCCGACTAAATTTACCAAACCAAGCACGAGGTTATTGTTTCAAGCCATAGAGGGAACAACGTAATTTACAAACTAACCCAGACTCCCCATGAGCAACAAACCCAGGAGGTTGCTCCATGTATATCTCCTCTTCCAGATCACCATGAAGAAAGACATTTTTAATGTCCAACTGATAAAGTGGCCACTGATGAATGACAACCATAGCAAGCAAAATACGAACTGTACTGGTTTTAGCCACAGGAGAAAAGGTATCACAATAATCAATGCCATAAACTTGAGTATATCCCTTAGCTACTAGTCGAGCTTTTACACGATCAATTTCACCAGTAGGACCAACCTTAATAGCATAAACACATCGGCAACCAACAGGCTTCTTACCAGGAGGGAGAGGGACAAGGTCCCAAGTACCATTGTGGTCAAGGGCCTACATTTCATCAACCATGGCTTGACACCATCCAGGATGACCAAGTGCCTCATAAATATTATTAGGAGTCTTAAGGGAGGATAAGGAGGAAACAAAAGAGAAATAGGTAGGAGACAAACGATGATAACTCAAAAAATTATAAACAGGATATGGATTACGAGTAGAACGAATACCTTTCCGAAGGGCAATGGGCAAATTATCATCTGAGTTAGGAGAAGACGAGGAGGATGAAGGATCCATGGTCTGGTGAGCTGATGGAGGAAAAGATGAGTCTCGAGGATCTTCATTGTTCTGAGCTTGAGATGGTCTTTGACGTTGATATGTGAGAAGAGGTGGAGGAACAATGTCATTCACATTTTGAGTTTGACGTATAGAAGCAGGAATAACCAAGGGATCACGAAGGACGAGAAAAACGGTGTATCCTCAAAGAATGTGACATCAGCAGACATATAATATCTCTTTGTGGAGGGAGAATAACATTTATACCCCTTCTGAAGATGAGAATATCCCAAGAAGACACACTTAATAGCTTTTGCGGATAGCTTATCAAGACCTGGAGAAACATTATGGACAAAACATGTACACCCAAATACACGTGGGGAGACATGATATAGAGGGTCGTTTGGAAAAATGACAGGATGAGGAATTTTATTCTCAAGAGAGGAAGAAGGCATCCTATTGATTAGAAAACAGGCAGTGAGGACTGCATCACCCCAGTGATGCATAGGAATATTAGTATTCAACATCAAGGAGCGTGCAGTTTCAATGAGATGTATATTCTTCCTCTCTGCAATACCATTTTATTGTGGAGTGTGAGGACATGTTGACTGATGTAAAATTCCTTGGGAAGATAAGAATGAAGAAAACGTTGAAGAAAAATATTCCTTAGGATTATCACTACGAAGGATTTTAATTGTCTTCCCAAATTGGTTCTTAATTTCATTAATAAAGGACATAAATATGGATAAAAGTTCAGATCTCTCTTTCATTAAATAAATCCAAGTACATCGGGAGAATTCATCAATGAAGGTTACAAAATAGTTAAAACCAAAAGAAGTAACACGACTTGGTCCCTAAATGTCAGAGTGAATAGTTGAGAAAGGAAAATTACATAGTGTTTTAGACTTTTTTGGATAAGAAGATCTAACATGTTTTCCTAACTGACACGACTCGCAATCTAAGGCTTGGATGTTCTTGAGACTCGGAACCATCATCTTCAACTTGGATAAACTTGGATGGCCCAACCGATCATGCAAAAGTTTTGGGGATGAAATGGCAAAACAGGAAACTGAAGAGTTATGTTTCAAAAAATAAAGTCCTCGAGACTCATGTCCTTCTCCAATCAGGCGACCCGTACCATGTTCCTGTATAACAAAGGAATTAACAGTAAAGGTTACAGAACAATTTAAGAAACGAGTCAATTGGCTCAAGGAAATTAAATTGTAAGGACAATGAGGAATATACAAAACACAATTTAAATTTAGTGAAGGAGATAAGGAAACTTTTCCAATTACATGAGATGCAACTTTAGATCCATTGGCAACAGTAATGAAATGAGGGATTTTCTGAGAGGACATGGAAGAAAATGAAGAAATAGTACCAGAGATATGGTCTGAGGCACCTGATTCAAGGATCCATGGATTGTGACCTTCCACAGATTGAGATATACAGCCAGTTGACACATTGGACATGGAGGAGGATTGGCCAGGATTAAAAGATTTTTCAGATTTATACTTCAAAAATTCTTGGTACTCTTCATCTGAAATTTTGGATTCAAGATCATCAGATTTCGAAACATGAGCAGCTTTGTCTGGATATCCATGTAAGGCATAACATTTTTCTCGAGTATGGCCTATTCTCTTACAATATGTGCACTGAGGACGCATACCACGACCACCACGTCCTCCTCGGTTGCTTCTGCCTCCTCCTCTTCCTTGTGGTGCTACCATAGCTGATGTTTCAATACCACCAATTGAACTTTCATCTTTAATTAATGAAGGTACCCAAAGAAGTCGAGTAACTAAGTTGTCCATTGATGGAACTTGATCACCGGCTAACATTTGATCACGAACATGATCAAACTCTGAGTGTATACCTCTTAGAATTAAGACCATGTAAAACTTATCAAGCTTCTTGTTTATGCCTTCTAAAGAATCAGCCACAAAGAAATTCTTCAATTCTTCTACAGCAGCACGGGCCTTTCCTATGTAAGCAACCATATCATGATTGGTTTGTTTGAGGGAAGTCACCCTTTGAGTTGCATCAAAGAGACGTTGCACATCATTAGCAAAGATATCCTGGGCTTTTCTCCAAAAAGAGGAGCACATTTTGTAGGGTCTCAAAATTTCTAAAACTTCTTGTTCAACAGATTGCCATAGTGCAGCGCATAGTTGAAAAATCTTCTGCCATTGAGATTTCTCTTCTTCGGAAACGGTGGAAATATCTTGTTCAAGATGATCATGGTATCCTTGACCAAGAAACCATAACTCCACGGAAGAAGATCAAGATAGATAGTTTTTCCAATTGAGTTTTGCAGAAGTAATGGTAGGAGTGATAGAAAGAGATGGAGTTCCAAGACCATCCATTAAAATGTCAAACAAAAGGAAGGACAAATTGTTTGTGGGAAGAAACCCTAATCGGAGCAACCCTCAACGGAACAGCAAACCAATGACCACAACACGCTCAGGAGACAGAGGCGAAACGACCGGCAGTGGCGCGGTGAAGTTCCGACACGGGAAAGGCGGTGCGTGAAGCTCACGCGCCTGAGAGTGGCCGGAAGAAGACAACGCGTGACGACGCGTCGAGAGAAGAGAGAGGCGGCGACCACCAGGGATGGGTCGCGCTCGTCGAGGCGCACTGAACCCTTGACTTCGCCGGAGAAAAGGCTGCGACGGCGACGGCGATGGGGGACGGCAACGGATGCGGCGGCGGGCAAACCCTAACGGGCTTTGGATACCATGTAAAAGTTTGGGAGAGAAAACTGAGAAGTAAAAATGTTATTACTGTGCTAAAATTTCTATTACTAAAAAATGTCCTATATATATGGGACAATGGACCTGCATCTAAAAGGCCCAAAACTAAAAATCCAATTACACAATACAATATATATTTCAACAAAACTACCACTATCAAAAATTTTAAAAAGTATGACCTAAAATATTGATGTTCTAATAATTGTTGCATGTAAACTATTTATATTTTCTAACATGTTATTTAAAATATATAGATAATATTTTTGTTATACACTTTGGATTAAATACAAATACTACTTAATATATAACCCAAACAATGATTTTTTTAGGGGTTAAATATGCTTTTAGTCCCTGAAGTTTCACTGAATTTTGATTTTAGTCCCTGCATGAAACATTGATGGCATTTCATCCTCCTAGTATGGAAACTCTTAGTTTTAGTCCCTAAAAACAAACGGAGTTAAATTTTTTATGATGTGGCTAACGGCACTGACAGGTGTTGTCTGACCAGGTTAGCCTGACAACAGTGGTGCATCAAGTGGTGCATCAACAGTGGCGCACCTACACCATATTCGCGACACTAGGAAAATGCAGAAACACTGATTCATTCACCAACCCTTTTCTCTCGTTCTCACCATCTCTTTTTCCAATCCCATATTCTGGCTATTTTCTTCTATAATCTTCTCTTAATCTAACCAACCAAATCTTCTTATCACTCTCTCTGAAACCATACACCTTGGTATTATTTTTATTTTTATTCATTAATCACAATCTTCACAAGAAACCTAAAAAAGAAGCAGATCGAGAAAAACAGATCAAGCTGCAACAAATCACAAGTAAAATTCAGAACTCCATCATCAACCCAATGGAGAAATCAGAAGGAAAACATGAAAGTGTCGATTTGAGTCAAATATCTCTTCGACCCCTTGAGCTCTCTTACCTAGATAATGACCTCTGATGAAAAGGTGGAACCTTTATGCACTTGGGATCCTTATAGTAGTAAGGAAGAGGGCATCAATTTCATCCAAAACATAGCCACCAATTTTGCGTGGTGCAAAGCAATATGACTGAACGATCGTGCTATTGGGTATTTTTCTTTCCTCCAATTCAGAGCATGATCAAAGCATGAACAAATCATTGGAACTTGGCTATGTTATCGGTTCTAAATACAGGGGTAATGGGGTTGCCATGATAGCTGTGAAAGAAGTGGTTAAGGTTGCTTTCACTGAGCAATCGTTGCCAAACTTGGAGAAGATTGAAGCTCTTGTTGATGTGCTGAATGTTAGGTCTTAGATAGTGTTGAAAAAGATGGTCTTCATGAGTTAAAAACAAACAATGGTGCATCAAGAGGCCAACCTGGACAGACAACACCTGGCAGTGCCGTTAGCTGTAACGTCCCGGCAAAGGTCACCCATCCCAGAATTTCTCCAGGCTAAGCACGCTTAACCATGGAGTTCTTATGGGTTAGGCTACCGAAAAGTAAATGCATTTTGGTGATATGGGTAGCCAAATCAATTCCTTTAAGTTATCCTTCAACTGTATAGTCCCATACCTATATAGTCTCCAGATCCCTCTCATTCCGATGTATGTTCGATTCGTTCATGTGCCCCTTCCACTAGAAGCCTGCCAGGAGCCGCTCCTTGTCCGTGCCCCCTGCACCATGCCTCTTGCACCGGCGATCACTCCCCGCCCTCGTTAGTGCCCGGGTGTCACATTAGCCACATCATAAAAAATTTAACTTCGTTTGTTTTTAGGGACTAAAAGTAAGAGTTTCCATACTAGGAGGATGAAATGCCATCAATGTTTCATGCAGGGACTAAAACCAAAATTCAGTGAAACTTCAGGGACTAAAAGCATATTTAACCCTTTTTTTAGTTATTATATGTAAACGTTGTCTAATATTTAAAATGATGTAAATAAGTATATTGTAAACTAAATATTTAAGTTTGTAAATTCATTTAGATCCATCCTACATAATTTGTCATAGAACAAAATGATGGGAACTAGTTTATCCTATCTTACAAGTTGCGTTTATTTATTTAATTATTTATTATTATACAATATTGTTTATATGTTAAATATGAGTAAATATTTTTATTTATTATTTTATTAATATTATATATTTATAAGTATAAATTTAAATTGTATTTTACGGTTTATTTTAATATAGATTATTTTCTTATTAAAATGCGCTTTTATTTACTTATATAATATATACTAAATTGTTGATGGGAGGAGCTAAACATTTTTTTATGATGTTTAAATGTTTTTGACATAATTAACTAATAGTTAAATATGTTAAAATGCACGATAAAACTAGATTCTTAATTGATTGTTAATATGCAAAATATTAAAATCAGAAAGTTAACTTTTTGTTTTAATCAATTAAGTTATTTTCTTAATAGATTAAAACGGTTTATATTGTTAAATATGTTAAAAATGCAAATCAAAAAGTTAGATCTTTGTTTTAATATACTAAGTTATTTTCCTAATCAACTAAAATTGTCAATATTATGTTTTTATTATATAAATAGGTTTGGTTTCTTTTCAAAAGCACAAATAACATTTAGGTTTGAAGAAAGAAGAATCTTCAAACATTCTTAGTGAGAAAGAACATCAATGGAGAGAAATCAAGACTTCAAGTATACTAACATGAGTGGAAATAACTAATTAAAGAATAAGAGTTTCTGATTTTTTTTTCTGTAAAATCTGTATTAGAGATGTATTAGTTTCTTTTACTTTTTCTTGTAAATTCTTATTATTACTATAAAAATTCTTAGTGTAAGTGTGTAACCTCAGTTTAAGAAGTTAATATTGTTTGGTTAAAGATTTAGATTACATAAGAAATATTATAAATTTATAATCTTAACATTCTTATATAATGGTTTCCTTTCAATTAAGGTTACTAAATCTAAACTCGTTACAGTTAAACAAGTGTAAAATTTTGTATGTCTTGTTTTATTTTCTTTATTAGTTATTTGTTAAATCGTTAAAAAAGTTCATTTAAAACAATTTAATACACAAAAGATTTCCAAAAAGATTAAAACCAAATTTAAACCAATTCATTGACCTATATTAATTTTACAATTCTAACTTTAATCACTAATTTTTAAGTTTTTCTTTTAATTGTTGTATTCGTGATAAATATTTATTTTCGTGGAATAAATAAATTGAAAACTAAAAAGTTTATAAAAAAAATGTATTTTTTTTGTTAAAAAAAAATTATGTGGTTAGGCCGCCGGCAAACATCAAACTGCAACGCCAAACAAAGCGAGACAAAATAAAAGCAGCCAAAAGGGTCATCAAATATATATTGGCAATCTTAACCAAACGATAAAGGAAAAATAATAAAAAGTTTACTAAAATACTCTTTTAATACTAATTATTAACAATACTAAAATAACAAATTGTGTTTAGTTTTGAATTAATTAGCTAATAAAGAGGTGGGGATAAGTTGAATTCGTTGTCGTGTAATTAAGGTTAAGTTTGGTGGAGAAGTAGTGAGTTACGTGGCTACAAAAACACCAATATCTTGATACGATCATATATTTGATAATGCCAAATCAACCACCTTCTAATTAATATATATATATATATATATATATATTCTCTTCTTCATATCAACAATGCATTTCTTTCTCTTACCATCTAAATGTCTATCATACATGACAACACATGATTATGACACATTAATCAAATCTCTTTCACCATCATTTTAAGAAGTTGGATAAAGAAATATACTAAAAAAATAAATTTTTTAATTTATTTATTTTATTTTATTTTATTTTTAAAAAATATAAAAATTTATTTTTTATATGACGATATCATTATATTGTGTATTAAATAAATGTAAAAGTGTGTCACTCTATTATTACTTAATATGCTATAATATAAAAGGTACTTTTGGATACAATATTTTTGAAACGAGTAATGATATCATGATGAATTTTTATATTCACGTGATACACAATACAATGGTAAAATAGTTATAAAAACATAATTTTTTTATATTTTTAAGAAATATAAAATTAAAAAAATAGTGTCAAATGAATGTAAACAATTTATACCTGTCAAAATATTTTTTTTTTTTGGAATATTAAAAAATGAGAAAATAAAGTGTTTTCTACTCTTTTGTTTCGTGTCTTCTTGACTCCATTTTCAAAACCAACCACATGCTAAATTCAAAGTTTTGAAGTAAACTTTAACTCCACCATTTCATACCAACATTCATACTTTCAAACATTTCTTCTACCTTTTCTTTTCTTTATCAGCACTTTCGGAACTATTTTTTTCACTTTTATTTAAAAACGGGGTCTTCACTTTCCATATTTACAAGTTAGATCTAAATTTGAGGGTACATTTTCCGATATAAAGAGAACATTCCGATATATAATAAATGAGAATAACTTTTCTCTATGCACACTTTTTTTTCCTCCTGTTAAAATATATTTAACTCTAATAAACTTCAACAAAAATGAAATACAAGATTTTAAATGGATTACACTTTTATATAATTTATTACTAAAATTTAACACAAAAAATATTATAACAAATAAAACTTAAGATATGTATACAACTTTATAAATATTAAAATATACATTAGATATCCATAAAATTTTATTCAATTATCTAAATTTGACCATAATTGTTCAATTTATTCAAACTTATTTATCTAATATTACCTGTTCAGGCGATCTAATAATATCCAGTCAAATGTGGATTATTTACTCACACATAATAATAATAATAATAAGTAATTAATCTCCAAACTAAAATGAGTAATATACAATGACATCATTAAAGAAAGATATATTTTAGAAAGAGATTATGATAATTCAATTTCGTTAATAATTTGACAAACTATCATTGAATTATAATGTGAAGGAAGTCCAATTTTAACTGCGGATTAAAATTAAATCATGAGAAAACCAGAAAAGTAATACGATTTGCTTTAAAATGGTTTTAAAAAAAAAGTACAACAAAATATCATTTATTTTAAAAGATATATAAAAAGTTTAATTTGGGACTTCCCTGATCCATTAAAAAAAGTAAACACGATTAAACAGTTTTTTCTTATATATATAGAAATTAAATTATTAGTCTATTCAATGTGAATCAATTACAATAATGTTACGTGTTAATGTAGTATTAGCAACTGTACTAACAAAATTGAATGTCACTACCATAATACTGTATTAAATTGTTATTAATAATATAAATTTTATTAAATAAATATTGTATAAATTTAATGCTAAAGTGTCCACTTGACATGTTTTTCTTAATGAATCAAGGGCCTTTATTTATTTAACATCGTTATAACTTTAAGGAAACTCCCTTTTAATCTATCTTTTGTCTTTTTAAAATAAAAATCTTTGATATATCATTTTCTATTCAATATATATATATATATATATATATATATATATATATATATATATATATATCGTTTTATGCTTCAAAATATCTGTATTATCATTTTTTTTCAGTTATATTCTTATCTTAATTATAGTATTAATTATAATTGTCAATTTTAGTTCGACATTAATTGCAATGATGACTTAAATAGTAGAGGGACACAAGGTGGGACAAAAAATAAAATAAAATCATTAATTACAAAATTATTAAAAATTTAAAAATACAATAATTTATCAAGGACAAAAACACATTTTACCTTAAAAAATATATTTAACAGTACAGGAAGGTATATTTGAAATGACACTTATATCGTGGCCATTGGCCCATGGGTAATTTCTTTATTTGGGCCTACATTCAAGGTGCATTAATTAGTAATGAATGTGTCAGTAGTACTTTCATGGAGCATACATCTGATATAAGAAAAATACAACAACAAAACATTCCATAAGCTAAAATTAATTCGTAAACTTAAAATTATATTTCTTTTTATAGTAAGCATATAAAAAAAATTTACAAATTAACTTATAAATACATTTAAAAATTTTAATTAGTAATGTGAATTATAAAATTAATTAAATTATATTTTGATAATATAGTCAAATTTAAGGTTAGAAAAAAAAATACAAGAAAAAAAAAATAAAGGAGACGGGTTAAATACTATGAACAAAAAGTAGTGTACAGTTTTATGATATAGCAACAACTTGAAAATATTCCATAAATTTATATAATATTGCTAGTTATATATATTATATATTCCACAAGTATAATTTTTTCAGTGAAAATGTATCAATTCTTTTCTAATTTAAATAAAATTAATTGTGTCTGATTTGTTTTTTTTTTTTAAATTGTAATTAAATATGCATCAAGTTTTAATACCAGTACCTGTTATTTAAAAATCTGATAAGACAACCTCTTTAAAGGGGTCCAAAAGAATTTTGCATGAGTCATTTTCCGGGTATGGATAGTTTCCAATAAACACAACATTTTTGCTTTCTACACCCCTATAATTTCTAAGTGCATCCACATTTACAAAAACAAAATATTCCTCTCCACTGAACCACGCCACTGCTGCAGATAAGGAATACAATGAAGATTAAAAAATCCTGTTCTGAAAAATTATTTATGTAATGTATTTCATATATTTTTAAAAGCTTCATCGGAAAAACTCATTCCGAAAAATACTATGTTTTTTCCTGAAAAGTTTGTTCCAAAATACATTTATCTTTTTTATAAATTTTGTTTTGAAAATCTTATTTTAGAAAATATAAAAAATTTGTTTCAGATAAATTCTTAAACTTATAAAAATTGACAGAGTGCACGGGAGAAACATTGGGCCTGGGCTGTTTTTGGGCCTTTTATTGATTTGGTTTGTACCTTAGAAATCCTCCACCCATATCTCCTACAATTCCTATTATTCACTATTGTTGTAAAAAAGGTAATATATATATTTTTTTAAAAAAAGGAAAAAGGTAATATTTTTTATTAAAAAAAAGAAAAAGGAAAATTTTATTAAAATAGAATAAAAAAAGTGACGTGGAGTTGAGTGTTTGATAGGTCCAGCCTAGAAGTTATAGATAAGTGATGGTTAACCTAATGAAACTCAAAGCAACGAGTTAGGCAATTTTGGTCCATTTTTATATTTTCTTTTACTTTACTCAACATGTTTAGCTTCTCATCCTACTCCAATACCCACTATCTTTTCTCCCACTATCTCATTCACAACACAACTATAACCTATAATATATTTTTACTGCAATTTTCCATTATAATCACATTTTTCTATTTATAAAACTTTTAATTTATATATATATTTTTAAAATAAACCTACTTTCACTACAATGAATTGATATTTTTCTCCAAAAAGGTTATAAGTAGTAGCTAATAACTAAGTATGTAGCTAACAATAACACTTTAGCCCACTAATGTGTCTTTTTGTTAGACTTTAGTTAAACCCTATATTTTAAATTGGTGGGGAAAAGTGGTATCCACTAATTCAATCTAATTTTGGTTTATTAATTAATGTTTAATTAAAATAGTAATTTATGGAATTAAGTGTTAATTGCATTGTTTAGATGACACTTGGCAGACCATGAGTGGTGGGGCGGTTTCCACATTTCATTGGCCATTGTTGGCGGTGACACTCAACTACCTTTCATATCCCTATAAAACACCACTATGTGCAAATAATATAATAATTATTATAAATTATTTTATTATTATTCAGAATAATCCAAATTCACTTTATTTTTCATTTATTTAAACGAATAAAAAATTAAAATAATATAATATTCACTAAAAAAAAAGTTGAAGTCGAGTTTATACAAACAGTATCTATCTACTTTTCTTTAACGCAGTCTATCTCTTTCATGAAAGTTAATTGATTCTTGGAACTTTGAAGTGCTAAAATCTATTTTATATAGGACAGTGTTTCTTTAGTAAATATTCTTTTAATGAGGAAATATATTAAATTATTAATTATAACCCGTCTTTTATTACTATCATTATGTTTACAGTATAATTAGCTATTAACTATATCACGTTAATTTGTTTTGATAATGAAAACTCTTCCTTTAAATATTTAGATATTTTAACGTGATTAAAGTTATAGCTGCAAAGTTTTTTCATTTGAATTTTAAAATGTATTGAATTTATTTTTATTGTTAATATTTTTAATAAAAGGTAAACGTATATTTAATTATTTAATTATTTAATTATATTAATTATTATTATAATTCAAATAAAAATAATGAAATTAATTCTGTTCCTAAAAAAACTTTTTTTTACTACGTAGAAAATAAAACATGTTAATATTTATAATAATAAATCAATTATTTACTTTATTACGGTAAAATGCAAATGCTCACGA
The DNA here is from genome assembly GCA_036885675.1 of Vigna mungo. Classification (NCBI taxonomy): domain Eukaryota; kingdom Viridiplantae; phylum Streptophyta; class Magnoliopsida; order Fabales; family Fabaceae; genus Vigna; species Vigna mungo. Next base: position 39,121,745 of record CP144699.1, on the reverse strand, counting down.
TATTTAGTAAGAATACATGGAGAAAGTTGAATAAACATAATCCAATACACTATAAAATATGAATAAATTTATCTTAAAATACTTTATATTAAAGATTATAAAATTATTATTTTGTTTCATTTATCTCGAATATATATATGTGTGTGTTTATGTAAAACTTAGAGGGTTTAAACTTCAAATAAAAATTATCTCGGTTAAGAAATGTTCATATTCAACATTTAAGCGTATTTTAAACTCTACAAAATTATATACCAAAAACAATTACATATTAATTTAAGAAATTACTAAACTTTTATTTGCATGGATAATATATTTTAATAAAAAGTAAAATTATATTTATACTATTATTATCGTAACCCTTTATTATATTTTCTTATTGGGACACTCACTACAAAACTTAATCACGTGCTTAAAATTTCTATAAACAATTATTTTCGTAGAAAACACTGTAATTTAATAAAAAAAATGCAAATGCTCCATTTTTGTAGTTAAGTTCTCAACTAAACACACTGAATATAAATAAAGAAAAGAAACAGCTTCAGCCCTTTTGTTTTAATCTTTTCGCAATAAATAATTCACACTTCATCCTTTTTTAAACTTTATTCTCTTTTATGAATATATATATATATATATATATATATATATATATATATATATATATATATATATATATATATATATATATTTATTTATTTATTTATTTATTTATTTTCTCTGTGTACTGAAAACTATTTTAAGAAACCTGCATTTCAACGTGATTGATTTTATTTATTTTTATTCATACAGCCCTGATAAAAACTATTATTTCGATTAAATTAATTTTTTCTGTTGTATAATCATATGATTTCTTGTCATAAATTATATCTAAATTCACGTACAGTTCTATAGTGTTATTTTAACAAAATATTAAATTGTCATAACACCTTTTAAATAAGAGTCGGTTTTATAAAAATAACAGGCCTACACTACACCCATATATAGGTTAGTAGACTCGAGGCTTTTTTAAATGTGGTAAATCCAACTTTTTTAAAATTAATTAGACTTTAATAAGCACTTTTAGTTATCTTTTTTCAGTAGATATAAAACACGCGTTTTCTATTATAATAACAATAATAGAATTTTTTTCTGTTTTTTTTTAATGTTAAAAAAAAAACTCAAATGAGTTCTATAACTAGGCTAATTAATTACTCTAGTTTAAAGTAATCTCTAGGCATGCATTTACAGCACAAGTTGTTAACCTTTTGTTTTTTTTAAGGAAAATGCTAATTCTTAAAGAATCAATAGTAAATAGTTTTTATAGAAGTGTCTAGTACACATGCATTGTATTTTTGTGATAAAAAATTAATTATTATCTTTTTAATGTTTAGTGAAGTTTTAAGTTTCTCACATTTTTTTTTGTCATTTTTAATTAAGTTTTTATTAATTTTTTTTATCTAGTGTTTTAAAAAAAAATAGATTCATTTTTAATTGAAGGCTCGTTGTTTAATCTATTTATTATTTTACTTTGTGATCTGTTTTACTTATTTTTATATTTTATATTTTTCTATCTAATTAACATTTGAATGAAAATTTAAAAAGTGTCTTGTTCTTTTATATTACCAACATACCCTCTTATATTAACTATAAAAAAACAAATCATTTTTCTAATAGCATAAACAATTAAAAAATATGATAAAAATAAGATATCAACCTAACCTAACAAAAAAATAAAATGAAAGTGGTTCAATTAAAAGTTATAAAGCTTGATAAAAAAAATTGAAAATATAAAAGTTTCTTTAGGATGTTTTTGCATCAACCTTTTTTATTTTAAGCTGATTTTTCACTTAGTTTTTTTATATACTAAGCATGTTCACAACACTCAATAGACTCTTGATTAGACTTTATTTATGAGTTGAAATATTCTTTGTACTTTATCAATCAATTTTTGGCTTATATAAAAAGATAGAGCATAAAGTTCTAAACTCATTTTTTAAACCCATACAGAATATAAACTAAGAAGCAATTGGCATATAAAATTTCGTGTGAAAGGAACAACTTTTTCTTTGATTAAAAGTTACTTTAAGTTAAAGTTCAAAACAAGAACATTCAAAACAAAGTATAAGCTATTTAATAATTTATATGTTTTCAGTTTCTGAAGATACTTTAAAGTTAAATTTTTTCTAATAAATTTATTATATTGTTAAAAAATATTATTTTTAAAACAAAAAATAATATATAAATTAATTCAATCATCATAAATTAACGGATAATTCACTCTGCATGATAAATACAAGGTAAATAAAAATCTATGCTACTTTTCAGTTATGTTTTCAGAAGATACATAATTTGTTGAAAAATAGCGAAATGATGTTAAATTATATTTAGAAGCATTTAATAAGCAATCTAAATAATATACCATTGTTATTAGGAATTTAAAAACTTAGCCACAAAATAAAAGTAATTTGAATGTCGATATTTTATTTACATTTTTCTTATTTGAATCATAGAAATAAAAAAGAATGAACTTACATAAAATAATTTAGTAACAATTTAAGATGTCACAATAAATAAGCAAATTAAAATTAAACTTAAATATGTAAAAATGTTAATCACCACTGCTCGTTCTTTCCATTTTAAGAAACCCTATTCATCTCATAATCATTCTTTTATTCTTACGAAAACCAATGTTTTTGCTAATTTTTAAAATTTTAGTTTATTAAAAAATTAAAAGATGTTATGATCTGATCCCCATTATATATAATATTTGTATAGTCGAAGAAATGAAGAATAATAGAATTGGATGAAAAGTATTATTAATTGGTTATTTGTTGTGATATGATTGCCTTAGTTAGCAAGAATAAATGGAACCATACCCTTCAAACTAAGATTGTGAACAAATTAATTATCTAGTTGCTAAATAAGATGCTAATTTAATTAATACTTTAAACCCTTTATATATTCTCATGTTTTTAATTGAAAAATGTGCTTTAAATCATTGGAAAATGCATCCCCATGCCTGTCTAATCAACCTTATACTATTGTACTAATCATTAAAGTTATTCTTCATATTTAAACACGTCAGAAGAAGTGGAGAATATCTCCAGCTGATTTTTTTTTTGTCTAATATATATATATATATATATATATATATATATATATATATATATATATATATATATATATATATATATATATATATATATATATATATATATATATATATTCTAAAACTATGCTTCGTTATATATAAATAGGATAATGATAGTTAAATAACATTTTTTTGATAACATTTGAACATCGTTTATGTGTCATTATATGATTGGTCTAAAATCACTCCACAATCAATAATAATAATAATCATAAACACCATTATGGATGATTTTGGATCAATCACAGAATGACACATAAACGATGTTCAAATGTTGTCAAAAATATAAATAGGATAATGATACTTTGACAATATTTTAGCATCATCTATGTATCATTCTGTATGATTGATCTATGTTGATGTTTATGATTATTATCATTAATTGTAAAGTAATTTTGGACCAATCATAAAATGACACATAAATAATATTAAAATATTGTTAAAAAATATATTCAAAGTATCATTATCTATATAAATTTATTTTACTGGATTGTATTACTTGCATTTGAAAAATCAACTTTCTTTTGTTAAATTAGTTCTGATTTTATAGATAGAAAATAAAAATTTAAGAAATCAAATTTTAAATAATTCTTTTACTAGTAATTTTATTTTAATCGCCTAAACCTTTTAAAAAACACTCAAATAAACTTTATTAATAATTATCAATAAGTATTTATATTGGATATTATAATATGATACCTATCTTATAAGCAAACAAATAATTAGATACATGTACCTATTGTTTATAAGTATTGATTATTTATATAGGTAAATGTATGTGCATATAATTTCTTTTTAATCTAAATTCAATAACAAATATATACAGGATAATAAATTTTTAATGAATATGTTTAATCCATGCATTAGTGTCTGATATTATTTATAATATTCTAATATCTTATTATGTTATAGTTGTATTTCACAATTAAGGTCATAATATTGATTATATCACTAATTTAAGATGTTGTCTTTTTAGTAGTCATATTATGCTGAGTATCAAACCATATATTAATTATTTAGTTATTCATTTATCAATTTCATCATTTTTTTTAAACTTGTTTTTTCTAAATTCGCCAACTTCATAATTATCATCATTTTATCTATTGGAGAAAACTACTGAGATTGGTAATCAAATGACTTGAGTGATAATTTTTTTTTCAAAGTAAAATTTTATCAGCCTTTTATCTCAAGCATTCTTTTTCTTATTTCATATAACATGTGAAAGGTTTTGTTACCATATCTCATATCAAAATTACATAAATAAATAATTTTTAGTTAACTTCATAATATGTTTGATTTATAAATTATACATTACGAGATCAAATTATGATTTTTTTAAATATTAACAAATATAATTTTAAATTTAACTTAACTTTATAAAACGATCTATAAAATAAGATATTTAAACAATTTTTTGAAAAATATAAAAAATCATATTGCTGACTAATTTTTTTTTATTACTAATAATGTTGAATACTAAAATGAATTTTTGTATTTGATAATAATTAAAACATTTTCTTCCAAAAAAAAGTAATTTTAATAATATATTTGTCTTAATCCAAAACAAGCATTTTAAAAAAATAATCAAATTTAATAATTTTAAATTTCCTAAAAATTCCAGAACTCTAACCAAACACACAAGTTGAAAACTTAATTCCATTACACTTTAGACTTTGTTTTGTTCTACAAGTTACATCCACCTTCTTTAAACTAATACAATTTCAATCGTTCAACTTTAGAATAATAATTGAATCTCAAAGTAACAATGCAACTTTTTGAAAATAAGAGAAAACATTCAATATAATGGGATCACAAACTGGAGAGGTTGCATGAGATAATTTGAAATGAATAATGATACTTTCAGAACATTTTTTTTGACAACATTTTAACACTATCTATGTGTTATTTTATGATTGGTTTATATTGGTGTTCATGATTATTATAATTGACTGTGAAGTAAATTTGAATCAATTATAGAATGACACGTAGATGATGTTAAAATATTGTTAAAAAAATGTTGTCAAAGTATCATTATCCATCTGAAATACAATGATCAAAGAAATGAAAAACCATCGTATAAAAATCTTCACTGAATATTAAAAGGAAAAATAGAGAAACCCATTTTCTTAAAAGAAAAATCTTTATGTAAATGGTAGTTTGAAGGGAGTTTTTATAGAAAACATAAGAACATAACTTTTGGATAATTAAGGAAAATGAAAATGATATATAATTTATTTGTATTGTTTTCATTGGTATTTTCCATATGAATATCTAAAAAATTGTTAATATAGAGTCCATTGTTATTGGCTTTTGGTGTGTGGAAAAGAAAAATAAGAGAGCAATGCATAATTCAAAAGAAGACAGAATTCCATACATAGATGCAAACATGTTAATGATTTAAAAAAGTGGAAATGGAAAAGCAAGAACAAGACATTTGATTTCTTTGTGCCTTAAACAATACTCACATACACGAGTTTAAAAAGCGACATATTATACCTTTCATTTCATCTTTCTTTCTTAATGAACTATCAAAATCAAATGTTCCTTCCTCCTACTTTCTCTCTAAAAGCATCTTCTCAAACCTTTACAAAACAACTCATACTAATTAATTATTATTATTATATCAATAATAACTATTATTATTATATTTCGGTGTTAAAAAGTGACATGCATCCTTAATTCAGAAACTTCATAATGAAGTTATTGCTTTCGTCGCGCATGCATGGTTGTTACACTGGATCTCACATTTTCTGTTTTCATTAACATTACTTTAAACTCTTTTCTATCCTTACGTTTATAATTAAGAAAAATAAAAGTCAAAGAAACATAATTAGTCAAGTTCAAGTTGAGAACTTGCATACCACATTTCAATTCTAAGCTCTTGAGTGATATTTGTAAATCACCATATATATTTGTATGGTATTATCTGCTTTAGAATGTGAAATAGTTGGAAGTCTTATATCGATTAAAGATAAAACCAATTTATAATATATAAGTGGGTACAAACCTTTTTTTACAAGCCGGTTTTGTGGGGTTGAGTTAAACTTAAAGTTCACTTTTTAACATGGTATCAGAGTCAGGTTAGAGCCTATCCTAACGATATTTGTTGTTTGTTTGGCATATTGTGCAAACCTCACTTTGCAAGATGGTTTTATGGCATGTTATGCAAATCTCATCTTATACAAGCTAGTTTTCTGGGATTGAGTTAGACTTAAAGTCCACTTCTTAACCGGAATTTCATCACGATTTCATTTTTAAAAAATACCTCAAAATGTGAAATGAACAATAAATATTTATACTGTTTTAGGTTTTGACTTATGAGACTATTAATATGTAAGTAATACAATTAGTGAAATTTAGTTTAAACTTCAACGAAAAGAAACAAAAATAAAGTAATTATTTATTAGGTTGTTACAATTTTCCTTGGTCGTGTATTATTAGAATGATCGGATTCTTCTAAAAGAATAAACATTGAATAAAATCATTTAAAAAACACCAAAACATTTTTTACAACAATATTGGAGATTCTAGAGATAAGATGTATAAAATGGTAACCTAATATGTAAATGAAAGGAAACTAGTTTAGCTGATTGATATTAAAGTGGTGAGACCCATTTTGATATTGTAGTTTGTGCAGCCACCAGCTTTAGAACAAGCCTTTGTTCACGTCCCCACTAAATTGTATGATGATTAGATGGAATTTGTTATGATGTTTCACTAGTAATTAAGATATTAAATAGGATTTAAGATAATAATCTGGTTTTGCTTTCGGTTTTTAATGTATAAGCAAAGTGAAGTTGAAGGCAACAGCAATATAAAATTACTTAAACCCTCTTAAAGTACAAGTATGCGCACGCTGATTTGATTTTGCACACATAATTATGAGCGCAATCACTTTTAACCTCTTAAATAAACCATAATTACATTTATTATGAAGGCTAAAAATAGAATTGAATAAAATCGCACTGGACCTAAACCTAATTGAATATATTTTTTGTTGGATATGAGTGCAACAATTACCCGCATGAACGTTTTAAGTCATTATAGCTTATTAACACCATTAAGTGTATCTGGATATGCATTCTCTGGGATCACCTAAAAAGGTTGCGTATGAAAATTAATTAAATATTTTTAAGCCTCTCACTGCTTTTATGTGGAGTACGTTGTAATAAACCTACCAAATTCTTGTAAATAAACTAAGTTAATGCGACAATATTAATTGTTCTTAGGTAAAGTAGGCGCTAAATATTTAATTAAACAATCATTAGTTCAGGTAAGACAGATTCTTATTTTCTCCAATGCTAATACGCGTCATCCTCTTGTCATAAAGGTAAATAATGGAATCATATTTTTCTTCCATTCTTTTTTTATATTCAAAATCACTTATTTAAGTTCTTTTACCATTTAGTTATAATGTTTTTTTTATTTATATTAATTGGTGTATCATTGTTTTTATGTTTTGTTTTCACTTTTATAGTCATTGATGTATCGTTGTTTTAAAGATTATGATTTTATCATAGATTTTTTTTTTTAAAAGACGTATCAAATTATTGAAAAAAAAATAAATATAATAAAAAATTTAATTCTTAAACAATATATAGTTATTTAAACTCATTAAAATAGATTATTCTATTCAGAATTATTATAATTTTTCTCATAAAAAATATGTCAATGTTCTCACATTAAGTTCGTTAAAATAATATCATTAATATCAATTATTATATTTAAAGTGTTATTTCCTTTCAAACTTAACGTTTCATCATGATTATTATATCCTTACATCCCATAGTTTCACATAACTTAGTTACAATTTAAAAATGAAATATCCCTTCAATCTTTCTAAGTGTCTTTTAAGAACACAACAATGATAGAGTTTTAAATTTCAAAACGAATGCCTTTAATACAATATAATTGTAACAATGTTATTTCAATATGTTTAAAATCATAACAATCACTATATTTTAAGAGTTGACTTAATTAATAATTTGATTCTATATTTAGGTCTTTGATTCATTTTAGTTCTTAAATTTGTTTTTGATTCAATTGGGTCAATTTTTTTTAACCATAATCAATGTGGTCCATTTTGTTAAATTTATATTAACATCATTTGAAATGTAATCACATGTCAATTCAATAAAAGGGTTAATTAATAATTTTGTTCGTATATTTTATCTTCTGACTCGATTGAATCGCTATATTTTTTACATGAAAACAATGTGATCTTTTTTTAGTCAATCAATCTCGAACAATATATAGTGGACAAAAAGGAATATCTAAGATTTCAATAAAATTGTGTTATTGTAAGAAAAGGTTATAAAAAGAGAAAACTGTTTGAACTAACATATGAGTACTTTCTAACAATGTTATCATTGATTTTACAAAAGAGATTACATTGCTTCTATTTAAATAATATAAATACCTAATTGAATAAAAAAAATCAAATTAATAATTAAATCATTTATTCAACTTACACATGATTACTTTTCAAACGATAATAACAATATTTTAACGAAATTTCAAACCATGATAACAACATTTTAACAAAATTTCAAACGATAATAACAACATTTTAATGGAAGATCGCGTTGACTCTAATAAAAAAAATTACAGTCAATTAAATAAAATGTAAATATAAAAATAAAACCAAATCAAATATAAAAACTAAATTACAAATTACTTTATGAACATGATATCCAATAAATATCTAATTGAAAAATAACTTTGGATATGACTTTTGTAATAATTATTATAAAATTAAATTAGTCAAAGGCTATAATGACTTATGATGTAACATCTACATTAATCATATCATACATATACTATCTACTTTTTAATATTTATTGAGACTCTTTTACATGTAGTAATAGTTTAATGGAAATATAGAGTGTAGGCTCGCACGCGCTAGAGTTGGCGTGGGGTTTTTCTTTTTGTGGCGTAAATAAAATTATGCCGATTAAGTTATGTTGGAGCCCACCGGCGAGCCCGCATGGATGAAGAAGCCCAGTTTATTGGTTGGTTTGGGCTTTTGGATCTAACTTTTCGTGGGCCCCATCGCAGAATCGAACAGCCCGTCCAACCTTTTGACCTAACCAATTTACTAGGAACTAGAAAAATCTAAAAATATTGGTAGGGGAATAGCATAGGTTTATAGATTAGGGTTCATTCTAATTTCAGTTCTCATCTGAAATAGACTAACTCCTGTTATTAAACACGGTATTAACTCTATCATTTTCAAACCTGCTTGCATGGGTTTTAGTTTATGAGGGTTAATTAGTCTCCACGTTACCAAGCATAACATTAACTTTTTCTTTTAATTTATTTATAGTTTCCAGCCCATTTAATTCCATCACTATTATGCATTATTTCACTAATTATATTTAAGTTTGTTTCTGAGTTAGTTCTTTTGTGATGTATTTGAGTATTTTTAATTAAATCTCTCTTAAATATTTTTTTATCGTGTATTTAAAAGTATTTTATCATTTTGTTATTATTTTTTATATAAAAAATAAAACAGAAAATTATTTTTATTATTTTCATTAAAAAGATATTGAATATATATTTTTATCATAATTGTACAGATTTTCATTGATTATAATTAGGGTGTATTTTTAAATTAGTTTTTTTAGTTACTAACTTTTAAGTTTTTTATAAATTTAAATATTTTTTATTGAATTTATACTAAATATTTTGTCTACTGAGTATTTAAAATTATTCCATCATCTTACTATTAATATAAAGCGAGTAAGTTTTATTTTTTTATAAAAAAAAATTGAATATATTTTTTATTATATTTTGCTCTTACTATAATAGCAAGATAAAATTATTATGATTTAATTTTAATACTAATTAACAATTTTTGTTTTTCTTCTTTGTTGTCGTGGATATAATAATCTTTTATTTTGTATTCTTTTTATTATTGTTCCTGATTTCAAGTATTGCAATCAATCATGGCACAAAAAATATCGTTGATTTTAAAGGAAAATAATATTTTAACACCAATTTTTTAACATCATTTTGACACTGCACACGTGTTAAAATGTGGTTAGACGATTTCAAATTAAAAAAAAAAAACTTTGATTTTTTCCTTCCAAACATACCCTTGTCTCAGTTTTTTTAATTTGAAATCAAAATAGTGTCAAAAATTGGTGTTAAAATATCATTTTCCGATTTTAAAAGTTAAAGTTCCACAGTTTTATTCTTACAAATATTTCAAACAAATGTAATTGAATATATATTTTAAATACTTTTTTCTTTAACTACTTTCCTTGCCTATTTATATAATACATTGATGTACATTTTTACTTTTTCTATTTTACCTTAAATATAATTTTTAACTTGTATGTTAAGGATAGTTATATAAAACTGTTTTTAATCTTTTTCATTATTTTTTCTAAATTTCATTCTTCGATATTGTTTACATAGATGAATAACATAAGAATATTTATAGATTATTTTTTCTAAATTTCATATTTCAATATTGTTTACGTAAATTGAAAAGGTAAAAAAATCCTAGATAAAGAGAATTGGAAAGCCTAAACTGGAATTGAAAAGGAAATAAAATTTCAAAAGAATTTAAAAATCATATATCGTGAAATTGGATGACAATGAAATACATGTCAAATGATATTCAAATATGAGGATTGATAACACGAAAACATGAATAATTGATTAAAGAAATTATTGTGTTAGGAAAAAAATATAAAATAAACAATTATGGTCTATCGTACTTACATATTTATATTAAAAAATTTATAGAAATATTTATATTTTATTTGGTAACACTTTAAAGTTTCTTATACTTTCAAATTTATATTAAAATTTTTACTAAAAGCTATTTATATTTTATTTGATAATACTTTCATAACTCACATTTTTCACCTTTATAATTTATTTACTTTTACTAATTTAAAACATTTACTATACATTTTTATGTGCTCACAGCTAATTTGAGTTATATTACCAAATTCAATAAATTTATTAGGGGTAAGAAAGACTTAGGTAACTATACGTCATTAAATTTTTTTATTAATAATTCATTATTTTTTAATCATTTTTAATATTTCATTGTACCCTTTTCAAATCAAATTAAGTGAATTTAGAAATTATAATAAATAAAGTTACTCACTATTTTTTAACATTTCATTATTTTTAAAAATACGTATACATAAGCATAGTCGTGGATATGTTTACTTTAGTATATTTAAATTAATTATTTTCTGTATCGATTATTATTGAAAACGAGACTATTAATTATGAAAACAATTCTTTTAACATTTGTTTTATAATAAGTCTTTGATTAGTCTATTTTAAATATTTTTAAAAAAATTAATTTAAACAAATTAATTAAGACTAATTAAGTGATGACACGTCTACTATTGTAAAAAAATTAGTTATACAGGTTTTATTTTCATTCCAAATCATTTTTCTTTTTGTATTGCTTTGTGAGCGTATTTTATCACTTATTTTTTCATTCATTTTCTTTTACTCACGGATCTCTCATACAGTTTCTGAAAACTTTCATGGCATTTTTGTAATATTTTATTTTCCAATAACAAAATGACACGTTGCTTCTTTACTTTTAATTTTTTGAATTATTGCAAATTACTTTCACGTGACAACAATAATATTACGTGACAATAATAATTTTACGTTTTAATATTTTATATTTAATTCAGTTTTTATGTATTTAATTTAATTTAGTCTAATTTTGTTTTTTTAATAGAACAATTTATTATTTTTTAAATTCAAATTAAATTTAACTTTATATAAATGTTATAATGAAACTTTTGTAGACGGTGAAAATTTTTACTGTTCACATAAAAAATATGAAAATCCATATAAATTATTACTACATTTTTAAGTTGATACTGCATATATCATTCCAGAAGTTTTTCTAAATCACTTCAGAAATAAAATAAGAATAGAGGAATTTTTTTATGGGAAAAAATTATTTAACACAAAAAAACAATATTTCACAACTTTAAGCGTAAAATAGTCATTATAACTTTAGTATTTATAAAGAAAAAAATAGTGTTAAAATAAGTGTAAAAGATTGTTTATATAAAAATATGATCGTCCTTTTCGGAATTGAATGCAGTGATATGGAAAAATGTAAAAGTTAATTGTTTTCTAACTAACATTCTTGAAATTATTTATTTGTTCATATAATTAAAACTATTTATTTGTTGATATTTCTTATATTTTTTAACCGTAAGACTATTTTTAGGTGAACATCAATATATTTTTTTATTAAAATTTGTGGTTGCTATTTTTTTATACATAAAATGTTGAGATAGCAACTTCATTTTGATATGGTTAACAGAGCAGCATACAGTGATGAATAATAGTTTATACAATGATACTTTATAATGCAATTTTTTCACACTTCATCTTGATTATTGGTTTTGTTTCCTAGTCAGGCATGCATCCTTGTATTATTGTTGCACATTTGTCTCCAATTGTACTTGTTACTGTTTTTGTACCAATTTGTAAGAAAATATTTATACATTTCTGTGTTGGGATAAAAAGATAATTATCATTACAAATTAATTATTTAAATAATAAAAAATTATGAATAATGTAAATATATTAATAATGATGATTTTTTTTAGCAATCTTGATTAATAATATTTTTTTTTAAATTTTTTGGTAAGAACATAGATAAAAATTAATAAGATCAAAAGATACAATAGACAAATTAATTTGTAAAAAGATAAAAAAAGATAATTGTCAAAAACAAGTAGAATCGACACGAAAAATCAAATAGAAAACATTTATTGAAAACATTGAAACGAGCTTTGAAGTAAAGAACATCGAGGAAGTCAAAATTAAAACTAGCTTGAAAACGAGGTTATATACAATAATCCTAAAATCGACAAAAATGAGTGACATAATGAGAGTAGTTTTCAGACAATTATTCTCATTTATGTATTTTTTTCCTTTTATTTTATTATGTCAAGTAATTGTTAGAACATGATAAACATAATACCTAGATAAAGTGTAAAATAAGAAAGACAAATTATGTTACTAAAGTTGAATAAGCTTTGTTGGATTATATGACTTGACATATTTAATGGATTGAATATGTAGATTTTTTATTTTTTATTTATTTATTTTTTTTAATAAATTTTCGATGGACTTGAGGCATTAGGATAGATTTCAAAGGTTTTATTTATACCTAACATAACTTTATTTGGAGTTAGGTGGATTAAGCTTTTAGTATTAAATTTTGATTTATTTATTTACTTTTTACTTTTGTCTATTGGTTTGTAAAAAGTGTGAATTAGCGTTGATAGCTACTTAATTGTGACAATGGAATATTCCTATATAAGAATAGATGAATATCTGAAAATGTTGAAATGAAACTAGGTGTACTTGTTGGTACCCTTGTAAGGTATTCGTATATATCTGATAAAAAAGATGCTAAAATTAAAGTTAGCATTACTTCGATGTGTCATTTGTCAGAAAATGTAGTGTAATACTTCCAATTATTTCTAAGAAAATTGTTAGGTGGGTACCAATAATTTCGTTATGAAGGTTAAATAATTCTAAGGTTCAACATCATATCAACATATTCCAGAAAGACAAATGATAAAACCAAACCCAAATTCAGAAAGAAAAAAACTAATTTGGCAAGAATGAAACTGATTCATTTATTCTAGAGTTTCATAGCATACAACTCTAATTTTAACTATAGGAATACAACCAACATTGAACCACCTTCACATGTTTCTCAAGGACAGAGAGAGTGTGAAATTATAAACGTTGTGAAATTGACTGATAGGTCATAATTAATATTATTTTTATCCTAAAACTTTAAGATAGTTGTTTTAATATGGGTTAATAGAGTATTCTCAATTCTTAGATAATTTGTTTTATATCATTTTTATCTTTTATTTATTTGATTTATTAATCGTTTGAATGGTACATATAGAATGTATTCTGTTGCTAAAATCAGAAAATTATCGAATAAAAAGATATTAAGTGTTGTAGTGTAAGATGTGAACAACACATTTTAGACCTTTATTTATAATAATTGTTATGAGCTTTATCTTTTTATGATTTAATCATAACTTAATAAACATTATTTAGTTGATTATTAGATATTATTGATTAAGTGTTCATCTCACCTTTATTTTATCGTTAGTCGGTTTTGTCATCAAATCGAAACGATCAATTTGTCAATTAATCAACATCCCACAAATTAGTGTAACTTATTGAGTAAAAAAATATGTATAATACATTATGAGTTTTTATTTCTATATGTTATTTAAGTTCTTCACACAAGTTGTTGAATCAACATATCAAACATTGTATAACTATTTTATTTTTTTAATCGACATTCTCCCTAAAAAGACATAAAATTTTGATTATCAGACATTTCTTCATGTCAAGAGAAAGTGCCACTTAGAAAGAAAAGATAAAAACATTTTTCTTCAATTCTTCATTCTTGTTTCCATCCTGATTATACAAGATTAAAAATAATGTCAAGATTTAAATAACGTGAAGAATCTAGTCATAAACTAATCATATACAAATACGTAATTATATTTTTAATCCAAAATTTTAAAACAACAACTCTCTTTTTTTTTCATAATTTTCTTTTTATATATTATTTATTTTAATTACAGCACTTAAATTTGTAAAAAGAATTGTTTGTTGGAATCCATTATAAAGTTGAGGCATTAGATAGCCAGAAATGATAGTTTTTCCAAAAATGGATGATCTAAGAATTTGTGAAGAAATGAAGGGTTGATTGATTAATAGAAGACATAATTGGCCTACCCTAAAAAAATGGCAGAAGTAATTAATTGGAAAGCTGAAATGAAGATTAAAGTTTGAGAATATTTTGGGTGAGAATTGTCAACCTCAAAGGACTACGGAGAAGAGGCCCTATCCCTGTCTCACCTACTCTCTACTCTCAACAAAATTATGCCATTAATGCTTCCACTGCCCTATTTATATTAAGCTCCTCTCTTTTTTTATATTTAATATATTTTTACATACTTTTTTATTTTTTATTTTTTATTTTATATATAAAAATTTAAGTTTAATGATCAAAACATTTTTAGAAACGACTTGTTAAATGCTGATTTTTTCTTTCATTCTATTATCATTTCAAAACAAGAGAAAACATCATTAAATTTGTTGATTCGAATTATTTGAATAAATTGTGTTTCTGTTGATTCTTTTAATCGTTTTATAATATAGATAATTTATGTGTAAAACCTACTTAACTCTGAGTAATGTATGCTGAATATAAATAACATGCATGGTGATTTATGTTTAAGAAGAATTTATTATACATA
Organism: Vigna mungo; assembly: GCA_036885675.1. Taxonomy (NCBI): domain Eukaryota; kingdom Viridiplantae; phylum Streptophyta; class Magnoliopsida; order Fabales; family Fabaceae; genus Vigna; species Vigna mungo. The sequence continues at coordinate 39,106,310 of CP144699.1, read as the reverse complement.
AGTGGATATAAATTTTATTTTAAAGTTTAGTTTTATAGGATTAATTAAATTAAATTTAAAATCTAAAATAGATTCAAAATTTTATAAAAGAATAGATTTATATAATGAAGCAAATTATGTTGGTGATGCACTTGGTGTTTTTTTTTTTTAAATATCCAACTTATATTATATTAATAAGGAGATATATTAATTAGTTAAAGAATATTAAATGTACCTTAAATGTTAAAACCATTCACTTTAATATAATATAATTTACTATTTTCGTTAAAAATACTCGTTAAACTTTCTTTTCTTTCCCAAATTTGTCATTGGAAATAAAATATCTCTTAAAATATATTTTATAAATAATTTATTAAAATGAGAAAAAAATAGTCAGGATTATATATATGTTTTATATTTGAAGAGATAACAAAATGAGTGATTTTCCTGTTCAAGTCATGGAAAGCTTGTGAAAAATTTATGTAGATTAAACTGGCTCACACCTTCTTTCAATGGAGCTTTTAGAGAGAATGGGGGAAAGAAAATTATTTTCATTTGTTTGGTTAAATAATAAAAGAATGTAGAAAGTAAAAGAGTCTTTTATATTTTTATTCATTTTATTTCTTATTTTCTATTAAATCAATACACAAAATTCAAAATATTTTATTTTAATTTCTCTATGTTTTGAAAATTGGAATGATTCTTAAACCAGTAAAAAACTACTGCAAGGTTCACTAGGCGGACTGATAAAAATAGTATCTATAAGTTTTAACATTCAAAATACACATAAAAATCAAATATACAATAATATTTATGCTTAAGATTCAATAATATACAATAATATTATATATATATATATATATATATATATTTTGAATAAAATGATAAACAATTTTTTATAGATATTTTTAAGTCGTTATAACAAGTAACGAATATTCTAACTTTTTATTTTATTTTTTAAAAATATTAGCTTATTTTGAATAGACTACCCTTTTGATTCAATTTAATCACCAAAATTGTTTCTTACATATTTACACATTTCCAAACAATTAAATGTTTAGTTTTATTTTTTATCTGTTTTTTCTCTAAACTTATTATATTTTCGTCATGTTTGTTTCTTTCCTGATGAGTAAATACGGTCTTAATTAATGAACCAACTTATCTTATACCAAGCTTAATCCCTTCTAATTAAATAAAAAACATCAAATGTTAATGTATAAGATTTTAAAATATAAATAAACATAAAAAAATGAAATAAAAAATAATTAATAAATTGGACTAAATAGAATCTGGTTAACAAAAGGAAGTAATTAAAAATTCTGTAATTGCAGGAATTAAAAGCTTTATAATCACAGGATGATGACTGGTTGAATATATGAAAGTAAACTATAAGAAGTTAAAAGAATCCGAAATCTAATATTGGTTTTTATTATTGTTTAAAAAGGATTTTATAATTAGAAATAATAAAAATGAATTCAGTTGTTATATAAAAAATGGTAAAATGATTTTACAGTATAATTTTTGAATCTGTTATGTTATATATAACAGGAGTGAGAAAAAAAAGAAAAGAAGAAAAGAGAAAATATAGTGCGTGGTTACATAGTGGATAGAATCTAGGAACGACCGAGGTGAAGCTGAGTCAGTCCACATTCCCGAACTTATTATTTCTAGATTTTTCTCTGTTTAAAACAAACCCTCATATTTTTGCTAACCAATTCACAACGAATAATCATTCTCTTTAATCCACTCACTGTTAATCAAAATCTTCCCTAATCAATATTGACGAACACAGTGACGTACTTCTTCATGATGCGAGGTTATATCTGTAAATTTCCCTTCCATTTCCAACTTTAATTTGCCACCAAAACTATGTGCATTTATTTACTTAAATTCAATAACAACACACTTAACTATTATATAAAAATTGTCCCTACCATCTTTGCTTCTGTTTTTACCACTTGGATTTCGTCCATATAAATTCCTTCTATCATGCAATACCAATATATATTTATATATATGCTATATATATGTTATATATATATATATATATATATATATATATATATATATATATATATATATATATATATATATATATATCTCCATCCTTCTCAGTCTCTCTCTGTGATGAATGCTGATATAGCCCCGTAGTTGGTGCTCATCCTCCCGCTTAACTCTCTTCCATATTCAACCATATAACACACTTAGTGGGAGAAGAAATTATAATTCTTGGTACTGGATAACATCCTCTTAATCCATCCAATTTTCACGGGAATTTTTTTCTTTTTTTTTCACAGTGTAATCCTCCTTTACATAAGCCTCAAAAAATTACCATTCGACTCACCCTAATTCTTCTTCAAGCCAAGACTAGAAAGAGTTAGAGAGAGAGAGAGAGAGGTTTCTTGTTACCCATTTCTTTGTGTTTCAAACTTCACCTGACTCTGGGGTCAGAAAGACTGATTCTTGGAAATTATTACAGATAGAGTTTTCATTTTCTGAGTCTGAAAGTTCAGTACAGAGAGTGAGATACTGGTATAGAAGTGAATTGTTGTTTTGTTGTTTGGTTGGTTGTTCATTGCATTCTTGATGGACTATTGCATAAGAGAAATAGAGGGAAAGCAAGCGCATGACCCTTTGTTCAACAAGGCATCGTCTTCTTCAACGGTGTGGGTTGAAGGGCCTGTGATAGTAGGAGCTGGGCCATCGGGGCTTGCAGCAGCAGCATGTCTCAGAGAGAAAAACATCGAAAGCGTGATTCTAGAAAGATCCAATTGCATAGCTTCTCTGTGGCAGCTCAAGACTTATGATCGCCTGCGCCTTCACCTACCAAAGCAATTCTGCGAGCTTCCCTTCATGCCCTTCCCTTCTCACTTCCCCACATACCCTTCCAAGCAGCAGTTCGTCGAGTACTTGGAAACTTACGCGCAAACCTTCAAGATTAAGCCAACCTTCAATGAGACGGTGAAGCATGCAGAGTTTGACGCCAAACTCGCGCTGTGGCGGGTCAAGACTGCCGACAAGGCGGAGAACACCACGGAGTACTTGTGCCGGTGGCTGATCGTGGCCACCGGCGAGAATGCCGAGGCGGTGGTGCCGGATATCGAAGGGGTAGAAGAGTTTGGTGCGCCCATAAGACACACGAGTTTGTATAAGAGTGGAGAAGAGTTCAGAGAGAAAAGGGTTTTGGTGGTGGGGTGTGGAAATTCTGGCATGGAGGTTTGCTTGGATCTTTGCAACCATAATGCTACTCCTTCACTTGTCGTCAGAGACACAGTAAGAACTCCGAATCTCTTTCCCTCTAAAAATAAAAAAAATAATGTACAAGCTTTTTCTTTCCCAAAGTTCATTTCCCTTCTTACTTGGAATTAATTTCTGATTTAATATGAGAAACTTTCCTTCGCAACAAGACGCTAACTTTTCTGATTTCCGCTTTTTAAATCTCGTGTTGTTGTGTTGCGACTTTTGTCATGTTTCGCTTGCAAAACCTTAGATGGGGTTTTTTTAATTTCTTTTCCTTTTCTCATGCAAAAATTCCATAAAATATAATGCTCACGGTTCCTATATAAACTCGAAAAAGGAATTTCCGAGCGAAACAATAAAGAAGTTCATTAATCAGTCCACAAATTTGGGTTTTCTTGCTCTCCTCACACATACACAAATTACAAACTTTTTGCATCACCCGGCTTCAAGTTCCAATAGTATTCTTTTGATGAACACAAGTCTTAAAAGTTAAAACTTGCACTTTCCTGGTTTTTTAATTATTTAATTAAGCATGCGCAGCATAGGTGTGAGTGTGATGAGTGATTTTTCCATTGTTTTAGGCACCAAATTGTTTTCTCATATTTCTATATTTGCAACTGCTTTCCGAAAAGAAAAACAAATAGCCGAAAGGCGTGGTGACATTATTGATTTTGTTACTGTGGTGACTAAGATGAAAAAATGTTGTGTGTGTTTGGTTTGGTTAAGGTACACGTCCTACCACGAGAGATGCTGGGAAAATCAACTTTCGGGTTGTCCATGTGGTTGCTGAAATGGTTACCCATGCGACTTGTCGATCGATTCTTGCTAATGGTGTCATGGCTTATGCTGGGTGACACTTCTGAATTGGGATTGGATCGACCGTGTTTGGGTCCCCTCGAACTCAAAAACATGTCAGGAAAGACCCCTGTGCTAGATGTGGGTACCCTTGCCAAGATTAAAGGTGGAGACATTAAGGTACTTCCCTTTTTATCAAATCAATTTCAACTTTCCATTTTAATCTCAATCCTCCTCACACCGCAACAAACATCTTATTTACTTACTTACTTACCATACATACTTGCTTTTTTTTAAATCCTGCTGCTGCTACCTAATTTTTTTTGCTTTTCATCCAGTGCTGCATAAATAATTAAACCACCCCCCATCTTTAGATTTTGGTTTTGCATAATCATTGTACGTTTCCAATCAAATCGTGCGCGGAAAGCACAAGGTTTTAGAGTATATTTTTTTGGTTGTTTAATGAAAAATATCCGAAAGCTACTCGACAAAATGCTCTCACTAATCACTAATCACTAATCACAAAATCTCAAATCGCTAATGATTGTTTTGATCGCGTTGGGTGGGGTTAATTATTTTCTTGGTTTGATACGAAGGCGCAATTGAAATCTGAATGTGGAACTGAAAATTGGTGTAGGTGCGTCCAGGGATTAAGCGACTTAAACGTCACACAGTGGAATTTGTGGATGGAAGGACAGAGAATTATGATGCAATCATATTGGCGACTGGTTACAAAAGCAATGTGCCCTATTGGCTTAAGGTGTGACACATGACACTTACCCGTTCTTTTTCTTGTATTAAATACAACATTTTTTTTTTTCTAAAATAATGCAATTAAATTGTGTAGGAAGAAGATATGTTCTCCAAGGAAGATGGGTACCCTGTGACGCCATTTCCGAATGGGTGGAAAGGTAAAAATGGTCTCTATGCTGTGGGTTTTACCAAAAAGGGACTACTGGGTGCATCCATGGATGCAAAGAGAATAGCTCAAGACATTGAACGGTGTTTTGAAGCTGAGGCAAATCATCGAACAGCTTTTGCGCGCTCTCACTTGCCGCAACCAAATTCATAGTGGCCACTGGTTTGGTTTTGGCTAAGTGCAAACACAAATTACAAGAGAAGAGCTTCATGGAAAAATGAGAAGACATTTATTGAGGAAGAGATTATTGAAGTTGGTACTTGAATGGGAACGGAGGATTTTGGTGGTATTAAGCTATCATATGTGTTCAATTCTAATTCCAAAATGATGTTCCTCCTCAAATATCCCAAGCATGGGTGAAGTAGGCAAAATGGAAAATTTGGGATTTTACTTTGATGCCCTTCAGCCTAATTTTGATGGAATCGTTTGGAGTTGAGAGAATAAGATGTTGAATTGAATTCGAAGAAAGAAAGAGGGTGGATTTTTCTTTGGGGGGGGGGGGGACCTAGATTAGGTCCTTTGGGTTCTATGTACGTTTTGTACATTGCATTTTTATTTTATTTTTCCTTGAGTAGGTTTGACTTACAAGAGAGAAAGATTGAGGAAAACAGAGTAAAAGGAAATGGTTGAAAAAGCTGAGATTTCAGTTTAACCTATATTCTCTCTTGTGTTTTTCTTTCCCTTTTTCTTAGGAAAATAGAGTGTTGTTTTTGGTTGTCTCTGAACGCTTAAAAAGTTTGGCTTGGGTTGGTTATGTTTCTGTATTTTGTAAGTAAAGTTGGAAGAAAAAGAGCAAAAGCTAATGAAACGAGAGGGGAAAAAAAGTTTTAGCTTGGGATGAAGTGCTAGATTGTGTACCATTTTGATTACCACTTCCATGCAATTTCATTGTCGAAATGATTTCATTCCAAGTAGGAATCAGGACCACTCTCGCTTTTGAGCAGAAGCTTGAGAATGTGCGTTTAGAAACAGCCAGAAACAATTAATTTCAGGGAATTGCTGTAGAATTTGTTATCACATTTATTACCAACTCACCAACTTCATTAAATTGACTCTCCCATGACAATTCAAGCCACGAGAACTGAACGCAACAAGCCATATGTGGTGCTGGCTTTTCGCATCAATCAGGAGCAACCACCCTTTTACAATATCGGGATTTCAAATTATACATACATACAGTAAGTATGACTTTATTTTAGTCGTTGGGAAAAACATATCTATCCCTTTTAAGTTGTAAAAGGGGTTTGTTTGATTTTCATATGGTTTGTCAGAAAATGTGCAGTGTACTAGAGTGTGACACAACCCTACCTGTTATATGCAAGTTGAGTAGATAAAACTATAGGCAGTCACGTTGATTTGATATGATCTGAGTGATTGTTGTAATGATAATAAGAAAAAGGGAAAACTAAAAGTATTTATGGATCCTGAAAAAGAAAAAAGTGTAACAGGGTATGGAGGGTCAACGTCATTGCAGTGTCAAAGTGTCAATTGTGGGAGGTTAGAGTGGAAATGGATCATTGTGTTTGTTTATTATTCCTTTGAAGACTGAGTGATTGATAGATAATATGCCCAAATTGATTCTTCTAAAGAAGCTATCGTTAATTATACAACATATCTCTCATTTTACTCCAAATTTAGCACAACACTTCTCATCTCAACATGACCCCTTCGTCAGAAAAAAAAAAAAAGGATCAGTCATATCATATAATGTTACTGTTTTTTAACCATTATGAGGAGGGAGCCACATCACTCATAATTCATCCTAGGTGCCTCCTCATAATGCTCAAAAGGAATAAAACAACTTCTACTTTTTTTAATATATATATTTTTTCCATAATTCAATTCCATTTTTAAATAATCTTTATCTTCATTCTTTTTTTTTTCTCCTTGTGATTCTGTTGATGTATTCACATTCTATCATGATTATTTACTGATTTAATACACTTAAAAAGTAACTTATAAACAATTTTTTTCCTTAATTCAATAATATGTTTTCTTAAGATGATTCTGTATTGAATTTACTTAAAATTATATAATATACTTAAACAATATTTAAATATCATCTATGTGTCATCTTGTGATTGGTCTAAAATTGTTCCACAATCAATAATAGTAATCATAAACACTATCATAGACCAATCACAAGATGACACGTAGATGATGTTCAAATGTTGTCAGAAAAATATTGTCTAAATATCATTATCCAAAAATCAAATACGATGTGTTAACAAAATAAAGAAAAAAGTAGATTCAATTTAAAAAAATTAGAGAGATTTATGTGTTTTTTGAACTCATTTAAACACCCATTTTTATAGGTTAAAAGTAAGGAGTTTGACAAATGGATGAATTATATAATGTTATGTTGACGGCATAAATTTATACCACCTTCCTATAATCAGTTTTATAAACTTTTTATTTAATAATTGAATTTATATTTTAATTAAATAACTTAATTTGATATATTACTATTATCTAGAGTTGTCATGACCGAAAAAAAAGTTTTTCAACGTTTTTTTCTTTTTCTTTTATATTACGAGTGATCCGAGTTAATAACCATGAAGTCAACAAACGCTGATTTCAGGAATCTGATAATACAGTTTTGCAATAAAAAAAATATATCTTCCACAGTTAATATCATTGACAAACATGAAAAAGATAACCAAAATAAAGGAAATTTTCATGTATGCATGGAAGGTCTTACATAAGTCAATAATTCAAGTGGGAGCATTTAATTACGAATGGGTAAAAACAGGATTAATAATTATAGGGAGATAGAAGCTAACATATATATCCCTTTTTGAAATATAATCATTTAAAATTCAGGAAAAATAATAAAATCATGACTTATTCGCAAGTCATGACATATTGAGTTAATATATAGCACTAGTAATATTTTGGTAATATTTATAAAAATAAATGCTTATCACAGAATTAAGTTTTAATAAATATTATTTAGAAAACACAATCAATGTACACAACACGTGTTTATTATATACAACAATGGTTGATTTGAGATTTAATAAGTGAAATATTCTATTAACAGCATCAAATCATTCTTTTGCAAAATCATTCTTAATTTCATGCCACTTTACTAAAAGCAACGAGTTTAATTTTAATTTATTTTGAAAAAAAAAATAGAACAAGTATGGTTTTGTTACAGGTGGTATCAATGTGAAAGTAATCGAATAATAAGATTTAGACAACTGTACCTTTATAAATAAAAAAAATATATAAATGTTATAAAGTGGTTCGACATAAGGTAAGACAAAATGTTTAAGTGGATTATAAGTCTTAGTCATTATCACAAAATTGGTTTATAAAATGAGATTTGCACCCCATTTATATATTATAATTTGGTCTTATTTCTAGTTGATGTGAGATTTTCAACAATAAATTTTATTTACCAGTTATAATTTTTATCTGGCAATAAACATTTCATTTAACTTGAGTTTAACCTAAGTTAAATCCTTAACATATTTATATAAATAAAAATTAAAAGGGTATATACCCACATGAAATATGCAGGTAACTTTTGCTGATGAGTGATTCATGCAGTGGTGCATGGATGCAACAACTGTGAAGTGAACAATGGTACACGCATACAATAAAAAAAAAAAAAAAAAATATATATATATATATATATATATATATATGAGAGAGAAAAAGAGAGAATAATGATGTGTACTAATAATGTAGAAGAAGAATGTCCGAGAATTTGACAATGCATAGAGTTGTGGGATGTATTATTGTGTGACATTACATATGGGTGTTAAGTTGTGGATTTTAATGTTTGAAGAAATGGGAAAGGTATAAATGTGTGACAGATGCAGACATGGAAGACATACACTGCATATATATGTTTAATAAAAACAAACACAACCAAAAAAAGAAATAAAAAAAATAGAAAAAGAGAGTAATTGACATGTTGCCTAAAAAAATCATGGATTGGGCCCATCTTTAAATTCTTCTCATTCCCCACCCTCTTATAATTTCTTACACTCCCCCTTATCATTCTTCACACCACATATTCCAATCCTTTAATCTTTTAATTATTTATATTTAATTAATGACTCTGATGCTTACCCAATCACATACTCTGCCTTCCTATATCAAACTTCCATTTCACAAACAAACAAACCAAATTAATTATTAATTAATTCCCAAAAACAAAATCAACAATTGGTACACAGGAGTTGCAGAATTTATACGTACCTTACCCTTTCGTCTTTCAACTTAGCTACCATCACCCCTTTCTTTCCTATGCTAAATTTATTTATTAAATTAAACTATCATAAATCATATGTAATATATACTTTTATAGGGGTGCTTAAAAAACACATTTTAGGACAGTTAATAAAAGATTAAAATAACTAATCATAGATAAAGAAAACCTTACATCATAACATTTCTTTGAATATCTAAGTAAATTTGTTAATTTTTCGGCCAAAGATTCTTATAATCAAATTGGTGAGGAGCATTCAGATCGACATACACAAATACACGTTACTTTTAAAAAATGAAACTTGAAATAGACTGATAACATGAATAATTAAAGATTCTTATAATCAAATTGGTGAGGAATACTACGTACTGAAATACACGTTATCTTTAAAGAATGAGACTTGAAATAAACATTTAATACAGATATATCATGATCTTTGTAAGAACAATAATTAAACTAAATATAATTGTTTTTTCTTAACTTGAATTCAGATATAGAATCACACAAAACATATAAATCTGATGGTACAAAACTATATAGAAACACAAATGCGTATAATTTTCTAATACTCCTTTGTCTCAATCTTATTTGTAAAGTGATTTATTAATGAAGTATTTCAAAAGACTAAGATATCCTATTAATTTTATTTTATTTAAAATTATAAAATGTAAAGAGACTAAAATACCTACATGTATTATTTATGCCCTTTTGAGAAAACTTCATCAAATTTCAAAAAAAGCAAAACGCCAGATTTGGCCCTTGTTTCTTTCTTTTTCTTCATACTTTACACATAAATACATTCTTCGTGGTTGAAATGAGGATTGAAAATGAGAACAGTAAAAGGAATTAAGGAAGAAAAAAAATGGAAAATGTGATTAGTTAACTTAAGGAAAAGAAATTGAAAGAGAAATATTTTTTTAAGAATTTGATTGACATAATAAACTTTTAAAAAATTGTAAAATAAAATATTTATAAATTGATTAAATCATATTTATGATTATAAATTAATTTTAATTAAATATTAAATTATAATGTATTATGAGTATCACTATTTTTTTATTTTTATTAGTTTAATATTTTATTATTGTTTTATTACATTATATGATATGTTGGGTGTGGGAAAATAATTCTCTCTCACAGATTCATCTTCACGTTTATCTGCAAATAAGAAAATACAAACACTTACATTCTAAGCTTTTTATCCCGTAAAATAGTACAAACGTGAAAACAATCTCACTCAACTAATTAAGGTAGTTCAATTTTTTTGTTTGTTTTTATAATTACATTGCTAGTGTGAAATATTTAACTATTTTGTTAATTATTTTTCTATAAAAAAATTGACAAACTTAAGTTTAATATATAAATTCTTTTAATGATCCTACTAAGGTGTATAAAAATGTACACACACATGGTGCACATGGTAGTTTTATGAGTTTAATAAAGATTGAGGACCATAGTGGTTTTTCAAGGTTTAAAAGTGCTTAATAATGTGTGGTCCAAAACGCAAAAAATTATTCATGATTCCAACGTTTATGACTAATACCTCTTAAACCGGATTTTGCTCTACATATGGACCATTTTATTATATTCTTTTCCCACTTCTTTATTCTTAGCAAACATTAACTATAATTTCCTTTTATTTTCTAAGGCATCTTTTTACCAAAACAAATTCTCCTTTTTCACTAAATATATTATAAATTAGGTTTTTTATGTCTAAGAGATCATAAAAATTATCGTTTCTAATATTTAAAAATATTTTCCTTTATTAGAAAAAAAAATGAGAGGAAGGGTTTTTGTTGTCTAATGTTTCCTCATCTAACTTAATGTTTTGGTAGGAAAATATGGAAAATGGATACATTAAAAAAAAAAATCCCATCTTCTATTTCTATTTGTTCCTCTAAATTGGGTGAGATTTTAAAGGACAATAAAATACATGATTATAAATTTGTGGAAACTAAATTGTTTGAAAAAGTATCTCATATTTGATGTTTTCATTATTATTTATAGGGTGTAATACAAGAGCACATGGAAGGAATGATATCTATATATATATAGCTTTTCTTCTATTTTGATTTGGTTCTCTTAATTAATTTAAAAAGAAGGAAAATCTCTTAATTAAAGAAAAAATGGAGTTTGAAACAAATAAGCACTTTATTGTTGTTTAAAATTGAATTGAAGAGAAAAAGAATGGTGATTGGAAAGAGTCAACATCAAATGAGAGAGAGTAAGCAATATAATTATTGGTCAACGAAAAGGTCATCTATCAATAGTCCAAATCTATCATTAGGGTTCGATCAAATGATTGGCTTTTCTTCGAATGTTTGTCATGGAAAATCACCTCTTATTCAACTTCCCAATATAATCTTAAACATTATTATTATTATTATTATTTTATTTCAAAAATTAGGTCACTCACTTTCTTTTCAAACCCCCAATTTTCATTTCTTACAAAGTTAGTAACTTTTTCCTTCTTAGTTTTTGTTTGGCCAAATTCCACTTGTGCCAGAAATATATATATTTTTTAAATAAATATTTCAATGTATTTGGATAGAACTAATTGCAAATGAAGTAAATAAAATTAGTTTTTCTTAATTCCCCTTTATCCAAATTCTACATTACAAGTTAGAAAACATGCGTTCTCATCATAATACAAATTAATAAAATTAATAAAATTATAACTATAAGAATAAATATAAATAATTTTTACAATTTTAGGTATTTTTTTTTAATTTTATTTTATAAGTATTTTTTATTATAAATAATTAAATTTTAAAAAACCGATACCAAGTAAAATTAATATGGTGATTATTTTAATTTTAAAAAACAAATATTTATTAAAAGGTAAAATTGAAGAAAATATGATACCAAAAGAGTGAATCTTTATAAATTGACACCTTAAAAAATATTCTTAATTTACTTTATTCAAATTCATATTAAACTTCTTAAAATAATTATATCGAAATTAATTTGATAAAAATCATGTCTCCACATGCCATTTTCACATGTTATAATAACTTAGAGCATAAATCGAAAAAACTTAGCTAATATTATATGGATTGTTTCTAAACAAATTTTTGCGAAACATGATTTTGAGTTTTAGATTTGAACAAAAGAAGCACCTAATTCTTATAAATTGTATTGATGATTAAAGATAGAAGAGGAGATATTGAATGTTAGGGGGAAGGTATTTATGGGATATGCAAGTTATTTATGGAAAAAAAATAATCTTATGTTGTTTGACATATATATTAGATAAGTATAGGAGAAAGAATATGAAATACAGAAAGAGAATGTTTATGAAATAAAGAGGTGTTCAATAGAAACTATTATAAAAAATTATAAAAATGAATATATATTTAAATTAAATTTTAATTATGATAAATTTAACATAATAAAATATAAATTCAATTTTAATTTTTTATGAATATTGGATATATGTAAGTACGAATAATATAGTATTTGCATCCCATTTTTTTTAAGAAGTTAATATGTACTCAACATTTTTACAAGTTAATATTAATTTATCTGTTATTTATCATGTATAATATCCGTTAAAAATATTAATTTATTATTAAAATTTTATATAAAAATATTTTTGTTTGTGATGATTATTAAAGAGGGTGTTAATTACTAAAATAAAGAGAACATGGTTTAATGTAGTTAATAAAAAATGAATGAAAATAGAGATGCCACAAAGGTGGCTTTCGCATGCCAACCCATGTCACTTGCCTACAATACAGGGACAACTCATACTCATCACTTAACCCACTAAATTGACTACCTCAAATTATTAGTTCAAATAATCTTAATATGCAATAAATATTTTTCTTTTCAAAATTAATTTAAATAGCTACAAAGCAAAACAAATTTATATATAATTTTTGGTCTTTATAAATTATTATTTTTTTGTTTTAATATTGAATAGTTTTCTTTTTAATTTTATCCTAATATCTTCTGATTTGTTTTTGTTTAGAAATTTGATTTAGATTATATCTTAAAAGTAAATCTGATACCATTTTTTTAATATAATAAACAAAATAAAATAATTTATTAGGAAAAACAGGTAAAAAATCAATAAAAGCTAAAAAATATCGACAATTAATGCTGATAAAATCTTGTACGCACAAATATAGATATTCTCATCAAGATGGTTTATATTTATGTATAATTGTGGACTAAATATGAGGTCGGAACTATAATGTAAGGGATAAAGATCCAAAAAGACTTTATTTTAAGAAATTTTTTCTTTCCCTTTTCATAATATAAGAAAGAAAAAAGGAAAGTGTTTTTTTATCGTAATGAAATTATATTTGAAAATATTATTTGAAATAAAAAAAATTATAAAGTAGTAATATTTTTATATTATGAAAGTGAAGAAGAAAATAAGATGCATTGGAATAGAGAAGTTGTTTAGAAGATAATGAGGAGAATAGGCAAAAGTTACGGGATTCTTGAAAACGAAAGGAAAGTGAAAAGAGAAGAAATGGAAGAGGAAACAAATGCATGTTCATAATTTAGTCTCTTATTAATAGTTTGTAACTCGTCGTTTTCGACTATGGATCTTTTCTAAACTATTTATGCTAAAGATAAACACACCACAACAACTTAAATCACTAAAAAATTTGCTCATTTATCTTCTCTTTTGGGATGTTTGTTTGATGACAAAAAAATGGATCAAAAATAAAATGAAAGGTGAAAACAGATACCAAAAAACAAATTTATTCGTAACTTTATAAGATGAAGTTTGCTCATAAGTGGTATTATATTAGTTCTATTTAATTGATTTAAATATATTTTCAATTTTTAAATTTGGACGTAAAATTATAATTTATTTTTGTTTTAAACTTAATTTACTTTTGTATACTGGATGGTTGTATGATCATATATGTGAGATCGACTGATGAATTGTAACATCCCAAATTATATATCAAACATATATAAGTATAGAATGCAAGCAACCATGATAATGGAAAGCAGTTAGATGTACAAGATGAGTGTTTAGTTATACAGTCATCCAAAATCAGAGAAATTTAAATCTTTACACAGTTATAAAGTCTTTCAAAATACATGAAGGAAGTTAAATGAAATAGTCTAAGAGCTAAGTAGGAAAGTCTAGGTACTAGGAGCTGAGCCATCTCCCTCCAATGTCTGCTCCAAAGGGGGTGTCATCTACTGGCTCTGCTCACATCCAAGGATTTGGATGATCATCGCAAGGGGAAAATCACACACATACAAAACACACAATTGTAAGGGTAAGCTAGTATTCAAAACATGCACATGGTTAATACAATTAATCAAGAAGAACATACAAATAATAATCAATTCAGGCAGGAGATAAAACCCTAATTAACATAGACTCGTCCAGACTAAGAATGTATATAGAGCTGGGGCGGGTTATGCACTTGTGGTGGCCTCTACTGCTTTGTAAAGCCATTGCCGAGGGGTTTCACCCGACCACACACAAGGCTGGTCCGTTACCGCGGAATAGACCTCCAGTGATAGCGCCTACCCTAGGACCTCCTACTACTCTCACCACACGCATCAATCCTCTCTAAGTGAGAATGAAAGACCGTTAGAGTGTTAGGGATAACCCCCCATAGTGGAAGCCTCTTACATACATTCAAACACTAATTTGATTTCACCTAGAGATCTTATTTGATTTTCAAAGACCACCACTTCATCCATTAATCATATTTCACTCCACCAATCCATGTTGAATAAATCTTTTAATCTCATTCAGAAGCATATTAGTTCACACATAATTCATACCTCAAAGATCATCAAGTAATCATACAATCTCATTCAAAAGCGTAATAAAACATATACAACTCCTACACTACATATTTTCACAAAAACATCACTTATTAATACCAATTTCTTTATGAACTTTAATTATCAATAATTAAGTAATTCAAACAGCTCCGAAACCATCACCAACGGCTCCGGAAGGGTCAAAAATCCCCAGAACGACCTAAAGAACGTCCAAAACGGACGTCCGGAACTCCACAAACTATAAAAAACAAACATGACAGCAGAAAATTTCGCCCAAGCACCCTTTAGGGGCGCCCAAGCGAGAATTATGCAGATTTTTCTGCACAATTGCGCAATTCTACCCCCTTTTACCAATTCTAATCCTTTTGGTGAACTTCTACAACCCAAAGTCAACTTTCATGCTAAAATAAACTTACCTAAACAATTCTAATCCTTTCTAACATTATTATAAAGTGTTTATGCATTGATTCATACTCAAAATCTTAGTTTTCAACAACCTAAGGACTCAAATCTAGATTTACCAATTAGAAGATGTTTTTAGCCCTATAGACACCTTTAACAAGTCAGATTTGACTCAATTAAGTCATCCCAATAGCTTAACTCAACTCTTAACTCCTAAATCTCCAAATCACTCTCTCACTTCCTCTAGAATCACCCAAAACACTAGTTTTCCTTAACCTAAGGGTTCAACTTCATTTCTAACATTTAAAACCTCATATCAACCAATTTTATAGTCCTAACAAGTTATAATTAACTTGCCTAAGTTGCCTCAACAGTCTAAAAGAGTCCTAGACCTCTACCTCTCAAATTCACTACTTCCCTTCCCTTAAAATAACCTCAATTTCACCAACATAGAGACCAAAAATTGAATTTACCATTTAGGATGAGTTCCCAACCATTTTAGCTCTTCCAACAAGTCTCAAATGACCTATCTAAATTATTCCAACAGCCCTCTTGCACCTTAGACTACAATAACTCCAAATCACCCTCTCACTTCCTTAAACTCACTCAAAAGTACCAACTTACTTCAAGCATTGCCTACTAATTAATATAACACGTTTTACCCCATCAACAAGTCTCAAATCCAGCATTTCTTCACAACCATACAAATTCATAACAACCATTTATAGAATCACAAATGTAGAACCAAATAACATATGATCTCATGCACACATACACCCCAATTTTTAGTTCAAATAACACAATCTCACCAAACATTTCACATATACATTATTTCACAGATTTCAAATAAAAATCCTAACTCATGCAACTCTAATTTATAAATAAAACAAAAACTCCCAGCTCCCCTTACCTATGTGATACACGATCTCGCTCACAGACGCACCTCGACAGTACCTTGAGTTGTGAAGGAAAAATCACAGTACCCTACAATTCACCTTTTGGTGATGAGAATAGTCTTAAAACCCAAATTTGAGTTGAGAAACTAGAAAGAGAAACTACTGTCACATGCATGACAGAGTCAAGGTATGAATACAACCCTAGGATGGAGGTTTAGGGAAATAGCTTACCCCTTGAAAAACGACAATTTTGTTCTGTTAGATGTGAAGCCCACTACGCTGTGAGGGTTTGGACACCACTTACCCAGAAATCAAATGGTTCAATGAGGAGAATTTGAGGAGAGAAGGCAAGAAAGGGAGGAAGAGTTTTTGGAGAGTAAGACTTATGGCTCAGACAATGGGGATGGACAAAGATTCTTAGTTTTCTTCATTTTATTTTCTAACATCCCATCCTCTTATTAAGTGCCACTTGTCCATTTTTCAAAATCTGATTTTCTCAATCTTTACATGGATCATATCTATGATAAAAGTCTGTCAGGACTCCGATAAGAGATTAATACAGTTAATTGTCAACTTAAAGCAAAGCATAATTATTAATTATTGGATCCAAATCAAACTCTGGCTAATCTCAAACTCAATCCAAAAATTATAAACCTAAGTTTGAAATAAGGAGATAGGTGATTTATATTTATTGTGTATTAATTGCTACAATTGTCTAACACTAACTTTGACATCAGAATACATTTACCAGGTAACTTCCTATTATGACCACACAAAATAAAGAAGAAACAGTGTATTTTACAAGGATTTGAAAGGAATTTGGAGAATTGTGAATCTCGACCTTACAAACTAAAACAATTTTGATTCTCAAATTTAAAATATAAACAAAATGTAGTCATTTTGATATAATAATATCATCTTTATTTTATGTGTTAAATAGTATTTTAGACTGACATGTAAATTAAAATGCGTTAAACAATATAATGTTAGTTTTGAAGATAGTTTAACATGTAACAAAATTAACATCATTAGATTAAAAAGATTATATTTATTTATTATTTTTAAGCTTAAATACTAAAATATATTAAAATTTGAAACAAAAACAAATTTTAGTTTTGATTGTTGAAATTTTGAGATTAAAAACATATTTAATTCTCTTACATTCAATTTCACATATAAAACAAAGATAGCTTCATCTTAATAGTTGAATATAATATTGTATAATATCAAAAGTTTTCGTGACAAAAATAAAAGAAATACTCGTAATTTATAAAATAATCCTATACGACGAAATACGTCAATGTGAATGATTCACATTTAAAATATATATTATTGAGAATATTAGTATTAATTTAAGTAAAGATTAATTAAAAAAAGAAAAAGTGGAGAATAGTAATGTAAAATGTGCAAGAGTCATTGTAATGTGAAGTTTATCTGACGCTGTTGTTGGGTGGAGTTATCTTTTTGTGCTCACAAGTTGTCCCATGAATGAGATTTTCAACGACAGTACAGGAAGCAAAGTTACGATGATGTGAGTGTAATAATAAATTTTTATTTTATTGGTCAATTTATTTAAAATGAATAAATCACAAATATATATATATTGTAAAAAAGTAGTTAAAAAAACATTTTGTTAACGTAAAATCAGCCAAACAACAGGAACAGCACTGAGTATTAAGGTCTGGGGTTGTTGAGGACAAACACTTGAAAAAGAAAATGGTACAACACACTACTTCTGCTTAATAATTATCATAAACTTTCTATTGCTGCATCCACTCACACACATTCTTCAATCTATAAGCAATTTTCTTTATTATTATTATTTTCCTTTTAGTACAATCTGTGAGGCTGTTGCATATCAATCTAACAAGATCTCAAGAGACGTTAAAGAAAAAATGATTAATGCTTTTCGTACCATCTCTGACTCTATTGCAAGATGCAACAACCATTGACATGCACTTCCATTCTATCATTTTTTTCTCTTTTTCAATCATTACTCTTTCTTTCGCTGAAAAAATAAATTATAAGAAACTGAAAATACAAAAGTTAAATTATGCGGTGAACGTGGATCGAACACGTGACCTTCAGATCTTCAGTCTGACGCTCTCCCAACTGAGCTATCCCCGCTTTCGTATTCTTTGTGCATTTCATTATATAAATCAAAATATCGTAAAAGTTTGGAACAAAGATCTTGAAAATCCGACAAACACTTTTGCTTTTTATAATAGTTTTTAGACTTATTTTCTAACGAAATCGCGTTTAACTCTGTTAAGGAAAAATAATAAGTGGATTATACGGGGAAATTGTTATGAATTTAATTAAATCAATGCATAATATAGGGGCGTGAAAATGTAAATAGTTGTTTTTTTTTTCCTGAAATGTATAGAAAATAAAATAATATAGAATCTTCCCTTTTTTTAATTTGTCAAAATAACATGACGTGGAATAGCCGGAAAATTCACTGGTGAGAATATATTAAAAAAGTGGAATTTTCCCTTTGGTCCATGAAAGCTTACTATTTTCAAGATCATCCCGTTCAATAATAGATGTGGAAGACTAATATGATTTCGTTCCGATATTGTAACTTATTTATTTTTCTTAATTTGTTTTTGGTTGGTGTTTCTTACATTTTACATTTTCTTGTGACACTCTCATAGTTAAAAAAAAAAATAATCATAAAAATATTTCAATTTTTAGTGTTATTTTCTGGACTGGGCCTTTCAGAAATGTTGAGCGAACCTTCTAGAAAGTATGATTCTGAATGAAAAAGTTAGATTCGAAGTATCATAATCCATAATTATAAAGTTGACAATTATGAATTGAACCATTTTACAAAAAACACACTTATCATTAATTTTAGATTTGTTGATCCACAACAATTTCATTTCATTTTATTTTAGATTAAGTAATTAAAAAAAATAAAAGTGGTTTTGAACAACCCCTTCAATAGTACACTTGAAATTGCATATGCTCCCTTTTATTTTTTTCCTTGCTATTTTGGGTATCTTAATGCAATTTGTCGATTTTAACGTTCTTCTTAAGGCAAATCCAATATCTGATTGTATCACAACTTCAATCATCAGATGTTTTATCTTCTTAATTTTATTTAGAACCTTCACATGAGACCAACACAACTCAACTGTTCCTTTTTTAATCTCTCTTGCTTTCAGCTATTCAAATCCTTGCCTTGACATGAAACCACAATAATATTTTGATTTGGAGGTGTGCTCAATGCACTATACGATGTGTTTCAGTGTTTCTAGACATGCGTTTTCAGTAGCAAATTTTTTCGAATGTTTTAAAATTCTTTCTGAATAAAATATTCCGGAAGGTTTTCGATTTTAAGTTTCCAGAACAAGCAGTACGAAATATATTTTACATTATTTCAAAAACATGATTCTGTAATTAATCTTTTTGTATTGTTTCAAAATTATTTATCTGGATTAGATTATACATTCCATAATCCTCGTTATATGTTTGAAGATGTTTCCAAAACGTGTAGCTTAAACTTTTTAATGTATTCTACATTGCATTTTTTGAGCCAGGAAAATATACGAAAGCAGGAATAAATTGACCTCCATTGCTTTTCAGAGACATCCTTTTCATTGTAATGATATTTATTCCAAGGTACGGTAATTCATATTTATATTCATTTGACGTATATTATAAAAATAAAATAATTATAAAAAAAATCAATTTTTATATTTTTAAAAGAAAAAAAATATTGTTAAATAAATATAAAAATATTAACACATTAAATTATCATTTCTGTATTCTATTTCTATATATGAGAAACCTGTTGATCTTATGAATCGGTTGGTCTTTTCTGTTTTCCCGGTTTACTACTATCTCAATACCAGAAAAAAAGGTAAACTTATTTTCTATTTTCACCATACAATATTCAAAAATAAGAATAACGTCAAAGCAAAAATAAAAATAAAAAACCTGAAGCCAAATGTTGTGTATGTATATACACTAAATATTGAGACCAAGATAAGATTCATTTATGCGTCTGAGTTAAACCTAAGAATATACTTAAGTTTATTAACTTTTCAATGAAACATAATAAAGGGCGGGGGCTTTTTCCTTATCTTGTTTAGAAATTTTCTATGTATTCCTTTTTTGAAATGCAAAAGTATTTCTAATAAAAAGAGAAAACTAGATGAAAATTGAGAGTTTGAGGTATAAAGATATTGTAGGAAATATGTATTTTAAAGGCAGAAAGGCAGAGCAACACCATGAATAAACAGAACTTGTAATCAAATGTTAAACTAAGTTTCCACATATCACTGAAGTTGTGTGCTACCACTTTTGACTATCCTTTCTTGAAGGAGGGTATGGGATTGTAAATTGAATGCAAGTGTGGGTAGAATGATCCAAAATGCGAGGAAAAACAGACAAACAAAAAGTAACATTTCCTAAACTATTGTTCCTTTTGCGTTTGCTAAAGAAAAGTTACAGCCAAAATTCCATAGCTGATGTTCACAAGTAATTCGTTCGGAAAACTCCCTTCCATTCTCGGTAAATGCACATGATTGAAAAGTACAATTAAGAAATTAAATGGAAGACAACCAAGACTGAACTTACCACATCGCCATATCCATCACAACAGATACTTCTCAACCACGGTCCTACCAAACTTCTCTTGAACATCCCTTGGTGTTTCAATCTGGAACAGACAAGAAATGCCACATGAGATATCACAGGGAAAAGTTGCTTTGCAACATCAGTAAGACGAATTACTAACCGCATTAAGTGCTTTGAAGACAGCCTTAACTGTATTATGAGGATTTCTGGAACCAATGACCTATCAAGACAGTCAAAATTTGAGCAACCAAACACTGGAATACATGACCCTGCTCAATTTTTCTAGACAGCAGTTACCTTCGACTTGACATTCTTTAAACCAGCCAAGTGAAGTATGGATTCCACTGTTCTGCCAGCTTTCATACCAGTTGTTGTTCGAGCAGGCCAGAGATACACCTATGAATAATGCAGATGACATGAAATCTGCATTTATATCTATATAATATATACAGACAAGAAAAACTCATACTCATCTAAGACAACTAATTTAAAACGCCTCAATGTTTCTAATGGAAGAGGAACTTTCATGACATAAATGGGGGAAGTAACTCCTAGAAGAAAGATAAGAAATTCAATACCTTGGTCTTTTTATAAGACGTTTGAATTGCATGGGCAATTGTATGCTCCTCATGTCGTTCTACGTAATGCAAATTCTGAAAGCATTTCTCGTAGGCCTGATTGCAGTCAAATCAAACATCAATTCAATATCTATCAGTAGTCTAAAATACTAAACTGCGTTAAAGATAATGCACATAAGTTTTTTTATTTCGAGATAAATAAATATAATTTTAAGCTGGTTGGTTTTAGTAATGCTTTAAAGCTATACTCCAGAACAGTGCCAATGCGAAATTTGAAGCATTCAAAATTGGATTTCAGATTATAGTCTAGGAAAGAACCCAATAAAAACAATTATAACATAGTTAATTGAGAGTCTACGATAACAACTGACCAATATCTGATTTCAGTTAGACTGGAAATATACAAAAACCAGTTCTCTTTTTAATTGGAATTAAAAAATACATTTGGATAATATTTAGAACAATTAAATAAGATGTGATTGAACTTAGTATTGAGTTTATCCCAGTTCCTTAATTTTAATCCATTTCGATCTCAAGGATTAACAAACCTAAAATCAATAATCTGAATACAAAACAAGTTAATGCACCTTCCGCAACTTGTAGGAATATCTAATGAAAAAGGATAATTATTTTGATACTCTTGAGAATAATAAAAGCAGACATGTTATGAATTCGTATCAAGTCGGTTAAAACACAGAAAACTTATAAAATTTGTGTATGAGGGATGATGAATGAGAGATGTAAGGTTTGTGGATTCATTACAAATGTTTTCTATTTGAAAATTTCTAATGACAAAACAGATGTCACAGCGACATATCTCAGCTCCTCCCACTAATTTTGACCCAAATATCTCAAGGACTTACCACAACCTAAGTCAACTTAACATCACAATGGTCAAAGAAAAGAACCCAGCCAGGATAAATGTCAACCAAAAGAATCACGAAGATTTGGGACATAAATCAAATCGTCAATATGCTTGAAGCTAATACTAGTAGTTGAAACATAAGAAAACCTATATGATCTATGTCGGGTATCAAATTGCAAATCTTTTCTACATTGAATGCAGGCCAATTGGAAAGAAACAATCCAGTGCCAAACCGTTTTAAGGAGAGCTTGAAAGACCTAATAAGATACTGTGAATACCTTCTGAAGGGCAACTGGGACTG
Organism: Vigna mungo; assembly: GCA_036885675.1. Classification (NCBI taxonomy): domain Eukaryota; kingdom Viridiplantae; phylum Streptophyta; class Magnoliopsida; order Fabales; family Fabaceae; genus Vigna; species Vigna mungo. Next base: position 39,083,754 of record CP144699.1, on the reverse strand, counting down.
CAGGGCCTTTGGCTTTTGCAAAACCAATAACACCATTATAGTTTCCACAAGCTACCATAGCAGTATACTTCACAACTTGTCCTCCCTAGATCAAAAGATTCAAACCAACTAAGAACAGACAGAAAACAAAGAGGGAAGCACAAATTTATAAATTACCTTGGTGACTTTACAAGTTCGGTTCATGTCTATCAATCTTGTGTCAAAACCCTAGTATAAGCAGAAAAACCAAACCATAAGTCAGTTTTATTATAAGCATAATAAGAACATGGGATAAATAACGAAGTTTATGTAAACAAGCAGGGCAATTGAAGTGCACAACATAAGAATCAATTAGATCTTCAAGAAAGATCAAACAACAAGGATACAATGTCCTTGAAAAAAAGATCAAAATATTAATCTGTGCTTCGTAAACAGGACACTGAATAAATCATTAAGGAGGGAGAAAAGGGAGTAAAACAAATAGAATTAAACCAGTTGAAATTAAATACGTTTTTTTTTTCTTACTTTTAGGAGTTTTTTAATGACTTGAAGACCCTTGCTGGTATTTCCTTCGCTCGTTCAAACTCAAAAGATCCTTACAAAGTAGGATTGTCAGGAATATCAATTTATTTTACTATCAATTCATCCCATCCAATTCCTTCCACAAAATGATTCCAAAACCGAACATAACATGAAGTCAACTAATTTGATCAGGAGAAGGTGGGAAGCGCCTCAAAATCTTCCTTTCATACTCTCACTGACAAAGCATACAGAAAATATTTTTTCTTTCTACGCGGAGTACAATAAAAAAGTTATTGTGCTAATACGTAAAACAAAAGGCAGTGATAAAAGTTTATCTAAAAGAGTAAGCTCCTATTAAGTGAATTCGTCTCTAAAATGAGCCAGTAAGAGTGTATTTACCGTTGGGGGCATTGAAATCTTAACCCACTACAATTCAACAATCGATACACAATTTGCTGGCACACTTTAGAGAGTGGTTGGTATAGTCGAGTAATTGAACAAGGTAAAACATGGTGTGGGTCAAAATGCCAAGCCAAGTATAGTGTTTGGCTCCACATCCAATATATGGTTTTTCATGGTTGCTTTTAAACTAATAATTATAGCTTCCACATCCTAAACACGATTTCTTACTTCTCAACAGGTTACCAAGCACACCAAAAATCAGAAAATTATGCACAAAACAACCTCCAAACATGATTTCTTACATCTCAACTTGTTAACAAACACTAAAATCTGTGAATAATGCAAGTACAAAAAAGCTACCTTCCGGTAAAGCGGTTTTCTCTTCTGCTCAGTCAATTCATTTCTCTCCTCAGCAAGATCCTTGATCTCTTCCTCCAGTGCCTTCCCCTTCCTCCCAAACGTATATTCAAGCTCCGCCAGCTTCTCCTCAAGCTTCCTGTCAATAGCCTCAAGTTTAGCCAGCAGTACATTATCTTTCTCCTTCATGTCATCAAACTCCTCCTCCTCATCATCATCACCAGCATTATCCCCTTCCCCAATCAACTTCTCCTTCTCCAACTCAGCGTCTTCCCGTGCATCCGCCGCGGCAGCAGGATCCTGCTGCTCACGCTGAATCACACCATAATTGGCAGGGTTATCAGGATCATAGGCCTCCTTCCACTGCACCAACCTCAACGCCCTATTAAGCTTATTCTGCAGAACAAACCTATCCTTCTGCTCCGTCACCACCTTGAGCAGGTTCATGAGCTCGCCGATAACCCTATATTCCGGGCGTAGACGAAAATGCTTGTGCTCGAACTTGTCAATTTTGGTCATCCACTTGAAGGCGTCATCGAGGGTTTCGGCGTCGGTGAAGCTCTTGAGAAGGTCCTGGTGGCGCTCGAACTTGCGCTCGAAGTCGCGGTGCCGTTTGTCGGCCTCTTCCCGCGTTTCCTCGTCGGAATCGTCATCGGAGTCCGTGGGCTCCTCGTAGCGATTCAAGTCCCCCGATTCCTTCTCGTTTTGCTTATTCAGCTTCGCGATGAGTGGCTCCACGCCCATGTAATCTTGCTCGGGCTCCGCGTCGATGTCAGCTGTGTCCAAACCGAGTCTCAATCGCTCGTTTCGCTCCCTGAGTCTGTCGCGCTCCACCTCCGCTAGAAGGTCCTGCACCATTCTGGCGTCCGAATTGGTGGAGAAAGGAACACTCCCGAGAAAAGGAGCGCGTGACCTCGGTTGCGATCTGGCAGAATTTGTGACGATGCCGGTGGCGGATTTGAATCTGAATATGTGGCGGAGATTTCTTCCATAGTGGATGTAACCCATTCAGAGTGATGTATCACTCTTTCTCTGAGACAAATGAATTGCAGTTGCTTGGTTGAGGAGAAAAATGGAATATACATTAAATCGTTGGAAAAACAGAAAGTGCAGAATAAGAAATTACGATATAATTTGTTTGACACACCTCAGAAGTAAGAAGGAACAGCGATTTGTGGTGGCTTCAATGGCGGCACTGAACTACTCTTATGTGCATTCTCAGACTGCCAACAGAGGAAGAGGGTTAAGGAAGTCGTTCAGGGTTTTTGCTTTATTTATTTATTTGCATATTTAAATAATTTTGTGTATATTCAGATAGACTAATGTCAAGAAAATAAATAAGTAATTGGTGTTAGAAAAAAAAACTTTTATACTGCTAGGTACACACTTAATAAAATTGGATCTTTGTATGCAAATTATTTAATGTTTGTTTTTCAAAGAAATTAGTATGTATTTTTTTTTTGTAAGAGCTTGTTTTTAAATAATTAGATTTTAAATTGGTTATTTAACCTATCCGTATTTTGATTATAAGAGTTAAAAACAAATTTTACACGACTTTATGATACATGTGTCTCAATTTTTTTTTATTCTAGCAGAAATTTATTAAAGTATAGAATAAATTTTATTAAAAAGAAAGATAGTAATTAAAAAATAAAGTAATAAAATAATTAATTTTACATTAACGATCGTTTAAAGAATAAAAATGAAAATATAATTATTTAGTTTAAAATAAGAAAAAATTGGAAAAAAATACACACACAAAATAATTAAAAATAGTACCGTATGATACAATAAAACAAAATTATTATGGTTATAACTAAACATAATACTATGATGTTTTTTAAGATTGTTTTAGTACAACTTTATAAAATAATCAATAAGTTTCATATTTCTATACAAGAATTTAATGAACATTTGGCCAAAATTTGTATGGACGACTAATGAAATACAATTTTTTTTTTTGATAAAATTAGTTTACCATAAAAATAAATCAATAGTATATTTTCTCTTTTACATTTAAAAAAAAACAAAAAGAGAATACAAGATTAAAAAAAATGTTTTTTTTTTCTCAACATTCCAACACCTCAAATAGTAATAATATAAAGTGGATTATTAACTTTCAATCTTATATTATCTTATTCCAATTTTATTATTAAGTTAAAAAAACTGGAGTTCAACTTTTATTTTTAACAAAGTCAAATGTTTTGGTTACTCTTTTTAGTTATTTTAGGTTGTACATTAGTACATGAAAAATATTATATATGGAATTTAACCTAATTTAATTTTTTTTTCGTTAATTATTACTATTTGTTAACAGAAGGAGTTCAATCTATAATTTTTATTTTACATTTTTTTTTCAATTTTTTATCCACGGTTCTCATTTATTATAATGTAACGTAATAGTTGTTGCTAAAACTTGGTAGAACTTATGTTGTGACATGTTTGAATATTTTTGGTTTAATACTTAATATGATTGGTTCTTGACTTTTTCCAATATTTGAAGTGATTTAAATTTTAGTAATTTTTGTTTAATTTGATATTTTTTTTATATATTTAAATTGTTAATGATTCACGTAAATTATCAATGATGACGTTATCTATTTTTTTTGACGTGGATGTCTATAATGATGATGCGATTAGGGTTTAGGGTTTAGGGTTTAGTATTTCGCGATTTGGCTTCCCATGGCGACACAAAGGTGGATTTCTTTTGCTGCGATTTAGTTCAAAATTCTTTGGTCCGATTTGAGGTTTGTGTTTGCAAGTGGTTGAAGTGAGGGTTTTGTGGTTCTTGATGCTTTCATGGTTGATCGTAATGATTCTTCACAAGTTGGGTTTCACGGCGATGTAAATTTATGGCGGTTGAACAAACACAGTGTCTCACCATAGTTTATTTAATTTGCAATGGGGAAGATGTTGGGTTTCATTTGAAATTTGTGGTCTCTAGCTTTCTAATTTGTTGGTTGGGACTCACAATGAGACTTCGTGTGGAGGAGACACGAAATGTATGTCGTGACTTCTGTTGGTGGTGAGAGGAAGTGATGACTGATAGAGGTTTATGCGGTGGTTTGTGATTGCGGTGGTTTTGTGTTTGGTTGAGTGGTTGGCTATGGAGGTTCTCGTAGTTTGGGATCTGCGATTTACAACTTGCTCAAAGAAGATGTTGATTGTCTTGCGATAATGGTACGAGGAAGAAGATGGTGGTGCGTTAACAATTTAGACATCGACAAAAAAAATTACCAAATTGAATAAAAATTACAAAAATTGTAAGAGTGATGCTCCCTGCACCTCACCTATTTCACCTTGCACCCCCCAATTTTACACATTTTTCCTTCATTAATTAAAGTCAACAAAAAATTAGTGATAACTTAATGATTTCCTAACCACCAACAATTCTCCCAACCACCAACAACCATAAATGTCTTTTGTGGTATAAGCCATAGCTTACATGCACCTCATTCGTTCTTGAAAACTTTTATCACAGCAGAATTTGTTCACTTCACTATTTTACTGTTCGATTGTTTTCTGAGTTTAGAGGTTATCTGGTTGTTATCTATGGTGGAGGTGTTGTGCATATTGGAGGAGAGGAAGAAGCTAGTGCCAAAGCTCATCTAGGTTAGTTCAAAATTTCAATTAAACACCCTAAACCACCCTTAACTAATGTTGGAGATGCGGTTAAGGGTGCCACAGTTCGATTTTTGGCTGCCCCGAACCGCACTTTGAACTACGGTTTAGGGGTGTTGCACTTCTAGCTTCGTTTTCATTGTGCAAACATTTTTTGTTGTTGTATATTTTGTATTTGATGTATTATGTTGTATGATATTTTATTTAATACGTGTTATTTTATGTATGAGTTATGAGTCCAGATCGGGTAGTTTTAGGTTTCTTATTCTTATTCCTTGTTCCCATAACTCGTTGAAGACATGCAGCCACCATGCTGGCTCCTAAAGGCTTCATGATCATCACAACATCACTGAAACTCGCTGCTTTAGCTTTATCAAATTAAGCATTAGTAATGTTGGTAGGAAGATAGATCATTTAAGGTATCTTAAACATGTGCCCCTTCTATTTCCAGTGTAGTTGTCACACGTTCAAGATCTCATTCTCTCCATAAAACCACGAGTCTTTCTCAGCAAAAATAATATCAGGCTGAAATATTCTGCCATATTTAACAAGTTTACATTGTGAATGAATTCAACACCACCAATATCTCAAACAAAAGTGATATCTTGCTATAACAATATTTATTGACTAGAGAAAACCACGTCACTATCTTCGAGTAATTAAAGAAAAACAGTCAATACAACTTATTATTTTCTTTATGAAATTAGAGCTTAAAACAATACAGAACAAGTGCATTTGAAACTTGAAATAGAATGCTTGAAATGTTAAATCCACGTTAAGCTTGTAAAAACATCCATAACAACCAAAAAGAAAGGATTATAAATAGTTAAAAAAATTGTTAAAAAAAATTTAAATATACTAACATAGAAAACAAAAAACACAAAATCAAAATAACCCTAAAGCGCAACTCCTAAAGAGCAACTCCATGTGCGGTGACAAACAGCCACAAATCCAAGTGTGGTTAGCCTCAGCCGCAGGTCAAACTGCGGACCACCCATATCCACATTTCCAAGTGCGTCGACCATGCAACTCTGAAACCCAACTGCAGATCCAACTACGTTTACTATCAGTCGCAGATCAACCTACGATGCCACCCTCATCTGCACATCCAAGTGCGGCGGGCATTAACTGCAATTCCAAGTGCAGTTATGCCTGCAATTCCTCCCAGTTCCAACGCTCAACCCAGATCAAGCAGAAAAACCATGCTCAAGTGCAGATCAACCAGAAATTAAGCACAAACATATATCCTATCATACAACAAAACATTTTTTCCCACATCCCACATATACTATAGTTGTAAGGAAATCAAAATAACTAACCTGGACGCCAGAAAAAGCTTGATGTACGTGAAATGTGTGAGAATAAGATATCCTGGTACATAGCTCACCATGACACTAACACGAAACGATGAACAAACGAGGGAGGAGGGGAGGAGGGGAGGAGAGTCAGAGTGGAGAAAAAAACAAAGAGTCCAGCCTTTTATAAAGGAGGTGTAGGGTTTCAAACATGAGATGCGGCAGAGGAAGTTTTGAATTTTATTAGTGGATGGGGTAACTTTTTTATAGAACCAAAATATTCTCACTAACATCGACAAGGATACAATTGGAATTATAAAAGAATTAGGATATGTAGGGTGAGCTTAGTGAGGTGCATGGAGAAACACTCTAAAAAGAAATCGTGAAAACGGAGGGAGGAGGGATGAGAGCCAGAGAGGAGAAAAAAGAAAGAGTTTAGCCTTTTAGAAAGGGGTGTAGGGTTTCAAACGTGAGATGTGGCATATGACGCTTTGAATTTTATTAGTGGATGGAGTAACTTTTTTATAAAACCAAAATATTCTCATTGGAATTGACAGGGGTACAGTTTGAATTACAAAAGGACTTGGAGGTGCAGGGAGAAGCGCTCTTCAGTTAAACACCCTAAACCACCCGTAACCGCTGTTGGATCTAGGGTTAAGGGTGTCGTAGTTCGAACGACGGTTTCACGTAGCACTTCAATTTTCGGCTACCCCCAACCGCACTTCGAATCGCGATTTAGGGATGCTGCACTTCCAGCTTCGTTTTCACTGTGCCGACATTTTTTTTGTATATTTTGTATTTGATGTATTATGTTGTATGATATTTTATTTAATACGTGTTATTTTATGTATGAGTTTAGTCCAGATCGGGTAGTTTTAGGTTTATTATTCTTATTCCTTGTTCCCATAACTCGTTGAAGACATGCAGCCACCATGTTGGCTCCCAGAAGCTTCATGATCATCACAATATCACTGAAACTCGCTGCTTTAGCTTTATCAAGTTGAGCAATAGTAATGTTGGTCGAAAGAAAGATTATTTGAGGTATTTTAAACATGTGTCCCTTCTATTACCAGTGTAGTTGCCACACATCCAAGATCTCATCCTCTCCACAAATTCACGAGTCTTTCTCAACAAAAATAATATCAGGCTGAAATATTCTGACATATCCAACCAGTTTACATTGTGAATGAACTAATCACCATCAACATCTCAAACAAAAGTATTATCTATTTATAACAACATTTATTGACTAAAGAAAACCACATCACTATCTTCGAGTAATTAAAGAAAAGCAGACAATACAATTTATTATTTTCTTTATGAAACTAGAGCTTAAAACAATATACAACAAGTGCATTTGAAACTTAAAATAGAATGTTTGAAATGTTAAAATCCACATTAAGCTTGTAAAAACATGCCTAACAACCAAAAAGAAAGAATTATAAAAGATAAAAGAGAAACTTCCGAAAACTTATCACTAAACATGAGAAGATGATAATTATTTCTATCCTTAAAGAAAGATTATAGGAACTCTAAAATTTTTCTCAACTAATTTGATATCTAAAAGTTATTTTAAAAAAAATGAGAAGATTATATATAAAGTTTTTGTAATTTGAAATTTCAAATGTTAATACATCCTAAATGAAATGAAATTTTAACCAGCCATTAGTGTTTGGCAAAAAATTAAAATATAAAGGAAGAATCTAAATTTCAAAATTTAAATAAAAAGATATCACTTCATTGATTGGTTGAAATTTTGAACCATATTTTCCACAGATCATGTTTTCCCTCTTTCATTACTGCCATGCTCATCTCTGCTAACCTTGACCATTTTGGTCGAGAATTTTAGGGGACTACCTTAAGCTTAGATGCATGCAAATTACTCATTACCTTTTAGTCCTCTAATATTTACACTTCTAACTTCTTGAGCTTAACAAGATTCAAATACAAAACTCCTTTTTATGCCTATTTTACAATTGAAAGAACATATAAATTTCGAACTTCTAAAATTTAGAATAAAAAAAATTATTTTACAAACATTTATTTTTTAGTACCTTTTAAATCTTCTTCAATCTCACTACACCACGGGTGGCAATTACATGTTCACACATGTACTACACATCGTTTTCGAACGTTACTTGGCCAAAGACACCCTTTTATGAGTCCAGTACACTTTATTGTCACTGCTGTTCAGCATGATTGAGTTATCTGATTATTAGTTATCTGCTGTTTTGGGTCACTGAAATATAGACAGCAAGAGCATAACGGATAATTGATGAATTTGATAAACAACAGAAATTGAAAATGACATCTGATAAATATCTCATTCGTCTCACTGTCATACAAAGAGAAAAATGTTACAAGTTTCTATGTGGATGCTGTTTACCAGCTGCATCTTGCATATATTTTTATTCTTCAGCTCGTCTCCGGCCACGAGGAAAAAAAAAACACGCAGTAGGTGTGCTGAGCATTCATGGAAAACGATAACTTTCCATACAGGTTGAATGGAAAGTTATGTGGCGGGACAGGCAAATTTTTTTACATAGGATCTTTAATATCGATGAGAAGAGAACTTTGGAAGCGTCCAAGTATTTGAATGAAAATATCATTTGCATTTTTAAGGTGATAAATAATAACCATTTGTAAAAAATACAGAAAGTTCGTAAGAACAATCATACAGTTTGGCTGGGAGTAGAACCTCAAGCGGGCATGGTGTTGAACAATATCGAGCTTTGTTCTATATGGCTTTCTTTATCCAGCTTTCATGTCACTAGCTTTAGGCCTTGTAGACAACACAGAAGGCACACCATGGAATATATAGATAAAATGATATTGTGGGGTAAACAATCGAGCAAGTCTATCTGGAAACCCGTATCTGCAATGATAAATATGAAATAAATATTTGCTTTATTTCTTGGCAAAATATAAAATGTCAATAAATTTAAAGGTGTTTCGCTATTACTATAAACTTGAGATATGGGATGAATTTAGAATTTAAATCACCAGCTAGATACCATTAAGCAATTCACTATATTCGAGATGGACGTACTAGTTCTCGTGAAGCCATATTTCTCAGAATTAGTGCTTAAGCCAATAGTTCCGTAGCTGGGCCATGTGGAGAAGTATTTCATCACGACCCTGATGGGTGACACTACTGGTCATGATCCACGGAGGCACTGATTGGAAGAAACCTCGAATCAAGTCCTGAAAATCATCAACATTTTCCTCTGGTCTTTTGCCTCCGTTTTTTTTCTTCTTCCGCTTGTCACATTTGGTAAAGATTATTGTCATTGGGATCTGAAAGAAAAACTATATTTAAAACCGACTCTTGCTACTGAAAAAAATTAACTCTGTTCTCTTAATGCAGCAGCACAATTCCCATATGGCTGGGTGCGGGACACAAACTAGAACTACTTTATGATGCTCCAGTTAGAAGTAGACGGCTAGAAGCTCTCCCTGCTTAATTACCCGACCTTTAGGATAGGGCTCTAACTCTCCAGTACATCAAGTGATACGAGACCTTGGTTGTTCATCTTAGTGGGTGCATACTTCCTCTCAAATAAAAACCGGCTCTTCTTGACAGCTTGGCATTTAGGGGTCGGCTCTTCAGTAGAATAGTTTCTATCTTCACAATCGCAAAGTTGTAATGACTAATTTAAGTTGTAACTGTATTCGTATCTGTCCTCATTTTATATAGATGAGTTCTTACTATAAGTTGAATCAAGAGCTAGCTGATTAAAGACAGACCCCTAGCAGATATTATATACTCACATGCACATTATCTACATGACACAAAGATGAAATGGCAGTAACTCCAATATGCTAGTCAATTATCATCTACAAGAAATTCTCAGTAAATAAGTAGTTTGTTTGTATGGGCAACTACACAGAAAAATTCCAGGAAGACAAAAGTGAGCCAAACTTCCACACAAGGTATACCATAGCTTCATTAAATTATTTGCTAATGAAGAAAATTTGATACATTACCTGATTCTGACCCAACCAACTGGCATAGTCAAGATCGATTTGTTTAGCAGGAATGCTAGCATCTATTAGAAGGAATACTGAAACTAATGTTGAACGGTTAAGGAAATAGTCCTTGGTGAATTTTGCCCAGTCCATTCTAAGTTCATGCGGTGCAGATGCATACCTAATCAAAAGAACACGATGGCAAATAATTGTCATTGACTAGATAATGGTGAACAGGATCAAATTCTTAATCAACAGTTGTCCTAAAAAACAGTATAAACTACAATTAAAAAAATATGGCCTAAATGCAAAAGAAATGTTATAATAGAACTTGAGCATTTCAATAAAATTTGCATAGCATGCTAGTCCTGTTGATATCAAGCATATTATTAGAATCCATTTCCAATAGATAACATTCAGTAAAGTCCAGCATCTTTAACATAAAACAAAACTTTGAGAGCAGAGCAGAAGTGAGTAGACGTCGTCTAAAGTCATACCCATATCCAGGCAAATCAACCAGGTACCAGCTATCATTAATCCGAAAATGGTTAATGCATTGTGTTTTGCCTGCAAAATAGAAAGCAGACAAATCAATACTGCAATGTAAATAAATACACAGAGAAAGAAAAGGTCAATTAGCAATAAGTGAAAAATCCAGCTATCATATCTCAACTCTCACTGTGAATGCACAACTGTTATATCCTATATCCAGCACCTTAGCATCCATCACTTGATCTTTTGTACAGTATTGGACCTTTTCGAATATAAACTAAAAGCAAAGTTTGCATACCCCAAAGGTCATACAAGGAAACAAGATAGTCCATCTATCGTATAGAAAAAATCGGATAATGAAATATAGGAATAAAAGATAACAATGAAAAAAACAAATTAAGCTTACGAAAAAAAAAAGGCCTTGAACACTCAGGTGGAAATCTACAGTATTTTGAACCTTAAAAAAACCCAAATGAGGCCCAATTTCAACACTCAAACTCCTACAAGGAAGCCCTACAACTCTTGCAATTCACTTTAAAGTTTATAAGTATCGTGTTGATATATAAACACTTAGAGTATTAGCCAACAAGACGATATGATACTTTTGACTTACAGAATAATACGTAAAACATAAAAATGCAACACTTTTTAACTGAAATCAAAACATACTGTATAACTTCATCCCTCCAAAACAGTTAACCCTAATCTACGATATCTCAAACAATCTACCGAACTGCATCACAAATCCCCTCTCTCACCAAAAGCTCAAATGCCTAAGCACATGTAAATCTTAAATCTAACACGTTGCCAACACATGTCTATCATACAGAACACAATTTTTCTATGTATCGCATATAGAACACAGTGATTTAATAGAAGAACGGCGGACCAGGTTTCTTGGAAGTTAAGGCGAGCTTCTTGCGGCGCACGAGAGAGTTGAGGAGGGAGGATTTGCCGACATTGGAGCGGCCAACGAGAGCAAATTCAGGGAGGCCATCAGAGGGGCAGTCTTCGGTTTTCACACTGCTTTTCACGAATTCGGCCTGCGATATCAGAGCGTCGTTGGCGTAGTTGCTGAGAAGAATGTTGGAACCGTTCAACACTCTCGCGGAGTCGAGAGACACGTTGGTCCCCGGCGGAACGAAGAGCTTCTCGAGGGATAGTTCTGTTGCGGAAGGGTTTGTTACGGTCACGGGTTGTGAGGTGGTGAGCGTGGCTTTGGGTGGGCGTAAGAGGGTGGTTTTGGAGGAAGTTGAGAGGGCTCGGAGACGAAGGGAGTGAGATGAAGTAATCAAGTAGAGAGGGAACCTTGGAAGGTGAAGAAGAAGGACCATTTCACTGTTTTTCGTTATCTGGTTACTGCAGTGTGTGCGAGTTATGGACTCAACGGATCACTGAAAAGAGAAAATAGTAAAAATATCTTGCCGCAGGAATAAACGACACTCCTCTTACACGGTTACTCGTCGTTTTGTTTTCGAATAAACGCGATTATTTGAAAATAAAATACATAAATAACAAAAAAATATTATTATTTGTACCTTGATAAATTATTACCTAAGTATTATACATTTGATATGAAAATAAAGAACTGGAAAATTCAACCAAAACTCGTTATCTAATTTTCTTATTTTTATTTCATGTAGGATAAACTTACATTTTAATTTCTAATAAATAATTTACAAATTAATGATAGATATGTAAATTAATCTGTTCATTTTATGGACGAAATAAGTCAAAAATTCACTTATTGACTAAAAACCTAATTTTCTATGATTATTTTCTGCACTCCATCTTAATTGTTTCAAAATTTTCATCTTTTACACTTATTTTTACTGTTTAATAACTATTTTGGCTTTATATTTTGGTTTTTCTATTTTTTTTAAGCTGTTCAAAGTGGTTATTTTTTTAAAATTTTTTTTTTCAATTTGTTAAGCGTTTAAAATGTTAAGCACGAATGTTTACATTAGTAATGTTTGGTGAGTTGTTTAGTTTTACAATTCTTAGACTACATGAACATGACACTTTTTATATATTTTATTTTTTTTTATTCTTAATATATTCTCTTTTTTTTTTTGTCAAACTCTCCATCAACCACCATAGTAACATGGTGAATTCCCTTGCCATTTGCAAGTACGAGAAAGAAACATTTATTCAAACATTAATGACCATGATTTAATATGTAAAAATCCATCATAAAACTCCAAATTGAAAATGTGAAATCCTAATTGCAATCATCATTTTCTCCCAAAGAGTAATCAAGTCACAACAACGCTACCACCTTGAAACACCTTGCTCCTTTTCACCTTCATTATGAATTTGCGATCTCAATCTCTTCCTTTTTCAACCTCAATCATGCCACATGCACAGAAAATCCTAAAATTCTACATTAAGAAACTCCTAATATACAAAAACCAACATCGCACTATTACTCCATCATATTCGTCTTCTATAACTCGAGACAACCTTGTCATTCATCGCGATAAGCATAGAAAACTCAAAACCTCAATCCTCCTCAATTTAAATTTAACTTTTAATCTTGTCACATCAATAAGGTAAATGTTATCACTTATTGCAAAAATGCACATGTTATTCAACATTAACTAAGTAGACACTGTGCTATTAGCATTTTAAGCATAGTCAGACAAAAAAAACTAAATTATATAATTTTTACAAAAGATAGGATCATTTTGAACAACTCAAAATATAATGTCCTCTTTGAACAAAATTAATAAATAAAAAGATTAAAATAGATATTAAACATATTTTTATTAACATTTCTAATGTTTTTGGAAATAAACTAAGCCTTTTAAGGAGAAAGTGGTGTAATATAAACCTTCTTGCAAATCTTAGATCGGTGATATTTATTCTTCATAAGCAAGCAAATTGTTGTTGATATATATATTTTGTTTGTCTTACTAATCAACATCATACATGGACAACAAGATAAAAAAGAAGGAAGAATCTGTAAAGTTTTATGTATTATATATTAAACTCTAAAGTTTTTGTATAAATAAAATAATATTTTTTTTAACTCAAATGAATGAAGATATATACTTCCATCCTTTTTCTTAGAAAACTATATTTAAACAAGTTTTTTTATTTTAAAATAAGATATTGTCTTAGTTTATTCTCTATAAAATCTGACCTTTCAGTTAATACTCCTCTAACTTTTTGTCTAATTATTTGTTATATCCCACTCTCTTTTCTAATTAGCGTTATTTAGTAAAAGTGTTGATGTAAGGAACATTATAGATTGATTTAAAAAAAAATAATAATTAACGCCACTTTTAATCTGTTTTAAATAAGAATGGATAAAGTATAATTTAATGTAATTATGCCCTTGTGTTTCTCGCGAATTTAATTTTCTTGTTTTAAAAACCTTTTAACAACAGTGCCTGAAGCGTCACATCAACATATACAATATAGTGAAATATATCAACTATTTAAATTATAAGTTTAATTGTTTCTTTTGTTCCAGTTTGGTTTAAGTGTGTCAAATTCGTTTCCCTTCTAGAAAAATGTCAATTTTGTTCCCATCTAGAAAAAAATTGTGTCAATCAAGTCATTTCCGTTAAATACAAACTAATAATATTAAAAACTTAAAGTGAGTTTTGAATAATAATCACTTCATGGGTCTGATCCCTGATATTATAATGGATAAAGTGAATTTTGAAAGTAATGATTTTTTAACGAAAATGACTTGATTGACACAAATTTTTTCTACATGAAAACGAAATTGACATTTTTCTAAAAGAGGAACGAATTTAACACACTTCAACCAAACTGGGGACAAAAGAAGCAATTAAACCTAAATTATAATTGCCAATATTGTTTTGCATAATTGCGATTTTATTTTATTTTTCTTACACAGAAACAAGAATAGAAGTGATACATACAGGGACGAGACCAAGGCAATCAGGTCTCGCCACTTCAGCTTCTCATACGTCGAAAGTTTATCTGTCAGGTGCAATTTATTTCGTAATGTATTTATTTATTTATTTTAATAAATAATAATAATAACAATTATTATTATTATTATTATTATTTCTGGGCATCGTCTCTACCAGTAGTAGTTTCTAATTTTCATCTCACCAAATCGCAATTCCAATTTTTGATTAAAAAAAATTCACAAGCTCAATTAGCACCGCAGCTAGAATAACCGATCACTCTTCTATCTTCTTCGTTTTAGATCTCACTTTTTCAGAAGAAACAAAGGGGCGATCTAACCGTGTGAGTGCTCGTTTTACTCAACTCTCAGTGGCGTGGCCATGGCTCCTCCGCCGCAGCAGTCTCATCGATCGCCGTCACCATCACAACCGTCAGGGTCAGTTCCCTGATCCGCCTTCCCTGCGTCTTCTTTTCTTTCTTTCTAACTCTCTCTTTATTTATTCGAATGTTGCACAAATTCGATTTGGACTCATCTACGGAAGCAACTGCATCGCAATTGCCGCGGTTTGGTTTCAGATAAATACGAAATTTCTTATGCTTTGGTTTTATCTTGAAACAAGCATTCAAATGTTTGAATGCGCATTTCGCTTGGTTGTCATTAACATTAGAGATCCAATGCCGTTCAGTTTTGTCCTATTTGGCGTATGATTGTGAAATACAGTGTCCGTGTGTTTTTACTTAAGTAGTTGAGTTATGTACACCGAGCTCGTTAGCACGCACAGCATAATTTTTGGCGGATTCATCCACTTTCGTTATCTTTTCATTTCAGAAAGTTGTTTATGGAATGGCTAAAGGGGCTAAGTTAACTACATTGAGTTGGTGCATTAGCTTTTTATGCTCTTTTTTTAAATTTTTATTTTTAACCTTAAACGAGCTATTGGCAATTAATTGTAGACAACTTACATACCGTTGCCGAGGAGGCGCTTTTTGTGTTGTTTTCCGTTCGAAATTG
The DNA here is from genome assembly GCA_036885675.1 of Vigna mungo. Lineage (NCBI taxonomy): Eukaryota > Viridiplantae > Streptophyta > Magnoliopsida > Fabales > Fabaceae > Vigna > Vigna mungo. The sequence continues at coordinate 39,068,217 of CP144699.1, read as the reverse complement.
AAGTTTCCAGTCAGTAATCCATGTTGACATTTAATGCAAACCTTTAATGTGTAGATTATTGAGGTGAAATTCTGATATTGATTGGAAAAGACGTAGGAAATTGTATTTAAGCTGTCCTTGTTAATAACTGAATTATTTTCTGTCAGGTTGATTATTTTTTGGTTGTGGTGTGATATCTTCACGTCGAGTACTGACCTAATGTTTAATTTAATCAGGAAGAGTGAAGTCTCCGATCTGAAATCACAGCTCCGGCAGCTTGCTGGGAGCCGAGCTCCAGGTGCTGATGATTCTAAGAGGGACCTCTTCAAGAAGGTGATTTCCAACATGACTATTGGTATTGATGTCTCGTCTCTCTTTGGCGAGATGGTAATGTGCTCTGCGACGTCAGACATTGTTCTGAAAAAAATGTGCTATCTATATGTTGGGAACTATGCAAAGGTCAATCCTGATCTTGCACTTTTGACGATTAATTTTCTACAAAGAGATTGCAAGGATGAGGATCCGATGATACGGGGTCTAGCATTGAGGAGTTTGTGTTCACTCCGGGTGGCAAATTTGGTGGAATATTTGGTTGGGCCATTAGGGTCTGGGTTGAAGGACAACAATAGTTATGTCAGGATGGTGGCAGTTATTGGGGTTTTGAAACTGTATCATATTTCAGCTTCCACCTGTATTGATGCAGATTTTCCAGCAATACTGAAGCATTTGATGCTCAATGATCCTGATACTCAGGTGAGGATTCCATTTGTATGCAAATTTCATCTTCAACCTATGATAAATCATATCAGTGCTGTTTAAATTTGGTAAAGAATTAAGAGTTTCACTTATAATCAAGCTAATCTAAATTGTCCAATGATTAATGAATTGCAAGCGAATAGGCTGTTTGTAAATAAGAAGTTATTATCCTTGATCTTGATTTGTTTTCTTTCATTCCTTTTCTGTTTTCCAAATGATTATTAGCGTGAATTATGTTCGTGTCCCCAGATGATGTCTTTGGACATTTAGAAGTACATATATCATGTTGGTAAGAAAAACACACACGAAACCTGTAACTAAAATAAGAAACAAAATATAAGAGCTTGTATGGTGCTGCCTAATTTGATTAGGATACCTATGCAATAATAAATACTCCAAGTACAAGTTCTGTGGAAGGTATGACTTCTTTATTTTATCATTGTTTTTCAAACCAGTGCTTTTGATTGTTTTCTTTTTTAAAACAGCAAATTGCCTTGAGTAATCACCCTTTATTGAGCAGGTCCTTGAGGTCTCATTTGAATATTTTGTTTGCTCAAGAAGTTAATTGTGTGAATTTTGGTATAATACTTGTGGTTGTACCCCGTTAAAAAAATGAATTCATTTTTTTTTAGTTTAAATGCTTTGTTATGATGGCAGTGCCTGCTGTTTTGAGCATTATTATTATTGTGTCCACGTATGTGTGCGAATGACATATTAATTCTTTGTTCTTATTGCTTTTCAATTGTTGTTCACCTATATATTTATAACAGAATGACAAGTATGTTTCAAAAAATTAAGACAACAGCAGTCATCAAAATTGTACATTACGTGTATAGTAATTTTTCTTGATCAGGTAGTCGCAAATTGTTTATCTGCTTTACAAGAGATTTGGACCTTAGAGTCATCCACATCAGAGGAAGCAGCCAGGGAGAGAGAAACACTTCTTAGCAAGCCAATTGTATATCACCTTTTGAATAGGTAATATTTTCTCAAGTTATTCCCTGTTTGTCTGGGAAAGTTGTGGTTCTCAAGTTATCTTACTTCCTTAATGGACAGGACTATTGCATTCTTTCTATTGGGAAAATCCCAAGTCCTATATTGACTAGAGATAGTATCAAAATATAATATACAAGTGGAGACAATACCTTTTAAACTGGTTTTGTAGAGCTGAATTAAGTCTAAATCACCTTTCTTCAAGACATTCATCACCTCTTTTTAAGGTGAAACTAACTTTTATCATAATACACATGATAAACTGAATATTTTCAACAACCCTCCTGTGGAATTTCCTTTCAATTGAGTTTTGTCTTTCCATTTCTTGTTGGGAAAAAGGCTCATAGAACTATCGTGTAATATGCTTGTGTCTTAGTTTCTTTGTCCTTGTGTATTGTTGAATATAGTTAAAATTATGTGTGAAATTAATTTCCCTTATGTCAAATATACAAATAGGATCCTCTATTTATAATAGAAGAAATATAGGTTAAACCTAATATACAAATAAGAAATAATAATAAACTAACTAAAGATAAAAGATAAAGATAATATATCTAACTTTTTCCTTTAAGCTAGTACATACAAATCGTATGTACCAAGCTTGTTGCTAATATAATCCATAAAGACTTAGTGAAAATATGTGTATTTCGACTCGAGTGACACCAAATTGTTAATGATTTGCGAATATGACATAGAAGACAAAATATCAATCCAAAAGACTTCTCTGAGCAACAAATATGGGAGGTTACTTCATATAAATCTCTTTTTACAAATCATCGTTAAGGAATGCATTGTTGACATTCAATGAATAAAGATGTCATTGTTGAAGAGTCACTACGACTATAAATAAACTAACAAAAACCATCTTTGCCACGGGAGAAAAAACATATACGGACTGGACAAACACAATGGTGACAAAGGGAGGTCAGAAGAGACAGTAGCGGAATAAGCCATTGATGAATAGGAGAGAGAAACTTTAAAAATCCAAGATTTTCCAATCAAGGCACCTGAAAAAGGAAAAAGAGTAATCTCGATATTCTGAATAGCTGCCTCTGCCTAAGACAAGACGGGACATGCGACTATGCATGATGAACTTGAAAGAAGAAAAAGAACGACCTCGATACTTTGAATTGTTGCCTAAGAGGAGACGAGACATGCGACGAGACATGCCACCAGACATGACAAAAAAGGGAGCATATCCAAAACTTTAAAAGGCATTGAGAGCGCGTAGGAGATCCGATGAAGGTGTCGTCGACGACACGGTGGTCGCTTGACCTAGATGATCAAAACCATGTTATCGTCGGTCGAAACTGGAACTCTGGTGGTGACAGCAGTAGACGATGACGGTAGACGACACTGGTAGATGGTGACAACGCTGGTAGCGATAGATGGCACAGTCGCTGACAGCGGCAAGTGTAGTGAGAGGCAACAATTTTTTTTTTCCTTAAAATAACCTGACTCTGATACCATGTTGAATATAGTAAAAATTATGTATGTGATTAATCTCTCTCGTGTTAGATACATACATAGGGTTCTCTATTTATAACAGAAGAAATATGGGTTAAGCCCAAAATACAAATGAGAAATAATAGCAAACAAACTAAAGATAAAAAATAAAGATAAGATAAAGGTAATATATCTAATATATTATATAAATTAATAATATGTAGTTTGATTGTGGGAATAAATGGTTTATATGTGCTAACTGTGGCCCATTAGACTATAAAATGTGTTGATAGTTGTAGCAGCCATATTAGAGATAAAGAGAAAGCATCTGTAATATCTTGCAAAATACCAATTGTGAGAAAACTTATCAATTCCTTATTTTTTCACCTGCAGAATTAAGGAATTCAGTGAATGGGCACAATGTCTTGTGCTGGAATTGGTGAGCAAGTACATTCCGGCAGATAGCAGTGAAATATTTGATATGATGAATCTCCTTGAAGATAGACTCCAGCATGCAAATGGTGCCGTTGTCTTGGCAACTGTTAAATTATTTCTACAGTTGACTTTGTCTATGGCTGATGTTCATCAGCAGGTATGCATTGATTTTTGCGTATCTGTGTCAAAACATCTCATTTGATCTCTTTGTTTTTCATAGCAACAATTTATTATCGTGTTTCTGTAAGTGATTTGCAATGTTCTGTTAATATACTTTCTAACCTAGGTATATATTAAAAATATGCATACATGCCTCCAAGAGAGGTACACGTAATTGAATGTGTTTTAAATTTTAGTCCTTGCTAGTTCTTTATTTTGTATTATGCTGATAGGATCTGAGATTCACTATGACTAGGAATTATTGAGCTCTGATTACAGTAGAGACAAAACAGGAAAGTGTAGGAAAAAGAAAAATATCGGACAAGGTTATATGCCCTGTGGTACAGCCACCCTGATATTATCCCAATGCTTCCCACACGTGTTATCACTAATGTAAATTTGTTATAACCTATGTGATCCCACTTTTTCCCTCACCATCATATTAACATGTCACATCACCTTCAGTCATATCAATTCCTTTTTTTGTCTATTCATTATATTGTGTCTCATATTTTGGAAGCGTTGTGTCACTTTGAGGTGTTGGTTTCATGCCATTATTTGTGTGTCCTCAATTTTTAGGTGACTGGTGTAGTTGTTATACATTAAATGTTCTTTTTTTTTTTGTATTGTACAGTCTATTACTCATTACCTCTTAACGATATGAGCATGGCTTTTTGTTTTACAAGCTGAGGTTTGTGCTAGGATTTCACCTAAATTAAAAACCCAGCCTCAAGCTTACGTTTCATCTGTGTTTGTATATGTCATGGCCAATCTCAGCTTGGCTCGATTACATACTTATTTAAGTTGTCATTGTTATTATATATACTTTGTTTTTATCTTAAAGTTATTATGACATTATCTTGTCAGCTTTGACTGCTTATCTGTGATTTCTGTTGCTAATTCTTGTTTTTTAGGTCTATGAGCGTATCAAAGCCCCTCTCTTGACTCAAGTGAGCTCAGGAAGTCCAGAACAATCTTATGCGGTTTTAAGTCACCTGCATCTTTTGGTCATGCGTGCACCTTATATATTTTCCTCGGACTATAAACACTTCTATTGCCAGTACAACGAACCATCATATGTTAAAAAGTTGAAGCTTGAAATGCTGACTGCAGTGGCGAATGAAAGCAACACCTATGAGATAGGTAAGTAATACCAAATGGCTATAGAGAGAAAAGGGTTAGGAAGAGGGAATGATTGAAATAGGATGATTGTTTATGATGTCTATTCCTTAGTCTGAGGCCTTCCTCTTAATGACTTATTCATGAATTTCTTGGATCCCATTTCAGTGACAGAACTATGTGAATATGCTGCAAATGTTGACATTCCCATTGCAAGGGAATCAATTCGAGCTGTTGGGAAGATAGCATTGCAGCAGTATGATGTCAATGCTATTGTTGACCGACTTCTCCAGTTTCTTGAGATGGAAAAGGACTATGTTACTTCTGAAGCTTTGGTAAACATTACAACTGCCTGCTAGATACCCTGGAACTTTTGTCTAGTAGTATCACATTGTTTCATATAATTAAGCAAACATGTGTGTAAAGTATGACATTTTGATTTGCCTTATTATAGTAGGGTAGAATGCAAGTTTTGAAATTTCATTTGTACAGGTGCTTGTGAAAGATCTGTTAAGAAAATATCCACAATGGAGTCAGGATTGTATTGCTGTTGTTGGAAATATCAGTAGCAAAAATGTTCAAGAACCCAAGGCTAAGGCAGCTCTTATATGGATGTTGGGAGAATATTCTCAGGACATGCACGATGCTCCATATGTCTTGGAGGGTTTAGTGGAAAATTGGGATGAGGAGCATTCTGCTGAGGTAGTACCTTTTATGCTTTACAACCTCGCAATTTCCACATTTGATATTTAGATTTCCTATTCAATGCCATGTTGTGCTCGACCCAACAACATAGGGCAGTTTAGTCTTAGTCATAGATTTAGTTCTCTGCCATGTACTTATATTTTTTAATGGAAGGATTCAATCTTTTTTGTTCAGCATATCAAGCTTTGGCATTTTAGCAATGTGGACCAAAAAAAAAAAATAGTGTATGCAAATCAGACCAAAATTGGCAGATCTTAAAATCCCAAAAATAAAGAGGACCAAAATTGTGGATCGAGAATTGAAGGGAACCAAAATTGCAGTTTAACCTAAATTTAGCTATTTGGTTTTTAATTAAACAATCTTGGTTGAATGGGTTTGACAAAAACCTTAGATTGTGACTGACTTTCAGTTGTTTAATCTGTCTCACTTTGTACTGAACCAGCCTAAGCTGCAGTTCCTGTGTCATGCTATTTTTATGCAAATGGCTTACCACAAGCATTAGCTATTGTACTTCTGAAACTTTAGAATCTCCCCTACAATATTTCCTCCCTGCCTTAGCAGAAACAATATAGTACAAATCACTAACTATAGTTGGGTTTGGATCAAGGGAGTTCCTAATTTGATTGTCATATAATCATCTTTGTAATAATGATAAAAACGTGATATCCCTCCCCTGGCAATATGGAATCACAAAACCATAGTTTACCAGAGAAAGGTAAGAAGTTAGTTAGCATTATGTCTTGTGAATATTGCCATGAATGGAGTATTAGCTTGTATTTTTGTTTACTTAATTGTATTTTAAACAACTGCTGTCTCATCTGATGATGCAGGTTCGCCTACATCTTCTTACTGCAGTTATGAAGTGTTTCTTTAAGCGACCACCTGAAACTAAAAAAGCATTAGGTGCTGCCTTGGCTGCTGGACTTGCTGATTTTCACCAGGTTTGAAATTTTTTTACTTGATTCTACTGAGTTGTCAATACAATGAATTGATTCGATTGCAGTGGCATATTAACCGAACCTTTTGTGGATTGCAGGATGTTCATGACAGGGCCTTATTTTATTACAGGCTTCTGCAATACAATGTATCCGTGGCAGAGAGTGTGGTTAACCCGCCAAAGCAAGCAGTTTCAGTATTTGCTGATACCCAGAGCAGTGAAATCAAAGACCGCATATTTGATGAATTTAACAGTCTGTCTGTTGTATATCAAAAGGTAGCCAAACTATTCTCTTCCGAGAGGTTTTAATGAAATAATTTGTTGAGTTTGGACTAATTTTAGATACTTGACTCCATTCTAAATTTAATAAAATATGTTGCTATTTTAAACAAATTTAAAGATAAATAATTCACGTTACCATTTAAAGTGTGCTTTTTGTTTCTTGAATTCTTCCCTGTAAAATGTGTCTGTCTTCTTAATGTATCGCCTGAGATATTCTAAATAATATGCTGCAATAGTTATTTCAATTAGAATTTATTTTTACATTTTAAAAATATAAAATATTGTGCTGTCAAACTCTGTTCCACAACACGTTGAAGATTGCACCTTCTTCTGTGATAGGTTAATTAAACACCTAGCTAATATTAACATTACTTGAAAGTTGAAACATGTTTACATTAGTGTGATCCTTGTGTATTTTTAAATTTGTCAAACTAACAGTAGCAAATTCATGCAGCCTTCTTATATGTTCACTGATAAGGAACATCGAGGGACAATTGAGTTTGCAGATGAAATTGGAAATCTATCTATTACTGCAGAATCTGTAGAGTCTGTTGTTCCAGCTCAGAGAGTGGAAGCAAATGACAAAGATCTGCTTCTAAGTACTTCAGAAAAAGATGAAGGAAGAGAACCTGGTAGCAATGGTTCTGCCTACAATGCTCCTTCCTATAATGGTTCATCTGCGCCTTCTACAACTTCACAACCACTTGCAGATTTGGCATTTCCAAGTACTGGCTTATCAGGTCAAGCACCAGCTTCTAGCTTGGCGATTGATGATCTGCTTGGTTTAGATTTTGCAGTTGGAACTGCAGCCACGCCTTCACCTCCTTCATTGAACCTAAACCCAAAAGCTGTACTGGATCCTGGCACATTTCAGCAGAAATGGCGTCAACTGCCAATATCTATATCAGAGGTTTGTTTCTAAATTATATCAGTTTCAGTCATGTGATAACTTGTACTTCAATAAGAAAATTTTTCAATGTCAGCCAATGAAATGTTGGCACTCATTTAATGAATATGACATAAATTGTTAAGCTTATTAAAGGATTTAAGGATGTATAGCACCAAATAATAGAATGATTGTATAGAACTTTAATAAACATTTTTTCATTGATTCAACAGAAATTTAAAATTGAATTACGGAAATATTCTAGCACGTACTCTATTTTTTTTTTCTCTATTTTTGGCCTCCCCAACCAACAAAAAATGTGAAGCATTTTTATCTGGTTTATAAACCGGTACAGGAATATTCTCTAAGTCCTCAGGGAATCGCATCCTTGACAACTCCCCATGCACTCCTGCGGCACATGCAAAGCCATTCAATACACTGCATTGCATCCGGCGGTCAGTCTCCCAACTTTAAGTTCTTTTTCTTTGCTCAGAAAGCAGAAGCATCGTCAATCTATCTTGTAGAGTGTGTAATCAACACATCATCAGCCAAGTCACAGATTAAAGTAAAAGCTGATGACCAAAGTTCATCCCAGGCATTCTCAACATTATTCCAATCAGCCTTGTCAAAATTTGGTTTACCCTGAGACTTTATGTTGCATCCTTCAGACAAACTATGCAAAATAAGCATTGAAGAAATTTTGGAATCCTAGATTGAATATATAAGGAACTGGAGGATATCGGCTCCATAACGACCCCAAAAAGTTTTTTGAAAGGTAATCAGATCTGTGTATAACAGACGAAAATGCCTGGGGGATTCCATTGGCTAAAAGATTTTGTAGTTTTTTGTATTCCAGTCAACACGATGATCCATCATATATTCAGTTGTAGAAAACCTAGTCTGGGTTGTAAGTTTGTAGAGGTTTTGTTTTATGCTGATTTTCTGACGTTTATTTATGTGTTCATTGTGTTCTAGGTCATTATTGGCATTGATTGACTAGTGCTTAATTTCGGTGCTGGGCTGGTACTGAAATGTGAATTTGGTTCCTTAGTCAGTTGATTGCTTAATACACAATTGATACTCGATGCCTCTACTGTTGTTACTTGCCAGTTTGCATGTTGATTTTTAATTTACTGACCACACAATGTTTCACTTTATTTTTGTTAGTGTTAGTGATCGTGATCATGTTTTGTATGCACATGTTTCTTCTTAAATGAGTAGAAATGTTTTTATTTTTTTTATCTCGTAGATATTAAATTTTTCCCTATTAGATTAAAATCAAAATGAAGTTTAAATCATGAATAGGTTTAATGGAAAAAATTTCTGAGCTGAAGCAGGTGCACTCAAAAATAAGAATTCTGTTGAATATTTTAAGATTATGAATCATGTGATTTCTAATAACATTTGTATATCTGTATACTGATTATTGAAAGAGAGATGCATTTTTGTTAACCAATTAGGTGTAGGATGAATATTCCAACTGCTTCAAAGTGCAGAAGATAATTAATTTTGGTGCATTCTCAGTTCAATTTTTTTTCTTCTATTATAAGTTATAATGCACAATTTATAAAGTGTGTTTTTCGTTTTTATCACTGTCCCAATTATACATTTTTAATATTTTATTGCCTTTTAGAATTGATTTTCAAAATATATTTTTCTAATATTAAAAAACTTCTTTCAACTCTCTCTAATTAGCATATATTTATGTTTATTTATATTTAATCTTCCTAGTCACCTGTCTATTTCACTTCATCCTTTTTATCTCTAAATTGAATTTTCGTATTGTTATAGAATAAGTCATTAACACTTCTGTTTAAAAAAAAAAACAAAAACGTTAATAGTTAAAAAAATGATATCATCATTTAAATAACTTATCATCGTTATTATATTCAATTTAAAAAATTAAATATTATTTATATTTATATCAATATTCAATTAATATAGAAATTTTTCATCAAACAAATTTTTACAATACTTTGCGAATGGATTTATTTATCATTCTTATACCCAACCAGTAACTAGTAGCTACCTCTTAGTGTATATTTTAAAATCAAATAATGAATATTTTTAGTTACTAAAAATTTCGTTTAATTGGTGTGCGGAGGGACTTTGAAATATTCTTTCAATAGAAACAACTTTCTTCGTTGCCTTACCTTTTTGTGAATTTCATGAGTATAGTCTATATAGTCATATAAAGAAGGGAGGAAATAAATTCATTGCTTGAATATATGTTAAGAAAGACATGAAATGAAAAAGAACGATTAAGATAAAATAATTTTAATTAACAATAGGAAAAATATTTGAATTTATAAATTAAAAGCTGAATTGATTTATGATTTTATTTAAGATAAAAAGTATCATCACAAAATATAAAATTAAAAAGATATGTAATGACAGATAGAATCACAAAAAGACAATGGTTTATAATATGTGAACACGTCAACTAAGGCTTTAAAAACCTATCAAACCAATCAGATGATTCCTTCACTTGCAATCTGGTTAATTGGTGTCCAACTCCAGCTTCTGCAATGAGCTGCATGTAAAAGCTACCAATCATTAACACCCAACCAATACATATTTCCAAACATACCCAAACAAAATCCGTAAACAACCAAGCACCCCCATTCTTAGTATCAGAACCAACCCTCTTTCTTCTTTTTACTTCTACAAATTTCTTAACTGTCTCATTCATTTTAGAAAAGACTATTTCAAAATGAATTGGAAATGATATGAGGTTTGCAGGAAGTGCGTGCCTATAATTTATCCCAACAAGTTGTGCTGCTACATAATATATCATGTATGTTCCCATACTCAGAATTATTTAATCCTGCATAACGACTAACTAAAATATACAATAGGATGCAAATTCCACCATGCAAGTAAGTTTTTGCAAATTAAGATGGAACTAAATCTATATTCTTACGTTTATCTTCTATTATGAGAGATTTTTTTTTATAAAACTGCGGTTTAAATTAAAAAATTGCATGTTGCAATCAATTGTCAAACTCGTTCATAATAAATTGATATGGGAAGACATTAGAATGTATAATTTTCTCATCGAAGTGACCAACTAACACTAGTTCATATACCTTTAAATTATCTAAGCACTGAAACTCTTTGTATGCCTGACTTGCCTTTGAGATTGGAACTTCCAAGCCAACAATGGGACACCGAGGATCTTCGGCACCTAGAGTTCCCAAAACCCAAGGAAATGCTTCAATTACAAATTAGTTTAAAAATATTCACAAAATCTAAACACACTAAAGATGCAAATACATGGAGTTGTATATGAATGAGGAGGTATCCATATTGAAATGAAAATGATAAATATTTTACCATTAAGAATAAGTAATGGACGAGGTGCTATAGCCGGAATTGAATGGGGTGAATCAAATTCGGAAGCTAAACCCGGAGCAATTCGGTCCCATACCTGAGCAGAAATAAAAAAAAAAAAAATTGTGATTAGTATATAGTATCCTTTGCCAACAGTTTAAAATAACAGTAACAAAGGTCTAGATAGATATTATGTCGGTGGGTGAATAACTAGCAACAATGGGATACTTATCATGGACACGCTGTCAATCATATTTTGTTAAAGCAATAAATAGCAATTCAGTTGCAGACAGAATCAGAGTTTTGATTTCATAAAAATTTGTCTGACCTTCTCCACTGCTTCTTTGTCAATAACATCTTTACCCAAATGATGACAAGCCGCTGCATCCAGTTACCCAAGACATTAGAGGATGTACATACCAAAATACCTTCAAAATACATTTCAGTCATACACTGTTAATTTGCTTGAATGAATTAGTACCCCAATTGGATACTAATATATTTCTCCTTCTAGGTCTTACCCAAACACCGTCTCACTTCGACATGAAATTTTATCGGATGTCCCAATGAGACCACTGGGTAATTTAATCCATAGACAATATATTTTAAATAACCAACTGTAAAAGATCTCATCAATTTTAAGAATTGATTAGCTGTCGCATGGGAAATAATAAAACATGTGCTCCATACATAAATTGGCACGTACAACATTATTGGATTCACAAGAATAATAACTTCAATGTTATATTAAAATGAAATACAAGAAGCAGTAACTAAATCAAAGATAGAAAACATTATTTCAAAAACTCATTTGACATTATCTTACTCTCAAAAACAGGCTTTATACTATCAACTCGAGCCTTCCATTTGTCATTGTCTATGGCCCATCGAAATCCCTGCAACATATAGTTCACAAGTTTTAGAATCATTGCTTTAGATTCACATTTGTCTAAATAAAAACTTCATTCAATCATTCAGTGTCACCTGAACGCCAATCAGAGGAACGACCACAGCATAGCGAGTATCAGCAAATGCAGCAAACCATGCATGCATTCCTGCATCAAAGAATTATACAAATGATGAACCATATTGACCATGCCGTCTAACATATTCCTTTCAATGTCTCTCAACCAACCTCCAAGTGATATTCCGGTGATTCCTATTCTAGAAGGGTCTATATCCTCTCTTTGTGTTAGATAATCGGCCAATTTAATCAAGTCCCAGACCTGCCAAAACATGGAAAATGCACCATTTCTGAGCCGATTAAATCATAAGCTTAAAATGCCACAATCACACTTAAAACAAATCATTTGGAACATAAAGTGCGTTGTAAATGCAAGTCCCACTTCAGCTTTATGAAAACAAATTAAATACTTTAAACTAGGTTGACTATATCTAATGATTTAAAGGCATATTCAATACTCCCACCTGTGGATAGACCAACAACGCGACCAAGAATGATGGTATCACAGTCGCAGACAAATACAACTTAATTTGATTCAACTGAAAAAAGAAAAAGGGTCTCCAAAAACAAGCAAAAGCCCAGACCAAAAGAAAAAACTTATATAAAGAAAAACAAATATCTGTGACTTTTTGCATACTCTTGACTACAAGCTCTAATAAGTTTGATGGTTATTGGGGTCCAATTTCCTCGGTCCTTAAGATACTTTGATTACTTCTTTTTTTTTCATTCGGAGCACAATTTTTACATTCCATAGAAAAGACTAACAAAAATTTTTAATCAAGTGATTCCATCTTTTAATTATATTCCAGAAAAAGAATGGTCCAAAAACTTGTTGCATGATAAATAATAAGGAAATAGTTTATTTTAATTTAATCACAGACTAATAAGTATAAGACAATAATAATCCAATCTCAAACTAACCAATTCAGTACAATAATTTTAATAATGTTATTCTGACAGTGTATAATTATTAAAGTCAATAATAAATTACCGTGTCATATATGAATGGCATCGTTTCACTCGTTTTCCACGCATCAACAAGTGCCTGTGTATTTTTTTTTTGTAGGATAGGTTGCAGCCAAAACCAGAAAAAGAAAATCTTGTCAGTTTCAAATTGAGTAAGAGTATATATTGATATTTATTTGACACGTCCTACAAGAGTTTTTAAAAAAAGTAAATTTTTGTAATTCTTCAAAAATAAAGAAAGTAAAAAGTAAGAAAGTGAAATAAATGTAAAAAGTTTATATATGTTATAAAATATCATTTCTCTTTCAAACTGAGTAATTTATGTGTCATAAAATATCATTTCTCTTTCAAACTGAGTAATATAGATCTCTTATTAAAATATCATGTCAGCAAAATGGAGTTCATTTCTCTCTATAAGGAGAGAAAACACAACAAACACAAAATATATCTTTCTAGAAATATTAGTTCTCCTAAATTTTAATCATTATTCTTCAAGGCAAATTATATGTCCAGAATCACTGAAATACGAATTCCATTCGATGCAATAATCGATGCACTAATCCTACTATTATGTTTCGAATTCATATAAAAAGTCATTTGAATTGATTTACAAACCAGATTCTATTTGTTACTTCAAATTACTTTTTGTTAATTTTACTTTATTGCCATCACTTTGAATGTAAAAGTGATAAGAGCAGCAAGGTTAAATATTTTAAACTGAATTAAAATCACATCCAACAAAACTAGAGTTACAGAAAACCTAAAATTAAATTGATTTCAAAAGCAAATCAATCCCTAAAATTTGCTGTTTCAAACAAAGCATTTAAATTTTATTGTAGGGGTCATGCTATAACTTTTCCCCAAATAAAATTGCGTTATCCATCTGGATTTCAGAACCTAAAACTAAGGCACAGCAATGCAAAGCAAAGCAAGCAAGAAACAATCAAACACGTACATCTCGATATGTGGTTGTGCACGTGGCACGTTCTCCATGGTAACGAGAATCCACCGAAATTGCTATATATCCCCGCGAAGCATACGCCTAAAGCACAGAGAAGAACACCAGCAACCGAAGCCAGAAAGAAAATCCGCGATTAAAATAAATTTACAAAACATGAGCACAGTGAAAATGCAAATGAAAAATAACCGGTGGAATGGAAGGAACAGAGGAGATGCAGTAGCAACCTTAAGCAATGGACGCAAGATCTCTTTGTGTTTGTTCGTACTGTGAAGAAAAACAACCGCCGGTCTTTTTTTCTGCTTATCACTTTCCTTCAGTTTCAGAATCAACACCGGCAACCGTCCTTGCTTTCCTTCCTGAGATAATTATAAAAAAAAAAAAATCAATGAGTTTATCTTTCAAGCACAAAATCAGATCAGAATAACAAAAACACCGATTCAAAATTCAGCTCGGGAGAAATCGAATTAATCAGTCACCTACCTCTATATTCAAGTAGAAATTCTCCTCCTGAAGCAACTCTTCAAGGTTCTCTATATCAGCCTTCGGACACGATTCCATTATCTCAATCTATAATTTTCAGGCGATTGAACCAGTCAATTAAGTAGACATTGAAACTAAATAAATAACAAGCAAAAGACGCTAAATGTCAATATTGACAATACCTCTTCCTTCGTTGGAGGAGAGTTTTGATGCAAAGGATTCTCCACTGGCTTCGCGTGTTCGACCGTTAAAGGAACTGAAGCATCATATATAAGAACGAGTTTCAGTTAAACGAATCGTTGCACAATACATAACGAGATTGTGAAAGTTACTGAGTGAAATTTGATTGCTATACCTTCATCTCGTCGTCTACTACAAAGGACTTGAAGGAACTTCGCTCGAAGCTTTCTCTGAGCTTCGCCAATGGCTTCTTTTTCCGCCATTTTCGTTTGGGATTTAACTTGAGAGTGAGTCTGAGAGACGGTTTTACTTCGCCATGTGAGATGTGTTGCTCGTTTATAAATACCTGTCTTTGGCAGTTGGGTTGAAATTACTGAATACTGTAGACGCGTGTGGCTCAACAGAATTCGCACGTGCCGCGTGGGTAGCGGACTCGCAGCAGGTGCCAGTTTCATCTTATCATTTTCCTCTCTTGCTTTCCAGCTGCTACGGTGGCAAGTACAGTCTTTCTCATTTCCTTATCCTTTACCATTTTGTCATTTTTTTAAAGGGACGATTTTCTAAGGGAAATTTTATAAATTAAAATATTCATGTAATTGAATGCTTAAGACTCACGTTAGTTATGTTGGATGCGTGTAGTTACGAATAAAATTCATTTTCATCATGAAAAATAAATCATTTATTAATTTACGACAAGTTGGAGGAAACAACTACATTTTTGTCCAATATAAATGACATGAAGGAGAGGAAATGAAAAAGGACAATCAATAGTGAAATTAACGTGCAGTTAGACGAAGTTTCAGTTCATGACTTGTTCTAGTGTACTTATCAAAGTTTTTGGATACTTATTCTCATATTAATAACATATAGAGTTATATATTGATACTATGAACATATTGCCTCATCTAGATGAAATATTTGTTTTCTTCTTTTTATAATTATAAATACTTATTTACTTTTTTTAAAATTAGTTTCTTAAGTAATTGTTTTGTTGGTATTTCTTAGAAGAGAAATTGGCGAAATTTGAAGGTGATGAGTTGAGTTCCTGACATGGTAGTGTTGAAGATCTCAAAGAAAATAAAGTTATGAGAAAAGAGAAAAGAAAGTTAATGAGAGTGGTCTATATATAAATGTTGGCATGTTCATATATATATATATATATAACAATATTTCGATCCTAAACATTATTCGAGTTCAAGAAAGAGGAAGGGTTACGAAAAACACATCAAATAACCCAATTTTAGGAATACAATACACTTCAAACGTTATACAATCACAAGAAAGTTGACCTCCTCATACCTTTTCCGATTTCTTCTTTTGCTCTAAATTCCTACTTTCGTTTTTTATTTTTGTCTCCCAATTCCAGCATTTACACCACCACTCCCTCTCTTGGTGTTTCTCACTCTTTCATGTCAAACGATCATGGAATGCTCTTTTCTCATTCACGTTGCAATCCTCATTTTTGTTCCTCTAGAGTTTAAAAAAAAAAACAAAAGAGAAGAGAAGGAGGGAGTATGGATGCCTGAATCCAGTAAACGAACGGAACATTACTACGTACTAGTTTTTGAGGAAATGTCGTCGAAAATACACACAGGTGGTGATGAAAACGGTATTGAATGAATTGGAAGGAGTAAGAGAAGCACAAAAAAATGCACCAAGAAGAAAACTGGAAAACAAAAACTTTGAAATTTTTTTTAACTTAACCGCACTTATTTAAAAAAGCAGTTGTGTTACGGTCTTAGCTAATTGGGGTATTGTGGACAACTTTTTGTGAGCTAAACTGTGTTAGGAATCAAGATAAGGGGAGCTAGATTTTTATGTTTTATAGCTTGGTATATGTATGTATATTGAAACCTGTGATGTACTATTGATGGTGTTATATGAGATTGAAGCATGTTGATTTTAGTGTATCTGAGAATGATGAACGGTGTACTGCAAATTTTGTGATTTGAACTGAATTGGAATATTAAGAGGGTGTAGGTGGGAAATTTGTTGAGGTATTGAGTGAGTAGCTCTTAGGGGTTGGTAGGATAGAGGAATCTTAGAAACCGGAGTTTACACATCTCTGATCATAGAGCAGCCCTGGTCTGATCCAGTACGTTGTGACTAATCATATATGTGTTGGCGCTTATGGTAAGCTTGATGCGTTCAAGCATTTAATTCTTCTCCGATGACCAATTGGGGAGATGGAACTTGGGTCTTTTGTTATGTGTGATGAAATCTGTAAAACAGTGAATAGGTAGGAGAAATAGTGGTCTCTAAAGGTTTTTAGTAAAGTCTAAAGGGAGTGAGAGGGTGTTTTTGAGTAACTAAGGTCTAGGGTGTGAGTGGGCAGTGGAGACAGTTTAATTAAGTCAATTGAGACTTGTTAGAAGTGCTAATTTGGGTAAAAACACATTCTAAATGGTAAATTTAATTTTAGACCTCTAGGTTGATGAAATTGAGGTGTTAGAGAGTAATTTGGTGCATAATCGCTTAGTAATGATATTGTGGATGTCTAGAATCAATTAGACAAGTTAAATTATGTATATAAGATGTTTTAGGATCATTAGAAGTTGGGAAAGAGGTCTAGAACGAGTTCTGGGGTGTTGGGTTGCAAAAATCTGCAGAATCTTGTTCTGCAAATTATGCAGAGTCGCATAGTGCACTTTGTGCGTTATGCGAATTTTAGCTGAAAGGTTCCCCTATCAGGAAAATTCGCTCAGCGCACCAAGGGTGGTGCACTGTGTGAATTTTTTGCTGTCATGCCTTGCCTCCCTTGTCAAGAAAATTCGCTCAACGCACCAAGAGTGGTGCGTTGTGTGAATTTTTGCTGTCATGTCTTGCACCCCGGTGCGCTGTGCGACCAGGTTCAGTGAGTTTCACATTTTTCTTCTTCTATTTGAGAGGTTTGATGTTGTTTGATTGCTAGGGTGTATGTATGTCTATAGATGTGATTTGTGTGGCTTGAAATAACATGATTGTGAATTGAGATGATGAACTTGAGTATGAACTGGACATCTCAGGGTGAGATGATTGAAAGTGATTGGAGAGGTGTGTGGTTGTTCTGTATAACTGTATGGAGCTTTGAAATATATCTATCCCTACACTCAAAGCACGTTCATGCTCAATTAGAGAAGAATAATGTGAGTGATGAGAGTAGAGGGAGGTCATCGTCTATAGTCTTAGAGTTTAGACATAGACAGATTGGGGGGACTTACCTTGCATAGTGTTGGAGAGGGTCATCTGAACTATGCAAGTGCGAAGACGACCAATAATTCGACAATTATACAAAATCCGGATGAGTCGTGTTAAGTAGTTGATGCATGGTCTGAATGGTATGCTTTGATTGTTCTTTTCATATGTAACTAAGCATGATGACATTAATTGTGATGCATGTATATTGCTTGTTTACCTAACTCACCCTTGCTTTTGTGTTGTGTGCTGCTTGTGTATATTTTCCTTGCGATGATCATCCACTTGGATGGGAGCAAATGTTGTTGAGGAAGTTCCCTTGGAGTAGGAGTTGGAAGATGCCGATGTCGCTGTTTAGACTCCTTAGGAGTTCTCTTAGATCATTCTATTTCATTTTGATAATACTCTAGTACTTATATTATTCTATTTTGAAGTAATTCTTTATCTTTAAAGTTTTAAATTATGATAATCTCTTGGATGACTGTAAACCTGAGACTTATTTGGAGGTCTAACTCTAACTGTTATCTTTATATATTTGGAATGTCACAATATTCATACGTAAATAAAACACGCTATAAATTTAACCATAAATCAATCTAAATTTAATAAAATTTTATAAGTTATTGAATATTCAACATGCAACTTTTAAACACATAACTACGGAACTCCCTCTTACATCTAAGAAACTAATTAAGTTGTAATAACAACTCTTAAATCAATTATTAATTTTTATAGTAATTTTCTATTATTTCTTTCTTTAAATTACTTTATGTTCGATTTTATTGAATGTACTATTTTTATCATCAGTCTTCACTGTCTTACACATCAAATTCGTTATCGATAACTTTCACATTGTTATTGTCGGTAACTCATCGATATTCAAGATAGTATCTATCACCAACAATGTATTAACCAATCTACCACACACATTACATATTTATCAATGAAATCATTATACTAAGAAAAAAAAAACATCAATACTAACATCTTGAAAAGGCATAACATGCAACGTGTTTGGACAACATGTCAAACAATTTATTTTCCTACCTGCAAATAAATAAAAGGAGAAATAAAACAACACCCAATGTCTTTTGGCACCTAAAGGTCACTCTGCATTAATATTCAATAAAAATATAATTACTCAACATGTAATATTTTAACAGAAATTACAAATCCACATACAACTTCCCATTTGAAAACAAAAGCATATGCAATTTATTTTACTACAAAATGTTAAGCAACATTGTTAAGCAATGTTGTTCATTGTCTTAACCACTTCCAGTGCACTTCGTAAATTTTGAATGTATTTTATGATAATTTGTTTAGTTACCATTTTATATGTCAAAAACATTTTACTTTAAAAATATAAAATAGCATGTTCTTTATAAGTTAAATTAATTTATACATACATTAGAAAATAATAGAGAAACTACTTTAAAGTTATACATTATTCATGTATAAGTTAATTTTAATTTAAACAATTTTTTTATTTTATTATTTTTATTAGTTTATAGAAATTTATCTAAGTAGAACTTAGTGCATCAAATTTTAATTAACCAAGGTTTATGGACAAGTTTGTTTTGTAAGGTAATATTGCTCTTTTGTAAAACTGACTGTTGTCATATATCATATGAAAAATTGAAACAATATGACTAGTGAAATGTATATTATAATAACATGTAGTAAATTTTAAACTGCAAAACAATGCATCTTCCATGTTATTATCATTTTTTAATGTCATTTTGATGATAATTTTTCATTTTTTCACTATCATCTTGTCAAAATATGACTATTTCAATTATATATCAGCTCTTTTAACTCTTATACTAGTTCAAATATATCTTATCAGTATAATTATTTTTTGTTCAAATATAATTATTTTTTTATAAATGTAATATGTTTATAATGGGAGACGGTTTATTTTGTTTTATTAATGTTATAAAGTTTTATAATAAGAAAGTTAAATTTTTTCTTCGAAACCAATTTTATTTTCTTTCCTATCTTTTTTTTTCATTTTTTTTTTTAATTTTATCTTCCATCTCACTTAAAAATATACCAAAAAAATCGCTTAGAATTGGGATTTCTAGGACTAAATATTGAGAGGTTTTTTCTCTCACTAAATCTGCAAATTAAAGGTGGGAATTCAGCTCCCTATAGAAGCACATTTGTACAATAATATTTTAAATAAACTTATAACTATAAATTTGACATTTTAGTTAAGTTGACACACCAAATCATTATACGCAGAATTATTTTACCATTGATTAATGTATCTCATCAACACACCCATTCGTATAAGCACAGTGAAGCACCACACTGAGAATCAAAGAAAGCAAAGTGCGAGCATGATAGTGAAAAATTTCCAAAGTTAGAGAAAACTGTGTAAAAGTGTAACACGTGTCCCAGAGCGAACATTGAAATTATTAGCAATGATTTATTGATTAACTTATTAAATAGGGTTAATTTAAATCTTCATAAATATAACGACTTTACTTAAAAAAAATTAAAATGGTGTTATATAAATTAAAATCGTTCAGTAGTCCGTTTTCTTTTAAATGAAGTTATCGTCTCTATAAATATTTCACTTAAAAACAATTTTTTTTAATGTGAATTTCTGTTGCGTAAATACAAAATAAATTAATTAATCTCATTTATTAATTAACCATGATTTATTGATTGCTTATAAATGTTATATGCTTCCAAAAAAAAATTGTGAAACCGAGAGAAACTTTCTTTATATTTTAAAAAATGTCCAAGTCAGAAATTTAAATACCCGTGCTAATAACATTGACAAATTTCCCTTTACGAGGCACATGTGACATCTTGGGATACTGAAAATAAGGAAACATAGACAGACTCTGTTGTATAAGTGTCTCCATTTTTGTTCCGCCTATGTTTTTCTAATATCCCAAATGCAAAATGGCAGCTTTATTCCATACGCAGAGTGAATGTTTAGCAACTATAGCATTGAAATTGAGAGTGCCTCATTGCCACTCTTGCAAAATCTTCTTCCCATTACTCTAAAAAAATATTCAAATACACATAAAATTTTACATTCATTTAATTTTATTTTTTGTTTCTTTTTTAAAAAATACAAAATTTTTACTTTTATAACTATTTTATACTTTTTATAATAAGTGTCAAATGATAATATACTTTACATAAAAAACCACGATTCCTTGATTTATTTTTCATTTTTTAATTTCAACCACTCTTCTCTGTGCCTCTTCTTTTCTATCTCACATGCTGAAAAAGGTCACTCTATGGGACCATTAATGAAACTTTTCGAAAAGGTCAACCACCACATGCACCTCACTCTCTCTACCACTATCCAACATAAAATTACAAATGTTTCATTATGGATTTATCCTAGCAGTTGGTGAAACCTTTTTTTTTTTTTTTATCTTATCGAAACAGAAATACAATAACACAAATGGTTGATAGAAAAAGGTGTTAAGTATAGTTGGATTGCACTAGCCATTTGTGGCTACATGCTTCAGCTTATAGAGTTGCTATGTCATAATTTTCTTTTCATTTTTCATAGCAATTCGGCGCCCACTATAATAATATTCATATTCGCTTTGCTTCGCTTCTTCACGTGCATGAGTTTCGTCTTCACCTTCCAAATCCTAGCCACTGTTATACAATCATGTTTGCAGTTACTCCGGCGACCACGCCGGTTGACGTCATTCCTCAGCCGTTCCCACAACCGGCAGCACCCGCATTCCAATCCTCGCCGTCACCATCGATGTTTATGACGCCTCCAGCCCCTTCCTCCCCATCGCCCGAAACTTTACTCATCCAAGGTTTGCCTCCACCGCCATCTTCAGTTACACCTGTTCCTCTGACGGTGCCGGCGTTGCCGTCTCCGTCGCCGGAATCTCTCACACCGCCGTTTGTAGTTTCACAGTCGCCTCCGGCTCCGACCGCCGCATCGCAGCCACCGCCGTTTCCATATGCCACAGCGCCTTCAACGACGTCGCTTCCGCCGTTTGTAGTTGCGCCATCGCCTCCGTCTCCCACCGCCAATTTTCCACCTGCATTGCCAGATATGCCTCTGACACCGGAGGCGGCGGCGGTGACGACGTCGACTGTTCCTCCACCGCCTTTTCCTCCTTCATTCACGACGGAACCAACCCTGGCAACGCCGTGGAGCCCCGCCTTGCCGTTATCTGCGCCGGAAGTGAATTTGCCGGTGGCTGTGGATTTTCAGAAGGCCTCAACATACCACGTGTCAAGTGGGCTCATTGTTGGGCTTGTAATTGGGGCAATCGTTTTGGTGTTTGTTTTTGGTATTGGATTAGTTCTATGCAGGAATAGGAAGAAAAACAAACAGAAGAATCTGTGCACGGGTCGCTCGAAGGAATCACCACCCTCCATTGAATCCAAGGGTTAGAAAATCTTATCCCTTTTTGTTTGTTTGCTTAATTGGGATAAATCTCAGGACAAAAGTTAACATCAGTTTTTTATGTACTTTCTGCCACTTAATCCAATCAAATTTGCATTCTAATAACTCATATTAACTTGTAATGCAAATTTTTATTGCATATTTAGTGATATGAAACTTCAATAATAACAAAGGAATAGTTAATTTTTCCCTAAATGTAAAGACGTAGTTTAGTAATTTACATGATCCCTTCTATTATATAAAAAGGTGATGGATAATAGAGTTCAATTCAATGCATTTCATGTTTTCGATAATTATTAATCTGCTTGCACACTGCATGATCTCATCATCAGGATCTCATGTTATTCAAGTGCAACCAAATCCAACGCTGCCACCGAATCTCACATCAGATTCTTTTAAGTCAGTGTATATGAAAACAATTCCAAATCATGCTCCAAGGGCAGCCTTCAGTCCCGGGAATGGTAGTTTCACGTATGATGAAATATTAGCGGCCACTAATTGTTTCTCTGAGTCCAACCTTCTTGGAGAAGGTGGCTTTGGCTATGTGTACAAAGGAGTTCTTCCATGTGGAAAGCAAATTGCAGTTAAGCAACTAAAATCAGGTAGCCAACAAGGAGAGAGAGAATTTCAAGCTGAGGTTGAGACAATTAGTCGAGTGCATCATAAGCATCTTGTTGAATTGGCTGGCTACTGCGTTTCTGGGTCAGAGAGAATGCTTGTTTATGAATTTGTTCCAAATAACACATTGGAATTTCACTTGCACGGTAAGTCTGTAATTTATGGTAATCCACCGAAACTTTTTCTGCTCTGTTGTTGATGGCACTGCTGGTTTCTCGTGAAAAAGTTTTGTTTTAAGTATAGTTGTTTTGTCCTGTATAGATGGACAGGTTTTTTCAATGGTTTCGTACTACGGTTGCATGGTCCTGAAGATGACATAAAATTGTATTGCAGGGGAGGGGAGTATCTTCTTAGGATGGACGACGAGAATTAAAATTGCCCTCGGATCTGCAAAAGGGCTGGCATATCTACATGAAGATTGTGAGAATTCTTCACTTTTGAGTTAGAATCTGATTCAGGATTTTGCTGTTAACTTGTATCATTCCTTGATGTTACATACTTAAATCTTATATAAGGATCCTGTGCTTATGACTTTAGGGAATGGTAATTAGTTTTTAATCGTGATCATCATGGTTACAGGTAATCCAGCAATTATTCACCGTGATATTAAGGCATCTAATATTCTTCTTGATTTTAATTTTGAACCCAAGGTAAGCCTAATCTTGTTCCCTTGATTATTATATGATAATGTTATTATTAATTTTCTACGCTTTTTTATTCTTTCCTTCTGCAATAATCTTCTGTGTCCTCTTTCTCATGAAATGCAAGTCTTGAAAGGAAATATTGATATAAGGAACATTTTTTAATATAGTTGACTCCGAATGAGTCCTTATGAAAATCAGAACGCTAAGTTAATTGGAGATTGTCCCCTCTTTTGATCACCTATGCTTCGTACTCATATTACTTAATCCTCTTTTAAATAAAAGTCTGTCTGTTATATTTACTCTTTTTTTTTTTCAAATGATTTCCTAATTTTGTTCCCAGTGCATCATACAGCACATGAAGTGTTCCTATGTTAATGACTGATGATCTAAGACCTATCTTTCTCAATTACTCTAGAAACATATTTATGCTGAGCTTCTGTTTGTATTAGGTTTCTGACTTTGGCCTTGCAAAAGTCTTTCCAAACAACGATAGCCGTATTAGTCACCTCACCACCCGAGTGATGGGAACCTTTGGGTAAAGACTCTATCCATCTTACTGCACGTATCTTAGTATAGCCTCATCGTTTTCTTGAAACAGAAAGTGCTGTGAATTCCTTAAAATTCTTAAGTAAACATTGAATTTTTTTTCTCTACTATTAAGTCAGCATCACAAAGTGAACATTGGTCATTTTAGCTCTTCAGTAAATAAGCAGCGCCCTCCTTACAAGTAACAGAAAAAAAAGGTTGAAATAAAATGTTTCTATACAGCTATCATGTATTGCATATGTCAAGATCAGCTTTTGCCAACTATATATAGAACTTCAAAGCCAAAAGTTTCGTTGCAGATATGTAGCTCCGGAGTATGCATCAAGTGGTAAATTGACTGATAAATCAGATGTATATTCCTACGGAGTCATGCTTTTGGAACTTATAACCGGACGTCCACCAATCACTGCAGCAGGATCGAGGAATGAGAGCTTGGTTGACTGGGTGAGTTGACTGAGTTCTTTCCAATAATATGTCTAGAGATATATAGTAGATGTTTTGCCAACTCAAAGTAATAGTAAATTTGAGGGACGATTTTCTTTTGATCCTGACCCTCCGTATTAAAATGACCTATGTGTGTGTATTGGACTGCAGGCTAGGCCATTGCTTGCTAGAGCACTAAAAGAAGAGAATTTCGACAACCTTGTTGATCCAAGGTTGCAGAAAAATTGCGATACTGATGAGATGGTTAGAATGATTACATGTGCAGCTGCTTGTGTGCGCCATTCATCCAGGCTTCGACCTCGTATGAGCCAAGTAATCATCTGTTTATTGTGTATCATTTTCATCAGCATCACATAAAGATGGAAGAACTAAGCTAATTAGAACTTTTTCAGTAAATCCGTGACTAGACCAGGACAGTAATTTGAAAGAATGATGGTTATAGACAGATATGCAAAAACTTCAAGAAAATTTCTTATTAGAAAAAATCTTAGGACAATACGTACGTAAGTGAAGTTTTTCGGTGAATTTAAAGGTTTACCTTAGTAATGGCTAATAGAAGTTTGTATAACTGGTTAACATAAAATGCCAAAATAAAACTCTAATTATGATGGAAAACAACACGGAAAAACACTAAGTTTTGTCAATACATTAAAATCTTGGTGAATCCTTTGGATTGCTTCAACCTTCCTAAATAGATACTCTCAGTTACATAATTAAATTAGTATTGATATTTCAACTTTCAATCAGGACATAGAACTAGAAATTAATTCTTAATATCTAGATTTCCTTGGTTAAAATTCTCTCTAGCTGTGATAAACATGGTATGTTTTTGTTGTGTAAGTACATATGAGCCTCTGACCATTAAGTTCACAATTTGTAACAGATAGTTGGAGCCTTAGAAGGAGTGGTTTCTCTTACTGATCTTGTTGGAGATGTTACAGTGGAGAATACCCCAGAACACAATTGGTCAAAGTATTTAGATTATGGTGACAACCAATACCAGTATGACTTTAAGAGGTTTTAATTTGGCATTATCAGCTCAGAAATACAACTCCAGTGGGTAGGTACACTGAAACCACTAGTGCTTGTGGCCTTTACTCATCAGGCTCACCAATCATTCCGAGACATATTGTAAAATAGGTTAAACATGGAGAATTGTACTGTGAACTTAGAATTCAGAACTATGGTAATTATGTTCTACTCAAGATGTAAAGCTCTTGCACAAAAATTCTTCATTGGTTTTCAAAAATTTTAGCAACTTTTTATTTTCCTAAATTTACAGCTTTTCTTTGTTTAACCCGTCTATTAAGGAAAATGTTCTTTTAATAATGTTTTTTTACAATTTTTTTACAACGTATACTTAATAATTTGTGATACATAATATATTGCGAAAAAATTGATAACATGTCATATCCATCTATTAATTCTATATGTACAAAATCTGAATGGCAAGATGTGAAGTGGACGTGTACTATTATTACCAAAGCAGAGGTAAGCATGATCATTCTCTGCAATGAAACCATGTCATTCATCACATCTTATTATTGTAATCTTTGTTTGATTTAAATATGGTTTCGGTCATTAATAAATTATTGAATTTTGATTTTTATCCTTAACAATTTCTTTTAACTTTTAGTTAATACTATACAATTAATTTAATTTCTATATTTTATTTTTTATTAAATGGATTAATAAATTTTACGAGACGAATAACTTTGTCGATTAATTTAACACTTCAATTTAGTACTATTCACCTTACTAATTTAAAATATTAGATATTTAATAAAAGTATAAATCTAACATATAAGTATATAAAATATATTTAGAAATCTTTCGTAATTAAAAAAAAATAACTTTTGAAAGAGAAATAAAACTTCGGATTTATGCAATACAAAATTATATCCAAAGTGACTACTGCTCTTTTGATAGAATATGAAATAGAGTTGAAATCTAACTTATTCTCACGTAACCAATTTTTTCAAAATTAGAATTGTTTTCACTTATATAAAATGATATCACATTTACAACTTCTATATATTATTATCTTAGGCATAATATCTCTTTTAACTCTAATATTTGTAATAATTGTTAATATGTTTTTTTAATTTTTTAACTCGACGTGGTTCCAATATTTATTAAAAGAATTCAATGTAATTATTTGTGTTAAATTACACGAAGATGACTTGACCGAATAATATTGACATTTTTCTTCTTCGAGAAATACAAATGTATCACTTTGTTAAGTAATCACTACATTAATGTTGATATAACAAAACAGATTATGTTGACTTCTTCTGTTAAATATTAGGATTATAATAGAAAAATATTAAATAATTACTAAAAACTGAACCAAAAGAAATATTAAATTCTTTGTTTATCCTAAGGCATTTCAAATTTCATTTTCAACTTATTAAATATTATGTTAAAGTTTCATTCTTAATTTTTCATTTGATGAAGAGGAAGAATAACAAAAAAAAATTAAATTAAATTAAAAATTAAAAAAATGTGTAGCTAGATAAGAAAATAGTAGAGAGTGAAATAAGCTCAACACTCTACTTAGCATTTATTACACACACACACACATATATATATATATATATATATATATATATATATATATATATATATATATATATATATATATATATATATATATATATATATATATATATATATATATATATATATATTACTTTGTTACGAAAATCGTATATTTAGATTTGCATTATTGCGAACATCCCTCCTCTTAGAATAAAAAAACAAGATATAATCGTTTTCTTGCTTAAATTCAACCTTTAAATTTCTGAGGGTATCAATTGGTCTGGTCATAATATCTGTTTTTACAATTTATTTTTCTTCATCACTACTTTTTTTTTATTGCTTTGTACATGTCTTTTAAATTCATTTTATAGAAATTAAAAAATAGAATAATTTTGTATACAAATGAATAATAATTATATAATATTTTTCTTCATCTAATATAATAAATATATGTATAGATAACTTAAAAATTATTGTAGATATTTCTATCATGTCAATAATCCTATGTCATTTAAGAATTGATATTTTAAGCGATTTAAATATTTTTTTTCTTTTTTTTACTATTCATACGTTTCAATAATTATAAAATTTCTTCAAAATAAACCATATCTAAAAAATATACGAGTAAATGTAACATCCCAAAATATATAGCAATGTATATATGTAGAATACATCGATTATAATAATAGTAAACAGTTAAGAGTAGTAGATGACAATATATATATAAGTTACAGTCATCCAAAATAGAGAGGAAATTAAAACGAAATAAAACCTAAGTATAAGTTCTAAAGTTCTCCAAAATACAAGGCTATTGAACTTTAAAGAGACCTAAAAAGTTTTCCAAAAGAGTCAAACTATATAAAGTAAAAGTTAGGAGTTTTTTTCAAAATAACAAGCTAATCAACTAAGAGCTAGTAGAAAGCCTAAGTACTAGGGGTTGGGTCTTCTTCAACCTCCAAAGCTTGCTCCAATGGTACATCATCACCTACTGCTCACATCCAAAGGATTGGATGATCATCGCAAGGAGGAAGGCAAACACATACAACACATACAACGCAAGGGTGAGTTAGGTCTCAAATAAACATACAATTTAATCCAATTCAATCTAATATTTCTGAGAACCTCCACACCCACATAAACTTGCAAATCCTCATAAACATGGACATTAATTTCATAAAACACATCAAAATAATCATCCTATCATATTAAGACCTCTAGACTCGTCCGGACTAAGAATGTATATAGAGCTGGGGCGGGTTGTACACTTGTGGTGGCCTCTATTGCTTTGCAAAGCCATTACCGAGGGGTTTCACCCAACCACACACAAGGCTGGTCTGTTACCGCGGACCTCCAGTGATAGCGCCTACCCTAGGACCTCCCACTACTCTCACCACATGCGTCAATCCTCTCTAAGTGAGAATGAAAAACCGTTAGAGTGTTAGGGATAACCCCCCATAGTGGAAGCCTCTTACATACATTCAATACACTAACTGACCTCACCGAGAGATCTTAATTTCATATTCAATCCGATCACTTTAAATCACATGATATTCCTCTTGAATCAATAATGTACCTCATAAGCCACTTTGATTCATCAAACATAAGATTTCATAGTCATTCAAGTGCATTCTTACTATATTGTCTCATACCAAACCCATACACCATCATACAACATCAATCATGTCATAAAACAACTCATACATTACATACTTTCACAAAACCATCACTTATTAACACAAATATCTTTAGGACTTTTAATTATCAATACTTAAGTAATTCAAACAGCTTGGAGACCCTCACCAATGGCTCCGGAAGGGTCAAAAACCCCCAAAACAATCTAAAGAACGTCCAAAACGGACATCCGAAACCCCACAAACTATCAAAAACAAAAGTAGCAGCAAGAATTAAGGGGAAACAGCGCGTTGAAGGGCGCCCAGGCGTGGATTCTGCAAATTTTCTGCAGATTTTGCAGAACTCACCCACTCTCATTTCGTTTTAGGCCTTTTGGTGGATTTCTAGAACTCCTAACTTGATCTATATGATGAATCAAACTTGCCTAATTGGTTCTAGACATTCCTAACCTCATTCTTTAGTGTTTGTGCATCAATTCATACTCAAAATCTTAGTTTTCAACAACCTAAGAACTCAAATCTAGATTTACCAATTAGAAGATGTTTTTAGCCCTTTAGACACCTCTAACAAGTCAGATTTGACTCAACTAAGTCATCCTAATAGCTTAACTCAACCCCTAACCCCTAAATCTCAAAATCACTCTCTCACTTCCTCTAGAATGGCCTAAAATTGACTCTAAAAACACTTGACTACCTATCTAACAGTACTACAACAGAATTTCCATCCAAACAGTTCCAACATACTCAATTTCAGCATTCTAATTCATTCCAAACAGTTCATAGTCATCAATCACCAATTTCACATACATACACACTTCTATACTTGCATTTCAAGTCAATAGAACCATGCCTCCAACCACATACCACTTCAAAATTATCATGCATTCACATCATACAACTAAAATTAAAAGAAGAACTAGCTCCCCTTACCTCTAGTGTAGACAACCAAGCTCAAGTAGGAACCCTATACCACTTGCTTGCACTCCCAAAATGTTAGAATCACCTATAAATCATCAATTGATGATGAAAAACGAATCTTAGAACCAAATAGAAGCTAGATTATGGAAGAAAACGAAATGGGTTGCATGCAACAAGTTTAATCACATGCTTACAGCCCTAGGGAAAACGAAAAATGGGTTTTTCTTACTGATTACTAGAAATGTTGCTTGCAGCCTCCAGATCGCTTAGGAGCTTCCTATTTAACAAAAGAATGGATAAATTTTGAGTTATGGTGGATGGAAGGTAGGACAATGAAGGAAAGAAGAAGAAAGAAGTTGTGCTTTGGTGATGAAGTATCGTGGCAGAGAATGGGCTGAAAAACTTGAAGGCAATGTTTTAATAAAATTCCATTTAGTTATTAAAACTTTGTCCAATGCCCGCTGCCACGTGTGTACTTTTATGTTTTATATTTTCTCAGACTTTATGAAAAGACTTAAATCAAACAAAATTAAATAATAAATATTAAAAATATATATTATTAAATTATAAAAAATAAGAATGAAAAACAATTTATTTGTGACAAATAATAAGAAAAATTACATTTGGATAAACAAAGTATGAAAATTAATAATAAGACTTATCAAATTAAATTTTTATGTCATTTAATGTTAAATTTGAGGATGTTACATGTGACTTTATTAATAACTATGCTTATTTGTAATAAAAGATACATATTAAAATCCTTATTTATTACATTTAATATTTCGACGTTTGTATTAAATTTAATATTGACTGCATTAAGTGATATCATATCGCCAATCTACTTATAAATATTAGGTGTGATATTTATTGAAAGTTAATATGTTTATCAAATTAATTAATAAATATAATATTTATGCTGATACATTTAATATCTTATTTTTAAGTTAAGAAAAATTACTGAATAAAATATATGCGGAGGAAAAATATGTTTGTACTATATTAAGTGTATATGTGCTTACTCTTATTAACAAAAAATAAAAAATTATAATTATAAAGATAAATATAAATCATTTTTACAATAAAATATAATTTTTATTTATTTTATAAGAATTGTTTTGTTATAGATAGTTACTTTAGTCTTTAAAATGTCAAATTAAGAAAGATTAAATTTTAACAAATAATCATCTAAAGGATAAAATTAGTAAATTAATTATTTTAGTTTAAAAAATTACTTAATAAGGGTAAAATGGAAAACTAAATATATATCACAAGTGTAAATTCCTTTATATAATAGTATAGAATATAGACTAGCATAAATGTTTGGTATCTTTTATTATCTTATCTTATTTTAATTAATTAAATTCTAATATTTATAAGTGATTATATTATTGATAATAATATGCAGGCTATTTCAATCAAGTATTTGAATTAGGAAGATTATCTATTATTTTTTAAAGTTTAATTTTGAGGATTAAATTTTATTAAAATTTGAGATGGAAATAAATGTTATTAAAGTTTGAGATGGAGATAAATTTTAATTTTATTAAATTAGAATTTTACTTTTATATTTTATTATTTGCATTGTGTTTTGTTATTTTTTTCATGTAAGGTTTTATAAAAATAAATGGTTGAAAATTAATTTATTATGAAAAAGCAGTGGATTTAATTTGTTTTACTTTAATAGTTTTAAAGTGTTTTATTAATTTGTTATTTTATTTATTGTTATTAAATTTTATATTTTTTATATCAATTTTGTGTATTAATTTCATTATATTAGAATTTTACTTTTGTCTTTTATTGCTTGTGTTTTTGTTGATTTTTCATGTAAGGATCAATGGTTGAAAATCAATTTTATAATATTTGAAATACGGTTAGGGTTAATTTAAATTTATCTAGTTTGTTAATTACTAACTTAACAATGTTGGAGTTGTTTTGGTTAAGTAGTGATAATTTGATAATGTCAACAACAGTCAATGAGACATTATACCACTACATTTGTGCATTAAATCGAACATAAGAGATTTTACACATATCACATAAACTTTTAGTAGATTTTGGCAATTATCGTCTGGGTTGTACTCCACCCAAAATATAATTGGACCTAAGTCATTTTCACATGATTCATTATAACTAATTAGACTGATTCTTTTACACTAAATTATGCTATAGAAATCTGTATCGACTTTCACCGCCTTATTCCACAACACGGATTAGAATATTCAGTAAAGTTTATACAATTTCGTCAAAGAGTCTCACACTCAGTACACTATTTATAATCACACAATAGAATACTTCCTCCTTGGTATCAATGGATACACACCTCGTACACTACCATGATTTCAATAACACAATATATTATAACCACATCATAAGCTTCACTTTGCCTTGACACACTTATTCACACCTCCCATATTTCATTTCGATGGATTTATCATGTATTTATATATTATAAAACATTATAGTTTCACTATTTCATACAATTCATAAAAAATATGCACTCTTTTAACACACAAATTTTATGCCAGTGAAAACAAAATAGAAAGCTATTTGAAATTGGAATTCCAGTTGGCCCTAACATTGCAACTATCACGCTTGATGAACCCTAAGCATGTCCATTGCTGTCTAATGTACACATAACAGCCTAAACCTCTGAATTTTATTGGAATTAATTCTTCTTTAACACCTAATGACTATACCTTAATAGTCAATGGCCAAGGCACTATGAGCCAAAATTGTCAAACTTGCCCATCACATCCAAGGTCCACTCAATGTTAATGAATAGTAGTGCTCCTTAGAATATGCACTCACTTGTCCTCAAAGCTTGTGAATAGGGATGACAACGGGTCAGACACGAATAGTGCCTACCCACAACCGATCCGCGTGCAAAAAACTGTACTTATTACCCGTATAAAAAAAACTCGCGGATACCCGTTTGATATCTATTTTCAACCCGTAAATATTTTAAGAAAATATACAGATGTACAAATATTTGAACGAGGAACAACAGATCATAAATAAAAACAAAATATGGTGTGTTTTCAATCATAAAAACCAAAAGGTAAGTAATATCATATAAAAAAGTAATTTCTGTATTTCCTGATCTTCAAAGCATATCATCATATTCTCTTCAAAAATAAACTACACTAAATTATTTTTTTAAAATAAATTCTTTCAATCGCTAGCAATTTTGTTACGAATTGTGGATAAGAGTGGTGTTTAAACAATTAGTCATGTAAGCATTAAGCATAATACACAGATGAAACATTTTGGAGTAAACGTAGGACCCAAAACACTTAGAGAAATTTAGTGAGAAAGAATTAAACTAAAATTGAAAAGTTTTAGAGAGAATTAAACTCAGATGAAAGGTTTTCAATTCATTAAACCCATTAAAAACAATACAGGAAAAACATTATGGTAGTTGCCTTCATTAGTACAAATGTACAATGGATGATAACAAACTATTATAGCTCATAAAACATGATATTGCTTACCTGTAGGTGGCTCACCCATGGTTTGTTATTTCTTTTTCAGAGAACATGACGACAGAAAATACACAGAAGCTAAAAAAGGATTAAATAATAATACAACATCTTAAAACAAGAAAACCTAATGGAGATAAAAGTGTAACTTTATTTTTCAAACGGATAACAGATACCCACAAGACTTATAACACGATACCCGAATCCCACCCATTAACGAGTAGATATTAAATTACTCGATACCCGATATTTGCAGGTACCTATTATCAGTAGATACTAATTATTCACAACAGATTTTATCTCTGGGCACAAACTTTTCTGTCATCCCTACTTATGAGGTCCTACCTAATGGAAATGCAAATTTCAAAATGCTACTTTTGTAAATCAAATTAACCTATCAAATAATTGTTAACTTATTTACTCATTTTCTTGCATCAAAATATTAACTCAAATTATATACACAAAGTATCAATTAACTAATTGATACTTAATAAAGAAAATTCATTCATTAATATGTTAACTCATACATTAATTCAATATTCTACAAATTAACCATCACAAATTTAGGAAATAAGCAACATTAACTATTGATTTTTCTAAAAAATGTTACTACCAACACTTAGTAAATTCACAATCAACAATGTGGTAAATTTTTAATGGCTGACATTATTTACCTGAATTACAAGTTATTAACATAAAAACTCCATTGCTTTTGAAGTCCTATTCACATAGGAAATAACATTTGTACGTAAAAAACTCAAATCAAAGATCTGATAACATCTTAACAATATAAACTAAAGAAAATTTCATCTTGAACCTTTAGATGACAAATACAAACTCTCAACACTCCACATACAACATATTTATTGTAAAATACGGTAAAAAGGAAGAAAGAAATTAAAGAAATAGATTTATAAGAATATATATCCTGTGACTTACTTTGATTCTAAGAAATAGATAGATAAAAAATTAAAATCTTAGAATTAGTGCCATGAGAAAAGAAAATATATTTTGTAGAATGATAGTGATTCTTATAAAATAAGACTTAACAAATTTCTATTTATAATTTAAGTTTTTTAATAATAAAATTATCAAGTGCATCTTATTGCAAAAATAATTTCATTCTACATATATATTTTTTTAAAATGTAATAAATATATTTTGTTTGAAATTAATGACACTTTCAAAGTTTATTTTATGAAAGAAAAAAAATAAAAAAAATTTGAAATAAAGAAAAAAACAGTTTTGAAATAAGAATAATTAATATATCAATTAAAATTATTAAAATTTTACAATCTTATTAAATAATGTAATATTTTTAATAAATTTTTTGAGTGAATTAGGTAATATATTAAATTAAATTGTCATGTGTTTATTGATAAAATAATATGTTATGATTATTATTTTAAATATGATAGTATTTTTAAAAATATTACATTTTCTGCATTGAATTTTAAATTGTTTAATAATGACACAATTATTTGATAATAATAATTGAAAATTCAAATTAATTATTTGAGTTGACATTGTAGCATTTATTTAAATGTACCACCATTGATTTAAATGTACCAGAAGTTTTATTTACAAATAGTTTAAATTGAAATTTAATATAAACATTAAAAATATCATTTACTAAAATGATAAAAAATTCATATATTCAAGCTATAAAAAATTTAATTAAAATATCTACAGATAGAGAAATATATTATTTCATTAATAAGAAATACACACTAATTATTTATTTAATATTATTGATTTAAAAATCTATATTAAATTTATTAAAAGAAATTTAAAAATAATTTGTTTATAGTTTTAAAATTTAAGAAAAAAATAAAAAAAAAAGTTATCAGAAAAGTTTTAAAATGTTTTTTTAATTACGTTAAAATAAAGTTCGGAATTTAGTTTTTTTCCCATTAAATAATAAATATTTAGATAAATATGTTATATTAGAAAATTTTATTAGAATCGCAATAGTTTGAAAAAATTCACCAAATTCTAACAGTTAACATCAACAATTTGGAGAAAAAAAAAATACTTAAACTGTAAGAAACAAATATTTTCAATTTCAGATTTTGAAAAAAGCTAAAAGAATGTATTGTACAAAAAGTTTCCTATACTAATGTGATAAAAAAATAATTTTTTTATGAAAATAAAAGTTTTTTTCTGATTTATATCCTGCTTTTTCCTTTTTAATACGGATTTGACAAACATAAAATCTGAAATCCTACGTGGCAACTCAGGAATATTTGATTGGGTGAGAGGGCTCAAATTACGTGGATCGTTTAGCAGAGTCACGTTTCATATCGTCATCACCGTAACGGCAAAACCCCATTGATTCCTCACAACACAAAGCATTAATTAACAACCACCGTCAATTGACCGTTTGCCAAGTTATCTTCATTTTTGGTCCTAACCTCAGTAACTTCTCTCTCTCATTATCACGGTAAATCTTAAAACCCTAATCCTTCTGCAATTCTTTTTTATTTCCATTTTCCAAAATCAATTTCTCTCTCCCGAATCAATTTCTCTCTCTATCTCTCTTCGATCTGCTTTGCTGTTGGGGCCAACCGCTCCTGCAATTCCCGTTTGCGATTGGAGGTTGCCATCTTTCATTTCGTTTTCCAAGATTGATCTACGATTTTGTTTCTTGTTTTACAATTTTTGTGATTTGTGCTGTTTTTTAATCGCAGTGGAGGCCATTCTCGCAACGTGAGTTCATTAGATCCAAAATTGTTCAGAAAAAAGGTTAAGGAGGATGAAGAAAACCGAACGAATTGCGAATTTGGCTTTAACAGGTTTGTTTCTCCTGTTACATGCTTCAGTTGATACTCTTATTGAGCAACCTTCGAGTTGCTGTGTTATTCATAACGGGCTTTTTTAGCATAATGTAGTTGCTGTGCCATTCATTCCCAAATGAATTGAATCGAATTTTGGTTCTGTATTCTAAAATTTTAGGGTATTGAATTTTGGCAGCTTTGGTTTAATAATACTTGTTTGTTTATTAATAATCTTAATAATGTCAATGCGTGAGTGATAGAGGCAGAGTGAGTCTCTTTTTGTTCCTCAATTTCTCAATATTATTGCCATTTTATTTGTAATCACAGGTTTATCCTTAGCACCGCTTGTTGTGAAAGTAGATCCGAATTTAAATGTTATTTTGACTGCTTGTCTCACTGTGTTCGTGGGATGTTACCGCTCTGTCAAATCAACCCCACCAACTGTGAGTAGTTAATCTGCTTATTTCCTTCTTTATATTGTGTTCTTTGGTGGTTAACCTGATTTCTATTGCAAATAATTTTACAGGAGACAATGTCGAATGAACATGCCATGCGTTTCCCCTTTGTTGGGAGTGCGATGTTATTGTCACTGTTCTTACTCTTCAAGTTTCTATCAAAGGACTTGGTGAACACTGTATTGACAGGCTACTTCTTTGTACTTGGGATTGTTGCGCTTTCGTATGTTCTTTTCCTCTAGTTGGATGTCCTTGTCATTGTATCGATAAAATCTTATTGTTATAATTTTTTGTATTTTATTAAACACTTTGTTTTCCACTGTCTACAGGGCAACATTACTACCGTTTATTAAACGTTTTCTGCCAAAGCATTGGAATGAGGACGTCATAGTCTGGCGATTTCCATATTTCCGATGTATGTGATTTCCTGGCTACTGTTTTTTTCTTATTGTTGGTGATAGTATGTTTTTCTCTGAACTGCGGTGCGTCTAGTTCGAAATTCCAATTAAAGCGGCCTTTGGGCACTTGTACTCGTTGTGATGTGCCCAATGAAATATAAAAAATGCTCCAGGCCTTTATTTATTGACAATCCATTTATTTTTTCTTTTTAAATAAATGTAAGTTTTAACATGATTTTGAACTATTTTCTATAGAAGGCATTAGAAATTCAACCCATTACACAAAATAAAGGTAAATGCGTTCATACCCCACGGACCCATAGGGCTTGTCACAATTATCAAAAGGGGAGTCATTTTCAGGTTATTGTGAACTGTTGACCAGTTGGTGGTTCTAGCTACTCTCACTAATTATATGATTTGACTTAAGTTTTAAGTTATGTTGACCAACTATGATCACCAATGTTTATGGCTAATTATTATGCTTTACTATCTATGTTGTTGGCGTTTTAATTCTTTATTTATTATCATTAGACGATTATCCTCGTGATTTGCATCCTATGTGTTGTTAGTTATTTATACTTGATCATGTTGAGATTAATCTTCCTCTATCACGCATAATATATATTTTTCTGCTTACACTTTTCTTATACAGCTGTGGAGATTGAGTTTACAAAGTCACAAGTCGTTGCTGGAATCCCTGGGACATTCTTTTGTGCTTGGTATGCTTTGCGGAAGCATTGGCTGGCAAATAATATATTGGGTCTTGCTTTCTGTATTCAGGTCTGTCGATTTTCTATATATAAATTGTCCTATCAACTATTTTTTATGATAAAGTTTCATCATCAATTTATTATATATTATATACAAAATTTGTGGTACCCACTTTTGTGGTTTGAACTAATAATTTTTGTGAATTTTGATAAATAAATTAAATCATTCTATCATTTATGCTATCAATGTATAGAATTATGAATCAGTTTTTGATTACTAAAATTTACACCAATGTACATTTTATCACTTGCAGGGAATTGAAATGCTTTCTCTTGGGTCTTTCAAGACTGGTGCTATTCTCTTGGTAGGTGTTTTCTTTCTTTTGTAATTAATGGTGCTCAAAGCGATTATCTAAGAAGACATGTATACCAGCAATCATTTTTCTGTGGATAAACTAGATCATATGTCTGTGTCGTTCAAACATTTACTCTTTTTGGTTGTAATAAAATACAACTAAAAGGCCTGTGGACCTTGACTTACTCTATCATCTAATTCATTCAGCTTCTTTTGGACCCTTTTAATCAAATACAAGCTCATTAAATGCCTGAGAGAATTATATTTTTTCCCAACAGATATAATAATTTAGTCTTATTTTCCAAAAGATAGAAGACCTTTTTTTGTTGTACAATTTTTTGTTTTAAATATGGTCGTTGACTTTCTTACATTCTTGTATTTTACAGGCTGGTCTATTTGTATATGACATATTCTGGGTTTTCTTCACTCCAGTAATGGTCAGCGTTGCAAAATCATTTGATGCTCCAATAAAGGTTAAAACTTTATCTAAATGAAATGGAAATTTCTCTTTGTGAACCTTTGTTTAATATTGTGTATTTACTTGATATTAGATGGAAATTGTAATAAATTTTTTCCTAATATTGTCACTCAAATGATTTTGCAGCTTTTGTTCCCCACAGCAGATGCTGTAAGGCCATTTTCAATGCTTGGACTTGGTGATATTGTTATCCCTGGTAGGATGACTCTTCATTTATGTATTGATATATTTATTTTGTGACATTGCTCTGTAATAATGCAGTTCAGCTTTTAATTTGTATCTTGTACCAGATTTTGTTAACCTATGTTTAGAAGATTTTGCGAAAATGGTATGGAAAAGATGAGGGAGTAAATGGAAAATAATCTGCATTTCACTTTGCTGTCATGTAGTAATTCCAAGTGAATTATTTTAATATACTTCTCTATTTGTGGAGGAGCAAGAGTGAGAATTTGAGGGGTAGCTCTTTCAGGTTTTGTCCTCCCCTACAAAATTTCTAAGCTCCCTTATGAGGAGACTTGAAGCTAAATTTCAAAATAAAAAACTCTTGTGGTCCCATTCCCCTGTTATATCAAAGGTCTTTTCGGCGTTCTAGTTAAGTGACATTGTTCTGACCCTTATTTTTCCCATTATTATGAATAATTGCTTTGTTGGTCTAAACTCTTAACTTTGTTGAGTTTATTTAACTGATTAAACTTGGTGACTGTATTTTAAAGAGTGTTTTTTTACATATTTGTTGCATTCATAAATCCAAATACTATATTTAAATGGTAGGTCACATATAGTAGACGGAACTTCATGTTTTTTCTTGTTATTAGTTTACATTACAACTTTGAGTTAGAGTGATAAATAAATTTTATCCCTACCTGTATGAATATCTCTGACAATAATGAAGGAAAAGTTTCTCTCTAGTAATTTTGTTGCTTGTTACTTCAATTTATTTTGACTACGTATTTTTTTCCTTCAGGTATTTTTGTAGCATTGGCTTTGCGGTTTGATGTATCCAGAGGAAAACAGCCCCAATATTTCAAGAGTGCATTTTTAGGATACACTGTTGGTTTGGTCCTTACAATTGTTGTGATGAACTGGTTTCAGGCTGCACAGGTAACTGATCTGTTTCATGTTTTTTTTTTTTTGTAGCTTTGGGGAATGTGTGTGGGGTTGTAGTCACTAGTCATTAATGCCAAATATTATTATAAATTTCTAATACATCATGGCTGGCTGAACTTGTGGTATAATCATCGATTTTTGGTGATCAAACTTCTAAACTAATTTTTGCCCTCGATTATATTCCTTTTGCCAGCCTGCTCTTTTGTATATTGTACCTTCTGTAATTGGATTCTTGGCTGCTCATTGCATATGGAATGGTGATGTCAAACAGGTTTGTTTCTTTG
This sequence comes from Vigna mungo, assembly GCA_036885675.1. Classification (NCBI taxonomy): domain Eukaryota; kingdom Viridiplantae; phylum Streptophyta; class Magnoliopsida; order Fabales; family Fabaceae; genus Vigna; species Vigna mungo. The sequence goes on along the minus strand of CP144699.1, from coordinate 39,028,666 downwards.
CTTATATTTTTTGTTTCTTCATTCTCATATCAATGTTAGTTCATCCTTTTTTATATATCTAGTGTTCTTTCAATATTAGTTTCGCTGGAGTATAACTTACTTCATTTGTCTTAAATACTATGTATAATGAAAATATGCAAATTTGATTTATCACATTTTGAACCCCATCAATGAAACTATAGGATGACCATCATTAATATTGCTTTAAAACTTTTAACAATTTTTTATTAGGAGTCGTGAAAGAGTCACTAATATTGTTTGGAATTTAGTCATTCTGACAAAAGACCAATCTTAAGTCCTATTTACTATTACTTGACCAGATCTTTTGCACCTGTTTTCTACTATCCTATATATATACCTTTAATTAGATTGTTGAACAACCGTTTTCACATTTAAAGGTGTCCGTGTTTAGTTTATGAATACCAGCAATTTAAGAAAACCCACGCAGAAGATGAACTTTGTTTTCTACCTTCTAAACGAAACTTTGCTTTGTTATGAACAGTTTTAAAAGGTTCGTGCAATATGTTTTTGTTGCAGTGTATTATGACTGTTTGAAAGTATTGGATATATGAATGTTGTTTTATTTAGTAGCCAAGACTTGAAGATGGTTAGGATTTATGCGTACCATGTATTCTAACAGTTTTTCATACTCTGTAAATGCAGTTGTTGGAGTTCGATGAGTCAAAGACTGCCAATTCACCTCAAGAGCATGACAAGTCCAGCAAAAAGGTTGAATAAGTTTATGCATGCCCAATACCAATACTTCCTAGTCAGAGAAGAAATACTGTTTTTTTTTTTCTTCTGAAAACACCGTTACATTTAAAGCTAACTTATTCAGCAGCACCTCTGTAACTGATTGTGATTTTAAAAAAAATGTAGTTTTATCTTTCAAATTGGCATTTTGCTTTTACTGCCTGATTACTTTGGGTTTCCATGACAAACTTTCTGTTGTGCTCCTGCCGTGTTTTTCTGGAAAACTTATTCTCTCTACGTAACTAATTTTGATGTTTATCTATATTGAAATTGCACCCATTACAGTCATAATCAGCCTAAGATTGAAAATGACATTTCAGTGGTGTTCTGAAAATAATCATAAAATCCAGTATCTGGTTAATATTCAGTAGGATCTGCAATTTTTAGTTTGTTTACTTGTAATAGTACAAAATAATTTTGAATGGTGCATTACCATTGTCTAGTTATACGTAGCTTATCCCATATATTAGTCAAACTATTAACCATGATGCGTTTTCAGATAGTCTACAAACCATATTTGTTCAGAGTAAGAATATAATTTTAGCAGTCAATTTAATCCGTATGTTGCCTCCTAAGCGTAAAATTAGTCTTGCAACTATAAAAAATATTTTGGTTTTTTCACCATTCTACTATATTTTTTTCCTGAAATTATTGTAATGAGCAAGTTTTAAAAGTTTTATGCACTTTGTTGATAAAGTTTTTTTGCATAGCCATTTTATTAGGAAGAAGTTATGCATCTATTACACAAACAAAAGTGAAGTTGTATTGATTTTACACTTTTTGTGTGTGTTAGAATAAGTTATCTATATGTCAAACTATGACTTTGGTTAAGTTTAATTTTATATATATATATATATATATATATATATATATATATATATATATATATATATATATTTATATATACACACACATTGAAGTCGTATGAGAGTTTGTGCAATGCATAACTTTTTCATAATGACCTTATGCAAGCACGATTTATCCATATCTTTAAATTTTTTAAAATTAATCCATTACAGTCATTTTTGTATAAAAAATTACACTAATATGGTAAAAAAATAAAAAAATTTCATACTGCATTGAAACCTTTTTGTTTTCCTCAAAGAATTATTTGCATACTACCTTTTAATTACTTTTGCTAACATTTTTTATTTTTTTGTTTTATTCAATTTTCTTTCTCAACAATTAAGTTCATGATTGAATTAAAAATTGTAAATTTAAGCGAAAGATGAATTTCCATTTTCGGACCAAGTAAAAGGCTAATCATTTTCTTAAAAAAACAATATTTTTTTAAAGTGCTTTAGGAGTTGTTAACTACGTTACAAAAGTATGTTTAAAATTGTTATTTTTTATTATGCAATACTTGAGTTTTCTCCCTTTCTCAACTTATTTTTCTTTCAAAAATCTATACTATCTTATAACCTAAGCAAAGAATGAAGAGTAAGAGTTTTGAGGAGTATTTTGAAACACAAAGTCTAGTGCATTAAATCACATTGCTAAAATGATAATGTGATGCTAGAACAATGAGAGAGTCAACTTTGAATCTTTCACTTTAGAATTTTTATCGTTTATATGCATTGCGTGAACATGCAAATAAGATAAATGTTACTTGAGTTTTTTTTTTTTTTTTTTTAAAGTTATAATCACTTATGTAATATGAATTTATTAAAATGTTATGAGTTGTCACTTAAGTAGTGAGTTTTTCTCGATCTAGTGAAGAGAGTTCTTTTACGTTAAGTATGTTAGGATATAATATATCTAATACAAGTCTCTCTATATATATTGAGTGTGACAAATCATGATATCATAAGTTATACAATAAAAATCCTTATAATTTTAAATTTTGAATATGATTAAATTTATTGAGATGATTCATTAGAATAAGAATCTATGCGATTAATGAAAATTGAAATATGATAATTTAATTGATAGATATTAATAATATTTTATTATAAAAGATATTTTTAATTTTTTTTCTTTGTATTAAATGTTACAATATTACAATAGTCATATTTACGAGAGTAAATGATTTTATTGATAAAAATATCAATACCAAACAAAATAAGAACAATAGTAATTTATTTATACTTATTTCAAATTTTATACATATTTTGAGAATGTAATGTTTCAGAATAATAATATAAATATTATACATATATATTTGTCAAGTTACATGAAATTACTATTTTTTTATTAACATAACATGAACTCATTTTCAAAAAAATACCAATGATTAGACACAATATTTAAAGGGAATATATTAGCTATAATAAGATAAATGTCAACTGAGGAAAAAAAAAGTGTAGTAAAGGTACCTTTTATGTAATTTTAATATATCTCTAACATGAATTTTAATACTTGATTAATTTGTTAGTTACCATCAAAGATCCTATTTACCATTATAATTATAAATATCAGTGGAATTAGTAACGCATGTTAATGATGCTATTCCTTCTTTTTCATCGTTCAAACAGTCAAGTAATAGCAATAATTTAGTACATGCGTCAGCACATTATTATAATGTGGATCATAAAGAAGACGTAACAAAATACTATGTTGTCAATGCCTATGTAAGTGTTATCATCTCATTCAAAACAGTATATATTTTCTTACTAAGTGGGTCCTTTTTATTTTTCTCGAATAAAAATATATTATTTTCAAGAATTTCAATAACATATTTTCTTCCCCCAAATTATCTTTTATAATATTTTTTAAATAACTTATTCATATATCTCTTATTTTTAAACGTATTTTATTCAATTATTATATTATTATTATTAGAAGTTTCAAATCCTCAATTCATAATATATAAATAAATATAAATCTTATTTTATAAATTAATTTTATATGATTAAATTAATTTTAAAGTTCACTTGCATATATAGAAATAATAAATAAAAACTTCGTAAATATTTTATTCAAAACGAAATTAAACAACGCTTAGAACATAAGCTTACTTACAGTGTAACGAAAGGAGAGAAATAAGTCAAATAGAAAAGTCTACAACTATTTTATTAAAACCAAGGAAATTTATTATATTTTTTTCTCTTCAAAAATATTAAACTAATGTCATATCATGTATTATACTTGGTTAGGTTTTTCCTCAAATCTATCGCATAGATATCTTGCTATTCTATTTTTTTGGTTCCATGAAATAAATTTTGGAAATTTTAGTTTTTAAAATATATTTAGTTCATATTGTTTAAGGAAGTTTAACTATAAGGTGAAGTAACAAAAAGGTGTCATTTATTGTATTATTTGTTGTAAACATAAACATGTTTGATGGAAATACTTTGTAAAAACTAAAAAGTAATATATATATATATATATATATATATATATATATATATATATATATTAAAAATTATCATTTATAAATTTATATAAAGAGTAGTGCTGTCTAACCTTAAATAAGTAAAAATTATGCTAAAAAGTTAATAAAAATAATAATTTGAGTGCTAGTATGAATGTTAATAATTAGACGTATCAAATTGAATTAAATGCTCAGTTTTAACAACTCTTAACATTGAAACAATTTTTTATTTAGAGCACGTGAGGCCTTGTTTAAAAGTTGGCTTGCTAACGTGTTTGACCATAATAGATCTCCTTCAGAACAAGCTTTTACAATAAATAATATATGTAGAAAGTTTAGTGTAAAATTACCATACAATAAATGTAAAATGAAGAAACTATTTTAATAAAAATAAGAAATATGTTAGATTAGTATTTGTCTTTTCTATTTTATCTTCCTTGACTAGAATTTTAGGTTCTATAATATAAGAAACTACAATAATCAACCATAGTAATACAAAGTTAAAAGTGCTTTTATGTATAGTTTATATAACAATTAGTAATGGAACTAAATTAAGTAATTATTTTTTCATATAATTTTCAATATTTTTATTTATATTCTATATTTTTAGTTTTTTTTTCATTAAACAATTCATAAACAAAAATTACTACAAAAGAAAGTGTTTTTATTACATAATTGTTTCTGTTGTGGGTGAGTCGATCCAAATCCTTCACTGACTGTCCGCCTATATTCTCCGAATGCTCGTCGCTCGCACCTTATCCTCCAGTACCGTCCGGTCGGGTACCTGCTAAAGACACTCCGACGCTCAAGTCAATGTTCAGTTTTTAGAAGTTAGTGATAGAGAGAGAGTGAAATAAATGTGCATTCAATGTAACCAACTACCTTTCACCTGTGACTTACATTTATAATGCTCTTGATGGGCCAAGGATTATCAATCTCTTAATCGCGGACCAATCCACGGCTCATCTCTTGTAATTGCGTTTTACTTTAATCTTGATTTAATCCTCTTCCTTACCGGGACGGAGTAAGTGTGATCAGTCTCCCATGGTCCGACCGGTCGTTCCCGGCGGGATTGCTTTCTCCTGGTGAATCGATGGTCGTTCTTACCTCCGTCCGAGTCGTACGATGCTGACGACGTAAAGATGTACTTATAAAACAAGAGAATTGTCGGGGGTTGCCGCCTTTCTTAACTCTGACGCGGTGAATTAAGAAGAAAATTTCGATGAGCATTCTAGTTACACGGACGTGCAGCGGCGGAGGCGCGGTCGATTAGGAACATGTTCCATTGGAGAATGGTCATGTTCCCTAGGCGTGGACGGGTGCGCGAGGTGGCGCGGTCGATCAGGAGCATGGTGACGAACCGGTTAACCAGACAGTCATGCGAACATCACAAGTCTCAGTTTATTTCGGGCCGGTTAACGCCTGACCATGACTATTGACAGTCGTGCAAACATCACTGCGGAATGTGGTTCGTTCCTTAGGTTATACACGTTTCGCGACGACAGGACGAGGTTGACGTCGGACGGGCAGTGCCTGGCATGACTATTAGTCATGCGAGCATCCTTATGAGCCGACCTGCGCCTGGTCATGACTACCGGTCGTGCGTTAGTGGAGTTAGATGGAATTCCAGGTTTTTCTTCCAAAAGTTATTCTGGCCGTCGAGATCAATTTCTAGTGTGTCCGGTCGGCCTGGGGATCCGACCGGCTACGTAGGGTACAATAATTATAATGATTAATATTATTTTTACATACTAAGAAAATTGCATGTGTTTTTCATATGTACATTGCTATTACATTAAGAGTAACAATGAATTTAAAGATGATACTCAATTAATTGATTCATAAAAAGTTTTATTTTAAATAGATTTTACATCATTTTATAAAGATCATCATATTCCTAAAATCTTTTTTCTAGAGTTTCATATATCTTCTCGCTAATTTTCTAAACTCATCTTTTATTTGTTTGACAATTAAAGATCAATAGTAGAGTTACTGACATAAAGACTTACATTTCTAATCGGATAACTTTTTTTGTTTTATTTTTGAGTTAGTTTAGCTTTGTGAGAGACGTGTGATTATATGATTTATGTATATAACTCAAAATATTTTCAATGAATCTTTGTTTAGTTATAATCATTATGATATACTTAAATTTGTAGTCTTATGTCTACTAGGTAGGTAGACCATCTTATAAAAACTAAAGCTCTAGGAACATCCTTGAGTCAAGGTTTTCTACACTAGATAAGGAAAGCTAGTGATATTTTTACGTGTGTTCATGCTTTGATGGAATAAACTAATTTATTGAGTAATGACATGTTGGTATGACTAATTAACTTTTAAGTTTGGTTGGAATATCTAAAATTATGAGATGTATGCTAATTTTATGTATGATTTTAGTCAAATAATATTATATGTACAAGATTGATGAAATTAAATGATAGGTTGATTGTGTTATTGAATGAAATAGTGAAATCATGAGGTGCGCTATAGTTTATGATTGATGAATTACTTAGGATGCATTGTTTGGTCGATTCGGTCCACATAATGTATTTTACACTCATATGTAGGCTTTTGAGAACTAAGAAACATGTAAGAGTGGTTAGATGAATCAAATTTATGATATGATCCATCCGTCTAGGTTTTGGTTTTATGCAAACTCAATGGACAATCCAAACCACCGCTGAGCGAGATAAAAAAATCGTGATTCCAGATAACTCTAGACACTCCTCTACCTTGGTAATTTAGATAGAAAGAATGTTTTTGTCTCATGTTTATTTTTTTCCTTGAAAATAAAATGTTACATATTTAAATAAAAGATAGTTTGGTACTTTTTTTTTGCAAAAATGATGTAATTATTTGTAGAGTTTATGTAAAATACATATTTATTAAAAATTATGAAAATGGACAAATTTGAAGCTATCACTTTCGGAAAAATGATGTTTACAAACACAATTTGTAACATCCCCCAAAAATAAATAAATAAATAAATAAATATATATATATATATATCATATGGAATGCAACATGTATAATAAAGTAAAGCAGTTAGGAGAAATTATCAGATGAAGTATATATTATAATACAGTCATCCAAAAGAGAGGGGAAATTTAAAAGCTTTACATATAGTTATAAAGTCTTTCAAAACCTGCTAAGTCTAAGAGTGTCCTAAGAGCTAGTTGAAGTCCTAAGCATCATGATCAGTTCTTCTTCGTTTTCCAATGCGCGCTCCAGTAGTACATCATCAGCTACTGCTCACATCCAAAGGATTGGATGATCATCGCAAGGGGGAAAGCAAGCACATACAACACACACAATGCAAGGGTAAGCTAGATGTCTAAAATATTACAAGTAAACAAAATTAAACTAGCATACAAGGTCAAGCAAACAATATTATACAGAACAATTTTACTAAGTTATAAATTAGAGTTTTATTAAGTGGTGTTAGACTTAGACTCGTCCGGACCCGGAATGAATATCAAGCTATGGCGGGTTATGCACTTGTGGTGGCCTCTACTGCTTTGCAAAGCCAATTGCTATGGGTTCCACCCTACCACCACAAGGTTAATCCGTTATCACTCACCTTGGCCCATATAAAATGGAGACAACCAAGACTAGGACCTCCTACTACCCTCACCACATGAACTAATCTTCTCTAAGTGAGATTGAATAGTCATTAGAGTATTAAGGAAAACCCCCAAGACTGAGCTACCTATATTCATTCCAGAACTTAATTTGATCTCACCTAGAGATGTACTTAAATCACATTACATTTCACACTAACTTTACGTACTTTCATACTTTTGATTTCATACCATGAATGTTTTATATTAGTTTAGTTTCTTACAGAATTAAGCATGAATCAATCTCATAATACTAGAAGAAATCATATAAAATAAACAAGAAAAGATACCTAGATCATCACACAAAAAGGAAGAGAAAACAAGAATTACATATTTTCAGAAAAACATCACTTATTAATACAAATATCTTTATAATCTTTAATTACCAATACTTAAGTAATTTAAGTAGCTTGGAAACCCTCACCAATGGCTTTGGAAGGGTAAAAAAGCCCCATAACGACCTAAAGAACGTCCAAAACGGACGTCCGGAACTCCCAAAACATCAAAAATACTCATTCTATCGCAGAAAATTCACTGAGCGCACACTTTTTGGTGCGCTGTGCGAATTTCTGCTGAAAAACCCAATTAATTTTGGGTTCTCGCTGCGAGAACCCTCGCTCAGCGAATCTGCACTTCTGCAGATTCCCAATTATGTAGTTTTGCAGAACTCCACCACTCCAAACTTGTTCTAGGCACTTTGATGAAATTCTAATGATCTTAATTCGAAGTATAGGTTGAATCTAACTTGCCTAAGGGTCCAATTCCAATCCAAACACTAATTTCTAACAATTATGCAGAAAATTTGGATCAAATAACTCAATTTCCTTTACTCATGGGGTCAAATTCAAATCTACCATTTGTATTCTGTTTTTGGTTGGTTTAATGTTTCTAACAAGTCTAAAGTGGCTTGACTAAGTGGTACTAGCAGTCTAAATATGCACCTCACCTCTATCTCACAAAATCACTCCTCCCCTTCCCCTCAAATTGACTTAAACACCCCAATTTCTATATGTGGATTAACTAGCTACTTCCTAACTGAAATTTCCACTCCAACTCTTAATTCTTTTTCATACTCTTATGCATTTCAAATTCTTAATTTAACTCATAGTTACTCATTCAAGTTACAGTTCAGAAAATACAGATTCATGACAATAGAAATCACACTCGAGTACATAATTCATCAATTTAATTTCATAAAACCTATTCTATCACACATGTCATACATGCAGAAATTTTAAACTCAAAAATATAAACTCAATAAATATAATTTAAAGTTCTATAAATTCAGAATTCAACCTAGCTTCCCTTACCTCTATCGTCAACAGCCAAGCCCCAACGGCGATGCACAATGTTCTGTTCTTAGAAGAAAAACCTAAGGGTACCTATATTTCACCAATTGGTGATAGAAATTAGTTTCTAGGATACAAATTAGGATTATGATTTTGGGGAAAATATAAGTGAACCACATGCAACAAAATTTGCTACATGATCAAAGTCCAAAGAGAGAATGAAAAGGGGAAACACTTACCGGATACAAAATGGAGAGATTAATCGGTCAAATAGAAGCTAAAGACGCCAGGAGTACTTAGATGTTTCCTGATTTGTGATCAAACGGTTAACTTTGGAGAAAAGATTAGGAGAAATGAAGTAAAGCAAGGAGGGTAGCTAGCTTGGAAGAGAAGAATACGTTCCAGAGATGAGAATGGTTAATCTGCTAGGTTCAGTAACTAAGAAAAATTATGTTTTTATTTCTACTTATGTTTTTTTTTTTTTTGAAACATCACCCAACCATCTTCTGCCACGTATGTCTCTTTCTTGGCTAATTTTTTTCCAGTCTTTACACAATTTTAGAGTTATATATATTACAAATTTGTTTGTCTTTTTATAAAGTTGTGTTTCATACCATTTTTTTTTGTCTTCAAACATGTTTATAGTTTTTTTTCTCAAACTACTGTAAAAAAAATCACACATTACCGATGGACACTATCAATTGGTAATAGCAAAAGTTTGTTGTAAATTACGTTTATTGATGAGTTACTGATGGGAAAAAAAATCTATTTGTAAAATTTATCAACGAATGTAAAAATTCATCAATAATAATTGGTGATTACAAATCCATCCGTAAATATTCGTTAGTATTTACTGACATACTCTAGATGTTGGTAGCATCTGTTGGTAAAATGTGCAATCGGGGTTCCTTCATTCTTCTCCTTTTTCTCTTCTTTTTCCTTTATTTCTTCATCGTCTTCCTCATCTCCTCCTCGCCGTTATCAGGCTGTCACTCCTTTACTACCACATCCAAGTCATCTTCGTTGTCATCATCCTTCTCTTATTTGTCTTCTTCTTTCCTCTTCCTGACCTCCTCCTACTTCACTTCTTACTCGAATTCTGACAAGCATCATCACTAACATTCTTCACCTGCACATCACTGACAATCATTAGCGTCACCAGCGAGCTTTTGCTTCACCACAAAGTCATTATTGTGTCACCATCGAGCCACAACTATCATCGTTATCGCATCATTTCATCCCCGTCTTTCTCCTCTTCTTCTTCTCATTTGTATCTCCTTAATATATAAGAAACTTCGTTTAATTGGACAGAAAATTTATATTCAAATTGATGACAAATTTATTGACAATATCATTTCTTTGGTAAATATGATAATAAGGTATCAATGAAAATATCAATTAGTAATTAAAATTATAATTTATCAACAAATACCACTAATTATATCTGTTAGTAATAATAATTATAATTTATGAACAATTTTCTAACATATTTTACATATAGATTTTATATAGACAAAAGTATTCATTCATAAAGTTGAAAATTTGACTTTAGTAACCAATTTGTTATAGTCGGCATTAGTAATTAAAGAAATTTTTATAATAAAATGGTGTTTAGAAAAAATATTTATATATTGCATGATTCAACAATTATTTAGTAAAGTATTAATAATATAAATCTCAGATGGTAATTTTTTTTCCTAAATTAGTTTTAAAAGTACGAGCAGATCCTACTTAATTCAGACTCATTCTTATACTATTATTAGTTATACATAATAAACAATAAAAAAAAAATAGCAAATTCTATGTCTAGTTGGTTATAAACAAACAGATAAATGAGTTGTATCAGTATATATCATTTTCGTCATCAAGTGAATGATTAGATAATTAAAAATAGAAAGAACCATGATTTTAGAAAAAGAAATATATACAAAAAAATAAGAAAACGTGACTTTTATACATTAGTAAAATATCACAATTTCCATAAAAAAAAAAACATAAAAATTAAGATTTTTTTAAAATCGTATGTACAAATAAAACATCTATATTTTAAAATCGTACAGTACAATTTGTCCAGTTGCATAATGTTTTTACCGAAACTTACTTAAATCCGTAAAATCCACAAATAATTGTATCATTATGCGAACAAAACCTTGTTTGGTTGATTGTATTGTAATTAAATATTTCCTTAAAATTACTTATTTTTAATTATATAACTTTGAATTAATGATTAATTAATCAGGGTTTGTCTTACCTGCATGTGGAAAAAGTATGACTAAGGTGTGTTGTGATCTTATCATGTGATTGAAGCGTGACTAAGGTATCTTATGATCTTATCATGTTATGAATCTTTCATTATTAGACAACTCTGCACTATTTTGAAACTGCTCTTTTCTTCAATATTCAACAACAGATCCGAATCAGAACAAAATATATGAAACATGTCGACCAACTGCAACATACAGTACAATACGAGATATTAATTTTGACGTAAATCAATGTCGGTCCCATCCCATATAATTAATATTAATTATACAACTAACTAATACTTAGTTATTTAATTACGTATCAAAATATAAGTAAATAGTTTAACCATTATTATCACTTTAAGAATTTGTCAATTTATTGTATATGAAAAGGAAATGATAAAACATTATTTCTCTTATTATTATTATTATTATTATTATTATTATTATTATTATAATATAGACTTAAATTTTTAAAATATAATTGAGAAGATTTAGCTAGTAGCCATTGAGTAATATATATCCAATCGCCATCTCAAGAAATTAAGAATTTCATATCGTTATACTGAATTTGAATACAACAAATATTAATTAATAACATGTATTCTTAATAGAAGTAAGGTTGAATGCAAATATGTTATATTATAGAGATGTTATACTTTTATTTTATTTAGAACCGGAAGGAGCCCTCACATTAGACTTTGGATCGCAATACTTTTAAGAATATAATAATCCTGTACAAATAAATCAATAGTTACATTAATCTAAGTATTGAAAAGAAAATCTATAATAACATCACTTCTGTTTATGAAAATAATAATAATAATAATATTTAAGAATAAAATATCAATAAATATTTAAATTTAAGAACTTATTTAACATTGAGAATATTTATAAAATATCTTTTAATCTTAAAAACAATGTATATTATAGTACGAACTAACAATATTGTTAATCGTGTCAAATTATAGGGTAATATTTTATTTAGAATTAATGCTCTTGTTTTATACACGGAACTTTATAAGATGAGTTGCTGTAAATCATACTATGAATTCTTTTAGGAATGTGTCATAGATTATGACGTCCAAATGTTAAATAAAGGTTCAATTTTAGAAAACTTTTAGAAAGTAAAATTAATATTATTATTATTATTATTATTATTATTATTATTAAAAAAGATAAATAAAATTTATACTTATGATAAAGAAATTTAATTTCAAAATATAATTATCTCAATATCTCCATAAATATTTAAATAACTTTTTACATGACATGGCTAAACACATTAATTGACCATGAATCATAAAATGTAATAGACTATTATGTTTTAGATAATTTTATCTCAATTTATCACTTTTAACAATTTCATATCAATAAGGAATAAAACAAATTAAAAATATATAAGCGGATACAAATCTTATTTTACAAATTGATTTTATAAAATTGTATTAGACTTAAAGTTCACCTTTTTAACATGGTATAAAAAATCATAAATCTAAGTTTATTTTGACAATATTTATTATTTGTTGATTCTATCTTATTACCTGGTATTGAATCATCTACTAATGTTTAATATCATTATCGAGATACATATATCTTATCTTAATTAACGTGGAAGAATATGTTGAATATTCATTAACTAGACATAAAACAAATTAAGAATTAATATATAAATGAATACAACTCTTATTTTAAACGCAAATTTTCTAAAGTTAAATTAAATTAGTTTATTATCTTCAAATTTAAAGTTAAATTTAATGTAGAATACATGTTTTTTCTAATAAATTATAATTATTATTTCTATTCATGTCAATGAAAAATTGCAAGTTACAGCATTAAATATTACAAATTCGACTCCATTAGTTATTCGCAGTGCGAAATTGTTAATCAATGTATATTTTTTAATCAAATACATACGCATGTAGAGGGGTTATCTATTTTTAAAGAACATGTGTAAAATTATTTTATATAATAAATATTTTTAACAAGAATAATTATTATAAGAAAGATTACAGGATATAAATATATTTGAGTTACTCATCTTAAACTTATGAAATGATATTTTCGTTATTCGATAAAGATGATGAACTAAGATATAAAAGTAATTTTAATATCATTCTTAAAACAATATATCCACAAATCTAACATTTCTGAGATAGAAAGTAGTGTTTCTTTTAATATTTTTTTCTAATTTTTTATTTTATTTTTAGTGTAACTGATGTTGGTGCAACAAGATTTCGTGTTTGTTATGGATTGTTATCCGACTAAAACGAAGACACATTGGAATAATACATTATCTGGGTCAATTATTCAATGCTACTCATAGCCGATATTTAGTATTATTTTCACATCAACAAATATTTACATCTATATTTATTTTTTTCTCGTATAAAAAATTAATTTTTAATAATCCAAATACTTATAAAAATAAGTTGTTAATTAATGCAAGTGGTGTTAAAAAAACATTTAAACCTGATCCTTAACGCAACAAACACTGAAAAATGAAGGTGACGTTGATAAATTACCCCACATTCTAAAAATGGCAAGAAAACCATCCTAATTGAGACAACACCTGAAAAATGACTTTCTACAAATAAAATACCAAAAATGACTTTAAGCTTTATCGTACAGACGTATCTTTTGAATTGTGCAGAGGCACAACCAATTTCATCTTCGACTTTTAACAAAAATAATAATAATAATAATAATAATTAAAATATGGTTTTACTTTTTTGACTTTTACTCAAAATTCGATTTAGATTTTTTTAATTTTATCTAATTTAATTTTCTAATTTTAAAAATATATGTATTTAGTTATTTTAACTAAATTTTATTAAAATTATTTAATATTTTACATTTTTTTAGTATTAACCGTATTTAAAAAATCAAATAAATTTAATAAAATTGGTTAACAAAATTAAATTAAACATTTAACAAGTTAAGAGACTAAGTATTATATCAAAATTTCAAAAATAAATTAATTCAAATTTTTTACTAAAAATTAAATAACCAAAAACACATTTAATCTATAACATAGTTATAAAAGTACTTTGTACATAAATATAAATACTAACATAATATCATTATCCTATGATAAATTTGACAGTTTTTTTTTTTTAATTAGCTCCTGTCTATAACATTCAATCTCTAAACTTAAAATTACAGATAATATATTAATATGTAAATATTTTTACTAAGAAAACATAGACATTGCGACATCTATTTTATCTACATTTTTATTATATTGTCACATTTTAATGAATTATATTTCGTTGTTTACTATTCATTGACTGATAAGTCATTATCGGATTTTTTTTTCTTAAATGAAAATAATATATATTTTAATCATCAAATGCTAGAAGTAATGATCCTTGTTGCTTACTACCAAGAATATTTTGTTAGTTATCTCTTAGAATCACATATAGACTGAAATTACTCGATGATCTGATTCCTTTGAATAAAATAAGATGAGTTTTTCTTTTGCTAAATTTTCATAAGCATGCAGATTAGGTATATGAGTTTTCAAAGATTATATAAATTTACACGTCTCACTCTGCTCTGTGTTTTGCGAACAATTGATTTTTGGCTTCATAATTAATATTCTGAAATTGATGATTTTGACCTAATAAAACACCAATATATATAATATAGTTTTTTTTCTAAGAAAAATATTTACTGGTGAAAAAAAATTTCCATTTTAATATATTTTTTTGAAAAATTATTAGAATAAATAAATGGTATAAAAAGTTACAAATCTTAGTAAACACCACGAAATACCATAAAAATGATTTATTTTATTTTTCATAACATAAAACTAGTATTATACATAATCTTTTTTTTTACATAGTTCTTTTTACTAATAAAAATTAAACATGTTTTTAATAATAATAAAAAATAAAAAAAATTAATGAAGACGACTTTAATAAAAAATTAAAAAATCAAATAAACTCAAACACAGTATTATTAAAAATAGAAACTAAAATGTCATTTGTGTAATATAATTTCTTCCACGACGAAACTTACACAATTTTATAATTGTTAGACAATTTATCATTTTGATAATTTACTTGATAAACTATACCAAAATGATGATTTTTATGGTTGTCGCTTGCTGTTAATAAAATTAATTTTTATTTTTATCATTATTTAAAATTTTCAAGCATTTTGTAGTTTTGACAAAAAAAATTATTAAATGTAGGTGTTCCACATTAGTTTTAATATATGCACATGTATATTTACTTTTTATAATAAGAAACAATAAAATAATTAAGACTAAAAAAATATCAAATAAAAAATGTAACTAAATTTTGAAAACAACCTAAAAAGTTAAATTGATAAAATAATTATTATAATTTTAAAAAATTATTTAAATAGTAAAATTGAAAAATAAATATAATTAATACTAAAAAGAAAAATCTTTTATATATAGATATAGATAAAATATGATAAGTATGTCTTTATATATAAATTAAATTATGTATATATTTTTTTAGTAAGTTTCTTTTTCTTTATTCAGAAACTTAGCATTTATATTCCTTATGATTTTTCCCTTTTGTTTTACTAAATACGTGTTTATTTTTTTTATTCTCTTTTTTCCATATTTATGCTTTTCATTGTTGGAAATAAACATATCATGAGTCTATAGATTAATTCTCTTATAATAACAATTTTATCATCATGAAAATATTTTATAAGCACACAATTCTCGCCTTTGGGGACTTGTATTATTGATAACTTATATAATATTATTGCAAACGTAATAAGACATAAATATAAGTTTTTTATTCATAAAACATCAATGATTACGTGAACATTATTAAAGTAATGTTGGGCTGTCACGGTCAGATGTTACAGTGAGAACATGTATCATGCACTTATACAGTTTTATATAGGCACTTCCAACTATCATTGATTAAGGTAATAAGAAATTAATTTGAGAGGGCTATATTATATTATGTATTTTCTTAATTAATAATTACTCTTATAACAATTTATTAAATTACTCTTAATGAACTGTATTTATTTTTAATCTCTTATACTTTGATGTATAAAATGATCGTTTGGTCAATATTATATCGAAGAGTTTAGATGGTCAGACATACTATAATAACAATCATAATTACTATTTTGAAATTGAAGTGTAGTAATTTATACCGAATAATCATCTTTCGAAACAATTAAATTTAATATTGATTAACTTTTAATTGTTATAAAGTAAATCATTATTAAATTGTCTTTATCCTAAACTCAATAACTTATTTATGATTAGAATTGTGAAATTTTATTGACTTTAACATAATGTATTTTTAACTTTCAAATTTGATCGAAAAAATAACTAAAATTATCATTGAAATGAGAAGAAATATTCAACTTTCAATAAACCAGTAACACCATAACCGAAATATTTCAATAAATTTCAAAATAAATAAATAAACGCTGACAATAAAATTAAAAACTGAACTTTTTATTTAAATATTAAATCTCAGACCAACGACATCAATATAATATAGTATTTCAATAAATTATACAGCAAATTATGTAGATTTCAAAATTAATAAATAGACGCTGACAATAAGATTAACTTATGCCCTTCGCATAGATTTAATACACACAACAAGACTGTATCTGTGCCACGTAAGAACACCTCGTGGAGGAAAGAGAAGAACAAGTATATTGTAAATGTCCAACATTAATAAAAAAATGAGAAAAATATACTTTGACAACATTTTAACACTATATATGATGGATCCATATTGGAGTTTATAATTATTATTATTGATTATGAAGCAATTTTGGATCAATCATAAAATGATACGTAAATGATGTTAAAATATTATAAAAAATGTTGTCAAATATCATTATCTTAAAAAAAATATCAAAATTTCCTTTTATATATATAAATAAATTTGTCAGGTGTTTTTGTCTTTGAAAATTCTTTACTGAATATAATAGAATATTCCTCACATTCGAATTCTGTCTACTGTGGAAAGAATCATAACTTTTTCTCTCCATATCAAAGAAAAACAAATAAAATATTAAGCATTGGATTTATCTTAATATTTTTCTTAAACAATGCAAACACTCAATCTGGTCGGGAATAAGGCCAATAGTAAAGTTGACCAATTTTCATTCTTTCATGTGACTGTGTTTTTTAATCATATAAACGTGTTCAGTTATAGATTTCATCGATTTATGTCTCGAGTATGGACTCTGAATTCTTCTATCAAAACGTGAGTTATATTAAGTTCTACAAATTATTCAACTTAATTACATGATAAAATGAAAGTAATTATTTGATTTAAACAAATATTTTCACTAAATAATTTTAATTCGTTTTATTTTATACTTTAAACGATCCAAATAATTGTTTATAAACTTAAAATATTGTGAAAGTAACAATTTGTTTTTATCATAAACTTGTGTAAAGACCCATGCCTACACGTTTGTCCAGGCATAACTTACGGACAAGATGAGTTGTTTTGTTAAATAATTCAAACAATGAATAGTAAATTAATTAAAAAAATATTTCAGACAAAATAAAATTCAAAACAAATAGAAACACATCTAATTTTAATCTTCATTAGTAGTAAATTACAGACCATAATAAAGAAAAAGGCAAAAGCGTATATTTTATAACATATACATATATTATTAACTACTTTAGAAATTGTTTGTGAACATACATCATTTTACATTTCAAAATCACAATAAATTTAAATTCAAGTGTGATATTAAATATAATTACTATTTAAAATGATATTAGCAATAATGATTGTCCCCTCCATTCAAGAAATAAGATGAGAAAACATTGCGTTTTGATGATAAAAAGGAAATTTTCCCCGTTGTTTGTTTCCAAAATGGAAATTGAAATGAAAACCCCAAACATTTTGGAGCATAAATACTCACCAATAATAATTATCATACATTTTTATTTCCTTTTATTGAGATATAAAACATGTTCTTTATTAAATATTTTGGATCTTATTAATTACCCGATTAATGTTAAATTAAACATTTATCATAAAACTCACTTAATTATATTAACAAAAAAAAGATACACTCATAATGTAAAATTTACTACACTACCTATATATCAATAATAAATTTAAAACAATTATTTTATCATAATGATCTGGCTTGTCTATGCATCGATCTTACTTTATTCATGTGTTTTTTATGGTGGTCGAATAAATCTTACACGTGGTGAATATTTTATTTTTCTATAAAAAAAGGTTGTTCATGCAGTGTGTGAATATGAATAGGTGTAAACATGTAAATAGTTTGACTGAAATTACAAATAAACATTATAAACACGTAAATAACATAGCCTCAATTATTTTGGATATCTTTATAAATCGAAGCTAAGGTAGCATCGCACAGAATATGAAACGGTAGAGAAAGAGAAAGAGAGACAGCGCGCACTTCGCTGCTGATAAATCCACTCACTGCAAGAAAATTGCTGTGATCATCCTTCGTTCGTTTCTTTTTTTTCTTGTTTTCTATCTTTTTTTTTTAATGATGTTTTTTATCATGCAAAAGTGAAAGTTCTTCGGAGGTTGTTCGTTCGTTTTCCGAGGAACAAAAAATTTATAAAATCGGTGTTTCTCAAAATTAGTTCCTACAAAATAGCTGTATCCGATTAGCCAAATTTCAACATCAAGTTTTTCTTCGCATCTTCTTTTCTTTTCTTCGTCCGATCGAGTCTTTCTTCCGGTCAAACAGATTAAAGAACGAATTCAATCACCGGAAGGTTTAATTTCTCTTACGGAAAGAAGCGTATGGGATCTACATGGATTGTGTTGTTGTTCTGTTTTGCGTGGGTTCTTGCGATGGCTTCTGCAGAAAGAAGCATTACGAGAACGGAGGCGACACGGTTTAATGTTACAGAAGATCCTGCACAGAATTTTCTCATGAGAGCTGTTAATTTCTTGTGGCAATCTGAGGATTCAGGGTATCGTCATGTGTGGCCGGTAAGGTTTTCGTCTCTTTTGAATTCTTGCTTTCGTATTTCTTAAGGTAAAGACATAAAATTATCGGAATTGGTTTTGTTTTAGTTTGGATGGGTTCATTTGACGTGTCTGATTTGCTTTTTCTGGTCATTTTGTTCGTTGTTCACTTCACGAATGTTCTGATTGGATCAAGAACATATAATGATGAGAAGACAAAAAGCTAACCTAAAAATTATATTATTTTAATAACTTAACATTCATATAATCAATCTCGATATAAATTCGTTATTGTTTAAATAAACTTATTGAGGAATTCGTTGTAAGGATATAATTAGCTACTTTTAAATAAATAAAAAATAGTTTTTATACCGTAGAGTACACGTATGGAGCAGAAAATGGAAATTGCAGAAGAGATAAATATAGTTGAATAGATACATCAAAGTTTATTTTATTTTAAAAAAATTAACAAATTTTCTGAAACACACTTGACGATTTTTCAGTTATTTTTCGAAAAAATGTATGAAAATAACTTTTAAGTTATTGCAGATATGTTGTTAAGTAAGAGTAAGTTTTTTTTTTTTTTAATGACCCACTAATTTCATCATTTGTTTGTTTTTTCTTAATTAATTTTTAAACTATTGAAATATTTATCATTTTAGTTTAAAAGTAATGTATTTCAATAGTATTCAGATACTGTTTAAAATGATTTCTTATATTTTTAGGATTATTTAAATAGTTTTTTCTTACTTTACATGAACAGTCTAAGAAAGAAATAATTATTTGAGGGCATAATATGTGGGTTATTTGAGAGAAATAAAAAATGTAAATGAAAGTGAAAATAGAAGGATTTTTTTTTGTTCTATTTTTTTCTGTTCATTTCTTAGTTAATTAAAAAAAATTGTAGCTATGATTTGTTTTCTTCTTATTTTTTCCTCTCCTATAAACTAAGCATGGAAAAGTAGATAGATATGATGGCATAGCAAGAAAGGAAAAGTTATGGTCAATGTTGCTTTTACACCATTATTATTTTTACATTTAACAGATTCACATTTTATGTTCATTATTTTTTTTTTTAATTTTTTAAAATATAAGATTTATTTATTTTAATGATTAAAATATCTCTAAAAATGAGTTATAAAGTGATGTAATTAGTGGTATGAAACATTTTCGATGGCAGGATTTGGAATTTGGATGGCAAATTGTTGTGGGCACTTTCGTTGGGTTTTGTGGAGCGGCTTTTGGAAGTGTGGGTGGTGTTGGTGGAGGTGGCATATTCGTCCCTATGCTCAGCCTAATCATTGGATTTGATCCTAAATCAGCCACAGCTATTTCTAAATGTAAGATTAAACACCATTATGAGTTCTTTAATTTTTTTAGTTTTAACTATTTAATTACACTCTTATAACTTGTATAAATAAATATGTTGTGTTTTCATGCTACTTTTTCATTTTTAACTATTCAAAGTCAACCCTTAAGTACTCTAAAATCATTAAAAACTGGCATAATTAATATCCTCCAGCCGACATAATCCTACTATTCTAGATAAATGAGGAAGAAAAAAATATTGAAGTAAAAAAACATTTATATATGTTTTTGTCCCCCAAAATATCGTCATCTTTTATCTTTGGTCTCTACAAAATATTTGTTATTTTTCTTGGTAACTTTATATTTTTTTGTCTTATTTCTCTTATTGTTTTATTTTAATTCCCGCCAAATATTTTTTTTCAAATAAATACGTAATTCCCTTTTTTCAAACAGGCTAGTAAATAAAATGTTATAGAGACTAAATAAAATAGTAATTTTACAAAAAAAAAAAAGAAGAATTGAACCTAAGCAGCGGAAATTTTACCAAGATTAAAAAAATAGGACTCTAATAAATTAAGACTATATTTCAAGGATTAAAGTTACATATAAAATTATAGAAAAAAATGAAAATCAGTGATTTTGTTCTCTTTTATTTCTCATTATTTTTCTTCGACCAAGCAAAAAAGTTGTCTGGTTGTTCATATCATTCTTGATTTTCTTTAGTTATATTCAAATCCACTATGTATAAAAATAGAAATAAAAGACCTGCAACTTTCAAGAGTCCCACTTCCTTGAACCATCATGCGTTTAATGTTTGTTACAGGTATGATCATGGGTGCAGCTTTGTCAACAGTTTACTACAACCTTAAACTGAGGCATCCTACGTTGAATAAGCCAATCATAGACTATGATTTGGCCCTTCTCATTCAACCAATGCTCATGCTAGGCATCAGCATTGGAGTGGCCTTCAATGTTGTATTTCCTGATTGGATAGTGACAATATTGCTCATTGTTCTCTTCTTAGGTAACAATCATTCTAGCTGATATTTCACTTTGGCACTCTTATATTTGTTAACTGGTTTTATTGTCTTGCAGGCACCTCAACAAAAGCTTTCTGTAAGGGGGTTGAAACCTGGAAAAAAGAAACCATAATGAAAAAGGTCTTGCTTAACTTCATTTATATTACCTGACATTTTACCTTAACTAGCAACATAGTATAAATAATTCAACGACCAGAAAGTATTGTTTTGTTACTAACTTTGTTTCTTTCACTATAATTAACAAGAAAGCACTGTTTTGGTGTATATAACCTGAAATTGTTGGCTAACTGTTTGACATTTTGTATCAATCTAGGAGGCTGCTAGGCGACAATCCAACGGTGAGTTCAGACACTATTCATCAACTTACACCAAATCATATTAAAGTTTTTACCGGAACAATTTATTTCTTATGTCAGATCCATGCAAGTTGCAACTTTGATTTTGGTGTAGGTTCTGGAGGTGAAGTTGAATACAAGCCTCTTCCAAGTGGACCAAATGGTGTCCCTGTGAAGGACATCAAGAGTGTCACCGTTGAACATGAGGTCACTATTCTCTTCTCCAGTGTGTTGTTACGAACTTCCTGATTTTCCTTTTATATCTAATAAATGTGGATAAATGTTGATTCTGCAGGTGACTATCATTGAAAATGTAAGCTGGAAGGAGTTTGGACTTCTGATGTTTGTTTGGATTTCGTTCCTTGCACTACAGATTGCCAAGGTTGCTCTTTCGTATCTACTATAACAAAGATTTTTTTATACTTTTACACCGTCCCACTTTTCTAACTAGAGACCAATAATAATGTGCTATTGACAGGAAAACTATACGACAACTTGTTCAACATGGTATTGGGTACTGAACTTGTTACAGGTAATTCTTTTCAGGACATTCCTACATGGCATTAATTACCCTTATACAAGAAAAATGTCTGTTACAACATCTTTAAACCTTTCGAAACATGGTTTCCGTGTTATGCAGATTCCTGTGTCGGTTGGGGTAACTGCATATGAGGCAGCTGCCTTGTTCAGTGGACGCAGAGTAATAGCTTCCACGGGAGAAGAAGGGAAAGATTTCACTGCTTTACGGCTAATTATCTATTGTGTCTTTGGCATACTAGCTGGCGTAGTTGGTGGCATGTTGGGACTAGGAGGAGGATTCGTTATGGGCCCACTTTTTCTGGAGCTGGGAGTTCCACCCCAGGTTAGTTTCAAATTAAACTTTCTATGTTTTGTAAAGTATTATAGTTTTGTAAATTTTTGAAGCAATGTTTGTATAATGTGAGATATGTAAATTTAGACTATCTATTGGAAGTCTCACGTAAACTAGAGATAAGACCAAATTATAGTATATAAGTGAGGTGCAAAGTCGATTTTGTTGGGATGAGTTAAGCTTAAACTCTTTTAATATGGTATCAGAACCATCATTAAAGCCTATCTTAGCGATATTTCTTATTTTTTGGACATTTCTATTCCACTTGTTGTCGGACTGTTATCGGAACACCCAATTTCTACTATCACGCTCGAGGTCGGTTGTCTATATCTCGACGTGAGTGAAGTGCAAACCTCATCTTTCAAGCCGGTTTTGTGGAGTTGAGTCAGATTTAAAGTTCACTTCTAACATTATTAATGCAAGTGAAGAAGGTTATTTGTGTTACTAAAAGGATTGAACATGTTGTGTGCAGGTGTCAAGTGCCACAGCAACCTTTGCAATGACCTTTTCCTCATCTATGTCAGTTATAGAATACTACCTATTGAAACGTTTTCCAGTTCCTTATGGTTAGTGCCCCAGAACTTCAAAATTAACTCTGAAAAATGGCATGATGCAAAAATTCAATTAATTACACTATAGCCTCTTTTTAAGCTGCGTTTTGTTGAATGTTGCTCAGCTGGGTACTTCACCCTTGTGGCTGTCATTGCTGCTGTGGTTGGACAGCACATTGTGAGAAAATTGATCATCATTTTTGGAAGAGCATCTCTTATTATCTTTATTCTAGCCTCTACAATATTTATCAGTGCAGTTTCATTAGGTGAGCATCGCATGCACTTCTTTTGGTTTTGGTGAAAACTTGTTATAATGTGTATATGGATTTTTAAACGTTTAATTTGCTCGCATTTTAGGTGGAGTTGGTATTGCAAATATGATACACAAGATAGAAAATGATGAGTACATGGGATTTGAGAATCTCTGCAAGTATGGATAATATATAGCGAATTTTGGAATATTATTCTGTCCTATTTGCAGCATTATTGGTGAGATCAAATCTCCAGTGGCCAAAATTGACTTTCAATTATTGGCATGGCTTCAACTATGTTGGTGATGTGTCATTATGGATAGCTCTTGTGAAGTTATGTAGTGAGGGAAATATTCCGAATATTCATTTTTTTTATTTAGATTTTTTTAATGACGACCACTTTTAAATTTTATTTAATGACAACTTCCTAAATAGTTAGTTCCTTCTATTATTTATTTCCGACAGACATTATTATAATATAAAAATAATTTGACTGATTAAAATGTGAAATATAAAAGAAAAACATTTAATGACAACTATTTAAATAGTTAGTTCCTTCTATTATTTAATTCCGACCGAAATTATTATAATACCAAACAGTTGAAAATAAATATGTGCTCTTATCACAAAAAAGAAAAACACAATGCTAATGCCAACGAAGTTCACTAAGGAAAATATAAAAATAATTTGACTGATGAAAATGTGAAATATAAAAGAAAAGCATTTACATCTTAAACATAAAATAATCCATATTTATGTTTTACATGAAAATTATGAATATTATAATACTAAGAAACAATAAAATTACATAATAATAAATAATATTTAAAAATATTATCGATTTGAAACTAATCCATTATAATTCGTCGATCGGTTTTAATCCATAATTTAAATTGATTAGCGTATCAAACGGAGCTTCTGTGTTGAAACTTATACTCGTAATTATGAGTAAATTATTAATGTGGAGGTGCATTCTATTTTTTTCATGTTACTTTTAAGTGGTATACCCGCTACCTTACCATATCTTTGCAACTCATTTCATTTCAAACGTGGTAAGCTTCCCGAACTCATTCTACCATGTTTTTTTTGTCAAACCATTACAAGTTTAAATATTATTTTTTAATTCAGAATCAAGCCAATGTAGAAAACCTCCAGTAAAATATTTAGAGCATAGACAAAATTAACAAGGAGTGAATTGGTTTGTGTTAAAAATAATTTCTTTTTAACATTTTTTTAATTTTTTATTAAATTTGAAAAATTACTTTGAATAAAAGCAAATAAATAAATGAAAATAAGAAAAAAAAAATTGTACAAGTATTTTATACCAGTTCAAATAAAAAAATCTTACATTCAATTATTAATTTCTTTAAACAAGAGATTAATTAAACAGTAAAAACAAAACAAGAACTTGCAATACATAGTAGAGTGGAAGTTTAGGGTACATCTCTCTTGACAAACAAGAGATGATATATACTTTTTTTTTACACACAAAAAGATGAATAAATTTAATCTTGTAATGAAATATATAGACACATTAATAGAAACACTACTTTCTACCAATACAAGAGTTTTACAAGTTTGCACACTTTTTGTCCAGAATAAATGTTAATTGGTAAGATATTTATAAACCCAACTTAAAAAATTGATTAGAATATAAAAGGTCTCTTTACAACTAATACAAATAATCGATTATTCTAATTTGGTACTTAATTATTCCGTAAACATTAAGAAAATTATTTTTCTGTAGGATAATTGATTATCTAAGCAAATAATTAATATTCTAGTTATGAAACATTTACTAGGATAGTTAAATATAGTATTAAACTTGTTGTTTGATTTGATAGATGGTTCATGGTCCACTTTGAGTTGATAAACACTTGAATGATTAAACACTTTGAGTCCTTAAATGTTGTAAAGTTCTAGACGCTTCAGTTTCTTAAACGCTGCTGAGTTGCAGATATTGTAACTCTCAAACACTGTAAAGCTTTAGGTGCTGCAACTCTCCAGACGTTGTAATACCAGGAAACGCTTCAATCTAAATGCTATAATTCTCCAAAAACTATAAAGTTTAAGACACTATAAAGCTTCAAACGCTGTAAAACTTCAAATAATGTAAATACAAGTCTTTGATACATAAGTTTCTTGAAGAGTGAAAAAAGAATAACAAAAGATAAAAATAAAAATAAGAAAAGTTACTATCTTTTTGTGTTCGTTTTTCTTGAAATATTTTTAAAATAAGATAAATTATTAACTCTAATATTACTAGGTATTTTAAAAAATATATATGAAAAAATCATTTATGAACTATAAGTTAACTTCATTAAAACTCAAAATTTTAAAACAACCGTTTGTTTATCAGTTATGTTATTCAATTTTTTCATTTTAATTTAATAAAAAACTTAGATTTATATTTGAAAATACAACAGAGCTGTAAAAAATTTAACCAGCAAAGACAACTATATTAAACCAAAACGACTATATTTTTGGGTTTATAAATTTAATTTATATTTGTGGTAAATAATTTATAGGGTGACGTAATGGTATTTTTAATTACTATAATTTTAAAAAATGAAATCCAATTTAACTATAAAAATATACAAGTTACAGTAAAAAAAGTATAAGTAAATGTTAACTAAAAAAAGGTAAGAACACTCATGTCGGAAAATGACAGTTTATATATATATATATATATATATATATATATATACATATATATATATATACATATATATATATATATGTATATATATATATATGTACATATATATACATATATATGTATATATATATATATATATATGTATATATATATATATGTATATATATATATATATGTATATATATATATATGTATATATATATATATATATATATATATATAATATACGTGTGTATAATTGTAAAGAGGGAAATATTCTTTGGTTATTATATTTTAGAACTTTAGAAGAATAATATAAAAAAAAGGAGAATAATTGTCATAGTATATATTAGTAAATTTGGCGAGTGTCTATCTTTTGACGTCAATCTTTTCGTCTTGTATATAATTTGTGTCTTTCTGTTATTTGGGTGAAATTTGTTACCACAGTTGAAGTTTATTAGAATCTGGAAATTTCGTGGCAGAAATTGTATTTTGATGTACCCACCACAACACAGCGGCGCATTTGGCTCTAGTAAAAGAAGAAAGGTTCGGTGTTTTTGATTTATGCGGCGATTCGTGTAACGAAAGCAATTCCCCAATTTTGATTTGTTTTGAGGAAAATAACAGTTCCCATTCAGAACCCTAACCTAACCGCATACGCTTTCTTCAACGTCTGCGTCCAAACAACGCCACACACGCACGATGGTGTTCTACTTCAAGGCGCGTCCTGAAGCCGGCGACTACACCATCTTCATGGGTCTCGACAAGTTCGAAAACGAGGAGCTCATCAAATACGGTTTTCCCGAAGATATTTGGTAATCCCAATTTTCATTCTTATATTCTCTCTATCTCTCTCTCTCTTTCAATTTCTTTTTCGTTTCCTCCAATTCTCTGCATCCGGTAGAAATTGCACACTTGACCTTGGTCTTGAACGCGATTTGATTTGATTACCAGTTGTGTTATTTGTGTAGCAGAGGTTTCTGTGCTGTTTGCTCTTGATGTTTTGCATCACTAATTGAAAGTGAAGGATTGTTGATTTTGTGGTTAATACTCAATATTATTATTATTATGTAATATTTGGGTTTGTTTAGAATTGTGATTCAACCAATTCTTTTGTTGTAATAACACTGTATTTATTTTGTCCGGGGGACGAAAATTGGGTTTTTTTTCGTGTATTGGGCAACCCCTTTTGGGGATGTGATGTTGCTTTTGGCTATTTGTTCTGTTCTGTTTCTGGAAGATAGTAATTTCTTCACGCATTTTTTCTTAAATTTGTTTCCTTGAATGACGACTACTTTCTTTTTGTTTTGATTTAATGCTTGCTTAGATAGTTGTGTTGTTTTTGTTTTACTGAGGTTCTTTATTGATAAAATCTGTTTATTGTAGGTTTCATGTTGATAAAATGTCTTCAGCCCATGTCTATGTCAGGCTGCACAAAGGCCAGACTATTGATGGCATGAGTGAAGGTTTACTGGAAGACTGTGCTCAGCTTGTCAAAGCAAATTCAATTCAAGGTGAAAGCCTGACAGTTTATTCCTCTGGTTTATTAGTTTAATTGATTTAGCTGCCAATTTTATGTGTTACTGCAAAAGAAAATGAGAAGGTAAAATGAATTAAGTCTCCCCTATAAGTTAAAATCAGGTTATGCATTTAGCTTTTATAGACACTCATTCATTTCATTTTTTCAGAATCTAAGGTGCATAAGTTGATTATAGTTTATAGGAGAAGTTCAATGTACTGTACCTTTTTTCTTTTCTGCTCCTATAAGTTTACAGAGAGATTTATCCAAATAGGATCTATGTTTACCAATGGAATTCGGTAAGGCTATCTCCTACTATTTCAAAAACATATATGCAGTTATTATATGACTTTCATATGTATCTTTCCAGTTACTGGTACTATGTGCGCAGTGCTTATCATTTTTCTTTATTCATGGCAGGGAATAAAGTGAACAATGTTGATGTTGTTTACACTCCATGGTCTAATTTAAAGAAAACTGCTTCAATGGATGTTGGTCAAGTTGGTTTTCACAATTCAAAAATGGTGAATGCTTTTCACAGTTGAATCTTTTTCATATTCTTTCTCATCTTTCTAGTTCTGTCTTTTTTCTTTTTGTTTTTCAGTGTGGGTGGGTGGGTAGTTGAACGGCTCATTTTAAGAGAGTATCATTTTCTGGTTTTCATGCATTTAGGTTCGAACAGTGAGAGTTGAGAAGAGGATAAATGAGATTGTTAACAGGCTAAACAAGACAAAAGTGGAAAGGAAACCTGATTTGAAAGGTACTTAATAGTTTGCTTCATTTCTTTTGAGTAATATTTTCTTTAGAACATTTAAGTTTGGATAGTTAAAAATGCTATTTTTTTTTTCTGGACAAGGAGGCAAATGGTGGACACCTCCTTTATTTTTTATAGGTTATCTTAGCTATAGGCATTTACCCATTATGGTGTATCATGTATAATATTTTTACAAATCTGATTTGGTATATGGACGGTACACGTGCATCAGCTGAGAGAGAAGCGGTTAATGCAGCTGAACGAGCTGAGAGAAAACAACAATTAAGAGAAAAGGTGAGTATTGCTCTTTTTCTTTTCTTAATTCATGAACACAACCAAATCATCTCTGTCACTAACCTCAGTATTTAAGCATAGTGGATTATATTAATAGACTTGGATTTGAAAGTATAGTTTAATTTTGATGGATTGGCAGTGAGAATTTGTTGTACGCTTTCCGCCAACCTCCTCATTTAGTTAGCTTAACTTCTCGTGTAGTTCTTAACTTATTAAGCTCACCTGATAATTTGTTATCATATCAGTCGATGTAATTGAAATCTTTGTATACTGTTGGAGCATCAAAGTTAAGCTCAACCACCATGTTGCTTACCTTTCTGATTCATAGTTTTTAAAATTATCATCTTTGTTTGTCCACGTGCACTAATAGAGTTATGTGTCACTTTTTAGCTTTCTTCCCTTAGGGTTTTGTCTGTTAACTTTGTTAAGGACTAGAGGATCCTGCTCAATGTCTCTTGGAAGTCTGACTCTGCAAAAAATATATGATGAAAATAAAACGTTTGCTTTAAGCTGTAACATGGGTGAAAGTTAATTACTATACTTTAATTGATAAGTTGTCTTGGTGCCTTCTTGCTTGTTTATGGTTCAATCTTTCTTCTAAGACACTATGAAAACATTTTATTGATTATTTTTTTTTTACATTTATCCACATGTTTTTCCATTCAGAAACGCCGTGAGGAATTGGAAAGACTCGACAAGGAGAGACAAGCAGAGCTTCGGAGCTACAAGGGTTTGATGGTTGCTGAAAATATGACATCAAACAAACAAATTGCATCTGGAAGCAAATCATTGCAGGAACTGGAGGAGGATTTCATGTAAGCATTTGATTATGGGGTTTTAGGCAGATGAGTGGCAATCAACTTGCTATCTGGCAGATCTATATATTGATTACTTCTGGAATATGAAGCTGCATTATGTTATCTTTCTTGAGGAAACCAAGTAATGTGTTTACCCAACTGTAATCAGATAGAGAAAAAGATGGGGGTGGGGGAAAGGGAATGATTGGACTATGTTCTTCGCAAAGGCAATATACCTTATCTATAACCTTGCTTGAGACAATGGTTTTTATATTATTGTTCTCACAGTCGAGTCAAAAACTGAAATATTTCTTGCTATATTTAGTGGCAGTTTACGCTTGGCTGGTTTAGAATTTAGTTTCCCCTTTTTAATTTGATTTTCCCCGCTTGAGAAATTGTTGCAAAATGATTTCCGGTGTTGATGGTACGGGCAGAAAAGCCTTTTATTGTTGTTGATATTAAAACTAATAGAACACCAATTTAGATTAAGACCGTACCCAGTAAGGTTTGTTTATAAGGGGGTACTAGCACTGCTATATGAATGTTTGTATGTTGCCTATGAAATCTTGTAACAACGATGATATTTGTTTCTAACTTGATGATAAGGTAATCATAGTCAACTATAGCTATATTATAGCTGTATCCACACTTTCATAAGATAAAGAGAGCTATATAAAGATAGAGAAGATAGGATAAGTTATTTGCTTATTATTTGAATTTGTTATTTAGTGAGATAATGTGATGTGATATTTACACTAACAATATTAAGAAATGTCACAACTTTCATTTACATATATCAAAAGTTCACTATTTTAGTTAAAATGTAAGGTTTAATCTCATTGGGTAACATTTTGACATGGAAAACATAACAAAGATATGCAAGAATATTTTCAAATTTCACTGTTCAATTTAAAATAAATCATGTTTAAAAATTCTATACCCAGTTGAAAGTGATTTGATGTTTTATTTATATAAATAAAAATGTATGCAATATGTAATTTTCATTATATATTTAATGTCATCGTGTTATTATATAATTGAAAATATATCATCAATATAATTTAACTGATAACTAAATTAAAATTATATTTTGTAGAAAATTATTAAAATTCAGTTTCAGTTGCGAGTTATGTTAATGTTATCTTATTTCTTTAATTTACGTTGTGTTCGTTTGAGTAGATATTATTGTACATGTAAGATTGGTGAAGACGAAAATGAGAGAACTTTGTGGCCTCACCATCTTTGGTGTTTATAAATTAGGCGTTAGTTTTATTTAAATAAATTTTTCCATAATTGTCTTTTGTTAATATAAGATAACTTCGTTAAAATGTCTAAAAAAAAAAACTCCTTTTAACTTAAAACTTTTTTAAAATGTTTATGAATAATTTATCAAATTTATATCTCTCTATTTTATTATAATCTACATGTCTATTGTATATTTTAATTATTTATTATTTTGTTTAATTTTATTGTTTAAAAATAATTAAAAAAAAGTTATTCATAAATATCATTTATTACTATTATTAAAATTAAAAGATAATTTGATGATTTTTATTTTTTTCATTTATTAAAATATTTTTTTAATTTATTATAACAGTAAAATCTTTTATAAATTTTTAGAAACTTTATTTCTAATTTTATTTTCAGTCACTTTCAAATCCATTTAGAAAAATAACATACATTTTCACTATAAAATTCTCTCAAATTTATATATTCATTTTCTTAAATCCTTTCACTAAATTGAAAATATATTAATAACCGTAAATAAGGTGTGATAAAACACGAAGTAGGATTTACGCCGGTTAGTGGGTGAGAGAAGAAACGGAGAAAGACTAGTTTTGTGTTTTAAATAATTTTGTCAGGCAGAAAACTTTTTGTATTATGCATTTTAATAAATCAACGAACTCCAAAATAGAACTTCGATTTTATTTTCTTTTGAGTAAAATTTAGAATCATCTAATTGTAGTTAATTAAATTATTTTGACAAAATCATGAAATTTTATTTTCTTTCAAAATTTATCATGAAAACAGCATGATTTAGCATACAAAATTTCAAATAAAAATAAAACAAAAGGAGATGCTAATGGTTTAATAATCCCGCTTAATATTTCGTTTTAATTTCAGAATTAAGAAAGTGGTTGGTTATTTAAAACTACCAAAACTAGAGCATAACATAACTCAAGCCCAAAGTTGAAGTACTTGGCAGTTACCAGCAAAACCCTAAACCCTCTCTCCCACTCCGTGACTCTCTGCACTCTGCCATGGCAACGCAATCGTTGGACGAAGAAACAACTAAGAAAGTGATACGACAAGTACGACTCGTATTCAATCTCGCTTTCTATTCCAACATTAATTTTGCTACTATCATTGTTCATTCAATTTTTAGTTACCTTTTTCCTTATTTTTTTATTCATCAGGTGGAGTTTTATTTCAGCGACAGCAACCTTCTCACCGATGGTTTTATGAGAAAGAGTATCACTGAGAGCGAAGATGGCTGTATCCTTTTTCTTCATTTTCGTATTAGCCATTTTTTTTTGTGTGACTGTCTTAATCAATAGCCTTGACTGTGATCGCACAGTGATTAGTTTGGCTCTGATTTGCTCCTTTAATCGGATGCGTAAGCACCTTAGTTTGGGTGATGTGAATCCCGATGGAGTGCCCCAAGATATCGTGAATGCTGTTGCGCAGACTTTGAGAAGTTCGGCTTCACTCAAGGTCTCTGAAGATGGTTAGTTTCTTTTCCCTCCTTTTTGTGGGTTTCCGCAGTTTTGATTACTTGAAGTGTTCATTAACATATGCAAAATAATGTGCTATTGTGTTTTCTTTGGGATGAATAGTTTACAAAGCACATTCATATAAATAAACTTTTAGAACTTCCTGTTTTGGGAGCTGAACAATTGAATGATTTCAGTTGAGCATTGTATTTACCATGTGGATGAAAATGTTCCTACGTTGGATGAAGAATGATCAGTTATATCCTCTCTCTGTTTTTTGTTTTTCGTTTTTTTTATGTTTTAGGGAAAAAAGTTGGCAGAACAACAGAACTTCCGAAACCAGAAGTTGTTGAGCAGGTGGAGATAAGAACACTTGCTGTATCACCATTTGAATATGATCTGAAACTTGAAGATGTGGAGAAATTCTTTGGTCAATATGCTAAGGTAATAGTAACACCAGGGAGTCTGTGGTCAGTATCATGATTGATATGCAAAAATTCACCTAAAATGGACCATGTTTTACTCTTCGTGCTTTGTCAATGTGTGGTGCAAGTCAACACGAGTCAGATCTGCATAAAAGAAGTTTTGGTGCTCTTGAAAGGGAATTGAGATCTTTGCCAAAATGCTTGTCATAAGACATTATTCTCCACTAAGAGATGAACCATGACATTGTGTTTGTCTGTTTAATGTTGAGTGCTTTAGATTTATGTGTTACTTTTAATGAGTATAGAAACACTGTTGCTTAGCTGGTAATTTTTAAGTACGAAGTACTTTGTATGATCTCCTTTTTATAGTTTATGGATTTATTTTTGTGGTTTCAGGTTAATAGTGTTCGGCTTCCCCATCATGTGCGAGACAAAAAGTTCTTCTGTGGCACTGCCCTTGTTGAATTCTCATCAGATGAAGAAGTAGAAAAACTTATGAAAGAGAAATTTGTGTATGCTGGGGCTGAGTTAGAATTAAAACTCAAGTAAGAACCTTCGAGTACCTTTACCTGAGATTAATTAATTTCTAAAACATGTGTCTGATGTTTCTTTTGTACCACATTGTCCTGGTGTCATTTTATTAATAATTCAAATTCACTGAATTGTTGCTTTTAACTTATACTCGTATTACTGAATTTAAGAATTTTGGTATTTGAAACAGTTAAACGAAATGCATTAATACTGTGTCAGATAATATATGGATATATCTAATGTTTATATTTACTCAATTCAGGAAGGACTTTGATGCAGAGAGGGAAAAAGAATTAGAAGATTTTGAAAAATCTCGTCCACCTTTGGGTTCAAATCACCAGAATAACTCAAATGAAGAAGATGAAAGGTAAAAGCTGTCAATCTTTTTATCGCCCCAAAGGAAAGTATACACGCACTGACTTACAGTTTTTATTTATTTTCATAACAGCTACCCTAAAGGCTTAATTATTGCCTTCAAACTAAAGAGTATTTCAGAAGAAATTCCTTCAGACCAAAGCGTTGCTGATCAACATAATAGTGCTGTCCCCAAAACAGGTGAAAAGCCTGAAATTGCTGCTGGAGAAAATGACCGAAAGGTGGATGAAGAAAACAATGAGACAAAAGAGGCAAAGGAAACTGGAAGTCAAGACAACAATCAGATGGAAGAAGCAAAGGAAACTGGAAGTCAAGACAACAACAATGAGATGGGAGAATCCAAGGAAACTGGAAGTCAAGACAACAACAATGAGATGGGAGAATCCAAGGAAACTGGAAGTCAAGACAACAATGAGATGAAAGAAGAAAAGGAAACTGAAAGCAAAGAAAAGAATGAAACAAAAGAAACAAATGAAACCGAAAGAGCAGAAAAGAAGCCACAAGCCGGTGAAAAATTTTCTGCTGCTGCTTACAAGGACAACATGGATGTAGTCTCACGTGAGGATTTAAGGAGTGTCTTCGAAAGCTTTGGTACAGTGAAGGTAGTAAGGTTTCCCCCTTCCTTCAGCTAATAGAGCTTTTTGCCTTGTTTGTTTAAGATTTTGCAGCTGTCTGATATAACTCGTCAACCCCCCCCCCCCCCCCCCCCCCCCCCCTTTACTTTCCTGTTTCTGGAAGGAGGATACTTCTTTGTTTGTATTTTTTATTGCTCAACCTGATGGCTGGCTAGAGTCCTGCTACTGAAAAATTGACCATACACAAGCTTTCTGAATTGAACAAATGTTCTTGGTTTTCTGTTTAGTACATCGATTTCAAGATTGGAGAAGTGTCAGGATATATTCGATTTGAAGAAACGGAAGCTTCTCAGAAAGCTCGTGCTGCTGCAGTTATTTCAGAAAAGGGCGGTTTGGTGGTAAAGAATTTCATTGCTATTTTAGATCCAGTGACTGGTTAGTTCTACTTCATTTTGTTTTGTTACTAAAGCAGTTATCTAATTTTTGTTTGTATTTCGTTTACGGCCTAAAATATTATTTTTCATCAAGCTGAGAGTCTTTTTTTTTTTTTTTTTTATAATGATTTCAGGTGAGGCCGAGAAAGAATACTGGAGCCGTCTTCGTGGTAATCAAGGCAAGCACCACCGAGGATTTAAGAATAAGCAAGGAAGGTACGTGGTTGGAACCAATGATGCTATGAATTTTACTTACCGTTGTTTTTATTTGGACCTTTTTTTCCCTTTATTCTGTTGGTTGCTCTTGTAAGGGTGGAACACAAATTAGTTATATTGTCATTGCAGGGGAGGATGGCATGGTAGAGGGAGCAAACATGCACGCTCTAGAGAGAATGGTTCTAGAGTTGGTCGCGCAAATAAGACTCAGAAAATTGGTGCTGCATAATTTCCATATCAACCAGCTTACTGCTTCTTGAATTCTCCGCTCATATTTTGTTTCTATGGTTCTTCTTTATTACATTACATGGTAACATTATCATTACTTGCCATATTTCTATATATATATATATTTTTTTTTTCTTTTGCGAGGTTCATATTTTACATAATGACATAGAATAGAATAATGTGTTCGATGATAGGATAAAACAATTTTTAGAATAAATAAATATATTGTTTCTCACACTTGCGTTTTTACCAGTGTAGTCAGTTGATGATGAAGCTTGTTTTAGTCCGTTGATCTGGTGAAACATACCAAAGTTCTTGGCGGTTGGGGAATTCTCTTAATTTTTCCAAACACACTTTGGAGAAATTGTTTTAGTAGGAGAATTCTTACAAATTGTCAGGAATAGTAAGTAAAGCTAAATCCTTTCGTATAAATATTTAAAATTTATTTTCAAGAATTTAATATTGTATGAATTATTTTTCAATCAAGTCTATCTTCAAAACATTTCTAGAAGAACGGTTAGAATAATGAAGAAACAATTAATTTATAATGGTCTATTTTTTTAGAATGAAGATGGTTTTTATATAATATTTTTGTAATTGAATGTTAGAAATATTTCATAACAAACGACAGTTGATTGTGTTGCGAGAAATTTAATTAAAATTGGAAGATTGAAATCTTATTTACCCAAGGAGTGTATATTAGAAATCTTCATCTTTTATATGTTGGATTATCATTTTGACATTAGGACATAGATTTGCCCAATGGATGTGATTTAAAATATTTTGTTCTTCCCAAACTCCATGTATCTTCTGAGGGATTTTAGCTTGAAGTTTTATATTTTTTTATTTATTTTATCCTTGTTCTATTTTTCGAATGATTGTGATTTGTATTCTTTTCCAAATCTTTGCAACCAAATCATGTTAAACTTCATGCATCCTTTGCAGAGTATTATAATTAAGTGCAATAACTAAACTATTTGAACTAATCCAAACTTTTAGATATATATTTAAAATTTTATCCATTAAAGATTCATAATATTAAGATTAAGACAATTTATATATCTGGGAAACATAATTTCTTTATGTTTTAAAATAAAAAATAATTTATTTTCAAATAATTTCTATAACTAAAAACTGCCAAAATCATAATATTTTATATTTGTTTTACTTTTAAATCACTTTATTTCATTAATTTTTTTTAAGGATTTTCATGAATTTCTAAAACACTTACTATTTCCTATTAAAAATATTTAATATTTCTATGAAGACTGCACAAAAAATTTATTTCGGTATAACGTAAATTAGAAAATATAAAACTTGAAGGAACTGATTTCAAACTATTTTATACTTGAAAAAGTTAAAGTATATTTACACTTTAAATTAATTACAAAAATTGTAATTTCCCTCTATAACTCTTGAATTTTATCTCATATTTTTAATATAACAGTTATATACTAGAACTATTAAATTAAGAAAAAATAATATAAAATGAGGTGTAATTTTGCTACATTAACTTCTGGAATTTATAATAGTGATTTATGAGACATAGTTAAATTTAATAAATCTAATTATATTTTTTGATAAAATTATCTAAATTAATTATATTGATTATGCAGTTTTGATAATTTCATGTTAATAATATATATTTCAAAGAAAAAGATTATATAAAAATAGATTTTACGAACATTAACTGATAGTTGAAAATGTTAACTTAGACTGTTAGATTATATTATAAGTATTTTCGTATAATTATCTGTAAAATAACACACAAATATAACTTGATAAAACTATACATATTTATACAGTATTTTTAACTGTTTTAATTTTATTAAGAAAACTGTAATTTTTAATTAATTTTTAACTCTTATAATATTTCATTTATAGGTCAATGGTTATATTTTTATTTCCAATTTTTATTTTATCGTATTGTATATTATTAATATTATACAATATCATTTCGTATTTTCAATCAAATTTAAACTAAAATAAAATAGTTCACTTGTATACAGATATTACATTTTTATTATATTAATTGTAGTAACTATTTAAATACCTAGAAAGACAGTCATTGAATCAAATTATATGGTGTATTTGAAAATATTCTTTATTTTATTTGAAACTTGCTGGTATAACGATGGAATAAACTCGACAATCACATGTGCCATATTTGTTATTTCCATGTTGCAGTCTGATGGACCAATAACACAATGTTGGTCATTATTTGCATTAACTTTTTTTTTTCTTGAATAGTAAATTTTTTTGAATAAAATGAGTATATTTTAAAATTGAGAAAATGAAAGTAAGAATGGTTATCACATGATTATTATCTTTCATAAATAACCTCTATATATTCATAAAAAATCATTACTATTTTAGGTGATTTTAAAAACTTGAATTAACTTTTTTTATAATTAATTTCATAAATTATTATTAGGCATCACTTTTTATTCTTAAATGTAATTAGTTCATTTTAACAAATTGTTATTTTAATATTTATATAATTATTATTTTTCTTAATATTTGATGATAGAGAAAATAAAATATGCATTATTTAAGCATTGAATAATATTTATAATATATTATGTTTTATTTGTTATCATTTTTTTTTGAAAATAAATTATCTAATCAATATTTATAACAATAAAGTGATAAATATGTATCTGGGTATCAATATATTCATTCTCATGAAGATAAGATAAATTTCACACTCATTAATGAAATTTTACATCAGAGATAAAAATATTTTAAATTATCATTTAAACCAAAAACATATCAAATGTATAAAAAATTTCGTAAAATGAAAAAAAAAAGGAAAAACATTGAAAGAATATAATATTTTAATGGTAGTGTGAAGGAAAAGGAGAAAAAAATGAAAAGATGAACAAGTAAACTCAGAAAATAAAAAAGAAAAACAAAAAATTGAAAAAAAAGCAAGATAATGTGACACCACCAAATAAGCCAATTTAAATAAAAAACTAATATTATTGATTTTTAAACAAATTTTAGAAGGCAATTGAATAAAAAAAATTAAAAAACATATTACCATGACATAAAATTTAGATACATTTATAAGAATTAAAAGATTTTTCCTTGAAAACATCACCCACTAAATAAAACATTAATTAATTTAAATGTGAATTTAATAAAATTTAATGATAAAATAAAACATTAATTAATGTCTATGTTCTATTTAATCCTTATATATAAGTTACAAATAAAAGAAATAAAAAGAAATCAATATTACTACTTTTAAATATTAATTATATTTTCACATAGTAAACGTTAGACCATATGTTAAAGTATGCATCATCTCTAAAAAAAAATAAGCTTAAAAGTAACTGAAATTTCATATGTTGAACTTGTTTTTTATAATTTTAACATTTATATTCAAATTTAAATTTTATTCTACTACTATCTATATTAGTTTGTAAGCAAGCGTTAACAATGTATGAGTAAAAGTAAATTAAATGTATGAGTTGTTTCAACTAATACATGACTAGTGCTATAAGTACATTAACTTTCATGAAAGGTTAGTTTGACTAATTATGCTTTGATTTTTTTATAATTATTAAATGTAAATTAAATACTACTTTATGGTGAAATAAAAACAGGACCACTCTAAATAAATAATACTAAAATAATGAGTGGCAGTGAAATTTTGAAGAAAAGA
The DNA here is from genome assembly GCA_036885675.1 of Vigna mungo. Classification (NCBI taxonomy): domain Eukaryota; kingdom Viridiplantae; phylum Streptophyta; class Magnoliopsida; order Fabales; family Fabaceae; genus Vigna; species Vigna mungo. The sequence continues at coordinate 38,989,976 of CP144699.1, read as the reverse complement.
AAAAAAAAAGGTGACAGAATAGTATATTTTTTAAAAATAAATTTATCCTGTCTTATTTTTTTTAAAATGTGTGCTAGCAGCTATGGATCCTAAGTGTCAAGATCTGCACCGTCCAGGTTTGAAAGATGTTCGAGATTTAAGCATAGGGTTTGAAACTGAAGAGTCCGCCCCTTTATGTTTGAATAGAGAGAAGAAAGACCGTTTAACTCTCTTTTCTCTTTTCCTTCTTCCATTCTTCAATTTTGGTGGTTGACGAGCATTTGCAGATCTTACTTAGCTTTCGCTCGAGCTTGGATCTGCAAATGCGCACCGTTCCGACCGCTTCCTCCGTTTTCTATCCTTATTGGATTCTGAACCTCATTGCGGTGAGTAAAATCTTCAACGGTCACATTCCATTTTGTTCGTGTGTTCCATTTCCCAACTTTGAATCGTGTTTTCTTCACTTTGATCTTGTTCGGCAATGAATTCCAGGGTTCTGTTTTGGAATATGAGGTTTTTAGCAACTTTAATTTGAATTGCTGAGTGTGAGTTTTTTAATTTTGAAATCCTATGCATGATTTTGGAAGTGGAGATTAGTCTTCTTCCACTGCGATGTTGGTACTGAATTATGTAATTGAGCCATCAGACGGTGAGGTGGATGTTGATTTTGAATATCCTTTTTGGTTGAGGAAAAATGATCTGACCTTGAAATGTTTTTACAACTCAAATTTTTACTGAAGTGTTTTATAAATCTATTTTTGGAATTTTAGTTTTTGAAAAACTTTATTTTGAATTTGAATTGCTCTCTGTTTTATTGAATTACGTGTCAATAGTTTTCATCGACCGTTATTTAGTACAGAGCTATGTAATTGAGAGATCGATATGTCAGAGGCTGACGCTTGTGATCCCAGTGGTAAATCTACGGATATGGTGATATACAGTGTTTTTTTTTTCTTTTTTTTTTGAAGATTTGAATATTGTTTCGCTAAATTGTTTGGTTTATAGCTTTTATTTTTATTTTTCGTTTTCGCTTTTAACTTCTCATGCTTTTGTTTGTTTGCAGAACTGTGTTCATGTGATTTATCAATAGAGGGAGAGACTATAATGATTTGGAGAAGCAATTGGAGAGATAATTGCAGTCCAGTGGGAATCGGGGTTAGCTGTTTTAGTTATCTTAGCAACAAACTATGGAAGGTGAGAGGACAATCCCTGCTGTAGATGGGGTGACAGATGGCGTTCAGAAAATTAGAGCTCTGCATGGGTAATTCTCAAAATCAACTTTATTTCACTACATTCTTAGACTAACAAGAGCATCTGTTCTTTTCATCTAAGACAGGCCCTTAGCATTAGCTTGATAAATGGATGTGTTTAGCCTGTTACTCTTTAGCTTGCCGCAAGGCATTTCTTGTCAATGTTTCTCACCTTTGGCACTTAACAATTGACATGTTTAGGCCTCGCACACTTGCTTGATTTTTTGGAATTATTTTTTAACAGGACCGAGGATTGGTATCTTCGCTTTCCTAACTTTTGTATGTCCAATGTAGTTCTTGCTGTTTGTCCTATCATTTCTCTTGAACAAAAGTTCACTTATAACAAAAGAAAAGATTATTAGCGCTAGGCAGTTGTTTCTATGAAGAGATGAAGTGAGTTTTTTCTCAAAATAAAATACATTTGTAGGAGGACTACTGGCCCAACCAGGCGCTCTACAAAAGGACAATGGACACCTGAAGAGGTGGGTTTCTTAGACACTTGAGACATACTCTTTTGGAATTTCGGTAACGTTTAGTTTGTGACACAAAATTTCATGTACTCAACATATCTTTTTATTGTCCACTAACGTTTTCTTTTGGCACTATAAAACCATGTAACTGGTGAAGTGAAGCAGGTTAACGCCTTTCAAATAAATTTTGCATACAAAATGTTTGTTTACTTGCACTCTTAGTTATTTTCTTATAATTTTATTCGCAGAAAAATGTAATAATACCCCGGCTTTTTTTTATACACATGAACATTTAAAATTTTAGGACTTCTGACAGTTTTTCCTTAATTTCTTATATATAATGTTTGATTGATGACTGTGTCCTGTATTATATTATTAGGGGATATTCATGTGTTTTTGTTTTTGCAGGACGAGACTTTGCGGAAGGCTGTCCAGCGTTTTAAAGGAAAGAACTGGAAAAAAATAGGTAATATTTTAGAAGCAGCATCCACTTATGTGGTGCACACTTCCAATTCTAAATAAGTAATATGAATGAATAATCAAAAGGATATCAAGGGGGACGACGGAATACGTTTCGTGGGATCGATATGTTGGTCCCCCTCGACCAGTTTTATATTTCTAATATTTTTGTGGTACATAATTTTTACAACTAATGGTTTTAAACACCTTAAGTTATGCAACTTAATTATATCAATATTTTGTTGACCTTGTTCTGATTGCCATATTTATTTGCAGCGGAGTGTTTCAAGGAAAGAACTGATGTACAATGCTTGCATAGGTGGCAGAAAGTCTTAAATCCTGAACTTGTCAAAGGTCCATGGTCTAAGGAGGTAATCTGTATTTTCCATCCCATTGCCCCAGTTGATTTTATCTGTACATGCTGGTACATATTCTGACATGATATTAGATTGTACCAATGTTCTGTTTATATGTCTAATCGGAAGTTGCTGATCCAAACTAAATGCAAACAGGAGGATGAAATCATTATTGATTTGGTGAATCGATATGGGCCCAAGAAGTGGTCTACTATCGCACAGAAGTTACCTGGACGCATTGGTAAGCAATGTCGAGAAAGGTATGCCTATTGGATTTCTATTTCTATGAGGATACAATAATAAAATATCCTGATTAAAATTTAATATTTCAAATATAGTATTTTTGTGATTATAAATGTGTTTAAGTTATCCCAACCCATAGGCTTATTGTTCCATTCTTGAATAATTATATTTCTTATATTATAAATTATATATTACATTATTATATTTTTTAAAATTAATTTATTAACTCAACATAACGATTTGTTTTGATAATGGATGAATCCAACTTCATATAAATTTTTAGATAGTCTGTTGAGTGATGTTTAAGGATTACTCAACCCTCTACTTTCAATTGACCTATTTTTGTCTCTGTCACATGGTAATGTGTTCGTGTTACATAATAAACGCTGGCGTTACTTATTTGTATTGGTTTTTCTGGTATTACAATCACTTGAGTCATGTCATAACATGCGTTAGATGGTTATTCAGGATAAGTCAGTAAAATAGATGAAAATTTAAAAAATTGATAGAGGAACATAAATACTACATTGCAATATCCTAGTATAATTAAAATAAGGAACCAAAGTTGCGCAATTACCTAAAAGACCAAGTCTTGTAAAATACTTATGTTTTTATTCAAACTATCTTCATCCTTGCTGCTTTGTATATAATTTGCGTCAGAGAATTTCAAGGATGTAGTTAATTTTTATTAATATGATTTGTATAATGTACAGGTGGCATAATCATCTTAATCCTACCATAAATAAGGAAGCATGGACCCAGGAAGAGGAGTTGGCTCTCATACGTGCGCATCAGATTTATGGGAACAAATGGGCAGAATTAGCGAAGATATTACCTGGAAGGTATATCGAGTTTTTTCCTTTACTTTGAAAGAGGATTAGATTTTTATTTTTTTGGGGTGGGGGGGTTTGCGCTGCGAGAATTCCTTGTTTCTTTCTTCAGGAAAAATGGGCCTTATACACAAACTTTCGTTATTGGGCCTTATAGCATAAAGGGGTGTTTCTTCATGCACCCCATCAAAATTTTCTCTGCATCCCATCATAGACTTCCGGAAACTATGATCCGGAATAGGAGTAGGATAAGTGTCTTCCGGAAAACAAAATTCGATTTAATGGGGTGAATAATGGGACGCAGGAATAAAAACACGTATAAAGTTGTAGTGGAACAAGTGGATGAGAAAAATAAGTCACATTTTCAGCAGAATAATAATTTTGAAAAAAATAGAGATATGTTCTTCAAGTTTGGACTATTTATTTAGGCATACATTTAGCGGCCTTCACTCCAGTTTTGGAATTGTGGTTTCGTATGTAAGTTATGGGACTGATTTCGTTGGGTTTCTTCTGACCGGAACGTTCTTCGATTTCCATGTGCGGTTGAAGTTCATTCTTCTGTTTAGCTCTAAATATTTGTAATGTGATTATGCTTTGTGGAAACAGGACAGACAATGCTATAAAAAACCATTGGAACAGTTCCGTAAAAAAGAAATTGGATTCTTACTTGGCATCAGGCTTGCTTACTCAGTTACAAAATGTACCGCTTGCTGGAAATCCGAATCAACCTATTGCTTCTGTCTCTTCGAGGGTGCAGCAGGGTGGAGAAGATAATGGTCCAAGGGGTACTGAAGGAGAGGAAGTTTCACAGTGTAGCCAGGAGTCGGCTAATGCCGGTTACTTTTCATCAGCCAGAGATATGAACAGTGTTGCTTTACGCACTGGAGAGGAATACAGGCCAAATGAAGAGCCTAGTCAAGCATCCTGTTCAGAGCCATATTACGTGTCTCTGGATGAAGTAACTGTATCCCTTCCAGACATGGCTGACCAAGAGATTTGCGTTGAACAGAAATATTCACACAACCCTGGAAATTCCAATAACGGGGAAGGCCAACTTGATTTAATTGACTTGACCAATATTTCCTCACTGGACTTTGGGCAGGAATCATCACAGTTCCAAAATGATTGCATGATGAATGTTCCGTTTCAGACTTCGGTGGGGTTAGGTGTCGCAACAACCATGCAACCGACATCTATAGACTCTGTTAAACCCGAACACATGTTGATGTCAGACGATGAATGTTGCAGAATCCTATTTTCAGAAGCAATAAGCGATGAATGTTTTTCTTCTGAAGATTATAATAAATGTGTAAATATGGTTGATTTATTAGGAGGCCCCTCATTTCTTTGTCAGTCATCATTACCTTCTGTCCCCTCAGTTGTTTCTTCTACTGGAGATAGGTTGATGTATACGGCCGAAGCCAATCAGTTGGTTGGGTCTGAGGATCAGCAGTTTGTCTCCAGAACGCAGGATAACATAATTTATGCCAGTGACTTGTCCAGTCCTCCTTGTATCCGTAGGATAGACAACACTGAAATGCAAGAGCCATCGGACGTTGTCAAAGATGATTCAAAATTGGTCCCTGTAAATAGTTTTGGCTGTGGATCAGATGCAAAGTCAACTTCATATGTGCATACAGAACAGGACACAGGTGCTCTATGTTATGAACCTCCCCGCTTCCCAAGCTTGGACATTCCTTTCTTAAGCTGTGATCTTATACAGTCAGGGGGCGATATGCAGCAAGAATTCAGTCCCCTTGGTATCCGCCAATTTATGATGTCTTCTATGAACTGTCTAACTCCTTTTAGATTATGGGACTCTCCTTCTCGGGATGATAGCCCAGATGCTTTGTTAAAAAGTGCAGCTAAAACGTTCACAAGTACACCCTCTATATTAAAGAAACGAAACCGAGATCTCTTATCTCCATTGTCGGATAAAAGAATAGACAAGAAACTTGAGATTGAAATGACATCAACCTTGATAAAAAACTTTTCCCGATTGGATGTCATGTTTGATGACAACGAGGCTCAGGGAGCAGATTTGATTCCTTCATCTTCAATGCCAAAAAGGGACTCTGGTACCTCTGTTGAAGATGATAAAGAGAATTGTGGACAAGCTGTTAAAGTGGAATCAGTTGGGGAAAAAAATAAGAATGCTATCTCGGACGACAAAAAATCTGAAAAAGATTCAGGTGATGGTAGTTATCGGGAAAAAATTAAGCAGCAACCTGTTTCTGTTGATTCTGCGATCGATAATGATGGTAGCGCTGCCGAGGAGATTGTAAGTATTGCTCTGTTGTAATAAGCTGTTATAAAAAATTTGCAAAAGCTTATGCCATTATTTTGTTTGTCAGGTCCAACAATCGTCTGGAGTTTTGGTTGAGCATGATGTGAATGACCTATTAATGCATTCACCAGATCAAGTAAATTTGAAATCAGAAAGAGTTCTTAGTTTAAGTGCGAGATCTAAAAAAAACCCATGCTCAAGGATTAATTCACCATCTGTATGGTTAAAGGAGCATGAAAGACTTTCAGTTGCCGTTACTTGTATACATTCTGTCAGTTCATCAGGCCCGGGGGAGAATTCGGGTGATCACACTGGAAATGATGGTGGTGGTCTGGAAACATGTAGCATGTAATTTTCTTCAAACTAATTGTGTTACTGCCAACTGTCCATTATTTATTTTATTAGGGTGTGTATGTGTGAGTTTTCGATCAAACTTTGATAAGGAGTGTGAGGATTTGGGTTAGGATTTAAGTACAAGAGGAAAATTTAACCCAAAAGACCAGTCTATCAGGCAGAAGAATATCTAAACTTAGTACCACATCTTAGTTTATTGTATTCAACATTGGATTCCTACACTATAGACCCGGTGGTTGTCCTTTTCTTCTTTAGGCGACTTCACTTATTGATTATGATATTCGAGTTTGCATTTTAATCCAGACTGTAAGTAACTTTTTTGGTAACTTAACCCTCATTGAAAACACCACTTGTTAGGATTGAGTACAAAAGGAGTGTCCAACCCAAAATATTAGTGCAGTAGTATAACCTCTAGGCTTAAGTACCATATCAATTTAATCCGTTAACCTTATATGATGATACTGTTGATTTTCTAAGCAGCCTAGAAAAGTTATTTCATTGCGCAGCACTTGAAAAATTCATTTATTTAGTTGTTATTTGCAATGTTTTGAACTCTAATTGGTACCATTGATATTATGCTTTCATTTTAAAATTATTCAATGTCAATTTTCAGATTTGGTGGAACACCATTTAGGAAAAGCATTGAGTCGCCTTCAGCGTGGAAATCTCCTTGGTTCATCAACACTTTTTTGTCCAGCCCCAGGATTGATACTGAAATTACAATTGAGGTACCGCTGGTTCTGTTGGATTATTTATCTTGAAGTAGATTTTATTTTCACCACAATAACAAAAAAGAGCATTTTAATAGGATTTTGGGTACTTTATGAGCCCTGGTGACAGAAGCTATGATGCAATCGGGTTGATGAAACAGATCAATGAACAGACTGCTGCTCAGTATGCCAGTGCTCATGAAATCTTAGGAAATGAAACTCCTAAGGCGTTACCTAAAGGTAAGTCCAGAAACGATGGGGATGAAGACCGGGAAGATATCGATCCTAATAATCAGCGTGGGGACTGTTCTCAGTCGGCTTCAAGTGCCTTGGTAAAGCTTAATTTATTCCTATCCTTTAATTTTTTCTTGAAAGCTGAAACATATTTTGATCTATGTTTCGCCATATGCAAGAGAACCAGAGACAACATATAGTTAGATTATAGATCTCCCAATAAAGGGAAACATAACAATCTTAGTTAAAACTATCAGAAATTTATTATGAGGGATGCGTTTTCCTGGACCGTTTTTTGAAACTGCATCGATGATTATTTAATTAAAGCTACAGCCCAAGTCTCTCCAAGCTTTTGGAGGGTGGATACTTTTCCAGTCGCAAAAGTGACAAAATCTTTGCTGTTAATTGTATTTTTCACACTTCAATTTTTAATAAAGCACGAGCTTAAGAAGATTTGAGGCATTGGAGATTTCAGGATCCCTTTCTTGTGCAACAAATCCAGGAGTTTAGTCAATTTATGGCTTAAAAGGAATTTATTTGTTTGCAGGTGGAACGACGTGTGCTTGACTTTAGTGAATGTGGAACTCCGGTCAAAGGTGATAGCAGTAAATCCTCAGCTATGAGCTTCTCAAGCCCAACTTCGTATTTGTTGAAGGGCTGTAGATAAGTTGGTCGTGAACTCAAATGCCAAAGCCTCCTGTTACTGTACCTTCATCTTCAACTATAATTTACATATAGTTTACTGTTTTTGAAATATTAATTTTTTTTATCCTGTTTATAGTGACAAGACTTGAATGCGTAATTGTAAGAAAAACAATTCTATTTCAATTTGTGACGGATCATGATTCTTAGTTTGTCACATCTATATAGTAGTCAAATACACATTCATGGATTTAGACTTCTCTACTGCAAAAATAGCTACAGATTTGTCACATTTCATTACATTCTTCTTAGTTTATATTCTCTTTGCCAAATTTCCGCTGCACCCTACATTTTCAAACAGCTACGGCGTGGAAGGAGCAAGGAAATCTCATTCTTCCTTTAAAAGAGAGCTAAAAAAGAATAATTTTTCATTGATCCTATAGTTGTGTAGTTGCTTTGTTAAAGAGGTTTGTTGGCTGGTCAAGAGTATATGATTTTTGTTGGCTGGTCAATAGTATATGATTTATGCGTGTTATGACATGAAAAATGTCTTGGATGTCACTATATAAATTAGTAAGCGACTATTGATGAACTATCTTTTATTATTCAAGAAGCCAACAAATTCAAAGGTTTTAAACACCAGAATCAACAAATGCACAAATACTAGTGTCCTAAAGTAAGGAGTAATGAAACCTGCTAAAACATAACATAAGAAAGTTCCTAAGGATAATTGAATTGAAATTAGTGGCACGTCAATCTGAATTTGGAAGTAGAAAAAACTTGACCATGAAGCAAGGTATTTTTGATATGATAACCGTAATTGTATATTGAGGAATAATCATAAATTAATTAGTCTATTAGGTTGTATGAGGATCTAATCCTTGTGTAATAATTTTGGGTTCCATAATACTATAGTACATTATTGATCATAACAAAATTGATATTGATTTTACATGATATTGAGGGACATACAAAAATGTCATAAGAATCAAAGAGTTCTATGCTGGTTGATCAATGTTGTTATCTTAATTAAAAACCAATTATTATGAATTCTTGAAAAAGAATAAACTTTCCAAGTGAGACATTCAACTTATTCTTCTCCAATGAAAAAAAGGGTATTAGCTTATTACGAGCACATTGGAGATTACCAAAGTAATTATTCATCTTGAAGGAGTGTGCTGAACTGCGTTGGTAAGTCCAACTGATGTAATCAAATGGAAGAATATTAGACTTGGATAAGATTAGCTCTACACGAGAGCAAAGCATTTAAAAATTCTAGTCTTGGCTCTCATAAAAGTACCATGTACAAAAATAACTGAAGAAATAAAAGAAATTAAATTATGACCAAATATAGAAATTTTTTGCTGTCATGTATTGAATAAAAACATTCCCAAATGAAATATAATAATTGTGCAAGTTTCATAAAAAAGTGAGAATATTTTAATAGTTACTATACCTTAATATTTCGGGTTCTGGTGTGATGTACTAAAACAAGAATGAAATAATTCGATACTGCTGAGGTATTTTTCTTTTAAAGAAAACCTTAAAAATCCAAATTATTATATTTTAAGATCAATAGAATAAAAAATCATAGAGTCCATGATCAATTATAATGATAAAATAATATCATAATATTAGTATAAATAGGATTCATGAACTTCTTATAAAAGTTTGACATTATTAATAGTTCTAATTATAAAAATTTCCTCTCTTTTTACATCAAAACCTAGAATGATAGAACTACTACTTTTCCACAATAAATACCAATGAAATTGATTCTTAACCTAACCCTATGAGATATTTACTCATGCAACATTACGTTTATTATTATTTTCACTAATCAAAACTTAGTTTATTATTATTCTGACTGATCAAAACTTAGTTCATTATTATTTTCACTAATCGAAACTTAGTTCCATATGCTAGCATCTCAAATGCATAAATATTGCCTTTAAGTCTCATGAAAGAAGGTATCATAGTTGATGTTGTCAATTATTAGACAAAAAGATGGAAGTCTTCCTGTAGGGACTACGGAGAAAGTTGAAAACTGCAGCTAGCAACATGTTTTAGACACCGCCGGTTACAGCTGCATGGATCGCATCAGCCAGATGTGGGACCGTTTTGGAACTTAGACCGGCCATACTAATCCTCCTGCAAAATAAACAGCGTATGTTACGTCATATGGAATTCCGCCATAAACAGCGTATATAAGGGTTTATGAAGTATTAGCTGATACTGTAGGCAAGATTAACCCCAATAGACAAATTATTAGCTTATTACAAAGTGCACTCAACTTTTCAACAAATATATATATTATAATGTGGATGCAAGAAAGGAAAAAAAATCATTCACATCGAAAGGAACTAATCTTGCAACAAATCTTCGAATGTTTTGCTATCGTAGCAAATGAATAATGAACCAAAAGTTTAGCAAACAATACCACTGAATATCTATGGTACTAGCGTCTCTTGCATTACAAGGATCACGGAATTTAAAAAATGTATTTGATAATGAAAAATAAATTCTGGATAAGCATATGACTGTACTAAAAATACCACTGAAAAGACAAAAGAACATATGCACGACTTGATTCTGAAAAAATTGACCGGAATAGTATTACTTAGAATACTGGGGATATGTTTGAATTTTCTCTTCGTTTTTTGCTTACCAGTTATTTTAAAGTTAAAATTCAAAAGTTTTAAAAGTAAAGCAGAAGTTGTCCGACAATTTTCATTTCTTATAATTTAAAAGAGATGACCCTGCCATATATAATAGTCTATAGACGTAGACTAGCTTCTGTGAAACGAAGCATTCAGATTCAGGTATACATCAATTTAGTTATTCATGTGTAACATTTTTTCTTCTTTATATTATCTTTTGTCAAAAAGGGTTTCAAAATGCAACCCCCCAACATGGGGGCATATTCAACTTCATGTGTATTTTACAGACACCAAAATAAAAAATACAGGGGTGTGTGCCTCCATATTTACAATTCACTGGACCATCAACACATCAAAAGAGAATGCTTATCATATTCATTTGAACTCATTCAACAGAGTCATAATAAATATAGTATCTTACCCATCAGATGTCATGTATATATGATACTCATTAGTCATGAAGGAAACTTGTTCAGCATTCAATCCTGTGAAAGTAAACATGCCAATTTGTTTGATGATGTGACTCCAATCACCAGGTGTTCCTGCCCAGTTAAAGGAAAAATAAGTACAACTGCAACATATGTTTCACAGATACAAAAGACAATACAGATTAGGGGAAGAGAGTGCTCCAGGTACATTCCAAAAAGACAAAAAAATAAAGGAATTGTAGAAGGAACTCTGTATAGGCTTACCTCTGGAGCGTAAAGCATCAAAAAGTTGTTGGCGCATACTGATAATTCGATCAGCCATTCCTTTCAACTCGATAGTCCACTCATTGAACAAATCTCTGAAAGAGAATAAAAAACCAGTGGGAACTTTTAGCACGGGAAAAAATTACCTAGCAAAAGAATGTGCAGTAGGATCTCCTCCTTGGAATTATTAAATATATAGACAACCAAAATATGTGATGACCCCATCACAATGAATAAAATCACCATCTTAGGTAAAGACAATGTTTACCAAATTCTACTTGTAAAACACATACTTGAAGAATGAACTACGTAAATACCAAAGTGGTTACACAACTACAAAATTCATTACCATTTGACTGTTCCATTTCAAGACTATCATTGGACTTATTGGCAAAAAAAAAATGCAGGACAGAATAAGATAGTCAACATTAATTTTTTTTTCTGCCTAGGTTCTCATAGGAAAGCAGAAGAATCTTGGCTCATTACCCGTCCTTGAGAATGGCAGCCACAATGGATGCACCGTGAATGGGAGGATTCGAGTACATGGGTCTAATCACGAGCTTCAGCTGGCTCTCAACCCTGCTTGCAACATCAGCTGACTTGCAGACCTAGATGGTTTTGATTATTTAAAAAAGGGGAAACTTATTAAAACACTAAAAACTGCCAGTAATCAAAGAAAAATAAAACTATAACTGTAGATTAAAAAATCAGCACTAAGGATACAAAGATTCACAAAGCAGTCAAGAAACTAATAAGATTCAAGGAGACAAAGAGCATTCACTTGTCACTAATGACAGAAATCTTATAGTCTCCATTTAATGCTTCGAAGTTCTTACAATGCTTAAGGCTCCAACACGTTCTCCATAAAGACCCAAATTCTTTGCATAACTTTGTGCCACCAGCAATTCACCCCCATCAGCAACAAACAAACGAACAGGTTGGGCATCTGCATCTAGACTGCCGCTAGCAAAACCCTTTTGAGAAAAAAAAATGACAGTTTAAAAGTATTTTTTGAACAAAGACTAGGCATCTGAAACATCGTAAATATAAATTCCTGTGCATGCATGATTCATCAATGACATTGTCAAGAAAAAGGAAGCTAGCACTAAGAGTTTGATTCTTTTTCAACCCACGTAAAACATCAGGATCCCTTTTGTTTCTACTGGACATATTTGAAATTTTAATATAAACGCAAAAGAGGCTTGCCTGATAAGCACTGTCAAAGAAAGGTAACAAAGCTTTCAATCTTATTAGCTGCCTAATCTGCTCCCATTGCTCGAGGGTTGGATCAACACCAGTTGGGTTATGTGCGCATGCATGTAGCAAAACAATAGATCCAGATGGAGCAGAACCAAGATCTTCTAGAAGTCCTATAAGGACCGGAGGGTAAAATAATATTAAATAAACTTGATGAATATGAAACTGATCATGACACAATAAGTAAAAAACACTTCACAGCTTGATACACTAATTTCCAACCTTCAAAGTCAAGCCCCCGTGTTGCTGGAGCATAGTAGCGATATGTTTTGACAGACAACCCCGCTAAGTTGAAAACCTTGTGGTGATTGCCCCAGGTTGGTGTTGGCAAGTATATAGTCCGCTGAACAGACAGGTGCAGTAAAAATTGTTAAAGTGACGTTAAATAAACTTCAGTTAAAAAGGAGAGAAAAGTCAAGAACAAAACACTTTACTTGGTGATAGTGTTTAGCCAAAAATTCACCCCCAACTCTTAATGAACCGGTCCCAGATAAGCATTGTACAGTGGTAACCCTGTTCTCTCGAATAGCAGGGCTATGACAAAAAAAGGTAAGCATAAACAATTAGGTACTGATCAGGAAAAATCTCTACAAAAAAGAAATCACTGATATTTTTTTCTATTATTAACCTGTCAGCCCCAAAAATAAGCTTAGCACTCAATTTATTAAAATCAGCAAGCCCAACAATTGGAAGATATTCCTTGTTGCGTGACCTGAAAATAGTGCAGAACAGAACATTCTAAAAAGTTCCGCATAATATCACCGGAAACGAGAAGGGAGACAGTATAGTCAGGTACTAACAAGTCATTTATGAGTAGCTGCTCAACCTTCCTCACTACATTCAAAACAAGAGGTTTTCCTTCCTGGAACAATTTAAAGTATTAGCAAAAACTCACAACTTTCCAGTAGCCAGCCAAATAATATGCACAATGACTATTTACGAATTAACTTAATCTAGTTTATCTCATTCTAAATAATGTAGTACCAGTAAGAAACAAACACAAGTGTAACAAAATATCACCCTCACCTCAGTTCGGTAAGCACCAACGCCCAAGTTGAGCTTAACTGGACTCGGATCTTTGTTATACGCAACCGTCACCTGTTTTCAAACACGCAATCAGAGTAAGCAAAACAAACCAAATAATAACAAAACTAGAAAAAAATTCGTGTGATTAGACGCCTCAGTATCAAATCACGTGCACTATCTTCAAAGGCAACGCAACACGGCATCGGCGAAACGTGCCGTGCGGCCTCGAAATTCACACGCAATCAAACACAACTACACAGCTGAAGATAACGCAACGAAACGATAAAGTTCCGCAATAATCTAAACCTAGATTCATTAAATAAAAACAAGCTCGAATGAATCACTCAAACGATGCTGTTGTATACATGTCAAGAACACGATCTCACGAATGAGAAGAACGAAACGAAGAAAGTAAAAAACGCGATCTCATATAATACGTGATCTCAGCTAATACGCGATCTCAGCTAATACGTTACAAGATCGTAATTGCGATGATTTTGAATAAATAGCGACGCGAGAAGAAAATATTACCCCGAGGATAGGATCTTCAGGCGCACGAACGAGGTGGTTGAAGACGGAATCAGAAGCAGCGGTTGGCGAAGCGGAGATGCCATCGTTAGAAGCCATTGGTTGAAGAACGCTAATGAAATGTCTGGCAAGAGTGTTGAGTCTGCGATCACAGGGAGAGGTATAAGAATCAGAGAGAGAGGTAGTTTTGAGAATAACCGGTGGGCGCATGCTGAATGCAAACTCTCTATTTTATCGGGTTTTGTTGGTCCCTGTAATAAAGTGCATGCGCGTGGGCGTAATGAATAAAAGAAAAGTATTCCCTCCACAAATTACAAAGTTGGAAATGGAAGCTGAGTTTATTTCATTTCATTTCATTTCATTCACATTTTTCTCTCACCCTCATCTGACGATTGAAGAATGAATTTGTTTTGTCTCCGCTATTACTATTATGCAACTGACAGATGATTAAAACGTTGCCATATGTGTCGTTTTGTCGGTGGGTCATTCTATCGACTTCTATTATTCAATTTTCTCGATGCAATAATAGCGTGACATTACATACCACCTTCTAAAATAAGCATTATAATAAACTAATTATTGAAAACATCACCGTACAGTGCGACAAGGTGTATTGAATTTATGGTAAGATAGGAATACTTCTTTAGTAAGATTTTCTGTACATTCGTCCTTGAAAAAAGAATGACAATGTTGGTGACACTTTCTAGACTTACACTAATGACTCTTTTTTATTTTTTTATTTAGTTGGATCTTGACTTAGTTAGTACTTTAGATGGATAAATTAAAATTATGCACATTCCTTTAGATATTATTATCTATAACTAAAACATAAAAAATTAGAATGAAAATTAAATTAAAAGATCAATTATACTGTTTTGAAATGAGTTATATTATATTAATTCAAAAATATACTACCGCGTTATAGAAGAAAAATACAGTTTGAACCTAAAAAATATTTAATGTATTTCTTAAAAGTGGAAAGAATATTAAAAAACTAAACAAAAATCATCAAGGAAATATATTTTAAGTTTACCTTTCCACATCTCACGTCAATGTGAATGTATTGTTGTGAAATGCATACACGTATGAATTTAAGTTCTATAAAAAATTTAATTGAAATCTAGAAAATTGACAATTCAACGTTGATTATTAAAAGTATAATTAAAAATATGTTGTCATACTTAAATTAGGTCAACATCGGTGACTTGTATAGAAGTGTTGGTCTTGATTGATCCTTTTTTAATCTTCTCTTTGGACTGAGTTACCAGATAAGCATTTCATTAAGTCAAACATTTGGCTCCACTTAATTTAACCTACCATTAAATATAGTTTTAAACATAGTCATTCGAACAAATAATTAACTTTTAACTCTTACATCATATTTAGTCACAGTAGTAAGTTGTTTTTTTTTATCAGAACTTTTTTTTAGATACTATTTGTCAAATCTCTCTTGTATTTTAATCCTTATATTTAGTTTTTTCTTTCTCCCTGCAATATTAAATAATTTTATTTTAATACTTATTGTTGTGTTTGGCCATAATTCTAAGGAAGAAATTAGTTTTTTAAATCTATCAATTAAATCTAACTAAATCTATCTTTTTTATTTATTAATCTCTCTCTTTTTTTTTCTATCAATATTCATTATGAATTAGAAATAATGTCGTTGTTTTCAAACTAAGAATTATATATTATTATTTATTTAATAAATATAACTAGACAAAACATTTGAAAATAAAATAAAATTCAAACAAAAGAACAAATTTTAAATATATTATTTCTTTATTTTATTTTGGTTTTCATATAATATTTTTTTAAAATTAATGTTGATAAAATTATCTTTATTTTAAATCTTGATATTTTGTTTTAATAATTATACATGACTCTAAACCAAATCAATTTATTAACCCAATTCACTTAACCACCACAATCATTTTGTTTTAATTAAACGTTTTCGTTAAAAAATTTATTCTTATATTTTATTAAAAATGAAAATATATCTCGTCAATAAATTGAACCCATTATCTTTAAAAAAAAACTAGTTTTAAACCTATATTTACATACGGAATGATTTTGATTTGTGTTTTTATTAAGTTTTGAATATAATTAACCTCAAAAATAATTTATAGGTTTAGAAAGGTAATATTTTTATCAATATATAATGTTAAATCATTATATTGTTTTTATTTTTGTAAAAAAAAATTCAAATAGATTCTCTTATTTTATTGTTCTCAAATTAGTCCATAATTTGAAAAAATGGGTGCAATCAAGCCCTAATCATTAACTACTTCAGTCAACGTTAAATAAACAGTGATTAGGCATGTTGATAAACAGTGATTAGGCATGTTGATGTGCAATTTTCAAATTATGTGGCTTAAAAACAATTTTGTGATTTTGTTTTTAAAATAGAAAAAGGGGAATATTTGAGACAAATTTTGTGCCAAATTAGGGATTCAAGTCATAGGTTCATTCACCAACTTTAGAGATTGAAAGGGAAATTAAAGAAATTAGGGTTCATTCAAGGAAATTTTTCGTCATTGTCGGGAGTTGGTTCGTTAAAATCGTAGGTTTGTTGGAACATAAGAGCATTAAAAGTCAATAAATGTTCTTCTATTACAGTTTATAATTGATTATTCAATGATTTTTGTCATGATGTGTTGTAGCATTTGTTTTGGGAAACCACATTATTAGGGTTGAGGTATGATGTGTTTAAATGTTGGGAAATAACATTTTAAATATGGGTGTGTTGTTCCACCATGTTGAAATGTGTTCATGTTGTGGTTCCCCATCTTTAAAGTCTTGTTGGAATGTCCATTTCAGTGCAGTATAAGTTTAATATGTATTTTATTTTGTCGACATATTAATATTTTATAGGTGTATCTATTTATATACTTATGTGCATGATGGATGAGAATTTTAAGGTGGTTTTCCACCATGGAGAGAAGTTTATGAGTGATGAGAAGCTGATGTATGAAGCGAAAACTTTTATCTTATCCTTTGACCCAGATATACGAAGCTACTTTTTGGTTGTCAGTGTTTTAAAAGGGATAAGGCATGTTGGATTGAAAAAGTTATGGTACACTGTAGAAGAAACTTTAATGTTGGAAGACAAGTTAAAGCTTTTTGTCTGATGATAATGGTGTGATGCATATGGTTAACATAACGAGGGTGAATGGTCAGGTTCATCTATTTGTGGTACACACGGTTTCTGAACCATAAGTTATACGAATGTTGGAATATTTGTTTGGGTTGAATTGGTTCGGTGGTCAGTAGTCCTTGTTTGCTTTGTTCTCTTTTGATCTTCAATCCTTCTTGAGAATGTCATTCACTCCGATGGGTTGTTGATGTGCAGAAGACACTCCGACACTCAAGATATAAAAAAGTCTAAATTTTATTAGGATAAAAGAGGAAAATTCTACCTAGACATCAATTGTATATTTATAGAGCTATGGCAGGCAAGCCCATTGATTAAGCATTAGTGCAGTGTATTTTTAGGCAATCAAATCCAATAATAAATAATTAATATGGTATATTTTGTAAAGAGTAATAAACAATCTGACCTATTAATTTGTGCAGTATATTTTTAGGCAATCAAACCGAATAATCAATAATCAATACCATATATTTTGTAAAGAGTAAGGCAATCTAACCTATTAATACCTGTTAATTGTCAATAAATGACAATTAATTTCGATCGATATATTTCATATAGTACAATTTTAATTAAATTTAACCTTGTAAAATATAAATTAATGTTAATTTTAATTATATTTAACTTAATAAAATAAAAATTAAATTTTTATTCTTATTTTTTGCGGGTACGGATAGTATAATACCCGCACCCGACCCGTTTATAAGCGGGTATTAAAATATCCGCTATCCGCGGGTTTTGGGAAGTAAATATCCGCGGGTATCAACTATCCGTTGCGGATTTTATCCGTGGATATCCGCGGGCACGAATTTTTTTGCCATCCCTAATGAAGTGCATACTGATAAAGAGGGTTATGAAAGGTTTGCAACATTTTTAGCACCCAATGAATGAGTGATGATTTCTACCTGTTCTTGGTCTCTTTATATAGACTTGAATGGGCTTGGACTTTGAATATTTTGTTGATAAAATCTTTTATCTTATATTTTATATCTTTCAAGTATTCAATAGATTTAATCAGTTTTTAAGAATATTTGATAGATATTTCCTATTGATATTTTCAAATTAAATTAATTATCTTTAAATATTGTCTCTGAAATTCTATTTATGTACTCCTTAATTTTTCAAAACTGCAAAAACCCCCCCTGAAATTTCCTCTAATTACACTTTAAATTAATAAAATTCTAACTTTAGCTGCACAAATAAACATTAGAATATCCAACATAATTTATGCAACTAAAAATCAAATTTTAAGCATCTTTAATTTCCAAACCTGATAAATCCAATGGTCACAAATTCATTTTAAACAAACCATTTAAGCACAATAATCTCATCAAAATTTTGAAGTTTAAAGCATAATGACAATATGCTTATAACATATATC
Organism: Vigna mungo; assembly: GCA_036885675.1. NCBI lineage: Eukaryota > Viridiplantae > Streptophyta > Magnoliopsida > Fabales > Fabaceae > Vigna > Vigna mungo. The sequence continues at coordinate 38,971,470 of CP144699.1, read as the reverse complement.
CATAAACATGTATAATGAGAATATAAATATAATAGTAATATATTATAAGTCAATTAATTTGTTAGTTTTTACTTTTTGTTTTAGTTTTATTAAAGTCACAAGCAATGACACCATTTCATCTTCCCCTGTCACTACCCCTCCTTCTACCGCCACCTTTCCTTCCCCATCTTCTCCCACATTAATCCTTTTATCCCTTCTCCCTTGAGCTTTCTCACCCCTCTTCCATATAGCTTTGAAGTTACATCTATAAGATTTATTGGAGTTTTTGCCACTCTTCTTTCACTTGTCGCGAATTGCTTCTGTTAGAGACATGAGATTGTAGTTAGGAGTGTTTGGAATTCGATATTATTATCACTCTTTTTCTTGAATTCTCCTTTTTTTAGGGTGTAAACTTGTTTAAGAAGATGAAATTTCTAGTGACTTTTCTAGGTGAATGGATGGTGGATATTGTTATGTTATTTATGGATTATTGATTTAGTGTTTTTTTCTTGGTCTTCCCATGATCCTATTATTTGAATTCTCATTTTAATGCTTGTAGCTATATAATGAGTTATCATGTTTGTCTTAATCAAACTACACTTAAAGCCTCTCTAACAATTGCATTGAATGACTAACATTGTGTATAAATGTGTGTACTATATGGTTGTATGGTCATATATCCATGTGTTAGATCGAACGACCATCACTTGACCAACTGAATAGTCAGTACCCGTGAGATTAACACCAATATGAATTAGCTTAAAACAAAACACGATTACCAATAATTGGGCAGTGATTAGGTCATCGTTAATTCAAAAGCCTACTTCAAAAACTATAAGTACAAGTTTGAAATAAAGAGGTAGGTGGTTTTGCATTTATCGTGCATTATTTATTGTAATAGCTGAACATTAACTTTGGCATCAGAGTACCTTTTGTCGATAACCTCCTAGCTAGACCGAACGAAATGAAAGACGAAAGGAGACAAAAAAGAATTTGGATACTCAACTTAGAAGATTTATAACCTCTACCCCCACAATCCGAAACAATGTGATTTTTGAAGGCTCCTCGACTTTAATTGGTGGTGATCCTAGTGTTGAGAAGAGTACTCTTGTGTTACAAGTACAACATTTACTGACCATTAAGATTGTAAATCTAGATTTTAGAATTTTAGATGGTTAACTTATTTTATTTATTTATTTTGATGGACTTGGGCAATGTTGGCTAACGTTTGTTTAATTTAACATATGGATTGGAAGATAGCTTCAATCATTGTAGAAGGGCAAGTATCTCTAGTTGTATATGTCTCTAGTGAAAAGGTTTGCTTTAAGTAAGTATTTCACTAGTTTTAAATTTTGAAAATTGATATTCCGAACGACTGAAGTTAAAAGCTCATAGGGCGTGTAAAAATCTCACAGGGTACATTAATCGTGTGTTGACTAACCGTAACTTGATTAACCAAGGGTTGACAAACTGCTAGCTAACTAAGCATGAGTTGACTAGCTGTAGGTTGACTAATCACGGTTTACTAAGTACAAGAGGACTAATTGCAGATTGACTAATCGTCAATTAACTAACCGCGGGTTTAGTAACCATCGGTTCACTGACCGGAGGTTGGTTAACTGTGAGTTGGCTAAGCACGATTTTATTAACCATCGGTTGACTATTCGCAGCTTGACTAACTTCGAGTTGACTAATCACAGTTGACCAACTGTGGGTGTTGATTAATCGCTAGTTACTAATTGCGGATTGACTAACCGTCGAATGTCAAACCCCTGGTTGTTTAATCGTTGGTTGACAAACAGTCAGTTGACTAACCATCAACCGTCGATTAGCTAACAGTCGGTTGCATAATCATCGGTTGACTAACCATCAGTAAGGATAGTTCACCGCGACTAGTTAGCTAACTAGGTTAACTAGGATTAATTACCCATTGTTAATTAACTGTAGTTAGGTTAATCATAGATAATTAACTATGGTTAATTAACCGAGAGTAGTGAACTATGGTTAGAGTTTAGCGGTTAGGGTTTAAGGTTTGGCGATTAGGGTTTAGAGGTTAAGGGTTAGGGGTTACGGTTACAGGTTAGGGATTAGGGGTTAGGGGTTGGTGGTTGCGGGTTACGTGGTTAGGGTATAGGGTATAGGGTATATGATATAGGGTATAGGGTATAGGGTTTAGGGTATAGGGTATAGGGTATAGGGTATAGGGTATAGGGTATAGGGTATAGGGTTTAGGGTATAGTGTATAGGGTATAGGGTATAGGGTATAGGGTATAGGGTATAGGGTTTAGGGTATAGGGTATAGGGTATAGGGTGGGTATAGGGTATAGGGTTTAGGGTTTAGAGGTTAGGGGTTAGGGTTTAGGGTTTAGGGTTTAGGGTTTAGGGTTTAGGGTTTAGCGTTTAGCGTTTAACGTTTAGCATTTAGAGTTTAGGGTTTAAGGTTTAGGGTAGATAGTTATGGTTAGGTCAACCGCGGTTACGTCAGCGGTGAAGTTAACCGCGTTTAGTTAACCACCGTTAGTTAACCGCGATTAGTTAGTTAACCACGATTAACCTAACCGCGGTTAGGTTAACCGAGGTTAGGTTAACCACAGAAAGTTAACCACGGTTAGTTAATCGCGGTTAACCACAGTTAGTTAACCACGGTTAGTTTATCACGGTTAAGTTAACCGTGGTTAGTTAACTACGGTTAACTGTGGTTAGGTTAACCGCAGTTAGGTTAACTGCAGTTAGGTTAACCGCAGTTAGATAAACCACGGTTAGTGAACCACAGTTAGTCAACAGCGGTTAGTCAGCCACGGCTAGTCAACCACAGTTAGTCAACTGCGGTTAGGTTAAACACGGTAAGTAACCGCGATTAGTTAACCGGGGTTAGGGTAACCGTGGTTAGTTAAGCGCGACTGACCTTGGGTTCATTAACCACCGACTTACTATTCATTGGTTGACCAGCATGGGTTGACTAACCATGCGTTGACTATCCGCGAATAGTTAACCTTGAGTAGTTAACCTCAATTAGTTAACCTCGGATCGACTAACAGCAGGTAGTTAACCTTGGATTGACTAACCACCGACTGACTAACCATTGGTTGATTAGCCATCTGTTGACTAACCGCGAATTGATCCTAACCATAATTATAATCCTAATCACACACCTAACCTTAACCCTAACACTGAACTTATCCTTAACCCTATCCCTAATCTTAACCTTAACCCTAATCATGATAAAAACTATTTAATTATCAATTTAGAAATTAATTATAATTTTTTATTCGTAATAAAAACCATTTAATAATTTTAGTTTATAAATTGATAACTATAATAAGTAATTATTTTTAGTCAATAAAATTGATAATTATTACGTATTCTTAGTTTGAAAATAACAATTTATTCTTACCACAAAGGGCACTGGGAACAAAGATTCCAAATCTTGGGTCAGATCAAGCAGAGTTCTTCGTCCACAAGCTTTTCTTTTCGAGGCTGGCTTCGATTTCGTCTTCTTGGGAGAACCTGGGCATTCTGGGACCACCGGGATTTTGTTGTCCGAGGATGTTGGAGTCGTGTAACCGTCATCATCCTTGTTTTCTGATCCCACGTACGAGGAAGGAATGTCCAGTTTGAAGGTGATGGGACACACCGGTTTCGTGCTAACGATGATGCTGTTGTGTTGGTGTTGGTTTTGCCCGTTCTTAATGGCGATCCTTGTTGTCTTGTTGCTGTTGGTGACGTTCTTGCACCGATAGGTGTTTGAGTTTGAAAAGGTGGTGATCTTCTTGGATAAAAATTTGGCACCCCTCGTTGGGTACCAATAACCCCAGTTCTGGATCGACGAAGTTGGCCCCTTTGAGATCTTTGTCAGAGAGAAAGACTTTGGGATTGGAGGATACCCCCATGAAGAAAACGAGGGGTTTGGGAGAACAAAGGATGTTCAAGAAGATCGAGGTAGATGAAAGGGGAAGGGAAGAACATAAACTAAAGTAATTAACGTAATAAGATAGCTGCTATAGGTCTAGGAAATGCAGGGAAGTGTAACAAACAGAAAAATTATGAACCACAATGCAATGTAAACATACCTTGACAATCTGACGCAAAAAGTAATCACCATAAGGTTTCGCAGGCTTGGACTCCACAACATGAATTGTGTCCTGCAGCAAATTGAAACTATGTTCAACATTTGCACGCACTATTTTAGAAACAGGAGAACTTCCAGAGTTAAACTCCTTGAGACTGAAAATCATATGAACTGTCCAATATTTATAGCATTGGTACAAAGTCAGAGAGCCAGTTCACCACTCACTATAGTCCCTTTACAGTAGTCTTATTCTTAATATACAATGAAGTAAAAACATAAAAGTTAATTAAAACACAGAGTAATATCTATCAGATTCAAACCAACAAAAAGACCATCAATGGTCTATCAGTACCATACCACTGACTCCGTAATCAAAGCTCAGACTTGAACCTTAATTAAAGACTTTGAGAGCATGTAAATGATATTATTATCAAAGAAACAAGTTTCGACTAAAAATGACAAGCATGACAATATAGCCTGGAAAATGAATCATCTTCATCTAGAATAGTCATATCATATTTGATACAATCATATTAAGAAGAATAGAGGTGATCCTTGTACACTAAGATTTGACTAATTCCAGAATTAAAAGTATATAAAGAGGATCAACTACATGCTGAGAGAAACTTAAGTCTACAATCTGGGATAAAAAGTTTGCAGAATAAACCAAATAAAAGAACACTGAACTAAAATCATACAACTCTACTATCATAGACACACTACTTTTAAACTAAAATCCTCGAAATCGTAACAAGTTTTAACTAAATGCAGAGGCAAAAACTGAACAAGGGCTTTTTGCTAATTAAGAGCTCATAGGGTTTTCAAATCGACCATTATTATACCAAACAGAATAGCAGAGTCGTGCATTCAAGGCATAACATAAAATTTACATTTAGCATAGGAGCACGAAGCAGAGGGGTGCCTTTACAAAATGTTGTAAGTGTGTAACTAACCCACTATAGCCATTCCTTTACAAGACCGTGAGGGTTATGAGCTTTTTCTTCTTCTTCTTCTCAGATACTCTTTGTTTTTCGTTTTGAGTGCCCGGCGTGAAAAGATAAAAACTTAATTTTAATAACTTTTCTAACAGACACGGTTAATTAAAGCATTAAGGTAAACGGTTAATTAAATGCTATTTTGTACGAATATTCTATTTTGATGAAAATAGGTTTCATGTTATTTTCTTGAAGTAATGAGAAATGTATTGTGAATCGTGTGGAGGCTGAAAAGAAATTACATTTAAGGGAAAAAAGTTTGTTATGCAATTAGAATCATGGATAAAGGTGAATTGAAATAAGGTTGATTATAATATAAAAGTTGGAATTGTTGTATTTTATGGATGGATTTGTAGTATGAATGAGAATGATGAATAAGAATCCAAAGATAAAGATGATGACTACTGATAGGAATGATATTGAATGTTATGATTTATTTGTAAGTGTATAAAAGTGGTCAATTCTAAAAAGAATGGTCTTATTTTTCAATATTAAGGTACATATAAAGTGAAGTTCAGAAAGTGAAATCATAATTCTAGTGAACTCACAGATTCATAAAAAATGGAATTTAGGTGATGAAAATTGAAAAAAGTTTCTATAATGAGATTTAAAACAGTAGAGCACATTTCTAGCTCTAGGTTATGGTGAATTAACCTACTGAAAGATGAAGGATTTTATACTGTTAGAATCTCACTCTTATAACATGTTTAAATTTGGTTGAAATATTATGTTCCATAATAAATAGTTAGTACACGTAACCACACTCATCAATGTATCACTTGTCTCAGACATACAGGTCCTATTGCGTCATTGGGGCATCCCTCCATGCTCGGCCTCTTACGTATCCAAATACAACAATTACAACTGAAACGCATCTCCTTTCTGGTGTAGTGATAAACCTCAAGAAAAAAGATTTGCAAAAGACCACAGATTGAGAATAACAAAGAGGTTTATGATTTCGCTCGTCGGTCAAACATATTTCGCCGCTCAAGTATTTCATAATCTATACAGTATAACTTTGTCGCTGGGGGCGGAAAAATTGAACTAATAATCATGACTTAAAACGAGTAGCCATCTGAATAACTATTAACTTCTTTAAGCCCTCCTTTGAAACAATAAATGGTTAAGTTACTTGGTTAAATAAAATAAAGTTGATGAAAGAAAATTTTAGAATTACATGTAGAAAGCTAACTACATCCTCCGCCTCAAAACAACACGCAGACTCCTCAGGGAAAACCTCGACAACGGATACTACGAAATTCTTTAAGAATCTAAAAGGCAGCAACTCAATCCAGCTTTATACCGTCCATCTCATTGATCACCCCTTCAAGCTGCAAATAAAACAGAACAAATTCTTCATGTTAATATATACAAGGGAAGTGTAGCAAACAGGAAAATTATGAACCACAATGCAATGTAAACATACCTTGACAATCTGACGCAAAAAGTAATCACCATAACGTTTCGCAGGCTTCGACTCCACAACATGAATTGTGTCCTGCAGCAAATTGAAACGATGTTCAACATTTGCAAGCACTATTTAAGATAGAAACAGGAGAACTGCCAGAGTTAAACTCCGAAAGCCTAATTTAGCTTGAGACACGGAAAATCATATGAACTGTCCAATGTTTATAGTATTGGCACAAGGTCAGGGAGTCGGTTCACCACTATAGTCCCTTTACACTAGTATTATTCTTAATATAGAGAGAAGTAAAAACATAAAAGTAATTAAAACACAGAATAATATCTATCAGTACCATACCACTGACTCCGTAATGCATATGGTGGTCAAAGCTAAGACTTGAACCTTAATTTAACAAAGACTTTCAGAGCAAGTAAATGATATTATTATCAAAGAAACAAGTTCAACTAAAAAGGACAAGCATGACAATAAGGCCTGGAAAATCTATTCACTTTCTCAAACAGCATTTAACTTCAGTGAGACAAGGATCATTCAAGAAAAAATTGCAAGCAAGCTTACCTCATCGATATAGAAATCTACATCGGCATTGGATGTAATTTTCCCATCACTATCAACAGCATGTGTCTTGTGCTTGTATGTGATCAAGATAGTCCTGCCATCCATTAGAATGGAAATACATGACTAAGCTTTTGCACAAAGCATACATATTATAAACAAAAAAATCTTGATATTCAAGGGGCAGGATGCTAAAATAATATTTTGTATAAACCTTAAGGTGGGTTCATCCACTTCCATGTAACTCGCAAGTTTTGCAAAAGAGATTGTTGAATACACTTTCAAGAAGGTCCGGACACCTGATAACAACTGCTGCTGCTTTGCTTCATAAAGGAACAGTTTTAATTGAAGTCTATAGGCATCCTGATTATAATTTACAAGAGGCTCCTCAAAACTAGGAGCTGAAGGGGTAATGAACTTAGGGCATGCATAGGAGAAGAGCTCATCATAGATAGCAAATGCCTCATCGTCATATCGCTGCATTCTAGCCATCTTTTCACCATACTTCTCCCGTAACTGAGAGTTCACAGTTTCATCAACAAGCCTGGTTTGGGGACAGAGTGAAAGACAAATTGCCAGCAAGGCATACATTTGTTCATTTTTCTTCAGTATCTGCTCATACTGGGGCGATTTCTGGTGATACTGTTTTGTCTTGAAGATGTACAAGAGAATTTTGTTAAATTCTCGAATTGCTTCCACATATCTGTAAAAAAGGTAATTGATTAGGTCCTGTAATGAAATAAATAAGGGACAATTATAACATGAAACACAATTTTGTGGGATAGAATACTTCAACAGACACATAAAATCTTCAAAAATGTTTTTTTTTAAATCAATCATTATTTTATGCGAATAGCATGTGTACTATTTTCCACTTGTGACGAACTTCATCAAAATAAGTTATTAGGGGTGTATTGAAATATTATTTACTATGATCAGATAAAAACTTGCATGTTCATGGCACTCCAGAATACATGAGTATTTTCCAATTTTTAATAACCTTCAGACACTCAATTGGACTTCAGAAACTAAAAATTAAGACAAAAAGACAAACTCCAAACCACACATGTTATAAAATCATGATTTGAATGATTCACATTGGGTTCGCAAAAAGATCATATACATTTTTTATATGAATAAAAAAACCAACCCATTTCCATTAAGTGATAGTAAAAGAAAGTTTTAATTTAATCAATTTAAATTGCATGATCCACAAATAATTAGAAAATTAAATAAATGAATAAAATAATTCAAAATAACAGAGAGATTAATGAAGTCAAACACCAACACTATCAACCTACAATAGCAAAAGAAGGTAATTCAATCAATAGGTAATGCATACAGGGTAAAGTGCCTGAAATGGATTAGAATCTTTAGATGGTAAAGTCCATTCACTGTCTTTCACAAGCAAAGACCAGAGACATTCACTGTGTTTGATCACAGATGGCAAAATCAACAAGCATTGTTCAAGCACCAAAAAAAATCTAAAGAACATGGTCAAACTCTCAGTTCATGAACTCCGTGTGGTTAAAGAACATAGTGATATCAATAGAGTCACAAAACAAAAGTATTACCTGCGGAGCATGAGATTGGCAAAACCATAGTGATAAATGGTGGTGATGTGACTCCCAATAACACTGGTATAAACCCCTTGCTGACTAATATCAATAGGAAGCAAACACTTAATCCCAGTATGATAATCCCCCAGCAAGCAATGAACCCTAAGCAACCCCACCATACTAAAATACCCCAGCACCTTCAACACATTACTCCCCCCATTGTAATCATACCCATCCGTGGCAGTAAACTGTTCGAGCCCCTCCTTCTCCTGCTCCAGAATCTGAATAATGGTACTCTTCTCCACCAGCGCCTGAAGGAAGTTCAAAACCCCATACACATTCCAGGCCTGGTCGAACTGGCGCAAGAGCGCGATCTCCTGTTCGGTCTTGTTCTTCATCTTGGCACGGTATTGGCAGAAGCTCTGGAACTGGTAGACGAACTCGTCGACCATGTCCCACAGCCACTGGTTGGGGAGCTGCATGTTTACGACACCGTGGAGGACCACCTGGAAAAGGCTGCAGTAGTTGTCCCAGGAGTCGATGCGCTGGCGGAGCGTGGGCGTGAGGCGCGCGTAGAGGTGGCGGAACCACATCTCGCGGTAGAGGAGGCAAAAAACGTGGTCGTTATCCACGTAATGCGCCACGGCGTCCACGGAGGGCCACGGCGTGTCCTTGAAGAGCCGCTCCGACAGGGTCTGGAACGAACTCTCGTACATCTGGTGGATCTCGTACACGTTCTTCTCGCGGATGTGACGGTACAGGTGAACGACGAACGATTTCACAGAGTCCGGGACGAAGTTCGGGTCGTACCCGAGCTCCTGCGTTTGTGGGCGCTCTTCGTAGTCCTGGTTCGCCATGCTTGGAACAGGGTTTGGTAAGGAAGACAGCTACCGCGACAGAGCTAGGTTAGGGTTTGGGCACTCGCAGTGAAGGGGAAGCTGAATATTATGTTAAGGAGTTTTCTTTTTACGAAAAAAATAATAATATTAGAAATGAAAGAGTTTCGCCAACATATATTAATGTTATTAAGGCCCGCCAAAAGGTATTGGGCTTACCTTATCTCAATCTTAATACCCACCATCGATCGAGTCATGCCATTTCATTAATTAGATAAGAAAAAAGTATATGTGTGTTAAAAAGTATATTTTAATAGAAAAGTATATATAAAGGTAAGGAAAATTAAGAGTGAAAATGTCTATCATATAGTATGTGTATTATTACATTATAGTTTATTATATGCCATAATGATGGAGAAAATAAACCCCAAATATCTGTTGCACGGATTATAGTATGTGTATCACTTCTCAACATAAAATTATTGTGTTGCTTTTGAAAGGAGAAAATTAAGATGAAAAACCATGACATATTAGCTATTATATGACGTTAACTTTTCTATATTAATTTAATAAAATCTCACAATCCCTTTTATGTATAACATATACGCATATGGATATTCACTTTTTTTTTATGATAACAAAAAATAATTATTATTGTAATTATAAAAGAAATTTAAAAAAATACCCAAAGGATAAAATTGGAAACCAAATGTGTACATCAAGAGTCTCTTTGTACAATAGTATAGATTTTATAGTTTATTACTTTAATTTCAAAATTTAATTGTTAAATAAATTTATTCTCAGTTATCATTATAAAAAAAACATAAGTGTTATTCTAAAGTCGGATAGAGCAAGTTTTACGTTTTTGTTAATTAATTTATATATAGTAAACTAAATATGAGAAATGCTAATATATCACTATGATCTCTTATTTTAAAAATTGTTTACCTTTCATGAGAAGTCAGCTAATATATAATGTTCATGCTTCGGGTTGGTTTTACACGGATTTCTTTCTTGCAAAGCAATTTTGAGAGATAAAATTCACAAACAAAATTGTAATCAAACTAAAAAATAGGCCTCCATAGAGAAGATCAGTGAGCTGTTCAGCAAATATTTTGTAGTCCACCTAAGTAAAGTCAAAGCTTGGTCATTCCCGATTTAGTAATTATTCACAGACTAAACTACAGACTACCAACTCGACCAGACGAAATGGTAGTTCAAAGTTCAACATCAAATTCACACTCCTTTAATCAACATTTTTTTTGTCATATGATACATGTAAACATTTTTTGTCCAAAACTGCTTTCCACACCATACAGCATTCTTTAAGGCATGAAGGCTGGAAAAGATGATATCGAGTTCAGACTCTTTGCCTGTTTGAGTTAGAACGTATGGCACTGGCACGAGGTGCCTCATCATAGCTGTCAGCTTCGTCTTCTTCGTCAGAAGAAAGAAGGGATGGACCCATCCATGCTTTAAACCCTTCATTTACACGCCTTTCCACCTCTGGGGTAACTTCCAGGGGATTCGTTTCCAACATTTCCAGCCCCAGATTTCGACCACTTAAATTTCCCTCGTCGAGAATTGTGGCCGCCTTTCTCCTCAAGAAGAAAGCAGTGCCCCCATATAGTACAACCAATCCCCACGATGAAATTTCATAGCACCAAAACAGAGGTTTAGAACAGTTGCTCATCATTGTCAAGAGGCTTGAACCAAGAAACAAGGCAAGAAGACCAAAGATGATAGCAAATATAAGGTTTAAGATGGACAGACATCGTACCCCACCTGTTGGTTATCCAAAGAAAACAAAAAACTAAGTCAATTTGGGCCGATAAAATACTCAAGCATTAGAATGATCCACCAAAATTTGAGAGCGTCGCAAAGGAAAGACCATTGATACAGAAGAGATCATACCCCTTCTTGAAGCACAAAAATTATTTTCAACCACCTTCAAGCATCCATGCCTTGTTGGAGCAGAATATGCAACAGCCATGCCTGCAAAAACAATTGTCATAATTAAAACAAGGCATAACACAAAACTATATTGTCCATAATTATGGCACAAAGCTTTCGAAACTAACAAGACAAGTCATTTAACCCAAAAACAGTAATTGAAACAAAATAATGCATCAAGAACAATGAAATGGGTATTTATCCAACACATGTTTCCAAAAACAAAAACGGACAATATTTCATTGCACTTTTTATCACTTCAGTTTGAACTATGTCTGATGTTGGTCCTCCTAATTTTGTTGGAGCCAATTAAATATCTCTATTTTGAATTTTCAAATAGCTCCCTAAACTAGTTTTTATTAGGTCTTCACATGTAACTTTTTTTTAATTGAATTTCTAAAACCAGCACTGTCATTTTGTGTAAGTTTTATCCAGCCAAAAAACAACCAGTGACACACTTTTAGATCAGGAACCCAATTAAGAAATAGTTCAGGGGTCTGTTTGAAATTCGCAAATATAGCTCAGGACATACTAAATAATTGACCCTTTTTTAAAAGTAAGCAAATTTGTTTCTCTATTCAACTTCTTTTATAACCAAAACCCTCAAATGATCCTGTTCGACTCAAAATCTTAATAAAATGAATTGGCCAAATTGTCTTTTGCTCAAAACTCACCAACCAAAACATCAGATTTCACCAAAAAATACTCCAAATTATCTCTCTTCAAAATCTACTCTCTTATCTTTCAAAATCCTTCCAATTTTATCAAATGTGTACTGAATTTTAAAAGTAACTTATATCCCTAATCCTTATCTATCCCCACATATTTGGACAAAATAAGACCTAGTTTGTCAAAATAAATGTGCAATAAAGCCTAAATATTATACCACAATCAAAGAATAGATGAATTATAAATAAAAATCTTACAATGCAGTTAAAAACATGTTTTGCATTAAGAGGGAGGATGTACGATGTAGGGTCAGAACACTCTTTTAACACACAAACCATTGACTTATATAAATAGAACATCATGAATTCCAAAATAGAGGCAAAAGAGGTCATAAGTCCTGCAAAAAACCTAGGCTAAAGAAATGAAATATATTTCAAAACGTCACTATCTGTGACTGACATTCATCCAACATCATTTAACAAATTTGTAAAAAGAATCCCCATGGTGAGATCTGTGGCATCATCTAGAATTTCAGTGAAACAGTTCGGGGTTGAATGGAAAATAGAAATACTGTACCAGAGTAATTGATAACGTTTGCACAACTACTGGATTCCCAATTTTGTAAAGTTTTCTTAAGTTTATAACAGAAAGCATTGACTTACATGAGTCAAACTGTAAAATTGTGTTGTAGAATCAAGATTTAATAATGTAGATTTACTCTAACAAGATGCCAGAAGAAATTTTAGAACAAGTGATCTACTTCCCCAGTACTCCCCTCTAGAATGCAGAAATGCATACATTCCAATCATCAACGAGCCAATGGTCCCATTGATCATATTAAACTTACTGAAAATAACCCACGTGTTACATCAATGCCCATAGATACTCCTCAAATTTTAGCGAGCATAAATCAAATAAGTCAATTGTAACAACAAAATCATTTCCTTCCATATCACAGTAGGGAGAACAATCCAACAGCACTGAAGTATTTACTTCTCAATTCGAGAGGCACCACAACCCATGTGACCTAAGACTTCTGTCTCTCTATCCCTTAATCTTTTATTGACACTCTAAGAATTTATGTTTAAAAACTAACTCAATTCTATAAAATCAGTTTGTTCATTAAGGTTTGCTTAATCTTTATAAGATGTATTCAAGTCATATCTAATAATCAAAGTTGAAATTAAAGAAAACCCTAAAGAGGCTGCAATTAGTGAAGAATTAAAATGACTGCAATCAAGATTATTTTCCAACGGACACCAACCATCTTGGTTCCATTTCTTATGATTTTAGTTCAATTTCAAGGCTATTTCCTCCCAGCCATGAGATGCTAGAAGAAGTTTATTTCCTGATCAACCCCCTAGAGATTTCTTGTTTTACGGCAATCGTGAATTGCACTTCCTGCATAAAAGGCAAAATCTACAGTTGAACTCCCGCGGTGATTCTCTAAAAAATATTTCCAGCGGCCCCGTTCTTGAAACCCTTTAACGCCAAAAATGTTCTCTCAATCATTATATTATAGCCATAAATGTTTTTGACATCAAACTTAGTATCATATAAGACGCCAACAAAGTGGCATTAGACACCTGTATCTATTTAACGAAACAAAACAAACACCAATAACAATCTTCAAAAATCGTGCACCAATCACTTGACAACAATCAGAAAACCTTCACCAAAGGCAACATAGAAATCCAATTTCTTACCGGCAACGAGATACACAACCGAGAGCGCAAAAACGATCGTTGAAGGAATGAACACAACCATCCAGTAATAATCAGCAATTTCCTGGTCCGTGAGATAGAAACCACCGGGAAACCGATCCGAATCGGAATCACCTTTCATCCCTATCTGTATAGATTGAAGCCTCCGATCGACACATAACGCTCTCTTCCCATCGCTACTCGGAAACACGATTTTCAAACTGATAACCGTGGACACGAATATAGCAAGTCCGATGGCAACTACGGAAGCCACAGTCACAGGTCTCTGAAGCTTGCCCCACGCTTTCTCTTCTTCCCTAAGGCTCTCGTACTCGCGCTTCGGCATGAACGCCTGGCGAAGTGCGTCGCCGATGATCGCCATTGTCGGAAGTAGCAAAAATCAAAATGACATGGATATGCAGAATTAGGGTTTGGACGGTGTTCCGAGATCGACTTCTCGAAACCCTAACACGCTGCTCCGATTAATCAATCAATTATGCTTTAGTAAATAATATGTGGCTTCAAAGAAATGGGATTTGGAAGATGGTAAAGAGAAGCTCAAAATAGTGACACTGATAGAAACTTGTAGTAACTGCGAGCTTAGGTTTTGAATCGTGAATTAACAGAATAGAAGTTGAAACTAAACGTGAAAAAGATGATAAAGATTTTTCGATTTCGGTGCTCTTGGAAATTCTTTAATTTCTTGAAATACTTTTTATTTTTTTAGGTGACGATGACGAAGTTGCTTTCAGAATTCGCTGCCCTGAAGGCAAGGCTAAACTTCTTTTTTTTTTCGAAAATCATTATACTTTAATTTATAGTTCTTTTAGTTACACTGTCATCTTGTCCTAATTATTAAGTTTGAATTTATAACGATATTCTAAAAATCATATTTAATCACTTGTATTAATCAATAATATACCTTTTTACATATCATAAAACCGTAACTTTTAATTAGTTGTTATTCTAAACATTTTGTATAAAAAACGTTTTACTAAGCTTGTCAACAATTCTGACATATTTTTGACAAAGGGTTAATTCATAACTTCTCAGTGTATGATAGATTATCTTTGATCTTTCAATACAAAGTTAAGTGACTCACTCTTTCAATATATATATATATATATATATATATATATATATATATATATATATATATATATATATATATATATATATATATATATATATATATATATATATATATATTAGTAAAATAATGTTTTTTTAATAATTTTAAAATATAATTATTATTTTGTAAAATAAACTAAACTCATTAAGATTGGTAGTTAAATGGGCTCGTTAAAAAGTTAGTCTGATTTATATGTTTTTCAAGTCAACATATCAACAGGTTTGTTTTAATCTACCCATAAATTGATTTTTATGGTTGTATTACCAATAATAACAGTGTAGGAATATAAGTATCATCATCATTATATGATACTATTCAAAATATAATGAGACGTAATTTGACAATGTATATGTTTACAAAAAAAAAAATTGTAACAATATATTTATATTCATATACTTTCACATTGAATTCCCACATATAATATTGTTGATTATATATATAATCTTGTTTCCAATTCATATTATAAATCAATTCATACTCCAGAATAAATAATAAAAACCAATCATTTAAATACTCATACATTACACACACTTTAAGAAAATATGTAAAAAACTTAGTTGAAAAAAATGATATTCAGTTCGCTCAGCTAAAAGTGTCTGTCAGTCCACTCGCTCAACGCATCAAGACTCGTTCAGCGAAAACACAAACAGTGGGCTCTGCTCGTGACAACTCTCACTCAGATAGAAGTGTTATGCTCGCTCAACAGACACACACTCACTTAGCGAAACTGCATAATTTTGCAGCATCAAATATGCTAAATTTGCACTCCTCAACCCCTCATGACCCATCCTATGCATCTTTTCCAACTTTTAACACCCCTAGATTGTATTTTAAACTAAAATTAACCTAACTAAACATATCTAAACCAACCTAAACTCGTTTTAAACTAATTAACCACAATATTTCAATCTAAAATTAACCAAAACCTCACTTTAGAGACCCAGATTGAATTCCACCAATTATAGCTTGTTTTTAAACAACTTAAGGGCTTCAACAAGTCGTAGATGACTTACTAACACTCTCTTAAATGAGCATTTAGACACAGAACATGGAATTCAAAATCTCACTAGTTCAAACCTTCAAAATACACTTAAACAACTTTGCAATTACTCCCAAAATGACTATCACTCAATTCTAACACACATCAACTAATTCTCATCCCAAACAAGTTATAAATGACCAAAATAACATGTTTTAACCACTTATTCTCACCTTAGACCGTTAATTCTAAAATTCACCTATCAAACCTCCATTTTTACTATAGAAAACCATTTATAACTTATTTAAAATCATTTCTTCTCAACTTCCTACCCAAATTGATACCATCAAGCATTTCAATAGAAACATTCATGAAAATTAGTAAATTCCAAATGAGCACAACAAGGTACACTACATCATTCAACCAATTTCCATCATTTCAAACATTTAATACTTAATAACAATCATTTTTAACACCACCAACAACATACATTAGTTATACACACAATAAATAGGAATTCATACATCATAATTTAACTAAGATAAGCATTAATTTCCCTTACCTCTCAAAGAAACTGCCTAACTTTAATAACGCTTCGCCGATTACTTGAACCACAAGGAATACCTAGACGAACCTACTAAATACCAAATTGAAAACGGACAGAGTCCTTGAAACTCTAGATGATCCAAGAATGAGTAGGAAAAACATTATTACACATGCAACAGTACAATATTCCTCTAAAACAAATTTGGGAGCGAAAAGGAAAAAAGGAGTTGAAACTTACTTCTTTATTGAAGAAACTGATCAGGTAGAAACGTAGACCTCATTGTCATGGTCGATTAGGTACCTCCCAATTGTCAAAGAGGTGACTCAGGAGTCAGAACTCTTAGAGAAAAGGTAATGAAATCTAGAAAGTGATTTATAGAGAGATGATATATTTTTAAATAATTGTTACCAATAAGGAGCATTGGTGTCTTGAAGTTACTGTGAAGTTTTAATGATGATAAAAGCTGAAGAATTAAAGACTCTAAGTGCATCTTTGTTAAACGCATTTTGTAGAAACAAATGTATAGGATAAATTGTAATTATGTAAAAACTCTTAGAAGTTTTCGTATTTAGTGAGTCATCGCGTAAATAATCGATTATTGCACAAAATAATCGGTTATCCCTGTTTGATTTAATATTGCCCAAGTCGTTGGAATAATCGATTATTCCTTTGGATAATCAATTATTACATTTTGAAAACCCCATAACGGACACAAATAATCGATTATCACTTACGATAATAGATTATTTATGGCAGTTGGGAAATGTCTTTTCAGTTTCTAACCCTAGGCTTATAAATAGGTTTTTCCACAACTCTTAGAACTTAACTTTTCATTTGAGAGTATTAGAGCTTTGTGCCTAAGGAAAGCTCTTTATGAGTGAAAAGAATCTATGTCATTTTGAGAATACAGTTTGTATGAGGAAGTTCTCAAAGTGATAGAGTGCTCTTGCCTGGTCTTGTGACTAGGAGAAGCTCGCGCTTTGTGTATCAAAGGTCGGAGCGGTTCTTTTCACATTGGCAGAGTTGTTGCTTCCGGTTAGTGCGTCGAAGGAAGCTCTTCTAGTTCGTTTGTCGAAGGAAGGTATTTTCTATCCTTTACTCATTTCATTATCTTGTAATCTGTACGACTATATTTTTATTGAAAAAGGTTAATCACTCTTTATAGTGATTAACAACTGGACGTAGAATCTTTTGATTCGAACCAACATCTGTGTGATTTTTCTCTTCCCTACATTCTTTAAACTTTTAGCATTCCAACTGTTCGATAAAAGTTCTCTTAGAAAATCAATTTTTAAAATGGACCATTGTAACTTGAGTTTTGACCAAACACGTTTTCCGCTTTATAAATTTTATTCCGTTGCACGACTCTATAACGGATACCGATTGTTTCTTTTTCTACAATTGGTATCGGAGCTTGCTGTTATAGTTTTTCAAATTTTTCGAAAATGGGCGATCATAACCAGGTTTATCCTGAGGGTGTTTCTATTGATAAACCTCCTTTGTTTACGGGGGAAATTATGCGTTTTGGAAAATAAGAATGCAAATATTTTTAGAGTTAATTGACAGGGGTGTTTGGGAAGTTGTTTTGAATGGTCCTTTTATTCCTACTATAAATTTGAATGGTGTAGAGCAAGAAAAACCATATTTGCAATGAACTGCTGAAGAAAATAGAAGAGCCCAATTTGATATTAAGGCTCGCAATATAATATCCTCTGCTTTGGTATTAGATGAATTTTACAGGATTTCAGTGTGCAAAACGGCTCAGGAGATGTGGGAAGATCTTCAAGTAACCCATGAAGGAACCGACGATATGAAATGTCCTAGGAAGAACACCCTGATACAGGAGTATGAAATGTTCAGAATGCAATAGGGTGAAACCATCGCTGATGTGCAAAAACGCTTCACATATATTGTCAACCATCTTTTTGGTTTAGGTAAGAAATTTGACACTGACGAATTAAATGTTAAAATTTTGAAATCTTTGAATAGGACGATTGTTAGCGGAATGGCAAATGTACCATATCGTATCAAGTAATAAAAATGGTAAAACCCATTATCGTTCTTCCCATGAGACTCGAAAGGCCTTATCGTTTGTGTGAACCAAAATCGTAAGACTTGTGAAATAAAAATAATTGATGTGGTGAATGCAAAGACAGAAAATAAACATGCAATGTGTTGATTCAATTGACGAAAATAGTATGAATGAACGGAGTTATTGGGGGTTTACAATTTCATCTAATCTGCTCTCTCTTATTTACTCCTCTTGTTTAAATAGCATTATTATCTAATTGCATGCAAACTTTCTTGGCCTCCCCTTAACCCGATCCCTCGGCGAAAATGGCCTATTACAAATTACCGGCTTGCTATCCCTAGCCTCCCCTAGCAACTAGCAACGCATTACAAACAGAAGCAAATACAATTGATCGTCCTACCCCCTATCCCTTGGTGGTATTGCTTAACCAAGAAAATTCTCACCATTTCGTGACATTACTGTACATCCCCGTATCAATAAAGGTAGATATCAGTTACCGAATGAGTTAAACGATAAAGGCATTAAGCACAGTATGAGAATCCAACAATTGATAATAAACGCATATGAAAATCATATAATTCAGACAAGAGTTTCAATAAAAGAGAGTATCAAAAGATTACATTGTTCCCCCAACAACAAAAGGGTTTAGTTCACCATTGTCATGGTGAACCAAGATGAAAATAATGGAAGATATGGAAAGCAAAACCTAAAAAGATGAAAAGGAGCCTAAACATCCAAGAGATCCTCTCCAAAGAGTGCAAAGTAGGTATGGCCGCCCTCCTTTGTCAAAAGAATATGATTGAAGTCGCGCTAGGGCTATTTATAGCTGAAGAACGCAACAGAAAACAGGCCCGAACCCAACAGGCAACCGCTCGACGTCATACTTATGCCTCCCGGCGGTTTGCCTCAATGCCGCAAAACCGCCCGGCGTCAAGGGTCCACCGCCCGGCGGTTTGCCTCGTACCGCAAATCCGCTAGGCGTCGTTGCCTTGGTGCAACTCCTCGCATTTGGCCGCCCAGCGGTGCAATTCTGCCGCTGGGCGGTTTTTAGACTCTTCTTTTCTTGATTTTCTTCCTCTATCTTGAGTCTAAGGCCTTCTTCTTCACCTCCATTCTTTACTTCTATCAAAATTGCTGCAAAACAATGCAAAACAAGCATAATATCGCTAAAAACAGCTTTTGACTCTCTACTGACTCATTTATTGAGTTTTGTTTGATTTCAAGCTCATTCTAAGCAGTAAATGGAGTAATTTGATCTAAAATAGCACATGAAAATAACGGTTTTTCAACCGCTATCAACGATAACCAAAGGTTACTACAATAACTGAGTCTCAATACTTGACGTCTATGCCTATGGCTGTGCTTTTTGGAAAATTGAGAGAGCACGAGCTCGAGTTAAATAGAGTGAGTGCCGAGGAAGCCCACGGAAAGAAGAAAACTTTGGCCTTCAAAACTGAAAATTCAAAAGGCACGAGTTCAGAAAAAGATGAGGAATCTGAAGATGAAGACTCGGACGACGAAAATATGATTCACATTTTGTTCTTTGAAATTAGGGTTTTATTTGTTCTTTGATTTTGGGGGTTTCTTTTGTACGTTTTGATTCACATTTTTGGAGTTCGTTTCTTGATTTTTTTCCCTGTTGATTGGGGACGCGATTTTAGGGTTATGATTTGAATGAGTGTTTTGAGTTTTTTTTTTTTTTTTAGTTCGTTGATGCAGATTGGATTTTTGAAGACCTTGGTGGTTATCGCGGTTTGGAGATTTATGTGATTGCGTCCGTTTTCGAAATTTTGGTTTAGGGTTCTGGTCTGCGTTCTCTTAGAAACTCTATATCTCTCTGTTTCATTGAATAAATTGAGACTTCAGTTACTGGATTTTTCTTTAACTTGTTTAAAAATTACATTGTGTCTTTTTAATATGTAGCAAATATATTAAATTCTTCTCTTTAACTTGTAATTTAATTTAAATCTTATTTAAAAAATTACAAAATATATTTTTTAAATATTTATGGGTTGAAAACGGGTATTGAACGGGTATCCGCGGGTTGAAAAAAATCTGCGGATTTTTTTTATGCGAATATCTAGCAGGTAACAGGTCGGGTTGTGGGTAAAATTTTTTGTATGCGGGTCGAGTTGCGGGTAAACACTATCCGTGCCCAACTCGATCCGTTGTCATCCTTAGACCCATGGATGAACTCATTTGGTCTAGACTAAACGTCAAAGTCCATTAGTTTTAGAGTGAAAATCGAATCGAGTTGTCCCATGTCAAAGATGAAGATAAGTAAGTCTGAGTTAAAGATTGAAACCAAAAATCAAGACTTGTCGACGACCCAAATTGAAAAAGGAGACGAGTTCGTTAGGTCAGAGGTCGAGTTAGTTGTTTTGACTCAAAGCTAAAGAACGAGACGAGTTTGTCTAAACTGAAAGTTGTGAGTAACTAAATTAGACAAAAGGTTGAAACAAGTTCATTAGTTGAAGGTCGAGATAACTCTTATTGAATCGAGATTCAAACATGGACAACTTAGATCGAAAGATAAGAACAAGTTCATTAGTTGAAGGTGGATATAACTCTTATTGAATTGATATTCAAACGAACATGATCAACTTAAACCGAAGGATAAAACCATTTGGCCTATAACCCGGAAAAACTAATTAATTTAAATTAAGAATTGAGACAAATTACCATGAAAGTTGAGATTAATTGATTTAATCAAAAGTCTATATCAATTGATATCAAAATAAACTAACTCATATTAAAGGATAAAGTCTAAGTAGATCTAAATATTTTTAAAACATACATTTGTCTTGAAAAAAAATTAAATTGTTTTATTCAACACAATAAAATTAAAATTTAAAATATTTTAATTATTTTATTCAAACAAAGTATTTCAAATTAAAGAAAATTTAATTATAATTAATCTAAATATTATATATTTAAAACTTTAAAATTATTCAAATTCACCATCGAAAAAATCTCATAAAACTTGATTAAAAAGAGAAATACAAGTATGCACAGAAGTAAATTGTTAATTAATAAAAATATAAAATATTCTCATTTGCATGTCCCGAAAAGGTTTATCTTCACTATTTTTGAAAATATATTGTGACAATATATGTACAGTTTATTATATAAAAGAATATAAATTTATATATAAGATAAATACAATTCATCATATGCAATGGTTTTTTTATGCCATAGAGAATATCCGTTTGGGGTGACTATTGTTTAAGCTGTTTTGCCTTGAAAAAAGTGATCTATTACTTGTTTCTTCTAAGCAAAATTTTATAGTTGTTTCTTCTAAGCAAAATTTTATAGTTTGTCTCTTCTTAATTTTTATTAACCATGAAAGTTGCCCTAATAATACAAGTAATTGATTTTTTAATTCTATTGATTTTAGATACAGTTTCTTCAAGATAACTGACATTTTTTTATTATAGGCACAATAATAATATTTTATGTTTAGAAGTTTATTGACTAATATCAACAATATCAAGGAATGTAGCATGAATGTTACATTATTGAAAAAAAATTACATTATTGTGAGAAATTATTTTAAATTAACATATATTTTTCATTTAAGCTGTTGGATGTTGACTTTGTAAGGGATATGAATTTTTAATTTAAAGCATGAATTATAAAATATATTTATTATGATGAGCTGTGATTATGACTCATTTGATAATCACATTACTATGAATAAATGTTAGTACTAGTAAATATCTAGATATAAATGAGACATATTCATATTATTTATGAATAAGATTCTTACACCAGTATAGTGTTATTAACTTTTGTAAAGAAAAATTCCTATAGAAACTATACAAGATAAAATGCAAACATACAGCAAATAAAATCTAAATAACTGCATAAACCATGATTTATTTCTATTATATTATATTTCATTTGGATGATTCTCGTATCACTATCCATTGGTTATATCAATGGATTGTTGTGTATTAAAAAACTATCGGAATCGAGTATTTAGTTTATAATTATTTTTTAATAATAATAATAATATTTGTTGTCACTATAACTAAACTCACTTACACACCTGTCCTTAACTTACAAATACTTATTTTCATAGGAAAGATTTAAGAGAATTTTGTTAAATTATGACTGAACCAAACCAAAATAAAATGAGTTTTTATATAATTTAATATTAACTTATTTTGTTGAAATTAATCTCGTATAATTTATTTGAAATTTGATTTTAAATTAATGGTAAGTCATTTTTATAATTTGACTTTAACCTTTTGGTTATTTTTTATTATAATTATTTGAGATTGTATACAAACATATTAAATTAACATAAGAAGTAATAAAAAGTTACTACAAACCATACATTGTAAATAGAACATATAAATAATTGCTAGCAACAAATAGAAATATAATTTATTTAATTAAATTGTATTTTGATGGAAAATATTATATAAAGTTTACTATATCCGTAAGCAACCAATACTTATAATTTGTATTTTTGTAAATATTAGAAAAAATATGAATATGTTAATGCATTA
Organism: Vigna mungo; assembly: GCA_036885675.1. Lineage (NCBI taxonomy): Eukaryota > Viridiplantae > Streptophyta > Magnoliopsida > Fabales > Fabaceae > Vigna > Vigna mungo. Next base: position 38,948,522 of record CP144699.1, on the reverse strand, counting down.
TATGTACGAAAATGTTCTGCTATTAATCGTGATCAAATAATTCTGATGGAGTGAAATGCAAGAATTATTATAAACTCTTTTTACTTGATTTTGTATTAATTATTATATTATATAATAATATAAAATATACAAGGTCTGACTAAATTTTGGAGAAAGAATAAAGGAAATTATTATGTATAAGTACTAATGTAGTTATTTCATATATCTTAATAAAAAAGTGTTATCTAATTGAGATTAATGGAACTTTATATTATGAAAAAAAGTTAATATCTAGAAAACGAAAGACTCGGTGGATATTTTCTATTTTTCTTCTAATTAATTATAATTCTTCTCCTTTTACGGTTTTGCGGAAACAACGTCCGCATTTATATTCAAACTTATTGACTAAGCAGATGCAAATCCTGTTTCTGAACTGTATCCCAGGTGTGGCATAGCGAAGCTCGTCTTCACACTGCCACGTGGACTCTTATAATTGGTATATGATTTGTCACTTTCAATTCTACCCCTACTTTACCTCAACGGAATTTTATTCATTCAGCGACGTAGTAGCAAACTTTGTTATTGATTTTGGAGACCGAGAGAGGTGGCCGTTACTTATATCTCTGTGTTATCACCGGAATCGCTCTCTCATCGCACCGGAAAACTTTGATCCTCTCGTGGCCGGCGAGAAACGATGGTGAATGCCTTAGTTGAACGTGCCACAAGTAGCATGCTTGTGGGCCCTGATTGGGCTTTGAACATGGAGATCTGTGACATACTCAATCGCGACCCTGGGTATGTATATACCTTCGGATTTTCGCTTTTTCTTCATTTTCGACGTTATCGAGAGTGCGCGCGTTTTTTTTTTCGCGCGCGTTTGTTCTTCTTATTTCTCTTTGTTTGTTTATGTTTTGATAGAACAGTTCTCTTTTGCTTCTGCGGTTTACTGCAAAATTATTACGAACAAAAAATGCGCGAGCGAGATTTCTAGTTTCTTTGGTTTTCGGATGAATTCTGACGTGGTAAGATAAGTTGTAGAGTTGAATTATGAATTAGTGTTGATGGATGAAGATTAGCCGTTGGCTTTTCCCCTTCTTTCTGTCATATGTTTCCTCTGCTTTATCATTTATTAAACTACATGATGGTCGTGATTTCAACTTCGCATTGTTTTATTACATGTAATAGTAATCGAACACAGGAATTTGAAATAGGAAATTTCACTTTGTTGATTGAGGATTGAGTTCCGTTGTTCACTGATCAATTAGGGACAGGTATAGTAAATAGCTATTATGCGTGCATGATCCACTTGTTCGGCTGATGCTGTGTTATGTGGAATTTGCTTTTTGTTGCTATAAGTTGTCAGTACCTTTGTATGGGACATTTTAAGCCTTCTAGGAGTTAATACTTTTGTGTTTGTGCTCATGAGGTTACGTTTCGTAATTTGGAATTAAATCCGAAAAATCCTATTTATTGTTTCCAAGTTGACTGTGTATTGCTTTTGTCTTTTTGCTAATGGGAAGAAGGGGTGGCAGATCTCTTTTTGTTTGTTGTTTATGTTTCTATGCATTTCTGAGTTTCCACAGTTTTGAACTGGAATTTTCTTTTTTTTAACGTGTGTTGGTCTAAAGTAGTTCGGAACGGGGTATATATAAATTTTACTCTTGATGACGAGTGGCTTCAAGAGGGTTGGACTCGGCACAGCACAGCGAAGGTGGTGTGATACTCGCAAAGACATTAATGTCCAAGTTAAAGAGTGATTTTGGAAGAGTAACAATATATATGGAATCTTAGATCTTACTACTAAAGGTGGTAGGTTTTGGATGCATGATCTTTACGAAATCTAGTAGGTTGGTGGTGATAGACAGTCCCATTTTGGCGGTAAAGGCAGGAGACCATTGAATACTTGTTGTCCCGGATCAATGGCCAGGAACCACCTAGAGGTTCTTATTTGACAAGGCATGACTTATGTGGCAGAAAAATGGTATATGGACCTTTTTGAATGGGAAGTACCTCATGAATGCGACCTGTACCTTCCCTTTTACCATGTACTAGAATGGAACGAATGCTTTAGATAACCAATGGTGCAATGTTTGCTTGGGCCAACAGGTGGTCGGCCTTCCAGGTTCCTTCTGTCTTAACTGAAGCGTTGCATCCGACCGTAGGGCAAATATTCATGGGGCCCATTGATGCTTACCTGGGATGAGCTGGAACAGATTTAAACGTTTAACTGCAATTTTTTGTTCAAAACTTTAATTTTGTTTCTTCGTTTAGGCTTTGAGAATATGCTAACTCAGTTTGGTTGTATGATTTATCAGGCAAACAAAGGATGTTATTAAAGGTATAAAGAAGCGGCTTGGAAGTAAAGTTCCTAGAGTTCAAATAAGTGCATTAACTGTAAGCTCATATATTTGATACTATATTCAATCTGCTTTGGGGTCAAGTTTCTGTTATTTATTCACTTTTTTAGATTACGCAACAGTATAGTATGTAAGTATACAATACGGTCTTATACTCACGCACGTGACTACAAACAACCGGATGTAACTAAATTCTTCTTTCTTCAAACATAAACCTGCCACCTCTTAGGAATCTTAGCCACATCTAAGACATGTTCTTCAATGGGCCTAACAATGTCATCACACATTCTCCAACATATGTTCCTCAATTAAAATAAAAAAAATTGTTGGAAGAGAAGAAAACTTTCAACTTGTATGATTCCTTGGATTACTTTTCTTGCTGTTGATTGATAAATAACTGGCTGGAAGCTTTTGTCTATTGACTATTATTTGGGGACTATGCAATGGAAATTTTAGCATAAGTCTCTTTTTATTCAGTTATTATGGTATGCTTGCTGAACTGTTGAAAAGGACTCTTCCTCTAGAATGTTCAAACATCATTGTTTTATATCGTATGTTGTTTTCATCTTGGAAAGAAATTGTAAAATTTATTTTAGGTATGTCTGCGTTGAGATGGTATTTTACTAATGTTAGGTTTGGGTTAGTGGTACATAATGAAATATAACGGAATGAGATGGATTGGAATAGAATGAGATAAAATTTCATTCCTTTATTTTGAAATTTTTGTAATGAAACAGAACCAAGATTTCATACCATTTTTGGAAAGTGGAGTGGAAAGAATTATAACTTTTTAATTGCCATTTTATCATTATTTTGGGTGTGTTCACTTGGGGGTGATTGGAGGTGATTGGGGGAGAGTGATTGAGTGGATTTGAGGATAATTTTTGTTGTTGTTCATTTGAGTGAATTTGGAGGTAAACGAGAGTGAATTTTGAAATAAAGTTTGTGAGAATTGGTGTAGGATTTAGTTTATATGTCAAATTAAAAAAATTTACTTTATTCATCTTTCAGAAGCTGAGCTGATAATGACATTAAAATTTGGGACGATAAAATACTTTATTCATAATCAAAAGTTTTGTTCCACCAAGTACACTCCAAAGTTAGTGTGAAAAAAATTGAGGTTAAGCAATGAAATGAAGTGAATCATCATCTTCTCTGAATTGGTTTCGAGTAAAAGTCAACATTGTGATGTATATTGAAATATAATGTTACATAAGGAAGTTGCTGTTCTTTGTGTAGATTGTCTGTATGTTTGAGTTCCTTTTCCTCCGAGAATACTTAGAGCTGTATAAATTAGGTTTGCTTAGATAAGGACGATTTTGTATAGCCTGCTTATAATGAAAGTATATGTTTCGTCTTTAATATTGGAAAAACTCATTTGTTTATCAATTCGACTGCTATATTTTAGCTTTTGGAGACAATAATTAAGAATTGTGGAGACATTGTACACATGCATGTTGCCGAGAGAGATGTTCTTCATGAGATGGTTAAAATAGCGAAGAAGAAGGTATTGATATTTCTTAGAAGTTTCCAGAGCCTTCCTATTTTATGAGACTTCATCATGAAAAACATGTTTATCATATTTATTATGAAAACTGTAGATCAATTATCAGGTCCGAGATAAGATATTGGTTCTTATAGATAGTTGGCAAGAGGCTTTTGGAGGGCCAAGATCAAGATATCCACAGTATTATGCAGCATACCAGGAGCTTGTGGTATGTTCATCAACTTATTTGCCTTGAAATTTTCTTACAAAATATTTCAACTCTGCTTTCGATTACAAACAGGATGATTGGATACAGTTCTTAAAGGAGGCCCTTGCTACTTTTCTTTTGGACATAATTCTCATTATCTGATTGGTTATATAGGTTTTTATTTTGAGTATTCATCGTTACAATCAGGATATTTTCATAAATCTTTTTAAGTTTAATATTTGTTTATCTATTCCTTTTGTTCTATAAAGGATTTGTTTGTTTCAGCGTGCTGGGGCAATATTCCCTCAGAGGTCTGAGCGATCTGCACCTGTATTCACACCGCTACAAACACAACCATTGTCATCATACCCTCAAAATATACGAGATACTTTTGCTCAACAAGACACAGCTGAGTCATCTGCAGATTCTGAGTTTCCAGCCCTAAGGTGCATTTCTATCTCTTGTCTTGTCATCATGTTTGTGGAAGTTGGCTTATATATATGTTGATAACTTCACATTGCTTGACATTCATCTATGGGCTTCTTATTCTCATGCTATCTTCAGACTTTTCTTTGATGGAATGTATTATGTAGTTCATTATCATCACTATCTATTACCGTTTTATATTTTTCTTTGTAGCTAAGTTGTCACATTTTGATGGCATACCCTTTCTTTTTATTTATAATTGGAATAGCATTGTGAACTGTTATCAATTAAGATGCTTGTTACATCGTTTTTCTTTTAACCAATCCTAGCAAAATGAGGTGGTTTGTAGGAGTCGGTGGCAAATGAAAGAAAATATACAAGATTTTTCTTAAAGGAGGATTTAATCTTTAATAATTTGCTATTCATTTTTATCCATGTTTTTTTTTTCTTTCTTTATTATTTCTAGATGAAGTATCAAAGTGATAGGTAATTGAATTTTCAAGCTCCCTTTTTGTTTCTAGCTTTACCCAAGAGTATAATAAAAAGGCTAGTCTATATAGACTTGATACAGAAAATACAAATAGATATACGAGATGTCATTCCTATATTTTTAGGAGTAGAGATAATATTCCTATTTATGCGATATAATAAACCTATAATTATCCAAATTCTAGTCAAGTCAGGAAACTAATCATAAAATAGAAAATAAATATAAATTCTTAATCATCATCTACGATTCACTAAACTGATAAAAGATAAAGATATTATCAGATAAATTTCTCAAATTTTCTATTGACATAAAAGTCACAGAAAATCATTTGATTCTTTCTTTTTAAAGCATTTTATAGTGTGCTTGGGCACTTGGTAGCATATCTTATTCTTTATTATCGTGTGAATTTCATGTGAATCTCACTAAACTGGTTTGTCATGGGGCACTGTATCCAATAATAGATTGTTATTATCATTTCTCTAATTATTTTGATGATGACAAAATTATGCTACATGGTACAGAGTGCCGTCAATAATGATGCCTTGACTTGTTTTGATTGGACTTTCTATTGCCAGTTTGTCAGAAATTCAAAATGCACGTGGTATTATGGATGTTCTTGCAGAAATGCTCAATGCATTGGACCCTGGTAACAAAGAAGTAAGTTCTTCAATCCAAACTCTCAACTTTTGATGTACTTGAGTAAATAATATTTTTGAAGCTCAGGGCCTTTACCACGTTGAAGCATTGCATGGTTTATGCTGTCGACCTCAAGTAGAGGGATGTTGTTGTTGTTGTAAGACTTTTATCAACAAAACTACTGATTCTATTGAATGCGACATTTTTTGTATTCTATTTTCAGGGTCTTCAACAGGAAGTTATTGTTGATTTAGTGGAGCAATGTCGAACATACAAGCAGAGAGTGGTACACCTTGTTAATTCAACTTCGTAAGGCCTCTTCCCCTTTTCAAGATATTACAAAGAAATTGCTGCCATATTATATATTTTTTACATGTCAACTCCACTTTTAGTTTTCTTTAAATCTAAAGGAAAAAACCTGCTAATAATGGTTCGCTTTTATCTACTTTTACAGTGACGAATCATTGCTATGCCAAGGCTTATCGCTGAATGATGATCTTCAGCGTGTCTTGGCCAAGCATGAATCCATTGCTTCGGGAACTTCTGCTTCGGGAACTTCTTCGGGAACTCCTGCTCAAAATCATACTGAGAATTTGAAGACTGCACCTACTGGAACACTTTTAGATTTTGATGGTCCTTTGGTTGATTTTGGAGATACCAGTAAACAGACGGATGGAAGGTCTTCCAGTGTTTATTGTTGCATTTTTTTATTGCTCTGCATTCATTAATATAATTCTATCAGTCTCACGCGATGAGAATCAAATAATTTTTATACCCTATTGGAATCCGTAATTCATTTCCATTTGTTATTTGCTTTTTACTCAGTAAGTTTTATATTCAAAATATATTCCAAACTAAGTACCATGGATTGCTATATATTTGCTTGTATTTTAGTCAGTGGAATAAGGTTTTTGCAGCTTAAGGCTTTGGGACTTTTTGTGCTATTATTTTATTTTGGATACTTTAGTTTTTGTCATTCTTCATATTTGATCTTGGTAGCTGGGGGAGTTTTCTGCCATCTATTGTCAGAAGTCTCCATCTTTCTGTTTTGTTTCATATGCTCGTAATTGTTGTTGAATCTCATTTTTGTTGGCTGCAGAGTTGCAATATTATTTCTTCATGTATAAACGTTCAAAAGTAGATTAGTGTATGAAATTACAGGTTAACTTAACCCGTATGGTGCCTTCTGGTTCTATGGCTTTTCATTTTAAGTTAGTTTTGCAGGTCGTCTGCTAATGCTGAAACTGAGTCTCAATCTTTCAACCAGTTACTGCTTCCAGCGCCCCCAACATCAAATGAACCAGCTTCCCCTGCAAAGGTTGATCCTAAAGTGGACCTGCTCAGTGGTGACGACTATAACTCACCAAAAGCAGAGACTTCACTTGCTCTCGTTCCTTTAGGCGAACAGCAGCCAGCCAGCCCTATGTCTCAACAGAATGCCCTTGTTCTTTTTGATATGTTTTCTAATGGAAGCAATCCACCTACTTCTGTTAATATCCAGCCAATTAATGTTGCCGGTCAAACCAGTCCATTTTCTCCTCAATGTCAGCAGCAGCAGACTTTCATATCTCAAGGGCTGTTTTACCCCAATGGAGGTGGGCCAAATGTTGGATCACCTCGGTATGAGCAATCACCTTATATGCAGAGCACAGGTCATTCTTGGAATGGCCAGGTTGCGCAGCAGCAACAGCCTCCTTCACCAGTTTACGGTGCACTTAATGCTTCTCTATTTTAATTCCTGTTTGGCTCAAAACTTTCACAAATGCTCTCTCTTCTTTTTAGCAGTTGCTGTGATGAATTTTGATTTCTGACCCCTGATTGCTGCTTTTAAGTTGGTTAATGGCAAATTCATATCCCTTCAATATTTTCTTTCTCAATTGGCTTGCTGTATTTTGCTGGGTTGTTGATCGATTGGATTGGGGTGAATGTCAATGTATACGATTTGTGGTTCTCATATTTGAGATATTTCGCATCATTCAGCCTTTTTCCGGTTTACAGGTACACCAAGTGGTGGATCATTTCCGCCGCCTCCGTGGGAAGCACAACCTACAGACAATGATAGTCCAGTATTGGGCAGTCAATACCCACAACCATTGCAAGTCACTCAAGTGGTAATGACGCATATACAAAGTGCTGCACATCCTCAGGGACCTCAAGCGGCGGGGCATGACCAGGCTGTTGGAATGTATATGCAACCAAATGCTAGCCATATCTCAACAATCAACAACAATGTTCAAAGTAATCAATCAGGCTTGTACCCGCAGCATATTCAGGGTGTTGCCAGTCCCTATATGGGTATGTCTTCACATCCAATGCATTCCATGTATCCTCAACAAATGTATGGCAACCAATTCGTAGGATATGGCTATGGTCAGCAACCAGCGGTTCAGTATGTTGAGCAGCAAATGTATGGTTTATCAATGAGAGATGATGGTGCTCTGAGAAATTCTTACCAGGTTTCTTCTGCATCCTATGTGCCACCTGTGAAGCCTTCCAAACCAGAGGATAATTTATTTGGGGACCTTGTTAACTTGGCAAAAGTGAAACCAAAACCTACTGCTGACCGAACTGGTGGCGTGTAAAACTGTAATCGGGTTTACATTTTTCACTTGTTTGCTATAAATCTTTTCTCTTTTTCTTAATTTTTTCATTTTCTTTTACATAAATATAATAATATATGTACATTGTTTAATTTGTTATAGTCTCATAGTGTTCATTATCCGGCAATTGGCAATAGATTGTGTTTTTTTAGGGAAAAATAGTGGACTAGAAGATCTAGTTCTAGTTGTATTAAACGAATTCGCATGCTCAATTAATTTTAAACTTGTGATGAATTCGTAGGTGAACATAATGGAATACATTCCCGAGATTTGCTCTTTCCAAATCCACGTATTTACGATTCTTTAGCTTGACGTTGTAACCACAGGTTCCCAATAACCATTGCCCCCACTAGATGCATTCCTTTTTGTTGTTGCCTCCAAATGAAACCTCTGGTAGCCAGCCATGTCAACACAATCACACATTTACTGTGGAAGTAGCTGAATCTGCATACTTTAGTCGACTAAATTCCATGCATAATCAGTGACATTGTCCCATCTACCATTTCAAACAAACAAGTATAGACTTTGCTTCAGAAAATTTCAGCTAATATAGTTGTACCCTTTTTCAAGATCAACCTCATAGACCACATCGCCAAGGTGGAGGAATGTTTTTTTGAGCATGAAGAACGTGTAGGACTTCACTTTTGAATTTTGAAAAAAATGGTTTATGAAATATATTAAATTAAATATACTCTCAAATATTTTCCATTATAAATGTATTAGCTTTTAAAAGGAGTGTCTGTTTTAACTTTTTAAAGATTTTATTTCTTTTCATTTTATGTAGTCTTATTATATTAATATTTTAAATAAATTTTAGCACTTTTTTACAATATTTTTATTAAATTGAAAATGTAATATTTACAAAAATGAAAATGTTGTTTTATTTTAATGATCCAGACTTTTATTTAACTCTTTATGAAGCCATATTAGCACTTCTGTGTCCAGAATAAATCATGTACCTGTTGCATGAGACATAATTTTAGAAGGTATCGGAAAATGGTAAATAAAAAAAATGTTCAAGTGAGCAGTACAGAACATAAAAATTCCTTTGACTTGAAAGCATGATTAAGTTTTAAAAAAATTAAAATATCTTAATTAGTTTTTAATGCTTTATAAATGTTGCTGAATTCATGGAGACATATGGTGACACTTTTGTCCTTTTACAAGTCTTCATTTCCACAAAACTTGAATAATAGGACGCCTTCATATTAGATTATTTTACATGATATAAAATTCAAAATACTTATTACAATTTTTCTTTCTTATATGTATATGAAGTGGAGAAAAGTATCTACAGTATTTATGAAATTTTATATAAATCTGTCCGATAAATAATTAGGTAATATTTAATTAAATTATTTATATTTTGTAACCAAAAACTACACAAATAAAACAAATTCAGCCTTAAATGAATGATATAGTATCAATGTAATATTTAAAAATGTATGGTATAAAGTATAGACTGAACGGTTAACACTCAGTTCGGTCCATCCATTACGGCAGCATTCACGATTGTTCAGTGTATGTGCTACATCAACAAATATTGGACCATAGTTGGATCAGCGTTTAAGTCATTATGAATAATCGAAAATATTTAGTTAAAAATATTGATAAACTCTTGATGAACAACTGACCAAATCTAAAAGTAAATCTCTTTTTATTTTATTGGATATGTACTACATTAGATCACGATCTATAAATATAAGGTTGAGGCCAAAGGTCAAGTACGTTTTACTTATGTTCGATTAGAACTCAAAATATACAATTGTGATAAATAATTTCGAAAACCGCTTCTAACTTGAGCGTGCCTTTTGTAGGTATTTTCCCTTGTCAAGAGTACAACACAAAAAGATGTTTTTCTCAACCTTACAAAATATTACCTAAACAAAGAATCTAATTTAATATCTGAATTAGAGTGACACACCTCAGAAGAAAAAATTAGAGTGCAATTCAAGTCTTTTATAAGACTTTGAACAGAGATTAGATTAAAGGAAAATTCTGGAATATAAAGGACATTAAAAATCATGAAATCTTTGGAAAATTGTACTGTTCCAGCATGTTCTGCAATAGTAATAGAGTTATTCGGTAACTTAACAGTGATAGGTTTGATTTTATAGAATGTAATAAAATTTCTTTTCTCATGGGTCACATGGTCTGTGGCCCCAGTGTCAATAATCCAGGAAAAAGTACCTGGGTTGTGCTCTCTGTCATTCCTCTGCATCTGGTTGATCTTATGCACAGGTTCATCATCCTTTTCTATCATTTTAAGAAGTTTCTCAATCTAATCTGATGTGAGTTTGTTCAAAGTATTGTTGTTGTTTCCCTGACTTGTAATTTCGGATTCAAAACTGTTCTAGCAAACATTAGCAAGGTTCCAACCACCCTTTTTCTCTTGATTATTATCATTCTTTTTGTACCAAGGTGGAAAACCATGCTTGGAATAGCACTCATCCACTGTGTGGTTCATCTTATTACAATAGGAGCATTGTTTGCCATAGATAGGATTCCTCCTTTTGCCCCTTCCTTGGCCATACTGTCCAGCTCCACGACCTTGACTCTTCCAGGTTTGTTCTGTCTTCCAATTCCCATTTCTATCAGCAACATTGGCTAACACTCTGGTAGTTTCAGCAGAGTGACTATGGCTGGTAGTATCAGACTCACTCTAAACAAAGAAATTTTATTACATTCTATAAAATCAAACTATCACTGTTAAGTTACCAAATAACTCTATTACTATTGCAGAACATGCTGGAACAATACAATTTTCCAAAGATTTCATGTTTTTCAATGTCCTTTATATTCCAGAATTTTCCTTTAATCTAATCTCTGTTCAAAGTCTTATAAAAGACTTGAATTGCACTCTAATTACTGTTCAAATGAATAATAATATTGTTTGTGATGTTTGCCACTATGCTAAGCAGCATAAACTTCCTTTCCCTACTAGTAACTCCTTATCTACTGAATGTTTTGAACTTATTCACTGTGATATATGGGGTCCTTTGTTTGTTTCTTCTGTTCATGGTCATAAGTATTTCCTAACCATTGTTGATGACTATAGCAGACACACCTGGATATTTCTGATGAACAATAAAGGTCAAACTAGGGGCTTATTGCAGAACTTTATTGTTAAAATTAAGAATCAATTTAGTAAGATGATTAAGAATGTTAGGTCTGATAATGGACCAGAGTTCAATTGTGTTAATTTGTATTATTTATACGGTATCAATCATCAAACTAGCTGTGTAGAGACACCTCAGTAGAACTCAGTTGTAGAAAGAAAACACCAACACATCCTTAGTGTCACCCGCAGCCTCATGTTTCAGTCAAACATACCCAGTGCTTATTGGTCTTATGTTGTTAGCCATGCTGTTTACCTCATAAACAGACTGCCTACCCCTGTTCTTAATAACATGACACCTCATGATCAGATTTACAATGTTCCTCCCACTTATTTAAACCTGAAGACTTTCAGATGTCTTTGTTTTGCTTCCACTCTTGAGGCTGGTAGAAACAAACTTGACTCAAGAGCTAGGAAAGGAATCTTTCTAGGATACAAAAGTGGAGTAAAGGGTTACATTGTCCTTGACATCAACACTAGAGAGTTATTCATAAGTAGAAATGTTGTCTTTTATGAAGACATTTTTCCATGGAAGAATCAGGAAAGCAGCACTGAGGAAAATAACAAAGAAAATGACAGAATTACTTTCCTCAATGATCATCTGGACAACTCTGTTTCAGATGAACATGAAAGGGTTGCAGAAGAAGAAATACAACGTGACAGCAGTGAAGAAAGTGGCACTGAAGATGAGACTGATAATGATGAAGAAAATCAAGAGTACAGAAGGACTAATAGGACCAGAAGGCCTCCTAGATACCTAAATGATTACATTCATCAGGTGAATCAATCCTTAACTATCAAAAATAATCTCAAAACTCCGTATCCTATTTCTGATTTATTGTCCTGTGATTCCTTGACAGCAAAACATTTAAGATACACCATGGCCATCACTACTAACAATGAACCCCGCTCTTACAATGAAGCTAAAGATGTGAGTGAATGGGCTGAGGCAATGCAGAAGGAGATCAAAGCTTTACAAGACAACAACACGTGGTTTCTAACCAAACTTCCTCAAGGAAAGACTGCTATTGGATGCAGATGGGTGTATAAGATCAAATACAGGGCAGATGGCACTATAGAGAGGTACAAGGCCCGCTTAGTTGCTAAGGGTTATACTCAACAGGAAGGGATAGATTATTTGGACACTTTCTCTCCTGTTGCCAAGTTAACTACGATTAGGTTGCTCATTGTTGTGGCTGCATCTAAAAACTGGATTCTGCACCAATTGGATGTCAACAATGCCTTTCTACATGGAGATCTCAATGAGGAAGTTTACATGGAACCACCTCCCAGTCTTAATGTTCCTAAAGAAGGACAAGTCAGCAGACTTACTAAGTCCTTGTATGGCCTAAATCAAGCTAGTAGGCAGTGGTTTGAGAAATTGTCTACTTTTTTTACCTCTGTTAACTATGTACAATCAAAGAGTGATCATTCTCTCTTTATAAAAGGAACATCTACTAGTTTTACAGCCCTACTTGTTTATGTTGACGATATTATATTGGCAGGGGACTCAATGACTGAAATCAAGTAGATAAAGAGTCTTTTACACAATAGATTTCAAGTTAAAGACCTAGGAGAACTTAAATATTTCCTAGGATTGGAGGTAGCTAGATCCAAGAAGGGGATTCATCTATCCCAAAGAAAGTATGCTTTGGATATTCTCGAGGAGACAGGAATGCTTGGCTGCAAACCCTGTTCAACACCTTTTCTAAGTGATACAAGCTCTCTATACAAAGCTGACAACTATCTAAAGGACCCAGCCTCCTATCGAAGGTTGATAGGGAAGTTACTTTATCTCACAAACACTAGACTTGATTTGTGTTTTTCCATTAATTTGTTAAGTCAGTTCATGCAATCTCCAACTGGGTATCATTTTCGGGCTATTCAACATGTTCTTAGGTACATCAAATCTAAACCATCAGAAGGACTATTCTTCTCAGCAGACTCTACAATACATCTAAAAGCCTTCAGCGATTCAGACTGGGCAACTTGTCCAAACACCAGGAGATCTACTACAGGCTTTTGTGTCTTTCTTGGATCATCCCTTATCTCTTGGAAGTCAAAGAAGCAAAACACTGTATCCAGGTTGTCTACAGAGGCAGAATACCGTGCCTTAGCAGCCACTACCTGTGAGATACAGTGGATACACTATCTGTTAAGTGATCTACAGGTTCAGGAAGCTGGAACTCCAGCTCTATATTGTGATAACAAGTCAGCCAGACACATAGCTCATAACCAGAGCTTTCACGAACGAACCAAGCATATAGAGCTCGATTGTCATGTTGTTCGTTAGAAAATACAAGCCAACCTACTACATCTTCTACCCGTTCGTTCAGATGAGCAACTTGCTGACATTTTCACCAAGTTTCCTCATCATGTTCGATTCAGATCTATTGTTCCCAAGCTCGGATTGGTAACTGTACATCATCCGGTTGAGGGGAGGCTATTGGGAGTTAATGTTTTCATGGGATTACTGTCTAAATACACTTATCCTTGCTATTTTAGTTAGAACAGTTTAAATACGTTTTCTTTTAGTATATTTCCTTACCAAAACTCTATAAATAGAGTTTTCCTCTTTCTTTTTGTAAGAACACAGAACATTTCATACTAATGAAACGATATTCATTCTCTAAAGACAAGATTTAAGCTTTCGATTCTTACCTCAGGTCTTCTCTTTCCTTCTTCTTCTCTTCGGTCTTCTTCGGCGCATTTCGTCCGGCGTCCACCTCCTCTTGCTTCAGTCCAGTTTCTCCATGGAAGCACCGAGAGCTTTCTCTGCTTTCTCTCACGACAAGATGTCAACTCGTCCAGCAAATATCTGACACTATGAAGCTTCTCGCGAGAGCTTAAGTTTCGCGTTTGTTTTGGGCCGCACCACTTGGACAGGCCCAATCTTTTACTTATGTTCGATTAGAACTCAAAATATACAATTGTGATAAATCATTTCGAAAACCGCTCCTAACTTGAACGTGCCTTTTGTAGGTATTTCTCCTTGTTAATAATACAACACAAAAATATACTTTTCTCAACCTTACAAAATATTACATAAACAAAGAATCTAATTTAATATCTGAATATTAAAAAATTTCAAATCAATTTAATATTAAAACTTCATTACATAATAAACTCTGATTTATTATTAAATCAATTCTTTAAACTATATTATAATCATGAAATAGTCTTAAAAACCTTAACATGTATTTTTCTTACATGTTTGTTGCTACTAAATTGGTCATCCATCTTTTCTTTTGACAGTGCTAAATGGGTTCCAGACTATAGTATTATCGTGGGGTCCATTATTTTAGGGTTTTCTTATTGCAGATTTCTATTTTACTTTTTCATTCTTTTCCGATCTACAGATCTTTCAACCCTATACATCAATTATTTATATTCTTTCTCACGAAATCAAAGTCTCCGGAGACGCGGTAGGATACTCTGTTCCTTGAATCTTGTTTAAGCTTTCTCAAATTTGTTCACACAGCGCATATTCAAATATATCAATCTCTTAATACTGCTGCTAAATTGTGTTTCAGGGTGCGCAATTCAGTATGCAGGTCCGTTTCTCGTGGTATTTTTGTTTTTATTTTAGAGTTTGTGATGGATGCAACTGTTGCGAGTAAATCTATCTGTGTGAATAGTAGACGGTGATGTGTAATTAATGTGAATATATTATTTTTTATGGTGTGAGTTATCTGTTGGACCAGGTGTTTTGAATTCACTTGGGTGGCTTGTTTGTACCTGGTTTTTGTTTTGATGCCACCATTTGCATTTGTCTTAAGGTTGATTCTTCAATAATAAGATGTGTGAGATTTTGTAAGTGTTTTAAGTGCAGGCATCGAAGGCAAGGCTGTTCAAGGAGTACCATGAGGTGCAGCGAGAAAAGATTGCTGATCCTGATATTCAACTAGTCTGTGATGAATCTAACATTTTTAAATGGACGGCTTTTGTCAAGGTATGCTGAGTGGTAACCAGGACTTTGTTGATTACGACCTGTTTGTGATGATTCTCACATTTGTTTGTTTTGTTTACAAGTAGGGTCCCTCTGAGACTCCTTACGAGGGAGGGGTGTTCCAGCTTTCATTTTCTGTTTCGGATCAGTATCCTCTACAGCCTCCTCAAGTCCGGTTTTTGACAAAGATATTTCATCCAAATGTTCACTTTAAGGTAGGATGGATCTGTCTGTATCTGTTGTTCTAGTACTGGTGTATCTTATCTGTTATGAACTAGCAAGTGTGATTTCTGAGAAGAATTATATTATCCTAATTTTTTCACAATTTTCACCGATGAATGGTTGCTGAAGTTTTCCAAGTAATGCATCGACTTAAAATTATTTATGGATTAGTTTGGTGAACGGAGTTGGAATTGAATTCAAAATTGTAATTCCAACTCTTATTTTGATTGGTTTGGAATTATAATTGCTATTCTGGTTGGTTTGAAGTTATAATTCTCATGTTTGATGTTTGGATTGTGTAAGGAATTAGAGATTAAAATCACAATTCTGTGTTTAATTTGAATTCCGTTTTTAGTCATATCTTTTTAATTAAGGGTAGTTATCGGTAAGAGTATGCTGGGGAAGGTGAAGAGGGTAGCAATAACTATAGGAGGGGTGGTAGGGATAATGGGTATTGATGTGGCAACAGTGGTTATCAGTGATGGTAGGAGTGGCGGTAGTTATCAATGGGAATGGGGGATGTTGGTGGTAACAATGACTATGACAATTTTGACAACCAGAGGTGGTGGGGGTGACAGTAGAAATTCTTGATAGTAGTAGTAATGCCAATGACAACCGCAATGATTGAGTGGGGGTACCATGGCAGAAATTGGTGGGAATGGGGTGGTGATGACATTGATGGGTGGTAGCTGGAGCAACATGGACAGCGGGCACAGCTGAATGGTGAGCATGAAATGAGGAATTGTAATTTAGAGGTAGAGGTTAGAGACAGAGATATGTTCGCTTTAATTATATTAGAATTCCATGGAATTGGACTTAAGAGTTGTTGTTCTAATTCTAGATGAACTTCTAAATGTCAATTCCAAATCGAAGCTCCTATTCCATTTCACTGTTTGGTGCTCTTATGTGAATGTATATAAATATATGATGTTTATAAATAATGAGTGTTTGTGCTTGGTCTCAGATGGTTCAGTTTCCTTCTCAATGATGAAAAGACCAATAATGCTAACCTTCTTGGGAAGCTGATAAGTTTAATAAACCTAATGCATACTATTAATTAACCCCTTTTCAGTTTCACAACTAATTAGAAATTGAAAGCCTTTGATTTGATTTTAATTGCCTGTCCATTATTTTTTTTTTCTTTTTCTTCTGTTCTTTATATGTTAGTGGATACATTTTTTTCTAATGGATTTGATATTCTTAACATTTCTCCATGACAATTGGTTTAACATCTAGTAATTTTCCAGACTGGGGAGATTTGTCTGGATATCTTGAAAAATGCTTGGAGCCCAGCTTGGACCCTTCAATCTGTCTGTAGGGCTATAATTGCTTTGATGGCCCATCCAGAACCTGACAGCCCACTGAATTGTGATTCAGGTTGACAAACTTTCTCCTCTCTATTGTTTTCTCATTTGTCTCTTGTGTTGATCAAGAGTTTTTTTGTCCTATCTCTTCCCCCCAAATGACTAGAAAAACTGCAAGAAAGAAACTCGAATTCATTTGATACTCTGTTATAGTGTACTTTGCCTTGATTATGGGACCTAATTGAATTAGATTTGAGGGTTGAAAAAACGAGAAAGCACATTCAATTGTGCTTGAGAGAATGGATGGGAAGTTGGTGCTGTAGAATATGATGTTTCATTTGTTGTCTTTAATTGCTCGTGATGTATGAATTCACATGTATATTACTTGACTTTTGTTGTTGATTAAAAACTATCTACAAGAGCACTTTGGTATTTGTTGGGAAATTCAAGGATTTATTGATATTGATGGCAAACTAAAAGAACTTCAAATCCTTAAGGTGTCAGCTCAGTCCAAAACTATGCCCTGATTTTTTTTTTCCATCTAATACGTTAACAAAGGTGAGGATGAAAAACTTGTAATAATGTTGTTACAGGCAATCTTCTGCGTTCAGGCGATGTTAGAGGCTACCAATCCATGGCAAGAATGTACACAAGACTTGCAGCAATGCCAAAGAAAGGCTGAATGATTTTGGATAACTTGTTTAACAAGTTAACGATAGATACAGCAGCTATTTGGTATAATATTCATTTGTTTGAAATGTATACATTTTAAGACATGATATTGATTATGTTGATGTGTGTTAAAGTAGTAGTAGTGACTTGTACAGATTGTATCCGTGACTCCGTATATCTGGATTCGTGCCGGAATTGAGCTCAAATATATTCCAATAATACTTTAATTACTTTAGTTTTAAATAGCCTCATTTTGAACTTGTATTCCATAGTTTGATTCTCAACTATGCTGACGAGCTTGCAATTGCAAAAATTTGAGTCCAAAGCATTTTCAAAGCGCCTGGATTATACTGAATCAACGGAATCACTTTTAATTGGTACCAGTAGAACCTTTGAAATACTCTTTTAATAAAAGCGGTTTTTCTTATTGCCTTACCCTTTTTTGTGATTTTTTAAAGTAACAGAGTGGATGTATTAAGAAACATAATAATGCTAGTAACTAATAATATTTACTTAATTGAATAGGTTTATATTATGATTCTATTCTTCGAGTTTCATGGTTACAGGTTTTATATTCATGCAAAAAGAGGAAATAACTTCGTTTTTGAATGTGATAGGAAAGATAGGAAATGAAAAAGGATGATTAAGATAAAAATAATTTCATATGATTTAGCTTGATTGCATTATGAGTTTAAGAATAGATAAGAAAGAGTAATGGTTACTTTTTATATTACATATAGTTTAAATTTATTATAATTATTGTTTATAAAAACTAGTATATTTTATCATTTTTATCTTTAGACATAAAACATTTATTCCTTATAAATAAAAAATAATTTCATAACGATTTAATATTTTGATATGAAAATTAAGATATAAAAATAATTTATAAGTTTTAAGTAAAATATTTTTTTTAAATAAAAGTACAATATTAAATTAAACTATTGGCTATAAAAGTAAAAATAATACATACAAAATTACCTTATTTATATCACATAAAGAAATTACTTATTTAAGTCTCTATAAAAGAAATCTAATTATCTTAATTTAAATATTTATTACCCTAATTGTATTAATTAGTATTTTCCAATTTCTGTTTTAAATAGGCAATGATTAAGAAAAATGACACATAAATTTAAAATTAACAGTACCAATCTTAGAAAATTTTTTGAAACCATGATGAGTCTGATTCATCATTTACTGTGAATCGTTTTTTCTAACAAAATGGAGTATGTAGAATAAATAAGAACCATTTCTCTTTGGACAACAAGATGGATCTAACGTAGCTGCTGTACGTTTTATAGCGATTAGCATTATCTTAAACTAGGAAGATATATTTGATATGGAAAAAACATTTTGGTTTGTTCATATAATGGCAGATACAATCACAAAAAGAGAATTGAATGAGACAATGAGCTTTAAAAAATTATGCATTTGTAGTATCCATTACCAAAAGTTTAAAATAACAATAACAAAGCTGTAGATGGAAATATTGTGCGCCGTTGATGAATATATAGCTAGCAATAATGGGATACATACATGGTAAGCATTCTCGATCATCTTTTATTAAAGCCGTATTACATCAAAGCATAAAGAAATTCATTTGGAGACAGAATTGGCATTGATTTCATACAAACTCATCCACTTCTTTGTCAATAAATAACCACAGAATAGGGAGCATAAGCAACGGCAGCAAATTACTGAATAAAATATTAAATTAAAATATAAAGTAAATTACTGAATAAAAATTTGACAAATATGGTTGCCGATGATTGTATAAATTTTGAAGGTTTCAACTTATCACATCCAAAACCGTAATGTTAATTGGTAAATAATAAGGAAATATGTGATGTCTATATATAATATAAACCTTTTTATACGGTAATCTAATCATAGACTAATAAGTATAATATAATACTTATTATCCAATAGAGAATAAAAGCTTTTAATGATGTTATCCTGGCAGTGCATAATCAGTAAAGTTAATAAGAAATTACCACGTCGTATATGAATGGACTCGTTAAACTTGGTTAATTTTGAATTTTATAGAGATGCCTTATTTTTTAACTTTCCAATATGTAAGCAAAAGAGAGTCAATTTCTCTATGCCACAGGAAAACAATATCTTTTCAGACAAATTACTTCTCCTAAATCTTAACCATTATTCTTCGAGTCTAATTATCCGTTCACAATCATTGAAATAGTAATTGAATTAAAAATATGTCAAAAAATTTAGCATAATTGAATTAAAAAAGATTATATTTATTTATTTTTACATCAAAAAATAAAAATAAAGTTAACCCAGTATTTTATATTTTATGTTGAACTAGAATAAATATTCTATTAGAAAAATATGTTTTGATTTGCAGTAAAGTTTTCTAATACACTTCTTATATGGCGTATCTACGTGTTCAACGCATATTAGACGTTAACATACATACAACACTCTCACATTAAATATCAATAAAGTGTTAAATTTAAAAGATATTATTTTATTATTATATTTAAATTATATATATATATATATATATATATATATATATATATATATATATATATATATATATATATATATAAAACATAGAATGCCTCATTTAATCTTCTATCATATTTTTATCTAAAGTATAATTTTTTAAAGTTATCAATTTATTTTTCAATGAAGAGCAACTAAAGTGCTTTTTTTTAATGATGATGGTAGAAAGAAGATGAAATATTTTAAATGAATTATATTTTCCTTTTAATTTTTGTAGATGTTAAATGAATTATATTAATTTTTATACCATGTAACAATATATTTAAATTATTATATTTGATTAAATTTTTAATAAATTATTTTGAATAAACAAATTAATACATATATCCTACAGTATTATGGATGGTAGATAGATGTCATGAGACCCAATAATTTAAATAGACAATGGAATGAGGCAATTAATGAGTCATATGAAGCTAATTTATAATCTATAAAGACATACGAGGACACTAGCTAAGGCTTATTTAAAAAGCTGATTTTAGTAATGACAGATAGAATCACAAAATGAAAATGGAGTAAGCAAGCGTCAACTATAAGGCTTTAAAAACCTATCAAACCAATCAGATGATTCCTTCATTTGCAATCTCGTTAATTGGTGTCCAACTCCAGCTTCTGCAATAAACTGCATGTAAAAGCTACCAATCATTCTGATAAAGGCAGTCACTATTATAATGAATCTTTTTCTCACCAAAGTGACCAACAAACAGCAGTTCATACCTTAAAATTATCTACACACTGAAAAGCTTCGTATGCTTGAATAGCCTTTGAACTTGTAACTTCCAAGCCTTCAACGGGACACTGTGGATCTTCCGCACCTACATTTTCCAAAACCCAACCAAATGTTTCAATTACAAGTTACAAATATTCACAAAATAATTAATTTGAATAAACAATAGGAATGGATGCAAAGGTTGTAGCAGTGTGGTTAATAATCTGAATTGTGAATACATGAAGTTGTGTATGAATAAGGTAGCCTGGTTTATATGAAAATGAAAAATGTCTTACCATTGATAATAAGCAATGGACGTGGTGCTATAGCTGGAATTGAATAGGGCGCATCAAAATCGGAAGTTAAACCAGGAGAAATATGATCAAATGCCTTATCAGAAATATAAAATTATGTAATCAGTTAGTAATAAAGCTGTAGATGGAAATTGGAATAAATACATACATGGCACCAAGCATTCTCAATCATGTTTTGTTATAGCAATAAATCAAAGCATAAAGCAATTAATTTGGAGACAGAAATTGGAATTGATTTCATATAAACTCGGCTGACCTTCTCCACTACTTCTTTGTCCATACGCTCTTTACCCAAATTATGACGAGCCACTGCATCCAACAACATTCTTGTCACTTCAGCATGTAATTCTATAATTTTTTTCAATATTAATATATCTCTATTAAATTATAATTGTGAAATATGTTTAAAATTTAATTAGATTATTATAGATGACTAATAACTTTTACAATAACTTATTTTATTAGTAAAATATAACTTAATTCTTAAGTTTGTTTTGGGACTTTCCATAATTATGATATGTTTATATATTAATAGTTTTATTAATAAATAAAAGAGTTTTATTTTTAAATTTACTTTAGGCTTTCTATACTCTAAGGAACATTTATTATGTAGGCAATCTATTTTAAATAGCCAAATATAAAAGACCTTGTCAATTTGAAGAATTTATTAGATGTTGATATATGAAATCATAAAACATGTGCTCCATACCCTCAAACAAAGGCTCCATACTATCAACTTGACCCTTCCATTTATCGTTGTCTATGGCCCATTGAAATGCCTGCAGCATATCGGACACATAATTTTTCAGGTCGTTGTTTCAGAAACACAATTACCTAAACAAAAGCTCGATTCAATCATTGAGTGTCACCCGAACAGCAATCAGAGGAACAACCACAGAATAGCGAGTATCAGCAACTGCAGCAAACCATGCATGAATTCCTGCATCATCCAATAATTATATATAAAAGTTATAAACCATATATCAAACATGTTCCTTTCAACATCTCTCAACCAACCTCCAAGTGATATTCCGGTGATTCCTATTCTAGAAGGATCTACATCCTCTCTTTCTGTTAGATAATCTGCCAATCTCATCAAGTCGTAAACCTGCAACAACATGAAATAATACACCATTATTTTTTAAATGAATAAATCATAATCGTAAACACTTTTTGGACCAAAATCCCACTCGATAACAGGCCAATAATGATGGCATCACATTGACAACCAAATAATCTTGAATTAATCCAATATTGAAGGTTTCAACTTATCACATCCAAAATGGTAATGTCAATTGATAAATAACAAGGAGATTGGTTATATTTATAATATAAAACAGTTTGGTTCAATGATCTAATCACAAACTAATAAGTGTAATATAACAATTATTATCTAATCTCAAACTAACCAATACAAAACAATAACTTTAATAATGCAATGCTAACAGTGCATAATCATTAAAGTCAATAAAAAATTACCGTTTCATATATGAATGGCGTCGTGTCAGCACAACTCCACGAATAAGTAAGTGCCTGAGTATTTTATTTTTTTATGGTAGAGTTGCCGCAAAAACATGAAAGAAAACATGGTTAGTTTTAAATTTTATATAGATAACTTCTTTTTAACTTTCCAGACAATCTTAATATGTAAGCAAAAGAGAGTCCATTTCTCTCTATATATATATGAACAACACAGCAAACATAAAAATAATATCTTTTTATAGATAAATCAGTTCTCCCAAAGCCTAACCATTATTCTTCAATTCAAATTATCCATTCACAGTCACTGGAATACTAATTTCATTTGAGGTACGTAGTAATCCAACTATTACGAAACTCATTTGAAAAGTTATTTGTATTAATTTATTAACCAAACTTTATGTTGTAACTTCAAATTATTATTTTATGAAATTACTTTATTACCACAATAAAAGTACCATAGTGGAGTATTTTAAATTGAATTACAATCACATTCAACAAAATTAGAGTTGCAGAACCTAAAATTTAAAATCATTTCAAAAGAAAATTAATTCTTAAAATTTGTTGGTTCAAACCAAGCATCCATATTTTAAAACACGAGTTCACGCCAAAACTTTTCCCTAAATAAAACTGTTTATTCATCAGGGTTCTAAACCTAAAAGGTAAGGACAAAAAAAACGATAAGAAAACAATAGAATGGGAATCACCCTAGTGCATTTAATATATAATAATATCTTAATTTGTAATTTTTTTATATTTAAAATTTTGATTCGTTTTAATTTTTATATATTTTTTATTCAACTGAATTTTTATTTCTTTGTTAAAAGATTAATTTTTTATTTTTGAAAAAAAAACTCAATTTGATATTTTTATTTAAATTAACATTAGTATTGTTTGAGAATTATTACATGTTAAAATCTGATTTTTTTTTTCTATTTTGAAATCTCAAGTTTTACTTGTGACACTTTTTAAATTTTAACACTTAACAATTTTCAAATTTAATAAAAAACTACACTAATTATATTTAATTAATATAAAATTTGATTGAGAAAAAAAATCAAATTATTAATTAAACTTATAATAAATATAAAACATATTTATCTTTCGAAGATACTATTACGAGTCTAATTTTTATAAAAAAGATTAACATCAACTCCTGTTTATATAACCTTAGACAATATAGGTAATAGCTTATGGTTGTTCAAATTTTTGTTATTCTCTATACTATTTATAAAAACAGTTTTCTTTTTAAGTTCTTTTACATAATATTTTACTACTTATAAAAATCTTACCCACAATAAAATTATAAAAGTTAATAAAATTAGTTTATTTTTTTTAACAAGTTTTTGATAATTTTAATTTAAGTTACAATAATACCTTTTTATTTTAATAAATATTAAAATAGTTAATCTTTACTTATTATTATTGTTTTAAAAAATAGACACAACTCATACGTTTATTCTTGAGAAACGTACATCTCTAAAGGCGTTTGTGTTCGTGGCACGTTCTCCATGGTAACATGCATCCACCGAAATCGCTATATATCCCCGCGAAGCATACGCCTAAAACAAGAAAAACAACATACTGTAAAAAAGTAAAAATGATTATTATTATAATAATTATTGAAATAATAAAAAATATTAAATTATATAATAAATTTCATAAAAAAGTAATTACGAATTTAAATAGTTTTATTATAGATAATATATTTATTTTATATGTGAATACTTTTATTATTATAAACAGTTGTTTAAATTTAAGAAAAAATAGTTATGTATATATATATATATATATATATATATATATATATATATATATATATATATATATATAAAGGTGTAGGAAACAGATAAGGCGTAGCAGCAACAACCTTAAGCAATGGACGCAAGAACTCTTTGTTTTTATTCATACCGTGAAGAAAAACAACCGCTGGCCTTTTCTTATGGTTATCGCTTTCCTTTAGTTTATAAATTAACACCGGCACCCATGGTATCCTTCTTCTCGACATAATATCCTGAGATCCCAAATCAATGAACCAAAACATCAAATCAGAATAACAACTCCCAAGAAAATGAATTAATTAGTAACCTACCAAAAAATCATCAGCATCGTCGAAGACCTCCTGAAGCACAAAATCAAATCATTAACAAAAATACCGATTCAAAATTCAACTCCTAAGAAATTGATTAGTGACCTACTTTATCAGCAGATTCACTACCCCGGTACCAGTTCATAACCAAGTAGAAGTTCTCCTCCTGAAGCAACTCTTCAAGGTTCTCTCTGTCCACCTTCGGACACGATTCCATTATCTCCATCTATAATTTTCAGGCGACTCAACCACGAAGACATTGAAAATTAAGAAATAAACAAAAAAACAAGCAAAAGACGTTGCAAATGTAAATAATGACAGTACCTCTTCCTTCGTCGGAGGAGAGTTTTCATAATAAGGAGACACCGCTTTCCTGTAATGACGAACCTTGGGGGGAACTGATCAAGCATCATAAATAAGAACGAGATTCAATTAAACGAATCGTTGCGCAATACATAGAAAGATTGTGAAAGTTAACGATTGAAGTCATACATTCATCTTTTCGATTATTACTCCAACGAATTTCTCGAAGGAGCTTGAATCGAAGCTTGCTATGAGCTTCTTCAATGGCTTCTTTTTCCGCCATTTTTGTTTGGGATTTAGGTTGAGAGTGAGTTTGGGAGACGGTTCTTATAATTACGAGACTATGACAGTTGGGTTGTAATGATTGAATGTTGAAATTGATGATTAGCATGTGTCAGCTGACCCAAATAATATGGATGAAAGGAAAAATAATAGGTTAACCAAAGGCTCAAGATTATGATTATGATTATGAGTCTATGGCTTAATATATATCCACACATTTTGTAGTCGAGGGTGACGGGTGAAAATTATCAGAAATGTGTCTCTCTTATCCCAATAGTCTATTAGTTGTTTTTTTCCCCTTCCAACAACTTTTTTGGATTAAATAATAAAGTAGACTTTCGGATAAATAAATTTGAATTCACAAGTAAAATTCAATTTTTTAAACTCATTCATATTATCTTAACAATTTTTCGTTAAATTTAATAAAAAAAACTTCTTAAATTTTTAATCTTACTTTTTATATGACCAGATTTTGTTAAAATGTAGTAATAAATTACATTACAATAATAATTCATTATAAAAGCAATATTAAAATTACACACGTGTTTTCTTTTCTATTAAAGGTTTAATACTTTTATTTCATATGTTAAAATAATTTAACCAAATATAAATCATATTTAAATAATTCACTCATTAATTTGTAACTCAATAAGTCAAATAGTTAAATATGTGCTTAATATATTTGAATTCATATTTGGTTGGAAGAAAAAGCAAAACTAACTAATCTAACATGGCTTCTTGCTTAGTTAGAATTAACTCTGCGTTAAGTAAAAAAAAAAATTACTCAGTCAAATAATAAATCAAAGAGCAACATATCTTGAAAATAAAGTCTAGTCTAAATAGAGCTAATCATAGTCAAATGAGATTTGTAAGTAGAGACCATGAGAATATCGCTTATAGATCACCAACAAGTCCAATAAATTTTGTCTCAAGTAGAATACTCTCCTTTTAACTTGAAATCTCATATAAGAACATAAAACGGAAATAAAAGGAATCCAGTGCAGAAGAAGATAATATTGGGGCATCCATCCATTAAAGACACCCTCCATGACTTTCTACCTTCATTTCTTCTTCATTTTTTGTTTATATTTCATGCTATTCAACTCCATAAGTAGCTAAAATCCTCTTTTGTTAGGATTAGATATAATCACCAAATTCTGTTGTATATTTTAATTATATTTATTTATATACAATGTTATGTTATTCTTCTTCATTGATGTTTAATCTTTATATGTATTGTTTATTGTGGCTTAATCAACCATACATTAATTCAAATTGTAAGAGGTTGGAAAATTTTGCAAGTTCATGACTTAAGATAAGATAATCAATAAATAATTTATTTTATAGAGTTAACAAGATATTGTAATTCAATAAAGTATATTTAGAGTTTGCTACAAGATATTTGAATATAATTTTTCATTATAAGAATTAATGGAATAAAGAAGAGGAAAATCTTTACTTTTGAACTTAAAAATGAAAGGAGATAGTAAGATAATGAAGTCTAATTCCAAAATCTACATCATATATTTATATTCAACTAGTAAAACAAACATATACAAATGAATATTGTTGGGTCTAGACTTTACTACTTCATTCTCCTGTTCTTATAAGCTCATAAATTAAAATTTCCTTCATTGTCACCAATTTGTATTATTAAAAAAAATGCTTTAATCCCTCAGAGCAAAACTTAAGTATATTCTATATTGAATCACAGTCCTTTGTATAATTCAAAATATATAACTATATATAAATATAATAAAAAATTATAAAAAAAATTGATGATTACATCTAATCCTAAAAAACAAGAATTTAGTTAGTCATGGTGTTAGATAATATGAAATCTAAGCAAAAGACGATGAAGGAACGAAGGAAGAAGTCGTGAAAATAGTCTTCAATGTATGGATGTCTACGCTCTTTTCTGTGCTTTGTTCCATTTTTCTTCTCACCTTCTTCTCTTTATGTTAAGATTTTGAGCCATTCTTGGGAGAGCATTACATAGAGTAAGAATTTGTGTTTGTTGGACAAGATATATAAACAATTTTCATGCTATTTGTCTTGATCAAGCTCATTGGACACAACTTAAATCTTGTTGGATGAGACCTGATAACCAAAATGCATTGCTCTCTGGCTGCTTAAGGAAAAGGCTTATTGAACATGAAGTCGTTGTCGTTAAACAAAGAATTATGTTGTGGTTGAGCTACATTTTCTTCTTCCATGTTTTCTTTTTCCTAACTTTTTCTTTTTCTAAATCCTACCAAAAAATTAATAAATATAATTAGTTTCTCTTTTACTATAATTGTAAAAAAACTAATAGAAAACGCATAAAATTTTTCTTATTAAATATGTAAAAGATAACATAAGCAAATATTGTATTTAATATACTAAACATAAACAATATATTTATCACACATTTAGTCAATTTGTTTGAGTGTGTTAAGCACTTCCAAGTGCACTTAGTAAACTCTGAACGTATTTTATATTAATTTATTGACTAACTGTATGGCTATATTAATTAATATTTTATTTTTGAATGTTTAATAATAATTATCATGATTAATTATATGTTAATAAGTTTATTTTAATTAAGGTTTCTTTGAATGAGTTTTTTTTAAATTATAAAAAATAGAAAAATAAAATGTTTCTTTATAAGTAGAAAGTATCTTACACATACATTAAAAGTAAACTTTTAGAGAAGCTAAGAAAAACGATAAATTCATTCATATATAAGTTAATTTTAGTTTTAAAAATGTTTATTTATTTTATTTTTCTTAGCTCATGCTTAAAGAAATTTATTTAAATAGGATATGAAATATCTTAACCTAGCGTAAGTCAAGGACTAACCCACTCAATCCATAAGAAAATGACAGTTTGACAACAACAAAAAACTCATTTAGCAAACCTATTAGTGATATAATAATATATATTGATTTTTAAGTTAAAAAATAGAAATTTTACTGATATTAAAACGTTAAAGTTGAATACTTTAGTTTAGGATTTTCATTTTTTTTACTAGAAGATTCGAACGTTTCCCCTTGAGATTTGATAAAACTTCTGTCGACATCCCTTTTTTACAAGTACTAGATATTATAATGTCAAATGTTGACAAAACTATTTATTTTATTTTCAATTCTTCTTTATTAGCTAATAATATATATATTCATATCTTATTTTTTTATTAAAAATTGTTGTCATAATTGTATTATTAAACTATTACTCTTTTTAAAACAATGTTAATATTTTAAGTTGTGAAGAGTGTTTTTAACTAGTTTATGTTTAGTCTTTCAATTTTAATGTTTAGTGTTTTTAACAATATTAACGTTTGGATAACGGTTTCATATTTGTGGATTAGTGTTGTTTAAAGTAAAAAAATGAAATAATTTGACTGATACTATCATCACTCTAAGCCATATATTTTCAATAAACAATCCTCTTATGTACTTAACAAAATATAGCACATGTGACTCAATTACTATTATGCTAAAACTTAAGAGCATATGCGACTCAATTAAGATTTTCCAAAACTTTTAAGAAATTACAGGTCCATCACTCACCTTTTATATCCATTATAACATTAGCATAACATAAACTTGTCTGCCCTGTTGCTTTGAGTATGAAACATCTTCATCAATCCACCCTGTGATTCATGCACAATAATAAAGTTTTCCAGCAAGTGTTGTGGAAAATGCACATTCGAAATATATTAGTAGTAACTTACCTCATATAGATCAACAAAACACATGTGTCTTTTCCCAAGTCTCAACATCTCGATTCCATTTTTCACTAATATATAAACATTCAAAGAGAAACAATAATTCATATATGAAAATCACAGCAAAAGAAAAAAAAAACCTATATATATATATATATATATATATATATATATATATATATATTATGTACACTTAAATTATGTATAAATTATAGATTATATTTTTTTTATAGGTGTAGATAAAAAATTGACCAATTTATCATGTTACACCTTACAAGTGGTTCAAGAAATTTGAGCCAGAGCAACGTGGTTTCTACTTCTACAGGCACCTGATTGTTTCATTTAAAATCTCGTTATTTAGTATCTCATTCCAGCTTCTGCACCTCAAAACAAGCATTTCCCTTCAAAACTTATTTCCAAGCATACCATAACCAAACACCATTGGAGTTCTCACAATCACATCCAACTTAAGAGGCTACACTCGGAATATATGGATCATCTTACAATGGATTTTAAATTATTGGATCCCCTCCAATCTAAAATCTCCACTATCAAGTGCTCCATGTCATTTTTATTATTATTGAAATTGCCTCTATCGTTTTTGTTCGTTTAAATCGTCGTAAGGTTGCAGGTTTCAACCAACTGTTAAATCCATTCTTATTAAAGAGGTAATGGATGATCACAATGACAAGTTTAAATTTCTCACCGAAGTGACCAAACAATACAGGTTCATACCTTGAAATTATCTAAACAGTGAAACTTTCTGTATACCAGGCTTGCCTTTGCTCTTGGAATTTCCAGGGGATCTTTCGCACCTATAGTTCCCAAAATCCAAGCAAATCAATTCCATGTTAGCATTAAAAATTCACAAAACCTAAAACTGGTAACTAAATTGACTAATGTGGATGGATCAGAGGTCTATATATTGTTCAGGTACAGAGCCAGATTCGATTTGAAAATGTTCAATGTACAGCATTTACAATAGAATCTTACCATTGAGAATAAGTAAAGGACAGGGTACGAAGGTTGGAATTGAATAAGGTGAATCAAATTGTGAAGGTAAACCTGGAGCAATTCTGTCCCGCACCTAATAAAAAATATATATATTTTTTAGATTAATATGTAGTATTAATTGCAAACAATATCATAAAACAAGAACAAAGTTTGATAGAAATTGTATACAGTGATAATTTTGCATACGTAACGTAACCATTTTTAATCATGTTAAAAACAATAAATTAAAGCATATAACACTTCGGGCGAAATAGTTGGATTCATAAATACTAGGCTGACCTTCAGTTATACACTGTTGGCATGCTTGAATGAATAGTACCCCTATTGAGTACGTTAGTTATGTTCATTCCGTTCTAGGTGTTACTCAAACAAAGATAAAAGATATATAATATAACAAAGGAAAGCTTTTTTTCAACAACTTTGGGATGACAACAATTAACAGGTGACAGCTTTTGAATGGTGTTTTTGAAATATTTTTTAAAAAATATTTAAAATGACCAATATATTTTTGACACATTCATTTTAAAAAAAAATTATTAAGATATCGTAATCCAATAATAAAACTCATTTGACATTATCTTGCCCTCAAAAAGAGGCTTTATACTAAGAACAGTAAACCATGCAAGCATTCCTCTCAAAGAATTGTAAAGTGATGAGTGACATCAAACATGCCATCATAGATCTCTCAGCCTATCTCCAAGGGATAATCCAGTAATTCCTGTCGGTATATATGTCCTTCCAAGGTCTGCCTGATCAAGGAATGATATTTTCTAAACAAAACTATTCAAATGCTTAAACTGCAATTATTACAGTTCAAAAAAGTCATCTGGATATACATATACATAAGTGAGAATTAAAATTTAGAATTCGAGTTGTTACTCAATATAAAAGATTTAAAAATAATCGAACTATTATGAGCACAAATAAAAAACTTAAATAATTTCAAGTTCTGCAATAAATATATATATATATATATATATATATATATGTATGTATGTATATGTATGTATATTTCAGAAGGAAAATTTTGAAGAGTGAAATTATTTTTTGAAATATATAATACTCAGTTAATTTCTCCTTCTATTTGTCTCTATTTATTACATTATTATTATTATTATAAGGAAATAATTAAACTATTATATAAAATTACAAGCTCACCAAATCTAATAAAGGCGATGCTTACTTTAGTTTTCACTTTCTTAAAACTTATTTACCTTTTTTTTATGAAAATTGCTTACCATTTAATTATACTAGACATCATCCCCCCTAGGGCAATTATAGATTAAAAGAGAAGTAATCCTAAAATAAAATAGTTTATTAATTATTTTTTAGAGATTTAAAAAAATCAAAAGTTACTACATATATGTTTGTTGACAAAATCATTATAAAACAGTTGATTATGTTAGAAACTGTTCAAAACAGTGATGCGTTTGTTTGCGTTTTTCATGTTCATTCTGTAAAACTGAAACAAGTGATTACTTCTTTTTTTTTTTTCAAAAGAAGTTGCGCGCATAATAAAAGGAACTTCAATCATAATAATTTTTATGAGTAAAAATTGTTGAAAAATCAGGCACAAGTTGTCTATCTTGTAATAATAAGTTCCAGAAAATATTGGTTTACAATTTTTTATTACTAAAATACACTTCAACTGTATATTTCCATAAATCTCTCTCTTTCCTTTCTATATCTTTTAATTCTGCACTTTAATGTTTTTTTTTCATAGCCTTTCTTTAGGTTTAAACCACTAATATTCTTTATTCTCCTTATCCTTTCAATATATTTAAAAGAAAATATACATTGATAAGCAGACACATACATGTCTTCCAACTAATAAGATGAAGACGATTAAAAAGTTTGGTTGCTATGACTCCTCAAATACTCCTCCCCAATTCATTTAACTTTGTTACCATCACTTTCAAATGTGTAGATGAGTAATCTATTGGGGAGCAGCATAGTTAAAAAAATTAAAACTGAACTGCAATCCAAACAAGTTTGAGTTACAGATTACCGATAAATAATTAGATGAATAAAAGTATAAAGTGGCTAATAGATACAAAAGAATAGGGTCCATATTTAAGAAAAAGAGAAATGCTTCTAGGAGTTTCAATTAAAAGTAGGGGAAAAGGGAAATAGAATCTTACCTTTTTTTTTACAATATCTGATTGTATTGTATATATTTGTTATAAAAAGTATTGTTTAGAAATACGTAAAAATATCGACTGTGAGAATTAAAAAAGAGTAAGCCAATTATTTTTCTCTCGTTCCCTGTTCTCCTCTCCTTCACTCCTTCTCCCAATAAATTACGTACGTGATTTGAAATAAAATAGATGAGGAATTGACATATAATCCAAATTTTTTTTATATTTTTATTTATCTGACTTGGTTGATAATTAATTTTTTTTAGAAAATTATGGAAATTTTTTCTCTTATTTAAACATTTTGTTTTCATAAATAAGACTGTGTGGTAACAAGCTCAATAAATAGCATAGCAAAGCAAAAACTACAATGAGATAAATGGTTGTTTTGGTTGCACGTCTCCATGGTAACGAAAATCAACCCAAATTGCTACCTAACATCGCCACGCATTCGCCTAAGAAAATCAGTTACTATAATCCAATGAAATCAAATTATCACACAGCAGAACAGTACAAACAAAAGCAAGTGAAAAATAACCGATTGAGTGGAGCAGAGAAGAGGTAGTAGTAGTACCAAGCAATGGACGCACCGGTTCTTTGTCACTGTACGAACTGTGAAGAAAAATAAATGCATGCCTTTCTCTCCGTATATCGCTTTCCTTCAACTTCAAAAAATCAACACTGGAAACCGTCTTTGTTCTCCTTTCCACGATTCAAAATCAACAAGTTAACGAATCAGATCGGAATAACAAAACTACCGATTCAAAATTCACGAACTCTAGAAGAAGCGAATTAATGAATCAGTTACCTAACTCCATATTCATAAACAAAATTATCTTCCTGTAGCAACTCTTCAAGGTTCTCTATATCTGCCTTTGGATGGAACGCCAATATCCTGATCTAAAATAAGGTTCATGCGATTGAACCGACAAATGAATCAGAATTTAAAAACAAAAATGAAATGATGCTACGAATGTTGATAATACCTCTTCCATCGTTGGAGGAGAGTTTGTATACAGAGGATCCGTCACCGGATTTGCGAGTTCAACAGTTAGTGAAAATGAAACACGCACATATATAACGGAGAATATTAAGATATTTATATATTATTTAATTAAATGAAACGTTAATCGGTACATAGAAAATTGGTTGAAGGTAGTGAGTATATGATTATTATTATTATTATTATATACCTTGCGCGTGTTGGTACATACTACGCAGGACTAGCAGGAACTGAGATCGGAGCTTACCCTGACTTAGACCTTCTTCAATGGCGTCTTTTCCCTCCAAGTTTGTTTGGATTTTACAGTGAGTAAGAACCACCATAGCAGCCGGAGAGGAAGAGGTAAACTACGAAAATTGCAGTGTCCAATGCTATTAAGTTATGTGGAATAACTTCATTTTAATTATCATTCTGTGAGAGAGATAACTCTTTAGGTTAATATGCTTCTATGGTGGATGTCGATTTAAGTGCTGCACGGTGGACCAATATCTTAATTATATTAGATACCGCTGAAAAAAGTCCCTCAATTTTATTTTATTTTTACTTTTTGAGTTAAATTTAATTGCAAATAAGTACTTAAAAAAATTAATAATGACATTAAATAGTCTTTTCAAACATAAATATTTCTTTTCTCAATATGGCATCTGAATGACTTCTTCTCATTATGAATTCAGGAAGGTGCCTTTTCATATTGTCAATTTCCTTTTCCAAACCTATGAAAAACCGTTAAGAAAATTACCAAGACCAACACTAAACATGAATTTCAATCAGTATATAATCAAGAGTTTCATTTTATGAATAAAATTAAATATATTTTTAATTTCTAAATTTTGTGGTAAAATAAAAATTTATTTATGTTTTTAAATTATATTTCTTATTTTTAAATTTAAAAACTAAAATATATTAAAATTTAAAATATGAACTAATTCTAATTTTACATTTAAGTTTAAAAATTAAAAACATGTTATCTTTTAAAAATAAATCATTTTATTGATTTTTAAAATTCATTAAGTGATTTGAGAGTAATTTACAAATTTCATAAAAAGAATTTAATATCTGGTAACAGTTACAGTATTATAAATTATTAATACAATTTTATTATCTAATATAATTAATTTCTAATTATAATAATTCAAAATTTTAATAAAGTTGTAATTGTAAAATTAATTTAAAAATTGCAATATATTTTTATTATTAAAAATTAATTGCGTTTTACAATTAATTGTACCACACGAGAACATGCATCATTCCCAAA
Organism: Vigna mungo; assembly: GCA_036885675.1. NCBI lineage: Eukaryota > Viridiplantae > Streptophyta > Magnoliopsida > Fabales > Fabaceae > Vigna > Vigna mungo. The sequence goes on along the minus strand of CP144699.1, from coordinate 38,914,251 downwards.
GTATTTTATTTCATTTCTGATTTCATAAGATCTTAAAACTTTTAATCATTTCATTTAGTTTGATAGTGATAATGTAATAATATTCTTTCATTGTAAAACAAATATCAATAAAATAAATTAAAACTATATGGAAATATAAAATCATTTAAAAGTTTAATATTTCTTCAAAATCATGTATTTTTTTAAACGTCATCAGCAAAAAAGAAAAAGATTTAAAAATTGTTTTTAATTTTAAAAATAAATTATTTGATAATTAATCAATTATAAATCTTAATTAATACCCATTCTTATTAAAATTAATTAAAAAATAATTAATATTTTTTATTACATCAATTAAATTTAGTAACACATTTCAATTAATTTTTATTCATTCCCAACTCACTTTCCTTTAATTCTAACATATTTATATTTTCTACCATCTTTTTCTTCTTTTTTTTTCACAAACAAAGCATAAGTTTCTAAGCTAGGAAAAACCATTGTAGGACCATTATACGTGTTCTTTTCAACATCACTTATACTCTCAAGTTTGAGTTGTAAGACATGGAATAACTTGATTGTTCCTATATGAACATGCTCACGAATGTAATGGAGATCAATCTCCATGTGCTCAGTCCTTTTGTCGTATGAAGGATTAGTAGCAATATGTATGGTAGTCTTGTTATCACAGTATACAGCAGCATAAGGAATGATAATGTCGAAGTCAATAAGCAGATAATCTAAATGAGCTCAGTGGAGACAGATCTGTTTGATGATTTGCTGATAATGGGTTGTCTTTTGGCTTTGAAGGAAATTAATGAATTCCCGAAGAAGATGCAGTAGCCCGTGGTTGATCTCCTGGTGTTTCTGCAAGAACTGTAATCTGATTTATTTTTCAGCATGTAAATATATGTAAACCTACTTTTATCATCAGCAAGAGTTAAAAAATATTTACAACCATCATGAGTAGATACCGAAAAGGACTCATATGTCAGGATGAACGATATGAAAGCAGTTGGAACTGAAATTGTCGAAATTTGAGAAAGGCAAACGATTTTGTTTACCAATATGACATGTAAGGACAATGAAAAGACTGATTAATAGAAGACAAAGGAGTTTGATCAACAATAGTTTTATAAACAATAGGAGGGTATATATGTCCCAAACGTCTATGCCAAACATCATAAGAAATGGTTTTACAAGAATGAACAGAAGGAGAGGAGGATTTGGTAGCAAAATCAAATACCAGTAAACTGTGGTGAGTTTTAGCAATACCAATCGTCCTCAGGGATTTCATTTCCTGCAAAAGAAATTGATTAGGCTGCATAATGAACTGAAAATTATTATCATTAATCAAAGTAAGAGACAAAAAGACTAAAACGAAAAGAGGGTATGTGAAGAACATTATGCAAGAAAATATCACCAGACGTGTTAATATTGTCAATGCCCTGCCAGTCACCTTGGTGGAATTAGGGAGAATAACATGAGAATTTGAAGTAGACATATAAGAATCATACAAATGCTGAAAACAGCAAATAGGAGAAGTAGCTCTAGAATCAATAACCCAACGGTTAGCCAATTGATTTGATTCAAGATCTAAATGTTTACCTAGGACATTGGTAGCAATGGCATCAAACCAGTTGTCAGTTTTTAGTTTGTTAGTTAGAAAGGAAATAAATTGTTGACACTGGCTAGGGGTGAGGTTGGGATCTTGATGACTGGTTTGACTATCAGAAGATTGATCAACATGATTAACGGCAGTGGGAGCTTATTTCTTGAAGTAACTGTTGATGTTCTAAAACAATCAATTTTTCTAGTAAGTATATTATATAATTTGTAATATAAGTCTATAGGGATTTGACATAAAACATAATATTCTGTAGTAGCTTGACTTTAAATAAAACAGTAAAAAGGTACATAAAGATGTGGAATTTGGGAAAAAGATTCCTTAAGCCTCATAAAGATGTGTATGGGTGAAGGATTTGCAAACCTCCGCACATACAGTAAAATGGTGGATTGTATCCTGATAACTGTTCCCAAATAGACTTGAGCTTTATGTAGTATGTCATGACATCATCGGTTCCTTGTTGTAAATCCAAAAGATGACCACATTGTTTGAATCGGGCTGAGTTAGGGTTCCATCAATCAAGGATAACTTGTTCTTCACCGAAAGCGCCACTTGCATAGCACGACTCCAGGTAATATAATTCCGATTATCCCAGGATCATCACTGTGATGTAAAAACAGAGGATGCGTGGGATCTTGTGTGCGATCTTTTGGTGGAGGAGTGGTCTTTTGAGTGATCGCCATAAAAAGAAATTGCAAATAAAACGAGGCAGAAAAAAAAGAAGAAGAAACACCGAAAGAGCAGGCTGCACCGAAAAAACAATATACACCAAAGGAGCAAGAAACACCGAAAAGAGAACCAAACAAAAACCTAATTTCTAACTGATACCATATGTGATTCCTTAATTCCAACGAAAATTGAATTACTTGCTTTTTAAAATTTTCATTCAATTTGATTTTTAATTTTATAAATACGTAGATTTAATTTTTTTAATTAAATTTTGTTGACTTTATTTAATATTTTAAATGTATTTTATATTAATATTTGAGTTATTTATTTAAAGTCAATTAAAATAATTAAAAAATTAATTAAAATAATTAAATTTACGGTATTCTATAAATAACTAAGTTGATTTAAATTTTTTAAAAGAATAATTATAATTTTTTCTAAAAATTAAAAAACTAAAAATATATTTAATTCTCTTAATATTTTAATAACAAATCAAAGTTGATAGAGACACAAAAAATTAATGAAAAGCAAGAAAATAAATAACTCTTAAGATAATAATGGTAAAACAGGAATACCATAGTACATCGGACAGATATAACCTAATATAATCACACATTAAAACATCATGAAATTCCTTTCTAAGATCGACTTAAGAATAATCACGAATTAAAACTCCAACTACACTTAATACTAAGTATCTCTTTAGTCTAAACTCTTTCTTTTATTACCTTATTATTACGGTTGTAGAAAGAGTAATTTTTGTTTAGTTTTCAATGATAAAGGCCATTGGTTACTTGAAGTCTAATGTATTTAAATTTCAAAAGTACATTCTCAAATTTGATTTAAATAAGAATTTAAATTTTAATTAAAAACATTAATATAAAAAGTATTTAATGGAATTGATTGATAAAAAGTATATTACGTCCAATTGTAGAAACCAAAACAGCTCAAATTTTCACACCATAACATTAATCACAGTAATCAATTAACCCGAATAAGTCATTGATGTAATTCTCACTAATGATAAATGAGAAAATGATGGATTATATAGAAAATTATTTATTGTTTAAAGCTTTCATCCTCAGACTTATAATGAATTATCTAAACAATCTACCATACTATTTAATTCAACTTATTGAAACTGCATTTTCTACAAAATATCTTATTTTCAAAATGTATTTAAGGCTTTGATTTATAAAATAGTGATTAATAGGCTTTCGAATTTTAATTCTGTCCAGATTTTAATTATGTGCCAAATAAAAAATAAAAACAAGATTTCACACTTTCTTAAGCTTTTGGCTTTGAATTTGTCTACATTAAAACGTTCATATCCCAAAATTAAGAAACTGTGTTCATCAGAGTCAAATGAAACATTGGAAATGTGACTGGTATATTACTCTAAAATATCATATCCTAAGCAAGTAAAATAATTTTGATATTGTTACTCTTTTTTCCAATAATTGAATAAGTTTCTATGTTTTAAAACGTCAATTATTATCTTATTTTTAGAGGATATTGACTCAGGTATGAAACTAACTCAATATTGATGAAAATTCACTTTCACTTTGTATATTCTATTTTAAATTTATCTAAGTTAGAAAGACCTACTTTATCTTAATCATTAAGGATGCGTGTCTCAAATTTGGTAATGACCCGATTATAAGCTTCATAAAAGAAACACAAAAAACGTAAACAACAAACTCTAAAATCATCTTTAAATCTAGATTTTAAATTTAATTTTACCCTAAAATTATAGAATGAGTCTCACTTGTCATATTCTATAATTTGACCTTCTTACAAAATCTTCAATTTTAAGTTAATCAACATCTTAATAATCATTATATTTAATATAACATCTTAATAATTATTATATTTAATATATTATTTGTTTTGAAATTTGGTCATCCGGTCACGATGTTATCATATAACTAGTTAAGGATGAAGAAGAAAAGAAAGAATATTAATAACTTATTTTATATTCATATTTATAATTTTATTATGTATCTTCAAATGAATTTTGTTAGATTAATTTGGAAATATTGTTAAAATCGGTAGAAATGGAAAATGAGACTTATTAAATGTACATTTCTCTATTACAAAAATAATGAACTTTTAAAAAATAGAAAGTAAATATAATAAACAATATTCCAAGCAAACTCCAAATATTATTTCTACCCAAATGCATATATTTCATTTGTCATTATTTTCTTTATTTTTCTCATGCTAAAAAGAAAAACTCAAGAGACTTACCTGATCCAGAGTTTTTGGAAATATTTGACCTGTAAATTGTTTTGATCTCATCAGCTTTTTTGGTTCCAATCTAATAAACTAAGATCAATTCGTATGAAATAGGTTAATTCGACAACTATAATTCTAAGTAACCTTTTAATTTAAAGCAAATTCCTGGCTGGTGCACGGACACTGGCAACTTTTTTCACTGGTCAACGAAAAATCAGTTATAAACATGTCCATTAGTTATGGCATAAATGTTTGGGATATTTTAGTAACCGATGGGATGGGGTAATTTGCAATGCAATTGCTACTATTTCTCTTTTCACTTCCAACGCCAGTTTCAGCCCCAATATTGCCGTGGTCTGCGGGTTCTTTCTTGGTCGACGAATAATAGCACGTTTCTACAACGTAAAGATAAACAATATTAGTTAATTAGCTTAGTTATCTCAGATAATTGCTTCTTGCTTTACATAATAAGCTTGGCAACAAGGTGAGTGCTTATGTCTTCTCATTTTTCTGCTCTAACCTGACATTCTTAATTTTATGATTACGATGATGCATGCGGTTTACATACACTTTAGCTGAGTGAGACTAATAGCTACAAAGTACAATTGCATCATCAAGTAGGTATGGATATACTACATGGTCAGCTGAGTTAGCTATGTCATTCGAACGGGACTTTCTCCAATGACTATTTATAGAATATTACAGTAAATTTTTAACACAAAAACACCCAGATAATTTCTGCGAAGCAAAATTGTAATAGTGAAGACTAGAACACCATAACACTAAAGCCTAACCTTTTATGCTACCAAGAGTAACGAGTTCTCGAAGAACATCCAAGAGTTTGGTCATTATAAGCCTTTCCTGCTCTCCGTAAGCATCAGAGCTTCCATCAGAGTTTAATGATTTTTGAATCATGTTTTGATATGCAGCTCCATCGGCAGAAGTATTTCCAAAAAACATGTTGGCCTGTTCATCACACATCAATGCCAGTGTTTCTGGTGACAATGGCCTATTATAATTTGCAATATCAACTGCATCTGCCACAGCTTTATTCACGTGATCAACACAAACGGGCTGGCGACCATCTTTAGTTTGCTGTAGCGATTTAGCTGATGAAGCAACGGAAGCTTTAGAGTTCCCAGCTTTTGTTTGTCGATCTATTTTCCCTTCCGCTTCTGAAAAGTTGGGAAACATTTATTAAAATGCAAACTTTGTACAGATAAAACATGTTGGGAAAATATGGAAAGGGTGAAAGCTATAGAGCATCACAGAAAGACAACTATTGTCAGAAATGTGAACAGTACACCTTGAATCTGAAATACATATTTCCAAATGTATGCAACTGCATGATGACAATTGTGGCCAAAGCATGCTTATACCAAAAAATGAAAGACTTCAGGAACATTAGTGGTGTTCATGATCTGATCGCCTAACCTAATCAATTCAAAGAATGAAAATTTGCTAAAAGTATTTTGTATGAAAGGTCCTCTAAGGGTTTTTTCACCGGTGCCCCCTTCCTTAGTCATATTATTAGTGTGACACTAGTTTCATTAAAAAATTAAAAATAATCTCATTAACCTTACTAAACGACAATAGTTTCCCTTCGGACATTGCAAATTCAAAGTTTTGATCATCAAATGTTCAAACACAGTTTAATATCATTACTTTAGATATGCCTCGGTTAACTATTGTTCTAGTACCATAATACTTTCCCAATTGCTTACTATTTTCCTGTACTCCCCAATAAAATATAACATGACATATAACACCACTTCTTCCTAAGGTATCCCTTAATTACAAGTGCATATTTAAATCTTCGGAATATTAAATCATTCAGCATTCATTAGAAAAAAATAAAATTATTCTGAAAATGATAAATAGAGTATACATCCATGAGTTGCTCAAAACCTGCATCAGTCTTTGCAGATACTCGTGAGAGAATAACAAAAAGTGAGCAGAGATTCTTCACATTTTGTGGCTGGAGGACATCTGCCAATACCGACCTTCAGCAGGAATAAATTGTTAGCTGTACATAGACCTTGAAGATATATAAATTCGTCAAATAATTATTAGAAAACTCACGTACCGGTACATAGACCTTGAAAACCCTGAAATTCTTGTGTTGACATGGTCAGAAACAAAGGAATATGACAGATTTGAAGACGAGGAAGCCATACGATCAGTTTCCTGATTAAAATACAAAATAATGTAAAAAAACATTACATTATGTTTGGATGTCCAAGGATAGAGGAAATTGATCAGTAAACCAACGGGTAAGAAATATGGAAATCAAGGGTTCTAAGGGATACAACAAGGATTGAATTGTTGACTTGATGCCTATAATTACAAGACAAATCTATTGCATTGTTGGATTCATATGATTTCATTTTCCAATCCAATCATAATGAACCTGCTGCATAAAGAATTAGTACATTACTGTTTACATAGATCCGAGTAAATCCTGTCAAGACTGAAAAAGGCAAAGAAGAAAGCACCTGTAGGTATTGGGCAGTTGTGTTAGCAGTTTGATCCGCAGCTAACTTTCCGGAAAACGTTTCTTGAATTTTTCTCCTCTTGGGTGTTATATGGTTTCTATAGCCAGATGATCCAAGGACTTCTGTTACAGCAGCATTAGTTCCCTGTTCGATGTGAACTAGATTATACTCTCTGTGAAAAATTGCTCTTCTTTCAGTACTTCCTTCAAAATTCTTGCAGTCCATGCATTTACAATTTTCAGAGCAGAGGATATTGGCTTGGAAGCACTCACAATACTTCTTAAGGCAACCAGATTTCTTGCAGTGACATCCTTTATTGTGCTTTCCTATAACTTGAGCTTCACTTTCCTGTGTTCATACAAGACATTAAAGTGCACCACGTCAACTAAAATATCACATAAACCTAGCGCATTAAGTACCATTACAAAACCTTGGAATTTGAATTTTGCGGTAGTTTGAGGAATTTTAAACCTTGGAGTTTCGTTGTTCTTGCGGACTGCTAGCAATTTTTGGTCTGAAAGCATTTGGGTTTCTTTCCAATGTTATTCCAACTGCCTCCTGTCTGGCAGCCTCATTATCCACATTATTATGACAATTTACACAGTTGCAACCATCACAATAGATCCCAGCTGCAAAACACTCACAGTACCTAGCATTTGCCAAATTAGGCTTGATTGTGCAGATATAGTATGACCATGAGATAACGTATTCTTGATAGAAGTTTTTCATTGGGATAGACTAGAGGACTTACAATTTGAGGCATCTAGAATTTTTGCAGTTACATTGTTTCTGTTTCTTTGGTGTCGTGTCCTTTAATTCCACATTAAATCGAGGTTGTGATGTAGGAGACTCTGACTTCCTGAAAAAATGCAAATAAGTTCACAAACAATAAAATTCAAATTAGTACAAAAGTTCTTACTGTGAGGCAAAACTTAAGTGAGTACATAGATGAAACAGTATTTCTAACCCCTTATTATATGGATTGATGAAATATTTGGAGCTTTTTCCTTTACAACTAATTTACCTCTATCGAGTAGCATTAAGTTTAGTAGCAAATTTAAGACACGGATACAAATATTTATAATTATTGAAATGTATCCATCTCACCTTTATAACTTTCCGGTTTAATTACAACTCTTCTATGTTTTGGTCTCTATACCTGGAAATAACTCATTTTAGTACTTGTTAATTCCCAGGAAGTACACTTTTTTTTTTTAACTCATTTTACTCCTTACTCAAACGTTTTCTAATCCATTGTAGTCTGATAGACTAAAATGCATGTATTAGGGAACTAGAGTGAGTAGAGTTTCTTTGAACAGGGACTGCAACATAAAGATTATTCGAAAATAGGGACCAAACTAATTATGAAAATTAAAATTTTCAAGAATCATTACTTTTGGAGGCATCCAATCAAATCATGTCAGCCAAGAACAATATTTATCGTACTAGATTTTAAAACATATGTCCAATTCAACACTCTTAACCCATACCGAACCACTTTAGCATGATCCGGGCATTCCTTATCATTGACACGGGGTTAATCAAATTCAAAACGCTACAGTTTTCTATTTCCTTTCTTTTGAGCCATAAGAATACTTACACCACTGGCAACACCTTAACCGGAAGTTTCTGCACCGGCTGCGGAAATTGACAAACCGGCGAAACTAGCTTTGATCCCGGTGAATGTAGCCAGGGCTGTTGCTCCTGTGGCTCCGAACATAACCACGGCCGTTGCCCCGGTGTCTGCAAATTTAACTGCAACGGAGGATGCGATGAGAGCGGCAGAAGTGAATGCGGCGGCGATGGTGACGGAGGAGGCAGTTTCAGGTGCGGATTATCTCTGTAAACGACGGTGAAATCCAATTGCCTGACCAATTTCCGCGGAACTGAATCCGACATGGTTTCCCTCGGTTCCATCTTTTTCTGAACAGTGATCAGAAACCGATCTCACCAAACAGCGGTGCAGTTGGCAATGGTGTTACAGAACTGCAAGAAGCGCAAAGGGAATGAAACAGCATTTATCATGTAATTATGTAAGAGAAAGAGAGTATGAAACGAAAACGGAATTTATTGTGGTGTCGCAGGAGGAAGTGTGTCCTGGGGAAGACTCTGGTAGTGACAGCTCTTTCTCCCTCTCGAGATTTTGAAAATTGAATTGAATAAGATGGAATATTTGATTGGACTATCAAGATTTTCTCGGGGAGCTTCAAGTGAATTGTGTCCGTTGGATTGTAAAAAGATAACGGTACTTTCGGGTTAGTGCCGGGATACATTTTGGCGCTAATTCAATCCAATGGTAAATCTTGCATACTTTATAAATTTGAAGTCTTCAAATATAAAAATCCCCAAAACAAAACAATATAATATAGATTTTACAAGTAACTTTCCCTGATTTACCTTTCTCTTTGGCACAAAATAATATAAAATTTTGCTTAAATTTAATAATATGGTTTTAATAACTTATTAGGAATTATGATGGTTAATTATTCATTACTAATATTATAAACTAAATGTAAAATGGCTGTGAACATTCAAATTAAAACGAGCATGATGTTAAATTTCCAGGAATTTTCTATTTATAAGATTGTTATGTCCAGGATTAATTTTCTCATCTTTCAAAGAAAATGATTGATTTTCTTATAAACATAATAGTTAGGTATTTGGTTATAGGAAAAAATGAAAATATATTTTATTAAAATATAAACTAAAAGTAAGAGGAATGTGTAATAGAATGAAATGAATAATATATACTTATTACGGAAAATCATTTTCATTTCCACTGACCTTTTATCATAAAAATATAAGTAAAAGAAATATAAATAATCTATATTTCTAGAGATTATTGTATTTAAGAAATTAAAACTTATACAAAATGTCTACTAAAAAGTAATAAAACTTTGTATTTTTTAAATTTATTTTCCTATAAAATGTTCAAACTTATAGTAGAACAACGATTGTATTAAATATAAATATTCTTGTATAATAAATGTGAACTTTCTTTGAGTTTTATAAATTTTCATTAATATTCATATTTTTCACTAGAGTTAATTCTTGACTGTCTTGAAAATAATTTTCAATACATTAAAACAAACACCATTTCAGATTAAATGATATCATGGATTGAACTTCTTTTATCCTACCAAAAGATTTTGATGATTTTGGTACGAAGTGCAATTTATTGTCACTCATTATTTGTGATAATAAGAAGAGGATAAGTGTAACAAAAAAGTATTAACAATTACTCATTGTAATTAATATTGACGGGTTAGCAATGAGAATTATAAAATTAAAGGTTTAATTATGTTTTGATTTGGATTTTATGTAAGGTCTATTTTCAGCCTTTTTTAAGTAAATTAACTCTATTTGTTTGTATTTATAAAAAGCTTAAGGTTGATATTTAGTTATGAATTGAAATCACTTGGATAAAAAAGTTAATTATGAAAAGTCTAATATAGATTTTTACATAGAAAAGTTATTCAGTGTATGCAAGAAACTAAAATATCTTACTATCTTTCATGAAGTGATAATTTAAGTAAAGATTCCTAAATTTTTGAAATTTTGATCGAAGTTAAGAATGTTATCAATAAACTAATTTATTCTTCTTGTAAAATTAAAGTGAGATTTTTATTGCAACAGAGTATTTTAGTTTGATTTTTTTTTAATTTATAATATGACTTTTTTTATTAAATATTAACTTAATCTTTTGTTTTAATTATAAAAGTGATGACTGTGTTTTAACGCGTGAAAAAAATGTTACTATAGATAGTAATTTTTTTCTTCAGAATATTAATGGAATTTCTTCTTTAATTATAACGTTTTGAAAAAAAAATTGAGCCACATCTGTTTATATATATATATATATATATATATATTAATAAAACACATAATAATAGACTGTTTAGTGTCTCTATAATATATACACAAAAATTATTAACAATTTTAATGAGTAATACCAAAGAAACACAATGAATATATAATTTACGGATTAAAAAAATTATTGTTACTCGGTTATGGGAGTGATTAAAGAATTTTTTTCAAAGATTTGTAACTTTTTTTATTTTATTATTTGGTTGTTTAGTTTACGAAGTTTCTATTAGCTTTTTCTTTTTAAATAAATAAAAGTAATTGTTATTATTATGGTTAATTATGATGAACAGTTATAATATATTTCATAATTTAATTGTGTTTTTTATGTTATTTTTTGTGCTTAATATTTAAAATATGAAAGGTTGGTGATTATTGACATAATATAAAAGTTTCATTTATTAATTGTATTAAGGTGAATATTAAAGATAGAGTTAGAAATTATTTTAGTTTGACTTCATACACTCTTATTTTTAATAAAAATTTAATTAAAAAAAAAAACAAGTCACTGAATGAAAAAGAAAATACTTACTTTTTCCTTTTACAAGACAGAACAGTAAGTTTTGTATTATGAGTGTCTAAGCAATGAAATAATAAATTTATATAAAAAGTAAAATGTATTTTGTAGATAGTGAGTTATAATGTTTCCAAACATATACTGATATTAAGTTGGATGCTATGTCACTATCAGTGATACTTGGTGGTCATCAAAGTGCTAAGTTATTTATCAATCGCTTTCATGGTCCTTTATAACACTTGTGGGTAAAAAAATGCTGATCAGTACTTTGTGTTACACTTATATGGAGCATATCGAACTCGAATTTACCACATATATTCTTGGGATGTGAAACTTGTCTACATGTCTCTATATACATACTTATTTTTCTTTCAGACAACCATAAAACTCTTATTAATTAATATACTACACATCTAAAATATATTCAAAAACATTTTTTACAGTAATCATTATCTCTAAAATAATATATATATATATATATATATATATATATATATATATATATATATATATATAAACTGGGTTGACTGAACTAATTCACAGTAAGTTGTTCAATCAAGAAAGTTAGGGTGTGACCACTACCATCTAATCCAATGGATCAAATGATGTAATATAAATATTATAATGATGAATTTCGAGCTAATCAAATTAAGTCCTAATTTTACATCAACATACAGGTAACAAACACAATTAAATTATTTTAACTAAAATGACCAAATAGTTTTTTTTTATATATAAGAAAAACATGTTTGATTATATTATTTTGTTGTATGAAAAATTAATATTGTATATCTAAGGTTTTATTTAAAAACTATTATAGTATAATGTGTTTTGAAAAATTAGTGTTTGGAATTGAGTAAAAAAGTTGTATCTAATCGAATTTGAATGAATTAGATGGGAATTTGAATATACAGATTGGATTAAATAAATGAATAATAATGTTAAATAAATAAAATTTAGTAAAATGAACATTTACTGTTAGATTCAAATAATGAATAAATTTTTATGAATATCTATTTGTTTTTATAATATTCAATAGATTCACGTGATTTATAAGTTAAGACTTAAAATAATTTAAATATTTTTTTTTCACTTTTTCAAACGTTTTTTAAAAATAAAATGGTAAAAATAATTTAGTTTCGATTAATATTTCAATAATATAATAATTGATAATTTTTTTTAACGACAAAATTGACACACTCAAAATCGAAACACACTCAAAAATTTATATTTTAACATTTATAAATAGATTATAAAATTTAAATGTTATTTTTAATATGATACTATACATTTTTTTATAATCATCCTTACAACTATATTTTATATGTTTTATTTAGAAATTCAGTATATTTATATTATTTTATTTTAAATATTAAATAATTTTTCATTAAAAACATTTAATTTAATATAAATTCACAATAAATAAAATTCACGGAATTAACCCATGATTCCAAGATAAATTAAATGGATGAAGCTTAAAATACTAATTCAAATTACAACAATTAGGTGTCTTTTGACCCTTATATTATGGATTAGTCCGTACATCTGCCTGCAGTACTGTTATCATTACTTTTTATGATAATTATAACTTACATAAAGCTGTCCTTAAAATTTTAGACTTAATTATTGCATTCTTTTTTTTTTTTATTCCAATTACTCCTATTCAGATTTTGGATGTTTATAAGGTTTATAACAAAATTGAAAACATTTATATCCTAAACTTTAAATTATCCTTCTTAATAATTTAGAAATTTTCTATATGATTTCCACCAACTTCATCTGTACGAAAAGTTTATGTTCCTATTTTATTATTTTCTTTATTTCTGCTAGTGTTTTAAGGTTTTTTATAAATATAATAAGTTCTTAATAAAAATATTATGAGAGTTTTTTTACATCATTAATGAAAATATATACATAAATTAATTCAAATGTCAAAATAAAGTTGAAAATTAACAAAAGCGTAGTCATATTATTTTCAGCTTTAGAAATGAAAAATAAATAAAATTACATTTTCAAAAAAGAACAGAGAGTAAAAAATAACATTTAATATTCCATTATAAGTACAATATAAAAATCCAAATTATTGAAAGTATACTAAAAGTATTTAATCACTCAACTAAGTATAATCGAAAGAAATGCATAATTATGTGTTAAATATTTTAAAACAACAAAGTCTTCTTAAAAGCTTAAATATGCATATAGTTTTAAAATGGATTTATCATTTTGTGAATTTAATCTATTTTCTTATAAATAATACATATTTTTAGTTAAATCTGTTAAATCAACGTCATTATGTTAACATGTAAATAAAATAAAAATGTTTCAATATCTTGTTTAATATTATTGTAGATCTCTCTCTATATAAGATAATTAAAATATTATATTAAATATTTCTGAAAAAATTAAAATAACTAAATTGGTCAAATAAAACATTAGGAAGATGAAAATGAGGTTTTATGTAAAATTAAACTTGCTTATATAAAAAATGTAATATTAGAAATTTACATATTTCAATATTATAAATACCCAGTCAAGTGTGTATAACAGAAATATCTAAAATAGTTAATTAATTATAAACAATTAATTTAATATCTATAAGTGCAAGTTTTCATAAATAATATTCAGTTTATTCTTACACTTTTAGTTATTTATAAACTACTCATACAACCTAGCTGTTATACCATGTTTGATTATTTCAGACCAATCATCCTAAGTATTCCTTTTAACGTATTACTTATACTAATCATTACAATCTTTACATTAATCCTTAATTTCATCCATTAATGTTCTATACTCTAAATTTTTCACGCATATTTTCAACATCTCATACACCTTAAACCATCTCATGCATTATGAATTTAGTATAACACTATTTTTCTAATTGTAGATTTTGAAGTGTTTCACAATTTGAGAACAACAAAATCTTTACCATTGATTATTATGAATGTTAGAATAATGTACGACATCATGTATAGTGTATGACGTAATTATTACATATAAAACAATTTATACAAAATAAGTGTATTATATTTTTTTCACACATACCTAATTTTTTCAATAAAATAATATAGAAATACAATCTTACACTTAACAAAGTTCGTTTATATAATGTGAATATAGTTAGTTGAAGTATGAATGAGCAAAACTTATAATATGTATTTTCTATTTTTTTCATCAAATGTCACTTAATAAATTTGTTAACACTAATAATGTGATTAAAAAAAGATGAAGTATTTAAATAATAAAACTGAGTAACTAATTATGATAGTACTGAGTAAGGGATGAAGATTTAAGTGATTTAGGACAAGAAGGGTTGGAAAAGCCTTGAATTGCGCATTGAGTCGGCATTGGCAAGAGGTAACTTTTACAAATATATATAATACACACACAACACAACTAGTGCTGTCCTTTCCATCAACCCTTCCCCACCCACACCCATTCTGCATCTCAACACATATCATCTCAGTTTTGCCTCTCATCACTCTTCCTAATGCCTAATGCCTAATATATACATTCTCTCTTCCTTTTATCCCTTTTCTCACTCTTTCATTTTCATCCACACATACACAGATTCTTCTACAAACTAACTAATCACCTTTTTCTCATTAATTACTTCAATAATCAACTCGGTTAATGTTAATTAATTACTCTCAATAAACCAGATGGATCTTAACTGCTGAGAAAAGTTTAGCCACCAACTTACAAACACTGCCAATAGGGGTATCACACAAAAAAAACCAACTGTGTCGTGTTACGAGTCTATGTTGCCAAACAGCAGGTACCCTTCAGCTCTGGTACAAACTGGCAATTCATCAGATAAGAGCCTTCTGAATTATTAGAGACATGAAAATGACGTGACAGATAATGAAATTTAGAAAAAAAAAGCCTATTCAACATTTCTATATATATAATATATTTTATCACTCCTTTTACCCTTTCTAATTATCTTTCCTTTATTTCAAATTAATTATTCATCTTTAACCTAAAAATGAAAAAAATAAAAATAAAAGATGTTTCAGTTTTTCAGCAGCAATTATTAATGAAGGTTAACTAATTATGAACCTTTAGTTTAATTTGTAGTAAAACCCCACACATTTTTTTCTTTATGTACATATCAATATAGAAGTATATAGAAGTGTGTCATAATTAGCGTGCCTTTATGTTTCTTTGAAATAAATTTTATGATATACATATCCAGTATAGTAATTTAGGAATAAACTTTAACACTGCACAAAATTAGATAAAATAAAAAGACCAAGTATTAAATTATCTTAGGCTTGCATATCTCAACCAACCCAATAACCATTACATCACAAACAACTGCTACAAACTAAACAAGGGTGTCAAATATTATCAACAGTAGGGTTAGTAAAACTATTGTGTGTGTGTGTGTATATATATATATATATATATATAGGTATAGGTGGTAAAGTTTAGCACACAGACTTTCAAAACATACAAGTTTTACTGCAGATAATAACTGCTGAAGGACACAATTTTTTATGCAGAAATAAATAATATCATCTGTTGAATAATCCTTGAGTAGAATCATCCTTGAGTAGAATCTTCATTTGTTTTGCACATTAATAACAATGCTTCATGTAATTCGCATCCATTACAGCCAAATGATACAATGGATCCATCTGTTAAACTTCTCTTCATACACATGTACATATACACACACTATCTACCTATATCTATATCTATCTATCTATATATATATTAATAAAAATTTATGGGAGGATCCTGCATAGTTCATACTTCGTACTGAGAATTATTTCATCAGTCCACGGCGAACTGTAACAGGGAATTATTGTTAGATATATAAGCGAAGTATATATATAAGTGTATATTAAATTGTATAGTAAATTAGATAGCATGGAAGTAAGTGAATTAGTGAGAAGTGTTAAATTTCTTATCAGTTATAGTAGGTGGAAGAGGTGACAGTAAGTTGGTAGATAGCCAAGAATACGTGAATCTGAGTTATATATATAGATGGTTATGTAAAGAAATGTGTCAGTACTTACATAGTACTGATAATGAATGTCACAGTTCTAAGAACAATATTAATATTCCGTGAAGAAGGACTCTCTTTTTGTAGGTTTATTAGATTGGTATGATTAAACCAGCTTGTACTAATTAATTTGGATATATATGAGTGAGAGAGAGAGAGAGAGAGAGAGAGAGATGTTTAAATGAGAATCATCAGATGCAAAGTTGTACGCATTAAAGTTGGTCGAGGAAAAGCACTAGATTCCACATTTATAATAAAAAAAAAGATATAGATTTTATGATGAAGGAAAAAAATAAATGGAACTTTTGGGTTATATGGATGGATCGTTTTATTTGGGTAAAAATAAGATGATGGTACGTGAGGTGGGTAGAAGGTTTTGGACAAGTGTGATTTTTGTACAGCTTTCTTTAATTTTATTGGTTTCATTTCATATGATCACATGGGTCATGCAGACACTTCCCTATAACATTATTTATTTATTGGTATATATATACATGCATGGTGGCACATAGGGCCCTCTCCCCCAATATTAGAAGGTATCCCTACCAATATTTATATATATATAAGAAAAGATTGAAAAAAACGTAAGTTTCTTTGCCATTATCATCTTTCTCTTAAGAAAATCACTTATTATTACCAGCTGGAACATGTAAGATTATGCATGATTTTTGCTACAAATTAACGTGTAGCAAAACAGTGTAGGAAGAGAAGTTTGGGGTGAAGTAAAGTCCACGTATATACATATGTGGGAAATGGCTTTTCTCTATTGCATAAAACGGGACCTTACTTAATAATGGTAATCTAGACTATGATCTAGCTGTTTTCTGTAGGAAATCTTGTTCTCTCTATTCATCCTACATTAATGAAACCTCGGAAGAAAAGTGAGACGTATATAGATGGAATTGCCCGAAATTCGGAAACGTTACTTTTATTTCCAGATTCATACCTTCTATCATTTTTTTAACTCTTCTTCATGTCATTTCAACATTCAAAACTAAACTAAATCCAAAAACTACTGCAATTTCTTTACTCTCTCTGTCATTTTGTGGGAATAATAATTAGCATTTTTTATATTTACAAATTAACTCACCACCATCTTAACTCGTTAAATTATTCTACTTCCATAAAGGCAAAATATTCACGTTCAACCTAAAATTTTCTATCAGCATGTTTCTTACACAGCTTTTCCATAAATAATTGATTCAGTACTGTCAAAATATAAATTATTGCGCATCATTAAATACGTTTCCTTGATTTTAACACTTTTTAGGCATTATTTTTGAAGTGAACTTAAACAGTAAATGGATACAAAAATTAACTTGTGTGTTTTGTAATTATTCGCTTATTTATTATCAATGAAAAGAAATCTCACGTCATAGTTAATTTTATAAATGAGTTTGAAACGTGTCACTATGTATTTATGATGATTTATGGACAACATCGTGTACCGATTTTATAAATTGTATATAGTAAATGCCGAAATTTCGAATTTCTTCTTCGTATTTGAATACGTAAGTTGAGAGTGTCATTCTTTTAATCAAAAAGCCAAACTCTAACGTTACATCTACCAACACCATTACTGGTTTGGGACAGGGTGGAGATGTGTCTGCTGCAAAATGTTTAGGGTTAAAACATAAACGCTCCGTATTTATTAAATAAAAAAACCAAATAAAAAACAAAAACTTAGGGTTTCAAATATTGTCCCAGTCCGCACCCAATTCCATTCTCTCGTAGGCACGGTGCAGACCACGCACCAATGAAAAGCGTTTAATGTGCAAAGGGCATGAGCAGCACTTTTAACCTTGGATGACACGACAGGCACAAATTAATAAATGAAAACGCTGAAAAAGGGTGAGCGTGAGGAACACGCGCGAGTACTGTACCCGCTTTTTTTTTCACCTTCAGCCTAGGGTTTCCTCGCCTCCACAAACCCATTATAAATGGTTAGCGATAAGAGCCGCACATTAACGCCACGTGTTCATTTATTATTGGATGGAGCTGTCTCTCTCCTAACACTCTCTCTCTACATCTACAATTTCTATGCATATGGATCCTACATAAACATGACTCGCTATGGGTTTCTTTAATATACAAAACAAACACACCTTCTTCCAAGGACAAGAAGATAAAAATTCTCTCTCTCACTCACTCTCTCTCTCTCTTACAAGCGCACACTCTCTCTCATCCGAAAGAATCGAAAGCCCTCTCTCTCTAGGGTTTCTGAGTCCTTCTCAGTCAAATTATGCTCGTACGGTAGGGAATCGGAGCTCCGAGCTGCTCCAGGTAGCTCAGCCGTTGAATGCGCTGGCCTTCGGTGCGGTTTCGTCTCGGAGCCGTTTCGAATCGGCGAGGAGGCGGGAGGGATCGTCTGTGGTGCTCCTCAGGTGAGTTCGGGTGGGCCTTCGTCTCCAGATTATTCCTTTTCGCCCCCGGTTTTCCACTCGGTGATTGATTCCGTGTTGATCGGGGACCGGTTCTTGGATGCTCTTGAGCGTGTTTTGATTTGTTTTAGATATTAAGGTCACTGTACTGTTTATGGTGTGTCCACTTCAGCTTTTGCTTTGCTTTGCGTTTCTTTTTTTTTTTTCTGCGTCTCGCTTTATTGCTGCCATTTCACGCTTTTTTTTTTATAATTTTTCTCTCTCTCTCTCTCTCGTTTTTGTTGCTCGTTAATTCTTGCCGCGTTAATTTCGTTTATCTCTGGATAAGAGGTGATTTGTGTTGGTCGGTGAACCCTAGGATTTAGGCTTTTGTGGATTGGTGCGCTTCGGTTCGTCGTTTGGTTTTAGCTCCTTGCATGCGTTTATGATGGGCATTTTTTCCAACATCGCGTTAATTCATACACTGAGTCGGTATTTTCGCTGCGAGATTACCAGTTTGGCCTTTGATTTTGAAAAGCCCTAGCGAGACGCTTGGTACTGTTTGGTGTGTGAGTGTTTTAGTCTCTGAAGGGATTGTGTGGGTTCTTTTCTGTGCCGTTGCGTTTCAAATGTTCAATTGTTGACTTCGAGCATCTTTTTGGTTGTTTTATCGAGTGGAAAACTAGGGTTTAGGAACTTTCATAATGTTGGAGGTTGTTATTTTATGTGATTAATCGTTGTGTATGAGGTCGTGGTTGGTTGTATATTATGTTTTCGTGGACTTTGCCCTTGTTTGCCGTCGTTTTCCTTTTCATTTGTTAGCTGATTTGGATAAACCCTAATTTTATCAAAGCTTGATTAAGCAGTGTTTTTAGTTTTTGTTGAAGTTCTAGTGTTACTGTCGTTTAATTGACGATGTCTCTTGACTTAATTGTTTGATCCTATGTTTCCATTTCAAGTTTTATAAGTTTAAGTTGTGTTGGCAGGAAACACCATTTAATCTGAGATTCTAGGTGGTGCTTGTACTTTGAGGATGTGCATGCATAGCTGTGGAAAATCATTTTCAAGGTGGTTTTAAATACTGTCACTGAGTTTATGGGGTCGTATATTCACATTGACTCGATCTCCATAGATCTTGCTGAGTCTACTCGCAAGAGGGATGCAGGCAAATGTGAACATTTCTCGATACGGTATGTTGGCCTTGATGCTACATATTCTTACTATCCTACTATTTTGTCAAGAGATGTAGGAGACGGAAGCAAATTTGTGTATACAGCTTATGTCTGCCATCCACTTAGTGCTTAGTATCTTGTAATTGATGTCAACAGTTTACAACTTTTTGTTCTTATTATACGAGATCCTAAATTCCTAATGTATTTGTCCACCATAGTACAGTAACAGTGTCATACAGATGATTACAACTAGTAGCACTGTAAAGTTTATTAGCTAATAGCAGCTTAAAGTTGTTTGTAACTATTGGCAGTTTAAAGTTCAAAGCTCATGGACTAATGAATGGCAATTAGATCTCGTTAAGAATCAAATGGGTGGTGAATGCTCACCTACGGAAAGTTTTGGATTTACAGAATTTTGTCGATAATTGTTAGTTTTCTAGTTAATTTAAGGATATATGTATAGACATTCAAAACGTAGATGTAATGCCATAGGTGCTTTTGGTATTGTTCGTCAATCAAAATCAAAATTTTATCTCAGTAACCTATGTTAATCTTAAATGCAAATCTTTTGTGCAAATTATTAAGATAAACTCCAATTCTGATATGGACAACAACATGAACAAATGCAAAGGAAGTGCATCTCAGTTATTGAACTCTTTCATCAACCAAAGAAGAAAACTGAAATTAAATGATATCTTAAATCTAGAATGAATAGTCTTTCTCTTGGTTCCCTTTTAGGATCCTTAACACTTACTTTATTGTTAGTGCAGTGGATATGTGTCTGAAATTCGCAGAAAAGACTGGAAAATATGTTGGCCATTTCCAGTACACGAGTCTGATAAACAACCATCGTTTCTACCATTAGATGCACCAAAATATAGATGTAGGCGTTGCCAAAACTCTGCAGTAGAGATTGCTGCCAAAGACATCCAGAAAGACGAACAGACAGACTTGAATTGTTGCAGTACTGAATGCAGATCTGGTACCAATTGCAATAATGAAGCTCTCAAGTCTGGTATTCAGGAAGATCCAATGCTTGATGCTGTTGAGAGAAGAGAAATTGATCTTAATACTGCCCTGAGCTGCATCAATGATTTCTTGCCAAATAGTAATGAGAAAGGCAGGAAAGCTGGAGTTGTACCTAGCAGAATAATTGGTAATTTAAATATCAGTTCTATATTATTTTTTTATCATTTTTATGGTATGTCATTTGATTTTCTGTGTGTATCCAGACCTTGACAGTGGCTTGGAGGATAATCTCAACCACCAAGTGACAAGTATTCCATCACCAAAAAATTATCCAGACCTCACACCACCAGAAGTGCATGCTACTAAGAAAGGTAGGCTCAACAGACAGGAAGATAAAACAATCAAGTCAAGCTACACTGCTTTTATTCTTTTGTATTATATAAGTGATAGATTTCTGTTTATAATCTTAGTATGTTCTTGGTTACTAAGACTGTAATTTACAAAAAAAGTTGTTTTTTCCTGATACAGACTGTGAAAGTAATGAAGTTTCTCTTCACGGGCTTTTTAGCAATTTGAAATGCACGGAGAAGAGCTCTTCTGAGATGTGTAATGGAGGAATAACTGCAGCTAATCAATCCCAGAATGATGTAATAAAAGCTTGCACAGTTTTTAGGAAAGGAGCAACAGTAATGGAGGAGGTGAACAATACAGACGATCACCCAAGTGGACCTCCTCTTGAATTAGTTGCTCGTAATGATACTGCACCTGCAGGAAGTATAGACAATACAGTTGAAAATGATTTTCAGGATCATCATTCAGAAAAGTCCACTGGTTTATCTCGTAGGAGGCCTCGGAAGGTGCGCTTGATGTCTGATTTATTAAGTGACAATGGTGAATTAAAGACTGAGCAAAACTCGATAAAAGAATCTGTATCCCTAGGTACTTCACATGCCTCTGCAGCTTCACAGGCACAATCAATTTTGCCAGGAAAAGGGGATATTGAAGGAGGTTTTACTTTGACAAGCACAGGTCCGCGGAAAAGGAAGTTTCCTCTGGATGAGGTAAGAAGACCTACAAACATGGGTTTTCAGAGGGTTGAAAATGAAGTTCAGAACTCACAGGGAGTTATAAAAGCAACTGATACTCTTTTGGATGCTAGATCCAATTTCAAAGATGTATCCAAGGGAATATGTTTACAAGATGCCACAAAGGGCCGCTGGAATAAGACTGAAAGTGAAAGAAGCCGCATAATCAGTAAGAAGAAAAACAAAAAGATTCAAGGTGTTGATAATTGCTTGATTTCTGAGCAACCAGTAGGACAGCACAGAGAAAATGAAGAAACCAGGCATACTACCGAAAAGGCATATGCATCTAAAACTAATTCTTCTAGATTAGCTCCTCCTGCATTCATAGGCAAAGCCACGGATAATTTTCCCACCCACTCCCTAAGAATGGAAAACGAATACAATTTGTCCAAAGCAAAGGGGAAAATGCTGCAAACTGACGTGGAGCTGGATTCTTTATCCTGGCAAAAAAATAACATGCTGGTACAAGACTCCAATGCATATTCAGGGGAAAAAGTCCGGTCTACTATGCCTTTAGCAATTCAAATTCCTTCTGCCCAAGGGTTGCTAAATAGAAAAGGACTGGAAGAGGGACTTCATCTTTCTCTAAACAATTATTTGGTGGATGCACATGTTTACAACAAAAAGTGTATCCATCAGATTGAAAGTCGTCTACCTTTCTCAATGCCTTTTCAAGATGGAACCTCCAAAGTACCGCAGCTTAAGTGGAAAGACAGTGATAATAATATCTTTGGAGGGCAAAGCATTCCTTCCAAGAACCCAACCAATGCTCTTTCAGGAAAAGCAGTTCATTGCGAAGTAAGTGCCCAGAAATCCCCTTGCAATGGCTTTTTATTTTTATCAATTGTGAACCATTTTGGCTTCTCAAAGTTTAAACTTTGTGTGAATATAATTTATATTTTCAGGAAATTAATGGTTCAAGAAATGCACAACAAACTATCGAAGCTGTGGACCAACTGGGTTTTGTAAAAAGATACAGTGAACAAACACTGGAGGTGTCCGAGCAGGGAATGCTAGATGATATACCCATGGAAATTGTGGAACTCTTGGCAAAGAATCAGTATGAGAGGTGTCTTCCTGATGTAGAACATAGAAGCTCCACGTTAGAAAAACCCTCTCTTGGAAGGAAAAGACAGATTGCAGGTGGCTCCACTGTACACAAAAAAGGGGAGATGAGCTTGTTGAAAGATGGCCAAAAGGAGAAAGCTCAGGGAAAACATAAGAAAAACAGCATGATCACAAGAGGAGAGAATGTGAAGCCTAGCAAAAGAAAGCCTGTTCATTACTTTACTCCATTTGATGGAAACAATTTGAGTATGAATAATCTCTGCCCACCTCAACCCCCTTTTGGGCTTGACGTTTCCCAGTCCCAAAAGAAGCCATCAGGTGGATTACAGTTTTCATCTATTGGTTCTAATCAGCTTGGTAGTTCTCAAAATTGCAGGTTGAATGGGAGTTTTGAAGAACGTGGATCCCCTAATGCGACTTTTCAAGCCCCTGGGGGATGTAGCTTACACAAGAATATCTTACATCAGGATGATGAAGCTTCCCGCATCTGGGCATCCTTGACTTCAAATCATGTTTCCCCAGGATATGATTTACCCAAGAGGGTTGTTTCTTCTCAGCACCCTAGTTGTAACATGAACATAACTTCTCTCCAATCTGGTGCATTTCACAAGCAAAATACGAAGAGGGACACTGATCTTAACTACATGAATCTGAATGCTGTTGGACTAGAAAAGCTTAGTAGGAATACAGGTTCTGAAACCTTCAGCAGGATGAATGGAGAATATTCATTTCCTTGCAAACATAGTGGAATGGAGCCTCATCAAAATTTGAGGGGATCTCTTGATTTGTATTCTAATGATACAATACCAGCCATGCATTTACTCAGCCTTATGGATGCCGGCATGCAGTCCCGAACAGCTTTTGATGTGGGTGTCACTACTCAAATACTTAAAAGGCCCTCTTATCCTGGCGACTGCAATACTAAGTTGGAGATTGGTACGTCTAAGCCCCCTGGTACCGTGAAAAGGCCATCTTCTGATTATTGCAGCAGAAGTTTCTTATCAGATAAGCATGGCTGTTTTGTTGCCCCTCCAACCTTTGGTGCATCGTCATCGACCCCACATGATAAGAAATTAGTAAGAGCTACTGGTTTCAATGGTCAAAATCCAACGAAATCTGGAAAGAAAGAAAAGTTGAAGAACTCCATATCTACCCTGCAGAATAAAATTGGCAAGCAAATTAGCTGGCCTCGCAATGAAACAGGAACATCACTGCAGCGCAAATTGGAAGTTAATGGTAATCATGAAACCCCAGTGCCATGTAAAATCATCTCTGGAAACACATGCATGGTCAACAGGAACCCAGCTGATCTAACCATACCAGAAACAGGGAATATATATATGATCAGAGGAGAAGATCTGAAATTTGAGAAGAGTATTCCCAGAAACAGGCTTCGTTTTCCTATTCCATATGGATACAAGCAGCAGAGGAATTTGAAGGGAACTAAAATGAAAGAGCATGCAAAACATTGAAACCATTCCTTATTCCATAATCTGGTAGTTTTTTCAGAATCTCCTGAGTTTCATTATAATGCTATAATATAACTTCAGGATACAGCTTGTCTTTGATACACCTTATTTTTCCTGTCTTAAATATTTCAGCTGGTGAAATCTTTACATGCAATCTGAGGATAGAAAATGAATTTCATTCTCTACGTAGAAGCAGACTTTTGACTTGGATACCGAGATTCGCTGACTCGTGGAGGGGTTGATTGGATGCCACTCCAAAAGCCGAGTGATACATAAAACAGACACAGAAGGCCGTTGTGCATCTATTTAATGAACCTGTTGTAATTAGTATTAATGTAAGCAAAAAATATGTTCGTTTATCATGTTTGTGTCGTAAAATCTATGGGGAAGCGTCGCGATATCTCCTTAAAGTATCAGTTTGTGTCATAAAAGTGTACTGGGAAGTCTCAAATTAGCCTCATATATAGACTTACTATGATAGTGTGGTTACAATTCATACAAGTGGCAAAACCAAGGCGATAGATATAGTTTGTGGCTAAGATGTGAGTTCCTTCCCTCAAACATAAATTTAGATATTGACATTATATATCCCTCGTTTGTACCCATTCCCATCTCTTTGGGTGCATATTTATGAAGTTCGTATGTTGTCCCTTTAGTAAGATTTTTCTCGTTCATTTGGCAATAGCATGTGAAGGTGGTAGGAACTAGCAAGGAGAGGGAAAAGTAGTCGTAAATGTACCCGCATTTTTTAAATTATATCACTAATGAGATACGCCTTTGTTTCTGAAGAACATTGCTCTTATGGAAATAACCAAAGAAAAATAAAAAATAATAACCTGACAACTAAGGCAACAATGTTACAGTAATCTTATAATAATATAAATTAATAATTGATGAATAGATGAAATTGTCATTTGTTTGGATATTTAAATGTAATTTTCAATATATCATTGTTTAAAAGCTCTCACTAAAATATTCTAATTTAAGTTTTTTTATGTTGCATGGTTAGCTCACGAGTTTTTGTTTTAAATTTCCATTTGCGCTTTTTCTTATGTAAAGAAACCACAATGTCTTCATAATCAAGTAAGGAAAAGTTCACTTTGTATAACTTTGTCTTTCTACTTTGGATTGTGTGATTTCCGGGAACCACGGTGGAGAGGAGAATTATTAAGTTATATAGCTAACCACTGGTGAATAAAGACAAATAAGAACATCTAAAGATTAAGTAGCCTTAAGATGATTAAAATTTTAACCCTAAAATACAGGAACGATTGAAGGAGATAGACCAAAGAATCAAATAAAGAAAAAAAGGGGAGAAAATTAAACTATTTATATTGGTTTGACTATGAAATTTAGTCTTTAAAATATGAGAAATTTATGACATAGTCTTCTCTTACAATTTAACTATTGTTTATATTAATTTTTAGCCCTTTAAATTAGATCAGTTTCATACTAAAAAATATTCATCATATGATTTGTATGTGTGTGTATAAAGATATATAAAACCTAGATTATGTAACATAAACTTTGATAAACCAAATAAAAACATATTGTGAACCTTAAGAATCGATTTGTATACCTTTTCAGAAATTTCTTTAATTATACTGAGTGAGACTCTCTCTCTCTATATTTAACAAAAGAATAAATAAGAGTTCAATGATCAGCATTTCTTAATTTGGCCACTCTCCTTCTTGAAAGCATGTACATTTATGAATGAATTTTTGAATACTTTCATTCTTCTTCCTTCTTTTTTTTTTTTAAATATAACCCCTCAACTGTTGCATGTGCCTATTTTTTCTTGATAATGTTGTAATATTTTTGTAAGTTGTCTCATAAGAATATATCTTTCGTAAAATTTATATGATTTTTTATATTTATTTATTACATTCACAATCTCATTCCACAATTCTCTTTATTTAGATTGTTACACATTTACTTTTTACAATGAATATATTTAAAGAGAAAGCGTTTGACGAGAATATTCATTATAAGAAATAATAATAATAATAATAATAATAATAATCTTAAAGAAAATAAAATAGTAATATTACTCTCTATTTAAGTGTTTAAATAGCTGACATTTAAACACATCATTATTTAATAACATTATACAATATTTTGTTGTAATCAGCACCTAATTAAAAAAAATTGTTCATAAAAAAGAAAACAAGTAAAAGAGACTAGCAGGTTTCCAGGATAAGAAAAAAAAAAGAGACCAACAATGACTGTGCTATGAAAAATTAAGACAAATATAAAATTTTGATTTTGCATTTACAAAACTTTCACACAATATACTCATCCCATGCTTAGTATAGAAGGATTATTAATTATGTTGATGACTCCTTTATGAATAACCCTATCAGGTATAATAAGTACAACATTAATTATATTACGTTGGTTAGCAGAATTCAAGGTGTAAGGTTAGGACCGCCAGACAAAAATTAGCACGCGGTTATGAACTTTCTGGTTCAGACCATTCCACATATATCCAATCACTGCAAACACAGACTCTGTTTCTTCAATTCCGATTTTTCTTAATAATTTCTTTTTCCCTTTCTTTGATTGCTGCTGTTGCTCACAATAAGCAATTACACTCACCAGATTAGTTCAAGAGATTGCTCCGTTTTTATAATCTGTCATCTTTTTCCTTTCTGCATATTAGGTCTCTCATAATTTATATAAACTAAGGTGTGCTATATTTATCTCAAATGTTGAACTCAAAATATTAGCATGTTCTTGTTTGAATCTTACAGGAAAATGTTATAAATACAGATTTTTTGGCGAAAACATTATGAGGACAGCTGTATACAGGTTTGGCTACGTTAATAAGAAGCATTTTCAAATAAGTTAACTTAAAATGAAATCACATGCAGATAGAAAGATGAACGTGGTAATATTGTTTATATGCGCTAGTTGAATTTAGTTCTCATACAAATACAAAAATTATTACCTAAATTACTCATACAAATCATTAGTTAAAAATTAACAAATAAATTTAGAGGTTGTATGTGTGGGATGAACTACTGAATGAATCTTGATCTTATAATAGTAAAAATGATGATAGAACATTTTAAAGAACAGTGTAAAAATAGTTATTGCTGAACAACCATTTATCCACGCCATGTGCTTCTTTGCAGGCAGAATCGAAGTCCAACTGTTAAATTAACTACACAAAATGTACAAAATGCAGATATTAATGCAAACAAGTATTACTATAAATTGCCTTTTTCGATAAAAGAACGAATAGGGCAGTTTATAGATAATTTCATTTTGAAACTAGGATATATATATATGCATATTTATGCAACCAGAAGAGAAAACTTTTCTTTATCTTGCTAATGCTTTTAAGATTTTCATGCATAAATAAGTGTTTATATACTTAGCAGAAAATCCCCACTTTTTAGTTGTAAGTAGCAGTAGCAGTTTCTTCATAGAAATTTCTGGTACACAGAAAGAAATCACTAGCAAAGCATGAAAAGATGTGGGTGTTGAGGAAATTAATTAAGGAGGAAGTGATGGTTTGGGCAAAGAGAAAAGAAAAGGTTTGTACCATAAAAAGGCATCATGTTACTGAAGAAAGTAAATAGCTACATACAGTAGCCAGCTACATTGTTGACAAGACTTGGATGAAGAAATATCAAACATGTAACTCCCTCCATTTATGAGATAACAACATCAGTGTCTGCCTTTTGGTACAACTACAAGTAGTTCATATATATAGCCCTTTTAGACTCTATATCACACTCATATCACCCTTTTTCTGATTCCCACTCACACCATTATGAATCAAAACATTATCAGAATCTATTTCTTCTTTGGATGCAATAATTATATAACCTTATTAATTAAACTGTAGGATATGTATGTATGCTGCATCCCCAAGAAATAATGTTACATCTATATTCAAATATACGACCCGCATGCATGTAGGAGCTAACAGGTTACTTCAGTTGAATTCAATCACCAGAATTATTAGGTAAGCACATAAAAAGAACATCTCAGGCTTTAGGTTTTCTCTTGTCACATCAGAGAAGAACTATAATCCTTTGCTTCTCGCGTGTGTATGTATACATACACATATACATACACATATTCATATACATATTCATATACATATATATACCGTACAAATTCTTGCACGAGTGATAAAGAACCCACTATGTGATAGCCAGAATAGGCCATGATTCTTCTACCTACAAAGTGAAAGTGCTGTGTAGTCTGGTGTGTGTATTTTACCTTTTATAAGGTTCTTGCTTGCTCTATGAATCAGATATTTCTCTGCGTTTGCATGCTCCTGAGATTGTACAGAAGAAAAATTAGAGCATGTATATAAAATGCATGAACAAGTTATTATATATGTATGCAAATTCTTCGATTTAATTAACATGGTCTATGAGTAGACAAATTTGATCAATCTAAAAGGGTTGATTATGATCTAAAGATACTTCAATGTAGGTTAACTTAGAAAAATTATGATCATGGTTATTGTCATCTAAAGATACATTCGTGTGTGTGTGTATATATATATATATATATATTGTGAGCTTTGAAACGAATTATAAAGTGCCACCTATGGTGTCTTTTTTGGGATGGACCAACCGATACTTTGGAATCAAAGAAAGAAAAAATGGATGTTAATATTTTAGCATCCCTCTCCTTTTTGTGAGAGAGTATTGAAGAAGTCTGGATAGGGCTTTTTCACAGATTCTTCGAGAAAAATGGCTACAAATATATTCCCTCCTTTGAACTCTGAAAACCATGGCCACGTATTCACTCTCGTATTCGTATCGTATACGTACGAATAAAGAACATTAATGTTCTTCTGTCGTAACTTTTCTTTTTTGGGGATAAAATTCGGCATCTAAACAGTTAGGTGGAAACCTACAAGTACCCAACGTTGTACGGACCGTGTTCAGAGTTCGCATCTTTTGAATTCGATCGCTGTAATTTTTAAACAACGGATTTAACTTTCAACTTCATGAAAACCACTGCAACAACTTTCAGAAATTATATGTTTGTTTTAATTTTGTTTTCTGCCACTGCAACAACTGCAGTTGGTTGATTTATGAGGAAACTGCAACAACTCTTCCGGAAAGTTGATGGGGTTACGAACTTTTATCTCAGTTTAATTAATCACCTTATTCTTTTTCAAAAGCCTAGTAAATTCGAGTATAAATTTGAAGCACAACACAGTTATGTTAAATATTATGAAAAGAAAAAAGAAATCTTGGACCAGAAAGAAACATAAAGTACACAGATTTTAATTAATGCTGGCAGTGACTAAAACTGTTGGAAGATTTTAGGTGGTGGCCGAAGTAAAAGAAGTTGTGCGTGTTGAAGTTTATAATGTTGGCATGCATGCCCTTCAGATTTTGAAGCAGAAACAAAATGCAGAACCCTATCACATGATCGTGGAAGGATGAACAGCCCCACTCAACACTGCAGTTTTACCCCCAGCATGAGCTGGCAGATCAGCCAACCTAACAATAGTAAACCTTTTCTATATATTTTTTTTCAATTTTTAGTACGTAAAATAGAACATATCATGATTTATGTTTGAATCCGAAATACTTTTTGTTCATTATAGGTAATTTTGCAACCACTTTATATATATATATATATATATATATATATATATATATATATATATATATATATATATATATATATATATATATATATATATATATATATATATATATATATATATATATATATATATATATACACACACACACGTTAAATTTAATCAGTGGTTAAATTTTAGTTACTGCATATTGAAAGGAGTGGAATTATTGAATGAGTGAATATTAGATATACTTTTACATTCATCTAATATTAAATGAATGTAAATAAAAAAAAAATTAAGTGTGAGAGAATATTTTTCTTATTTAATTTTTGAGTGGGTAAGAAAAGGAGGTGCCACGTAGTCCTGTGAGAAGAAGTCCCCCACACTGACAGCTTCCCAATAAGGTGTAAGCAGAAGAGGCAGGTTGTTCGACTTTATCAACCAAGTAATAATACTGCTACTTAACCTCCTCCTATTTATGTTTCTTATCACCATTCTTAAAATGTAAATATTGTGATGAAAACTAATTAAAAATATTTAAAAAAAAGACTGAGAAATTTATTATAATGCTATGTTTTAGAGAGAGAGTAGGAGCATAGGAGTTATGTGAATGCATGTGGAATGAATGGCTATGGTGAACTGGTTTTGAGTGAATGGTTGGGGTTAACGTGGAAGCATGGCATGATAATGGCTGTGTCCTATATTCAATGATTTCTTCTTTGGTCTGCCCATTTTCATCAATAGATAAAAGTAAAGTTTTAAAGCCAACTAAAAATTAAATTCAGGATTCTTGCAGAAACTTATCCTCTACTCATGCAAACTTTAATGGTTTATATAATTTAATCAAATGTTTATATAATCATTTTCACAAGTTTTTTGCTGATAACATTCAATCACATAAAGTCTATAGAGGACAATCTCATTGAATGCATAGCCCTAATTCATCAAATCATAAAGTCTAATGGTTCTATTCTATATATAGATTGCCCTCATCATATAATCAAACCAATTACCATAAAGTCTCTCTTGATGTTTCTTCCATAAATAGTTTAACTAAAATATATGTATGTATATAATTAATCTCCCTTGAATAATAGACAAATTTAATAAGAGTACACTTAACAAATATGCCGACTTACAGATAATGAAAGAACTTTGTTTAATTTGCATGTTCGACCTTTCATTAATTTCTTTTCAATGGGATCAATATCTCTTCACCTTGAAATTTTACTTTAAAAGCTAATATAATTAATTACAAAAGTATTGGAATGGTAGACTTTTAGATAATAATGAGAATTTTTTTAATAATAATAACAACGTAATTAACTATGATTGGATCACTTCTATAAGAATTCCAAAACATTGCATTAAATATTTTTGGCTTCAACAATAATAGTTGAAATGATTTTTGAATGTTTATATTACCACTTTGACATTAATTAACTTATCTTTTTAAAGTTTTAAACTTTTATCGACTGGCATTGTTATAGCTCAGTGAAAGGAAAAATGTCTTTTCGTGTTGATTTAATTTAAGTACACTAAGTTATTACGTAAATTAATCTTTTAAAGATAAAGACAGATAATATAGTTCTTAAATTAAGAGCGAACAAAACTGGTTATTTGGTTTTTAATCATATCCAAATGTTGGAAGAATTTAGAATTATACTGTTAAAGATAAACCATAAAATCAAATATAATTTTGTTATATTTATGAAAAGTTAAAATGTTGATTATTCGATAAGATATATCCACTAAAGATGAACAATTTCCTTAGCAAACTATTCAACCAAATACACATATCTTTTTGCTGTATTGATTATGATAGGGTAAACACTGAATATGATAGAAGGATAAAGATTATACCTTCTTATCTATAGTTTTGTAGCATATATAGTAAAAAGTATATGGTGAAATAGACATAGAAAAGGATGGATGAGGACATAAAAAAAAAGTAGTATCAAGTAAATTAATTGTCCCTTGAGATATGGAAGGGTTTAGGAGAAAAAATATTTATCAACTATAGGAAAAAGTTGAATAGTGAGAGTCAATTCAATCCCTTTTTATTTTCAATAATTTAAAATTGTGCAAATTTAGTGGAGATTAAATTAAACTCATGAATCATAATATAAAGAATCATAGTATAAAGAGAAGCTTCTGGGTTAGAGTAAGTAGGGAGTATATTTTAATATAAAAGATTATTATTACTAGTTAACTAATAGCTTTGTGTCAAAGAAAACAGCTATGGAGTTCGAATACATATTCCTATTATATAGTTAATGGATGGATAAAAAAACAATTAAAAGATTTAATATAAATATAATTTTCATTTATTTAAAGTTAGTAGGAAGTGCATCAATATTAAAAGTGAAGATTAAAGATCGTACATAGGGAATTATTTAATAAAAGAATAGATACAATTCAATTCTTTTATGAAAAAAAATAGATTTCAAGTGGGTAAAATAGCCTATATATGTGGCACAAGTATTAATTAAGCTTAAGGGAAAAATAAAACTTATAATTAATTCTTATAAAGTCTGGCCCACAGTGTTGTGTGAACTAGTGAGGGGTTGATAAAAGGGTACAAGAAAGAGTAAATTCAGTATAATTAAATTGATAATGCTGTGTTAGATAAATGAACATGCTGTATAAAATAAAATTAAGAGTAAATGCTTAGAAACAAAATTTTAAGTTAAATTTATACGTATTTCTTTTAATGGTAAAATATTGCTTTTGGTGATATGAACATAAACAATAAGTGTAGAAAATTTATAGCATGTCATAACTTATTAAGTTTTTTATTAAATTTAGTAGAAAATAAATAAAAAATTATTTTTAGAGTAAAGTTATTAGTTTATAAAAGTTTATTGGATAATTTATTTATCTTTTATTAATATGTAAATAAGTAAATTTTAATCTATGAAAAAAACATTAATTCATTAATTTACATAAAAAAAATTCAAAACACACCCTATAACCAATCTCATTACTTAAACATTATTAATATAGAATTAAGAAAAGTGTAAATTTAGTAAAAATGGAAGAGTGACAAAATACATATTATGTTTTATATTTTGTTTAACTTTTTATGACAATACAGTTGAGATGTAAAAATTATGTGAATATATATACATTATACTTGTCATAAATTTTGTATTAAAAGAAAATAGATAATTGAAAATTCTTTAAAAATAATTAATATAGAGCTTGTTATTAACAAGGTGTTTAGTAAACCCGAATAACAAGTTAACAATGATGACATTATTTATTTTGTCTATATTAATTTGATAGTTAGTATTATTCTCATAAGATGTATATTACATAAGATTAACCTAAGTTTTATAGTTTATATATTGAATGTGGTTTAATTAATAAAATTAAAAAGAGTGTAATTGAGTAGTTTGATATTAAGAGGTGTTTGGCAGCAATTATGGTGTTGAGGAAATGGCAGCATCACTCTGTTGCACTATTATTCTCTCCCATATCTGACATATTTATACAGAAACAAACATACATTTTCAGCAATTTCTGAAACTTAACCCCACAACACGTGAATCTGACATCTTCATTTTCATAATATTCATATCAACTCATTGCATTCACTTTCACTAATTCTATCACAATTCAACATTTTAAATTACTTTACATTAATTCATCAACAATAAATCATATTACATTCACCTAATCTAATTAGAAAAACATGTTTCCCTTTATCTCTTGCTTCAACACAATGTGACAATGAATTTTTTTTTTTTTTTTCATTTTGTATATAGAAATGGTGCTTCTCAAAAAAAGTTCAATGATTATTTACTATATATAACAAGCACATGAAATTTCTATTTGATTTAAGAAAATATTGACTAGTCAAGAATTTTCTATTTGATTTATTATTTTGTGCATTATAAATTAGTTTCATAAAATGGATTTTATATTAAAACAGTTCGGGAGAGGTGAAATAAATAAATACAAGGAGTATATATATTTAGATAAATTAAATATGCTAGCTAGCCTCTATTTGGTTTTTCTGAATTTCTTTTTGTTATAAATCATGATTAGCTTAATCATGAAATTTCATGTACTTTTTACTATTTTTATTTAATTTTGATGGAATATTATTATTGTGATATAAATAAGTTATTATAACATTAAAAAGCAGAAGACAAAAGAGAAGGCATTTGATGAATTATGTGCAAATATATGTAAAAAAAAAAAATATGTAGAACTAGTTATTCTTTCTAAATCTTTTTTATCTTACAAACTGTCAACCTTTCTTTCATTTCTATCTCTATCTTCTTCTTTTTCTTTTCTTGTTCTTGTTTAACTGCACCACACTCCTGCCATTAAATAATAATTAAAAGAGTTTCTTACTCTTTTCAAAAAACAGTTGAAACATAATAACTTTGTAACTGTTTTTGTTTGACTTTTTTATTTAGAAATTTTATATGATTTTGTACTTGAATGTTTTTGGTAAAACAAATCATAATGGTTTTAATGCTTGAAGGTATTTTCTGAATTAGGCTTTCAGTCTTAAAAGTTATGTTGGACTGAAAATGGAAGTGGTAAGTTTAAGTTGTTCTCAATACTCCAGCTCACCAAACTCTTTCTTCTATTCACTGTTTTAAATAATAAAGTTGAAGTGTCAATAACCAAATACAACAACTATAAGGTAGAATTGAGAAAAAAATAAGTTTGATAGAGAAAAAGGAAAATTATGAATTTCAGAATTATATAATTTTATTCATTTAATTATTTTTTTTTTCTTACTTTTGTTTATTTTTAACCAAGCATTTTCATTTATATTTTTTGTGGCTTATTTTCACTTACATTCCATATTGTTCATCATATTTTATTTTTTTCAAACTATAAAACAATTCAAAAAGTTTCATCACAAGTTCATGAGTAACTTTGGGAAAAAATAAATTACCTAATACAATTTTTCATTATTTCACAATTTTTTTATTTTATTTTGATTATTCTTTAAATTCTAATTATTTTCATGGCTAGTTTGTTGATTTTATGTTAAATTATAAACAATAATATATATATATATATATATATATATATATATATATATATATATATATATATATATATATATATATATATTTTATTTCATATATTTTAAACTTTATTTTAGGTCATAAATCATTCCTTACTTATAAAGATGAAAAGTTTTTTTTTGCTGTTTGATTTTCTAATTTAATCTTGCAAATATTTTCACATTTTAACCTTTATTACCGTGTCATTTTTTTTGAGTTTAAATGTTGAAAAAATTAATCAAATGTCACACCATATAATTGAATGTAAGTATAACAGAAATAATTGATAAACTTTTACTAAGGGTCCAAATAAAATTAAGTATTAATGTAAAGATAAGTCAAGATTGCATTTATAAAAGAATATTATCAATATATAATGGAGATTTCTAAAATTATAAATTACTTTTTAATAAATACTTATCATCAATAAAATTGTTAAATATTTTGTTAAGATTACACAATATATAATTAAAAAAAGTACCTAAATCTATTTGATCCATGGAGAGAGGAACAGTGGCATGTTATTACATAAAATAATTAAAAAGGAAAAAATCTTTTATTTCAATAATGACCATAAACACATACCCAGGTAAATTGTCTTTTCCAATACAAACTATTAATGATACATATAAGTATGGAACAATGGCTAATTCATGCTATAAAGAAAACTCATAACAAAACAACTAAAGGTGACAATGATAATAATTATAATCAATAAATACAAAATAAGGTGAAAAACAAGTCATTCATAATTCATCCTAATAATAATATTATGATGATGATAATTAATTAGAGAGAGAGAAAAAAAATACACAGACAAGTTAAATAGTACTGTAAGAGAAGGCATTGCAAATAGGTCAAATCCATAAAAAGCAGCATAGGAATAACTCAAACTACTGTACAAATGGAAAAATTGAAAAGTACAAAGTGCTATATTTATTTTACAAAGATTCTTAAAAAACAGTTCCCAGATTCATTTGGTCACAACAGTGGCAAAGCTCTTTAAAGTGTGTTTCTGACTCTCATGTGACTTCAACTCTGTAACACAGTTACATTCATCCATAACATCTCACTAATAATAACAACAAACACAATGAATCTCAAACTCTCTATTTCAAATACAAACTTTTTTTTTTTATTTTTTTTATTTTGTGATAGTAAAAGTTTAATGAAAACAGAGAAAAAAAAAACTTGGAACTTCAATTGTTGTCCAGAGGGAGAGGCTCAGCTTCAGAGAGTTGTTTCAGCGTTTTCAACAGCTGGGCACCTTTCCTCCTAGCCCGAGGGCTGCACTCACCCTGGAGCGCGAGTTCCACCGCACGCGCCACCTCCTCCGGGGGAGCGGTGTGGTGGTCAGATGTGGAGCCACCGTACACGACGGCCAGGACTCCAATGGCGTATTCTTTGGCGCGGGCAGCGGTCTTTCCCATCATGGTAACCATGACGGGGACGGCGAGGGCGTGAGCGCGGACTTCGTGAGCGCCATCGGGCAGCGTGCACATGAGCTCGAGGGCAGCGAGGGCGCGCTCGGAGGGGGCGCCGTCGAGTTCGAGGGCGGCCTCGATGACGGCGGAGACGGCGCCGGTCTCGACGGCGACACGGCGGTTGACATCGGAGAGGCAGAGCGCGAAGAGGATCTTGGTGGCGGGTTTGGCGAGCGCGAGGTTGCGCGTGAGAGCGTGCATGAGGTTGGGAGGACAAGGGGGTTGGTCTTGAGGTGGGTTGGGAACGAGAGAACGTTCTAGAAGTTGAAGGGCAGAAGCTGGGTCTGTTGTTAGTTGGAGTTCTGAAATGTGGAAGAGTTCTTGGAGGTTGTGGATTTGTGGTGGCAGTGGCGGTGGAGGAGGAAGAGGAACATTAAAGCTTGTGTTTGTGTTTGTTTTGATGAGGTTGTTGGTGTTATTGGTGGTGGTGGTAGCGGTGGCGGTGTTGGGAGTGGGAGTTGGGGGAGAGAATCTCCACTGGGTGAAGCTTTGGGAAGTGGTGGAGGAAGAGGAGGAGGTGGAGGATTCACATTGGAAGGTTGGGGGAGTGTGAGGAAGAGGTGGGGTGGCGCCGGTGGGGCTTAGAACGGTTTGGGCGCAGTGGCGGAAGAAGCCACAAGAGAAAAGTTGGGTTTTTAGCTTTGGTTGTTGATGGGTTTTCATGGTGGAACAACTCAGGAAGAAGATGAGAGCTTAGTGTTTGTTTTTGTTGTTGTGTGTGAATGAAGTGTGAAGTGCTCCGTTTTGGGTTTGGTTGTTGTGACAATAATGATACTGTTGTTTGTACGAAGTGGGTCTATTGTTTCTGTCACCTTCGTGAAAAACAATGGAATGGGTCAAATGTTATCTGAGTGACTTTCACTTCCCCCTATTAATCTTTAACATATTTCTGTTTTTTATTTAACGGTGGTATACTGAAAAGAAAAACACCTACTTTATAATTTTTTATAATAGTAATATTTTTAATATATTTATTTTACTTTTTTTCACTTAAAAATTTCTATACGTAACGTATTATATAATCAAATTGGGTTATGAATTTTTTTAGGGGTGAGAAAAAGAAATGAGTAAATATGAAATAAAATTATAAGTGATATAAAAAAAAGAGAGATGAAACGAGTTTATACAAGAGAGGAAGTTTAATGTAGCACTCAGTATGTTTTTTTTTTCTTTCAACACTCGTGGGTAAAAGAAGTATACTTTGAAGAAGTTGTGAAGAACTCAGAAGTTTGTTACATGCATTTCTTTTGAATAAAATCTCAGTAGTACAGAATAGATACGCATTTAGTGAGTTTCTGCTGTGGTCAGTTAAGATGAATGCAATAATGAAGATAGGACATGTCTTTAGAGTTGGTGAAAGAAAAAATATGTGTAATAATAGATTGGTATCTAAATACAAATTATGTACTTTGATAATAAACTGTGTCTATGTGTTTGTAATGAACATCTATATAAATGTTTTTAAATATACAAGTTACACTTTAGACTTATAACAAATCATTTAAATTATGATGTTATCTTTTTTATTTTGATTCCTTATTTTATAAAATGGTGAAAAAATAATTTAGAAATATGATAAAAAAAAATAGGCCCTTAAAAAGATTAAATACAGAAATTGAGGCGAATTGCCAAATCTTCTGAACATTTTAAATATGAACTACTCTGTGGCATTGCTTTTATCCAACAACCTAAACCCTTTAATGCCCACTATCTATGTACAGTAAGTTTTCCAATGGCATATGGTTTGAATGAATCGTGCTTTATATTTGTCACAAGATGCTTCGCCTAAGATATTATTTTCTTATTATTACAACTATTAAGTAATTTTTACTAGTGCTTTTAAAAAACTACATTTCAATAAGTAAAAAGATTCGTGTTTAATTGTTATGTATTACATTAAATAATTAACTCGTTAATAAAGTAATATATTCATAATTAGTACACGACAATGTATATTTAAATTCAATGTTTATAAATTAATCGACAACTTTATATTTTATAAACATTTAATTGAAATGTAATATATAACATTACGTCTTTGAATTTATAATAAGAATATTCTTTTATAAATTGTATTTTGATATTAACATATTAAAAAACTTTGCACTACGTAAAATAGTGGTGACTAACGTGCTTGTAGTTATTTTAGGAAGGTTTAAATTGTAAGGATTTTTATGCTAATAACTAATTAGGAAGTACTCCATATATGATTATTGAAGTGATAACTACTGATTATGATACACAACTAAAGAATAAAGTTCTGGTTCTCGATTTCTCTCAACCATCTCAAATTACCACTTATGTTATCTTTATCCGTGTATAAACAAGATCCTGTGGAGTTCAAAACTGGACTGCAGCGCCTGATGCTGTTAATTGGTTTAGATTTATTGAACTATGTTTATAAATTAATTTTATATGAAAAATCTAATGAATGAGATCATATTATGCAGTTCTTTTGAAAACTGTAAAGGATCTCAATACATTACTTTCATACAACTGCAGATTCAGTGTACCAAAGTAATGACTCCGGTAACCATCTTAATATCATTACCTTAACAGCAATGATAAAGCATTCATGAAAAACCTGGCCTCTCGACGTAATCAAGGCTTTAACAAATACTAATGACGAAAACCAGTGACAAAAAAATCTAAGAAATTAGAAACAATGAACTAACTCTGCAATTACTCCTAAAAGGAAAATGGTTGGATTGAAGATCTGTAATGTTAGGAGCACGATATTTAATCAGTATAAGCCTACCACGCTTATTTCACAACAATGCAACCGGCCTCGGGAGTTTATGATTATCTTTCGTAATGTAATGGAATTTTACAACCTCAAACAATGGAATGTAATGGAATTTTACATTACTTCTGCAAATTCAAGCTACAAGATTTAACCGTAATCCGAACTTAACTAATGACTAACATAGAACCATAGAAACAGAGACAAACCTAATAAAATCTTAAAAGTTAGAGAAAATATAAGTCAAAAATGGAGGACAGATCATTTCCATTTCTCTTGTAGATCTTTCCTCTCGGATAATACCCAAGTGACAAATATTGCAGCCACAAGTGCAACAATTGTTAGAAGAAGTAGAGCATAGCTGAAATCTTCAGTTAATGAATCGTAAGTCCTAGAAGGAGCAATCTGAGTAAAAAATAGATCTACTCCGTAGGCAAAGACGAGGGATGTAGACTCCAGCTTGGCAGGCACTGTTACGATGCCTCGCAGACCTTCCACTTTAAGGGAATGTGTAATATAGGACTGAAAAAATTCAAACAGAGAAAATAAGAAATGCATGTTTGAAGTACATAAAGCCCAAGTAGGCATGAGGTTGAAGTTGGTAACAAAGCCAATCAACTAATATGTATTTCCTTAAGCAGCCCTACTAGGCTTGCCAATTGAAGGAGAATATATATATATATATATATATATATATATATATATATATATATATATATATATATATATATATATATATATATATATAGCGGTCGCAGCAAGTAAAAGCAGAGATAAAGTCATTTTTCCTATCCAAATATAGTAGTGATTCATTACGATTATTACTACTGTTCCTACAACCTTGAACATAAGCACGAGTTACTTGTATACTGCAAACATTCTTTGTTTGCAGATATATATATATATATATATATATATATATATATATATATATATATATATATATATATATATATATATAAATAGGGGGAACTATGCCAAAAATTGACTGCACATATATTATGCATGCACGGATATATATTAAGGATAAACACCATATAGCCCTTCTTTTTGTTGTCAACCAAAATAGTTACCCAACCTCTACCCTCTTTTTAACGTACTCTATCTACCTGAACAAAAGTCAATTAATATTTATAATGAAAAAGGAAAATGCATAAATCAAGACATATTCGAACAAACTGAAACCACCATACATTGAGAATCCACTAATTATAGCACCATTTGTTAAGTTTTCCTTTGTTTCATGGATATAGAAAAAGGAGCAAGAGACAAAATAAACCTGAGATATGATGGGCAATGAATCGGTCAGAGGAATAATTCCTTCCTCTTTCTCAGCTTGCGAGGGATTAAGAGTGCGCCGGGGATCCAAAAAGCGTTTATCAAGTGCCAAAACCTGGAAATAAATTTCCCAGTTGACATCCCGAATCGTAAGATTTCATAGAAGAAATTTAATGTTAAAAGAGGATTGTTTCTGTTGATCTCAAGTTGAAAAACTCGGTCGTGTAAATAATACCAACCTGATCACCAATTGTTCCAATAAGAAGCTGCTTAGAAGTTATACCCTTGGATGTCAAAGTCACTTCTATTGCTTTCACAGAATGGGTAAAAAAGTACGACTGTGATTTTGTTGTAATTTCTGGTCGATAATAAGAAGAAATGGGTGATGTAAGGTTATGCTTCCCAAGAACAAACTTCCAGACATCTTTGTTATCCTATGAAAATCAAGGATATCACACCAGAATGAGAACAGATCAGTAACTCAAACATAAGAATGAACACATACAAAAAAAGACGATAACATATATCAAAACGAGTGAGGATCATCAAATGAAGCTACACAAGTTAACAGACATACCGCTCGAGACTGATCATAGACCTCAATAACTGACACCTCGTATCTGTGTGCTCTGAGATTAAAATAGTGATAGACAACCCAGTTTTCACTAAATACCTATACAAGCAATATTCATGTAAGATACTAAAAAAATTTGGTTTTACACCTTTTAAATCAGTGTAGTTAAAGCTTACCGCATGAACAGGACCCTGGCAACCATGATGTGTCATTCTATGCAATATACGACCAGTCACGGTATCAATGATATAGATGACCAACCAAGCCTCCTCAGGGGTGGCTGTTCCAATTTCCCCTGTGGCTTTAGGTGCTGCATTTGCGACAAAAAGTATATTGTTCGATACATACTTATACATGACATCATAGTCAGTCATAACTTTTGCTTGAGTATGAACAACCTACGTCAAAAAAGGGAATAACAACTTTAGGAAGAAGCAAAGCAATGATTAAGACTCAATGGAAAAATGGTCATGATAAAACATGATAATGAGAGAAAACCCTTAATTATCATATTATTTGTTTGTTTGTGATCATTTCTATTACTCCGAGTAGTATAAATACAACTAATGACTTTAGGAATATACAAGGCACGTGATTAAGAGAGTCTTACTAGATTTGGACAAGAATGACAGACATCATTTTACATGATTATTGGTAGATCAAAAATTCATTTGACAAATTCCTCCGAATTGAGACTCCTTCATTAATGATAAGTAATAAAACCCACCTTAAGGAAAAGGCAGCCTGTAAACTCATTCATTTGAAAAAAGAAGAGGATTTTAAATAATGTATTATATATCTGAAATAGAATATTTATATTTCTTGAAAAATGTGGAAAAGTTGATACAGACAGTATAATATATATAACATAGTCAATTTTATTTTATAAAAAAAATGCTCTTTTAACAAATAAAAACTTAATGCCACAGACACCCTACCTCATTCGATTTTCTGGTTACAGTTGCGATAATCTTTTCTGATTCAGATGGGAATACAATAGACCATAAATCCCGGAAATCAAAGCAGTACTCATCAACTATTTGGTGAATGCAATTACTCTTCAAGGCATGACCTCTGACAATACCATTATCAGCCTCAACTGAGTACCAGTACACATTTGAAAACTCACGTTGCAAAATGCCAATAGCTTCAGGAGTTCTTGGGTATAGGTATGCATGTTGGTCTGTGTCTATAATTAGATGCAGACGCTGTTCAGTTGAATCGGTATAAGGCAGAGGAATAACTTGAGCAATGGTATGAGCAAGTCTCAAAGAATTGAGTTCCTTCCCTGTGTATGCATCAATAAAAGAAAGAGCAGCCGGTGCAGCCAAACTTGGCCCACATCGCCCAACTACAAGGATAGATGGATTCTCATCCAAGGCATGATGATGCGGAACCTGCCACTGATAAATGTTAAGCCCAACGGGATGTTCACACACTTCTGTTTTACGCAGTGTATGAAGAAGAATAGACCAAACTACACGACCATCTCCAGTGTGCAAAGCAAAAACCTTTCCTGCCCTTGTAAGTACTATAAGCAACTTACGAAAACCATTATGATCACGAGTCATTTTGCTTTTCTCAGAACTCCTTAATCTTAGCGCTTGAATAGCGACTACATCCTCAGGGCTTGCAATCATTAAAGTTCCTTTGAGCTTCAGCACATGTCCCTTTCAATAACAAATCAACGCATAAAAAAGTACCGTTAGAAAAATAGTTAATGATATGTAGATAAAAACCTCAATCTCTAATATATGGATACAATAATTAAAAATATCAGAAAAGTCACACATGTCGGCTCTATGTTGCCTTTTCCCTGTTGAAATGGTATTTTGGTTACACCTGTGAAAGATGGGCGTTTTTTAATTGATGAGTTGGGGGCTTTTTCATATGCAAAGCACGAGCCCATTGATCTATTTTTTTTACAAAAAAAAAAAAGATTACACACAGAATTAGTGACCAGTGCACACTGGTGTAAGTCAAAGTCAATTACATCATTCGATAACTTTTTATTAGATAAATCTAAATAAAAACTTGCAAATGAAATGAAAGTTCTAATCATATCTTATAGATCATATCAACAAATCCTAAAATAATCCGAAATTATTTGATACTCCATTGATATATATCAAGATAAATGTAATATATATTTTTGAAATATATTCAATTAGAAGCATTTGATTATATTCTAGCTGAATGCTTAACTTTTATATGTTTTGACACAAAACAGCAATATAGAATTATCTTTCAATGTTGGATCAGTGCAAACCACATAATAATATATATACAAAGTTATTAAATGATGTTAGAGTGCTAAGTCTTACACCAGTGTAAACCAGAGGGTGTGTGTACGAAATTATGCAGGATGATGTCCTAATTAAA
The DNA here is from genome assembly GCA_036885675.1 of Vigna mungo. Taxonomy (NCBI): domain Eukaryota; kingdom Viridiplantae; phylum Streptophyta; class Magnoliopsida; order Fabales; family Fabaceae; genus Vigna; species Vigna mungo. The sequence continues at coordinate 38,870,662 of CP144699.1, read as the reverse complement.
AAGAATAAAGGCAGACCTTAAGCCATTCAAAGAGGTTCTGTTCCACTTTTGCCACCGACACACCTTCCTTTTCCACAGGTAGTTCAGACGTTGTGACATCTACAACTGATGCAAGACCATCCTCTCTACTCCAGACAATTTCTCCTTGTTGTACTAATAATAGCGAATGATCTTCCATTACCATCAATGCTCTAAAACCGTACGATCTATCTGTCCTCACATAATTGTTTATAAAAATCTTCTCAATGTTCCCTCTTTGATGGTCTATTACTATACTTTCCTTGAGTAAATCACCATTCCAATCATTAACGTCCTTTACAAAGAGGTGAATATTACTGCCTTCATGTTGAATAAATGCAAAAGCATGTTGACCCTCTGAGATTGACAGAGCATCACTAACAGCCGCTGCATTATTAATTTTGTCCACCAGCACCAAGTCATCTTCATTTGTCACTTTAATTGTAAGAACATGGGAGTCAATACGCAATGCAAACAATTCAGGGAGCCTTGATGGTAATATCACTGCCTGTCCAGATGAATCCTTGATGAGGTCTGAAATGAGCTTCTGTTTGTAACTAATCTCTCCATTCTTGATGTTTATCGTCAATATCTTAGACCTCATCTTATCCAGTACCACAAACTTATCACCTGAGACAGATAATAATTCCCCAAAAGTATCACAGGGAAGTATTGTGTGATCATCCTTGAGCAATTTTCCAGTATCAGCATTCAATCCATAAACATAAAACTTTGAAGATCCAACAAAACCAGCAGCATAGATCTTGTCAGTGGACTGAATAATATGGCTAACCTCAATGCTGCTGTAAATATGATTAAGATAACAATGTTAACGGCAAGTTAAACTTCAAAAAGAACATCTTTCTCAGTAAACCGAGTCAGCCATACCTTTCACCTGCAAAATCTTTCCTCCAGAGAACTTCACCATCTATGCCGGAAACAGCATGGAGACTGCCTTTACCAAAAACAAGGATCAAATCATCCTTGTCAGCTTTCAGGTTTTTCTGCAAATAAAAAACAGAACTTAATTGCGTGTGTAAGAAAATCACTCATGCACTCTCAGGTTTAGATACAAGCCTACAATTAAATAAACCAAGACCAAGGGCAAGTTTACTACAGTAAAAGGGCTGCTGGATGCAGGTTCGTTACAGTGATCACAAAAAATACTGAAGGTGAGAATTGGGTACATGAGGAATGTTCACAGGGTAAGCTGGACAAGTCTGAATAATTCTGTTGGCTAAATTACTTCAATGCTCAATGACCATTCTGTTGAAAATGAAAGTAACTTAGTTTTAGGGGTTTCACATGAAACAACAGTATTTTACCAATAGGCGGGGTCACCTACATGCAATCATAAATCTAAAACAACACCGTCCTGTTCTAGTGTTCTGCCAAAAACTAGAAAATCAGTGTTCACATGAGCAGAGCAAGAAAAAATACTAAGTAGATGTGTTAGCATTAGAATAATGCACTCGGATAGAAAGGTAGGCTTGAATCTCCAAGTTAGGACAACTTATTTGCATTGGCATTTAACTCAATTTATATTTCTCTAATTATATCCAAGGGAATTAGAAGTCAAACTCCTAATGTGGCACTTAAGTTTCACTCTACATGTCCTTTCCATTGCTCGAGAGGATGCTTCAGATAAATCTATGGAAAAAAAATTGCAGTGCTTAAAATATAAAGAAAAAAAAGCATTCACTCACTGAAATGTATAATATTGACTTTGATGTCTTTGAGCCTTGAAGGGAAGTCTCCCAAACCATCTGTCCATCAGGAAGGTTCCATGCTCTCAATATACTTCCATCCGACGAAAGAGTTATGACATCTGAAGCAATATGTGTACTTAATGAATTTGATCACCGCCGTATAAGCTAAACATTTAAATAAACATATAAAATCTACTCTGACAAAGTAACAAGATGCCCAAAAGCAAAGAAAACTTAATGAAACTTGAAGCTAAGAAATCACTCTGTGATAACAGTATGCATAGTGGCCACACAAACATCCTTCAAATTATTTTACATCATTATTCAAAAGAAATGGACAACAAACCCGGAACATTTCTTTCACCGATGATGCACATGAGTTATATTACATAACCAGAGGAGATTGGATACTACACACTTAAAACTGGAAACGAAGTGAAACTAAACAGCTTATAGTTTAACAATAAAGCAGTTTAAACTAAGATATCTCCCCACACTTAGAGTCATGCAAACATGTTGACATGCCCAGGATCTAGATCTCCAATTCCAAGATGTTCATGCGCTACCACAGTTGAGAATCAAAATAGAAAATTCAACAATAGGACTGCTTTTGACTAGGCATTTTATGAGAAAAAATAAGGCATATTATGTAAGTAGAGGAAACCAGCATCCAGTTGATATCCAAACATAGATATATTTTCAAGAGGAATACAAAAAGAATGGCAAAGAATCATGCTTATAAGGAGAATCAAGAACACTAGTGCCACACTGGTCACCTTAACATCCTTATGATGAGATATTTAATGATAAAGTATAATGTACAGTAAAACTGCTCTTCGTTTCTGCAGTATAGTAAAGAATAGATAGCATGAAGTAATGCTCTACAGAGTCAAAGGTTAAGTGTAATACATTTTCCCAGGGCAATGTCAAGTCCATCAACAACATCGTTGGTCCCAAGAACATGCCTCCAAACTGCAAACAAAACAGAGTTCAGCACTTCTGATTCTAAACAAAGAAAACAAATAGTTAAAGCGAGTGATGACCATCGCTTGGGAAGGCTTGATTTACTTTTAACCAGTTCAACTTCACTAAATGGAGTTATGGTAACATTTAATTGGAGCATTATCTTAGACAATAAGATATAACAAATATTTTAATGGAGTCAGCAAAAGCAGTTAAACAAACCAAACTTACAAATTTCTCCATGACGAAGGTCGAGTGAAGCTACAACGTTCTCTTCAGTGGACACCAGAACACGCTTCCGGCCAGTCTTTTGAGTGTGGAACAAAGCGTGCTTTACTTTCCCGATGTACTGTTGGTGCCTAGTAGTCAAACATATTCAGTAGTCACTAACATTTAAATTGCACAAGAGACCAATTAACGATTAGAATCGGAAATCTCTTTATCCGATATAATAATCCATCGACAACGCAATTCAACGCGTAGGTGAAATCAGATCGTAGTGCTCGGGCGACAATTACAAGTGGAGAAAGAGAACGTATTGAATTGGAGGAACAGAACGAAAACCAATCGAATAATCGCAAAGGTTAAGGGAGCATTCAGTAAGTGCGTGAATAAGTAAGAGTCGTCGAACTCACCAATCCATGAGACCAACTTGATCTTCGAAAAGAGAATAACCGATATTAGTTGATGAGAGAAATAAGAGAAGGAGGAGAAAAACCCTAATCGCCATGGCCATGGCGATTCAGCCGAGCACGGATCTGGGAAGTGGTAGTGTTTCGTCTCTGTGTTGCTCACAGTCCAGGACTATAAGCCGGCTCCTCCCACAAACGCAGACTTCCAACGTGTTAACAAGAACCAAAAAGAGAGAACGAGGGCGTAGAAATTTCGAAAGAAAATATTTAGAAAATTAATTTATATTTGAAAATAATGGACTAAAACTAAAATAAAAATATACTTGAATTTATCGTGATTTGAATTATTTGATCATTTTTAACCAAGTCTTGATTTATTTAAAAAATTTAAAATAAATCTTTAAATTTTTTTTAACTATGTGATATTGTTAATTAAAAATATAATGACTTGCGACGAAAATTTAATTCAATCAAATAAGAGTTCAAAAATTCAATTGAAAAAAATGGTTAAAAATATTATACTTCAGAAAGAACTATACTCTTATCCTACTTTCACATCTTCATAAATTTTGTGTTTCTAAATTACTACGAGTTATTCAATTGCAGAAGAAAATATAAGTACTAAAAGATCGATTATGTACCTGATAATATAAATTTAATATCAATAGTTACTTTATCTATATTTAACATCTTTCTCGAGTTCAAATTGGAATATATGGACTTTATGTCACCAGTTTGTTGTATATGTAGTTAATTTGAGAAGTCCATTTCTCTCTGTGTTAGTTGATCATAGAAATTAAAAAATAATAATATTTTTTTTGAAGTATAATTTTTTCTCTTCTTTTTCCTCTTCCCATGCGAGCTTTATTTAACTCGTGAATGCACAATAAAACCTTGTGTATTTTAAAAATATGTAGTGAATTGGATAGTTATTTTAAGCGTAAATTTATTTGGAATTATTTTTGAACATAGGAGCATTTCAGACAAAATGTATCTTATCTCTTTAAATCGTTTCACATTTGTGAGTGACTGAACAGTATAACAATTTCGCAATTTCTTTCGATTCAATCTGCACAGTTCACTTCAAAGTGAATACGAAAAATTTTAAAATCATTACTGACGAATTTACGTCAACTCAAGTGAATACAGTGTAATATTTTTTTGTCTTTCCAAATCATAACTTAACAATCAACTTTTTATACATTTTAACACATTTTTTTAACCTTTTAACACATTTTTTTTAACCGATACTTGAATTTGTATTGTTATTTTTAATTTTCCTTAATTAACAAATCCTAATTAAAAACAAATATAACCTAGTGGCCCAATTTTTTTAAAAGAAAAATCATTTAAAACTATAACTAAAACTTGTGAAATTATTAGTTTACGAATTAACAATTAACCAAGAAAAATACTCTACTTTAAAAATGGTGTCTCAAAATGCATATATCACTAACACAAAATATATGTATTAGGTTTCTATATTTATGTTTGACTTACAGAAATCATACTTGAAAAATACATTGTGATATTTTTGTAATTAAATTGTCAAAAATTAAGTTTCACTTATAAGTTAGAAATAAATTTGTTTAAAAAAATCTCATTATGTTCTTTTTTTCCTTTACTTTATTAACTATGCAAACAGAAACCGTATGGGCAGTGTGAATAAAAGTGTGTGATAGTCATTGTTGATAGTAATTGTGTGTCTAAGATTTTTCAACTATGAAGATTAGTTTTTCACATATTTTTTCATGTGCGTGACTGTTTTAATTTAATCCAATAATATTGATTTTGAAAAAAAAAAAAACACTAAAAATAGTTAAAAAATATTTTTTTACTCAAATTATTTTTTGTAAAAATTTCTATTAGGTTGTATTTAAACGTTAAGTATTCATATTTAAGATATAAATCACACGATTTAGAGTTATTATAATTTAGTGGTTAAAAATTTAAAATAATTGTAACTTTTTTATCAATCTCGAATGTAGACATTAAAAAAATGAAAATTGTTGAAAATAGGGTGAGAGAATATCTATTGGTCAAATTAAAAAAAAAAGTATAATAGTTATATTTTTAAAATAATATTTTCAAAAACTAATGACTTTAGTATTTAGACTATCAATAAAGGATTTAGTTTTGTGTGTACATATTTTTGTCTATTTTTGTTTTTTAATTAATTTTTAAAATTAAAATAATTATTTTTATTATTTTTTGAGTAACCATTTATTTAAATTTAACATTACATTTTTTAAATAGGTGGTTTTAAACTAAAATTATTATTTTACTATTTTTGTCTTTTAAATGGTTATTTATTTAAATTTTCACTATTTAAATAGGTTATTACGTGTTTTTCCTACTTTTGGTTTGTAATTAGGTTAAAATTAAAGGAAATTAAGTTAGAATTTAGGGGAAAGAGGTATGTAAATTTCTTCATTTAAATTTTTGGTTATTCTTGTATGAAGATCCTTTTTTGTAGTATAAATGTGACTACTACTCAAACTAAGCATTTATTGTTTTTGTTTTGAGTTAGCGAAGGACATCATTTATCTATTTTATAATCATTCTCATACACATTTTGTGTCTTTTTATCTTGTATATTTATGCTCTCTAATTGTTCATTGACAAATTTGTTTGTTGCAGGTCATTGTCAAGATCAAAATATTTACTTTTAGATGAATTTATCTGCGTAATTTGGTTGCATTGGATTGTCCCCTACTAACTAAAAACATCAATTTGACAAAATAATTTCATCAACATCATTATTGTAACATCCCAATAAATGTATAACAAAAGCTATAATTTATTTTAGGAGTTAACAAAAATAATAAAGGAGAACAGTAATGAATCAACACACAGATGAAAGAAAACATAAGAAATACCATTAATAATTAAAACTCTTTACAAGAGTTGAAATATACACATCATACGGAACGGTGTTACAAAAGGGTCTACCGAACGGTTATACAAAACAACTGGTCCGGAAAGCTATTTACAAAAATTGAATAAAATATAAGCTAAGGACCGAACGGTCCTGCACTATTTTCATGCACAATATCCTCGGCTTGATTTGTCTGCAAGACATCCTCCAACGTATCTTCAAGAGCACCCTCTGCTCACACCCAAAATGGATGATCATTGCAGTGAAGAGAACAAACCGGACGATTGAGATCGAACGGTAACATAGACAAGACAGGACAAATAAGGATAAGTTTTTGTAAATTTAATTAATCATTTCTAACATACAGATAAATATGCAAATCAAACAACACATCATAATTCATATAAACCGAACGTTTTACTATTATAACCAACATATTAGACACTGTTCGGACTGTATGAATCATGTAGCTTGACGTCCCTAACACCCGGTGTGGTGTAGTAGCTGCTTGAACTATCAGCTGTCACTCGAGGTTAGTCCTACAACGATCATCTGGCCTTATGACCGTGGACCTCCTGCCATTCCCACGCATGAATAAACTTTCTCTACATGAGAAACGTCATCACGAAATATCAGGATCAGGACGACAGCAGAGTCTAACCATGTTCATACTTTACCAACCATTAACAACCATGAGTTAGTCCTCCAGTGGAATTCTCTTACTTAACCAATTCAATCCAATCTCACACCACCACTTCCAATACACTAAGACAAGATTTAAGGAACATGACCAAGTGGTTCACACTGAAGGGAAAAACTAATTATCAAAGTATACTCAAGTACACGACTGAACGGTCCAACACAGGGAAATGAATCACCGTAGAAAATTCAGTAGCAAACCGAACGGTCTATCACAAAGAAAAACTAAGTATCATACGCTACCAAGAAGCTCAAAGATATAAATGATTTATGAAGAAGTCCAAATGCTCAATAGCATAATACAATTTCACGGAACCGAACATTATGTGAATTTACAGAGTTCTCTTCAATGTGAAGAGTGTCAGTACAAGATCGGACACTCCTTGGGGAATCAAGTGTTAGTCTAAGACCAAACACTTGTAAAACCGAACGTTTGATTTATAACCGAACGTCTTTTTGAGTGGACAATGATATTGATGTAAAACTGAGTGTTCAGTGTATGACTGAACGTTCCGAATAGTTAATAGGAAATAGAATACTCAGTCTATGACCAAGTAATTCTACACTAAACATCAGAGTAAAACCGAACGCCAGTATAAGACTGGTCATCAGCATAAAACCGGACGCCAGTATAAGACTGGGCGGCCTTTAATAGATAAATTCTAATGAATTGATCAAGTAAGACATTTTTAGTAAATTCAAGGGAACATATCCAAGGTTTGCAGGGAAACCGAATGGTCCTAATGACCATTCGATTACAAAATTCAGTTTTCACTAATTTTCGTACATTTTTCTAAGTTTCTATCCATGATACATAATTTTAACAACAACATGCACAATCCATCATACCATATAGTTCAGCAAACATACATTTAATCATATTTTCAACCATACAAGAAATCATAATTAAATTTTATAAGCTTCCCTTACCTTATGATCCAAGCTAAGCTTCTAAGTGTTATTCCTGTGGCTTCAAAAGTCCAAAATGCTCCAAAAGCAAATCTGATCGGTACGAACGGAAGAGCTTGGCACCGGGAGTATTTTATCTAAAAGAAGGTTGGTGATCGAAGGAGAAGAAATGGTTAGAAATCTAGATAGAAGTTAGGAGATCTAGAGAGAATGAGGAGAAAATGGTTTTCTGGAGGTAGAAGACGAAGAGGTTGCATGCAGAAGTGGTGCCAATTTTCGAAAATTCAACTTTAAATATGCCCACCAAACTGGGCGTTCGGTCCACCCACTGCATGCCACTTGTCTTCCACTATCTAGAAGCTCTCATTCCTTCTTCTGCCGCACGGTTTCCGAGGGCAGGGAATTAAATGTACTACACACATTGTCTCCTACTAACTTAGGAAATCCAGAGGGTGTGACACGTGTAATCCACTAAAGTGGAGAATTTAATGGGGTGTAACAATTATCATGAAGGTTTTGTATATATATATATTTTTTTCAAAACAGGATCATTTTCACTAATACAAAATATAGATTTATAGAAATCCAAAGTAAAAAAATTTACGATAACATTTTTATAAATAAGTTGTTAAAATCTATGACGTATAAGGTTAGACGTAGAAATCAATTTTTAAGTTAAATATTTATATGTGAGACATAAATTTGTTTTAGAAAATCCTAGTACTTTCCTTTTTTACTCACTTTTTTCATTGTGCGAATAAAATCTCTGGAACATGTAGCACAAATAGAAGTATTATGTGCATGATAGTCATTGTGGATTGTTATTGTTGTGTGTCTAAGGTTGCATTTTTATTCATTGAGCTTAGTTTTTCTCATCTTCTCTCTTATGTGTGAATATTTTATCTTAATCCATATGATATTGATTTTTTAAAATTAATTAAAAATAGTTAGAAAAATGATTTTTGACTCAATTTTTTTTATAAAAATTTCTATTAGACTGTATTCAAAATATAATATAGAGTGTTCACATATTATATTGGTCACAAGTTTAGAGCTTTTAGTATTTAGTAGTTAAAAATTTTAAATGACCATAAATTTTGTTACAAATCTTAGATACAGATGTTCAAAAATGAAAATGGTTGAAAATGGAATAGTGAATATCCATCTGCCAACCTTTTCAATTAAAAAAAAAGTGCAATAGTTATATTTTTAATATATCTAAAAATTAATGAATTTAGTATTTACACTATTAATACATGATTTAACTTTTCCGTGTACATAATTTTGTCTATTTTTAATTTTTCAATTAATTTTTTAAAAATTAAAACAATTATTTTATTTATTTTTAGAGTAAGCATTTATTTAAATTTAACAAAAAAATTTATTTTATCCTTTAAATAGGTGTTTTTTAAACTAAAATATTATTTTATTATTTTTATCTTTTGAATGATTATTTGTTTAGATTTTTAAAAAAATTATTTTACTTTTTATTCATGAAAAGCAAGTTAGAAGAAAGGTTATAGAAGATGTGTCTCGTGTGTTGTTCATTTTAAGCAGATGTGATAATTACGAATACACAAGTTTGTGGAAGATAAGAGAGAAAATGTTTGGGGATTTCTATAAAATCATAAAGCTTATTGTAACTGCACAGCTACATTTGCATGGAATCACTCAAATTCTCATAAGAACATAAATGATAAATGACGCAAGAAAACATGAAACATCCAATTGAATTCAAAAACAATAACGAATGGTTCACCAAATATTCCACACAACCAAAAAAAAATTGAATCAGTAATCATCACGAACACATGCAACACAATCTCCATCATATCAAAATCAAAACCACAAAATAAAATTGAAAACAAAAAAGTAGAGAAAACAAGAAAAAAGTATTTGCTAAGGAAAGGCGACAACTCACTTGGCTCCAAACTTGTATATTGTCTTGTTTAAAATCGGACCACTTTCGATGTTGATCATGTTCACGTAACATATTGACCATTATTTTGCCTCTCATGTTCTTCCTTCTTTTCTTTGTAGATGATTTCATACATAATTTATGCAGTAGCCGGTAAAAAATAGATAAAAAAAAAATCAAAGAATATAAATAATGAAAAAATTATTAAGTAGTGTAATGAAAAAAATTACGAAGTAGTGTGATGAAAAAAAAAGATAATTGAAAAGAAAATGAAAAAACATAAACGTGTATGTTTATGATTAATAACGTAAACAAATTTCAATTACATTTATGCCTTTATTGGATTTTCTAATGTTTACTCTAATAACAACAAATCTTTATAGGCTTTTTGTTTACAGATTTTTTTTTTTCTTTTAATTTTATTATTTTACTTTCATGTCCCGCCCATTGGCATCGTCAATCACATGGCAAAAGCGGTATTAATTTTCTTTAAAAATTCAAAGAAACATATGACTGTCGCTGTCTTTATGTTTTTTTTTTCCTTTGCTTTTCCATTTTTGTTTTTTTGCAGGATGTGTTTTCATTTTCTGGTTTGAAGTTCCTTCCTTTTAGATCTAAAAACCTCCACAGATTCCTGAATCTCTGTTAATTTGACTCACGCACGACCACAGAACTAGTTGCGGCAGAAGGGAAACACTCTACAGTGCCGAAGTTCTTCCCTTTTAGCGCCCCACTTGTTTGGAAAGTTGGAACAACGCTCCATTTTTGCTTCGCTGTCATTTGGGTAACTTGTTTCAAACTTCTTGTGTTAATTGCTAAGTTGCTAAAAATGCTATATTGAATAAGACACCTTTATGTTTGGCGTGTGCATTTTCGCAGTTGCTGGCGATTCCTCATTATTTGTTGATGACTCATTTTGATTGCTTCAATATATAGAGACCTGGGCTGTTTTTATATATGCATTATGAGACGTGTTTTGCAGACTTTTTTTGATTTGAGATGACTTACTCTTGATGTATTTTTGGAAGGATTGCTTGTAATTTACTTTGTTCAAGTATTTAACCTGATATATTTTGCCTACATTGTTTTATGATGCCAGCTTTATTTTGCATCTTTGGCTCTGTAACATGGTCACTTGGAAGGTCTTGGTCAAAGCCAATAGGTCATGACAACTGTTGTTTTTGGTGTTGAAAGACAAGAATTTTATTATTGTTTTGGAATTTGGATACTTTCTAGCCGTTATTGTACGCACGGGGATCATCTGGGGTTACTAAACTTTGGTTTGGATTTCTATTGATGGCATCTATTCGAAGAACTTTGTCGCCTGTTGCTAGGGCTGGAACTGCAACAAATGTTGAAGTCTGTTCAGTAGCTTCTCCGTTGTCTAAGTCATCGTCAAGTCCTCATAACTGGTCACCTTCAGTTGGATTGGACTACCGTGCTTTTGTGTTTGGTGCTTTCTCCCCAAGATCTTTCAGGGGTTTTGAGAGATCAAAACCCAGGGGCCAGCTCTGGAGGAAGGTACTATTCCATTTTTTCATCTGTTTCATGGTTGGTGTTTCTGTTGGACTCATTCCACTTGCATCAGTACACATGTCAATGAATCTCATGCCAAAACATCGAGCCTTCTCATTTGAGGTGATATCTGCAATGGGAAATTTCCAGCAGCTTGAAAATGCAGCGATAAATATAACACCATCAGTCAACGAGGCTGTGAATTTTAATGCTTCTTTGTATGTATCTGCGAAAGAACCAGATCTAATAGATGGCGTGGCATATAATATATCAAATAGCCAAATCCGTGAACATTCACATGTGGAGTCTCAGAAGCTACTCATCATTGTGACTCCAACATACAATCATCTATTTCAAGCATATTACTTGCATCGCTTGTCACAAACATTAAAACTGGTCTCACCTCCCTTGTTGTGGATTGTTGTTGAGATGACTTCCCAATCTGAAGAAACTGCTGACATCTTAAGGAGTAGTGGGATTATGTACAGGCATCTCACTTGTAAAACAAATATAACAAACCCAAGCCATAGGAGCATTCTTCAAAGAAATATTGTAATGGCTCACATCGAAACTCATCGTCTTGATGGAATTGTTTACTTTGCAGATGATGATAACATCTATTCAGTGGAGCTCTTTCAGCGAATGAGAGAAATAAGGTCTTTCTAAGTTTTTGAGATATTAATTTTGCTTCTCTTTCTCCTTCTCTTGCACACCTTAGCTTCTCCGATGCAATTTATCGTCAAATGCTTCTGATAAGTAATGTACTGAGGCAACATGAATAATAAGATAACAACAACTATACATACATTCTTTTTATTATGAATTTCTAGTTGTCATTTATTTTATCTCTCTAACCTATTGAAGGAGAGGTGTGAGAAGGGTCATTATAAGTGTCTTTGATTGGTTTGGTTTCATGTTTAAATTTGTCAATTTCTGAAATGGAGACTACCTATCTAGTATCTAGATACGTTGCATCCACAAAGGTCTTCTACATTGTGCAATGTAACGTGTGAATGATAGTCATTCCCTTTCTTTTGTGCACCTTTAGTAATTAATTTCTATCAATTATACATGCATTTATTTTGATAGGATTCCAAAATGATAGGAAACCCCTGAGCCTCACCTCTTTTGGTGTGGAATCATATAACGAATTAGCACTGGCTTTGAATTGTGTGATTGTTATGAAAAAGACCACTAAAATGGCTCTAAAATTCAAATATTATAATACAAAATTCAAAATTATTGTCTAAAATAGACAGTTATTTCAAATTAAAACACCTTGAAAAATTAAGAATATAATGTGTATATATATTTGTGCATGTGAACACCGATGAGCCCTATCTGCTGCTATGTTTCTTTTATTAGCTTTCAAGTCTTTAATCAAATTGGGTCATGCATGGTGTTCTAGGATATTCCTCTTTCTTACAATAATTTTTCTTTTTCAACGGTTTTTTCATTTATTAGTTGAGATATATCGTCATTTTGATTTGCAGGCGATTTGGAACATGGACTGTAGCAAGATTATCAGGGGATAGAAGTAGAATTGTCTTGCAAGGGCCCATTTGTAATGGAAATCGAGTAATTGGATGGCATGCGAATGAATCAAATGGGAAATCCAAAAGATTTCATGCTGAAATGTCGGGTTTTGCCTTCAATAGTACGATACTCTGGGATCCAAAGAAGTGGCATCGCCCTACTCTAGAACCTATCAGGCAACTTGACTCGGTCAAGGACAGTTTGAGGGTTAGTAAATTAATATATGTGTCAGAATCTTGTAGATAAGTTAGAATTCTATATATATAGTAACTGATAATATTAGAATTAATTGAGGATATTAGGATTAATTAGATTGATGCTATAGTTATGTTATCAGCCTAAAATAAGGTTACTGAGTATTCTATAAGTGTGTTCTCTCCTCTATAAATTGAATAGTTCCACTGAGGTTTAGACACATAAAATTCATCATATGCCTTTTCAGTTTTACTCATCTCAACATTGTATCATGAGCCTGTTTAAGAAACCATGGAAGTTTTTCGGTTTTTGTTTTTTCCCTTGCCGTACTGTTCACAGTCAATGACTTTCTGACAAGCGACTACCATCGATATAGTCTTGTTGTGCAACAACCAACCGCTACAACATTCCTCCATCAAAGGGCTCACACGCCCTCATGCATTCAAACCCCACTTGCAACTTTTCAGTCTTCTTTGCCATGTCTGATGAGCTTCCGAATAGGTGTTTTTCCCACCAAACTACCCTTATTGTGCTGTTTATGGATATGTGGTCCTTCTTCCATTTTGAAAGTGTTGGACTGACTATTCTGTTTGGTTGACCATTTTTTATTGTTTTTCACATTGTTTGATTATTTTTCTCTCTCTCTTTAGGGTTGATCCATAACAACACTAAAACCTGAAGCTTTTATTTTCACCAACTTTGTCATCCTCTGTTTTTTGTATATTTGAGATAAGGAGCAACATGTTGTAGTTAGGTCAAATGCAGAGACAGATACGGAGCTATTGCTGTAGCCAGTCTCAGGAGTTTATTTGACTCAACATTTGATTCAGGAACTGAAGTTTGGGAAATATCTACTATCTTATGGTCAACTAGCAAATTTATTCACAAAGTCACCAAGGAGTCTTCAGATTAACTACACGTATAACAAGCTTGCTTATATGACTTATATGCTTTAACTTGAGGTGGATTGTTAGAATCTTGGAGATATGATAGAATCCTATAGATATAGTAAATGACGATATTAGGATCAATTAGATTGATTGTGTATTTACTATTAGCCTAAAATAGGGTTATTGAATATTCTGTAACTATGTTCTTTCTGTTGCAAATTGAACATCTCCATGGTGGTCTTAACACATGAAATTCATTTTCTGTCTTTTCTCTCTTCTAAACAATATCTTTATTTTTCTGACTTTATCTATTATTACGTAACGTGACATTTTCTGTTAATAATCCAAGTTTTGAAAAACATATCCAATTAGTCAAGTGTGGTTGGGAATTGTTCTATATGCCCTCATGGCTTTCTACAATAAGGATGGGAGAAAAATGTAGTTAGTGTTCAGAACCGTACAACCTTGAATTCTGCCCTCATCAGTGATGGATTTGCTTTTCTATATGCAGGTCAGCACATTGATTGAGCAGCTGGTTGAAGATGAAAGTCAAATGGAGGGCTTGATGGACAACTGCTCGAGAATTATGGTCTGGCATATCGATCTTGAATCATCTTATCCGTCCTATCCACAGAAATGGATTGTAAAGAACAACCTAGATGCCATTTTTCAGCTTCCACTTGTGTGAAATCCCGGTGGAGAAGTGGAGAGCAGTAAATTTTCATCCTGGCTGTAAGTGAAATCTTTAATCTCTAAACTTCTATAGCCCATTTTGGTTTGTTTTAAAATCAACTACTGTCCAGCACTTTTTATTTCAAGTTTAACCAGTAGATGTTTGGAACAATGTTAAATTATCACTAACTGATTATTTGTCAGATTTATTCTTTATTGAAGTTGGATGAAACTGTTAACAATTCTAGATTTGGTGATAAAGGCGGCTCATGTTAGTAAAGTGAAAGTATTTGTTGACAGACAAACACAATTATAGTAAAGTCAATGCTCTAACCTCTATTATTAATTCAAGACTCCTTATCATAATTGAATAAGGAAATCACTATCTCATCTAGACTTTCTAAGATGTAATAAGTATATCATGAAATTTCTTAAAATTATTTTAAGACTCCTCTGAAAGTTAAACCTTAGCTTTAAGCTTGTTACAATAGATGCAATAAAAAATTAAAAAAAAAAAAAGGAAGCAGAATCCATAAAACATAGATGGAGGCAAGAGATATAAGATTGTTGGAAGATAGATTTGCAAGATGAATGGAATTATTACGAGTTTGTTGGTGATGAAACCCAGGTTTGGATATTCCCAGCTGATCAAAATCAACCGAACAAATACGATTTCTCTTCATAGTTGATTTTATCTTAACCAAAGGAAGAGATTTAAGTGATTGAATCATGGAAATCAAATTCTTATTACAATATACACAAGTAGAAAATGAGTTATACACCCATATTATAACACAAGCAATAGCACAGTAACACGATGAATAAAATGGATGAACAAGGTAATGGTCCTGGTTGTTTTAGTCCAAAAACAAAAGGACTAAAGCATTGAAAAACATGGATGGAGATTAGGAGATGAACATCACATATTTTCACTATTCTGCTGCTCCTTTGTCAATTCTAAAGCAAAACCTTTGCCTTTCATTTGAACTTAGTTCACTTATATTTTTGTATCTTTAATTATACAATTTTTTGTTTTCAGCACCTTTTAATTTTGTCCCAATTGTTGTGGAAAGGTTAAAGGATATCAATTAATTCTAGGAACATGCTAAATTATTTTCAACCTGAGTAGGTTTTGATTGCAGTTGTTCCTTTGCCTATATGTTTTCCTCTGTCAATTAAGACTGTTGGAAATCTTACATCAAGAGATAAAGTCAATTTAGAGTATATAATAAATAGGTACAAATCTCACCTTACAAGCCGATTTTGTGAGATTGAGTTAGGCTTAAAATTCACTTCTTAGCCAAAACTTTGGAAATAATAGCTTTGTTCAGCTCTTTGAGGAGGCCATTAAGTCACATTGTTTGTACAACCACTAACAATAAACTAAGATTTTGTAAGATTGTTTGTTGTAAAGCACAACATTGCACATTAATGGTCTTTCCTCTATTGACCTCCTGTCAAATACTATATTATTACAAGATACAATCAATATCTTATGAGATACTTTCTAGATATTTACGTTTGCTTGAGTTTTCAATTGAAATGTGTATACCTTGAATACTGTTTATGTTTTTGATATTGTGTGGTTATACGTCAAACAAATCCAGATTTTGAGAATTTTACATTCATGCATTTCTTCTAAGGTGTTTTGGTTCTAAATTTTTTTCACCATTCTGCATTGCAGGGGAGATATTATAAAGAATTGAAGGTGATCTGCAAATGCTTTTTTATCTATCTTCAACTGGTTCAGTGGTTGGCTACTCCATATAACGTGAATGACTGCCACTGTCACGTGGTGGCATGGTTGTTTCCTGTGAAAAACTCCATTAACTAATGGTGCATTTTCCCCTCTAACAATTTGTACATTATAAAAACAATTATATAGTTTCTGAGCAGTCCACACCACACTGGCACATTTTGGATTTTTGTAGAGCACGTAGCAGAGGCAGTAACGTTTCAATTGGACCCCTGCTACTTCCCTCCATCTTTTGTTACAGTTGAACAATCTCTCCTGTAAAATTATGGCAGGAATTTTGAATGTGAAAATATGTAACAGTTTTCACTGCATTTGAATCTTGTGGTTTTGTGTGATTGTCTATTACTAAATAATTTTTTTTAGTTAATCTTCCATGCATATGGTAATCATTTTACGATTCAATTAAGTAATGACCCATTAATTTTACAGCATACAATTCAAAGTAATTTGAGTAGAAAACTGTAGAATTGAAGGTTGGGAAGGGAACCTGTAGAATCTGGTTGAGTATTGGATACAACCTGTAGAATTGAAGGTTGGATACATTACTTAGCAGACAGAGACCAAGGCTGATGAAACAACAAAGAACTCAAAAGAGTGTTTAATCACTAATCAAAGCTAAAGGGGTAAAAACAAGATTAACATCCTATAAGCATAAGCTCTAGACAATATTATGAGATTATGTGTATCACTCTTTATAATACATTTCAAAGTTAATTAAATATTTTTATAAGTTATTAATACATGTTTCATTCATTATTTTTACCATACTTTAATAATCCAAGTTCATGAATCATATATAACAAATATTGATATGACTTTTTCAATCCCTAACTAGTATTTCCCCTCATTATTGTAAAGATTCTATCATGGAGCACATGTAACTTTTTTATATTTATTTAGCATAATTATTATATTTTCCATTTTTAAATATTTTTTTTGTCAAATCTCATTATTTATAATATTTAATAAGTATGTAAGGTAACATTCCAATAAATATATATAACAAAAGCTATAATTTATTGTAGGAGTTAACATAAATAATAAAGGAGAACAGTGGAGAATAAGCATTTAGATGGATATGAAATATGAAATATCATATAGAATTAAAACTTTTTACAGGATACTGAATGTACACAGAATGAGCGAACGGTTTACATAATAATATCTATTGGTCTAAGTACAAAAGGTATACCGAACAGTTCTACAAAACATAAGGTGGACTGAACGGTTCTATACATAAGGAGAGTAATTAAAGTCTATCCTAAGGACCGGACGGTCCTGCACTATCTTCAAGCACACTATCCTCTGGCTGAGCGGTCTGTAAAACATCCTCCAAGGTTTCTTCAATAACGCCTTCTGCTCACATCCAAAGGATGATCATCGCAGTGAAAAGAATGGAAAACCGAACGACCAAATACCGAACGACAACATAGGCAAAGACAGAACAGATAAGGGTAAGCTTATGTAAATTTAATTATCATTTCCAACATACATATAAACATGCAAACCGAACAATACATACGTCAATACATTCATATCAATATAAACAGAACGTTTAACTATCATGACCGACCACTTAGACACTGTCCGGACTGTATGAACTATGTAGTTCGACGTCCCTAGCACCCGGTGTGGTGTAGTAGCTGCCTGAACTTATCAGCTGCCACCCGAGGTTAGTCCTACAACGATAATCTGGTCTTATGACCGCGAACCTCCTGCCATTCCCACACATGAATAACCTTTCTCTACATGAGAAAGCGTCATCACGGAATATCAGGATCAGGACGACAGCGGAGTCTGACTATGTTCATACTTTACCAACCATCATCAATCATGCGACATTCCTCCCTTGGAATTCTCTTACTTAACCAACTTCAGTCCAATTTCACACCGTCACATTCATCACAATAAAACAAAATTAAGGGAATGACCGAGTGGTCTAACACGAAGTAAGGAAAACGGAATACCAAGAAAAACTTCAATAGGTGACCGAACAGTCTAATGTCGAAAGAAAGTGAAGTATCAAAGAAAACTTCAATAGATGACCGAACTGTTAGAAACTGAGAAAGTCGAGAACCATCCAAAGCAACTAAAACTTGTAAAATACTATGGAGATGACCCAACGCTCAATAATCGAATGAATTTTAGCAAGACCGCAAATTATATCAATCAAACCGAACGTTTTTAGAATGAAAGAGTTCTCTTCAATAGGTCGAGTGTCAGTACAAGACCAAACACTCTTTAGGAAACAAGTGTCAGTCTAAGACCGAACGCTTGTAAGACTGAACGCTTGGTTTATGACCGAACAGAAAATCAATAAGGAATTCATCAATGAAAACCAAATGGACTTAACCAATGAAAATCGGACGGAAAATCAATAAGAAACTCATCAATGAAAACCAAATGGACTTAACCAATGAAAACTAGACGAAAAATCAATAAGAAACTCATTAATGAAAACCAAATGGACTTAATCAATGAAAACCGGACGGAAATCTGCAGAATTTAGCAGATTTAAGTTATATACTAAAACGGAGAGGGAAATGACTCCCTTGACTTAGTAAGGAACCAGATTAGTCAAAGTAAATAGCCAACGATGTAAGTCTCACAAGACCGACCGGTCATCAACTGACCGAACGGTTTAAAGGGGAGGACCGAACGGTCCTAATGACCTTCGATCACATATTTCAGAATTTCTAAGTCTCATACATTTATTTTAAGTTCCTAACCAAGATAAAACAATTCATACAGAAGCATATAACATTTCATCATACCATTTAAATCATCAAACATACATTAAAGCATGCATTTAACCATATAAGAAATCATAATTAAATCTTATAAGCTTCCCTTACCTCTAAATCCAGAAATCCTAAGTTCTCACAGCAATGCCGAGCAGGAACACAATTCCTAAAACTTTTTACACGTTCAGATTTTGAGGATAAGCTTCACCTAACGTTAAGAGTGGAAATTAGCTTTAGGAAGAAGGTTTGGCAGTCACATGCAAACCAAAAATGGTGTTTTACATGCATCAGAAACGAAAAGACTCAAAGGAAGGAGAGGTGTTGGTCTTACCAGCTCCAAATCGAGAACCGATCAGTTAGAAATGAAGTGCTAGACACCAAGAACCTTTAAATGTCGCCTGAAAGATGATCAGAACCGTGTAAACGGTGAGAATTCTAGAGAGAAGGCGGAGTTTTATAGAGAGAATGAGGAGAAATGAAATTCTGAAGCTTGGAGAAGAAGGTATGCATGCAGAGAAAGTGACACCGTTTTTGAATTAAATACAGTCTCCAAAATCGATCGGTCCACTCCCTGCCTGCCACCTGTTTTTCACTTCTGAAACTTACACATTCTCTCTCGATGACACGTGTCCCACTCGTATGGAGAATTAATGAGATGTGACACCACTCACTCAGTCATTTAATGGGCTGTGACATATAAACTCATGTAGATAGACAAATTATTTAGTAATTTTATTTAGGTAAATAGTAAGTTCATTTAGGTAAATAGTAAGTTCATTATAACAAGTATTACGTACAATAATTATAATTTATTAATTTTATTTAAATTTATTAATAATTAATGTAATTCGACATCTTTGTTCTTTAACAATTATCGTGTATGTTTATTAAATAAAAAATTATCGTTAATATACAATTATCACTACCAATATTAAATTCACAAAACATAAACATAAAGATAAAAAGATAAAATTAATTAACTATTAGCATTAATTTTTTCTTTAATAAAATCACATGATAATTATTAAAAAATAAACATGTTTTTAGATATAAATAAAATTAGTCAAATTAAAGTTTACATATAAAAGGTTTAATTTTTTATTATCAAAAAGTAAAATATATCCATATTTTTCAACTAAAAGTTACTTATACGTATGCAAGTGTATGGACACATTACAAAATACATATATTAAAAACTGTTTTGTTGAATACAAGTTCTGTCCATATCTCTCTAGCAAGAAGAAAGTTTTTTTTATTTATTTACCTTAGAGACAATAAAACCTTTTACTACATCTAATTCAGTTCTCCCTTGATGAATCAATTTAGGCTAATTGGTATCTTTTGGCCCGATTCCATGGAAATTTTGGTATCTATAATAATATATGCGCATACCACAAAAGGGAAGAAAAAAGAAAGAGGCCTTTTTGATCAATTTATGTATAAGGACTTCGATAGTGTCAATAATAAAGCTTTATATATATATATATATATATATATATATATATATATATATATATATATATATATATAATTTTTCTTTTTTTAATTTTTGCTTCGATAGGTATATACAGAGTGAAATTGGGGAGAAGGGGTTGTTGTGGAAATGGAGGAAGCAAAGGGAGTAGTGAAACACTTACTGCTCGCGAAGTTCAAGGACGACGTGACGCCAGAGAAGATTGAAGAGCTCATCAAGGGCTATGCCAACCTAGTCAATCTTATCCCACCCATGAAAGCATTCCATTGGTATGCTACCTTGTTTATTTTTTCCTTTTCTTTTTCTTCCTTACACCCACTTTCATCTTGATGCAAACAAGACCTGCAAAATCTTAAAGATTGAATTTTTTCGGTAACTTCATTAAAATAGGTTTGCCCATTATTGCTCATGAAAAAGCGATTATACTTGTGAATAGAGTGAGTGGAACATTCACTGGATCTGGTTGGCTTCCAAATTATTTATTGCTACATTTTGAGATTGTACATGCTTGTAGAATTCAGAAATGTTACTGGTAATTTTTGCTAAGGCTATTGAAGAAGCCCGTCGGTGAAATTGCAAGATTTCAGAACAAGGTCTTTGCCTTTTCTGCACTGTAGGGTCTTTTGTTTTTTTGTTATTTTTTATTTAATTTATACAAGCGAGTATGATTTCAGGGAGATGCATGCTTGATTCAGGTTATTATTTTAAAATGACAACAGCTTGGTTTGGAAAAACTAGTGACTATGTTGGGAATTTGATGTGGTATTAGCTTCCATGATATCTAACTAATTGTCCAATCTATGGTTGTATGTGGCAACTAGCTTTGAGTGCTAGCGTTAGATCTGACAGGCCTCGTGCTTCTTAAAGATCCACTGTTTAAGGCTTAAGTTTGCACTGTAAATGTTTGACAAATTTACAAGTTCAATGGCACAGTTAAGGCCTGAATGAATAGAGTTTTGGATTTTGTTGAAAGAATTATATGTTGTTACAATTGATGGAACTTGCATAGATCAATGTCATTGAGCTTTTACTGTATATAACTAAACATTGGCATCTAAATAAACTCATTCTAGTGGCCTAGTTGAGACATTTGAGAACAACATATATGCATAGGTGATAGGTGAATTATGTATTGTAGGGGCAAAGATGTAAGTGCTGAAAACCTGCATCAAGGCTTCACTCATGTGTTTGAATCAACCTTTGAGAGTACAGAGGGCGTTGCAGAGTATGTAGCTCATCCTGCTCATGTTGAATTTGCAAATTGGTTCCTTTCCTCTGCAGAGAAAGTGGTTGTGATTGACTATAAGCCTATCAGTTAAACTTTCATTGGGAACTTGATGCCTCAGTTCACTGATAAAAATAAGTTTGGTTGTTTCATCTCAGTTATTTTAAGAACTTTAATGATTCCCTTTGGTGTATGCTCTACAATGATGTCATTTATGCATATCAATTTGGATTCGAAATATAAATGTCTACCCTTCAACTTTCAACCTTCACTTCATATTTGCTCATCTTGGCTATCATCATCTCTAGCACTAAAATATAGTATAATTTTTGTTCTCATTTTGTATCTTGCATTCAGAATGGTATTACATTTTAAATAGGTTCATTACAAAAGCATACATTATAAGGAGTGGTATAGTGTATTATGGTAACCTCTTAATTATAGTGCTCCACCAAATGTGTTTCTTTTATCATTTAAATTATCTGCATAATCACTGTTTGTAGATCCAATCAAATCACATTTTTTACCATTTTTGTAATATATTCCAAAGTTGAAAAACAATAAGGAAAGACCATTAAAACTCTTTGAACACATGAGTTTAATGTTTTTTTTTTCTAAAATATTACATTCAAAAATAACTTACCACTGCTTGTATACTAAAATACTAAAATGAAAAGATGTATCAAAGAGGATAAATAGAACAATCCTTAACAAGGTAAGAAGTTTGATAATAGCATAAGAGTGAGTTCCAAAACATTTGGTCGGAAAATCCTTAAAAACATATACTAGTAACTTAAAAACGTGTTTAATTAAGTTTGAATTTTCTTTAATTAAAGTATGTTTAATAATATATAAAACTAATTTTGCACATTCAATTGTAATTAAAACTTAAAAAGAAAATACATTTCAAGTACCTATGATTTTTTTAAAATAAAAAAAAATGATAACAAAAATTAAATAACAAATAAAGGATAATTTATAGTATTTTGTAGAATCGCGTAAGCGATTTAGGAGTCTAGTTAATGAAAAAGTAGATATAAAAAACAACATAGACCAAATAAAAAAAAAAGATCTCATGTTGATAATTATAGAAATAAAATAAGACATAAAATATGAAGTATTATGTTATTATAGATGAATATACATATAATAGTTTATAATTGTAAAAATAAAATCAAAAACATTATATTTACATATTATTATAAAGCACACAAAATTAAGTCAAGTTATCCTTTACTTTAATTATTCTCTTCCAATATTTTAATTATAAAATTTCCAAATTATTATTATTTGTGTAAAACTATATATTTATTAAATATAATTTTTTGTAAATATTAAAAGAGATAGAAAAATATAAAAAACAATTATTAAACAAACTTTACTTAAAGAAAATTCTTAAAAAGGTCTCTCTTGCAAAAAGGAAATTCATTTTTTTACCATAGAGAATAGAAACTTTCACTGCATTTAGTTCACTACTCTCCAGATCAGTCAATTTTAACGTGATTGGTATCTTTTGGCACGATTCCATGGAAATTGTGTGTTATAGTACTATAAGCTCATATCACAAAAGAAGAAAAAAAATTGCATAATGGCTTTGAAATTTTATATTTTTAATTGAGTGAGTTTTTGTTACATAATTTTTTTTATTAATTAACGTCTTATTTTCTTGTTAATGCATTATAATTAATCGAGATTTAAATTATAAAATCGTAAAGTTTTATGATTTTATATACTATTTTTAAGTTAAATTCAATTCGTAATATAATAACATCCATAGGATTGTTAAACAAAATTGAAAAATCGTCAGTTTTTTTTTTCTCCACCACCTATTCATCTTTTTAGGTAATTGTATTTCATTCAAATAAAACTTAAATTTAATTAAAATTTAATATAATTAAAACAATTATTTTTATGTATACTATCAGTCCCAATATCATTCAATTAAAAATTTACCTTATTGGTATATTTAACTGCAACATCACCAAACATTCACCTTCTTGAATGAATTTCAATTAAAATAAAATCCAATTAAATTTAATAAATGAAATTTTAATTAAAACAAAATAATATTTTTTTTATACACCATTGGCCCTCACTGCATTTCAATCAATTAAAATAAAATACTATTTTTCATTGCACCCTTAAAATTTGTAACGTCCCGGCAACTTACAGGGACTGTTGACTGCCCCCGATTACTAAGCACGCTTAACCATGGAGTTCTTATGGGATAGGCTACCGAAAAGCATAACCATGGAGTTCTTATGGGATAGGCTACCGAAAAGCAAATGCATTTAGTGATATGAGTAGCCAATCAATTCCTTTAAACTATCCTTCAACCCTATAGTCCCATACCTATACAGTCTCCAGATCCCTCTCATTTCCGGTGTATGTTCGATTCCCTCTCATTCCGGTGTATGTTCGATTCATCCATGTGCCCCTTCCACTCGAAACCTATACAGTCTCCAGATCCCTCTCATTCCGGTGTATGTTCGATTCATCCATGTGCCCCTTCCACTCGAAGCCTGCCAGGAGCCGCTCACTCCCCGCCCTCGTCAGTGCCCGGGCGTCACATGCCCACCAGCTTCCGCTTGGTTCGTCCTCGAACCACACCGTACTGGGAGAGGCTAGGCTCTGATACCATCTGTAACGTCCCGACAACTTACGGCAACTTACAGGGACTGTTGACTGCCCCCACAGATCACCACGAAGCTTTCCAGTGTGCTTTGTCCTCACTCACAAAACACACTTTCCGGGAAAGTAAACTTTCCGGAAGGTCACCCATCCCAGAATTACTCCAGGCTAAGCACGCTTAACCATGGAGTTCTTATGGGATAGGCTACCGAAAAGCAAATGCATTTGGTGATATGAGTAGCCAAATCAATTCCTTTAAACTATCCTTCAACCGTATAGTCTCATACCTATACAGTCTCCAGATCCCTCTCATTCCGGTGTATGTTCGACTCATCCATGTGCCCCTTCCACTCGAAACCTGCCAGGAGCCGCTCACTCCCCGCCTCGTCAGTGCCCGGGCGTCACAAAATTCTTATTGTTATTGTAAAGAACTCAAAATATCATTAATTTTGTAAAGTTAAGTTTGATGAAATATTAAGAAAGTATTTGATTTTATTTTAATAAATTGGCATTTTTATTTTAGAAAGTAAAATTTATAATTTATTTTACAATTTTACGATTTACTATTTTACAAACCTCTTACATTGTAATCATACTCTCAATTTTGACTATCTTGTTCGTGTTTTTAAAAGAATGAGTTTTTACAATTAAGATAAAATAAAATTACAGTGAATGTAAAATCATAAATGATTTTTCTTATTTTTGTTAAAGTAATGTACAGTTAATGATGTGAAAGTCATCAAAGTACATAGTGATAATATCTAGATATATGATAACAATATTTAGATATTCGATATATTTTAAATAAAAAAATAATTATTTTTTTATCATGTTATTTTTATATCTAGAATACTCGAGTTACAACTTGTGGATCAATCCGGCTCATCACGGGTTCGGGTTGGATTGAGTTTTAAAAAAATTGTATTTGTTTTATAGGTCAAATTTCAACCCCACTGATTTAAATCTGACTCATCTGGGTTGAATCCGTGGTAGGTCGGATTGGTCCACCAGTCCACCTACTTAATTTTATTTTATTAAAATTTAATTTTAATTTTATAAGAAATATTTATTATTTTTTTGTGTTTAAAAAAATTATTTAAGTTTCCTATTTTCAAAACTATTTAAACACACAGTGTGAAATTTGGGAGTAAAAAATTTGTTTAGATTTGAATTATAGAAAGTTTGTAATTTTTTTTTTTTATTTTAAGAAAGTTGTAATTAAGTGAGCTAATAAACTAACCCGTTTACCCATCAACCCGTGCTGAGTCGAGTCGGTTCGAATTGTTCTGACTTGTTAATAAATTAGCCGGATTGTATTGAGTCACCGAATGATCAACTTTTGGTGGTCTAGGCCGAGTTGGGTGACCCGTTTTAATAGCATTAACTTATATATTATATTAATCACAAAAATCACATTTAATACATAAAAGCAAATAAATAAAATGACAAATCAAGGAAATAACTACATTATATAATTAATAAAAAAATAGTAAATATTTAATTACAAAATATAAAATTTATAATTAATTTATTCAGTTAAGAAAATTCAAGATTATGATAATAAAGGTGTGTTTTTGTGAGGTAGATACATAAAGAGTGAGAGAAGGAAGAATAGGTTGTTGTGAATATGGAGGAAGCAAAGGGACTCGTGAAACACATAGTGCTCGCAAAGTTCAAGGACGATGTCACTCCCGAGAAGATTGAAGAACTCATCAATGCCTATGCGAATCTAGTCAATCTTATCCCACCCATGAAATCCTTCCATTGGTATGCTACCTTATCCTTGCACATGCTTCTAGTATTCACAAATCTTACGCTAAGATTATTGGAATAGTCGGTGAAATTGCAGGATTTCAGAAGATCTCTGCCTTTTCTGCACTGTATGGTCCTTTCTCTTTTGTTATTGTAATTCGTAACTTTTGGACAATTTTCACCCACATATGTAAAAAAAAGACAGTTAGACATGAGGGGGCTCCTGCTTCTTAAAGATACACTGTTTAAGGCTTAGGTTTGCACTCCAAATGTTTGACAAATTTACAAAGTTTAATGGCACAATTAAGGCTTAAATGAATAGAATTTTAGATTTTGTTGAAAGAATTATATGTTGTTACAATTGATGGAACTTGCATAGATTGAGCAATGTCATTGAGCTTTTACTGTATATAACTTTCTAAACATTGGCATCTAAATAAACTCATTCTAGTGGCCTAGTTGAGACATTTGAGAACAACATATGCATAGCTGATAGGTGAATTATGTATTGTAGGGGTAAAGATGTGAGTGCTGAAAACCTGCATCAAGGCTTCACTCATGTGTTTGAATCAACCTTTGAGAGTACAGAAGCCATTGCAGAGTATGTAGCTCATCCTACTCATGTTGAGTTTGGAAATCTGTTACTTTCCAATCTGGACAAAATACTTGTGATTGATTATAAACCTACCAGTTAACCTTTCATTGGGAGAGTAATAATGCCTCAATTTCACTGTTAGTAACTGATAAAAATAAGTTTGGTTGTTTCTTCTTCATTATTGTAATCTCTACTATGATTATTGTATGTACTACAATGGTTTCCTTCATGAACACATATCTGAATTTGATATTTGAATGTGGGTTACACATATGTATTTGTATGTAATTTATGGAATATTTTAGTATATTTAGAAACGAAATATCTACTATATAAAATACAGATACTTTTATTATGGTAATGGTTGATAAATAATTTTTTTTAAACGTCTAAATGATTTCATTTTTATTTTAAAAAGTAATTCAAATAAATAAGTAGAAGTTAATTTTCATGTGCATTTGGATACTTCTAAAGTCATATCACATTCATACCGGGTACGTATCTGTATACGTATTCGTGAATACATACTATGAATCAAAAATATTTTTTTAAAAAGGAATACTTAATTTGGGTACATAAGGATGCTTTTGAGTTGTATATTAGATCCCAATTTATGTTTAATAATAAATATTTTCAAGTGGTTGAGAAAAGCTTAACCATTTTGATTTTTTAGCAAGTAGATGGAATTTGAAACCTAATAACACTTACAATCAGTATTGATTAAGAAAATCTCTTATTTTTTTAAGCAAACTTATTATATATGTAGACTAAGTTGACTTGAAAAAAAGACATTAATAAACATTAGTATTTATTGTAAAGATTTGAAAAATATCAAGGGTGAAAAAATGTAAAAAAATAATATCATATTTGAAATATTATTATTTTTAAGTTTTAAATATTAAATATCATACTTAAATGGTATAATTATAAAAGTAGTTACATTGAAACTAAAACTTGTGTCTTCTTATCCAAAAGGCATGCTTAATGGCCATAATAGCAGACAAAAATTCCACTTAGGGCAAATTACACTTCCTATGTAATCTATTAAGATTTAAATGTTATTGGTGACAAAGTCATTATATTAATACTTTGAGTAATGGTAACATTCATTTAACACACTTAGTTATAAAACAAATATACTTTTATAATTTTTTGAAAAATAAATGTAAAATTTAATGTATGTTAAATATATTTTTCTAATACTTTATCACGTTTGTTTTGCAAATACTGAAAAGAAAACAGAAAAATATAAGATGAATATATATACGTCATATATCTATATATAATTAATAAATTTATCCTGACACCAATTCACACCATCAACACTGAAATTATGGCCACATGCATATTGACATTGGTGTCAGAATAATGGCCACCAAATGAGATTTTTTAGGTGACACTGTTATCATGGTTAAAAATGTATTTTTGCCTATTAAATGTTAACATTGAAGATTTACATATATAATACTTTAGGAGAAAATAACAACCAACACGATCATACTTTTAAAATTATATATAAATTTTAATTTATTTATAAATAATAAAAAATATTAAATAGTTTTTCTCTTTTAAAATATTTTAAAAGTTATATTTTATTTTCTAATCAAATATTTACTTATTTAATTTCTGTATTTTTAAAGAAATATAAAATATATTTTATAAAAAAATGTCATACAATTTAAAGAAACGGATATCCTTCATTGTCCGCCTGGCATTTTGAGACAGTCCTGGGCCAGTTTAGACGAAACTGGATTTGTGCGTGAATGCACTAGAATGCAAGAACAGATTTTATTATTATTATTATTATTATTATTATTATTAATTTTAGTTATGGGCCTTTGGTTTTTTCTATGCATGAATAGCATACCACCACACCAATAATTGAGGAAGAAAAACTAAACAAGTTTTATTTTCTTACCTACTTTTTTTTTTGCACGTGGGTTTATATTATTTTGTGATATCTGATTTTTGTATAATTATAATAGTTTGTTTAGTATTATTTTTCAAAATAAGTACCATGGTGAAATTTAACATAAAAATCTAAATTTTAATTAAATTTTATATTAAATAAATATAAGACTGTTAAATTTTTATATAAATATATTTATAAATTTATTACTTAAAGTTTTAAATTGAAAATGATATGAATATTATAAATTAAAAAAGATGTAACAATGGAAAAATACTTACACTTACAAAATATTATTAAAATTATAAATGTGAGAGTAAATCTAGTCGTCTCCACGTTTAATCACTTCGAAATTGTTTGGTAAGGATTTATTGGAATACATATTTTCTTTGTCCTCTTGTATATAAATAAGAATGTGACAGGAGTATTCTCCAAAAAAGCATGTGGCATTTGATATTAAAACTTTTATCAACAATTTAAAGAGAATTCTTTGTAAATTGAAAAAAATAGGTTTATATAAATGATAGGTCTATCGAAAAAAATTCATCAAAAGACACAATAATAAATAAAATCCGAGCTCAATTCATAAAAATTGACACCATTTTAACCTAAAACTTTAAAGTTTAAAGAGATAATATAATAAATAAAATCTGACCTCAATTCATAAAGATTCACATCATTTTTAACCTAAAATTTTAAAGTTTAAGGTTAAAAATGATAATAATCTCTTATATAAGTTCAGGTCTTATTCCAATTTGTTTCTTTTTGGTGATTTTCCTCCAGAAAGGCCCATCGATAACTGATTTTAAAATAATTTATATAAAGAGATCTATATTAAAATTACATATATCTTTTATTTTAAATAATTCTTATAAATAACTCTCCTAATAAAAATCTCTAACTCATCTATTTAAAATTTATTTTTATATTACATAAAGAGAAAAAAAATATTGTAAAAGATATTTTGAATTTTCTTTTTCTTTTAAAGCATTTTATGTGATTTTGAGTTTGAATATTTAGGATTTTTGTTTTCTGAGAAATCGAGCTGTGGTTGTAGTGTAACGAGTAGTAAGGGTGGAGATTGAGAGTTTAGCTCATTTCAATTTCAATTATTGATAGTGGCTGGAAAAGAAGAACAATGAAGTTATTTTATGATAGTGTATTGGAGTGCGACATTTTGTCTCCAAATGAAATTATTTGCTATTTAAATTGATTTAGAAAAAAAATATGATTTTAAGTGGTTCATTAAGTATTTATCATTTTCCTCTAACAAGGAATATTTATAAGAAATGTATAAATTTTTTCAGAGTTTTTAACTTGTAGATGCAAATTAAGAGTTTCATTGATATAATAAATTAGACGCATGATAACAAAAGTTCCAATAACTCACTTTTTATCATTCGGTGTCTTAATCTATTAACTAATAATGAAATTAAATATTAATTTATTTTATAATATTGGAATATGGAGCATGTGATGGGTATTTTGGGAAATTGGGACTCCAACAGTATCGAAAATGTTTTTTACCAATTTATTTTAACAACTTTTTAATAATGCATAGTTTGTGATTAATCTATTTTTAAATATTTTTTTAAAACAAATTTAAAAAAGACAAAAAAATAATGACACGTGTAAAAAATTGTTAAGAGAATTATTAAAATACCTAATACCAACGGTATTGTGTAGCATTAAGAGTTGTAGTAAATAATGTTTCAACGGTATTGTGTAGCATTAAGAGCTGTAGTAAATAATGTTTCACGCCAAAATTACATTTACCAAGAAGCTCAATAATTGAGGCTACCTTATCACGAGAATTCAAAAATATAAAACTGATAAAGGATACGACAATACGTATAGCTATACAGCTGGCATCATTTAATGTACGTATTATGTGTGGATATATATATAGAGGGTGAGAGGACAATGAGGTTGAGTGAACTAATAGAACTGAAAAGAGATGGCAGAAGCAAAGAAAGAAGTGAGACTCGTGATATTGGTAAAGTTCAAGGAAGATGCTACTCCTGAGAATATTGAAGAAGCCATCACAGAATATGCAAAACTTGTGGATGTCATCCCATCCATGAACTCATTCCATTGGTAATATCATTCTTATATTACATTGATGTTTTTTTTTTCAATGTTGTCTGTTTTGAAGTTTAAAAAACATCATGGTAATTTTATGTTGGAGAATGAATTATGTTGCAGGGGGAATGATGAAAGTGAGAAAGTTAACCTACATCTGCATGAAGGGTACACTCATATATTTGAATCAAGCTTTGACAGCATAGAAGGTGTTCAAGAGTATGAAGATCATCCCGACCATGCTGTGTTTGAAAAACTGCTTCTTTCCCGCGTTGAGAAACTGCTTGCCTTTACCTATGAACCTACCATTGTTGACCTTCAAAAGTAATTAATGGCTTCTTCTGCTGCTTTCCTTTTTCATCCAAAATAAGTAATATTGTTACTGTATTTTCTATGCACTGCAATATTCATCATTCTGTCTCAGCTTTCTTTCACCATTTCTCCAATGCTAAATCAACTTACTTCTTTTATTTTTCTGTTTACATTTTCATTTATATTCACGTACTTTTATATTTAATTTATACAAAATATAAGAAAAATAATTATAAAAATGTAAATTTTTTATTTTCTTAAAAAAAGAAAAATAAAAATAAGAAAAAAATAAGTGTCAATGTAAAAAAAATTAAGTATTACAAATAATATTTTTTTTTTTATATTATACACCGATGGTACCTATTCAAAGTGTTTTATCAGTTAAATATACTCAAGTTCTGTAACCGTAACTTTGTAAAAGAAGGAACATTTCCAATGTATAAGAAAACTTAATAATTAATTAAATAAGATCAAACAAAATAAAATATATTATGGAAATAAAATTTAAATATTCTTTTCTGACTTTGTACTATGAAATTTATACATGCTTTTATTCATTATTTATATATAATTATCTTTAATTTGTGTTTCTGTAGTTTGTGTGACTCTTCGAAGAATAATATCTAGTTATTTTAAGCTCTATTTGTTTTCAACAACGAAGCACAGGATGTGCTTTACATGAAGGGAGAAAAACAGAAAAAGTATTGAAAATCGAACAGTAAATATTCTAACAAAATCTGGGAAGATAATCTATAATAAAAGCAATGTGATTTAAGTGAATAATTCATAGAGCATTAGAATTTTTTATAATTAACTTGCATATAAGTTGATATTATTGCGGTACAACAATTTCATATAAATCATTTGGAACCTCTTTAAATTGAAACATAATATATTATTATTGTAAATGAGATACCCAATTATATTTATTTTATTATACATTTTAAAATTAATGTATAATATATAATAATCAAATGTTTGTAAATATATTTTAGTATTACACTAGTGCAAAAACGCTATTTAACGTCACCCCTTAGACGTCCGTTTCTTGAAAATCTGACGTCTATTAATGCGCTGTAGTATTATTGTAAATAAATTGAAAAACTAGACGTCCGTTTCGATGTCAGGCAACGTCTATGACATCATAGACGTCAGACCTGCCACAAACTGATGTCCAATTGCCTGAGGTATGTGATAAGACAGTCCATTGACGTCGGCGTTTTCAGGGGACCGACGTCTACTACGTCACAATTAATGCTATACAAAAATCCCAGGAGCTTAGACGTCGGCTGGAAAGGGCACCGATGTCTACGTGACTGACAGGAAAACCAAACGTCAACCGGTTAACTTCCCTAACAGGAAACCAAAACCTCAATCTTTTCAGCTACCTAGACGTCGATTTCTAGAGCAACCGACGCCCCATTTCATTTTAAATAGACCGCAGACTCTTCTCAAAATTCAGTTTCAATCGCGTCTTCATCTCTTCTCCTTTTTCTCTGCTTCTCCTCTACTGTTTATCTCTTGCTGCATTGCGTTGTCGTTTCTCATAACGTCATTCTCTTCGTCCTCTCCTTTTTCTCTCTTGCATCCCAAGTGCGTGGTTTTTTTTTATGCTACCCGTTTAAACTTTCTTTAGTTTTTTATCGATTATCTTATCGTTGAACTGATTAAAATTTGCTTTCTTTGTGTTGTGTTTTAGTGCAGTTTTGATCCTCTCTTTGGGTAACATAGTGCAACATTCTTCCTTTGCTGGTTTCCTCACAAGAAGAGTGGCGATCTTTTGAGTTTTCTATTTCTTCCGACCCAAAATGGAACCTAGGTTCTTGTCTACTTCTCGACACCGTAATTTTTTTCTGTTGCGGTTGATTAATGAGAGTAGCCATGGACCCAGATTTGGTTTTGGGTTGAAAGGACTAGAAGATTCAAAAGATGCAAGCTTTTTTTGTGAGGAAACTAGCGAGAGAAGAATGTTACACAATGCTACCGAAAGCCTGGATCAAAACTGCACTAAAACACAAAATTGTTGTTAGACGTCGGTTAAAGCCATGTCCGACGTCTATAACAACATAGTCGTCGGTTAGTGTCATTTTAAACCTCTTTATATATTCATGTTGACGTCGGTTTAATCATAGAAGGACGTTTATATAGAGTAATTAGACGTCGGTGTGTGTTTAAGCAGACGTCTATAGAGACGTCGGTGGATATCTGTAATCGACGTTGAGTTGAACGTCGATTCTGAGGAATTTCAACGTCCCATAGACGTCACCCGTTTAGACGTCGAATGTGAAAGCGACGTTAAAAACCCAAATTAACCGACGTTAAACAACGTTTTTGCATTAGTGTTATGATAAAGTGAATAACTAAAATAATTAAAAATATATATATAATATTTTGTTGACATAATTTGAATCACACAAATGTTGCATTTATTGGCATACACTCTTCCACACAAAATGAAATGCAATTGATAGTAACCTTTTTAATATATATATATATATATATATATATATATATATATATATATATATATATATATATATATATATATATATATATAAAGATGTCAGCGAAATCCATTGAAAAAGTACAAAATAGAAAGAAAATAAAATGAACAGTAATAATTATATACTCCAAATGTCGAGCATTATATTAATAAGTTTGTTTTTAGTTTCTTAACTTTTGTTCTCCTTCTAAACTACATCACTAAGAATATTTACTAAAACAATTATCAAATCAGAAGATTAAGAAAAAGTGAAGCTAATATGAAAACAAAATAACATATAGGTTTCCTTAGATGCGAACAAAACGTATTTAAAAGACATTATCAAAATGCTATTTTAGTAACGCCACTAATATCAATGAAAATCTTTTGTAAAATAATTATGAAAAAATAAAACATATTATTAAGTCTTCTTTCAATGCAAATAAAATGTTTTTACAAAACATGATATCATAATGATATTTCCAAATACCACCAAATTAAAGGTGATTGATCAATGCAAAAATAAGTTTTAACTTATATGGTGTGTAGTTTTGAATTTTGGGTCATTTTGGAAAACCAACATTTTCAATGAAAAAGGTTGATGATTCATTTGAGAATATCATGGACAATTGAAATATATTTATTTTTCAAATATGCAGGTATTATTCTTCCTAAAAAGTAAACCAAGATGTAAAGTTAATACGACAAAAAATTGTACATGCAATAAAGATTTATCGCATTAAAATTCCTTATTTCAATCTCCATATACATGCATGTTTTTAATCAAGTAATGAATCTCTAAAGTAACAAAAGTTTTGAAACAATAGTAAAATTAAAATAACATTAGTGGTTATTTTGTTACAAAAAGAAAGATTAAAACAACATATTTGACAATCTCTGGAGAATATTAAATCAGATTAGTTGCACGTATATATTGAATAGAAAAATTATCAGGAATTTTTATAATAATAATTTTATGATTTGTTATTCAAATTAATAAAATAAACATATATTTTATAATAATAAGTTTTTTATCCACAATACTTAAACTTAAAACCTTATTTATAGAGATTGAGTTTTAAGACGAGGAAAATAGCCTTTTAGAGGATTACATAGTTTTTACTAAATGTAATATACTGCACCAAACATTTTAGTGAAATGACAAAATAAAATAAAGAAAAAAAAGATAAATTGAAATAATTATATATGCCTAGTTGATAATGCCTATTCTTAAGAAGATAAAAAACAAAATTAAGAGTGAGATAAAAAAGGAAGAAAAATTGTTTAAGAATTTACTATTTTAATAAATCACTGAATATAGCTTTAAATGTTTGGGTTAAATATGTTTTTAGTCCTTTGGGGCGATTTTGGTTTTAGTCCATTTTCAAACTAAGGTACAATTTAGTCCTTTTAAATTTTAGAAAATTCTGGTTTTAGTCTTTTTTTTACCAAATTTTTTTAACTTTATTTGCTGTTTCAAGCACGTTTCATTATAACATTTGAATTGTTTACACTCTTTGACACATTTTTGCTTCAATGTTAACTGAGAAACGCTCTTGAAACAATAAATAAAGTTAAAAAAATTTAGTAAAAATGACTAAAACCAGAGTTTTCTAAAGTTAAAGGACTACTAAATTGTACCTTAGTTTAAAAATGGACTAAAATCAAAATCACCCCAAAATATAGGGACTAAAAGCATATTCAACTCTACATGTTTTAACTTTAAGCATAACAAGAACTAGTGTAGTAATTATGTTTAATGTTGCATGCAACTAATTAATTCATCTCCATGGCTTAAGGAATTCCTTTTTCAAACAGTAAATTTCATTTTTCAATTATTGTGAATGACAATTTCTTGTTCATATGCCAAAATAAAAAACTAAAATGAGAGTCTACAATAAGAAGGATAAAATTGTATATTTTCGGACTTTATTTACTAATCTTTTAATCTTAAGATTTTTTTTCCAGTAATTATCTTTGACTTAAATTTTCAATAAAAAGTATACTATATTGAAAAAGTACTTCATTATAATAATTTGAAGTTTATAATAATTTGCACATAAGCAAACATAAACATCAATTTGTCTCACAAACTTTATTTTTCTTTTGGGTGTGGTAAATTCCTCATTTGATTTTCCTTGCAATCAACATACAATTCTTACCTTTCACAATTAATTAAGAAAGAAAATGTTTCACTGACAACAACATATATAATTCAAGGACTAGTCTATCCATTTGTCAAAACGCGACGAGTTAGGTTGAAAGTTTTAATCTACTAATCTATTTTGACTTTTCTATTTAATTTGCCAAATTTACAGGTGAAAGACGAACTAGCTTGTTTCTAACCATTAATCTATTTTGTCTTTTATTTTCTATTTAAAAATTTAATTAAAAATAATGATAAAGATTAAATATTTTATATAATATTTTTATAAATTTGTAAACATGTAGTATTATTATAATTTAAATAATTGATACTTATAAATTAAGTTCGAATTATTTATATGGTAAAGTAATTTAACATGTAAAGAGTAATAATTTTTTTTATTTATTTAATTTAAAATATTAATTTATCAATTAAAATTTAGAAAATTTTAATATGATTAAATATGTTTTAAATGATTATTTATAAATATATATAAAACAAATTTAAAGAATAAAATAATAAATAAAAATATTTATTAATGCATCAATATTGATTGATTTTTAAGCAATATAAATATTAATATCATAATAATGTATATATGTTTAAAAATTTATATTCAAATATTTAAACCATTGAAATGTAATGAAATTATGACTACACAATTATGAATGAAATGTTCAGTTGTGTTTTCTCTCTTAGAAGGTAAAAGGATGAATTTGTGAAAATGTGTGTTGGGGTTTCAATAAGCTTATTTGAGTGGAGAGTGAAAAAGTTTGCGTAACCACAAAACATTCTTTTAAGGGTTAAATATGTTTTTAGTCTCTATACTTTGGGGTGATTTTGTTTTTAGTCCATTTTCAAACTAAGATACAATTTAGTCCTTCAATTCTAGAAAACTCTGGTTTTAGTCTTTTTTTACCAAATTTTTTAACTTTATTTGTTGTTTCAAGCACGTTTCATTATAGCATTTGGATTGTTTACACTGTTTGACACATTTTTGCTTCAATGTTAATTGAGAAGCGCGTTTGAAACAACAAATAAAGTTAAAAAATTTTGGTAAAAAGGACTAAAATTAGAGTTTTCTAAAGTTGAAGAACTAAATTGTACCTTAGTTTGAAAATGGACTAAAACCAAAATCGACCCAAAGTATATGGACTAAAAACATTTTAACCCTTCTTTCACCATAAAAAAATACCTCTCACTAATTTTTCATGTTTGTCCTTTCTTAGACAATCACGTCTTTATGTTTTCCTGCACAATTCTTCTTTGGCCACCCAACACGTTCCAAACACTGAATATTGGTTGAAGTTGAGCTAAACATTACAAAAGCATTTCATGTTGTAGCTAATAATCAAATTTCTACTTGAATCCTTCTACGTGAACAAGTTAGATACACTCATCTCATAATGGATTTTACTCTTAATTTAATATCATAAAATCAACTTATAAAATAAAATTTATAAATCTTCCATTCAAGCTACATGGGAGGATACCTGTAAAAACACAACACTTAAATTACCGATTTTATGTAATAACATTGATAATATTCAATAAAAAGTAAATATTCATAATTAATTACCTTTTACACACACACACACACACACACACACACACACACACACACATATATATATATATATATATATATAAGGTTTAATACATCATTTGGTCCTTTCTTATGGTGCTTTGGTTCAAAATAGTCACACCTTTGAAAAAAGTTCACTAAGGTCCCATATCTCAATAAAAATCGTTCAATATTGTCCTTTTGGCAGACGACGTTAAAATCTTAACAGCAGATGCTAGCATGACGAAACGTTGATGAGCTGTTAAATTGGCAGCTTATGTGGCTCTGTGAAGTCATTTACATGTGTAAATAATTAAGATAAAAATAAAAAATGACATAAAAGAGGTTAAAGTAAAAAACCCTTACCCTTATCTAATTACGCCATTTCTGGGTTTTCGCTGTTGTGAAAGTGGTGATTTCTGGATTGTACTGCTGATTCTACTGTTGAATACTTGAAGGCGCAAGTGGAACTTTGTACGAAAGTGAGGTAAGGGGTCATTATGTGAGCCTAATTAGTTCATGTTGTTGATGTTTTATTTGGGGGTTAGGGTTCATGTTGTTGTTGACTCTGATTTTGGGCGTATAAAAAGTTGTTTTATTAATCACCTTATTCAATTGAAAGTAACAATTGGAAAAATAACCATATATATCGTTTACATGGCGCAACACTCATCAGATAGCGTTAAGGTTTTGTTCTTGGTCATTGCATCACTCATGATAAAACCAGGTTGGAATCGAAGTTATCCCTTCCATGTGGGGTAATTCCTCGTTGCAAATGTGGTGTCTGAATCGTAATGAACATTAGCAAAGCAACATTTTTCAAGCGTAACCAAGATTATTATTATTTTTAAAACAAAAGAAGCAACCCACGTTCAATTGAAGTCAAGTTACTTGCTTTTGGCGATTCAACGCATCCGGATTCATAGATCCATCCAAAAGCCATGACAAAACCTGCAGCAATTAACAGGAAAGCAGAAAAAAAAGGAACATCAGAGAGAGATGTATTTTGGGTGAGGGGAGGGGAAGGAATGAAAGCGAATACCGAATTAGGAAATTTCATGTGAAGAAATGGAAAAAGGAGAAAGGGACACCTGGATCTTGCCATTAGCAGCGGCAATATGAAGAAGGGAGTGGTGATCATAGACAGTGGTGTGGTTCATGAGAGAAGGGTGCGTGTGCAACAAAGCTGCTATAGTATCTAGGTTCCCATGCTGCACAGCACGGAATAAGGCCATGCTCATGGCTCCCTCTGCAACTCAGCCCCTGACCCATCACTTTCTCTCTACCACAATGACCTGTTTCACAGAAACGAAAACCCATAAATGACGATTTTTACTTTAACCCAGCAGAATCGACAAGGGTTTTTTTAATTTAATCCAGACTTAACCTATTTTATTTCATTTTATTTTTTTTAAATATTTACACATTAAAATGACTTTACAGAGCCACATCAGCATCGAAGTAAACAGGTCATTGAATTTTCGCCATGCTAGCAACTTATTAAATTGTGTTTGTTATTTCCGTTGCGTCTTTTATTGTTTTGTTAGAAGTTACTGTTCATTTGAACAGTAAATTTGCTTCTAGGGTTTTCTAATTTGGGGTTTTTCTGTTTTGTTGTTACCGGAACCCTATATAAGGGATCCCAATGTCAAAAACAAAAATAAGAAGAAGAAATTAAGAAATTAACACAACATTTTTACTTTTCTCTCAAATATAGATTACAAACCTTTACCGTGCATCTTCTTTTCTTCTGCTCTCCTTCTGATCTGCCACCGACGACCACCTTGCTGGAATCTTCTCCATCACTGAAGATCTGATCGGAGCGCCCTTCGAGTGTCTTCGTCGTATCTCGCTCTTGCTAAGCACTCGAGCGTCGAAGCTCTCGACGCTCTCACCCATTTTCTGTCTTTGAAGATCTTTTGCAAAGGAGAGACTTAAGTCTCATTACTTGGCCATCATTTTTGGGCTTTCTTTTGGGTCACTGTTTTCTTTATGGTACCAGAGCAGGTCTTGGACCTGTTCTGCGTTTCTGCTGCTCGTATCAGTAATTCTTGATTTCTCATCCGTGTTTTTTTTCGTCCTTCTTGCATTCATGGAGAATACAGATCAAACTAATAATCCTTCCAGTCCCTATTATCTGCATCCAGGGGAGAACCCAGGCGCTTCCCTTATATCACAGATTCTTAATGAGTCTAATTACACCTCTTGGAGTAGAAACATGAGGAGAACCATTCTTTCAAAGAATAAACTCAAATTTATAGATGACGGGATCACAAAGCCTCAAAGAAGTGATAAGCTTTTTGATTCTTGGGAAAGAAGTAACATGATGGTATTATCTTGGATCACCAAGACCCTTTCACCCCAAATAGCTGAGAGCGTGATTTGTGTAGAGAATGCCCAAGAACTTTGGGAAGAATTGAAAGAGAGATTTTCAAAGGGGGATCATTTCAAGTTTTCAGACCTTCTTCAGGAAATTCACTCTATAAAACAAGGTGAACGAAGCATAAATCAATATTTTACCGATTTGAAGATTCTGTGGGAGGAATTGGAATTTCTCAGGACTATTCCCACTTGTAGCTGCAAAGTTCCTTGCAATTGTGATCTATCTAAGGCCCCACACAAATATAGGGACATGGAACACGTGATATGCTTTTTGAAAGGCTTGAACGAGTGTTATAATACTGTTAAGACTCAGATATTACTCATGGAGCCTTTGCCCATCATTAATCGAGTGTTTTCACTCATCATACAACAAAATAGACAAGGAAACTATAATCAAGATGATGGCAAGATACTGGCCAACACCACTGACAGACAAAATCAATGGAAAAGCAACCAGAATTGGAGGACATATGGGCGTGAAAATCCACCCAGAAACCAAGGAAGAGGAAGAGGAAGAAATCCAAATTATGGGAAACAGTGTTCCCACTGCCATAAGATGAATCATACCATTGATGAGTGTTATTCTAAGCATGGGTTTCCACCATGGTACAAGAAAAATGATGGAAACAGTGAAACTAATGCTGGACAAAAGGGATGGGGCTCTACTAATGCTTGCTCTGCCTCCTCAGGAACACAAGCTGATCAGCAAAATGTTGTTCAAAATCCTTTCACGCATGAACAGATGCAAAAATTACTACAGCTGTTGGACAAAGCCGATAGCCCATCACACAGTGTCAGTCAAATACAGAAAGCCAACACAGAAGACACACAAGGTATGACTTCTTGGATTATAGACACATGGGCCATAGACCATGTGACCCATGACAAAAGTCAGTTTACCACCTTCTATAAAATCAACCCCATATCTGTAAAACTGCCTAATAACTCTTTAGTTACTGCCCAGTATGCAGGGACCATCTATTTTACTAAGGAATTTGTGATTTTTAATGTTTTATATATACCTGATTTTACTTTTAATCTCATATATGTGCAAAGTCTAACTAGAGACATAAACTGCACCCTTACTTTTTCATCTAAGATGTGTGAAATTCAGGACAATGCTACATTGAAGATGATTGGATATTCTAGTGTGTGCAATGGACTCTACCACTTGCAGTCTTTTGGAAGGAACCAGATTTCTAGTTGTACTTTTTCCTATGAACATGAAAATGTAAACCTATGGCACTGTAGACTAGGTCATCTTGGACACAAAGTTGTTGAGAAATTGTGTAAAATTGTTCCCTATATTTAAATTTCTGCTGACAATACTTGTGATATATGCCACTATGCTAAACAACACAAATTACCTTTTCCTAAAAGCAATACTTTTTCTGCTAACTGCTTTGATTTGATACATTGTGATATTTGGGGTCCTATTTCTATTTCTTTTGTTCATGGACATAGATATTTTCTTACTATAGTTGATGATTATAGTAGACACACTTGGGCTTTTCAATGAGTAACAAAGGTCAGACCAAAGATCTTTTGCAGGCCTTTATCATGAAAATCAAGACTCAATTTAACAAAACAATTAAAATCATTAGGACTGACAATGAACCTGAATTTAATTGCCTTGCTACTTATAATTCTAATGGAATTGAGCATCAAAGGAGTTGTGTTAAAACTCCACAACAAAATTCTGTTGCTGAAAGAAAACATCAACACATATTAAATGTCACTCGTAGCTTAATTTTTCAATCGAATATCCCTCACACTTATTGGTCTTATGCTTTATCTCATGCTGTCTTTTTGATAAATAGATTGCCTTCCCCTGTTATCAATGACCAAAACCCCTTTTGAACTCTTGTATAATGATTCACCCACCTATCTTGATCTAAAGGTGTTTGGATGCCTTTGTTTTGCATCTACTTTAGAAAACAATAGGAGCAAGCTTGATCCGAGAGCTAGGAAAGGAATATTCCTAGGATACAAGAGTGGAATGAAAGGGTATATAGTTCTTGACATTAATAGCAGAGAGATAATCATAAGCAGAAATGTTGTTTTCTATGAAAATGTGTTCCCATATAAGGATAAGCAGAAAGGGAAAGATAGTGGAGATTGTGGTGAAGAAAATATGTTTTTCCTTGATAATATTGATTCCAGGAAGGAGAAAGAATATGAAGGGGATGAGAGAGAGAACCAGGATCTTGGTCAGAGTAATTCAAATGGTAGAAACTCAACAAAAAGAAATACTTCCGCTAATGAAGACACAAATCCTACAGAACAGCAGCAAGAGAATGTTCATAGAAGAT
Source organism: Vigna mungo (assembly GCA_036885675.1). NCBI lineage: Eukaryota > Viridiplantae > Streptophyta > Magnoliopsida > Fabales > Fabaceae > Vigna > Vigna mungo. The sequence continues at coordinate 38,828,762 of CP144699.1, read as the reverse complement.
CTAGCAGAGTTAGAAAAACTCTAGAATACTTGAAGAATTATGTTCAGGAAGAAGATGAATCTCCATCTACATACTTGACTGTCAAAAATGGTTTGACCACTCCTTACCCAATAACAAATGTTTTATCTTACAAACATCTTTCTGACAAGCACTTAAAATATACTCTTGCTATCACTAATGACAAAGAACCCAGTTCTTATGAACAAGCCAAGAACAACCCATAATGGATCAATGCCATGCAAAAGGAAATTCAAGCTCTACAAGCAAATAAAACCTGGTTCATGACTCAACTTCCTCCAGGAAAGAGATCTATTGGCTGTAAATGGGTCTATAAGATCAAACACAAAGCTGATGGTAGTGTTGAAAGATATAAAGCTCGGTTGGTAGCCAAAGGGTATACCCAACAAGAGGGTATAGATTTTCTAGATACATTTTCCCCTGTTGCTAAACTTACTTCTGTTAGAATGCTTCTTGCTCTTGCAGCCTCCAAGAATTGGTTTCTACACCAACTTGATGTAGACAATGCTTTTCTCCATGGAGACTTGAATGAAGATGTTTATATGGATCCTCCACCAGGCTTAAATGTTGGTGATAAAGGTCAAGTCTGTAAGTTAACTAAGTCCTTATATGGCTTGAAACAAGCCAGTAGACAGTGGTTTGATAAACTTTCCACATTTTTGATTTCTTCTGGATACACTCAGTCTAAATCAGATAACTCCTTATTTGTCAAAAGAACTAACACAGACTTCACAGCTTTACTTGTATATGTTGATGATGTTGTCTTGGCAGGAAATTCAATGAAAGAAATCAGTTTGGTGAAAACTCTTTTACACAATCAATTTCACATTAAAGACCTGGGAGAACTTAAGCATTTTCTAGGCTTTGAAGTCGCTAGGTCTAGAAAGGGAATACACGTTTGCCAAAGAAAATATGCACTTGATATTCTTGAGGAAACAGGGATGCTTGGAAGCAAACCCAGTTCTACACCGTATTTAAGCAACAACAACTCATTATACAAGGCAGAGGAATATATGGATAATCCCAGTGATTATCGGAGACTAATAGGAAAACTTTTCTACCTTACTAACACTAGACCTGACCAATGTTTTACAGTTAATCTTCTGAGTCAGTTTATGCAGGAACCAACCAAACATCATTACCAGGCTTTGCAACATATACTTAGATATGTTAAATCTAGTCCATCTGAAGGAATTTTCTTTGCTTCTGATTCAGAGATACAGGTAAAGGGATTTAGCGACTCTGACTGGCCACCTGCCCTAATACAAGGAGATCAACCATAGGTTATTGCATTTTCCTGGGAAAATCACTCGTCTCTTGGAGATCAAATAGAAGCAGAGTACGGTTTCGAGATCATCTACAAAGGTGGAATACAGAGCTCTTGCTGTTACAATTTGTGAGATGCAGTGGTTGCATTATCTCCTTCAAGATCTCGAAGTCACACCAGTTGCTACAACTATCCTATACTGCAACAACAACTCTGTGAGGCACATAGCTCAAAATCAAAGTTTTCATGAGCGCACCAAGCATATAGAGTTGGATTGTCACGTTGTCCGTGAGAAGATCCAAGCTAAATTTCTACGTTTACTACCTATTCGGTCAGAAGAACAGATTGCAGATGTCTTCACAAAATTTCTTCACAAGCTTGGAATGGTGAACATCCACCATCCAACTTGAGGGAAGGATATTAAAGTGTGTTTGTTATTTCTGTTGCATCTTTTATTGTTCTGTTAGAAGTTACTGTTCATTTGAACAGTAAATTTGCTTCTAGGGTTTTCTAATTTGGAGTTTTTCTGTTTTGTTGTTACCGGAACCCTATATAAGGGATCCAAGTGTCAGAAACAAAAATAAGAAGAAATTAAGAAATTAACACAACATTTTTACTTTTCTCTCAAATATAGATTACATACCTTTACCGTGCATCTTCTTTTCTTCCGCTCTCCTTCGGATCTGCCACCGACGACCACCTTGCCGAAATCTTCTCCATCACCAATGATTTGATCAGAGCGCCCTTCGAGTGTCTTCGTCACATCTCGCTCTTGCTAAGCACTCGAGCTTCGAAGCTCTCGACGCTCTCACCCATTTTCTCTCTCTAAAGATCTTTTGCAAAGGAGAGACTTAAGTCTCATTACTGAGCCATCATTTTTGGGCTTTATTTTGGGCCACTGTTTTCTTTATACACCGTTATGATTTTAACGGTGTCTACGAAAGGAACCATATTGAACATTTTTTAACGAAATATGGAACCTTAGTGAATTTTTTCCAAAATTGGGATCATGAACTAAACCCAAAAAAAGTGGAACCAAAATATGTATTAAACTTTAAAATAACTATCACAACTTTTATCTTAACCTACGTGTTAAAAGTTATTAATTGTTTATTTATCTAATTCATTGCCTAACATATATCTATCCCACGATTGTTATTTTGGCCGATGTAAAACTTTTCGCAATTGTACCAATAAACATTTGTTTACTTCACTTCTCTTAAATTCTAATCCGAATGTGTTAGTTGAGAGAAAAAGAAAAAAAAAATTTATCAACTTTTTTTTCAACAATTTTTTAGTTGTGATTAATCTGTTTCAAATATATTTTTAAAAATAAATTTAGACAAACTAATAAAATAATGACACTTGTTAAAGTATCATTATCCTTTATAAAAACATGGTTTAATAGGTTCGGAGGTCCCTATATTTGAGGCTTTGTTTTAATTGGGTCCTTCAATTTTGGAAGTGATCAATTAGGTCCCTAATTTTGTCAATTTGAATCAATAAAAGCCTTTTCGTTAGATGCAGTTAACGCGAAGTTTTTGAACATGTGGCACGCTGATGCTTTACAATTTCAAGTGCATAGGTGGATTATAAAAGGGTGAAATCTCTTTTATTTTAGGGATTTCACCTTCAAATACACCCTTTAATTTAGGGATTTCACCCTTTTATAATTCTTCTATGCACTTCAAACAATGCCATCTGAAAGCGTCAGCGTGCCATATGTTCAAAAACTTCACGTTAACTGCATTTAACGAAAAAGCTTCTATTAATTCAAATTGACAAAATTAAGGAGCTAATTGATCACTTCCAAAATTGGAAGACCCAGTTGAAACAAACCCCTTCAAAACTATTAAACCTAAAAACATTGATAGTCCATGGTGTATTGAGCGCCACCTGTGAGTTAGCTAAAGCAGTTACGTTACGCATAGACTCACTCCCAAACATAAAGTGAGACCATTCTCCCTTGAGCTTCCGCATGCACTCTACACGATGGAAACCAAGTTCTGTCACCCTCTTCTTTTCTCACCCACATTCCCCCTTCTTCCTACTCTCCCTCTTTCTTCTCTCACTCTTCGCTTTCCCTCCACACCATCAACCACGCGCCTCCTAGCTCACGCTTCCGTCTCCGACACCGTTCCCCTCCAAAACACCCCACAAACTCCGCCTTCTCTTACAGTCAAACCTACTTACTCCCCCACTCCTCCCAACCGAGACCTTCGAACCCCTCACAGCGGGTACTATTTCGCTTTCTCTCCTTCAATTAACACTTTCAATCTCTCCATTCTTTTAACTCTTCAACAATTAGGTACCATTTCGATGGGACTGCCCGTAAATTCTTCGAGGGATGGTACTTCAGAGTCTCCATTCCCGAACGGAGGCAGAGCTTTTGCTTCATGTATTCCGTCGAGAGTCCCTCGTTTCGCAAGCCCTTGACGACACTCGAACAGTTGCAATATGGGCCCAGGTTCACCGGTGTCGGGGCCCAAATTCTCGGTGCCGATGACAAGTATATTTGTCAGTACTCTCCCGAATCGCAATTCTTCTGGGGAAGTAAGGATTGGTTTCTGCACTTTTTCCCTTTTTTTTTTCTCCTCTCACTGTTAAATCATTTTCTTATTCTTTGGATTTGAATTTTGGAAATGCTTAGGCAGGCATGAATTGATGTTGGGGAACACTTTCGTGCCCAACCAAAACTCTAAACCTCCGAACAAGGAGCTTCCTCCTCAGGTTTATATTCCATCTTTCACTCTCATGGTTAAACATAAAAGTAGAACATTTTACCGGGCACATGACTATTCCGTGTTAAAGTTTCATCTAAACTCAAATAAGATAAAATTAGAGTCAATTGTAGTAGTAGCTGTTAGGACTATTGGGTCACTTGTTGTCTTATCACCTCAGATGTATAACTACGCAAACTTTGTGTTAGAGTCGTCCAGTCGTTGGTGAAGATATGTTAAAGATCTTACATTGATCAGTGATATATAATCATAATAGTGTATATAAGTGAATGACAACACTTACCCGACCCACTTTTGAGGTTAAACTAGGCCAAACTCAAAATCGAAGTCTTCAAGTGATGTTTTTTCAGTGGGACCTGTTCTGTTACAATTTTGGACCTTGGTTTTTCTTTTTAGTAGTTCTTGACTGTCTTGCAAATTGCAATAGGGAGTTTTGTTTCTTAATTTTCCAACAATTTTAAACGCCCAAGCACATGGTTTATATCTGTAAGTATGTCATAGTTGGCTTCCAGAATGTCTTCTCTATCTCTGCTGATTATGCTTTGTGTTGGTCATTCTGCTTAGGAATTTAATGATAGAGTGCTGGAAGGTTTTCAAGTCACTCCCCTTTGGAATCAAGGTTTTATTCAAGATGATGGAAGGTGGGGGTTAGATTTCTTTTTAACTATTGCATTCTCTGATTCTTTTGTACATGACATGGATTTTAATTATAGGTCGGATTATGTGGAAACAGTAAAAACGGCTCGCTGGGAGTATAGTACACGCCCTGTATATGGTTGGGGTGATGTTGGGTCTACACAAAAGTCTACCGCTGGGTGGCTTGCAGCTTTCCCTGTTTTTGAACCACATTGGCAAATATGCATGGCTGGTGGACTGTCAACAGGTGTTTGCTACTTTCTTAGCTGTTGGCTATTTGATCTTTTATTTTATTTATTATGATCTAGTGTTCTGCTTCTTACGGCTGAACTGAAATATGATCATTTTGATTGAATTATTGATATGAATATATTGTGACAGTAACTACTAATGTAATTTTCCAAAGAGATTGACATTTAGTCACTTAAAGATAATAATAGATTGAAAGCTAGTAAGGATTAAATCAAAAACATTGTGAGGCTGAAAGCATATAATTGTTGTTTATAGAGCCATAATGTGACATAGGTAGAGTGAGTGATCTTATTCTCCTTTAGAATTTTGAAGTTAGAATTGTAATGTTTGTATAAAGATCGGCTTTTAGGATTATGTTTGATAATCAGTATGTGAAGTGCATGTGTTCTTTAAAGTTAATCACCCCTGTTTGCGATGAGATAGTTTGTCCTCATTCATTTTCCTCATAAAAATTGAATCTCAGGTTGGATTGAGTGGGATGGCGAGAGGATTGAGTTTGAAAATGCCCCATCTTATTCAGAGAAGAACTGGGGTGGAGGATTCCCGAGAAAATGGTTTTGGGTAATTTTTCTTTTCATCACGAAAGTGTATCCTTAGTACTCCTGATCTCTTCAATTCATCAGCTATAGCTGGTTGTATGTATGCAATTACAAACTTTTTGTCTTTTGAAAATTATGGATAGGGAGTTGTTTCTTCATTTTATTTATATTTTTTGCTTTTAAAGTAATCAGTTGTCTATTTACTTATAATCACTAGATTCAAGAAGGGTAGTCCTTACATTTAGGGCTTGAAGACTTTTAGGAGGTGGAGTCCTTATGTTTCTTTTGAATGATCAAGTATAACTTGATAAAGGCAAAATATAATATTCTGAAAGGATTAGCTTTATAGTGATTCGTGATATATGATAGAACACCAATTAACAGATTGATAGAGTATAATTCTGAGTATAGACAACGCACACGATACATCAACACAATTGTTGTCCTAGAGATGGAAGTTTCCTACAAAGAGTATTCTCTATCCACAAACTGCAAATCATGACACACTAGCCTAAGGACACACCTTGTTATGAGATATAATCCTAATTCAAAATTGTTCAGTTATTTTTTGTGAATCACTGTCACCATGGACTTTCTAATACAGAAGTCATAATTGATTAGTAATATAGGATAAGTTTTTTCTATCACATGCACTCCTAATATTGACTTACCGCTTTCTAAAAGTAGAAAAATGGCTTTTTCCTTATTCTCTTCATCTATTTTTCAATAGCAGTTACATCTTCGCAAAAGGCATGGTCATCTCCCAAAGTTACTAACATGAACTGATTAACCTCGCATTGGTGTAAAGAGAGGATTTCTCTCACCGGAAAAAATGACTTTGGTTTCTCTCTCCTTGTGTTCTTCTTAATGTAAATATTGCAGCTCCTTATATTTTTCCCGAAAATTCTGTTTTTATGAATTTGTATATGGTTTAGTCATCTATGTAGTTTAATTTTATGTAGCACTAATGTACTATCATACTTTATTATTGTGAATTGTGGTTTGCTACTTTTCTTTATTATGGTGTCGAAAAATTGAATTCTTGTTGTATTAAGAGTGTTATGTTATGATATATGTCATTAATAGATTTTGAATATCATGTTTTATATTCGATAAACTCTTCGGAGTTTATGGTGGCTCTCGAGTTTACATCAACTATTAAGTTTCAGTAAATCTTGAGTTTGGCAACTATGTTTCTAGGTATGATTTTGCCCCATTGATCCATCCTACAACGTCTTTCCCATTTAAGGTGGCAGTTTCACTTTCTTAACTTCCATACAATAGTCACTCATGCTTTACGATAATCTGAATTAAGTGGACCCTTTTTCTCTGTAGTCTTTCTCCATGATTCGAACTTCCATGCTCTTCCTCAGCATGTTCTCCAAACACCTTCCTCATTTCAGTTAAAAGTTATCCGTCATAGTTGTTTCCATTTGTGCCATCTTTTCTTCTATACTAGCCACAATTCAACCCTTAATGCTACCCCTACATCCTTTAAGATCCTCTGCCAAAAAATCTCTATGTTCTCTCACGGTAATATGACAAATTTAAATTCTGGCTTCCTCTTTTGGGTGAGAACAAAAACTGAGAACATTAATTGATAAACTAATGAAATATAGTTCTAAACATTAAAACCAAACAATATGTGTTATGAACCTAGTTTAAGTGGATAAAAGATACAAATTACTCTATAATAAAGGAATTACACTTGTCAGATATTGTTATAGTTTTTTGTGGAAATATAACAGAATGCCAAAATTGTACGCTCTTGTTATGCATAGTTAATAGTTAGTTGCAAGCAATATTTTCTGTATATATGTACTGCAATGATACCAAAAAGGTAGCAATGAATGAAGTCTTAGTTTTCTCTATTTTATTATCTTTTTCATTCTCTTTTTCTGGAGGCTCCTTCCCTCAAAGTAAGGTTCTATCAATACAGCAATACAATTCCTGTCCATAAAAGTGTCCTACAGGGAGTACTATCCATCCACAAACTTCAAATAATAACACATTTAACTAATTCTACACCCTACTATTAGTTTAATCCTATACATAACGGTCATCAGCTATTTTCTATGAATAACTACCACCATGCAGTTTCAATTGCAGAACTATTACAGTGTAAGTTGTTTTCTATCTGTGAGAAAAATGGAAAATAATTTTTTTCAGAATAACTTGATGTTTTTACCAGCTGGAAAAAACAACTCAAGAGTATTACAAGAGAACAATTAAGATACCAGTACTTTGTAAGATGCATTGAACCTAGCTATACCAAGTATTAGTATTATCTTGGCAGAAAAGGGTAACGGAAAAAATAAACATGAAAGAGTCTCTGTATCTTAAAATATTTCTATTTCCTATTATATATACTTCTTAACAATTGCATCAAATCCACCGATGGATCCTTCTAACTGACCCACTTAGATATTAATTTTCATCAGTAACTAAGTGTGCTGGAATTTTTACGGCTGGTTAATATACTTCTACTTTATATTAATAATTACTTATTCTTATCAATATTTGGATTAGTGTTTGTATATTTTTATGCATATCAAATTGTTGATGTCTCGTGCAGGCTCAATGTAATGTTTTTGAAGGTGGTAGTGGAGAAATTGCTCTTACGGCAGCTGGTGGATTGAGGCTAATTCCTGGAATAACTGAGACCTATGAAAATGCTGCATTGGTAACTTTATACAGCACTTCGCTCTCAGTTTGACATATTTATTAATTATATTTCACTGGCTTCATGTAATATTAAGTTTAGCTCCGAAATAAATGGTGGGGCGAGGGTAATGGGACTGACGAAGATTGAGAATGTATAGCTAAACTGGTAATGTCCTTTTGTCAAAATCTCATACTGTGGTAGTTAAATATTCTCTATGATTTGACAACTTTTGTCCACCGTCTGCAATCCTGAGTGATGAGGAGACTGGTGATAGTTATTCAATTGAAGTGGTTTAATTAGATCAATATTTCTTTTGGAATTTTTCTAACTGACATGTCTAATGTTTGGTAGTATTTTTCTTTTTCCTTTTTTTGGATCTAAACTTTTGGTGAAAGTTTCTTTCATGTTCTTGTTTTGTGATTTTGTTTTTTTTAGTATACCCATAGATTGGTTGTTGGACATTGGTTGCTTTTGTCCTGACTTTTCTAAATCCTTATTTAGTCTCAAACTTCCAAATTAATGTTAACCTCAATCCTTTTCTACCTCAATTTACATTGACTTTAAGGACCAAAGTGAATGAGTTCTTGAAAAAAGTCAAATAAGTAGGGTTTTGAGAAGGTTAGGGAGGGACTAAAGAGATCGGTTCTTACAATAATCTAGGGCTTATTTTTCTTTTCTACTTATTATTTATCTCACAACGAACAATTAATCTTTTTAGTTTTTATTATTTTATATTCTTGATTTTTTTCTTAATTTTATATTATTTTCTGTGTTGCAAACTGCTGCAGATTGGAATTCATTACGATGGAAAATTTTACGAATTTGTGCCATGGAATGGTGTTGTTAACTGGGAAATTGCTACTTGGGGTTATTGGTTTATATCTGCGGACAATGGCAAATATGTGGTGATTATACCTTTCTAAATACTTTTTACCTTTTTCAGTCGTTTAGCCAATAGTTCGCACAGACCACACTAATTAAGTCATTGAAGTTTGCATTTCATTTCCGTTGAATGAGATCTATAAACTATGAAATCATAATTGCGAGTAAAAAGAGGGTAATCAGTTGAATCAGCTGAACATATTAATGATTATACGATTGAATAGGTAGTAGTGGGAATTGCTTTGGTACTATAGAGTATGTCAGACACAAACGTTGTTATTTTGGCAGGTTGAATTAGAAGCAACAGCAGAGGATCCAGGTACAACATTGCGTGCTCCAACAGCAGAAGCTGGCCTTGCCCCTGCATGTAAAGATACATGTTTTGGAATTCTAAAACTGCAGATGTGGGAACGAAGAGATGATGGCAGCAAGGGAAAGGTCTCAGTCTTTTTCACACATAAATAAATTGTCTTTAAGATTTGATATTTAGTGGAACATTCTCATGAATATTTGGTAAATGGCAGATCATTTTAAACGTTTCAAGTAACATGGCAGCTCTAGAAGTTGGAGGAGGTCCATGGTTTGACTCTTGGAAGGGAAAGACATCAACACCAGCAGCCCTTAGAAGTGCCCTTCAATTACCCATAGACGTAGATAGCATTTTTAATCTTGCTCCTCTGTTTAAACCACCTGGCCTGTAGTCAATCGGTTTTAATTTAATCATGCACCATAATGCATGCATGCTATATTTTTATGATTTTGTTATAATAGTGCATGAAAATATTCACAATTTCACCATATAGATAGAAAAGGATTCTTGTTGAGAAAAGAAGTATATAATAACGGTGTTTACATTGATTTTATGAACAGAAGTTTTATATGTCGTTGATTATTTATTTACTCTAATGTCAAATTATGCACCAAAAATGCTAATGTCCACTAAATAGTGGTTTTTTAACCCGTGAACGTTAATTTACTTCATCTATAACGATACTAATAAAACAAAATTAAGAAATTATTTCGATCTTCTATTTTAAAAATTTGCAACATACATTAAAGTTTAAAATTTTGAGTTTTATTAAAAAAATTCATGTATAAAATATTCTTTTGCCAAAGTCCTTGGTAATTGTAGAATAATGCCACTACTATTATTTTATCTCCAATTTTCTTCAACTTGTCTTTACTTTCCTCATTCCCTGTTCAAAAGATGAAATGATATAATGATAAAGTGAATGATAGAATATTTAAATAAAAATAAAAATATTTTGAATAATAAATAAAATGAAATTTTATAATAAAAACTTAATTTTGAAAATATCCATTAATTAAGTTTTGCATCTACTTTCCAATAAATCTAAAGAAATTTGGTCATTACAATGATATATGAGTTTTTCATAGTACTTGATGTCTCTTTCAGACTTGTTAAGTAGTTGAGAAAGGTGGTGTGTTTGAATCCAATTTGTTCACTGCTAACTCTCTTACATAATATTTATTTCTATTGCCAATGTTGACTTCCACACATAAAATGTTACAACTCTAAAAAAAAAAAAAAAAGAATTAGTGTTAGAAGAAATGACTCACTTTTACTTTTACAAGTGTCTGCATGAACACTAATACAATTCAAGATGGATACCACATAACCTACATTTTGTTCTAAATCAAATTTCTAAGTGTACCCTTAAGAATTTTGTTATTTCACCTTAAAATTGAGAAAAATTTTAAGAATAAACCCGTGCATCAGGTGGCTTTATATTTCATATTTATAATATATTATTTAATTATATAATATTTTACCTGTTATAAAGCTTGCTTAAAGACTCCTCAAAAATATCTTGTGAATGGTATTAAAAAATATACTCTGCTAAAAAAAAAACAGAAAATCTTTTTTAAGAAAATAATTTGAAGAAATAAAATGATTTTAAAAAATAAAAAATTAATTTGTTAAAATTTGAATTTATATACTTAAACATAAAAACAAATTTTTGACTTGTTGGTTTTACAAACTGGTGAAAAAAAAAAGGATTTTTCAATAATTATAGATAATGTGAGCAATAGACTCGTGCATCACATGGCTTTATATTTAATATTTATAATATTTTACTTTTTACATTATATAATATTTTACCGATTACAAGACATATGTTCAAAGATTCCTCAAAAATATCTTTTCACTGGTATCAAAAAATATATTCTGCTCCAAAAATAACACAAACAGTATTTTTTTTTTAAATTTAAGAAATAAAATGATATTCAAAAGTAAATAACTAATGTGTTAAACTTAAAATTTACACACAACATAAAAATGAAATTTTGACTTTCATTATTTATTTTAAGAAACCATATTTCCCAAGAATTAAAACATAGTCTCACGTGTTACAATAAAATTAAAATAAATTTGATTTTTCGTCCTTCTGAGTCAAGTTTCTAGATAGATGGTTACTGGATAAAATGTCTCTTAAAACAATATATATATATATATATATATATCTTAAATTTTAATTATTTTAAGAAAACTGTGCATGATTAAAATCTTCATTGTCAAATCAAAATATATTTATATATTCAAATATTTTTATTTATTATAATATATTTATATGTAAAAATATTGTTTACTATAAAATTTAAGTTATATATAAAAAAATAAACATTGTGCAATACACAAACTGAAATACTAATTTATTAAATATCTTTTAAGAATGTATTGTTAATGTAATATTTTTTGTTCCATTGATGAATTCCAATATAAGTTATCATAAAATTACCAAATATAGAATCAAGTTAAAAATTATTATCTAGTTTCTTAAATAATACTGGTTTTAAAAGGAAAATACGATGTATATGTTATTATTTTTTACTTATCCATGTTAAAAGGAAACATAATTTGGATTTACTTTTAAAACTTACAATTTTAAGGATATTCCCCTTTGTAGAAGATATATGCTAGTCAGAAACTCTTTCCAATAATTTAAGTTGTCGTGTTTTTGTATATATAGCTTACCTTCAGAACATGTCAATGTCAATGACTAATTCAAATAATCTTTAGTAAAAGTAAGATGATTAATCAAGAATAATAAATTTCAATTTGTAATAGATATTTGAAGTCTGTCTTTCATTTCTTAATCATGCTTGTCTTTACTATATGTTTGGTGATAAATTTGTGTGGAGGATATGCTTTCTCTTTTATTGATTTGTGATGGGTATTATTTCTTAGATATTTATGGACAAAATTAAGTGATGAGTAATTTTTAATTTAGAATTTATAGTTTTTTTTTTATAATGTTTAACTTTTTTTTTTTAATTTCTATTAAACTAAACTTATCACACTTAGTTTTTGAAAGAGACTCTTCTTAATAATTTCGATGTGGGACTTTGTCTCTGAAAGATACATTTTCCAACTATTTGGTAGCTTAGTTTGAATAAAACGGAAAGCTCTCTTCTCTTTCATTTCACTTGTTGAATAGTTCGTGTTTGGAAATCAGGGATAAAGATGATCAGAGGTGCTATGTACGTGTTTCTGGCTGCATTTTTGTTCTTCAATATTGGTGAACATGCTTCTGTAAATTGTGCTTTGACGAGTGAGTTGCAGAGGAAAATTGCAGAAGCTAACAAAAAGGGGCCTTATCTGGGTTTAGTCATACCAAATTCTTTTGAACTTAATCCTCTTCTTCAGAACCCAGGCTACACACCCTATGACACCGTAATAGACTTTGCGGGTACATGCATATGTAACATTATTCATACGAAATATTATTAATTATAACTTTCTATGCTCTCATTCTCATCTTGGCTAATAATTAATGAAGGAAAGAGATTTCGGTTTGGAGCCATTGGTGACAAGCCTGTCGTACTGGTGATGACAGGATTGAGCTTGGTATATATGGCTTCCTTTTTCTTTTTATTTTGGGTTCACATATTTTCCTATATATTTCTATGAGGTATTATTCATTATTTGGAATTTGTTTTTGTTGCTGAAATATGCAGATAAATGCAGGTATAACAACTCAGCTTCTCCTGAGTTTCTTTGCAGTAGAAGGAGTAGTGCATTACGGCATTGCTGGAAATGCAAACCCCTCCTTGCATATTGGAGATGTAACCATTCCCAAACAATGGGCTCATCTTACACTTTGGAGTTGGCAGGTATATACATACATACATATATATGTGTGTGTGCATATATATATATATATATATATATATATATATATATATATATATGTATGTACGTAGAAGTATATTTAAGGAAAGAAAACTGATACCTTTATTTGTGCTCTGGAAAAGTAGGAAGTGTATTCTTTTACGGCTGGCTTGATGAGATCTGACGCATTAATTCAGCCCGTTTTGAATCTGATATTGCAAATAACTGAATGATTATAGAAAGGTGAAAGATTAATGAATGATTTGGGTGTTGAGCAGAGACATGGACTGGGACCTAATGATACGTTACCCTTGGAAGAGAATGGAGACTACACCAGAAATTTAGGGTTCTTAAAATTTGCAGATTTCACCACAAACGTAAGTGCTGATAGTTCCCCTGACAACCAACTAAACAATATATGGTACCAACCTGAGGAAATTTTTCCCGTTGATGGCGTTCCGGAACAAAGGCAGCATGCCTTCTGGGTTCCAGTTGATTCCAATTACTACCGCATTGCTGAAAAACTTCAGGTAAATCATCGTAAACCCTAATCTTGTACTCAAAATCAAGAAATCAACGTGCTTGATGATTGGAAGTAGATATTGTTATGGTGAAAAAGCAGTGATTTTAACGTTCAGGGGTTGAAGTTAGAGTCGTGCGTAAACTCGACGACGTGCTTAAACTCAACGCCGAAGGTGCAGTTTGTGAAGAGAGGAATTAGCCAAAGCATCTATCTGGACAATTTGGCATACAGAACATTCGTCTACAACAAATTTGAAGTGAGTCCGGTGGACATGGAAACTGCATCGGTCGCTCTTATTTGCCTTCAACAAAGGATACCTTTCATTGCTATCAGGGCTCTCTCCGACTTGGCCGGTGGTGGCTCCGCCGAGTCCAACGAAGCCGATACCTTCTTATCCATCGCCGCCGCTAATTCTGTCAGCGCCGTCATTGAGTTCGTTAAGCTCTTATCTTCCCACTCTAAGTAACAATCCACGTTGCACATGTAACAAACAAACAACTTCATCGTAGGTTGTTTTCCCAATAATAATAGAAAAATATTATTCGAGATACCTACTTTTTTTTTTTTTTACATACAAAATTTTACATTTTTACAATATTTTATCCTTATATTATTTGTTAAATAATGTAAAAGTGTATCCTTTAGTAATAATAATAATCCATGCATTCAATTATTGTAATAGAGTTTATGAAGTTAACGGAACTTTGTAATTTTTGTTTTGACTTTGACCCTTCTATACGGTTTGCCTTCCATGTTTCTCTTAATAATAAAGAAATAATATATTTTTTTCTACACTTATTTTGACATGTTATATAGTTCATATTCTTAATATTTTTGACATAAGTTTTCAAACTTTTAATATTATATTCATTGCACGTAACATGAGAGTCTAATTTCTATGAATAGATAACAAACAAGTGCATCATAATATAAAAAAGGATGGTAGAAAGACATCTCAATCGACATAGTATAACAATATGTTATCTTGATCTTCATCCAACTTTTGATAACTTGCCAATTCAATTAAAGAATGAATAGTGTGTTTGACACTTTTAAAAGAGATGACACAATTATAGCCACAAATAAACATTGCTTCAAAGATGTGACAACAATGAAATTTAGGCCAACCACAAAAATGGATAAATTGCTTTTTTTTTTTGGAACATACTTATATTCAATACCACAAAAAGGATAATGGTAACCCCACCATTAACTACTTTAATTTAATAGTAATAAAAAGACATGTCCTACCAAGATAGAATATGTAACTTGCTATACTCTTGTTTAGTAGGCAAAGATTGACTTCTTTGAAAAAGATGATTCATTCAGATCCACATGAGAGTATAACCACATTGCATTGATGGTGTAGAGGTACAAAACTCTTAAAAATACTTCTATACACTTTTAAAACCTTTTAGATATTGACAAAAACTTGTGTTTTTCTTTTTTGACAAAATGTAACATGATTGAGGGGAGATATTATGTATGTCACACATTTTTCTCCATGCGTGTTGCATCGATGTGATCGACTTATATCGGTGACTTTTCTTGATTTTTCCAAACACAGCATTAATGAGTTTTACTTTTTTCATAAATATGTATAGTTGTAAATGGAGTGAGTTCTTGTTTTCTTGATATGTTTATTAAAGTTTTTTCACAATAATATATGGAGTGAAACTAAATTTTTCTTAAAAGTCTTTAATGTTGAAGCTATATTGTGTATTTTTTTAGAAAAAAATGTTTATTTCACATATGAAATATGTTTGATCACTTAACATTGTAACCCAATAATTTGTCATATGCAGAAAAGTTATTAATAATACAAAAATAACATGTATCAATAAACATATCTTACTTTAACATAAGATTTTTTGCAAAAGGATTTTGCTTTTTAACAAAAATCATGTGCTTCATTCAATCATAAATAATTGATTCAAAAACATCATTAGTTTGGTTCATGATTGACAACTCCAACAATTTATCATCTTATGTCCATGTCGTATATGATTTTTAAAATATGATCAGAGATTCCCAAATTTATTTACAAGCCTAAATATTTATGTATAAACTCTATTACAAACTCGTATTACTATGCAGTATATTAATCCAATTTCATAACATATAAACATTTAAATGTTCTCACCATGCATATAAAATAAAGGTATGATCCTATCTCATTTATAATTTTTATATAGTTAATTAATACATAGATTTTAATTATTATTTTACATCGGTGTTCAAGTAATAGAAAGTGAAAGCGGTAAAATAGAATTAAATACAACGAAAACACATACCTGAACATCAAAACAACAAATTAAAATTTTATAAAATGTATGGAATTAATGCGGAATAAATCATGTTTCTAGAATTGGTCAACCCTACAATTTAAGATGCATTACAATGTTTATGACTACTACATCCTCTTGTTTTCATACAGTATATATATAGTACACAAATATTTGTATTGAATTTTAAATGAGAAATAGTTCAAATCAGAAGTATATCGTAAAACCCTGTTTTTATTAAAAACTAAAACTAGCCTATGTAAAGGTTCTTCTTCTTCACACAGATTTCTCTTCTTAAAAGCTCAATCTCTTCTCTTCAATATCTCACCCAAATCTCGTCTTCTCCATGATAAGAAGACATCTAAGGAATTTCCGCATAGAAGAGAATCCAATCTAAGGATTTAATAATGTTATTAAATCATGATAACATTATTGTTTGTTGTCTTATCTCGGCCACGTGCATACTATGTATCTGCTTTCTGCTGTTTGGTTTGTTTCTAGTTTTCTCTTGTATTCTATAACTTTTGTAATATATATATATATATATATATATACTGTTAAAATTTTAAGTGTGATCTAAGTAATGAGTAAAAAAAATAGAACATTATATAAGAATAAAAATCTATTAATTATCTATTTTAAAGTTTTAGATAAAAAATAATGTTTAATTTTATATATGGTAAATTATGTGATCTTTTATGGCAAATTATGTGATCTTTCATTTTAAAAGTTTTTGGCTGCCTGTGTTACTCCAATGCTCTTACTATATACCCTTTACACACTAACACTGATATTGCTGCTGCTGATAACATGTTCTGATTTGAAGAATGTTAGAAGTCTTTTTTATTTTTTTTCTCCTTCATTGTTTTTAAGACAACATAATAATAATAAGTGCCAATATAACATATTTTTCCTAAGTTGAGAGAGTGTAGACTTCGTTTTCTAAGAATTAAATACACAGAAGTGATTACTAATTTTATAATCCGCATAGAATTTTATCTAATATTTAGAATTACTATAAAAACCCTCGTCGTTTCAGTAGATTACGATAGAGATAAATTTATTTTATATGTTTTTCTAATTTTTTTACGTTGTTCTAAATTTGAATGTAGTTCTGAGTTCATTTTTGACTAAATTAGCCACCAAATGTAGTTGTCTGATAATTTGGTTTATTTAAATCCAATGTTGACCCCAAAAGCATATAATCTTCATGATAAAACAAATTAATTGTTAGAGGATAAACATAATTAAACATTCAATTTAAAATTATAATTAAGTATAATTAAGTGCAAGTTATAGTTTCACAACCGCCTTTCTTTCTGCATTTTACTGATTGCACCCCAATTGATTTAGTTTATTTTTTGAATTTGTTTCCTGCACCCCGCACATTACTACTCATGCACCTCACCTCCTTATATACCATTTTTATCCTCTTTTTATTAAACCCCACATTTTATCCATAATCCAATGCTTTTTTATTTTTTACGTTTCAGGTGTTTATTTTACTTTCTCCAACATTTGTTTAACCTTATCATACCTCCATCCCTATTACTATTGGACATCTAACTTTTTCATACATACGCCAATGCTTTAAAAAAAATATAAAAATAAAAAATGAAAAGTGTTATTTATTTTACTTTTTAGTATCTGTCTGTATGACTTCTCATGTCAGTTCATACCTTTTTCAAATATAAAAATATATAAAAAATATATATAATTTTTCTTAAAAAAATTAAAACATCTATACTCAAATGGTTTTTTAAAATTACGTAAACGTTAATTTTCTATTGTTAATTAAATTAAGTAGGGACCAAACTAATACTTGTCGGATCTAAAATTTTCAGAAAAAATAAATAAATATTTTTTTGTTACTTTGGTATAGTTTTTTCTTTTTACTTTTGGTGGCTTTTTATTTTGTTCACTGTCGCAATTCTATTAAGGAAAAACGTAAAGTAAACTTATTACATTTGCAGGTTTATGTAGTAATAAGTTTAAAATTATAATGATTTTAACAAGCTCTATTTTAAATCGTTCTCCATGACATAGCAAAACATTGGGCATTAATCCCTCCACCTCTCCATTCAAACCTACACCTCCTCATTTTCTTTTAACTTTTCATTAATTACAAAACTAACCTTTTTTTATTTTTTATTTTTACTTTTTTAACCCTCTTAATTTAATAACCCTAATTTTTACTTTACTTTCTATTTCAGCTTTCACTTTCAGAGACTTTCGAAACTTTCGAAAACAACCCCACCTCCCATTCCCTTCACATTCACATCCCCAAGCTCCATCTTTCATTTTGTAAAAGTTTTCAACTTTTCCAGTCATTTCTTAAACAATTAAAATAGAAATAAAAAATATATATTATTAAAAACATTAAATTTAAAAAATATTTATATATAACTAAACCTTTAAATGGATTTGATTATCCTTCAACGGATGTCAACATCCGTTTAAGGGGGAACGGATGTCGACATCCGTTTCACCCTAAACGGATGCTGACATCCGTTGACGGATAATCAGATCTGTTTAAGAGTTTATGCTATTTTTAACCGTAAATTACATACCTCTGCGGCACTCACGTATCTCCTTCAACCACCGCACTGCAAACACGATCACGGAAAAAAAGAAGAAGAATTTTGTACAGTTGCAACTTTCCTTTCCCAACGATTCTTTGAAAGAAAATTCTCACAACAAAAGAGAGCACAAAAAGAATTCGAAAAACCAACGAGAGAGCAGAACACAAAAAGTGAGAAAAAAGTTAGGTTTTTTTACTCTAGAAGATTATAATTAAAATTAATCTATAAATTAAATTTTACGTAAGGGTATAATAGGAATATAAATAAAAAATAAAAATATAAATAAAAAAAGAAAGGATAAAAGTGGGATGGAGAGGTGGAAGTCCAAAGAGGTGGAGGTGCAGGGATTAACGCCGTAAAACATTTGCTTACGACTAGGATCCTTTAAATGTTGAAAACCCTCTCAGTATCCAGTATTCATGCTCCACGCATTCTTTGTTTTATTTTTATTTTTTTTATCGAACAGGGGGTATTGACAAGAGATTTTAGTTAAATATGAACTAATGCAAAGTGAAGTGAAACTATAATTAAAATAATATTTATAGGCATATTTTGCTGATCATGAATCCTCATCTGAATGGATTATAATTATAAGTCTATTAGCCTAGAAGTTCAATGACCAACTTACTTGTGAGAAACTACACTTGTCTTTTGTTAAAGGATAATGATATTTTGACATTCAGAATATGACAAATTTTTTACACCGTCACGTGTCACATTCTAGGTGGTCCACGTATTTTAAAAAATAAAATGAGAGAATGATATTGATTCAATGTGTAATAACTGACCTGGGATTAATGTACATATAAGTGGATAGTTTAGGCTAACTTTTAGCACGAAGAGGGCATCTTTGAATCTATCACTTGTTTTGAACTCCATAGTTTATTTTCAACTAATTTTATTGAATAAAATTCATTAATTATCATTTAAGAACACATTTATATTGAAGTCCATCCCGAAAGAAACATTTTTCTTTAAAGTGATAGTGCAGAAAGGAAAGTGGTAGCAATGTACAGATAACTGGGTAGTTTAGGCTAACTTTTAGCACCAAGAGAGCATCTTTGAATCTGCTACTTATTTTGAACTCCATAATGAATCCATGTCATTCTATCATTTTATTTTTTTTAAAACACGTGGACCACCCAGAATGTGACACGTGGCGGTGTCAAAAATTTGTCACATTCTGGGTGTCAAAATATCATTATCCTTTGTTAAATCTTTTAAGCCTTATTCATTTGAATGGATTTGAGGGAAAGTAATTGAGTGATTTGAGAAGATTTGAAGATAATTTTTTTTTGTTTATTTAGATGAATTTAGAAGTAAACGAGAGTGGATTTGGAAGTAAAGTTTGTGAGAATTAGTGTAGTATTTAATTTATGTGAGAGATTAAAAAAATTTACTTCCACATCCACTCTCGATTACTTCTAAATTCACTCAAATAAACAACAAAAAAATTATCTTCAAATCCACTCAATTACTCTCCTTCAAATCCACTCAAGTGAACAATACCTTAATGTTTCCAATACGTACAAGGAAATATCGATAAGTTTGGATTTTTTTTTCTTCATCTTGCATGTGGTATTTTGCAAAAAGCTTGGATTTTGCATGCGGGTATTTTACAAAAGTTTAAGGGCAAAACTAATATTTTACATCAAATCGCTCTAAATTCGAGCAAATGTGTGACTTAACCAAAAAGTGCAAATATCTCAAATCGTCCTTCGCTTATCCGTTCAAACGAACGTGAATCATCTTGCAAATCCATCCTTACCAATCTTCTTCAACAGTAAATTCTTCTCATCCGAACACAATTTTAAGAAAGATTAGAGATGTCAAAATGAGTTCTAATTTGTGAGTCAATCTAGTTGATCATTGGTTTGAACCGGATTAGGTTGGTAAAGTTTTAGTTTTTCTAAATGTGAGTTGAACTAAACCCGATTCACTTAGCCCTCGGGTTAAACGAATTCGAGGTGGGTTGAAGGTGGGTTGACTCATAATCAACCACTAACAACACTTTATTAGTTTTTTTTACCATTTTTATAAGTTTTTTATTATTTTTATTTACTACTTCTAATTATATAAATCCATAATTTGATATTTTTACTAAAACGTTGATACTTTAATTTACGAGTACTATCTTATAATAATATTAGGAGAATTGATAAACACATTGATTGCATTACTATAAAAAAATAAATTAGTTAATCCACTTTCATTTCACTGTAATAAATTTCAAAAATAAACATTCGTAAATGAGTCAACTTATTAACCTGTAAATGAGTTTAAAAAAATTTGACTCACCAAAAAGGTGAGTTGAACAGATCCTTTTTTAGTTTAGTCCTTATGACTTAGGTTGATTCATTTTGGCAACCAAAAGAGAGATGGAGTTCAAGTTTTTACATTGTTTATAAGGAAGAAAATCGTTTGACACAGATAATATTGTGATTGATGATAAATTAGAATTAAATGATATTTTATTGCCTGACATTATTGGTTTGAATTTTTTTTTTTTTTAGAATAGGTTTCAACTTCTTTTCTTTTATGTTTAGTTAACAATGTGTTTTGTTTTCTTTTTACAAGGGTTTGGTGTGATCTCCAATATTTGTGTATCTTTTTTCTTTTTCTTCTTATGATATGGTTAATATAATATCACTGCTGAATTTTGGGATGAAACACGGTATGCAAATAACATTAAATAGATTGGAAGTATCTGAAATTATTATTCAATTACTTTTAATTATTAATAAAAAAAATTGAGATTGTTTATCAAACCTAGTTTTTTTTTCATTATTTTTTTTTCTTATTCATATTATATACATGTGTCGAAAATAGCATGTTTAATATTGTGTTATCACCAGTAGAATATCTTTAGAAATTATTTTGGAAATATTAAGATAGATGTATACAAATTTTGGATGTGCCAAATACAGAAAATATACCAAAATTAAAAAAAAAAAGTTATATACTAATTTACATATATAGAAAAAAAAATTAAAGAGGCCAATACCTCCTATTAGTCTGCTAAGCTCTGCGACGGGGTTATTACGGCTTCTGCCTTGAATACTTTCTTAGATTTTATAAAACTCTGCTAGATATCATTATGATCATTGACATCTCTGTTATGCTGAGACTTCAACATGAAAATATTATTAAAAAAAAATACAAACAACTCATGAAAACCAAACCAAAATCCTTAAACAAAAAGCAAATCAGCTATAAAGTTATACACAATATTCTAACTAGCCTTATACATAGGAAAAAAGAACCTACCATTTAAACACTTCTCAAGAGGATATGCATATGCATAAACTCAAAAACTTGTATTCCCAATGATTTTCTTTCCGAAATATATGGAATGTTTTAAAATCAATACCACTACAAAATTTTACGCATTTCCTGCAACCATCTCTGATAGACCACGATACAAGAGAGAAAGCTTACAAACCAAATTTGAATCACGTTCCAATCAGAATCTTCTAAAATCTGACACTTCTACCATATGCAATGGCATGGATGGCTCCCATAAACTCGGAAAAAAAGCGCATTGTGGGGGAATACAATTCTCACATGATCTCTTGGTTTCTTATTCTCCAACAAAAATGCATAAAATTGGATCCTCTTCTGTACTAGGTAATCTTAATTCTCTCTTACGTGATAATCTATTTACATAATCAAATTGACGTAGACATGTTATCAACTTCTTTCTGTATAAATTTGTGCTTATGCATTACATACAGAACAACAGACCATGTAACAAACACTATAATTCATTGTGAAAACTTGCAGTAAGCAGTTATTACGTTATTTTACAACATCAAGAACCCACGAAACAAATACTCTGCCCATGGTATAGACTCGCTACCAATCTTATCAGCTACTATCATTATCTCTGTCTATCCCTCTAAGTCGGAATATTTTCCTCTACCATTACAATACAAATAAGATCTAAAGTTCTATTTTCTTCTATTCTTACAAGGACCATAAGATTTACTACAATAGATAAAATATATAAAATTTAGAAAGCTCAAAGCACAGATTAAACAATAGTAGCTGTCATAATGACCCTTGTTAATGTTGCTTGAAACCCAACTCTCATGTCCTCCGCCTCCACTAACTCTGTCCACAACACTCAGAATGAAACTTGCTACCAAACTTGCAAGAGAAAATCCAAGGCCATTAAGACTGGAAGCAAGACTAGCCATAGATGAAGGTAGCTCAGTGAGGAAAAACTCATTCTGTCCTATTACATTTGAGCCCTCAGCCAACCCATTAAGGATTTGGCGAGGCAAAAGCCACAAAGCAGACATGTTCACCACAGCTTCTGGTTGATCTGAGTAGCCTTGCTCGATGGCAATGTTTCTTCTAATGCTCTCAACAATTACAAGGGATGCAATTGATAGGCAGCTAGTAAAAAGACCAACTCCCATCTTTTTCTTTGCTCCTAACTTTGCTGGGTACCCTCTTATACTTGATACAAGAGGGACTAAAATGCGGTCATAGATTATAACCCAGAGAACCAGAGATACAATCATAAATGACACAAAGGAGCCTGCAGGAATTTCAAAATTTGGAGTGATGTGGCGGTTCATGGAAGATGCCTCTAGTACCAGAAAGGAACCTTGACTCATGTTCACACCCATAATGATTCCTGTTGACCATATTGGAACTACCTTGACTAGTGCCTTCAGATCTTCCACTTGATCCACTGTGCAAAGATTCCATGGATTCCTAGCTCTTCCCTCTGGTGTTAAATCTTGTGAGGGATTTCTAACTATGCATGCTTTGTTCAGAAACCTGGCAGACAAAGTCACTGCTTCATTTAGCCTTTTCTCTCAAAAGCATTTTACAAGACCATTCAAGTGGACTACAGATAGAACATATGAACCAAAGAAACAAAACATACCTTAAGTTTTCAGTTGGCATTAGGATATCAGAACCCTTCTCTTGGTGGTATGTGCCATTCTCGGTCTCCTGGGATAACTGAAGAAATCTGTTTTTGTAAGAGGCAACAAGTACCTGTGCTATACCACTTAGCATGTTCCTTTTAACCTCCGCCATTACATAAAACCGAGATGCTAAGAAAAATGATACTGTTGCTATTAACATTAGGATAACGGGAATTCCAAATCCCACTGCCCACCCCATGTAATCTTGAATATAGACAACAACAGTTAAACCTATCAGTGATGACACTGAAACAGCAGCATAGTACCAGCTGAAGTAGCTCTCTTGGATTCCCACATCTTTGTCCCTCTTGGTCAACTGATCAACACCAAAGGCCAAGGAGGATGATCTTATGCCTCCAGCTCCAATAGACATTAGGGCAAATGAAGAATGCAAGATCAAAAGTTGAATTGTTGTAGGAGAGTTATCGCAGCTGTCGGTTAAAAATCCCTCACAAAGTGGCTTTGACATAGGAATCAAAGTTGTTAACCATAGTAGAACCATCCCCTGCACAGCCCCAACACAAACAAGGTTCAGAAAACAGTTCTAATTAACTGATTTTATGTATACACTGACAGTACACCATAGTGTTGGCCACTAATTTTTATTTTAGTTCATCAATGTTGTTGCCGCGCAAATTTAACAAAAGAAAACAAAGCTATCGGGGACTGAAAAGTGACAAACATTATATCACAGGCAAGCATTTAAAAAACCTGCCATTATGGTTTATCCTTTACAGTTGCAACTCGGCAGAAATCACATTTCTCATCAATTTCTTGGAATGAAAAGTATCGTGACAAAGCTACAACCTAGCTAGCAATTTAATAAAACTTTGATCACAAGAGAAGAGAGGAACATTACCAGTAGGCTTGCAACAGATCCAAAAGCGATCATGGAATATCGACCCACATAGGAGTCTGCAAGGAAAGCACCGATGAATGGGGTGAGATTTGAGACAGCAGACCATAGTAGGAGAAAATTGGTGGCTCCTGCAGTTTGCATGCCATACTGTCTTGTCAAGTACAATATCATGTTAGGCATTAGCCCAAGGCTAGCCAGTCTCTCAAAGGCCTCATTTGCTGCCACAATAACAACATCGATTAGCACATATTCATTATCACACATCTGAAGAAAAAAGAATGGTAACTCATTCATTACCTATGATGAAAGGTAAGGTTCTGAAGCCACCCTTGGCATTGGAACTCTTCTTGCTCAGAAGGGACTCTTCTATCACACTTTCCATTTCTGAGATATTATCCATTGCCAGAGACACAACGGAAAGAGATTGTGTGGAGGTGAATTGAAGAGCTATGACACTGTACCGTATCTTATGTTACACCAAAATGATGACGTGGGCATTGAGCAATGCCTCTTGTATGTTTCTGGAAGAAACATGTAACCTAAAAAGAAGGGTCATAAATTTTTGTTAGAGAAACAGTAATATATCAAATAATAATTTTTCTATGTTAAAATATATTTTTTTTTAATTTTAACAGTATCTCCAACTCTACTGTATTTTTTGTGTTTCACTTTTTAATATAAATAACAAGATATGTTTTAACCACTTATTGAAATGCAACACTACAAATCTCATAACTGATGTTGAGATAAAACTCAATTAAATTAAAATAAAACGTTATGATAAAGTCGTGTGTTGCAAGTTAAGGAAATGAGTGTAGAACTAAAGAATTTTGTCGTCAATGTTAAGCACATTATTCATTATGAGAGAAAGTTCATTGAAAGACACAACATGACATGAATCTAATATCATAATTTGAGTAGATTATAAGTAATAATGAAAAGTGTATTTCAAAGAGGGTAGTGTTACATATTTTTTTTTTAATCGTAATAGTAAATCCAATGATGAAAAAACAAAATAAAAAATCATAATTGTGTTGTGAGACTGTTAGGTAGCTATATTCCTTTCTTCATCCCATAAAAAAGTAAGTGTTAGTTTCAATTACCTTCTTTCTATTGGCATTGACCAGATAGTTCGAAAACCAATAAAGCAATAACTCATATAACTGCTTTCAATAAAATGATTCCTTGGCGTATCGTGAAACACACCCTTTGTTCCAAAAATTTGTAAAATCTGATTATTATAACACTTTTCAGATCTTAGAAATCGGTTTAGGCAATACGATACTCTATTTTTGATTTTGAAGTTTAGGTCACTACTTTGCCAGAAAACAATGCTTCTGATTTTTAAATAAAATAATCATAAAACTTTATACAAATACTACAATGTTGGAAAGTTAGAGTCCACATTCAACAAAATTGAACAGCAGAGAAATTGTTAAAGTATACTTAAATTTAAAGTAGGGTTTCAAAAATTTATCCAAATAATCGAAAATCGAAAAAAAACAAAGAGTCAAGATTGTTTTAGAATTTCTTTTTCTAAGAGCCAGATTTATTTGAATTTGAAAAATTAACTGAAACCAGTACTGTACGATACCTTTGATATATTTTATCATTATTATTATTAATATAATAACAATAATTTATATATTTCAACCTAAATCTTCTTACAATATTGTTTTTGCTTTATATATTTAATTTTGTTATGGTTAATTTTATTAACTTTTCTTAAAGGTAATGTCCTCAACTCCGTTCTTTAGTTTGATCTAATGTATTTTTATTTTTTTTAAATTGATATTAAATTTTGTTTTGTATATTTTAACTTTTAGTAATATCAAATTTTTTTAATTTTACAAATTTATTAGTTTATTATTCAATATATTCATAAAATTCTGAGTAACATACTTTTTTTTATTGTTGTATTATAATTCAAAAGATGAAAATAAAGAATAAATTTTTAATAAAAAGTTAACCAAGAACGAAACCAAACTTCACTGCAAATACATGTAAAGTAAAATAAAAGCATTATAATAATTGGTTTAAATCTTTTAAGTAATCACATGTGTTATTATGCTTACTCGCACTTAACTAAATCCACAAGTCCTCTCATGTGCAATATATATTTAAATGTGCATTATATAAAAATAGGTGTATTTTTAATAGCATCATAACCCACGTTTAGAGTATGGGATTCAACCACAAAAAATTAAGATGCGAATCAATGGATGATTTTCTATGCATTAAATTAACAAACAAAAATATGTGACACTTGAGTACTAACAATGGCGGGCCGCAAACAAAGAGCGGTTCCTAACAGACTTCCAGTAGAAGGGACACATACAAGAATCGAACTGATAGGGATCTGGAGACAGTATAGGCATGAGACTATATGGTTGAAGGATAGTCTAAAGAAATTGATTTGACTCCTCATATTAACAAAATGCATTTATTTTTCGGTAACCTAACTCACAAGCTGGAGTAATTTAGGGATAAATGTGTCGGAGCGATACAAATCACACATTCATTATTGAATTTGGTTTATGTATGAGTTAAAATCTCGTCGATTAAACATGTTATTTTATAATAATTCATGTAAGAAATCAAGAAAACATATCTTATTATTATTATTATTATTATTATTATTATTATTATTATTATTATTATTATTATTATTATTATTATTATTATTACATTTTTTATTTGTTATTTCTTATAAAATCGACTAAAGGATGTTAATATTGCACTTGTAGTTAAAGTACTGTTTTTATTATATATTTGTTTAAAGAAATGTTAAAACAAGTTAAATAAGATTAATTGAATTGAAAAATATAAAAGAAACTTGTAAGATTAATACGTGTTTGGAAGTTTTATACCTATACAAATTTATAATATATAAATAAATGTTTAATTCATTTTACAAGTTAATTTTGTGAAATTATTAGATTTAAAGATTTTAATATGGTATTACGATTAAAATTAGTTTATCTTAATAAAATTTATTATTTATTGGATATATTATTTTATTTTATATAAAAAGTGATGTAGGATTTTAGTTTTATGTTTAACATATATATATTTTTCAACATAGAATGTGTATTGAAAATATATAGCACCAATTTATTTATAGTAGATATGCAAACCTAGATTATTTTACAAGCTAATTCAGTAATCATTTATATATCATATGTTCTTATGAATGTATAATTAGGAATCATGTATAACTGATCTCCTGTAATTTTGCATATAGTGGTTGAAATTTTGCATTAATTTTGTGTGACTGAGATCTTATGACAGGTATTTATACTGATAACTTTGATAAATGAAAATGTATAAGTGTTGAAAATTAATTTATAATATATAAGTAAATATAAATTTTTTTTATAAATTAATTTTATAATTTTAAATTGAACTTAAAGTTCTTACACAATAAAATAGTTTATAAACAAGTTAAAATTAAAACTTTTTTAAGGGTTAAAAGTAAAAATAAAAAGTAAATGCAAGAGGTAAAATAAATATTAATTAAAAATTAAAATGTAAAAAAACTAAAAGGTTAAATTCAAGTAAGAATATATGGCAAATAAATAAATAACAATAACTTGGAAATAAATTACCAATGGAAAAGAAGAAGATTAGAAAAGCAAAAATTGAAGTGACCAGTTTTCCTAGTTTTATGTGCTGTAATGTTTTCCAGTAAAAAATGATCAAACTTGAATTCCTACATCAAAATATGTTTCAGAAGCCATCAATCATTAAAATCTATGTTTAATAAAAACTCAAATTGTTCACATGCTCCACATGTCACTTTTATCAGAATAATCTCCATTTCTTCACATCACAACTCCCTCCATAAATACTTAAATTATTCTTTACCTAATGAAAAACAATTAAAGGTCAATAAATGTTTTGTCGGTGTCTAATTCATGATTCAACTTGTTCATCTTTCCTATTTAAATCTTTATATATGTACTTTAATTTATATCTCACTTATATTCCCCCTTCATCGTACTAAACTTCATCCATACGTTTGATACAATTTCTTATCAATAATTAATGCCTCGAGATAATATGATTACGAATCTTTAAAGAAAAAGTCATTTTGCCTTAAAATATAACAATTTATCGTTACTTATGATGTTTCTTTTACTTTTGTTCATTCCATTATTACATTGATTTATTCAATATGTTTTTCACAATAAAACTATGATTGCAATAGATAATTGAAAATCTCAACAAATTAACTTTTGATTCTTCAAAATGGATTCCTTACCATTTATAATTGTTATTTTTCCAAAAGATAATTTTTTATGTGACAATAACTTATCCATAAAACTTGTTATGTAATTTTTCTTAATCTCTAGTTCGTTTTAAAAACTCTTTTATTATCTCCTTTTACTTTGTTCTTCATCTCAATTCTTATTGTCTTTCTTATTTTCTATTTTTTTTCCCTCTTTTCTAAATTTCATCTATTACAACACTCATGGACTCATTCTTCTTCCATCAAGCAATTAATTAAACAAATATCATCCTTTACAAGTATCACTCTTTCTTCTTTTCCGAATTATTAAACTTTTTATGACACCAAATTTACACCCCACTATGAGTCCAGAAAAGGAATTAAAAAAAATGAAAATATAAATTATCAATTTTCTATTTGGTTAAAAAGAAACGCGTTATGCATTCTTAGGCTTTATAAGATATTTTTCTCTCTTAGAATCTTTCAAATAATTTTCTATTCTGCTAAATAATCATATTTGATTCATGAATCATGAGTTAAGATTAATTTTCTAAAGTATATAGAATCAGTCTAACAGACAAAAGTTTTAACGAAACTTCTCTTGATACGAGAATATTCAAGTTTGTCTAGACCTTCTTAATTATATTACGTCTACAAATCCACGTCACTTTGACTTATTATAGTATACTAGTATGTATTAAAAAAAAGTATATACTCACATGTAAATCGAAGTTCTCTTTTATGTTCAGATGTACTGAATGTTTAACTTATATCTTTAAATAATAATATCAATCATAACCTATAAAAATAATATGTAAGTAAATAAATGTATAATGATTTGTATTGTCAAAATTGTAGTTATTTATTACTAACCTAACTCGATACTTTAATTGTTTTCTTCAAGTTTCATTTGATTTGAAGGTGTGGAATGTATTAATAAGAATGAAATGTTTACAATAAAAGCATATGTGCAATGTATTATTAAATTGAAGATTAGATTCGATGATTGTTTATTATTTCCTTGTTTTGAGAATATTAGAGGAGTTTTTTAATTGATTGTTTCATTCGATCCATTTTTTACATCATAAGTTTTGTAGGAACTTGTAATTTTTTATGTTTTCATGATATAAACATATGAAAAGAGAGTGATTTGATCTTTCAACTTAGCACACATTATCTTAGATGAATTGTCTTGTTTATCACAGGAAGAAATTGACAGGAAAATTAAACAGAAAGTATGCAAAAAGAGCTTAAATGAAGTTGATATAGTTTCATGAGAAGATGAGGCCTATAGCTATAGATATAGACTACTTACCAGTAACGATGAAGAGAAAAGGATGAGTCTGAACACATCACGATGCTTTTGCCGTCCACGTTGCAAAATAGAGAGTAAAAAATGGAACGTTCCATGCACGTGGCTGCTTCCGCCCTCCCTCATGGCGTAGTCTGTCAAAATTCGATGTTGTTTTCTCCGATCAAACCGGCTGCACTTAAGGGAAGTAATAATAATTAATTAGGTGTCTAATTATATTGTATTATGTATATATTTATAGATAATATAATATGTTAATCGAATGATATGGCGATGAGAGATGAGGGTGGAGGGTGGAGGGAGAAGAGAGAGGGTGGTCGGAGGAATGGTGGAGGGGATAACTAGGGTTGACAAATGCAAAATGGTTGTAATAATAATTGCTTTCCTTGTCAATGTGTTCTCGAGGGACACGAGGTCACAATTTTTAAATCAAAACATATAATCCTTCGAGATATTTATTTATATTGTTGATGTAATTTTATATTCAATTAATTTTATATCCTGATTCTATTAATAATAACTCTTCAATTTTATAGAGCTCTTTACAATAGCCCGATGTGCCACCGTGAATCATATTATTATTTTATGACTATTTTATCTTTATAGTCCATGTCGAATAAATATAAAAAGTATGTCATGATATTATTATTTAATATTATTTAATGTGAGATTTGGTATCTTTTAGAATATTAAAAATATAACAGCATTTAAAGTAAGTACAATACTTACCAGTAACGATGAAGAGAATATGAACAGATGACGATGGTTTTGTCGTCCAGATGCCAAAATAGAGAGTAAAAAATGGGATGTGATTACATGCACGTGGCTGGTGCCTCCGCCCTCTCGCATGTTAAAACTCGATGTTAATTTCTCCGATGTGAAACTGCTTGCCATATTAGGGAAGCAATAGCAATTAATTAGCTGACTAATCGAGTGGGTTGGTATAGAATGAGTGATATGGTTGTAATAACTTGGGTTGCGACAATGGTTGTAATAATAATTGTTTTCCATGTTTGTAGCTCGAGGGACACGAGGTCACACTTTTTAAATCAAAGCATTAACTCCTTCTCAATTTTATCCAACCTTTATATTCAATAATTTAAATCTTACTTAATCTTCCCAAATTTATTTATAAAAATATATTTTTTATTTATTTGTAAATTGTAAATTTATTTTATGTAATCAGTGTAAGATTTTTAATATATTTTATGTTAAAATATATATTTCAAATATAAAATTAAATACTATTCTTACAAAATTAATTTATAAAAATAAATTTACATATATTTATATTTATATGATATAAGATAAGGTTTTTGGCATATCTTCGACTATGGAAAAATAAGATAAAATTAGGTTGGATTTATTTAATTTTTAACTTGCAGTTGAATTTTATTTTTTTAATATCTATTAATAACTCTTCAACTTTATAGAGCTCTTTAGAGTCTGATATGCCACTGAGGTCACGTTACAGCAGTTAAACAACTTTTTTTTTTATCATTGTTAAAATGGGGTGGTTAAAGTAGGGTGACAAAAACGCCCGAACAGAAGAACTCTTTCGTCTAATATTAGTAAAAGAAAAAAAAGTAGAGTGCTGGTAATAATTTACGAGTTAAACATGTTTTTAAACTTTTAATTTTAGTATAAAATTATAATTTATTTTTCTTTTTAAATTTTAAAAATAATGATGGTAGTTATTGATTTATTAGATACGTTTTTTAGTTGATATTGAAATAATAACATTTTTAGACTATTTAACTAATTTAAATACTAATATTAAACATTGTAAATAATTTTAAAAATATTGTTGAAAGGGGAAGAATACTAGTCATGCATTACTTAATCATATTCACTAATTATGTATTACTTAATCAAATTATACAATTATATTAACATCTATTTTATTTTATAGAATTGTGTGTATTTTTATTTAATTTTGATATACGAAAATGTTTATTATATATCACCACACCATGTTATAAAATATTAATTATATTTTATTGCAACGAGCGAACGTGCTGCAATTCACAGCAATGTTCAACTCCTTTTGTTGGAAGGTGCTTTACATGTTTTATAAATAGAATATCTATTTTCATTCCAAATTACATCAAAATCATTCTTTCGTCTTCTCGTTTTCTTATACTCTCTTCTCTCTTTCCTTATAAAAAAAAATCTTGATTTATTTTATACTCATTTTAGAAATTTTTGTTAGTTCTGATATTCTTATAAATTTCTGTAAAGTTCTCATTGTATTCTAAGAGACTTACGTAATATATGGCAGATAAATCTTTAAGAACAATAAAATTACACACTTCAAAAAATACTGTTCATGTTTTTGTCACCTTTTATACAACACTATTTTATAAAAAAAAATAACTTATTTGACTTTTTAGAAAAAAACATTTCTTTTAAAACCAAAACGTTATATTTTAGATGTCAAAACTTAAAACAAGTTAAAATCTAATTTATATATAATCTATTTTTAATAGTTTATCAAAATAAATTCATAAAAATTTTCAAAACACAGAAGAATTAAAAGAAAACGTGTTTTTAAAATTGTATCTAACTATAAATAATTTATAGAGTTATAAAATGACTTATTTTGAACATTTTTTCTTTCAAAATTACCTTATTTTTAGGCTTAAACAAACTCAACATATAATATAAAGTTAAATATATTTTTATTTTTAACTTTTAGTGAAAATTAGAATTAATCGATCTTCGAAACGTTAGACAAATTTAGTTTACCATATTTAGAAATGTGTAAATATAGTCATTTTAACAAAATTTGTTAAGTTTATGTGATTTTTGGAACACAAACAACAAGACAAAGAAAAAAATGGAATATCACAATTAAACTTTGATAGATGATGCAAAACATATATACAATAAATTCACTATTTTGTAACACACTTTTCTCTTGTTGAGAAAGTAGATTATGCAATTATGACTCTTATTTAAAAAATATATACTACACAATGGGTACTGTAAAAAAATGTTGCTTATATCTGCCTGTTCCTCAACATTTTCATGAAACTCACAATTAGTATCAGACATCATAAAGTTGGAAGTTGGTTGTATCACAGACATCATAAAGTTGGAAGTTGGTTGTATCACAGAATTGATTTCAACACAAACAGAGCAAGAACCAACTTCACAACTACATTTAAAATTTTCAGAAAACTGTGAAAGATCAAAATTTAATCCTAAGTCTAAAGCATCTTCAGTTTTCACAGTTTCCATATCAAAACATCACTAGCATATGAATCTGCAGCAGAATCAAGAATATTTGAATGCATAAACAACTCAGGCAAAGCAAGTGAAATTTCAAGTTTAGAGAAAACATGTGTTGATTCATGATTCATCTCACCAATAACAGCACAATGAGTAACTCCATCCTCAGGGAAGACATAGGAGTGTGGGAAAGTAAATGGCACAGTAAAAAGCTCATGACTCTGCTCCCCATCTCCTATGACACTGACATTGGATTGACTAAGTTTATACATATATAAGTAATGGATAAATAAAGTAAAAGTAACTTTTGTAACTTAGACATTTTGAGAATAATTTGATAATTATAATATTATTTTTTAATTTTACTTAAATCATGAAACATTTGAAAATGTTTGAGGATTTTATGAATAAAATTGAAAACTTTTGAAAACATAAGAATATTTCTAAAAGGGAATTTTAAAATCAAGAAGCAAATAAATTATTCTCGAAAATAACTTGTGAAATAAGGAAATACACAAGTCCAATTTTTAAAATGTAGTAACATATATAATTTAAAAATATATTTTATAAGACTATGTTCAAAAACAATATTTTTCAATCATGACTGTATATTAAGTTGAGTAAGATTACTAAAATGCTAATCGTCTAATGAAAAAAAAAAAAAAAACATCTAACACTTAAAAGTGTTTAACATCTAAATCTGTCTAGTGTTTAGATGCATTAATTGTTTAAATGCAGCTTAGATGTGTGAAATGTCTAAATATGTTGTGTTTTAATCACACATTTATAAAAAGTTGTGCCAGTAAGCTTTATAATTAAAAATGTAATGAAAAATAGTAAAATTACCTTTATAAATATTTGTCATAACAACTGTAAGGCGAGATTATGTGTGGCCTTTTCCAATGCTCCATTATTGCCAAAAGAGATTTGATGTATTAAATATCTCGTATGTATTAAATATATTCATTTAATCATTGTATTAATATATGATGTTAAACTTAATAAAATTTATTTTTGGACAACTTTTTTAAGTAATTGTTTAATAAAAGCCATTATTACAATAATTTTAGTTCCTGCATCAAATTGCATTAGGGTATAGTAGATTAGTTCTATGCATTAACTCGTAAATAAATAGGAATTCTTGTTAAACTTCCTTTAAATAGATTCTGAAAATACTCATTCCAAATCATTCTTAGTATTCTAATAGCATCTTCTATGACATTCTACATTTGTATCTTCTGATATATTTTTTTAGTACATACATCAGTAGTGAAACAGAGAAAGAGTTAGAATGTGTGATGAGAGAACATATTAGACTTGTGTCAACAATAGTCGGAGTCTTCCTAAGTAGTTTATATACATTACTAGTTAAATACATCTTTAAATCATTAATAAAAATTATTCTAATAATGACTTTTACTAAACAATTACTTAAGAAAGTTGTCCAAAATTAAATTTTATTAAATTTAACATCATATATTAATACAATGATTAGACGAATATATTTAATGCATACAAGACGTGCATAAGAAAATCAACAAAAATTTGCAAAATTACAGAAGTTGACACACAAGATAGGCATGCAAGATTTGGAATGGAAAAAACCACTGATAAACCGTTTTATAAGATGAAGGAAATCAAAATTCTAAGACTTTAACACACACGACAGGATTTGGAATGAAAAAAGCGACTGATAAACCGTTTTGCAATGAAAGACTAAGAAAGAATCAAAATTCTAAGTTTTTTTATATACATAGAGGCAAACAAAAGGAGAGTGAGTGAGAGTAATTATAAGAGTAATTATACTATTTTTCATTACATTTTTAGTTATGAAGCTTATTGAACATAACTCATATAAATGCGTGATTGAGACACAATGTCTAAGCATTTGACATATCTAAGCCACATTTAGACATTAGATGCATCTAAGCACTATACACATTTAGGCGTTAAACACTTTTGAATGTTAGATGTTTTTTTTTTTTTTCCATTAGACGGTCACATGCATTTTAAACTACACATGTATATTTGATTATCATTTTATTAATCTTACACAACTTACAGAGAAATATACATTATTTAAAAATATTTTTTTTAACATAGTCTTATAGAATATTTTTGAATTATATGTTACTACATTTTAAAATTTCAACATGTGTATTTCCTTATTTCGCAAATTATTTTCGAGAATAATTTACTTGCTTCCTGATTTTAAAAATTTCCTTTCTAGAAATATTATATGATGTTATCAAAAGTTTTCAATTTTATTTATAAAATCCTCAAATATTATCAAATGTTTGTTTTAAGTAAAACAATGTTATAATTATCAAATGATTCTCAAAATGTCTAAACTACAAAAATTACTTGATTTATCCATTTTATATATATATATATATATATATATATATATATATATATATATATATATATATATATATATATATATATATATATATATAAAATCTAGTCAACCCAATGTGACATCTCTCTTGCGATACCCGTAGTTTAGTATATATTTTTGAAATAAGATTCCTTGCTACAAGACCTATTTTTCCAACAACAAGAAAATGTTATAGGACATTGAACTTACTATGTATCTGTTGTGATCCAACAAAGTTTAAATGTAAAGTTGTCATTGTATTGTTTTTGTGTATTCCAATTGTTGAGTTTATCTAATGTAACTTGGTTTGTATGTGAGTGAATATACAATTTTGCAAAAGAATATTAACAAATAATACTTACATGCAAAATTGTATTATCACTTACATACCAACCAAGTTACATTAGATAAACTCAAAATTAGAATACAAACAAACAAATACAAAGAAAAAATATAACATCACATTAAAACTTTGATATATGATGCACAACAAGGAACACAATAAGTTCACTATTTTATAACACTTTTCTCTTGTTGGGAAAGTAGGTCTTACAGCTATAACTCTTATTTCAGAAATATATAATAGACCACGGATATCGCAATAGAGATGTGATATTGGATTGGCTAAATATATATATATATATATATATATATATATATATATATATATATATATATATATATATATATATATTTATTGGATAAATCAAGTATTTTTTGTAACTTAGACATTTTGATAATCATTTGATAATTACAACATTAGTTTTTAATTTTACTTAAAACATGAAACATTTGAAAATGTATGAGGATTTTATGAATAAAATTGAAAACTTTTGAAAACATCATAATGTCTTTAAAAGGAAATTTTAGAAATATAAATGTGTAGTTTAAAATGCATGCGAGTGTCTAATGCAGAAAAGGCATCTAACAATCAAAAGCATTTAATGCCTAAATGTGTCTAGTGCTTAGATGCATCTAATGTCTAAATGTGACTTAGATGTGTCAAATATCTAAATACATTATGTCTTAATCACGCATTTATAAAAGATATGCCCAATAAGCTTCATACCTAAAAATATAATGAAAAATAGTAAAATTACTCTTATAAATACTTGTAATAATAGTTGTAAGACGAGATTAATATGGTCTTTTCCGTGTTTCGTTACTGTCAAAAGAGATTTCATGTCATGTATCGAAACTTAAATTTTTTTAATATAGGTACCTATGTTATTCGTTATCTATGAAAGTCTTGTACTATATTTCAGATTTATATATAAAACAAATTTATAATATATAAGTAAATATAAATCTTATTTTATAAATCAACCATTTCATAAAGTTAAAAACTCCTATTCCTAACCAATAGCTTCTTAACACTTTTTCTATAAAATGAATTTGATGCTGAGAAGTAAAATATATAAAGGAATGTGTTATTTACTTTATAAAGAATGATTGAAAAAACATAACGGAATCTTTTAGACAAGTATTATTCGGAAAAGGAAATTATTTCAATCGTTTGTATTTTGAAATAACATGTATATTTTGCGTTATGTAATAAATATTTTAGAATTAAGTATTATTAGTTATATATCAAATTGGTCATCGTGAATATATTTTTTATATTTCAAAATAATGATAATATATTCTTAACTAAGCTATTTTATGATTTGTATTTTAAAATATAACCATTTTCAAATGTATTTTAATTTGCAGAGAATGTATTTTGTAAATGTAAAGAGCATATTATAAAATAACTCTTTTCGAAATAAATAACAGATTCCAGAATAATTTTTTCACTTGTATAATTTTGAAATTTATTTATCTTTTAATTAAAAAAAGGTGTAGACAGATTTTTTTTCACTTGTATACAAAAAATGAGCCACAAGAACTTGGATCGGATCGAATCCTTCAAATTGTGTATTGATCTTTCCACCTTCCCATTTCAAACCTACACCTCCCATTTTTTTTAATTTTTCTTTAATTACAAAAATGACCTTTTCTTATTTTTTTTTACTTTTTTAACCCTATTTATCAAATAACTCTGACATTTAACTTTCCACTTCATTCAATTTTACTTTCACTTTCAAAGGCAGTCCCACCTCCCCTTCTCTGATTCTTTTCTCCCCCAAGCCCCAAGTTCCATTTTCCAAAATTGCAACTCTTCTACTCATCTTCATGTGCTTTTAAATTTTGGTATGCGGCATTGCGGCGGTTCGACGGTTCGGCGTTGTGGCGGTTCGGCGGGTGTGTGCAATGGTGTGGCGCGATGGTGGTTGTTTCGTAGTCTCGTTTCTGTCTCTTGATTTACGAGAGATTATTTTCTTTCGTTCAACAATATAGGTTGTGTTGATTTCTGCTCCCTTTGAAAATGTATGTAATATAGTGTTTAAAATTGTGTTATGTGCGCGATTTTCTGTTTCGTTGTTGTTGATGTTTTTGGGTGGACCAGACTTAAACCGGATGTCGCACATCCGTCGACGGATTTCAACATCGATTTCGACATCCGTTTCAGGGACAAACGAACGTCGACATCCGTTTAGAGCCTGATTTTTTATTTTTAAGTTTTTAGTTTATTTTATAAGTAATTAAATTTTAACTTTTAATTTATTAGTTTAATTGTATTTTATAAGTAATTAAATTTTAAACATCGACAAACTTTTTATTAGTTTAATTTTTTTTATTTATTAGTTTATTGTATTTCAACCACGGAGACAAAATATGCACAGTTGCACCTTTCCTTTACACGATTCCTTGGAGCACAAAAAATTAAAAAAAAAATAATAATAGAGAGAGTCTCACAGTGAGGAAGCACAAAGAATTCAAAAATACAATAACAAGAGAGAAAGCAGATACGTGGGGATGGAGGGATCAACGTGAGAAAAAATAAGTTTTGTATAATAGGATATTGAAATTAAAATTAACTTATAAAATAAATTTTAAATTTTAATTAAGAATATAATAGAAATATAAAAAAATAAAAATATAAGAAGAGATAAGATTGGAATGGGGAGGTGGAGGACTAAATATGTGGAGTGGAGGGATCAACGCCCCTTCAAATTGGGCCGATCCATTAACACGTATGACGTGACGTGAGAGTCTCGTCAGTTAAACCACGCATTTAGCTTTTAAAGTAAAATATTATAATCAAAAAGCATGCTACCAGCAGTCTTTCTTTGACCACTGCACTCAACACTTCCTTTTTCAACATTTCTTTAATCCTTTTCACAGTCCATGTATTAATATAATAATACTCAAATCAAATTTGGCTAATATTTTGAATTAAAACATAGCTTTTTATCTTTTATAATAAAGTCAATAAATATTGTTTTAGTAAAATGTTTAATAGTCTTTTATTTTGGTGGAACCGCATTAAACATATCCAATATTCATTTATAACAATACCACATTCAGATAATCTAGCTCTCTAAATTTAGGTGAACCATGTGAGTGGCTTGTAACGAAGAGATAAAACGTCTATAGTAGATTAATTAATTAATTAATTAATATTTGGTTAGTTATCAATTCATATAATGGTTTTAAATCTCAAATAAATTTCTAATTCAGAGATTGATAAAAGACTTAATAGTTTTATGTGGCAAATAATATGTAAAATCTCGAAAGACCAACTATTTCTAACAATTGATAATATAATTTCCTTACATAAAAACAAATAAAATTTAAACTTATAATAAAAGAAAGGACGAGTGCGTTGACATTGACTGTGTCTTTATTAATTTTTTTTATAATTTCAAACATTATTTGTAAAACTTGACTGTTACATATATTGTCATAAAGAGCTGTAACAACGTTTCAACCCTAAATTCCATGGACAGCCTTATCCAGTTTGGAAATTCCCTATCCAAAAGAATCTATAGGAAAAAAATATTGTTATTAATATATTATTATCAATTTTAATGATTATGAATTATAACAATTAATAAAAATATAATAAGAAGACCGTTACCGTTATGCTGTTAGTATTAATGTTCCTAGCCACTAATAAAAAATTAATTATAATTATTGAATGAGCGCATTAATTGAGGGTTTGAATTATTAGATCCTGCTGAGTCAGATTTGAGTATATCCAAAGAAGATAAAGGTGGAAGAAAAAGTAATAATCAATGTTTCTAAACCAGAAACAAAGGAGCGTCGGTTATTTGGTTATTTATTTATTTATTTTTCTTTGGGTAATAAATTTCAACTTTGGTATTTTAAATAATTTAAAAATGGAAGCATCCCTGTAATAAGATAACCGCGTAAAAAATATTTTAGGTGTAAATAAAAAATGGATGATAACATGATATAAATATTGAAAATGTGGCAGGTGAAAGAAAGAAAGCGTGTTTTTGAGATTGCACACGTGTTGGAACTGTTACTAGGAGGATGGTTATGTTATGTTGTTGTGTTGTGTTGTGTTGTGGTGATGGAGTTAGGTAAGAGCACAGCACAGGAATGTTGTTGAGCTGAGGTTGAGCTCCTTCGATAGGACAGGTCAGCTCCAACTTTAATAACAAAACCAAACCGTACCATTCGATCATTTTAACCCCACAATTTCATTCTTCCGTCAATCACTGTGTTCTCTTCTTTCTCTCTCTTTCTCACTCTCTCACACACAGCTTCTCCCTTTCAGCAACCATGGACAGGGTCATCGCCGGCAAGTTTAAGACTGGTCGGAAAATCGGAAGCGGTTCATTTGGAGAAATTTATATAGGTCACCACCACCACGTGTCTTTCTTTCTCCTTTTCGTTTTTTTTTAAAACTGGATTGAGTATGTTGGGATAATATGGGAGGCATCGTTTGTTGCTGTTTCATATATCTATATCTATATCTATATGTGTGTATGTATGCATACGCTGATCATTGCTTCCGTTTTTTTTTCAGCCTCAAATATGGACACCTCGGAGATTGTTGCCATCAAGATGGTAAGTCTTCTTTTATTGTTTCTGGGTTTCAGCCTTTTAATCATCTAACTCAGATTTCG
The DNA here is from genome assembly GCA_036885675.1 of Vigna mungo. Classification (NCBI taxonomy): domain Eukaryota; kingdom Viridiplantae; phylum Streptophyta; class Magnoliopsida; order Fabales; family Fabaceae; genus Vigna; species Vigna mungo. The sequence goes on along the minus strand of CP144699.1, from coordinate 38,788,296 downwards.
TTTGTGTTGAATATTGGGAAGAGTTGGAACTGCTTAGGTTCAATCTTTGTTTTTATGAATGACCGGAAAAGTATCGTTTTTCTTTTGCTTTATTTTTTTGTTGACAAGTATTTGTATAAAAATAGTGAAAAAAATAACGGAATGTTAATACAAATGTTTTTGAAACAAGAAATGAAGTCAATATTTTGATGTTTAGGTAATTATTAGTTGAAACTGGGAATAGAAATGTAAAATAGGTTCTTAATTTTATCGTTTGAGTCTCATTTTTATTTTTCGTGTGTGCTTCTCCAGCATGAGCGTGCTGGATGGGGATAAGTGTTGGGATATGAAAGCTTGGGTCAAATTTTTAAAACTATTGCTTGTAGGATGTTTGCAGTTGTTTTTGCCCTTCTTTTTGTTCAAGAATCAATACGTATGGTCTGACTGTGATTTATGGTGCCGTGTTCTGATGTTGTAGGAAAACAAGAGAACCAAACATCCACAACTATTGTATGAGGCAAAGTTATATAGCATTCTTCAAGGAGGAAGTGAGTTATATTTAAGAAGCACCTCGATAATTTAAGTGTTCTCAGCACATTTTCAGAGAGTAATGCTATGTTTTTAATTCCTCTTGCTCTTTGGAGTTTAGGTGGTGTTCCATGTATGAAGTGGTGCGGTACTGATGGAGACAATAATGTTTTAGTTATTGATCTTCTGGGACGGAGTCTTGAAGACTTTTTTGTCTATTGCGGGAGGAAATTTTCATTAAAAACAGTTTTGATGTTGGCTGATCAGATGGTAACGACTCATTCGTGTCTGCATTGCTTAAATTTTCAAGGAACCTGCATTTGTTCCCTCCTGACTATTCTATTTCCATGTTTCTTGCAAATTATTGTATGAGTTTAGTCTTTAAAACTTACATCTTAGCTAATGCTTGCATCCATGGGAGTTTTCAATAGAAAATTAAGTCAGATTCGTTAACTTGACTCCAGCTGACAAGAATAGAGTACCTGCATTCCAAGGGATTTTTGCATAGAGATATCAAACCAGATAATTTTCTTATGGGTCTTGGGAAGAAAGCAAATCAGGTAACATCATCAAAATTCATTCTATTTCATGGCTAACTTTGGTGGATTGTTTTCCTCTCGACAGTTCCTTTTATGCTTACAAGTTCTCTTACATGTTTTCTGCAATTTGTTACATTTACAGGTTTATATTATTGATTTCGGACTAGCAAAAAGATATAGGGATCCAAACACAAATAAGCACATTCCTTACAGGTATGTTTTGTTCTTGTTAGATTTGTTTTACATTTTTAATCTTTTCATGCCATGAATTAATGTTTTCCAGGTCTAGCAGTGTCCCGTTTTATAAGGTTTTCTAGAGTTAATTGATTTGATTGCTTTTCCTTCTGCCAATAAGCTTTCCCTTTGATTTTCAGTATATATGTATTAGCCTATTTTTTTTATAATGTATTAACCAAAGTGGTACAGTTTTTCCTGTTTCTTCATTTTAAATGTTTTACCAAAGTTTTGGAGGTGATACCATTTTGTTTAAATGTCACGGTGGCTTGACACGTAACTAAAATTAAATTAACAACAAACCAATAAGGAACAGTATACAAAATGTTCTTTTTTGAATACCATGTAAGTAATATTCTTCGATCAAAATTTTGATACTTATAATCTTGTAATCACCAAGATTTGTAACTTGTTGAACCATTGCCTCTATCTCCATCCTTGCAGTGTATTTTTCTAAAATAGATATTGTATTTTTTTGTTGTTCCAAAGTAATAGGACGGATATTATTGTTTAGCAATGGGAAGCCTTCCAAACTTTTGATCTGTGGGAATCTCAAATACTTCTTTTTCTGAATTCTTCTGATTGATTCATTCTTAGTGTTTCTTGTGAGTTACCAGTTTTAGTTTAATTACCAAAGATATCATTGCCTAATATTTGTTTTAATGTTGATAAACTCATCCAGAGAGAATAAAAGCTTAACAGGAACTGCCCGTTATGCAAGTTGCAACACTCACATGGGAATTGGTGAGCAGAATGAACTTTTACCTCTATAACTACAACTCATAACCTACAAAGTGCTCACAAATTGTTTTTCATTTTGTCAGAACAAAGTCGCCGTGATGATTTGGAGTCTCTTGGCTATGTTCTAATGTACTTTTTAAGAGGAAGGTATGATTCTCCTAGTCATTGTAATTTCCTGGCATCCTCATGTAAAAAAAAATTGTGCATGTAAAGTATATCAATGGCATTGTTTTTTCTGGTAAATATATGTCTTGACTATCTGGATCTTGCATTTCAGCCTTCCTTGGCAGGGTTTGAAAGCTGCCACCAAAAAGGAAAAATATGACAATATCTGTGACAAGAAGTTATCAACTCCCATTGAGGTATGTCCCCGATTTTCAATTTCATCGAACAGTTGAACTCCTTGTCCCAATACAGCTTTTATTTTTCTTTCACATTGAACCTCGTCCTGTGGCTCACTTTAGCAAGTGGAAATGTGGAATAGATTTTGGTCATGGTAAGGAGAGTCCCCCCCTGCCCTTTTCTATTTCTTGTCAACAATGGGAGAGGAAAGGACTCTGTTGGCAAATTGAGTGTGAAATGGAAATTGGAGTTATGGAAAACAGGAAGAAGCAATGACAATCCTTAAGTTTTGGTTCTTCTCCTGTAGATTTTCTTATTGAAGTTTTCTGTTCCTCACAAGTTTACTTATTTTGTTTCTGATTTCCTGATTTCAGGTGCTCTGCAAGTCATTTCCTGTGGAGTTTGCTACATACTTTCATTATTGCCAATCTTTGACATTTGATCAACACCCAGATTATGGATACTTGAAGCGCCTGTTTAGTGATTTGTTCAGACGAGAAGGTAATCATATTCTTGATTTCAAATACTTTATCCGCTAGTTTGAAATATAGCCTATTGTTTCTTGAAGATGACAATGCTCATATTCGTTGATTGCTCTACATATTAAATGCAGAAGTATGACATGTAAATGACACCATCAAGTGTTTAACCTTTCTTTCTCTTTCCACTTGTCATCTGCATTTCGTATCAGGGTATCTTTATTTTGGCACAAAGTTATTCTTAAGAGTATAAAACTAATTCGTGGAGAGCAGTCCTACTTCAGCACAATTTATCTAACTTTCATGGTCTATTGTTTCCACTCTTTATTCTTTTTCCACAAGCTTAAGTTTTCAAGCTGTGCAAGTTTTATGAATTAGCTCATTTAATTCTTAATGTTTGTCATGGTTACCAATATTGGGGCTTTCAAAGTTTCATTTATCATATTCCTACTGGTTTCGTGTGTCATATGTATCTTCTCTTTTTAACAATTTTTTATTTGCTGACCTTAATGAACAGGATATGATTCCGACTATATATATGACTGGACCATCCTCAAATACCAGCAGTCTCAACAGACAAAGAAACAAAATCAATCATCTGTTAGTACCTTCTTTGGCTATAATGCTTGCTATAATGTATTTCCTCTTGGGTTTGGAAATTTTCATCAAAGCTGCTCTAATCTCCCCCTTCCCTCTCTGTTGCGATGTTAGGAATTGTGGCTGAAAAAATAAAATAGGCCGGAAGAGGAAATAGCATAGATTGGAATATTTTGAACTAAGAGCGAGGAATTTGATATTTTATTTTATCGATCAATAATGTTTACATTTATAGTTATTAAAAGAGCAAAACTAGACTGACAAAGTAAGAGATATCATTCTCAACACCTAACAGACTTGCTCCTTAAGTAAAGGTGTTAGCAAGAGTAGCATCTCCATTTTTCTGCACTTATCTTAAGAAAAATAACTTAATGTTGAAATGCTTAGTTTTTCCATGAAAGTCGGCATTATAGTTGTTACACCTCTTTCTTGAATATCTTCACATGGCTTGAGTTGTTTCCTTTCAATGATGGTGTTTTTTGTTTTTCTTGCCAAATTAGATACTTTTTTCCATTTGAAATTTCATCCTCAAGCATAGGGACATCTAATGACAGCCTTTTTTCACTTAACTGCCTTAACTGAGGAAACAACTTACTCCTCCTCCAATGAATTGTCTCTAATTGATTGTATTAATTTATATGTTTTTCCTAATAGTTTTCACATTAAATTTTCCTGATATTATTCTCTTACTGGAGTTTGTTTTGACAATTTGTAGTCTTCAGCTGCATTGCCTAGCAATCTAGAACCAGCAGTTGTGGAAAACCCCAAAGGTATTGAAGGATGTTTTATTATAGATATATTTTTATTCTAGAAAAACAGTATTCTACCAAGTTTATGATTTGCATGCTGAGATTTGTATTATACTGCAGATTAAATTGGAATTTAAAGTGACATTTTACGCTTATTAAAATAAAATTAAAAGAAAAATAAATTATTGGTGCTTATACAAAAGTGAGTTGGTTTCAATGTCTTCAAAACTAGGCTGGTTTCAATGTCTTCAAGGTTTAATAATTCAATTACAGTGGAATAGATATTAGAAAAATATTAGTTGTAATTAAATAATTGATAAGATAACATTTAAGAAATATAATATTATAACTTTATATCTCTAAAAATTAAGAATACAACATTAATTTTAGATTCTTAACTTTCAATGTGTACATAAAATTCCAAATCAAATATATCATAATACTTTGATCTAAGTTTGAGCATTACTAAACAATGTCCATTAATAATAAAATGTCTACATCTAGAAAGAAAAGGAAAATTATAAACACTTTAGTTTGATTTTTCATTTTTCAAGAAAGATCAAAATGAAGTCATATTAAGCATGTTCATCAACCCATGGTAAACTGGTTTTGACTGATTTTCCACTTCCAATAACTTTACTCAAGGTTGGTTTAGTCTGGCTTTCAGAACATGGTTCAATTTTCATGGGACTTAATTGTCTCGGAAAACAAATTAATAACTTCTGATATGCTAAGATTGTGACCAATACTCAGTGTGGATATGTTTTTCCCATATAACTGTTTCTATTGTTATTGTTGTTGCTGTTGTTATGGGATGTTGGGTGTCTTGTTTTGAACCTGGGATACTGTAGTTATGATAACTAGTTTTTACTTACTGTAATGGTGTTGAACGAAGATAGCCTAAAAAGTTTGCCGCACACTGTCTATGCATCACATCCTAATGCCTATGCTTTACATTCCCTTTTCAGGAGCCAATGATTCAACTCATGTTAATGTAACAAATATGTTAGCTAGTCTTGAACTCCCAAGTGCACGTGCGCAGCCTAAGCCATCTAATGCTCGGAATCTGGATGCCAAGATTCGGACTGAGAAACATGTAAGTCACCTCAATGAAATTTCTGCCTCTGGCTTCGTTGTCTATCCTCTGTGAATTTCTTCCAGATGGTGGCGTTGCTACTTTTTTCATGTTAGGAGTTGTTAGTTCAATTATACTGATCTTTATTTTGAATTTTGTTCGGCTTAAGAAATTCACTTGACTGATATATATTTTTGCAGGGTGTGAACAATATTCCACCTAGTTCCTCTGCCTTGCCCAAATCCTCTACAGGAAATGTCTCGAAACCAGAAAAGTCCACAGTAACCTCAAACCTTGGTCGTGTATTTGGGAGTAATTCCCGTGTTTCAAGCAGCTGGATTCCTTCACTACGCCGAATTTCTTCCGCCAAATAGGTAAGAAAATCACATATCTAGAATATGAACTAGAACCCTGCTATATAATTAAGCAATGTCATAGATGTCATGAACTTATTGGAAATTCTATGTAATTAATCTAGTTACCGATTGCTTTAATTTTGACATTTTATGTCATAACTATAGAATATTTAGCTGAGACACGGACTTTGTTTCTTAGACAGGATTATGAAGGTGTGACTTGGAGTTCTTTTCACATTTGCTAATGGTCATGTACTCATTTCACTCCACCAGAGCGGAACATTATATTAGACTGTAATGACCAGCATGATACAGTGACACAACAAGCTTCCTGCACATGACACTGATACTAAATGTGTGGTCGGATTCATTGTTGCTGAGTGAGATTGGTGCCGTCATATTTGAAGAGTTGGAATGAGAGAAAGAAAGTAAGGGAGTGTGGACGATTTTAAAGAACGAGGCATGCTGGTGGATGTCCCACACGAGGCCCCAGGGTAATTGTTTGGTAGGCCTTGAACTGTAAGAGTTTGGCGGGGTTGCATTTTTTTCTCTAACCATGATGAATCGAACATGTATGGGTGTGGGGAAGCTACAATCATTCTTATTGTACCTTTTTTATTATTTTATTTTTTCTATTCTTTTGATTTTCTTTCAAGCATTCACTACACAGAAGAAGTAGATGTCATTTCTTTGTACAGTTAGTTTTGTCATCATATGAATATAACCACGTTGTACCTCAGTCCCAACAAGGGAATTATTCATAAGTCAATCCAATTCATGGCTATTTGAGACTGATCAGGTCCATTTTTTTTTTCACTGAAAGGGTGTTTTATCCAATCTTTGAACTCGACCAAGTATTCTACTTTCTAATGAACATTCATGTGGTATAGTTAGGATTATAAAAAAGCAAAACATTCAACATTCCAAACTAGTAAAATATAAAACCCTGCAAAATACTGGTGCAGGGCTTTTTCAATAGAGAAAAATTATAAGAAATATTTCTACTTAAGGAGTAATTGTCAATCTGCATAGTTTTAAACTTGTTTGTTATGGAATGGTCCCCTGAACGATCACCAATTGATTGATATATCAGAATGAAAAATTGTGGTAATATAGCTACTATATATATCTTAGTAGTAATCAGCAACAAAATTAAAGAGAAGATGTAGTTAAGGGGAAAAAGGCACCCTGTGTCGTATGCTTTAATTAACAAAGACAAAAGAGCCACGCGGGAAAACCATAACCAAAAGAATGACATTTGTCTCCATGCTAAGGGAAACAGTGAAAACAGAACAGTCCTGTAAACACAATTAAACTTGTACCCTGGATCCAATTTGCAATGCTAATTTGATGTTTATCAAGTTATCAAAGTAAAGAAAGAACGTACATATGGGTCCCTAACTCTACTTTAGAAAGTGATAGTGGTGACAAAGGAGAATCCTAGTAATGATGAACCCTGCTGCCATAAAAACAGGTCCTTAACTATTTGTGCATGAACCACTAAGAGGTGGAAATCAAAAGCAACAGCTTAAGTTGGAGACAAGAATGAGTGGCCTTTAAACTGGGTCCTTTTGTTCAGCTCTAAGAATCTTTTACATTGTTTTCATTTTCCTTAATTAGAAGCACTCAGAAACAACGTCTTATTTTCTTGTTAAATATCTCACTATTGCTCATCTGTCCTATCAGCATCTTGTCCTTGCTTCTTCTATTCTCACTCATGCCATGAGATTTTTCACCACCCGTATCTGCTGAGTCTCTAGTGATCGAAACGTTAAGCTTTACAAGTGAGTGTAACATTAGTTGGTTTCTAAATGAAGAAACTTCATTTCAACACAACCACTGAATTTTTCTCATTCAGGCATTAGAAATTATCATGAGTATATAGAAACTTGAAACAATGACCAAAAAGACTTAAAGCTTCTTGTAATTCTTACGGTCAAGTTTCATTCTGATGAAAGCACCTAACTCCTTTTCAATTTCAGTGAGCCCGACAGCGTCTAACTCTAAATGCTCAGTCCATCAACTGGAGAACATAGATGAGAATGCTCCTGCAGATTGGACTGCATCATCCTGTCCCCCACCTGATACTCCAACTGAGTCTATGGAGTTCCTTGCTAGATCATGGAGTCTTTCCGCCATGGAACTCTCTAAAGCATTGCACAGCACCAACATTACCAGCATAGATATGCCACTTTCTTGCCCTTCAGGTCACCAATTTGATACCAAGAGTTCCACTGCTTCAAAGGATGTAAGAACATTGGCTGTGTTTAATTTGAAATATTGATTAAAATTAGATCATTAACTCTTCCTTTAGCCACTTTCTTCTTAGTTGGTTATGCAGCATGTAAATAGGAATCATGCAAATGCTATGTTACATCTCTTACAAGATATTCAATCTCTATGCAAGGCACATGCTTGCAGTGGAATAAAAAGGAAAAAGGAGATATTCTAGGTCCTCCAAAAAGGGAGTTTCAGAGGAAATAATTTTTTCATAACCTAGACCTTTCTTTTTTCTGGTCCTAGGATTCTTCATTTTAAGAAGAATCTAATACTGCCGCTTCTTTATGTAGCTTTTATAATTTAATAACTTCATATTGGTTCTAAACTTCTGATGCAAGAATTTTGTGCAGTTATCTAACTGTTGTTATCCTCCAATTTCACCGAATGACAGTAGCGAAAAGAAGGTACATTTTGTTAGCTTATGTGATAAAAAAATATGATCATAATAAATGCACCAGAAACATTTTGGCTCATTGTTCAGTTTCAGTTAAGAATTTGAAGCCTGTCATGTGGCCTCAGTTTGCTTTCATGACTCTCTGTTTTTATTGTGGTCTAAACGAACTTCACTTCACTCACAATTACATAACAGTACAAATTTAGACAATTCAATCATCATTGAGTGAACTTTTTTTTACTTTCTCTAAACAATCACGGGCCACATCTACAAAACCTTGTTTTTGCACTGGGAGTGAATCTTTAGTGTGTATAAATTAATAACATAGCAATATGTCGTGTACAGGATTTACTTTTACTCCATCAAGCACTCAGTACAGAATTCCTTTCCAGTCAAAACTTACTCAGAAATGGGGTATGTGGCAATCAACTTAATGATTTCCTTCATCAACTATGCTCAAATACCAGATCAATCTGATATTAGTTAGTATTTGTTTCATTTATTTATTTATTGGTGCGAACTATTGCTCACCAGCTTTACAGGAGTTTGCTAAGAGGGAGGACAATGGGTAGGTGGTTGAAAGATCAAAAAGAGAGGAAAAAGCAGGAAATAAGGACCCATAACGCTCATTTACATGCTGCGGTATCTGTGGCTGGTGTTGCTGCTGCTATTGCTGCGGTTGCAGCATCAACAGCATCACCTGAAATACCTTATTCCAACCCAAAGACCCCTCCACCCCTGGCTTCTGCTGCAATTGCATCTGCAGCAGCTTTAGTAGCCTCTCACTGCATTGAGATTGCAGAAGATATGGGAGCTGAACATGACCAAATCTTAACAGTAGTCAACTCCGCCATTAATGCAAAAACCAATGGAGATATTATGACTTTAACAGCCGGAGCAGCCACAGGTATCAGAATTTAATGTTTATTTCTCTATTTCGGACCAAACTCAGTTATGCTTTTAAACAGCATCACTAGATAGTGATATTTAAGCAGGATCCATGTATGAGGCATAAATCAAAGCACTTTTACTCTTCTGCTAACTCTGCATTTTCACCAAGTCATCTTCCATAAAATAACTGAAGCTAAAATGTAAAGAACAATAGTTATACTTAATGAGCAACATATTGGTAAAAGAAAGTGGGTCCAAAACCTGCCATGGATTCATTTCACATATATATTGTCAAATATTAACACAATATAGTGAACTATATGCGTGGTTGGCAGCCTTGCGAGGAGCTGCTACTCTAAAGGCAAGGCTACAAAAGGGGCCTGGAGCAACTGCTATTCCTCTAGTTGAGGAAAAGTGTAACGAAATCAAAGAAGCAAACATCTTGACAGCACTGGACTATGTTTTTAAAGGAGGAGAACTTCTCAAACGTACAAGAAAAGGTATGTTTACTAACATGTTTACGTTAATGGCTTCATTAGAACTGGAAAGAATAAAAGAAGAATTTCAGATTTTCAAAGCAATTTACATTCTTAACATTGATAACCGTGCTATTTTAACTGTTATTAACAGGAGATCTTCACTGGAAGCAAGTTTCTTTCAATATAAATTCAAATTTGCAGGTATTACTAGAAGAGATTTCATATATTCATTAAGAAATCATGGGCATGAGCTCCAATAATTTCTAAGTTTGATACAAGATCATAGCTGACCAGAAAATTTTACTAATTTTGGAAAACAAAAGTTAATATTGGACATAGTCAATGCAAAGAAATGAACGCAGTAGCAGCTTAAAAATTAAAAATAGAAGTAGAAACTAAGCATGGCTTTCTTCCTACAATCTCATCATATCAATCAATTATACATTGTTTCGTGTATAAGCATATTTTAACTATAATGTTCATGAATTTCAAGGCTCCAATCAGTCAATATTTTTCTAATAATGACTCCCACTTATATATCAAGTACGAGCTCAGATATGTCTAAAAATATTCTCATGGCATGTTTAATGCAAGTTCCTCAATGCTATTTGATGGAACATTTTTTGTAAAGATGGTGGCCCAAATAATCTCTCAGGTCAAGCGATGAGACTGGTTTTATCTGATCCTCCCTATATTCCCACAATGGTGGGAGCCTTCTGAGAAATCAGAAGTGGCACTGTGCAAATAGTGTAAATTTTGTAAAACTATTTAACTCCGAAAATCGTTTCACAGATCAAAGAGAATCATAACTATTGGTTGTGTCACTATCTCCATTTAATAGTTATTTGCACTAATACACAATGACAACAGGTTGTAGTCAAAATGAAAAGCAAACATATGGGAGGAACATTCACAAAAAAGAAGAAATGTAAGCAGTGTTTCATACATAGCTCCTACTTATTTTATGCTTGCCAGTTGCCACTCTCTGCTAACAATACTAAGGTATGTTATGTCCTAAATGGCAGATATAGTGACCGGCCTTTGCAATGATATCCCAGCATGGCCTGGAAGGGAGAGAGAAGACACCAATGAAAAAAGGGCATACTTTGGAATAAAAACAACGGACAGGACCATAGAATTTGAATGTGGAAGTAAAGGAGACAAACAGTTGTGGCTTGAGGGTATCCAGTACATGTTGAATTGCCGTGTCAAAGTAACATTATGAAAAAAATATATATTAGGATTGACATTGGGATTGCTGTATATATGCCTTTTTTTTTTTCTTTCCCTTTTCCTCTCACAGCGATTGGAGGTTACTTCTTTATAAAGGTGAAGAGTTGACAGTACTGCTCTAAGGTTTCGTTGACAAAATTATTGAGACTTGCGTGATTTCAGTGGAGATGTATGGAATCTAGAACCATGTTATTGTCACTCTAATTCCTTCAGAAAATCAACATTATCAACAAATACCTGCATGAAGCAATAAACAAGCCAAGTTATAAAGACAGCGGTTTAGAAGTGCACTTAAACATGATAGGAAGGATTCCATTAGTGCTTTATCCTACACAATAAGTCTTTCAAGGTGAGTACAGAACGATTAGTGGACAGGTTTGGATTCTAAAGCATATGAGTTCTAAAGCACAAACCTTTCTAGTTTAGTGCTGAACAAAAATCTTTAATCTATCGCAATTATACTATCTCCTTACGCATTACATATTCCACCAATTAATTCATTAACTATTCTGGTGCGAAGTATCTATCACTAATTTTGTAAATTTATTGATGACTAATCTCTGAGAAAGAACTTGATTGATCACTTGGAATCATCACTCCTCAACCACATTTTTCTAAGCTCCATTCCACTCTGTCATTAACTCATTGAAAGTTTTTTAAAGGAAAGATTTACCGAAAAGACACAACACAATTGAAACCTTAACTCACGTAAAGAATTAACATAAATTCAACCTAAAACTTTAAGACAATAAGTTTGAGTTTTCTTCTTTAGTACTCAACTTTCTCATTTTTTTTTCAATGTAGAACTTAGACTCACACTTAAATAACCTAATACTCATCAACTAAACATCTATGACTTCATTAGTGGGATGTAAGCTAAGTTTATTAGGGACAAGGTTAAAGTCTCAGAGAAAGTGATAAAACACATAAGAAAATGGATTAAAAGGTGATACCAATTTCCAGCCATCAGGGTCCAAACAAGCTACAATCTTGGTGTTGATACCAGGCAAGGGCCCAGGTTCACGGATAATCTTCCCCCCACATAATTTGATTGCTTCTGCAGCCTTATAGACATCATTTGTGCCTATTGCAATCTGTTTAAACACAAAATGTGTTGAATTCTTACAATGCATACAGCAAATATTCGTGAAAACCATACAAACGTCGTGAAATTCCTCTTGTAAACAGAAAGAACAGAATCTACCTGAGCGTAGCCATTTCCTTTGTCGTAATCAGTAACGCCATAGTTATATGTTAGTTCTAGAACAGTATTCTTATCTTCAGGACCATAGCCCAAAAAGGCTACAGTATACTGGAAAAGAAAACACAGCAGAGAATGATCAAAACAAGCATTTTACAATAACAACAATAAAAAAATAATAATTAACATATAATAGCAAAACATGAACTAAATTTCTGAAACTTCCAGGATTTTCGTTTGAATGGAAATCGTTAATGCCTACCCTTCCAAAATAGTAAACAGTTTTCCAAAGGGACAGACCTATGTTCATGTTTATGATTTAGGCAGTCTAATTGTCATATGGAATGCACAATTGTAGCTGTGTTTCAATTGAACGTGCATTGGAAAATGTGTTTTGAGTAAAAGCAAACAAAAACACTATATAGCCAGCACATCACACACTAAGATTTCTTAGGAAAACATTATAACATATATAGAAGAGATTTATATCAGGAACTCAAATAGCCACGCATCTGATAAATAGCCACACGTACAAGTTAAGTTACCTTGTCTTCAGGATTGTCCTTCTTGCGGAGAAGTTTCATTCCGACAGCCTTTGAAATCAAACAAAAACAAGGAAAAAAAGTTAAGTTACTAGTGATGAATGAACAACCTTCAGGATTAGAGTAGTAAAAACCACTCACTTTTTGGTAGAAGGCTATGGCATGATCGAGATCGCCTACTCGAAGCATCACTTGGCATAGAGGTTCAGATGTAGGTCTTCTCTCCAAAAGTTCAAACTTATAACCATCAGGATCTTCAATGAAAGCAATTACCGAACTGCCATCTCTAACAGGCCCTGGTTCCCTTGTAACCTTTCCTCCTTTTGCCTTTATTAGATCTACTCTCTTGTAAATCTACGAAGTTTCAGTAGAAAACTATAATAATCTTAATAGTCTCAGAACAAATCATAAAGCATAGATTAACACTGAGCACCAACAAATGAAGATTAAAAGTCACTCTTATCAGCCCCTTAGCTGTCAAATTCGTATAAGAATTTCATTCCGTGGCGATAACAAAAGCATTTAACAACACTCCTCGACTAAACACTAAATTAATCGAAGATAAAGGCAGAATGGCAACCAAAAAAATATAAACTACAAGGAACTTGAAAATTCAAGATAACAATTGGAGATAAGTTGGTTTTCCACATTCAAGGTAAACAAAACCCAGAATGGATTAATGAAAATTAAACCGATTCTGTGTTTTGCATTGCATATGCAGTGACAGTTGTAAACAATATTGCATCGTTATCTTTCACAAAAGGCTTACATCTTCAACTGCAACACCAAAATGACCAAAGCCACTTCCAATGTCATAGTTATCAACTCCATAATCTGTGATCGCCATGAAATAGTAAGCACGATGAGAAGCCATTTTGCTATGTGTTCAATCATACACAATAATCACACAGAAAAAGAGTGGCAATCGAATCTGAACTCACTGTAAGTAAGTTCAACTGTAAAATTAGAATCTTCGGGCCCATATCCAAGAAAAGCGTTAGAGTATCTATCTTCAGGTATATCACGTTTCCTCAAAAGCTTCATGCCAAGGCATTCAGTGTAGAACCTGCATCCCAGCAATGTAATCAAATTCCACACATTCACATTAAAGTATAAGTGAAGTATGATTCCCAAAATTCAAGTATAGCATACTTTATAGTCTTCTCCAAGTCCCCAACACGGTACACAACATGGAGAAATCTTCTGTTGTCATTCTTAACCCAATCAAACAAAAAATTATCTGGCTGGACTATATTTTCCGCAGCAGAAGCCTCTGCTACTTTTAACAAATCTGATCCTTTTGCACCAAACAGCTTACATTGTGGGAGAGCTGAATAACCAAATGATATAGCAGAGAACCAAGTTATAACTAATGATATAAAGAGTTTGTAAGTAAACGGAGAAGGAAGGTAGATGTATTTATGTATGTATGTACCAATAGCACCAGTGGTGACAAGGTGAAAGAGAGCAAGTCTTCGTGAAGTAGACGATGAAGTGGCAGATGATCTCAGCATTGAAGCAGCTGGTAACATTAAGGATGATGCCATTGCTCATCAAACAATGTTCCTCTTGTAAGCAAATCAGTGTCACACTCCACCCAACATCTCTGTCTATCTTCCTATCTATCTGTAAGAGTTTTAATATGCTATGTTCCTATTGGCTCTTGCTATATCCATTTTATTGGGCTATTATATATGGGCCGTTATAGATTGGAGGGAATTTCTATTTGCAGCTCATGTTTTTCTTCCCAACTCATAAATACTGAAATCCCTACTTTGTCCTTCTGTTTAAAGTTTTTCGAATTGTGAAATGTAGAAACCTTTCAACTGAAACTTACAAAAATATACTATTGCACATTCCAGAATAATAATTTGAAAATCAATTTTAACTTTCTAATTGATTAATCTAAAAGTTAATATTGGATCTTGAAGTACATAATCCGAAACTTCATTTTTTTTATATAAAAAAAATAACTTTAAAATTATATAATATGAAATAGTCGCTGCAATTTACAAACTTGCATAAGCTATTTCTGGAACCAATAGTATCTTCCTCTACCTCAATGGAGTGTTAAAAAAACTTTGTGCATATTTAAAATTTTTATTATACAATTCAAAATATATTATTGATTTTTGGTTACACAATCTTTAAACATATATTTTAAATTATGTAATACGAAACACATTTCATTTTTAAATTTTGAATTGTATAATTTCATATAAATTTCTAAATTAATATAAAATTTTTCCACTCTCAAATAATTTAGACCTTTTTTTTGTAATTATTGATATTAAAGAAAAGAAGTATTGGTATTGTTGACCTTCATCTGAGATCTGGCTTAGCTGGATGAACAATATCTCATTTATGAATAGTTAATAACATTCATTTATTTAATAAATTACAGGTAGATAGTGAATATACGAAGATTAATTGGCGAGATATGGTTTCTTAAGTTGAATCTAAAGTTATTTATAAAGTGTTTAAAGAAAATGGTGAAAGAGGTATGAGAAATAATAAACTGTGCATAAAATTCCATTGACCTTAGGTTGGTGTTATTAAAGAAAGGATTAGTTGCTTTCGAAGAAAAAGTGGCCATTGAAAATATAAAGTTGAAGTGGGTACAGTGAGCCATGCAGTGACAAGAGAAGAGAAAGTAGAGGCATGACACTACCGTCATCATGGCAGAATTACTACTTTTATTACTAAACTACACATTTAACAAATGCAACCTTAGCTAACGACAACCCTGTCGCACATGTCCAAAGGACACCCTAAACCAGCATGTGCAATCACAACGTTAGACCTAATTATTAATAATAAAAAAATTATATTTTGACATTTTATGTGAAATAAAAACTGATTGACAATATTATTTTGATAATATATATATATATAAGGTACATCAATGATTGGACTTGAATAATAGAAAATGTGATTAAAATATGGCGTTATTAATACAGTATAATGTTGCTGGTCAACGGGTGTAGTCTAACAGGGTTGCAGTAAAAAGCCTTTCTGGTTTCATATAAATAACATGGCAACGTGGTTTTTTGATTATCCGGGAGTGTGAAGATTGTTTGTGGAAGAAAGGAGTCATGGCGAAAATCGCTCTTGGAAGCACCAGAGAGGTCACTCAGCCAGATTGCATTCAAGCCCTCGTCGTTGAATTCATCGCCACCTTCCTTTTCGTCTTTGTTGGCGTTGCTTCTTCTATGCTCACTGGTATTTATATATGTATACTCCACTATTGTATATAACACAACGCAATAATCTTTCATACTTATATACCTATTTTTCCTTACTGTGTATCAGACAAGCTTGGTGGGGATGCACTGGTGGGGTTGTTTGTTGTGGCCGTGGCACATGCACTGGTGGTGGCCGTGATGATCTCCGCCGCACACATCTCCGGTGGACACCTGAACCCCGCCGTGACTATTGGTCTCCTTGCCGGCGGTCACATCACCGTGTTCCGCTCCATCCTCTATTGGATTGATCAGTTAGTCGCATCTGCGGCAGCTTCTTATCTCCTTTACTTCCTCTCTGGAGGACAGGTAATGAAGTTCAAGCTAATCAAATCTATATTTTTTATTTTTTATTTTATTTTTTTTTAACGGTTTCTTTGTTTTCAGACAACTCCGGTTCATACGCTGGCCGCCGGAATAGGGTACGGTCAAGGGGTAATTTGGGAGATTGTGTTGACCTTTTCTTTGCTGTTCACTGTCTACGCCACCATGGTAGATCCAAAGAAGGGACCACTTGCTGGGCTTGGCCCAACTCTAGTTGGGTTTGTGGTGGGGGCCAATATCCTCGCTGGTGGGGCTTACTCCGCCGCTTCTATGAACCCAGCGCGGTCTTTTGGGCCTGCCTTGGTTACTGGCAACTGGACCGATCATTGGGTTTACTGGGTTGGGCCTCTCGTTGGTGGTGGGCTTGCCGGTTTCATCTATGAAACTTTCTTCATTGATCGATCTCACGCTCCTCTTCCTCGTGATGAAGAATCCTAATGAGGAGGACTGTCAGCTTCGACTTTGCTTTCTTCATTCAGACTATTAAACAGTCTTTTTTTTTTTTTTGTATCTTTGTTTTAAAAGTTCTCTTTATGTGTTTTTTTTACAGTTCGCTTTATGTGTAATATATCTCCCAAAATAAGATCGCAATTTAGTTCACCCTGGATCTTGAATTTTACTTTAGACATATTTTTATGCTATTGCTAAAACAAATTATATAACTTATTGTTTGGTAAAAAGAGTGCTCTAAACCAGAAAAAAATAATATAATCTAATTCAAAATTAACAGTATTATGTAAAAAAAATCTAAGTGTATAAGCATTAGACGTGTCTTATCCAAGTGTCTAAGCATTAAACCTGTCTTATCCAAATGTCTAAGCGGACATGTCTTTCTATTTATAAATATAAAGTAATTACAAATTATTTATCGTTAAAATATATAGATAATATTTCTGTTTTCCGCTTTTCCTATATATTGAATATAAGAAGTTAAAGATAATACCACTAGGCTACAAAGATCATAAAATATAAACTTCTTTATCTTTTTCTAGTATCTCGCTTTTACGCATTAACAACACTCACTACAAATCTCTGTCTACTAACAAAGTTAGACAACATGTATGGACCATGGTCATTGGTATCTTGGCCCAATAACCAAGTTGGACCATATCCCATTAATTTGTTCAAACTATGGCAGATGGTATCTTAGACCAATAATTAGGTTAATATTTGAATGTTAGTCTTTATACAATCAATAAGGATTTAGATAATGAATTGGATCCTCTCTATTGAGTCGTCATACTCCTTCAGTGTTAATTTGATCCAACACTGGACAATACATTTATATTTTTAATTAATTTATATGAATTTCTTATAGTTTTGTTTATGTGTAACTTAACTTTAATTTATAGAATAAATTTGTTTATTTACTTACTTTTCTCTTCTAAATTTATGACGACTAAATTCTTCATCTTCTTAACTTTCGTGGTCATGACAAACACAATCAATAACGTTGATCCTCTTAATCGAAACTATGTCTTTAAACACTCATATTCTAGAAAATATAAATGCTATTCACTCAATTTTGAAGTATTTGGACTCGTCTGTAGTTCAAAATTTGGATTCAGACCTCTATGTCAACCTAATTGTACCCCTTCCAAAAAGTCTCGACATGCTTCTCAGAAGGGTCAGCTCAAGGCTCTATGAAGTACTCAGCACTTATCCCTATACCTAGAGAGGATGTGGTATATGAAGATATTAATACCTAGCTACTGACACTCCTACCACTAAAGGACTCTGACATACTAATAAAAAAGGACAAATAATTCACTTCAGGAAGAAATAAGCTTTTTTGGCGAGCACAAGCCACAACAAGTATAGTAGAATAACTGAGTCATGAATTGTGTCTCTCTTATTTCTATTTATAGCGAACTGGGGACGGTTCAACTTCTAAACCTATTGGGCCACACTCTTGTACCCTTTCGCAAACCATTATAACCTGAAAGTAAACTAATGCTTCGATTCACATGCCAACTTTACCACTAGTAGTCATATCCTAAGGGTTTTCATTTAAACTTTTTTGTCGCTAAGCTCCTTAAGGTTAGGGGGCTACATACTATACTCGTAAATGTAAGGTCAAAAATAACAATTTTTCTGTGCAAAAGCCTCTAAGTAAGGTCTGTAACCTTAAACACGATAGAATATTGAGTCCAATGGATCAGATATCATCACAACCTGGGTACCGGGTACTAGTGTATCCTATCCAAGAACACATAGATGGACAACCAAAGAACTAGGCTCACTTGACAAGTAATTGGGCCAGCGGGCTTTAAGGCTGGTAGAGCCACATAAGTTGTGTCTCATCTAGTTGAATTCGTGGTCAACGAGGTAAAAAACTATAAATAGAGAATTAATGGTAATATGAGACATTTTTGCATTAATTGAGATTTGACCAAAAAAGATTTGATCAATTATTGACTTGAGTGTTGAAGAATCTTTTGTAGAAATCCTCCCTCTTGTGGCTACATCTGGAGTATTGGAGGATGAGTGTCGAATAGTGAGGACGAAGATCGAGTAGTGAGAAAGACATGTGGAGGTGAGATCTTTGCAAAATATATTCAACCATGAAAGAACAATGATAATAAAGGATGAGTCTTACTCTATTGCTTTACTTTGACATGTTAAATTATTCAATATGGATCTCAACCACTTCTTTTTCTTCAATTGTTTATAGACACATTTTATTACTCGCTATTATAAAGTATGTCCGTGTGGTGACACCGACAATCACTTGAATACTTTGAATTTGTTAAATACTATTATGATCGATCAATGTCAATAAAAGAAATAAAATGATATTAAGATAATAATCTCCATTAACTTACATATATATGATTAAAAAACAATTGAATCTCAATTAAATTATTCAAAAGATAAAAATGCTTAATATAAAAAATTAAAAAACAATTAAATCTCAATTAAATTATTCAAAAGATAAAAATCCTTAATATAAATAAGAATCTCACATTGTAATTGTTCGTGTCACTCTAACATTTATTATAATATTACCATAAAGCAATTTAAAATATCAGTTAAATACTATGAGAGCCTAGGTTTTGTAAAAATATTATGCGAATTTTAAATAAAGTTTGTAAAAAATAAGTTTTCTACAAATTTTTAATTTATTAAATATATTTTGCATGGTTTGATAATACAATTTTGCTCATTCTTATATCTTAACATATATATATATATATATATATATATATATATATATATATATATATATATATATATATATATATATATATATATATATATATTACATTCTTAATTTAGATACCAGATCTAAATTTTTTTTCTTTATAAACCAAATTAAGAGTGTGTTCTATCCATATAAAGACCGTAAAAAATGTTTAGAAATTAAATTAAGAATATATATTTGCAATTTTGAGGTAACGTAGATGAGATTTAATCAGATAAATTTTACATGTATATTGAACGATTTAATGATAATGACCTATATAAATGAATTTGATATTTGATACAGTTTAAAAGGTAAAATATATTTTAATCTGAAATAATAAATGAATTATTTGGAAATTTAAAATATTAAAAAATATCGTCCGAGTGATTGTTGCGCACGCGTCCGACGTACCCACTCTCCGCACTACAAGTAGTGGTTGGTTTAGACATTACCCTCATTTATTATATTTTAATAAAAAAATAAAGAATAATATATTAAATGAGTGTAAAATAATGCTAAAGTGATTTTTTCCTTCTTTTATACATACAATATACAATGTGTATTATAAACTATACACTTTTGAAGCAATTATGGGTATATTTCAAATTCTTAACTAAAATTATTAATTAAACTAAATAATCGATTTGTATATTTAGCTACACGTGGCATTTTAATAGTGTTTAATTTTTTAATATATGTAATTTCTAAGATGTATAAAGGTTTTTTTTTTCTTTTTATCTTCTAGGTTTTAATAACATTTGTTTTCTTAATTACTATCGTTTTTGATAATTTCATCACTTATTTATTTTTTTCAAACTTTAACTTTTTAATTTTCATATTCTGATATGCTACTTTTAAAGAGAATAAAAACGTGCAAAAAGAAGAAGCAAAAAAATAAAAATAAAATGACGTTTCTTTATGAATTTTCACAAAAGTATGTCATTTTAATGTGTATCTTTTTTGTGAATTAAAAACTTTGATAATATTATTCATGTATTATATTTTTACTTCAATAAAGTATTTTTCTAATGTTTACTTGAAAGATAACTTTGTTCTTAGATAAATATTTTATTTTCCTTTATTTAGCTTTCGTCGCGAAGATAATTCCTTTTTTTTTTTCATTTTTTAGGTAAAATATTTGAGTATAATTTATTTTTCTTGTTAAAAGTTTTTCCCCCTAATTTTATGATCAATTTTTAGTTTAAAAATTAAAAAAATGATTAGTCAATAATTAAATAATATTATTAATTTTCTCTTACATTATTGATTTGATTATAATTAATCGATGAAGTAAAATATTTTTATGAGCACACATGCTATCTAAGATAAACATCATACATAAAATTTGCCAAATGTTTACTTCTTTTTTTGTTTCAACACTATGTGGTTATTATCCGCACTCATTCAGATTTTGACAGGAATTGTGGCATATCGATCAGAAACGGTATGGGTATGCGTACGTTACAGAAGTGAAGGTTCTGTCACGAAGAGAACCATTAATGGCAAGTCTGCACTGCACTGCATTCTTCATTACCTCACCAAGGATGAGCGTTGGTATGTAAGTGTTCATAAATCATCAAAAGTACACAAAAACAGACACTACTAGTATACTCTACACATGCATGTTGTATATCTAAGTGTAAGAGGAAGAAGATGATTGTGGTTATTCTTATTGATTAATGATGATTATTAGTAACTAATTAATTACATTAATCCTACTGGAAATAGCTACCTTGAAGCTTCTTCTCCACCCAAGAAGGCGACAGAACGGGGCTCATATCGTAGTCCCTGATCTTCACCCTTGGGGCTTCACACTGCTCACTGTAGTCCATGCACATTTTTTCATCTGGCAAAACTTTAATCCTCCAAACTTTGAATGTTTGATCCAAACTAGCACTGTACACCAAGAACCCCATCACAACCTTTTCCATCTCCAGGCATGCAGCCAAGCATCTCACTGGTCCTCTGTGTCCATCCAAAACCGTCAAACACTCATGGTAGCAACTCCCTTCCTCTCTCCTCCATACCCTAATGGTGGTGTCCTCTGAACCACTGAATATCATGTTCCCTACCGTAGCTAAACAAAGAACCGCAAATCGGTGACCCTGTAAGAACCCTCCATGGTTGAACCTGTAGCACAGCCGTTCCTTCTCCCAGAAGTTTATCATCCCATCGGAGGACCCCGAATAGAGGAAGCAGTGATTGAACGAGCAGCTCAACGCGAGAGCGTTGACCGGGGAGGGTTGGAATTTGAGAGTCATGGTGAGAGTGTGCGAGTCTTCAGTGTACACCCTTCTCCATATCTTCACCGACCCGTCGGAGGATCCGGTGAAAAGACAACCATCGTCTTGGTTCACCAATATGGCGTTCACGTTATCCTCGTGTGCGCCGAACGAGTCGACGCATTTTCTGTCGGAAACACGCCACGCCTTCACTGTTCTGTCGTGGGAGCCGGTGTAAAGGAGGCCCTCGGAGTGGTAATAGGCCATGCAAGAGACGGAATCTTTGTGCTTGGGCGTGTTCTTCCCTCTCGAGGGGAACATGAGGATCGAGCTCTTTCTAGGGAGAGTGCCCAGTTTCTTGGACTTGAAGCTATCTGAAACGGTGAAGGTCCATATCCTTATCTTGTGGTCCTTGTGCGTGGAGAAAAGCATGTTGCTATAAGCGAGAATGGCTCTCACCTCACCGGAGCTGGCTTTGAGATACCCTCTGTCCATGCAATCTGGCTGCTTCCAGACTCGGATTCTGCTGCTGTTGGAGCCGGTGAATACCAAACCCTTTGAAGCGGCGATTGCGTAGATGTTACCTTCGTGGCGGTGGAGCGAAGCGATGCAATGGTAAAGCAAAGAAGATGAAGGGGTTGGGAGAGGGGAAAGTGTCCATGGTGAATCCGGCATGATAGGGAACATGCCGTCGGAGCTTGAAGGCCTTGGGGAACTGAACTGAAGGTCTTGTTCACTTATCTCTCTGTGGGTTTGAAGATGAAGGTGAAGAGGGGATTGTGGGGGTTCTGACTTTTCGGTGTCCATTAGGCTGAGGAGGGTGTCCTTGCCATGAAAATCCATGGCGTGATGAGATGAATATGTGCTTAGAATTAAAGAAACAAAAGTGGTAGCTATAGTAGTAATTGGGACTTTACAAATTATCCCTCACAGTTGAGCTATAACAAACGTAATAAGGGTTTGGACGATGGGTGGAGTGTATTTATTATGGTATAAATGTTTCTCAACTGTTCTCTTATTGTCGTGCTCTCTTCTGCATCATTCCAATATGCGACCCCTCTTTGCTTTGCTTTTTCCTTTTCTTTTCCATGCCACTGCAGGAATAAGAATAAGGAACAGGTTATTCAGTAATTGTCACATTTACATTTAAGATAGAATTTGTTAAAACCGGTTTATATTCAAATTGTTAAGTGTTTAGACATTTTCTGCGTTATTATGAACAGGAAGCTCTGAATCAATTGATTATCCAAATTTTTGAATTTGATGGCATGGTTGGACATTCCTGCTGGCCATCATGAACTGGTTTGTCGTTTGTTCTAGAGAGGGAGCAGAAGGTGGAGATATGAATGGGGTAGCTATCATCATTGTCATGAAGCTCATCATAGGAACCTTCTCCTTTCTACTGGTATGGGTGGCGAAATTTTAATGTTTACTATTGAATCCAGTGTAGTTATTACTTAACAGATTGAACTTAACTTCTTGTCACACGTCAATGTAGAAATCATTGCTACATCTTCAATATTACCTTATGGTGTTGGACTATAAATGTCACACGAAAATTTAAGTCCATTATGAATTGTTTGAAATGCTATTCTTGCATATACAAATTTATAATGCTTTGTTCACCGTTCAGCTCTTTATTTTTGTTTATCATCTTTGCTTATAGTAGTCTGTTGTTTCTTTGTATCTTTTTAATTATGAAAATGTGATTGCAGTGTTTAGTTATGCTCCTACCACAGTGAAAGAAAGAAGAGAGTGCAGCTGAGAATGAAAATGGTGTCAGAGTTGGTTGGTCGAGTTGCAACCACTGTTATAGCATCAACAGTTGACGGCATTTGATGCGGTGGATAAGAGTATACATCAAATAATCTACATTTTCATCAATGCTTCATCCTAGACAAACTAGTGAATTTCGTAAAAACACTACTATAAAAATTGTATTAATCATGATGTTTAAAATATGTACTTAAAGTCGATAAATTGAAATTATCAACTCTTTGGTTAAAGTTTTATCACTAAAATATATTTATTGATAAATTTTATTAGTAACAATTTTATATTATCTATAAATTTTATCTAATATATATTTTATCAAAGAAATTTTTTATTTATAATTCAAATTCAAATTTGTTGACATAATCATTTTCATCTATAAATTCTACTTTATTGAAGAATTTATTTGTCAGTAATTAAAAGATTATTGTAGCAAAAAAAACTATAGTGCAAAAAGAAAACTTAAAAAGTATGTATAAACATTAAAACTGAGTATTTTTCTTTAAAATTAGGAGAATTGAATTTTAAAAATTGTACAATGAAACAGCTAAAAATGTAATTTAAATGAATTTATGTTGATGATTTTCCATGGTAATATGTGCATAAATTAAGTACAGAGTACGAAAGTTTGGGTACAAATGAATAAGGAATCAATTGAGTGTGTGCTTGATTGGTTTAGTTATGAGTTGGGGAATAGAAAGAGAAAAATTACAGAAGTTGGCCAGGCTGTTTGTACTTTGGGTTACAGTTTCATTAAAAATATGTACTATTTGTAATTTCCTTCCTTGAAAAACCACTGTAGCCAGGACCTCCAAGTTTCAAGGTTCGCAAATTATCTAATTGTATGCCATAATCATGATTAAGGATGTATTCAAACTTATTTTAGCACTTTTTTGCATAAAGATATAATGAATTTTAAGGATATCAAAACGGGCAGGTTAAAAAAATTTGAAATTAAATCGATAAAGATAAGAAGAAGAGATATTTCAGCGTTAAAAGAGAGGAAGAAAATGAATTCCTTTCACAATTTTATTACTTTTATTTAAATTAATACAAATTTTGATTTTTTTAAGTATTATTTAAATTTAATCATTAATTAATATAATTACACGCGTTTGATTTTTATTATTATGTGTATTTTTTTTAAAATAATTATTGAAGAAACATTAAAAATGTTAAATTTATAAAGAAAAAGAAGGTAAAACAAAGTAATAATTAGGAACCCCACATATCACCTGCGTGGTCACAGATCATCCACAGTTATTTTATATAACAAAGGTGAGAAACAAAATTTCAAGCAGTTATTTTATAAACCAATAACATGTTTGAAGTGTGTAATACTTATGTTATCTATATTTCAGCAGTTATTCATTATTTAAAATGATTATGTAATTTTAGTTTTATTTTAGCAACGTACTTTTACATTTTTTATTATATGATATCTTAAAAGTCATAATGAACCAATGCAAATCTTATTTTATAAATTGGTTTTGTAAGATTGAATTAGACTTAAAAATTATTTTCTAATATAGTATCAGAATTATGATTAAAATTTATTTTAATGATATTTCTTGTTTCTTATTTTAGATTATTGATATAAAGTGTTTATTTATAGTAAGTTTCATTTTTCAATTTTTTTTTCATTATTCACGCTATTGTTGATCGAGAATATTTATAAAGATATGTTTATATTTAATATTTAAGTTAGTTTAATATTTAAATAATTTAGTTGTTAATATTGTAATAAATGAATTACAAAAGTTTTATATTTTGACTTATATTTATATATTTATTTATGAGTTTTTTTTTCATCTAATCACGATTCAATTTTATTAAATTTGATTATTAATTTATTTAATTTAATCAAATTAAAGTTAATTGGATTTTATTAGCACGAATGAGTTTTATTCCACCATCAACAATCGGTTTGAAATGATTTAATCAGTACCAATCAACATATATATAATACATATATTACTTATTTATTAATGTAGTAACTCAAATGATTTGATAAAACAAGTTAATTTTCATAATAAGAGTGATATGTTCATTACTCTATTTAAAAAATTCTTTTACTTATAATCTTTATATTTATATTTTTGGTTAAATATTTGATCATATAGTCACATACTAATAATGAATCAAAATTATTAAATTTAAAAAATGTGATAAATAAAATGTTGAGAAAAAGTTTCAAAACTGAAAGATATATTATGGAAGTAGGTTGCAATAATCCAAGTAGTTTTATAATAAAAGAAAAGTTAAGTAAACTTCGTAGTTTAACTCAATGATTCACTTAGATGAATGAAAGTTAGTTCGTACTTTACATAAGTATTATTTTCTTAATGAAATTCGTGATCTTTATTACTTTACATGAAAGAAAAATTATCATAAAAACCTGACTTAGTTTTATAATAATAACAAGAATCATATAAAATACACTTTAATTACATGTCTTTAGTTTTATTGTATTAATAAATGAATAATAATATTATCGATATGCTAATTGTTTATATTTATTGATAATTAATAACAATAATAATAATTTATTTGACTTAATTATACATTTCATCTTCGTATTTGTTCAGTTCATTCAATTTCATTTTTTTTAATTTAATATTTTTTATTTTTAAAATAGTTCATTTTGATTTTTTTGTTAAGTTAAATTTAATGTTGTGTTTGTATATGTCATGAGTTAATTTATGAAATTTTTAATTTTTTAAAATACTTTTAACAGTGACATGTGCAATTGTCATTATCAAATTACATAATCTTAACCTGAAATGTGATGATTTATATATTTATTTTAAAAAAAATAAAAATTAAAAATAAAAAATTGAAAATTTCAAAAATTGACATATAACATGTACAAATTCAATATTAATGTCAATTTAACGAAAAATACTAAAATGAATCATTTAAAAAAAATAAAAAGACTAAATTAAATATAAAAAAAAGACAAAATTGGACCTATAAACCAAATACAAGAACGAAATTGAACCAATCGAACAAATACAAGAACCAAATATATAATTAAGCCTAATTATCATTATAAAACTGAAATCGTTACACAAAGTATGATATTATTTAAATTTTCTAATGTAAACATAGATGTTAGTTTGATTACAAGACCAGTAGATAATAGGTATAATATAGTGGTTTGGTCATTTTTGTAATAGTAGACACCAGAACAAATAAATATGTTATATATAGATTGATGTACCTTATAGGATTGGATTAACTTACCTATAATCGCCAACAAATGCACGAGCACACTCATCACGACTCAAGGAAATTGAGGAACGTGAATAGGGATGGCAGAAAAATATGTACCCGCGGGTAAAATTCGCTACGGGTATTTAATACTCACGGGTAGTGGGTATTTTAATACTCGCTTGTTAATGGGTCGGGTTTGGGTATCACCCTATCCGTACCCGCGGGTATCCGTTACCTGTTTAAAAAACAAAATTCCAATTTTACCCCTAACTATTTTATGAAATTAAAAAATATATTAAAATATATGTTTTTAATTTTGCCTCACGGTGGTATGCAGAGGAAGTGAAGTAAAGGTCCCTTTTTCTTCTTTCTTCTCTCTCACACTTCCTTCCCTTCTTCTTTCTTCTTCTCTCTTCTCTCTCAAACTTGCTTTCCCTTCTTCTTTCCACACCTACCAATAACAAGAATCACACGCCGCAAAGACCTCACGGTACTGCTATCATTGTTTGCAGCTTCTTCTTTTACCATTCATGGCTCTGCCCGTGGCCAACGGTGAAGCCAGCCAGTAGTAAGTGATCCTGACGGTGAAGCCAGCCAGTAGCAGCATGATAATCCCGTTTGTAGAGCTTGAGAGGCTGAACCACATCAGGAGCGATGACGAGAGGCAGATCTGAGATTTTTTGGTGCACATCTGAGATCCTTTAGTGCAGATATGAGATCCTTAAGTGCAAATCTAAGATGTTTTGATGTAGATTTGAAATAATTTGGTGTAGATCTGAGTTTGAAGTGAAGATCTAGGGTTTATAAGTTTTGAAAAAGAAAGAAAAATAGAGTTTGGGTCAGAATTTGGGTTTGGATAACAATACAGACACTATTAACGGGTATCCAACAGATATCCGTGGGTTGAAAAAAATCTGGGTTTTTTTTTTTATGTGGGTACCCGGCAGGTAGCGGGACGGGTGAAGGGTACACTTTTGTACATGCGGGTCGGGTTCGGGTATCATACTATCCGGCCCAAACCCAACCCGTTGCCATCCCTAAACGTGAACCTTAAACTTGTGTTTGAACAAGAAATTTTAATAATTACAAGAAATTGAAAAACATGGTATTTAAATTACTTACAATTAATTTCTATTTTAAGACAAAATTATCATTTAAAAATATTTGGCTCGACTTTTGCATCAGGCTTATTCGACTCAACCCTCTATATGTGTTGACTCGTCTCAAACTTCAGTCCAAGCCAACTCGTTTAGACCCTTAGCCATGGTCGACTTTGCTCGTCTTTGTCTCAAGTCGAATTGGCTCGACCCTCAATGTTGAAGGTTGAGCTAAGTCAATTCGAGTTAAAGGGATGGAATGTCAAGTCGAATCAATTAGGACATAAGGTGTAGTCGAGTCAGTCTTGACCAAGCGTCGAGATTAGTCGATCCTAATCAAAGGTCGAGATTAGTTGGCCCAAGCTAGAGGTTGAGATTAGTCAGCCCTAGCCAAAGGTTGAAAAGAATCAACCTTAATCGAAGGTCGAGACAACTTGGTATTGTCTGAAGATCAAGACAAGTCGACCGTCAAGATAAGTTAAATTGGGACGAAGGTTGAGAAGAGTCAGCATTGATTGAAGGTCAAGCTGAGTAAGTCTGATTTAAAGGTCGAGCCTCAAATTGAGCAAAATCGACTTGGGCAAAAGGTATAGACAAGTCACCCAACTAAAGGTTAAGATAAGTGAACCCTAAACAAAGTTCGAGACAAGTTGATTCTGACTAAAGGTAGAGATGAGTCAACTCAGGTTGAAGGTCGAGACGAGTTAATTGAAGTCGAAGGTTGAGACAAGTCAATCCTAGTCAAAGTTCAAAATGAGTCAACACGGTCGAAGGTCGAGTCGAGTATGCTAAAGCCAAAAGTCGAGATGAATTAGCTTGGGTTGGAGGTTGAGACAAGTTAACCTTGGTCAAAAGTCAAGGTAAGTCGAGACAAGTCAACCCTAATTGAAGTTTGAGATGATTTGGCATAAGTCGAAGGTCAATTCAAGTAGGCCAAAACTGAAGGTCGAGTGATAAGTGTCCAATATGAATTACTTTTGAGACAAATTTGATAAGTTTATTTTGCAATTTCCAACACCAATAGAGAGCCAAAGTGAAAAAATAAAGAAAATGAATTAATTTCAATAAATTTTGGATGAAATTGTGATTGGTGCGGTTGAGCAACTGAATTGAGGCTAAGTCACAAAATCAAACCCTTTGGAGGAGGAAACCTCAAGCACCAAACCCGGGGTTAAGCCTTTAAGACTCATTCTCAAAGAAGTCATCTTAGGAGCTGAAACACTAGAGCATAAGACTAAGCCATAAAAGAAAACCCAACTAGGAAGGAAACATCTACAGCTGAAGCCACAAATGCACTGTTGAGCACTCTCTTGACAATATACTAAAATAGAGTTGTACCCATGTTTTTAGAGAACATTTTGTGTCTTCTTAGAGACTTTTTAGAAGGCTTTTGTAAACACTTTTCTCTACACTTAGTGAATAATTTTAGAGAGCATAAGAAAGCATAATTATTTAAAACATTGTATTGTTTGTGTTCATTATGAGTAGATAAGTCTCTCTTGTGTTGAAACAAGGATATAACTCTTTGGAACTCTCTTATATTGGTACTATTTTATTATTAAAAGTACGCCTTTATTAAATGTTTGTTAATTAGTTTATGCTTGTTGTTGTTGAATTGATCACTTATCTTATTTCACTAGCTTGGGATTGAGTGGAAAATGGTTTCAAGTTGTGGTTCAACTAATTCTCTTTCTGCTTTTAGATGCTAGGAATAGGTCTAAGGCTCTAGTTGGTTATAGAGTCTTGATCTTAATGCAAGTAATTCATTTAACCAGTTACTGAGGAACCATACTGAAGTTTGATTATCTTTGGCACTAGGTGTTACATTTAGGAATGGACCTAGCATTAAAGAGAACTCCTAAGACATGAATAATTACATCTTTGTAATAAGGATTGAATCAATGTAAGAGATAGACAAAGTAGTGAAATCTAACTTCAACACATCTTTGTTATATTGAAGTTAACATTTTACTTAAAACTCTTTTAGTACGTCTTTATTGCCTTAAATCAACACTTTTTATACATTAAATTTGTTTTCATACTTCTTGTAGATCCCAAACACCATTTCATTCAAATCAAATAAGTTTGAACATTGTGTATTTCTACCAAATTTTTGTGGATAAGATATTTGTTGTACTATAAACTACCAAATATATTTACTAAATAAATTGATTCCATTGGAGCATTAACATCGAGTAGAGTAGGTTTAGGCTAAAAGTAGAGTCAAGTCACTCAGGGCGAAGATCAAACTTTGTCGGCCAGAATCGAAAGATCGAGTTGAGTCGACCAAATAAAAGGTCAAGATGAATCACTTTTGACAATAGATAAAGACGAGTCAATTTTGGTCAAAGGTCGAATCAAGTCTGTACATGCTCATAATTGAACTGAGTCGTCTCGAAGTCGGCTTAGACAAAATGTAAAAAATGTTTGACCTGAATTAAAAATGAATTTTTTCATTGTGATCAATGAAAAATTTCACAACTTGTAAAATTTCAATTTCTCACATTTTAGTAAATTTCAAATTTTGTTATTTTAATTATTTAAAATACTTAAAATTTCTCAATTTCAATTTTCTTTTTATTTTCTCGTTCAAATTAGTTTACTTCAAAAAAAATTTAAATTTTCCATACAAATGAATTACTTCTCAATTTCTCTCATCCAATATAACATTTTAAAAAATAGGAAAAACACTTTTGTTGAATCCTCATTTAAAGCTGTATAATAAGGCAGCAAGCACTCTTTGAGGGACAAACTATTGAAGGGTGAATAGATTGGACAAAAATAAAGAGCAGAGGATTTAGACATAAAAGAGAAAGCGAATAGTGATTGTTAGCTTGAGTGTTTCTGACGACAGGCATATAACCTTCACTAAAACAAAATTCAAGCACAGTTTCTTCTTGGAATTCCAGTTCAGCTACTGGAAGACGAAAAAGGTGAAGCCGATGGCTAGCGGAGGAGACGCTAACGGAGCAAGCGTCGAACAGAAGAGCTGCAAAGAAAGCAGGTGGACTGCTTCGAACGGAGCAGGCGTTCATTAGATTTTCTTTAAAACATAAATAACAAATGGAATTAAAATAAATAATAAAACCGGTTGTTTAATTTTTAGTGACATAAAATAATCATTATTCTTTTTCTCACACAAATTTCATCACCAAAAATCAATTAGGCCGACAATTGTGTTCGGTGTAGCAACATCAAACATTTGAGGCTAGAGTTTTCGGTTCTAATTCTCCCGGATTCCTTTCTTGTTTTGCAATCCATTGGATAGTTCTTCGTGCAATTGGCAACCAAACACTTTCTCCGATCCTATTCTCCTTCCCCATTTCTGCAAACCTCGGAACATTGGCAATCTCAGACATGCACCTCTTCTCACCATGATTCACTTCCGTAAACCACTTTTCTTCCTCCTTAAAACGCCAAGTTCCGTGAACCTTTCCGCTGTCTTCGGTGGATTCCGAAGAACTGGAACATAATCTCCTGCTGCTAACATCATTAAGCATCTCGCTGTTCAACGACAACAGGTCCGAAGAGTTAAGATCACTCCACCTGCTCCTCGTGAAAACGTCAGAGATAACTATTTTAAGGTTTGTCACACGAACATCTGTGTCCCACTTTGTGGCACCACCACCGCCACTTCCATCACCGATAAACAGTTCTTGTTTCTTGCAGTTCCCCGCGTCATTAAAGCCTCTTCTCGATGACCCTCTATGAGAAGGCTCTCTCTGAAGGAAGATTTCAAGGTTTAGATCCTCCGTGAGATTGGAAGGAACTCGGAGGAACCTTGAGCTTAGGGAGTAGTTGAGGTTCTTTATGTCTCCTGCTTCAACCCTGCGTCTACAGAGAGGGCATGTGGAGTGGCTTTCAAACCACTTGTCAATGCAATTCATGTGGAAAGCGTGCTTGCACTTCGGAAGCAGTCTTAAAGTCTCTGAGTCCTCGAATTTGGAGAGACAAACAGTGCATTCTAGGCCATCTTTGAACCCCTTCAGGGATGAAAACGTGAAGAAAGGGAGGGTTTTTACCACTTCTTTGTCAATACCAGAAACTCTTGAACTTGATCGAGATCGGCCCTGATAGTTTTGGAGATTTGAGTTTCGGGTAAGAAGTTGGCGACCGTTGACTCGACAGAACTTGACATATAAAAGTAAGATAGTTGTGATGGCAAACATGGTGGCGAGCACTGCTATCACGATCCCCTTGCTTGGATGAACGATTTGAGGGGGTTGTGGCAGGTTCTGTTCTTCCTCTTCCCTGTCTTGAGATTGAACATTGAAGGGGAGAGAAAGAACCATGGTGAACATTATTAGCAAATGCTTCTTAAAGGGATTGAACTTGAGGGTGTTAGACATCTTCTGAAGTGGAGATGTTACCATTTTGGTTTTTTTGTTCCTAAATAAACATTTGTGAGATGAAATCAGAAATGGCTGCTTCAATTTTGTCTTATTTTACTATAACAGACCCTACCCTGCATGCTTTTTATTGTTTGTTGTTTTTTGCGGTGCTTGTCTTGGACAATTAATTAGAATATCTTCTGGTTGATGAAGACAAAAACATGCATCAGCTTGGAGCCCTCTCTGTGACTGAAAAACGTGTTCATGATTGACATATTATACAATCGCTATATGCTATTTGCTTATAATGCTTCGTTTCTGTTAAGCATTACCTCAATTGATACTAGTTGAATCTGTATATTGTTTATTTATTTTTTATTATTGAAACTTTGTTTATTCGAGAAAATAAGGGATTTAAATTAAAAGAGAGTTAGTTAGAATGTTAAACACTAGTACAAAAACAGGATTTTGACCTATTATGACGTACTTCTTTTTACCTTTCTTAGTATCATAATTAACCTATTATAACATTCATTATCATATACGTCATAAAAGTTTGTTTTTTCAGAAAAAAAAATCATTTACCCCATTTTACAACAATTTTTTTTTACACAAGATTTATGACAATTATTTAATCATTTACCAAAGCAATATCACAAGAAGTTTTAGAGCACCTTGTAATTGTAGGTTTTTTATTCAACAACTTTTTCCCCAATTGAAAAACTTTAATTCTTTAATGATTCCCTTTAAAGAAACACTATTTGAGATTCTTCATTGTCATCCAATTATCAATTCTTTTATTTTGTGGGTTATTCTCAATCATTATGATTTATTCTAAATCTAATCCTTCTTTTCTAATAGTCCAATTATTGGTAGAAATCCAATATATTAATTCTTAGAGGCAGCTTTTAAAATTATTAATTAAAGCTAGAGAAAAGCAATCAATTTAAAAGAAATTATAAACTTTAATTAACGAGAGTATAAACTATACAAGTCGATGTTATGATTATTTTTCTCCTAACTAAAAATTTAGCTACACATGTTAAAAGAGATAAAAATTACTAGGGATAAGAAGAAGATAGGAAGAGACCATGCAGACATATCGGTTGGAAACATGAGTGGTTTCTATACGATCCTTCAATTCCAATAAAAACTCAAAATATTTGTATCTATAATGACTTGTGCTATGACTACATAAATAATTAATTAAAATAACTTGTGTGATAATTTTATAAATAAATTACAATAACTTGTGCGATAATTATATAAATAAAATACTTTTTCTAAATTATGAAGATCAAAACAATAAGATAACTAAATACGTATCAATTGCATGAATAATTAAAAATTGAACGAATTAAATCATTGGAGTTTAACTAAACTCCCTAACATTCAATAGTTATTTATTTTTATTCAATTAAAATTATGTTATTCTACTGTTATGAAATTATTTAAATCTTAATCTATTATAAATTAGTGTAACTAAGGAATTTATATTATTAAAAAATTTAATGATGACCAATTCTTTTAATTGTCTTTTGTCGTATCTATAATTTAGAAGAATTTTTTATTTATAACATAACTAATAAAATCATACAATTAATCTAATTTTTATCTAGAACAACACAAATATATCAACCTTTAATCATAAAAAAACAATAATATATTTATTAATTAAATTAAAAAATAATACGATAATTAATAAGGATTAAGACCAATGATCGTGTTTCCCATTATGAAAATTGTTTGCATTTTGAGCAAATAAACTCTAATTTTTAATTTCTCCATAATGTGTTGGCACTGTAATCTATAGATATAAAACTGTGGGTCGACCACAGGAAAGACACCATTCAGAATACCCATGGAAACTCATTTTATAAGCCTTGGATACTTTCTAAATTTAATGATTATACAAAATGGGTAAGAATTGACATGTAAGTAACATTATGAATTCTTTATCTTTTAATTAAGTTTGAATAAAATTTATATAATGTTGCTTATATATTCTTTTTCTTAGATTTATGTTATTTATCTCTTTTTTTAGTCTGGATAGAATTGATATATATTTTGTTATTACATGAAAAAATATTTTTTGGCAAAAATTTAAATACGACAAGTCTTGAATCTTATAATTATATAAGAACATAATAAAACAATCCCATTTCTAAAACACCTTTCAAAGATTTTAGAATTCTTAATGGTTGGCCGCAGAGTGTTCTTGGGTTTGAAAAGAGACATGGCTAATTTTTTTTTAATAGAATAACCTATATGAAGTCTTGTGTTGGTCAAATACAACACTCAAACAATCAGAATTCATCATATATATATATATATATATATATATATATATATATATATATATATATATATATATATATATATATATATATATATATATATATATATATATATATATATATATATATAATATCAAAACAAGAAAAACTGCTAATTACTAAAGAAAAAAAAAAGAAATGAAAAAATTATTTGACACAAATTCATTTGGTATTTATTTCACATTACTTTATTTATTTTTATTTTTTTAAATAATGATAAAAGTGACACATATTTACATTCATTAATTAACATACATTGTATAAATAAAATGATTATAAAAGAGAATGAATTTTTGTACTTTAAAAAAAATAAAAGATTTATACGTATTAAAATATCATTTCTATTTTTAAAAATATAAAAAATTATTTTTTTATGATTATTTTATTTTTATAATAGGTAAACGTGTATCATAAAAAAAAATCAATTTAAAGCCTAATCATGTTTTATTTTAAATGGTAGCCAAGTAGATAATAACACATAAATAAAACAAAAATTAGTGACTAGAGTTACTAATTAACACGATAAACACAACTCCACAGCTAAAATGAGATTGGCATGAAAGCTCCGTGAAATCCATATGGAACTCTGCAAGGTATTGTAATTTTGGCAACTGCCTCTCCTGAAAACTTCTTCGTGTCAACTATATGAACCTAGAAAAAATTAAATAATAATAAAAATTAAGCAGCTAATTTGAGTTAAGTAGGATCATTAGATGAATTAATTATAATTGTCTTGCCACTATTTATATAATTGACCTACTTGAGAAATGCCATTATCTTCATTGTAAACAAAAGTGATTATCCAACCATCATCTTCTTCAACGCCACCTTCCTTAGGGACAAACGCAGATCCAGTGCAAAATACATCTTTTTCAAACCTATGATATTCCACCCTTATAAGCTCTTCTTGTCGTGCCTCTCCCTGATCACACATTTCAATTTGAATAATTTTAAGAAAACAAACAAGTATAATGAAAGATAATAATTCTTCATTTGAAGCCATCTTTTACCACAGGGAATTCTGAACATGGTTCTTCAAAGTATAGCTTTGCTAAAGCTCCGTATTTGGGAATATCTAAACGGTCAAACATGAAACATATTATGAATAGGTTCATGGTAATAAGGGCTGTTGAAATGGTTAAATAGTTAAAGAAAAGTGAAGCTTTTTTTGAATAATTATTACCTGCAGCAAAACTTTCAGTGGGATCAACCACTTGGGTGTATGCGTATCTGTTCTTAATTCCTGTAAAACTTGCATTGATCATTGGAAAATCCATATATTGTTCTGGTCCAGTGAGATATTTTTCCTTAACCTCTCCACTTTTCATGTTTAATCTCCATTCGTAACATCGAGAGAATAACTTAGATTCCTTCAAACCATCTTCAGGTCCTGGAATTATTGAATCTAGTGCTCTACAACCCCACAACACAACCTGCTATACAAAGTAGAAAAAGTCTCAACAATGCAGCCAATTGCTTACTTCTTCGAGTATCTCCGAAGAAGTTCTTGGTAATAAGATTCAAATTTGTGGATAAGTTACGACCTCATGACCATCCTCAAAGGAATTGATGAGATGAAATGTGATATTAGGTTCCACCTCAAACCACTTTATTGAGTTAGCATCACCATAGAGCGGCATTATCCCAATCCTGGCATATTTCTCCTTGTCGAATTTGATTAATCTACATGCAATAACATGGAAATAATAAACCAACAAAGATTCTGTGTTGTCTTATCATCGTAGTCAATATATGAGCACTGGATACTCACTGGCCTCTTCTAAGTAGTCTGTTTGAATCAACTATCAGTGGAAAATCCAATATCGCTATATACCTGCTAACCAAAAACATGAATCAATGCATTAATGAATGTAATGAATGTTTGCATTGATCTCATTATTTGTTTGTAATGAATGTTATATACCTGCTTGTGATACCTATGTCATGGCATAAACTGCTTCTGTCTAGTTTTATATCTGCTTTGTGAACCAGCTCGTTTCCTTCAGCTGAAAATGGTTACTGATTGTATGTTATGGATATTACACTCACTACATCAGCGAAACCTTTTTTTATTAAAAAATAAAACTGGTATTATTAGGTTTTTTTTTTTAAGAATTTAAAGCTTACATACCCGATACTATTCCAATTTCAAGATAAGGTTTAGTTGCATCTACACCAAAAATAACTAGTTCTCCAGTACCCAGAACTTTCTGCATTGAAAGAGGTTAACTTTTATCAAACAGATATAGAAAATTTCAACAGTTATTAAGTAAACTGACTTTATGTATAGTTTACTCATACAAGCTGTGACCAGATATTCTTAACACAGAAAAAACCTTGGGGTGACTTGCAAAGGGACGATTCCATGCGCCATTGACATCCCAGTATTTTAAAGTATTCAGTGTGAAGATGTCAATCTCTTGTGGGATGTGATTCTCCGAAACCGAGTAGAACTTGTTTGAATGCTCAAACACATTGGTGTTGCTGTAATCCTTATTCAGTTTTCCGAATCTCAGCTGTGAAATCCACAAGGAGAAAATTCAAAACTCTTGTGAAATCACTTTCTTTCTGCTCTAATTAGTTAACCATGACCTCTCATCAAGTATGTTATTATACAAACTTCTAAAAACATGTTTGAAAAATAAAGTAAATAATATTACATGCATGCATACCCCGTATAATCTAAAATTTAAACTGTTTTTGGTACATATGAATTATTAAAAAAATGTTTTTGTTATCTTTGGAGCAATTAAGGTCACATTTTTGAAATATGGTAGAAAATGCTAACCCAGTTTAGAAGCATAGAACACATAACGGCCAATGAATCTCCTTTTACTGCAGGGAGAAACAAAGGGTTAGTACTTTGTTTCTCAAGGTTGTATGTTACAGTTTGAACGTATCTGTTGTTGTAGAATATGGTGTAGCAGCCGTCATTTTTCCTTTTGAAATACAAAGCATGAAGCATTCCTTCTCCTTCTACCCAAACACTCTTTGTCCTCCCCACCAAAGACTTGGATGATTTCAATCCTCCAAACAGTGGGTTTGGTCCTGTAAACCTTGTTTTCTTATATATTCCAAGATATATATACAAAGATGAACATAAATAAATAATCAAGTTTATATTTACTTTTCATTACCTTTTTTTTTTTATTTCTCTTGGTTCTATTCATTTTACACCCTATGACCAGATGTGGGATTGCAATAAAACAAAACTTTTAAATGAATAATATTAAAAGTACACTTTTTTTTAAGTGTACATATTAAATAAAAAAATGTAAATGTTATATTTTATTTAAGGATAATGATATTTAGACAACATTTTTTTGAAAATATTTGAACATTAATTACGTGCCAATATGTGATTGGTTAAAAATTACTCCAATAATGTTTATGATTATTAATTTAATGAAGTTTATTTAAACAAATTGAAGAAAATTCAAATTCGGCTGTTCTTTTAGAAAATGCTTCTTAGATTATTATTTTGAAAAAATATGCACGATTGGAACTACTACGTTATAAATACGAAAGATTGATTTAACCATAACATAGATTTGAAAAAGAAAAATATTAAACTTTATTATATATACATATTATATTATATTATATTATATATATATATATATATATATATGTGTATATAATATAATATTTTAAAGTTTGGTGGACCGAGTGACATGGATCCATTAAATAGGTACAAACTTTCAAATTAATTAATTATCTTTTTCTCACCCACGATGTGTAAAAGCAAATTCTGATTCGATAGGTAGACACTTGTGGTCATATGATTTACAAGCAATTGCATGCAAACATTATAATATTATTTAGAGAACAATCTAGAATCAACCGTACAATGATTACAGTTTCATAATCGAAAATGATGAGTTGATGATAATAATCTATCTCGAAATACTAAACTTTCTCTGATTTCATATTACTTTAACGATTTTGAAAGAGAAAAGTTAGTTGACACTTATGGTAAAAACACTCTTTAATAATATAATAATATATATAAAATATAATTTAAATTAAAAATATAAATATAATTAGGGATGTGTTTTGTGTCAAACTATCACCACTCTTTATGAAAAGAGAGAAAAGAAGTTTCAGGTTAGCAAAAAAAAGGCAAATCGAAAGTGTATTTAATTTGAGAGCTTGAACCAATTCAATTAGTCAAGTTTGTCTGGTTTTATTAAAAAAATTAAAACTGAGTAGTGACATTTTATATTAACTCAATCCGATTTTATTAATATATTTCGATTTTATTAATATATTTCAAGTAAGTATGACATAGTTCGATCAATATAATTCTTCTTTGGTGAAGATTTGAAACAATTTATTTTTTACAAACCAATAATAAACTAAAGTTAAATCAGATCGAATTAATCTAATTTGTCATCTTTAATTCGATGTGATTTGAATGAAAGGATCAACCGTAGGGCAATATATGTTTTTTCGTTTATAACAATAAAAAGATTTTAATACAGTAAAATCTAAAATTTTCTTCCTATTAATCATTCATAATTAATTATATTACATAATATTAGTAGATATAAGTGTTACTTACTGTTGTATCACTTTTGTTAAAAAGAAAAGTCATACATTTTATTTAAGGGACAAAATTGTTATTGATGCTCTTTTTCAATTTTTTCTCTAATATTATACTTATATTTGATAACAGTATTAAAGTCTTTATAATAAAGCGAAATTTGTCTATATTTTAAAATTTTAACATCGTTAATTTTATAAGAAATTGTGTTTAACAAGAAAAAAAAGAATAATTACGATTAAATTATTTTTAAATTATTGAAAGTTGGAAGAATAATAAAAATTTGAGTACTCAGAAGTATCTCTTAAAGCAAAATTTAGAAAAATTTAATATAATAAGTTACTTAAAAGGATATGACGTAATAGGTCTCATTTAAAGTAAAACAAAAAAGACTAATGTGTTACTTATGAGAACAAACATTTAAGAAACATGATTTGAAATAATAATTTTTCATATTAGTATTATTATTTTCAAATTTTCATAAAAAAAGATATAAATGTATTCATATGATTTATAAGAAATAATTTGGTTTTTAAATAATGTAAATACAATCTTAAGATCTTCAACATATTTTTAAAGAGAATATTAAAATTCGAGAAGGTTCTAATAATGGATAATTTAGATTTATATTTCAGTTATGAAAAATTCTAATTATAAATACTATATTAAAATATGTAATTTTAGACTTTACTTGAACTTTAAAAAATTAGGTTAATAAAGAAAAGTTTGTTTTTATATATTATACTATAAATTAATTTTATGTCTGCTAACCTATAAGATCTCAACGAATTTTGGACACTCACAAGTAAAAAGTGTCATAAAAACAGTGAAAGAATTGTGTGATCATGCACATGCATAGAGATAGAGTTAAAGAATTCATGGTTCCCAAGTTACGAACCATTTCTAATATAGACACCTTCCGGAAAATTATCTGGCATGTGGCCTTCAATGTCACTGATATCCATGGCTTCCTTTAATTCCTCCACCGGAGCAAAGTTTGTCTGCAAAACACAATAATTAATAAACTAGTTTCTATCACACTTAATAGTTCTACCAACTCAAACATCTTTTAATAATAGAATCTGTTGGAAGTCTCACTGTTGTCGACTAGAGATAAGATCAGTTTATAATATATAGATGTAAACCTTGTTTTATAAACTGATTTTGTGAAGTTGAGTTAGATTTAAAGTCCTTCTTGATATGATGTTAGAGTCACGTATTTGTGAATCTATTTCTTAACAGAATCGTTAAAACATATTAGATCGATGGTGATTGATCTAAAGATATATTCTTATTAAGAAGATTAAAACACTTTGATGAGCAGCTCACCTGAGATGGAAGCACAAGCTGGTCGACAAACTCAAAGGCTGAATCCACAAAAGCGTTAAGAAATTTGGTTTTAATGTCTGTGATGGCTTGGGAAGCATGATTTTGAAGTGCAATATGAGGTAGGGCTCTTAAGATGAGCTTCACATAAACAGAAGATGAAGGTTTTAGATGAGTTTAGGTTTTGAAAATTAAGAGGCAGAAATAATAATTACCTTAGTGTTTGAGGAAAGTCCAAAAGTAATGAGATGGTGTTGGAAGGTAAAGGGTCTCTTCTGAATGGAGCAATAAGGTGGGAGAGTGGCGAATGAAGCTGCCATTAATTACCAATACAACACTACCTCTCTACCACCTCAATATATAAATACTAAAACCTAACTCAATATTCTCCATTAACTAAAGACAAATATAATTTTACCATCCATTAAGTATATTAACTTTTAAAACTAATTTCTAGCTTCCTCCAAGTCTATCATATATAGAATTATGTGTTTTGGAGTTAAAACAAGATCATAAAATGATTATAATATTAAAAAAATAAAACATATATTAGAATCAAATATATAAATAATGTCAAAAATTACTTATCACAAGTCACATCAAATATTTACATAAAATAACAATATTAAAAATATTATTACATAGAAATGAGAATAATAAATACCATATAAAATATATAACATTGTTTTTATAGGTTTTTTTAAAGACGATGTTAATTACTTAATTTATGTTTTATTGTCGTTGATTTCATAAATTTCTTTTCCAAAGGTGTGTATGTAATATTAGAATCGATGATTTATTTTAATAATCAATTCGAATAAGTATAATATTTCTGTTTGATGGAAATTCAAACAAATATGTTTACTATAATGAACTATTCAAATAAGATCACTGTTAAGATGCTTCTTTAAAAAAGAGAATTACCAACATGAAAAAAAAATTATATTTAAAAAAAATCTTAAAGATTTAAGTATGGATTTAAATCTCTTTGAGTAAAAATAAAATATAAAAAAATATGCA
Organism: Vigna mungo; assembly: GCA_036885675.1. Lineage (NCBI taxonomy): Eukaryota > Viridiplantae > Streptophyta > Magnoliopsida > Fabales > Fabaceae > Vigna > Vigna mungo. Next base: position 38,747,037 of record CP144699.1, on the reverse strand, counting down.
AGAAATATCTTCAAAATAAATGTGAAGTATCTTAATTATAAGATTTAGTTATAAGAAATCCATTGAATGATGGTGGTATGAATGTTAAATTTAAGATCCCAAGTCTCGAAAGTAAGAAAAACTAAGTTAGGATTTTTAACATAATGTTTAGTGTAGCAATATTATATAAATATACGAAACTCTAGCATTCAATTAAAACTACTAGGATAATTTTAAAAAATAATGTAATATAATATGATGAACGAGGTTCATTTACCTTAGTAAATGAGCAAAAGGTTGTATTTCTTGTACCATATGGAGCTTTCTCTGGGTTCGGAATATTCCTGTTCAAGTTGCATTTTTCAATTTTGATGAATGAACACCCAGACCGGTGTTGACACCATTATGTCAATGAATATTTTTAATCTTTTATTTTATTTTAAATTAAGTTTAATTATATTTTAATGGTCAATTTGATATTTTTAATTAAAGTTTTATTAATTTGTTAAATATTAAAAAAAACTTACTTTTTTAATTAAGTAATAAAAGATATTGTAATTAATGTAAAATATTAAATAACTTTTGTTGTTTTAAATTAAGTTTCTAATTAATATTAGTTAATGTAAATAGATAAATAACTTTTGTTGAATATTTGACAACACGAGCCTTTTATATTACATTAATCATAAAATATTATTATCTCATATTTATTAACATTAATAAGAAATAAGATAATAATATTGTCATCACTTAATTGAAGTTAACCTACATAATCAATTAAAAATATATGAATTTAAATCATCAATAAAGTACAAAAAATTTAATAAAAATAATTGAAAAATATAAATTTTAAGTAATTAATAAACTAGAAAAAAATAATAAACTAAACTAAAAATATTTAAATTTATTGGAAGCTTAAAATTTAAATAAATCTTTAAATTAATATTACTTGAAAAATAAGTATTTAACCTTCTACTTTATTTTAGATTAATAGATAAAATTAATAGCATGATGTTGACACGAGTGCACATTATTTATACTAATATTATTAAATCTATATTGACAAAAACAAAGCCTAATATAATAAGTCTTTAGTGTATGTTTTTTCGAAGTGTTAATTAACTCACATATAATAAAATTTAATTTTTTTAATTTATTCCCTTTTCCTCTTTATTTAACCAAATTTCTCTTTCTCAACATAACTTCTCCAAACAAGTCATTACATATGATATAACGGCCTTAGTTACAACATGCAGAAGTTAAATGTGTGTAAAGATAATAACATAGAAAAAAAAATCTTATCATAGTTAATAACTAACTTTTGTTGGGTATGATAGATATATTTTTACCTTTCGAAATGAACGACATTATATGAAAAAGAAGTACTTATCAAGATTTCACCGAGGGACAGAGACTTGTCTGGTTATAAAATCATCAATTTTTTATATACTAATTTACTTAATTTCGGGATTTATATCTTCAGAAATCATGAATAAAAAAATAACAATATTGATTATATATATATATAATAATAATAATAATAATAATAATAATTAATGTCATTAACTGATTTTCTCGTAACGATTAAGAGTCTTCTAAAAAATGTTTTATTTAAAAGTTTCTTCTATTCAACATTTTAAAGATATGGTCAACTGTTGAACATACTAGTTGAAAAGATTTGAATCTAATTAGTCATAAATTTACCTATATAAAATAATTTATACCAATTTTAATAAAAAATTTAAATAATTAAGTATATCGGTATTTTTTTTTATATATTGTTTGTTTTCTTCGGTAGAGTGTTGAAAATTTCACATCGATTAGAGATAAGATCAATTCATAGTATATAAATGGGTGTAAATCTCACTTTACAAACCGATTTTGTAAGATTGAGTTAGACTTAAAATCCATTTATAATACAGACTAAAATGATTCATTCATTAAGAAAAATGCATGTGGTTCTTTCTCTCTTTCTCATGCGACAATGATGCATGTACCTTTGGCTTGTATATTTATCATATGTGTTTGTTCTCTCTATCTAGTAAATAGTGTGATGCTTCCCATATGGTAAGGGAACTCTTGGAGTTTGTTGGTTTTCTTTAGATATGAGCTGTGTTTTGTTTTCTTACGTTATTTTACATCCAAAAAGATATGTCTTTTATTGCATTAGTTCGAAAGTATCTTATTTGCCAATTCATTGTTTCTGATATGGAATCAAATTACAAAGTTAAAAACCAAGTTATTGAATGTAAATTATTGGGTTGTATATAGATTAGGTTAAAATTTATTTGGTTGTTGTATAATAGTAATTGACAAAACTTCTTTGGCTTATAATGGTGATATATCCTAATAACATTAAGTTATATTAAAATTATATGCTATTCTCCAAGCATCATGTTGATAAGACAAATGCTAAAATTTTAAAACTCATTCAACTTATCTAAATTTAGAATTATTATACTACTTTATAGGACAATGTAAAGTAATTATTCTAAAACAAGTAGTGGTTGTTCCAAAACAAAATTGCCTTTTGTCACGGTGCTCTTGATTTTAGTTAGTTGGTGGATATTATTAAAGTACATCAAGACAAAAAATTTCTTACTTACATAAATTTTTATATATTTATAAATAAAATCTAGAATGGATAATTAATATTCGTAAATAATAAATAATGAGTATTTTAATACTTAAGATTAAGTGTGAGTATCATACTATTATATTATGGGTATCTATTATTTACAAAAAAATTAAAATAAATATTTAATTTAGATTTTGTTAAGTTAAACTTAATTAAAATTAAAACTAATTTATATTTTATTGAGTTAAATTTAATTAAAATTAAAATTTAATTTATATATATTTTTTAAATTTTATTTAGATTTTATTTTAAAAATTTATAAAATATATTTTTTTAAATATCTGTATATAATAACGGCTATTATTGAGTTTTAAAATATATATATAAAGTATTTTTTTAAACGAATAAATCTTTTTAGACAAAGTAATGAATAAATGTTATTAGTATCAAATAAATATACAAGTGTCTCATGATATTATTATTCTATTTGAAAATATGTTTTTGTCAAAAAAAAAATTATTTTTTCAGATTATCTTTTGGCTTGTATTTCTTCTTGAGTTCTGGTTTTTGGACAACTTGAGGTTGGAGTACCCGCTACATCTATAAAGAGGAAAAAACAAACAAGCCATTGTTTGGCTCTGAAGTTGTTTTCCATCAACGTCAACGTAGTTGAGTTAACATACAATACAATGTCACCTTCTATATTTTACTACTCTTTCGTACTATCATATATTCCACTTGTTTTTGCCCTCACTAAAGAATCTTCCTATAGATGCTAAAATACAAATTAAATAAATAAATCTTTATAACACTTGGTTATCAAAGTGATATTATATTTTTTTAAATTAATTAAATGCGTTATTATTAATATGGCATAATGCATTCATTTCTTGATTTTTTTTATGTAGTTGATTACTAGAATGAAATAGCTGTGATAAAAAAAAGTTATTGAAACATTTTGTTTAAATATTTATATATAAATTTATATGGCATGGGTTGAAATATATTAATCACCCTCGATTTAAAATAATTGAACGGTTAATTTAATATTCAGATATCTGTAATTCCAGAAGAAAAAAGAGTTACACATAATGTTCTTTTATATTTATAAGTTATTCTATTTTATGTTTTATTAAACAGTTAATATATATATTTTAAAATTCACCAACTTGACTTCACATGTGTAATTACATATGCAAGTATGTAGCCGCTACAATAATATAGATTCATTTGGGAAGAATAGTAATTACATATATCATAACCATTATTCTCTAATAGTATTTAAACTTTTGATGTATATTCTGTCCTTAATTTGGGTTGCGGCAGTATTATATAGGTTACTATGGACCGATCCGTGACAGTAACACAATCCTTAAATATACAATTAATGTTACAATGATTACTGTTAAGTGATTAGATTTTACATTAATGATTATTAAAAAATAAATTAATAGATTAGATTCTTATAAATTCTTACTAACTATCGAATTACTAAAGATTACTTGAGTTTCAGAGTGTATTTTACACCTCTCTTACACCAATCGATTACTTGGAACAAGGAATAAGAGGGACGATCGGTACTTACAAGAATTCTTAAGATTATGATTCTCATCCCATTTCAGCAGGCAGATTGAATGCATTAAGGTAGATTATATTTAGCCTATATAAATCAATAAGATCATGATATTGCAGTAAGATATAACTACTTTAAAAACCCCAGTAACATATATAAACTTTGGTAAAGTGATTATTTGGAATTGATTATTTTTTGGATAATTCAAGTTATTTTGAAATTGGATGCTGTAAGTATAGCAAAGTGATTATTTGGAAGGTTCAAGAATCTGAGTCATTCAGATCCAAAAGAATCACTAATGCTTTAAAAAAACATATCACAAATGAATCTGTGCAAAAGCATATCAGTGTTCAAAGGATAACTATACTGTAGCAATATATGTATAGTGCTTTTAGTTATCAACCTTAAATATCACTAAGCTAATGCTTTCAAATATCGGTTGGTGAAAGGCTTATAAAGTGGATGTAGCATAGAAAGATTGTGATGGAAAGAAAGATTAAAAGCTTCATAAAATTGGGTTTTTTTCAGTTTAAGAAACATCAACACCAAGAACATGATAAGATTGCCACGGTCTACAAATCCTTCTTCGAACTCTTTTTCTTGGTGTGTACAAAAGCTCGTCCAAGTAGAATAATAAACTTAACAAATCACAAATTTTGCTAAAATATGCACATCAAATTTGATTTTAACAATTAATATGCACATCATCATGCACGATACGTATAGACACATCTACTAGCACCTATATGTACCCAGCCATACAGGTTTTTTAAGGCGTTTGTTGGTGATACACACTGTTGTGCTCCTGTGCCTGAAAAGAAATTTGCATGAAAGCTCCATGAAACCCATATGGTACTCTGCGAGGCATTGTAATTTTAGTAACCACTTCACCAGAAAACTTCTTTGCGTCGATTATATGAACCTGAAAGAAAAGTGGATAAAAGGTGATTAGTGTACGTGTAATGCTGAGCAAGATCCATCATAGGCTAGTGAGTAATATCAACCCACTTCAGATATGTTAGTATCTTCATTGTGAACAAAAGCTATGATCCAACCGTCATCTTCTTCAAGACCCCCTTCTATGGGGACAAAGGCAGCCCCACTGCAAAATGTGTTCTTCTCAAACATATGGCACTCCACTCTTACAGCTTCTTCTGCTTTCTCTTTGTCTCCCTGATTCACAAAGTCCAAGCTATGAAATTGCTATCAGTAAAACTTACTGTGCAAGCATTCTCTTACCTTGCATGATTCTTCAAAGTAAAGCTTTGCTAAACCTCCATATTTTGGCGCTCCTAAATAACCCAATGACATAGTCATGTTATAGAACGTTTATGTAAAGAATATGGAAGGTATTTAAAACTCTCGAGGGGAAAAAAAGAAAAGAAAATCTTCAGCAATGTTACCTTGATTAGAGCTTGCAATTGGATCGACTACTTGGGTGTATGCATATCTATTCCTCATTCCTATGAAGTTTCCATTGATCACAGGAAAATCCATATAAACTACATTGCCTCCACAGATATCTTTCTCCTTAACTTCTCCTGAGTGCATATTCAATCGCCACTCGTGACAGCGAGATAACCCCTCGTACTCCTTCAAACTTAGGTTAGGTCCAGGAATTAGCGAATCCAGAGATGAGCAACCCCTCACTACAACCTGTTCATACCCATTCATTTATATTTTCAAAATTTTTTCATGCCCCTTTTGATCATTTGTTTCAGTCCGTGTTTTGTTACACATTACGTTATTAGAAATCTTATATATATAGTACTATAACGTTATTGATACTACGCAACTTGCCTCGTGTCCATCCTCAAAAGAGTTGATAATGTGGAAAGTGCAGTTAGGTTCCACCTCAAACCATTTGATAGAGTTGGCATCACCATAGCGTGGTAGTATCCCAATCCTTGCGTATTCCTCCTTATTATACTTTATTAATCTACACGTAGATAAGAGATACTGAGTTAAGGATTTTTTTTGTATAACTTTGTCGTAGATCAATTGAAGGTATGATCTCTCATACAAAAAGGATATGCACTCACCGGCCTCCTCTAAGAAGTCTGTTTAGATCAATAGTTAGAGGAAAATCCATGATCACAATGTACCTGATGAAATACACAAACCCACAAAAATACATATTTTATGATGCAGATTTTACATAAAAATTAGCTCCGAGTCAGCAAAATAGTCAGCAATACCTCTTTGTAACACCAATTTCATGACAAAGAGTGCACCTATTTAGTTGGAGGTCAACTTTTTGAACCAATTTCTCTCCATCAGCTGAAAAAGAAGAAAAGAAACATGTACTTAAATCTCAGATACTATGCTACTCATTACTGCAAGTTTTGTTTCTTTACTTTTACAGTTCAAAGCATACCAGAAATAATTCCAGCAACGGCAAAAGGTTTGGTTGGTGCAACCCCTAACGTTACTAGCTCACCCGTACCTGGAGCCTTCTGTGATAGAACATCAAAGAATTTGAGAGCAAGAATACAATTTAAAGTGCTAAAACTATACTGATTCGGTGATATGCATACAAAAGAAAAACCTTTGGATGACTGGTAAAAGGACGATCCCAGGCTCCATTGACATTCCAATTTCTTACAGTTTTTAGTGTGAAGATATCAATCTCTTGTGGAATGTGATTTTCGGCAACCGAGTAAAACTTCCCAGAATGCTCAAACACATTGGTGTTGCTGATATACTTGTTTACTTTGCCAAATCGCAACTGTTAAGTCAAAAATTTCATCAAATTATTGCTTGACTCTTCACAAATGAGTTTGACAATTAGCCATACAAATGCATGAATCTTGAGAAGATATTATTGGTTGATTCATCATACCCAGTTTAGCAGATAAGCAGACAAAATGGCGAGTGAATCGCCTTCAATGGCCGGTAGAAACGATGGTTTGCTGAGTTGCTTTTCTATCTTGTATGTATCGGTTTCAACGTGCTTGTTGTTGTAAAGAACTTTCCAGCTCCCTTGACTTGACCTTTTAAAGTAAATTGCGTGGAGCATTCCCTCTCCTTCCACCCAAATGTGACTTGACCTCCCAAAGATAGAATTTGTTGATTTTAATCCTCCAAAAACTGGATTTGGTCCTGCACTATGCACCCATTACATAAGTTAAAATAATTAGGTTGAATGTATATTTAGTTTTTACCTCTGTAGCAAATCTCATATAGAATAAAGTTAAGAATGCAATAGGAACAAATCGATAATATTTATACGTGTAGATATCTTTTAAGGTGGTTTTACGTATAAAAATTAAACTGTAATTCAGCAACAGAAGAAGTAAATTATAAGTTTAATGAATAAATTGTAAGCAGACTTATCCTAGATCAACTAATTAATTAATCTAATCAAACACTTCCTACTTTACAGTGCACTATAATATGCCTTGACATTTTGAATATGTTGTACTGCAGCCTGCAACTGTAGCTTATGTCGTTTTCACTGTTTTCTCCGCAATATTATATTATTAAAAGTAGAATGCTAAGGACCGAAAGGAATGTAAAATTCGCATTTTTGTTAATGGAGTTTATAGAATTTATTTACCTTATTAATAAAACTCGAAATGATGTTGAGTTAATAATAAAAAGTTGAAAGGAATCCCCACCATTTCTAATGTAAACACCCTCTGGAAAATCATCAGGAATTGATCCTTGGATGCTGGTAACAAGAATGGCTTCACCCAACTCCTCCACCGGAGCAAAGTTACTCTGCAGTTAATGGAACAACGTTGATTAGAGGCTTAAAAGAAGAACCTATGTATGTTTTTACATGAATGCAGCAAGTCTGATTCTAGAAGAAACACTTCCTTATCGTATATAGGTACCTGAGATGGAAGCAGTGGCTGGTCAACAAATTCAAAGAATGAATCTACAAAAGCTTCAAGCAATTTAGCTGCAGCGTCTGTCATAGTCTTTTGAACATCAATTGGTAAAGGGAGTCCAGGCAGAATTTTCTTGAGTGGCTGCTAAATAAAATCACACATTGACTTACTGTTAAAATGGGAAAAGCAAACTAAAAGAAATATCTGTGATTACCTTGAAGGTAGGGAAGTGTGGAAGGTTGAAGTGAGGAGATTTTTGTGAGAGATGGGAGAGTCTTCTCTGAATGAAGCAATTCGATATGAATGGTTTATAAGAAGTGGCCATGTATGTAGGTGTGGGTTAAAGTGGCTTTGTGCTTCTATGTTCAGAAATTGGGTTAACCAAAATGGCTTCAGAGCAGCGGCATATATATCCTGTACATCTAAATAAATATGGTGTATTGAAATTGGAATGTAGTGGGAAATTATATTTCTCTACCTAACGTCGGTTATTTTAGTAATAATAATGGTAGTTATTATATTTAATGACTATATATATATATATATATATATATATATATATATATATATGTAACGAGTTGTATTTTAAGTGATGTGATCAAATGAATAAGTTGGACTACTAAAGCAGATGTAATTGAGTAATGGGCCTACTGATAAAGCTGTAAAAACGGCTTATTTAGTTTGGTATATGAGATGGTTATTCACTCAGTCAATTTAATCAATTTAATCAAAGTCTTAAAATTAAGATTTAATATCTATCACGGATGGATGGATGGATTAAATTGATTGATTTATTTAATTATAACTTTTTTCTTCAATTTCAAAAAGTTACAATTTCTTTTAATTAAAATCTAAATAAAATTCAATTTAAATATAATCCACAGTGACGTTAAACTTTAAATACAATATAAAATTACAAAAATACAATATATTTAAAGACAAAAGAACATTTAGGACTTTCATATTTTTAATATAATTTTAATATTTAAAATTTATGAGGGAATCAGTGAGTCAATCCGACTTACCATATATTCAATCTGAAAGAACCGAATTCAATTCGAGTGAATAGAATTCTTAATGGACCATATTCCTTTTTGGCCTATATTAAAATTTATATATTTTTTTTAATCCTATCCCTTCATACACATTATCACCCAAACTTGTAGATTTTAATCTATTTTGACAACTTACCCAATTATGATTGTATTGTTGGTTCCCTCTAATATAATAGAAACCCTATGAGACTCAATAAATTAGTAAGAAACATTGATTATGGTATCTAAATAAAAACATTTTTAATGTAATTTTTTTGTTTTTCATGTATAATGTAAAAGTATTTCTCCCAACACCTCACCACTCTCATATTGCACTTTCAACTTTTTCAATATTTACTAAAATATCCTTCTGACATCTATTAAGGCTTTGCATATTTTCAAAATATGTTTAAGGAGTGAACAAATTTCAAAATCTGAATTATTTTTCTTTTAAAGTTTATTTGTTTTTGTTCTCTTCTCTTAATTTATGTATTTAGAAATTGTGTTTAGGTTTATTATTATCTTTCTTATATTTTGAATAAGTTTTTTGTATTTTTGTTATATTTTGTTTAGGTTTTTAGGTTAATTTTTTTGTTGTTTTTTTAAAATTTATTTTGTTTTCTTTTTTCTTAATGTATGTTGTTGTGAATAGGTTTTTAGATTTTTTTATTTATATTTTTTCAAATTTTGTAATTTTTTTATTATGTTTTGTTGTTTTTTTAAATTTATTTTGTTTTTTCTTTAAATTTTGTAATTTTTTTCTTATATATATATATATATATTTAGTTTATTGATTTATATGTTTGTTAATTTATGTGTTGCGAATAGGTTCTTAAGTTTATTAATATATTTATTTTATATTTTAATTTTTTGAAATATTTAAATATCTTATTATGTTTTGTTGTTTGTATATTTAAGTATTTAATATATTTTATTTTGTATTTTTTGGTGGTCACAAATATGGTTAAAATAAGAGGTGCATCTACCTATCATGGTGAGAGTTCATTCCAAGGGAAAAAGGAAAAGAAGACCTACAACATCAACTTGTAGAAAACAAATTAAAGACGTTGACCTTAATTTCATTAAGGAACATGATATTACTGAAGAGCGGTAAGAGCATGTTGTTCAGTAGGAGGATGTTGCTCAACAAAAAGAGGAAGTAGGTGGATTCTGAGGATGTCCACAGGACACATCGTTGCTGACTCATTATACACAACATGTTGCATTTGTATTGTGACAAGGTCAAGTTAGCCTTGGATTTCACTTTTGCTCATCGTGTTGAAGACTCGTTCATAGAATGTAAGGTGTTTACGTGCTTAAAATATGATGGTTCATGCTTTGTAAACCTTCCATTTCATTATGGTTTACCTATTTTATGCACTTTTGGTTTTGACTTTATGCAAAAGAGGTATCATGGATGTCATTGTCGGACAAGCAATTTCAACTAACTCTCGGTTGATCTTGACCTTTTCTCCTACGTCAACATTCTTAAGGCGTTTGTGAACCATATCAAGTTTATGCTCAATGCATAAATCTTGTTGTAATTCATTTACACAATACTTGAAAAGCCCAATATAGCATACATGATATGAATTTCAACCAGAGGAATAATCCCAAGGTCATACCATGCTAATTCACAAACATGGGATAAACTGTACATTAATCTCAGAACACATCTACAAAATCCACTATCAAATCCTATATGCTTCACTTGTTCAAATTCGTTAGTAATGAGTCCCACAACATATTTCGAAACACGTCGAATAAGTATTTTATATATGCTTCCTTTATAAGTTTCACTCATGAGGTTAAGACTTTTTTCAAACAACATTTTTATCTTATTATATTTTATGACAATGATGTTGTAGATAACATCCAAACACAAACATAAGTCTTCCATATTGGTCCCCAATACTCTCTTCAAGCTCTAGTGCGCATACTCAACCTTGATACAAAAAACATTAATAACATCATAACACATATAACATAAATAAGTAAAAAAAATACAATAACAATTATATCTTTATTGTTGCTTTGCCTAGATGCATAACTTTGTCCATTCATGCCTTAACGAAGTATGCCTTACACAGAATGATCCAAGTGTGATTGACATAATCAAAGAACAAAGGTCATAAAGTAAAAGCATACTATAAGCGATCAACATAAGAACTAAACATGGACTCCTCCTCACAGTTCATCACATTTTTCCATGCTTGCATCAACACATTCCATGCCTCAACAAAATCTACTAACATTTTGCATTTGACTTTCACATTTTTCAAAATGTGGAACCAACGTAGCATCTAATAAAACTCAGGGAATACATTACCAATGACATTTATCAAGCAATGTCTCTTTTAATAGCGATCACATGTGGACTATCCTCATATGTCATAAATAAATCTCTGAACTTTTTCAATGTCCAAGTGAAATTATTTTAGCATTTACTTGATAACAATGCAAAGGTGGCTAAGAAGGTAAATCATGTAGATGTGATGCCAACTATCTCAAGTAATGGGAGTCAATATTTGTTTGTCTTATACGTGGTATTCATTAAGAAAATAGTATTAAATGCATTCAATAAGTGCATTACATCAAGATGTGTCCAGAAGAGGTCACTTACCACCTTGGAGTCGTCCACACATATACTTCATTGGATGTATTTATCTCGATCCAACATCATCATCACTTGCTGCATTTCAGTTCTTGACCCTCTTAAAGATCGCTTGTATGTATACCTTGCATTATAGATTTGCTTTATTATTGTCACATTAGAATCATTACGTTTTTTTAGAGTCAATAGAATATTTGAAGGCTTTACTTGACTCTTAGTCATGTCAACAAGTAATGATCATTCAACATTATTTAACTTGTCAGTAAAATGATGACCAACTAAAGTCTCAACCAATTCATGATTGTGATATCCGCAGATTACTTTTAACACCCAACCTTCTCCATTAGAATAGGGTTTGCTCTTCAACTTAAAGGGACATTCATATTTTCTTGTGTTGGATACACTCAATTGAACATTAAGTTTGTACTTATTGTACTTCTCACTCCTTTCACAACCTCACAACACAAACGTCTTTCTTTCGGGTTCACCAGTTGTTGTGTCAAATCTTATAATAGCTAAAACAAATCCAAAATTAAATGCAATTTCTTAAACTCATTCAGTTAACTCATCACGTGAGGAAAATATTTTATCAATTGTAAAACTATTTGTATAATTGCACTCCGTCACTTTATCTATGAAAGAAGAAAATTCAAACACAAAACTCAATTTTATTTATGAGTTCATCAACTCAAATGAATAACTGTTCATCTTAAAATATTACACCTAAAAATAATAATCATTTATATGATAAACGTGTTGATTACTCATAACTCATTAAATATTAATAATATTATCAATACTAATAATAATAAAATGCTACAATATTAAAAGTTAAATAACAAACAAAAAACTAAATTAAATAGAAAAAATTAAAATAAATTTTAAACTGAAATTCGAAATCTGTTAATTCTTTAACTGTGGTTTTAAAAAATCAGTTAAAGAATCGCCAACTCTCAAAAGTAGGTCTTAAACCAGTTTTCGGAAGTTGTTAAAAATTTTTACCATAAGTTTTACTTAAACCTTGCGCCTCATGCACAAACAATAATACAACAAACAATAATACAACAAGAAGAAAAATAATTCTTTGAGACATATAACTTTTTTACATTCATTTGATACTATTCTTTTCTACTTTTTATTCTCTTCAATTTTAAAAAATACAAAATTTTAACTTTTATAACCGTTTAATCTTTATACTTTGTGTCAAATAAATATAAAATTATGTGATGATATTATTGTTCTAACAGAAATCACCTAAAGACCACGCTAGCAAAGAAAAAGCAATATCACTATCAAATCAACGAACGAGATTACCAATATAAATAAAGGGACCACAAATCTGAAGAAGAATAATAAGAAGGGAAAGTGAAAAATGAAGGAAAAGAATGTATGTTTAATAGAGGAAGCAAGTAATATAGAAAGATCATTTAATTGAGTTGATGAAGATTGATAAAAATTTATTATCGTAACATTTAATTAGCTTTATCGTTTTTTTATTTAATTCGAAAGGCATAAAAGAGTTTTTGGAGGTACATTAAGAAAGAAAATAATGAGGTAGAGGGAGAAACACTTTAAAATAAAACAATAAAATATTCATAAATAATCGTCAAAATAAAATGTTATCAATTAAGATGGTAGAAAATGGGATTTAAAAAAAGAAACAAATAGAACTTCAACGATATTTTGGCTGTCATAAAAGAAGGAATTGTGATAATGTTCAAGTTTGAAAGACTGCGACACCTCGGACAACGGTACCACACAGTAGTAATTGCTAATTGTCGTTTGTTTTAAAAGTGAAGTTAATGTTTTTACTTTTTACAGTTACAGATGAAGAAAGATATAGAAGAAACAGAGTAACTATAAAATATGGCTGCTGCCGAAACGTTGAAGTTGGTGGCGTTCAGCGTCTTAAAGGGATCACGGTCCACCAAGTTCAATTCCGTCCCTGTTTTGCTTCGTGGCTTCTACTTCCAACATCAATGACCAGAGTTCAGAAAAGAATCTTCCAGCGTCCTCTTTAGATTCCAGGTACAGTCTTTAACATTATTTTACTTGCGTTCTTTTAGGTTCAACGTGGAATATGGAAGAACTATAACATGTACTTTAATTTCTTACATCCCAATTACAAATAAAACATTTTATAATATGGAAGCAGGGACCTTTTGTGTGTGTGGTTGATCTGAAATTTCCTGAAAAAGGGGAGAGGAATTAAAATAATATTGGGATCGAATTTTACAACTGGCCTTCTTCAAATCTACAAGTTAACTGAAATGTGAAGTAATTCCCGGGAATCTTTTCATCTCATGTCGTCTGTGTGACTGTACTAGAGCAACCTGAGGAGGAGTTGAGTGCTGCTTGTTCTGTTGTTAAAGTTATCTTGCTGTATTCTCAGTTCTCATTTTCTCTCATTTCTGTCTCAATTATTTGATTTTCTTTATCATTTTATGCTTTCTGTAAACGAATGAGAAGCAATTCATCTAATTTGGAGCTCGACTTTTACCATTTAGCTTCATTTTATCTCCAAAATCTTTGTACCATTTTCGCTATTGCCAATTTTTTGGTACATCATGCATTTAAATTGGGTGCATTTAAGAAGTTAAACAGTGTATTTCATTGCGCATGTACACTAACCATTTAGGTTCATTTTATCTCCAAAAATCTTTTCGTAAACTGGGTTTGAAGTTTGTAACAGTGAACCCTTCAAAATGTGATGGGAATTCCCTGTTTCTGTTTTACACACTTCAAGGTTTATCAACAATGGTGGCTTACACTACAATAATTTTCTTAAGGGGGAGAAAGGAAGCGACCTAGAGTACAGAAACTATTTAGTTTTTTGTGTAAATATGTAAGCAGAGCTGACCTTTTCTAATTAATCCACTCTTAGCTTTTGACAAGGTGATACAACCATTCAAAGAAACAAACTATTTCATGCAACCTTTTATTAATTTTGAAAATCCCTCATGAATAATCCAAAATTGTACCATTTTCCTTCTGCAGAGTTACTATGGCGATTGGACAGCGACAGTTGTTCAGTAATTTTAGCAGAATGGGTCAAGAGTTATTTTCAATATTTCAGCTGGAAAGAAAAAGATTGTTAGGGTTTATCAGCGTTACAATTGCAATAATAATAGCATTCCAGTATTTGGAACTTCCGTATGGTGCTGTTCAACCCACTGTATTCTCTGGCAACAAGATACCAACGTCTGATAGCACTAGATTCCAAGCTGCAGACCTACCATCCAACTCTGAAACGTTTAAAAATATGACTTATTTGAATCAAGAAAATGCTACCGGTGAAAATGCCCTTGAGATTGTTGATATAACCAAGACTTCTGAGGTAAAAGACAATGTTTTAAGTACTGGTTTAATCTCGGAACCAGCTACGGAATCAGGCAGATCATTAGAATTTGGTGTAAGTGATGAAAGTTCCACTGAAGAAAGTATCGAGATATCAAATAATGGTTATGCAACAGGTCAGACAGGGAATCTAGGACTGAGTATCCACAACAATACTGTTTCTCATTCCCCTTCTCATTTGGCTCTTCCAAGTCCAACAGAAGTGAGTCAAAATATTACGCCTCCAATGTTGTCAAATGATTATGATGAAACTGAATTCACGGAGGATGAGAGGTTCAAGCCACCACAAGATGATGTTAAAATAGTAGAAAATAATTCTTCTGTCAGCAGTATGCCCAAGGAGACTAAACGTTCTCAAATACCTGTAGAAGCAACAACAATCTCTAAAATGAATGAGTTATTGCTTCAGAACCGTGCCTCATATCGTTCTATGGTAAATGATTTAATGCCTTGTTTTTCTCATTTTATGACTTATTCAGTTATTAATCATATTCTTGAGTTCTGTTCTAAAGTTGCCGACTGGTTTGTAGAGGCCAAGGTGGTCTGCGGCTGTTGATCAAGAGCTACTGCAGACCAGATCAGAGATTGAAAATGCACCAATTGTAAACAACGACATAAATCTTTATGCTCCCCTTTTTCGAAATGTGTCCAGGTTCAAGAGGTATCATTTGATCATTGTGGTTCTATATTTTGTTTCGGTAACATGTTTCACGAGCATCTCCGGGAAGAAAAATTCTTATGGATAACTTTGTGATGATAGTATGATGGACGGTGAGGGAGGCTTGTTATTTATCATTTATTACAAGATTTAGAATAATTCGTTGAAATTGCTCGATTTCTAGATGTTGAAACCTCTGCTGGGTATTCTGAGAAACGTAACTATTCCAAAAACATGTCAGATATGTGCAATTGTATATGTG
This sequence comes from Vigna mungo, assembly GCA_036885675.1. Taxonomy (NCBI): domain Eukaryota; kingdom Viridiplantae; phylum Streptophyta; class Magnoliopsida; order Fabales; family Fabaceae; genus Vigna; species Vigna mungo. The sequence goes on along the minus strand of CP144699.1, from coordinate 38,731,146 downwards.
TGCATAAAGAAACAATGATATATGAAGAAAGATTCTTATAGAGATACACTTAGTTTTGTTTAACATTGGTATTAATTATCTGTTCATTGTATAATCGGCAGGAGCTATGAATTAATGGAGAGAACACTCAAAGTATATGTGTATACAGAAGGAGCTAAGCCCATAATGCATTCACCGTATCTTCGGGGAATTTATGCTTCCGAGGGATGGTTCATGAAGCAGATGGAAGCTAGTAAACAATTTGTGACTACAGACCCAAAGAAGGCACACTTATTTTACTTACCATTCAGTTCTCGGATGCTAGAAGAAACTTTATACGTACAGAATTCACATAGTTCTAGGAACCTGGTTCAATATCTGAAAAATTATGTAGACATGATTGCGGGGAAACATAATTTCTGGAACAGAACAGGAGGTGCTGATCATTTCCTAGTTGCTTGCCATGACTGGGTATATGTGCTTTTCCAACTTCAATGAATGTGTCTTTTCTTCTGTATCAGTTTCTTATTTGACAAACATTGATACTACTACCACTTTCATGGCATTGATTGTTAAATATTGTATCACCATGCATTGCAGGCCCCTACAGAAACAAGGAAAAACATGGCTAGGTGCTTGAGGGCTCTATGCAATGCTGATGTGAAAGAAGGTTTTGTCTTGGGGAAGGACGTGTCTCTTCCGGAAACTTATGTCCGAAATGCTCAGAGGCCCACTAGAAACCTTGGTGGAAACCGTGTTTCAAAGAGGAAAACTCTGGCGTTTTTTGCAGGGGGGATGCATGGTTATGTTAGACCAATATTGCTTCAGCACTGGGAAAATAAGGACCCTGACATGAAAATCTTTGGGATGCTGCCAAAGTCAAAGGGCAATAGGAACTACATCCAGTACATGAAGAACAGCAAGTACTGCATTTGTGCAAAGGGCTATGAAGTCAATAGTCCAAGAGTTGTGGAGGCCATTTTCTTTGAATGTGTGCCAGTAATTATATCAGATAACTTTGTGCCTCCATTTTTTGAGATGTTGAATTGGGAATCCTTTGCTGTTTTTGTGTTGGAGAAGGATATTCCAAATCTGAAGAGTATACTCCTTTCCATCCCACAAAGGAGGTATCTTCAAATGCAGATGATGGTGAAAAAGGTGCAGCAGCATTTCCTGTGGCACAGAAGCCCTGTCAAGTATGATATATTCCACATGATTCTCCATTCCATTTGGTACAACAGAGTCTTCACAGCAAAAGCTAGATAGATCATCTTGAACACTTGGTCGAAGTAGATTGAAACAAGTTTTTCTTCAGGTAGCAGAACATTCTTTGGAGGACACGTACAGAATATAAGATCTACGTTGGCAATTAATCATGTTGTTTTTGTGTAATTAAATTTGTATATATTTACTACCATGTTTTCTTGAATTATTCATAAATAAATGTTTGGTAGTCTATGATAGCTTAAATTCAGATTTTATTTTTAGCTTAATTATCTTTTTAGTGTTATTATTTGTTTATTTTGTCCAATTCATTTAATCTATTAATAAAATATCCAATCAAGTTTTTAAATTTTAAGAATGTAAGGGTGTTTTAACTCTCAATTAAGTTCCTCCTTTTTATAAAAATAAATCAATGTGATATTTCATACACTGTGTTTGATTCACATGGTGGGACAAAGAAGTACAGGTTTTTGTTGTATTTATCTTCTGTTAGTTATGTTGTGTTGTGTCCTGTTTGATAATGTAAGTATGTGTGCTCAAAATAATAAGGCCAAATATACTATCACAAAACACCCTTTTTGTTAACAATACCTATTTAGATTGTAAAAATGGCTTAGTGAATGTTTTTCATACTTTTTTATAACTGTCCTCCTAATTATATATATATATATATATATATATATATATATATATATATATATATATATATATATATATATATATAATTTTTATGCTATATTATAAAGTGAATCATGTTTCCTTCCCTAAGATATGCAGGAATCACATAGTCCTTCCCTATTATATTTGTTAGAATGTATCATTTATTTCGTTAATTTAATATTAGACTTTTAAAAGAGTGAAAAATAAACTTAACACCTCTAAAATAAATTTCTTGATGATTGTATTATTATAGTTAATAATATTTTTATTCTATATAATTTTCATTAAAAAGGTTATATGTTTAATTCATATATGAACATTTCATTTGTTAAAAAGAAATAAATATATTATATTTAATGAGCAGTATAAGATAAATATTTTTTTTAATATTTATAAAAAAATATTATAATAATATCAATAATTTATATATTAAGGCACAAGCCCACTAAACTCAGTCGAGTGGAATAACATTTTTAAAATACTATAGTTACATATTTTGTTTTATTTAAAAATGATTGTTTTAATATTCTATTATTTTAATTCAAAGTTAAGATAATTTCACGTAAGAAAGTTCGAGTCAGATTTGTTTTCATATAGATTAGTCATATGGTTGTTGTATAAGCAACACTTAAGTCTCTTTGACTATGTCATACTAAGTATTAGAAAACTGATTTTATATTTTATTTGTTAGTAAATATTAGTTTTTAACAGTAAAATTATTTTTTTTAGTGTATATGGAATATGTTTATTTTATCTGTTATCATAAATAAGTTTTAGATCGATTTTGAGAAGCCTAAGACTCTGTATTCTACTTCACCCAAATCTCGATAAAAGATTTTATCTTTAGAGTTTGATTGTGATATGATAATATACTATATAGTTTTAAATCTTCTTTATCAATAAATAAAATATTTTCCAGGATTATTATGATATACAATTTTTTAATAAGTTATTTATGCAAGACTGTGTTTCTCTTAGTTTGAAAATTAAATGTCTTTTTATGTAATTTTTATTGAAAGTCTTAAACCTAATTTAAAGTATATAAGTGGATATTATTTTACAAGTTTTGTAAAATTGAGTTAAAAAACCTATACTGACATTTGTTTATGAGTAAAGATACAAGGTTCTTTAAATAAAACAAAAATTAAAGATTAAAGATAATAAAATACATAAGTTTCGTTTTTGTTTTTATATTACCTAATAAATGAATGACTTACTTGATTGAACATTTAAAATTGAGAATAAAATATTTTTATGTGAAAAAAACAAAAACAATAAATGAAAATATTAAGAAATAGTATAAATAATCAAATATGAAACTTAAAAACTATTTGATTTAAATTAACAGAATATTTGTTTATGTTGAATGGGGTCCAAGGTCAACACTCTCCGCGTCTTGTTTTTGCCAAAGTGATTTAAGGAATGACTCAGCTTCCTCCTGATCGGTCAACAAGGGGTGACCTGCAAGAAAACACTGATGCAGTCAGTAAGGTGTTCTCTAAGGTCTTAATGTAATATCCGAAAAATCAAACCTTACCTAGTCATTAGTTCTGTATTTATAGGCTTTGCAATTGTCCAGTCACATTTAATGTAATATATTATGTGCCTCATTATTTACCAATCTCATTATTTCCAACGTAATCTGACTGATATCACTTGTTAATTGGTCATGAATGCGATACACCTGATATAGTAAATAGTAATTAGTCACCCTTATTACTCATTAATGTCATTAAATGCATGGCGATCGTCTCCTACATGCTGCATACCGATGGTCCTTCCTTCGTACTGACTACTTCCGACCATTCAACCGTATCATATAATACAATATTACTTGAACATAATAAAAAAAATGTATAATCAAGATTGTGATAAGAGAAAAACTACCTTAGATGTGTGAGTGAATTATTTGGATATAGACCAAACCAAAAAATTAAAAAAGGTGAAAAAACAATGATTGAATTTGCTGAATGGGACTCTAAGTTTTAAATTTTTGAATTGTGAAATGAATTAGGAAGAACATGTCGAAAAATTGTTATTATATGGAAGAGAGATGTTTTCAAAAGAATAACACTAGATGAATTGGATGAAAATATTGACCAATGAATTGTATGTTTTGTACGAGTATTAGTACTTCTAAGGATAGGTGTAATACTTGTTAATTTAATATAAATTTTTGTAAAGTCATCATAAATTCTACTAAACTAGTTTACATGGAATATGAAGTTTAGGTGGTGAGAATTGAAAAAAAAAAAAAAAATCTTATGACAGGATATAGGATAAAAACTCATTTTCTAAGTCCATTAAGCGAACTTACCTTATCATGATGATGGGATCAAAACTTGTGAATTAACTTATGTTTTATTGTTTTATGATTTGATGGAAGATGCATGAGTTTTAGTATCCAAGTTAATGTATAAATCCAAAATTATTTTAGAATGTATGGTTAAAATTCTTTTATTACATGTAATTTATATGAAAGTTAAAACTATCATAAAGAAAAGGTAAAGGAAAAATATATAATCTCTATTAAAAGTTTGGAAAATGAAAGTTACCTGTTATACCAGAGTTAAAATTTGGACGTAAGTGTCGGACTTATTCGCATCTTGGTTCCTTAATTTACTCCGATCTTCCATTTCTCTGTTCCCTCCTTCCTTATAGATCTTTGTCCCTGTTTTCTTTAACTTACTACAGACACAGATCCCATCACCAACCTATGACCTTTGTTACTCCGCTAGTCCAATCATCCTGTTACACCTTTCTTCTCTCTTTCTCTAACCTAATGAATCACTCAGTCTCTTCTCAGAAAAAGACTTTCTCTTTCACCTTCCCATTGAAAACCCTTGCAAAAGTTATTGACTTTTCTCGGTCAATCTCTATGGGTCTGCTTCATTTCTTCTTCTGATCTCTCTAGAATCATGAATTAGCCAGTCTTGCTTCCTTTTCTGAGATTTTTTTTCATGGATCGGGGGTTTAGATTTCTGTGTAAGGCTGAAACTACGAGATTAGTTTCATTTGTAGGAATGGCAGTGGCTATAGTTTTAATGTTTCAGTATTCTGAACTTCCAAGTGCTAAATTCTTATCTTCTGTTACAACCAAGATTGCAAGTTTTAGAATGGATACATCTTTGGTTAATTCTAAAGTGGAGGGTAACAACATGCACCTAAATGGTTCAAATTCAAACTCTAAAGATGCAGTGGAAGAGAATGCAGTTAGTCGTGCGGACTCCCTCTTTCACAATGGCAGAGATTCAATCACTGCCCCTGCACCAGAGAAAGCTAAAGGACTTACTGATAGTGTTGTTAATTTCACAACCAGAAATGATGTTTCTCCAATTGGTAGTGCTCCGGAAAAGCAACTTAGTTTGACATCACAAGGGGCTGCATCACCACAACCTATGGTGCCATTGCCCAACAGAACATCCTTAGATTCGGAAACGGATTCAAGAAGTCCTGTCGTATCTGTCACTTCAGCTGCAACTTCGGTGAAATCGAATGCAACTGGTTCGGTTTCCAAGGATGGAAAGTCAGGTTCTTTGCAAGGTAGTAGTAACACAACAGTCAATAATGGTAAGCCAGTGAGTGCAAAGAATTCCAAAAGGAGACCATCTAAAGTTGTTTCAATATCTGAGATGAACTTGTTATTGCAGATTAATCATGCTTATTCCCAGCAAGAGGTATTTTAGGATGATTGGCCATGTATGCAAGTGTAGATTGAATTATATCGTTAGATGAGTTTTTCTAATTTATTCAGTTGTTGTTTGTAGACATCAGAAAGGTATTCAGGGGTTGATCTAGAAATATTCCGTGCAAAATCAGAGATTTTAAATGCACCCATCGCTGTGAATGATTCAAGACTTTACCCACCATTATACAGGAATGTCTCCATGTTCAGAAGGTATGATAAATAAATATAATTTTCAGTGCACGGATTCTACTACTGAGCCAAACCACTGCAATATGGTTGAATGACCCAAATTCTGGTTGAATTATGTTATTATCCTGATCTGACTTATCAAATAATTATTTCTGAAGAATGTACTGAATCTAATCAGTGATAAAAATAAGCAGCTTAGTATATCTTAGTGAAAGACTGGCATTTAAAATCTATGAAGCGCATACAGGGCACTCCAAATCTCCGTGTCCTACAAAACTTTTTACACACTCCAATGAAGTGTTGAATTTAAAAAAAAAAAAAAAAACATTTCTTTTTGCTATGAATCTCCTCCAAATTATAGTTAATGAGGGTAGACACAGTGTTTGTGTCCGATGCTTCATAGTTGTTTAATTAATTTCTATCCGTTCCTCTGCCTCGTGTAAGTTGAGTACCATGCTGTGCATATCCTTCATACAAGAACTTCAACCAACAATATCTGCATTCTGCAGGAGTTATGAACTAATGGAAAAGAAGCTGAAAGTTTTCATCTACCCGGATGGAGACAGACCAATCTTTCACGAGCCCTTACTAGATGGAATATACGCATCTGAAGGATGGTTCATGAAATTAATGGAAGCAAACAAACAGTTTGTCACTGGGGACCCTGAGAAAGCTCACTTGTTTTACATTCCTTTCAGTTCTAGATTGTTGCAGCAAACTCTGTATGTACGTAACTCACACAGACGTTCCAACTTAATTGAGTACATCAAAAATTTTGTGAACATGATTGCTGGAAAATATCCTTTCTGGAATAGAACTTCTGGAGCAGATCACTTTGTCGTTGCTTGCCACGATTGGGTACGATTCTGTGTTTATGCAAATTACGATTAATGCATTTTTTGCTTTTTGCTTCCCCTTTCATCTGAACTACAATTTTCTTCATGCAATTTATATTAAAGAATATGTTGTGTGCCTGTATTCCCTTCTCCCTCTTAAATTGCAATCTGTAACGTAGTCTCACTCCTGTTGATGAAAATTCTCCCCCAACTATAAGGTTGTGACAAATAGCTTCTCTTACTGTTCATATTATTAGTTGTGAACTAGTATTTCCCACATTGGCATGCCTACACCATTATGATCAAATGATTAATTTGTGTTGAAGCAGTATGAGGAGTAATTGAGTGGAAGAGTATTTAACAAGCACCATTTGTCAGGCTCCTGCAGAAACAAGAGGGCGCATGCTTAGTTGCATCAGAGCTCTCTGCAATGCTGACATTGAAGTAGGATTCAAGATAGGCAAGGATGTTTCTCTTCCGGAAACATACATAAGATCAAGTGAGAATCCTGCAAAAAATATTGGGGGCAACCCTCCTTCTCAAAAGCCTATATTGGCTTTTTTTGCAGGAGGTTTGCACGGTTATGTTCGGCCTATACTGTTGGAGCACTGGGAGAACAAAGAACCGGACATGATTATATCTCGAACCTTGCCACATGTCAGGGGCAACAAAAACTACATACAGTTCATGAAGAGTAGCAAATTCTGCATTTGTGCAAGAGGTCACGAGGTTAATAGCCCGCGTGTGGTAGAGGCTATATTCCACGAGTGCATTCCAGTTATCATATCTGACAATTTTATTCCTCCTTTCTTTGAGATTTTGGACTGGGAATCTTTTGCTGTGTTTGTCACCGAGGAAGATATCCCGAATTTGAGGAACATTCTGCTATCAATTTCTGAAGAGAGATACTTAGAGATGCATAAGAGGGTGAAAAGGGTGCAAGAGCATTTTATCTGGCATGCTCAACCTGTAAAGTATGATTTATTTCATATGCTTCTTCATTCAATTTGGTACAATAGACTTTTTCAAATAAACCAGACATGATGATCATGCATCAAATTATTGTAGGATTGATAACTTATGTTTGGTAAATGGCATGAGTTATACAAATTAAGCAAGAAGAAAATGATTTGAGAAAAAGTCTATTTTTTCTAGAGAAGAACACATAATAGAGTTTGTCCAGAACAATGTTAGTGTTTGAAGAGAAATGATGAAGATCTTTGTATTCTATACTTGGCCAAAGCATAAAAGTGTTTATTATTGACATTAGAAGAGAAAACTCACTGATATTGATGAACTGCTTGTAAATGAAGAAGCAGCTCAATCACCCTGTTTCCGATTTCCAAGGCAAATTGCAAAAATGGTCTCATTACTTTGAATTTGATGTCATTGTTAGACGCAAATTTTTACCAAAAATGTTGTATGCAAAAGTAGTGTCATGAGTTTTAATTTAATGAATGCAAATTTTTCACTTATTAGAAAGTACTTTGAGCATCATGAGAAAATTGTAAAAGTATGAATTAAAAATACATCAATTAATATGTTTATTATTATATATATATATATATATATATATTTGAAGTTTCAATGTCAAAAGTTAATGTAACTAAATAAAATGATTTCGTAATCATCCTGTAACTTTTAGAATTGGTTAAAGAAATGCTGAATCATTGACTAGATATTAAACAAAGTAAAAATCTATTAGATAAAAAGTTAATTAAATAAAAACACTTATTTGGTTTGACATAAAAATTAGGAAAAGGCGTTAAAATAATTAATATATTAGAAAGAGTAAATACAGAAAAAAAGAAAAGTTCTATTTTCAATAATTTAGCATTAAAATTCATCGTATGTTGATAAATTTTCAGAATCAAAGTTTGCTAAAATTATGAAAGCTGTGACTGGCATATGACCTTCATCTTGATTGAAAAAATTGGTGAAAATATTAAAATAAAAATATATCAGATCTTCATTTTTACTTATAGAAAAAAAAAATTCTCATTTATATTTAATGTAACAGATTAGCTCTCTTGACCAAAATTCTGATTATAATTTTCTTTCTTTAGTTTTCTTGGACAGTGTTTTCTTTTTCATATAATAATATATAAATAGTTGAAATAACGGAATTTAATATTAACAAATAATAATATAAGTTTTTAAATTAAATAATTTTAATAAACTAACCTTTGTATTATTTATTCTTTTGATTATTTTCAATTAATATCCTTATTTTCACTTTATTTTCTTAATATTTTTTCCGTTAAACAATTTTTATTTTCAATCTACCAAACATACCTTATTTTCAAACTTTTATTTTATTTTATCTAAATAAAATAAAATACAATAAATTATTAAATATGAGAGATAAAAGATAAAGAAAATAAAATAAAATAAAGAGAGAAATATAGATACAAATAAGAGATAAATAGAAAAAGAAAAGATAAGGAGATAAATATAAACTTTGAAGAGTAAGTATACAACAAAGATTCTGATAGATAGTGATATATGAATAAAACGTATAGTTCAATTTCACTAATCAATTATCGCTGTTTATCTTAGTAAAATTTAATTATATCATAAATTAGATTATCATAATAAATCAGCCATCATTATAAATCAAGATTTTAAATAAATCTAATTATAACTATCTTATATATACGGTTAATTTTAGTTAATTGTTCTTTTTAATATTATAGGTTTAAAATATTTTTTTAATATGAATCAATTATCAATTGATTAAACAAAACGAGATCAAATTGATATATTATAAAAATTAGACGAATAATAAGTATTTATGGATTTAGTTACATTGAACTATAGATGAAAATCAAGTACTCACTATATTGTTTAACATAAAGTAATTTTTCAAAAATGAAAACTCTGATTTTTGTTTTTATTTTCTCCATGCTTAAATGATTGAATAAATCAACCATTCAATAATCATTGTTAAAAGTACAATTATCAAGTATCTACCAACACATCTGAATTAATATATATACATATATATTGGGTAATGGATAATCTTATACAAGATTCTCGCTTGAAATAATATCTATTATTTCTTATCTCTTTCAGCATATATTCATTATCAGATTTTCATAAAAAGAAAATATTCTATCAATATCTTGGCCTTTTAAAAGATAGATTTTCTCAACTATTTAAAGGATACTTTACATTCACATTCACACTCTTTACTTACACATCTTCGTAACTTCCGGTTAAAGTTCTCACTGCAACTTTTCCACCAACAACAGAGAGAAACTACTTACTTACATTTATTTTCTGGTAAGTAAAATTTTATTGTTAATTAAATGAGGAATGAATTTTTTAAATATATAAATGTTTACAATGTGAAATTGAATTATTTTTAAAATTCATTTCTTAATATAATATCATAATCATAAATTATGAATTATTTTAATAAAATTTCTTGTTTAGTTATTTTGTTATCCTTTATAAAAATATTTATTATATATTAAACATATTATTTCATCTACGTTATGTACAGCGTCTATTAATGTTTAGTATCAGTTTATGGTTAAAGTTTTAATGTTTAGTACCAGTTTATGCTTAAAGTTTGTTTATTGACATATACCAACCCAACATAAACAAATATTTTTGTTTAACAATTTAAAATTTACACGATTATCTCAATAATTCTTCCAATAATTACATTTTTAGTTTCTAAATTTTAGGGAAACTCTAAATCTCAGGAAAATTATACCAGTCTCTCAAATTTAATATTTATATATATATATATATATATATATATATATATTTTCAATTTAAGAAGAAGAAAACACCTTAAATTGTCAAGATTAAAATCAAAATTACCTTAAATTTGAAGAATTAAAAATATAATTAATATCTGTTTATGAAAGAAAGGGACATGGATGGAGGCGTATGTGTATTTAAGCCGTTACACGTGTTCTGACATCCATACGTTAAAATGAGTGAAAAAAACAATGTTTGAAAAAGGTAATAAAGAGTGGTCCCCACCTTGAAGTTCTCTCTCTGTTCTGTTCGCTGAAAATCTTCATGGTCTTTCAAGATCCAACGCTGTTCTGAATCCACCTGTGTTTACTCTGTTTCTGCTTCTTATCAAATCTCATTCGCACTCTTATGATCTGTTTTTACTTTTGAAGGTAACCCTCTTTTTTCTCTTTGTGTTGTGAATCTTCACAAAGCAGAGCTAATAAATCACTGAGAAAGCCAAAGGAAAAGGTAATGATGGAATGAATAAGAACAAATCTAAGATGAACAGGCAATGAATTGTGTGAATTGGATCTAATCTATGGACTATTGTAGGTAATTGGCAAAGGTCTGTTATGGCTACAGAGATCAAAAGCACTATGATGAGGGTCAAATCAAGTACCCCAGATGTTTCTTCCAAGCAAAAGATTGATTCTTTAGCTCTCAAGAAGAAGGTCATCAGCTCAAGCAAACACCCACCTGTTTCTAAGACGAAATCTGTCACCACTGTCACAAAATCTGAGGTATCATCATTCTCAACAAAAATTAAAAACTATAAACACCCCAAATTTCTCAATTGTTGAATTGAATTTGCGTGGTTTGAAGTTAGGACTTTCAATTTATGGGTTCTGAATTCGGCGGCTGATCTTCGTTGACTGTTGGAAATTGCATTGACTGTTAATTTTAGATGTTGCTCTGCTTACTGCTTAGGGTTTAGAATTCAGGGATGTTCCAATAAATACACAACATGATCTAGGAGAACTTGCATTTGATCTGTGTTGCATATGACTTTACTTATTTTTTTCCTTAAAAAATGTGGTACCAGAAAGCATTTATTCTTCAGATAGTTAATTTCAATTAAGAAGGGTTGTATTCTAACAAGTATTTTTTGTCCTGCATAAACTTGAAGGTTAAATCAAAACCGATAACACCATCATCAGCATCATCGAAAACAATAACAACATCATCGAAAACGGTAACAACATCATCAGCATCATCGAAAAAAATAACAAAGACAAGTACTTCCAAAGTAAGAGAAAAGAAAGTCTACAGTCTGCCTGGCCAGAAACATGATCCTCCAGAACAGGTATTGAATCCACCTTACTTTGTTCGTAGAATTCACAGACCAAAGTCTACATATGGAATCGGCTCACACTCATTCTTGTGTTTTTTTTTTTTTTATGATTTATGTTGACAGAAAGAACCCCTGAGAATCTTTTATGAATCATTGTCAAAACAGATACCAACAAGTGAAATGGCGGAATTTTGGTGAGTTTTCTTTCAAACATAGAATTATTAGCCACCCATTTTCACTTGTGTTATTAGATGTGTGCTTTTTTCTTTTGTCAAGATATCTCTGCCTAGGCCAACTTATACCCAGGATAACCATTTGCTAGGTTGATCTCTGCAAATGTTCTGTTTTAGTAGATCAAACTAATTTTTCATCCATTGCATCAAGTTGCCTTAATTGTTTGCAAAAATCCTGTAGTGTCTACTGATAAGTGACTTTGGTTAAGAACATGCTACATTCTCCATTTGTATCACTAGCATTATCTTTATCTAAACAACATTCTAAAGATTTGGAACTGAAAATTTTAATTGTTTTCCCAACAACACCATGATGAAGTATGCTAGCCCATTTTCCTCTACTTTGCTTCTCTTCATTTCATAAAGAGTGGCATTTGTTGTAGAAAAACAACCAGAAGTATCAGTTCATCTGACAAACTTGTTTCCTCAAACGTGTATCTTGATCGGTATACAACTTCATTAGATACTTCTTCGACGATCTTTCTTAAGAGAAGAGCTTATTAATAAGTTTAAATGCTTAAATAAACTCCCTTCTTTAAGTTCGAGTACGATCTTCCAAATTCTTCATTATAGCTTAAGCTTCTGGTGTTATCAGTTCATGATATAACATCATAGCTTTTATGACTAGGTCATATAGAGTTTGATCATTCTTCTAATAAGATGTAAAATTTTGGCACAAGTTACTTCTCCATTATCCAGTGTCCTGGACCTCCCTTCAAGCATATAGGACTCTTGCATAATGGAATTTGTTTGAGATGCATTATAGGATTGATGGTGCATGACAGCAGTAAAACTCTTTGTTGGCCGATTCCAATTTGCCATGACCAATTGGCAACGACATACTCCTAAGAACTGGGAGTGTTACTTACTCGTATGATTGAACTCGTCAAATATTGTAAAAAAGTTATATTTTTCTTCTTCTTGTGACTTGTCAGTTACATGATTATATATTTTGTTTATTCTTCTTTAGGAAAAATTACTTTGTTTTGTTTGTTTGACCTAGTCTTATGAGTTTTTGCTTATTTCTGTAACTGGCATTCTCTTGCCATATCTGTAAAATCTGCAGACTGGTTCATCATCATTCTGTTTCTGTCATAATACATTTTCTAAGGTAGAAAACCTCTTTGTTATACTACAGAACACTTTGTGTCCAAGAAAAATACTGCTAGCACACTTTCATTATGGAACCTCCCTATGCTTTCCTGAAGCAAATTTTTGTATGTTATTTTTAAATGAACTAGCAACTTAATTCTCATATGGATATGTGCTGACTAGAAAGGTAATCACCTTTGTTAGGAAGCTATCCTTACTTGGAGAAGCATTGTTTTAGCGAATAATATGCTTAAGAATATATGAACAAAACTCAGATGTATAATTTGTTAATATATTCATTCTTCTGAGAACCAAATTTGGATTGAAATAATGACCTGATAAATTCAATGTTTCTTTCATTATATTGGTAGATTATCGTGTATAGTAATGGTTCAGTCACTATGAATACTTCAACATTATAGAGAATTTTTAAGCAGTAGAATCATTATACAACTCTTGAACTATGGTGTTTTGTGTTGTATTAGGAGTCTTATAGTTTGATTTTCTGAATTTCTGGTGGATTAAATCTTGCTCAGGAATAACAAATATTAAGGTACATATCCCTCAATTTGCAGGTTAATGGAACACGGATTGCTATCTCATGAAAAAGCCAAGAAAGCATTTGAGAGAAAACAGAGGAAGCAAAAGGAGCTCCGAACAGGAACTCCTGTGAAGATATCGAAGCCACCAACCAAGACTGCAACGTCACAAAAACAACAGCAACAGATATCAAAGAACGGAGACATAAAAGCCAAGAAAAGAATCATGAATGAGAGTGATGACGACGACGATTTCATTTTAAGTCATAAAAGAAGAAAATGGTAAGAGGAAGGGAAGACTCATAATGTTTATTCAGAAAAATAAAAATAAAAATAAAGGAAGAACTTTTGTACCTTGTAAGACAACCTAAAAATTCTCAGATAAAAACATTCTTCATGTTTTTGACATACTCATACAATAATGTACATGCAATTTACATGTCTCTCAGAATCTGCGTTATGACAATGGAAATTGCTTCTCTATGTTACCTCTGTGCCTTGAGATTTCACCAACATATTCTACTTCTCTTCTTTCTTCTCACATACATAAAATGTTTTGGTTTCATCCAATCGATATAATAATTCTTCATACGAACTAGTTACAACATGTTAACCAGAAAACATGCTATAAACATCCTTTATACATAAACATAGACATCAATTGAAACTAACTATATTCGTAAAAAAGCAGAATTAGAATTAATGAATTATCTTTTCGTGTAAGGAAACAAGTGCAATGTTATAACTTTCCGTAAAACACATCAAATTTAGTTAATATAACTCTTCTTGAATACATATGAAGTATTTACAAACAAATTATTTATTTTCTATACGTAAGCTACACTTCATCCACAATATTTCAGTGAAAAAAATTATCATTTTATAACCCCATTATGATACTCACTGGTTTACATATGCAAGTGAATATCCACAGGTTGAAGACACACTATTCTTATTATTCTTCATTTACCCTTCACAGATTCTTTCCCTCTAGCTTAAGTTTGCTCTGAATATAACTTCAAAATCGATATATTTAAAATGAATACAAAATTTTAAACAATAACTAAATAATATATAGAATGCAGACAATGGATATATATGATTTAATGGGAGTGAAATTTCAGAATAAATCGTGATAGTGTTTAAAAATAATTTCATTCCACAGACAAGGATTCAAATTTATAAAAGAAGTAAATCTGAATTATTTTTTCAATATTGTCTGATATACAATTTGAGAAGGAATCAAATAATGAGAATAATTCGGAGAGTTTTTCTTATCTTAACAATTTATTCTCTTTAATGCAATACTTATATAGGAATTACCTTTGAAATCATCAATTGAAAGAAAATAAAATACTATAGTGAAAAAAAAAAGATAAATATATATATATATATATATATATATATATATATTGTCAAATTATTATATACTATATATATAGTATGTGTTTGATAATTAATTTATAATATTTTCAAAAATTAATGAATTTTAAAGGAATTTCTCTATATATTCTTTTAAAGAGAGAAAATTTTAAAGTTGACTTTTTCATTTGCTAAACTAAACTTTTATATAAGTTAATAATAAAAATTAGAGAAATTATATATAAAAGCAAACTTTTACATATTAATTCATATATAAATTAATTTTAACTTATTGATAAATTGGTCTTAATTTTTCTCGTAAAAAAACTTGTGCAAATATATATCTTCAATTATTTTCTTGTACTTTACAATAAATTATGCTTAAAAATCACAGACAAAAATTAGGTTTTTTCCCCTAACCTTGCCTCACCATAAAGATGGAGGTCTCATGATTTTGTCAAGTGGTTAAGCAGAAGTTAAATCATTGTACTTAGTTAAGATGACATCTAATCTAAAAGTTGTTAGGTTAGGTTCTCAATCCATCCTCAACCTCATGGATTTATACCTTAGCCTGAAACCTTACTGTTTGAGTTCACTTGGTCAGTAAACATCAATAAAGAACATTTTGGCGTTTAGTGACTTCATTCTCTATACCCTTATTTAACTTGAAATTTTTAATTGAATTTATGGAACAGATCTCATAATTTGGATTCTTTCAAACTGTGATGGACTCACTATAAGTTAAACTGGAAGTTGAGGGAGAAAAACAATGTGTATGTATTATTACATTTAGAAAATAAAAAAACACCTACCATTTAAGTTAGCTCAGCATACACTGTAGTCACTTCTTAATTCATATTTGTGATATAAAAATCATGTTCTTCCTTGGATTGAACTGCATTTGAGTTTTTCAGCCTTTAACTTATACTGCAGTAGAAGATATACCTACCAGTATATGAGAGTTTAAACACGATGATCGATGCCTTTTCTTTCTTGTTGACTGGTAGATAATTGTTATTTTAGTTATTAATTATGATATACAAATTAAGATTGTAGAATGATAAATACGTTACCTTTAAACCCAAAACGACAAGTCATATATCATTGAATAGACATCTTTCCATGCCTCCATCAGTATATTTTGTTTGCACTTGTTTTGCTTCTGTTACCGTGTTTTACATGTAATTTCAATTCAATTTATAATTCGTGCAGTTTAGATAGGATTCTGATTTAGGTAAGAAGTCTTTATAATATTAGAAGTGTTCACCTTTTATATATATAGTGGTTTTAGAATAAAAAACAAATATCACCACCATCAAATTTTTGGGTTTGAACTGTTCCATGCTCACAGTAAAGGCAAGTCATGATCAAGTTCCTGATGTTAAGCAGCACGCTAAGACTCACTCTCAGAAACCTCTCCATCTTGGTCACGTGGGCGTGGCTTGAGTGATGGAGATTGAGTAAGAAATTATAGGCTAATCAGAATCCTGAATCTTCTCAAAAACTTTGGAAATCATCACTCTTAAGTCAGATCACAGATTGAATTAATATCGAGGTTTTGAATAAAATGTGTTCTCTGTGAATCAACTACATTAGTATAGTGAACTCAAAAGTCAAAACAATAATGTGTATACTATTAGTTTCAAAAACATAAAATTATGAGTTCACTGTTGCTGTTCACCTCTCAACACAACCACAGGAATCCTGGAACAGAAGCTAAATGCATTCACCAACTCAAAGATCTTATCTGGGGTGACCTTTGTCGGACCTTAGGCCATGCCTTAACGTGGCCCAGATGTCTGATTTAAGGTTCTGTGATCGTTTTTTCTTATTTGATGAGAAAGAAAGAGAAAAAAAAAGCCATGTGTGGCAGCGGTTCGGTTCCAAGAGCTTTTGTTTGTACTTGTGCACTGTGCAGAAAAAGGTTTTATACGTTACCACCAGAAGAACTATGTAACAAATAAATAAAGATGTCATGGGTCCAACTCCAAACAAGTTAACAGGTACACCACAAAAGGTAACAGCTCATTGTGGAGGTACAATATCATCGTCTGGTACTGGATACTTGGGAAAATATAGAAACGCACGTATAAAACAATAACACCATGGACGGATTATTTTCGTCGTTAGCAAAGCATAAAATGTAGAGAGGCCCTAGCAGTGGCAGAAGCTATAAAGGTAAGTTATTTATCAGCTTGGACGTAGATAGATAGATAGAGTGACTTTGAGGGTTATTGCACTTTACCAATAATACAATTGTGGTGCTGTAAATTGCAAGGATTTGTTATGTGTCTAATCCGTGTGATAGGAAAATGGGCCTTTAACATGTTTGACAAAGCGATGTCACTTTGAAGTGTGGGGTTGGTCCATTTAATAGAGTTAAATCACTATTGACGAACTGCACGTGGCAATATGGAAACACCTATAGCGCACCACCACTGTACAGGGACGCACACGGAACAAAACAGTCCATAGGACAATATCAGTACAATGAAATTTAGTTTTCTTTCTTATTATCTTTTCAAAGCAGCATAGCCTAGGTACCATTGTTTAGTATTTTCACTACTTTTTCTAATGAATGAGAAAAAAAGTACCACAAGATTACCTCTCTGGTGTCTGAAATGTGAGTGATGATGAGATGGAGACAATTACAGACCAAGAATACTGGTAGGGCCCATCAATTTAAGAAGGACTAATAGCAGAGTAATAATAAACCGAAAAGAAGTAGGAATAATAAGGGGAAGAAATAATTGCATCTTCTTCTAAGAGAAGAGGCAAATAAATATATTGTAAATGAAGGGGAAGAAATATTGAAAGAAGGGTCCAAAAACCTAAATCATTGCTGGCCCTGACTATATAGTTTTAAAAGCACTCACATGCAATGGTTGGAACTCCATATCTGTGGTGATATTCATGGGAGTTATACAGATACCCAATTACATGTACCAATACACCATTCCCTCTAATCAGCTAATGATTAAACTGTTAATCACCAACCAAGCTTGAATTAATGAATTGCATTGTAAACAGAACAACTGATTCATTGGCTTCAACTTGAGGTACATCAAGAATGGAGAAACTGGTTCGTACAATGAAAAATGTTGTTTTGACATCTCCCTAGGCCGGGGACACCATAAGCTTTCTGCACTGTTTTTGGCTTTAGAAATGATATGGAGAGAGAAATATAAATATTGAAGGTATGACAAAATATAAAAATACAGTATGAACTGACATTGAACAAGTTGTTCAAATAATAAATAAAACTGGTCGTATCGGATACCTACGTCTACATGCAAAGACAAAACAACAAAATTTAACCCATCCCAAAAGAAGAGTGAAAATCAGCAGGGATACTCATCATAGAAAAACCCCAACTAGATTGAGAAAATAAAAAGTACACAAGTTGTGGTGGAGCCTTGGCAGCTCTCGTGTCAACCTTATTAAATTTGACTAACCAAACCTGTTGCACCCAGCAGTACTTTTTACAGTGGAAAATACAAAATAGCAAATTATTGGCGATAGCGAGTTAAGGGAAAAGAGGATAAAGCACAACAGAAGAGCCTTGATATGCATTGCATTGATGAAACTTTCTAAGAAAAAGATAAGGGTAGATGAACAGCGAGAGTGATAAAAAAAAAAAAAGAAAAAACAGGAGGGTGGTTAAAAAAGGTAAGCATGAGTAAATACAAAGACAATGGATATATAAAAGGAAGGAGCAAAGTTAACAGGAGGTTGCGTGGCAATGGCGAGTGAAGAAGGTATTAGCATTAACTATGCGATTGCAGGGTGAGTGTCGCGTTTTTCTCATGTGGGTCCATTCTTTTCTCCTCTATGAACCTTTATAAGTGTTATATGAGTCACTGAGAAGAAGTGACAAAGAAAAGAAAAGAGGAAATAGTCGTAGCTAATGAATTTCACTTGCATGCCAAATGAGAATAGTCTCCTCTTCCACCTCCTTCTCCTCCAAAAATAAGCAACTAAACTCCATCATCGCTGTAGAAAGAACCACATAGTGATAATTCAGTTCTCTTTAACAATAAAGAATGAGAGTTTCAGCGGAGAAGACGATGTCGTTGGAGACCGAGGCCGGGCGAGAGAGCAAGAAGATAAAGCGCATTCGCGACTCGAGCAAGCACCCAGTGTACCGTGGCGTGCGGATGCGGAACTGGGGGAAGTGGGTGTCGGAAATCCGCGAGCCGCGGAAGAAGTCACGGATATGGCTAGGCACATTCCCGACGCCGGAGATGGCGGCGAGAGCGCACGACGTGGCCGCCCTCAGCATCAAGGGCTCCGCCGCCATTCTGAACTTCCCCCACCTGGCGAACTCCCTCCCACGCCCGGCCTCCCTGGCGGCGCGCGACGTCCAGGCGGCGGCGGCGAAGGCGGCCCACATGGAGCCATCCTCCCTCTCGTCCTTGGTGTCGGCAATGGACCTGTCCTCTGCCTCAGACGAGTTGACTCAGATAGTTGAACTCCCGTCCCTGGAAAGCACCGATGACGGGTGCGTGGAGTTGGAAAAGGAGTTCGTTTTCGTGGACTCGGTGGACACATGGATGTATCAGCCAGCAGCGTTTGATTTTGACGCGGAACGAGACATTGCCTTGGAGGGTCTGGTGTGGAATTACTAGGTTGTTCTTCTCTGTGGCCCGGTGTTGTAAAAATATTCAAAAGCATCTCCTTTCTATGTTTTGGTTGGTTGGTGTGTGTTGTCTTAGCGGTGAGAGCAGCCACTTGTGGTTTTTCTTTCAGGGGCTGTTATTGTTCATCGTCTCTGTGTGTCTTTCCGTAACTCCTCTCATTTTAATTGTAAATGGCTAGAACAAATAAAGTAAGAGGACAACATTAATTTGTGTTTCTATCCGGGGTCTGCTTTGGTTTACTCTTGTTAAGATTGCGCAATCCATTGAATTGTTATAGTGATATACAATATCTGAGTGAGTGAATTGGAATGAGGCGTACGGAAAGAGATAGAAAGGGGAAATGGGAATATTTGACCACCACGACCACAGACGACGATGACGATGATGTTATTTGGCCACACGTTTTGCTTTTGTGTATCTTTCTTTGCTTGTTTCGATCATCTTGGTTTGGGTGGTGGTTGGCAGAGATTTTTGCCTTTAATATTAAAGGATGTGAGAGTGGAGCTTGGTTTGGTTTTGCTATGGCATATTAGAGAGGGTGGTGGGTGTGACCCATAAAGATTTGTGATTACCTTTGGGCAGATGGAAGAGTGTGATTGGCGCAAGAGATGGATGTGACAGTGACATTCATTTTCATGTTCATAAAAAAGGACACCCATTCTTTGTAATCTACACACTAACTATTTGCTTCTGAACTAGAAGGGCTTTGCTAACTCATTCATATAATTTTTGAGCATTCAATGGTATAGAAGATAGTAACAAAATCAAATGAGATAGGTTAAGAGAAGATTCCCCGAGAATTGCGTAACTGAAATAGAAAATGGTATAAAAATAAGATAGTTTTGTTGAAAGGGAATTGTCGAATGCAGTGTGTAGTGAGCTATCAAGAAGATTCAGAAATCTATTATGTTTAGACTTAACGTACCATTGAGACCACAGACTCCACGTCCAAAAATGTCTATGGTTTGAAAGGAAAGATTTTGCTGTTTAAAGGTTTCTACGACTGTAATCATTAACCATTTCTCTTAACCAAATAAAAAGTCAGAACACCAACGTCAGTTCTTTTTTCACCACTAAATTTTATATAGTTTGCTGCTTTCAGAAAAATCTGCACACATGTTTTTTTTTTTAATAAATAAATTGCATTCTTTTCATTTGAACTATAAATTATTATGCATGACTTTTCTTTCATCCATCATAATTAGAACTGCTACATTCTTCACTCCGCCCCTCTAAATATGTACTCATAATTACGCACATTAAATTAAAGTTCGTTTGCATGTTCGAGGATTGCAATTTTTTAGAATTCAAATACCAGAAAAAATAAAATAAAAAACAATTATGTTTTAAAGTTTTGTATGTGATTCGATTTTGATGGTTCTTTTAAACGGGAGATTAATTTAAGAAACACGATAAATGAGATAATAATTAAATTTATAAGTTTATATTTAAAATCTTAATATAATGAGTTTGTGAGTTTTATTTATTGTATGTTATTTGGTTTTTTATTTATTTTCATGGAACCTATTACAGTTAGATTTTCGATCATCTCTCAAATATGACATATCACCTTAATATACGGACAACTTGTAACTCTTCGATAGTAAATCTTCTTAACATACTTTTAGTATACATAAATTCTAAAACATAAATCTTAATGATCAATTAAATAGTTATTACTCATATTTATCATAATCGCTCTAATTCAAGTTTTGACAACATAACTATCACTGTGGTGGCCGAGTTTCATAAAAATATTATAATCATATCCCTATAATATTATAAATCAAATCATATCATAAAAGTAGCTACATAATATTTAAAACATATTTATACAGTTACTAAAATAAATTACCACCATATCTAACATGTTCATCTAATTAATTAAGCAAATACATATTCATCTAATTAATTACCATCATATACAACTACTAATAACATTTATTATGTGTTTTTTCAAATAATTAGGTTTTATTAAATAATTTTAAAAATAAAAATATTTTGTTTTTATAGAATATTTTGTAGATAAGTCAAAACCTTTCAATATTATAATTCCATTACAATTAATCACATTACATTTTTTATATATTCATTTAGTTCAACCCAATTCGTTCAACAAGTTACCGTGAAATTACTCAACAACTCCATTTAATAACAACATTTCACATTATAAG
Source organism: Vigna mungo (assembly GCA_036885675.1). Classification (NCBI taxonomy): domain Eukaryota; kingdom Viridiplantae; phylum Streptophyta; class Magnoliopsida; order Fabales; family Fabaceae; genus Vigna; species Vigna mungo. The sequence goes on along the minus strand of CP144699.1, from coordinate 38,709,483 downwards.
ACTCATTAAATAGTTGCTGGATGGTTCCTATATTAAAATATTTCAAAAAAAAAAAATATATATATATATATATATATATAATGATATACTTTTAATTTATATAAATTAGTTGAAATTTACATAAAAAATTAGGTTATTTATTTTCTTCTAGTCTTTTTATAAGTGTTAAAGGAAACACTTAAAAAATAAATCCAACATTATTATCATTTTGTTTAGTAAAGTAAAAAATAAATAAATCGAATGGAAATACATAAAAATAAGTAAAAAAAATACAAATAAAACTCAAAGAATAATTAGATAAAGGTATATGAACATAATAACTGAAAGTAAGAAAGTAGATGGCACCACTTTAAAAGAAAAGAAAAATTATTCTCCTCCTTTTTCATTAAATAACTACGTTAATTTCATTTTCTCTCATCGTTGATTTTTTCTTCGAAAACTAAACACACTATAAGTAGTCTATTGTCAAAAGTTGAGCTCTTCATATTAAACGTAAGAAAGAATAACTTTATCAGCCATACTGATTATAATAAAATTATATATAAGACTAAAACCTAAACTGATTATAATAAAATTACATAAAGACTACAAACTAAAACTGTAAGAATTACAAATCAAACATTTGAATATGGGGAAAATCAGAATTAAACTAATTTTACGTGTAAACTTAAATAAACTTATTAATAGTATAGCTAAAATATTTTAAAATGATAAATTAAGTAAATGAAAACTTTAACCTCTTAATAAGAAAATGCATTTCATATAATTTTGTCTATGATGAAAGGAGAAATAAAAAAAAAAATAGAGTTTTAGTGCATAATAATTAGGAGAAAAAGACAAATATTTGTGTTAATATGAGGAGTAGGGTAAGAGTGGTAGATGCAGTATGTGGACTTCAGATATGCATCGTCGTTATCGGTCACTTTTAATTAATACTTTTGGTTAAAAGAGGTTTTTGAGTGACAATGAATATGAATATGGTGGGAAACATGATCTCTAGAGATGGAAACAAAAATCACAGCTCATTGTGATAAAGATCGATCATTTTTAGGCTAAATTATTTACCATCTATGCTAGGTTAACTTTTAACTCACAATATACATTCCTTATAAAAAAAAAATACCTTATTTTTCTCCTCTTTAAATTCTTTTTCATTTGCTTGATATTTTTTTTATCTATTATTATTATATATAAAAGAGATCCAGACACCGATCAAAATAGGTAAACCATGATTTTAGATATTTACAAGTAATTCACTTATATAGTAAATACTTCTAATGAATTTACAGTTTCACTTTTAAAAATTATGTTATTTTTCTGTTTTCGTATTACTCGTACTATTGTCATTCACATGCATTTTTATGTACAATTTAATTTGAACCTAAATCAAATAGATGAAAATGGATAAAGCGATATTAGCACCAAATGAAACATGTTGCTAAAATCCACCCAACTATTACACATATTTCACACCATCAATGCCACATTGCTATTAAAAAACAAATGACTAACAGATTTTTTTCCCCAACCCGCACATACTATATAATCTACTTATATTTACCCTCTTATTCCCCAAAATTTTCTTTTGTTACCACTTTTTTCAAAATCATTTTCCAAGAAAAATGTTGAGCAGATGGAAGGGCTTTAGCTTTCCATAACTTATCAAAAACTCTTGTTTCATTCATATTAGTGATAATTTGCAGTTTTCTATAAGCTAACCTAATGGTAAAACCATTTTATTCTTCATCTTTCCAAACCCACCTATCTTATGTGGGTATTAGGAATTGTTACTATGGACTAGAAAGCTAATCGATTGGGGAAGGTGGTAAATTGTAGGGACAAAGTCAAGCAGACGTTCAAGAAAACGTCTCGAGACCATTCCGTCCCGACAATCGTTAGACAGAGTTAAAGCATAATTAATGTCATAACGGTTACGGTCAAACAGTTAAGATTTGCTTTAATGATCATTAAGAGGTAAATTAATTTGTCAAATTCTTATAAATTCTATAAGTAGGAGTTTACTTTCGAAGTAAACTTACTTTGACTTACTATTGTATTACAAGAGATTTACATAAAAAAAATTCTGACATCAAAGTATATTCTGCAGGACACCCCTCCTTGGACTGATCACGGAGTAAGGAGAACCTTCGACATAAAGTCAACACACAGACGATTATCCTCGTCCCATTTTAGTAGAAACAAGAATTTTAGTTCTTAGTCATTACTTTAAAGTATTCAATTAATTTGTCTCCCGTTTAAACCCTTGTTTCCTCCATTCCAAGTTTCACATCCAATTTTTATTATGTCAATTGCCCATCTCTCTAATTGTTGCTTGTTTCTTTGTTGAATTTGCATATAACCTAAAAGATGTTTTGCATAAAGGTTCATGATCCAACCACTTATCAGTCTAAAATTGTCATTTCCTATCTTCCATTCCACATTATCCTCGAATATTTTTCCCATTCTCCTCCATTAGTTGTTTTCTTTAAAATCCCTATTTATCAAATAAAAGTACTATTCATATCAAAATATCATAACTAAATTTTTGTCCTTATAGTAATAAACATGACTATCTCTAGTTTGATCTATTCTTTATTGGTATTCTTTTATCAGCATCACATTTGATCAAATAGGATATAAAACATACAGAATGAATTTCAAGACAAACAAACAAAAAAAAAACTTTACGCATTGACAAATTTAATATATAAATATAGATAATATAATTATAAATCTGGTAGGAGGAATTAATGATAAACATGAGCAAGCGCCATGACAAACATATAAAAAATTATTTAATGAAAAAAAGAATATGATAATGCAGTGAGAGCATATGTTACATTTTATGCAGTTTGGTGTTTGTTTATTTAATCCAGGTGGTTAGTTATTAATATTAATTGTCAGGTATGCCAACCATCATTGTTTTCCACTTTTATTATATTAAACATTATGAACAACACCATACTTATTTCTTTTCTTTCTTTAATCAAAAAGCCTAAAAATTTATTGACCAAATTACTATCAATGAATCAATAATAATATATGTTTATACTATAAAGGGCAATAATTTCAGTCGCCCTACCTATGCTATCATGTGCTTTCCCTTCTTTCTTTAACTACCTATTTAAATTAATTCTCAGCTATACGTACCAATAATAATAAACATTATGAACAAATCATGTACATTTCTTTTATTGTCTTCATTGCCCAGATAAATTAATAAGGAATCATAACACTATCATCCATAATCAATGAATCGATCAATTGCTACACCATTATTGTCTTTTCATCCACCACCCGTATATACGCTTTACGTACGTTATTCGTATCGTACACTGTCCTTCGTAATCATACCCCATATACAAACTGGGTTCTGTTTGTTTCTTTCTGTGTTTTTCATCATCCATTTAAAGGATTTTTAGGGTTTAGTTGTTCTCATGAAAATATCTCTTTGGAATGATAATCGATGAAATAATATGTTTAATAAATAATAATTTTTATTAGAATAGGTTTTAATAATTGTTTTTATATTATATTAAGAAATAGATTTTAAATTTAATATAATCTTATTAAATTAATTTATAAAATAAAATTTATATTTATTTATATATTTTAAATTAATTTTATCTCTAACTAAAATATAAAAAAATTAAATAAAATAGTTTTATATTGTCATTTAACTGTAAACCGTACTGTAATGATTTTATTGGTTAGTTTACTCATAAAGTTTAAACGCATAAATACTTATTTGTGTAGCTGGCTTGTCCTGTTTTATTTGTCTGCCTGTTAACAGATGTTTATATATTATGAGATCTAGTTAAAAATATTATTCAACTTTGTACGGGATCAGGTTTCAGAAAAAAAAAGTCACAATTCTATAATTTTTTAATCGTTCAACTTAAATTATTTCAAAATAGCATACATTCTTTATACATTAGTTTTTTTTTTTAATTATTTTATTAATAGGGCGGAACTTATTATTAGAAATTTCAACAAAAATAAAAATAAAAGTAGAACAGATACTTTATAATTTAAAAAAAAAATCTCAAAGGGTATAGATGATTTTTTAACCTACTATTTACATAATTAAAATTACAACTTATATTTAGGACCTTTAAATTAAAATTAATTATTGTAATTACATAAAGGGTGGAAGTTATGTCTAAATTTTATTATGACATAATTTAAGCACGACACTTTGTGAATCATGTAATTTTAATTTGGAAAATAGAATTTTTTTTCTTTTTTTCCCAACAAATCTTGTAGTTTGGAATATATATATATATATATATATATATATATATATATATATATATATATATAGATATATATATACATATAGATATATATACACACATATATATATATACACACACACATATATATATATATATGTATATATATATGTATATATATATGTATATATATATATACATATATATATATATATGTATATATGTATATATATATACATATACATATATATATATGTATATATGTATATATATATATATATATATATATATATATATATATATATATATATATATATATATATATATATATATATATATATAAGTTATTACATCTTGGTAATCATGAAGCTTTTCTCTAAAAATTACTATTATATCGATATATTTTAAAACACACCGGATTAATTATTAGACGTGAGAGGTAATTTTTAATTTGCAACATATTTGAATTGGGACATTTATTCCTAAATTTCTTTAACAAATCATTGTTATCAATTTTGAAAAATATATAGGTAAGATGTATTATAAATCACATGCTTTAACTAGGAGACTTTTAAACTGTGATAGATAGGTGATGTCAACTTTAGTTAAAACCCACCAACACATAAATAAATTTTTATACGTATTTCTTTTCTTTAGTATCTCATTCTACTATACACAATACATAAAAGTGAGAATCAACTTGGCAAATTGATTTTCACAATTTCCTTAATTCAAAAATATTTCACGTTCCTAAAAATTTATTTAAATAGGATCCTGCATAAATTAAAAGTATTCATTGAAAACAATTCTTGTGTCAAAGAATTATTTCACACCAATAAAAAAGAATGAATTATTCACAATAATGAATAATAAAAACAAAATTAAAAAAAAAGTTCTAGTTAAAGTATAAATAACATGTTATTAAACATTTTTTTTTGTATAATCCTTAAAGAAAAATTAGGCACAAGATCTTAAAAATGAGATAACATAAAAGAATTAACAAAAAGTAAACCAAGAACTTATATTATTATAAACACATTAACGGAGATTATACACATATTTCATCTTTGATGATTGGTGTGAAGTTTTGGTTACTCTCTTAGATTTTTCTTTTCTTCTAACATACAACACATGCATAAAACCCTTTTCCTCTCTTTTATATTTCTTCTTCAAAACACCATATTTTAAGCTTGCCATGTTGAATTAATTTGTTTGTCAAAAGATTTAACAGAGTGAATATTATTGACAGATTTTTCTGTGTGAAATTTTTACATTTTACCCATCCCTGTGACAAGTAGTATCAGTCTTCAGAGTTGGTTCGCTGAGCTTCCAACCACGGTGCAGAGAGGTCAAAATATATCACAATCAGTGTCTGCCACATATTAGTCATTCAATTTTATCATTGAATATATAAAGGTCTTGTATATGGTCCCCTAACATTAATCAATTTATTGAAGGGGTACCCTACCCCCTTTCATATATATTATTATTTAAACATACATGTTGATTTTCCCTATGCATGTTGTTCTTCATTTACGTTCACCAGTCAACATTTTTCACTTGTTTGTCTCAACAAACTTGCACAAGCACACACTAAACCATGTCAGAAACAATACTATATATATATTATATAAGGGCTTAAGAAAGAAGAGGCAGAAGCTCAATAATTGAAAGCGAAATCGCTTTGTGAGGAGAGCCATTCCATTTTTGTTTGCTTTGTGGATATCACTGTTCGTTCAACAGGAACGGTTGTTCCTCCTATTCACGTTGACATATCTGCTACATGCATGACCGACCAACAACAAACAAAACATGAATAATGATGTTATACGTAACGTAGTAGTCTATGATCATTAAACGTAAGTTCCAGAGTGCAACACTCGTTGTTCTTCTTCTGTCTTCCATCTAATTGCACGCTGTCTACCAATATATATCCTCAAATAGACACCCATTCCCCCCATCTCATACGCAAAATTACAAAATTTTGTTTTTGAATGTTATTATAATTAACAAACTAAACCTGGTTGTCCCAGTGATTAAGAATGTTTGCTTTTAGAAGATGCATAAAGCATTTGATTATTTCATTTTCCTGTTCTCCTTCCTTGTCTTCTTTTCTGTCCCCCACTTCATAACCAGGTTCACGTCACTTACTAATTTAAACTTGTACGTTCTTAGTAAGTATTTCCATTAATACAGATCTGAATATTCAGCACAACAATTCCCTTTTCAGCAATGCAGCAGAAAAAGGAAATATCAAAATGGATTTTAATCTGCAGAGAGAGAGATACTTGAACTCAATTAATTTGAAATGACAGAAACAAAAAAATAAACTTCATGATGATCATGCTAAGAGCACTTGGTAGTGGTTTTGAAAAAAATATTGAAAGAAATCATTACAATGATCCAGCTTTTAGATTGCGACAGGATGAGGGATCCTATTGTTTAAGAAGTGGTGGATCTTTGTCCTTATTATAAATATCAATTAATGTGAACACGATGACGTATTCACTGCATTATACCTGCGTAATTTTTATAACCACGAGTTTAAACCTTTAATTAATCAGAGATAATCTTGTAGGTTCATCCTTATTTATCTGTCATATATGTTAATTAAGTCATTGGTGTGTTATGAAGATATTTCTTCGATTTTATTTTCTTGTTTTTTTTATTGTTTTATATACAAATTAAAATATTAAAACTTCATAAATATTTTTTACTCTATTTCATTTGTTTATGACGGTAAACTTAATTATAATAATATTGCTGATATTAAATTATAATAATAAAAATTATTAATTAATTAATATATTAAAATAAAATCATACGAAATTTTTTAATCAAACTAATGTTATGTTTATTGATGCAAATTTAGTTCATTTGAAAAATAATTCTGTTTGCAACATGATTTTTATAAAATGAAGTTTTTACTAAATTTTTTCAATTTTATTTTATCAATAACCATTAAATGTCTTTTAATAGCATGTTCCTAACAGTTATATTTTCTGTTTAAATCACATAAATGACATATGGTAAAAAAAACACTAAACTTATATTTGCTCTTATATACATTAAAATCTCACTCTCTTATTCACTTCAACATTAGATAATATTTTGTTGGTAAATATTTTTCACTTCTCAATCTTCATGAGCATGTCATGATTTCTTAATCTAATCACATTCTGCCACCTGTTTAAAGGTCATGCTCCAAATTCTGGTAAGAATGGGTCAATAATAGAATCATTGATCCCTTAAGTCTTCCATTGAAGATGATTAGTCATTCCTCTTAAACATCGACTAGAGGTTTATATTATTACCACACTAAATAGTTTCACATCTCTTAGGAGGCGAGACCTAAGACAGCTTAGATATTCCTTCCTCCTTTTATCCTCTAAAACGTCTTTTAAAGACAAAACTGTGACGGTTTTCACGCTCCAAAACGAACAATACATTTGATGAAGGATCATTGATTGATTTTAAGGATGTCATTCGGAAAACTTGGGTTAATTAGCCCTCATCCAAGAGCACACCTTAGATGCATTTTAGTTTAATGAAAATAATGTCTTCTTGCATGGTGATATTCAAGAAGAGCTATATGTTCAATAAATAACAGGCTTCATCCAAAACGATTGACAAACTCAAGTTGCTTTATATGGACTTAAGTACCTCACAAGCTTTGTAAAGCAAAATTGAAGCCTACTTTACCAAAGAAAAGTTTAATTGATGTCTAGTGAGCACACCTTGTTCACGAAAAAGATTTAGGGTGATAATTAATAGTCAATCTTTATGTTGATGGTCTACTCTTTACAGACATATATGTGAAGATTTTAAAAGTTCAATTAAACTGGAATTTAATATAACTGATCTTGAAAAAATGAAATACATTTTTAATATAGAAGTCATATAAAGCTAGGAATTTTTATTTGTCAAATATGCACAGGAAATATTGGTTGAGTTCAACATGATAGAAAACAATTCAGCAAGAAATTCTATTGTATCAAGAACAACATTATCTAAAGATATGGAAGGGGTCCCAATATTTACTACAAAGTTTAAGCAAGTAATTGGTAGTTTTATGTATCCCATAAGGAAGAATTGACCTTATGGTCAATAATGACAATAATTTTGCAAGTGACTTAGATGATAGAAGGATTAGTTCTGTTTCAGTTTTTTAATGAGTATTGAAGCTATCTCTTGGGTTTAAAAGAAACCACCCGTTGTGAGCCTATTTACAACTAAATCTGACTACATTACAATAACATTTTGTGCATCTAAATGTATTTGGCTGTGCAAAATTTTATAACATCTTATATCAAAAGAAGAAGGTGCAACAAAATTCCTACTTAATAACAGTTCTACTATTCAATTGTCCAAGATTTATGTCCTCTATAGAAGGAGTAAACACATTGCAATAATATTTCATTTTCTTAGATATTTGGTTAAAGGTCAAGTTGTTTGTCTTAATTGTTGTTACTCTAAAAACAATTAGCTGATATAATAACCAAAACATTAAAGTTTGAAAAATTCAAGAATTTACATGCTACAATTCCATATAGCTTAAGAGAGGAAATGTTAATTATTTTTTAAAGTTCTTAATATTTTAAATAAATCTCCTATTTATTAGGGAGAATTAGTCATTGGTTTATTACAAAATTTACTTCTAAATAGGTATTGTTTTCATTATTTTAGTATCTGTCAATTATGGAGAGTAGTTTTGATTCTCTATACAGACTTGTATATTGGTTTTGTTATTCAATAAAATTACATTTTCTCAAATTAATCTCTTTACCATGTATCTGGTTTATGACAAATCAATCTATTAAGATTGTAAAACGTAAGAAGAATCTAAATTATTTAAAAGAAAATTCAATTTAAGTTTGTAATCGGTTACAAATAAAAATAAATAGATTTTTTTAGGATTTTATTATGAAACAAAGTCTCCATAAATTAAAAGTAATATTCATAGATTAATCTTAATATGAAATTTAAAATGTAACTTTCAGGTTCATAAAAAAAAAAAAAAAAAAAAACCTGATAATTATACAATACTGACAAGAAGCTCAAAGATTCAACGTTTCTTTAAGCATTAGTCTATAACCTATGTCTAATTTTAGAATAATATAAAAGGCATATTGGTATGGTAATTAATCCTACGGTAATGCTAAGTATATTTGATTTTGGTTAATATAATTGAAAGAAGATGCTTAATGTGCAATAAAAAATCATTACTTTGATAGCGCAATATATCGAAGCAAATCTTGAAAAGTCAAAACAAAAGGGTGAAAGAAACAAAAGAGAATATTTTGGATAAGAATAAGGCACTAGCAGTAGCTATTGTTGAAGGTGAAGCAAATTGCAAAGGAAGATTAGTTACAGAGTCATTATCAAAGAAAATGGTTCATCATCATCATGCTTTGCATTTCTTAAAACTCTTTTCACCATGTTTTCATAATGTATACATCAATCAATGTTATATTTCAATTCTCACTTTCTTTCGTTATAGTCCATACACTCACCACCCATGGACCCATTTCTTCTTATTTTAACTACATTATTCCAACCTACTGCACCTCTAAATTGCCACAACCTATGCTCAAAATATCATTATCAAAACTAAGCTTATTCAATCAAACGTAATATTTATTATCTTTCTAATATATTATTGATTAAATTAGTATTTAAATAAAAGGACACTTTTCAATTTCAGATTCAACTTGTTATTAGAAATCAATATTTTTCTTTCAATCATCCCTGGAACAGACGCCAGAGGAATAGTCGAAATTGTCGGCTAATCATTGGACCTGAAAAATAGTTCATATACGGAATAAAGAGAAAGAAAATAGGACAAATCAAAATTTAGACTCTAATTTCTTAACAAATCACAATTTAGGTTTTCGTGAAACCTAAACTTGTTTAGTCCTATGTTTGGAAAAAAAAATTATTTAAGATTTAATTTGTGATATAGAAATAAATATTTGTCGTCACTCTCAAGTCATTGTTATTGTATAATTACCCTATATATTTGTGACTGTCTGTGTTTTACACGAACTTGTGAGAAATCGATTCTGAGTTTATCCTATTATACTATGTCTAATATCTTTTGATTAGTAGTTCTTTTTCACAATTAGAACGACCATTGATATTTCATTTTCACACTCTCTTATTTTATCAAAAAGATCTGCATAAAATAATGCTTTACGTACATTTCTTCTACACAAAAATGGAAATTAAAACATTGAAGAAAAAGGAAAATGTTAATTGAAAGTCGTTCCAGAGAGAGAGAGAGAGAGAGAGAGAAATGAGTTAGAAACTCTCCTTGACTTAAAATATAAGAATTTGAAATTATTTATATTATAAAAAATTGTGTTTATTATTTCATATATATTTTTATTAGAGTGTTGTTGTTTGGTTAATAATATTATTTGAATGACTATTTTTAAATCAATTTAAACAATATACTTTTTAAATCTTTTGAATTATTTCATAGTAGAAATGTTGTTTTATATTCGGTATTAGTTAGAATTTTCTTGACCAATGTTTAATTTTAGATACGAATTAAATTTATTATTGATGTTTGTAATGTTATTTTGTACTATTGGAATTAATGTTATTTTGTTATTAGTAGTGTATTAGAATTATTTTTCTAGTGCAAATTATGAAAATTTTTGGTGAACATTAGGTAATGCCCTCTTCCGTTAATGTCGAGAAAAATTCAGTCGACACCAATTTAAAAAACAGAAAAAAAAATCGACCAACAATTTCGTAAAAATAATTTCAATTGATGTTAGCATACATAATTATTATTACATTAATAGAAAAAACAAGTATCAATCCAACATGTATGAAAAGAAAATTTTGTCAATATCAGCTGAAAAACTGAAAAAAAAAAAAGTATCAAGTTGACTAAGAAATGGTCAATATTAGTATTTTTTTAGTTATTAACAATGATTTAATGTTTAAATATTTTTTATATTTGATGATAATTAAAATATTTTATTTAAATAAAAATATATATAATATCTAATAAATTTAAATTATTTAATTCAAATACAATAATTTGAATTTAACGTATTGAAATGTATAAAAATAGTGAGTTGCTTTTGACAATGTGGTGCTATATGATAGCCTAGATTATTTTTTTTTTTACCATAAGTGACTTGTTTTGTTGCATTAACTATTTTAATACAACTGGTATAAGGAAGAAACTAGTTGTGATAATGTGTAAAAAATTGAAAGAAAAAAAAAAGTAGAATAGAATAGGTAGTGTTGTCTGCATGATGGAACCTAAAAGCCTATAAGAAGCATCAAGACATGCCCACCATATCCATTTCCTTGGGTGAAAACCAAGTAAGGAATAGTGCTGCAACAATAAAATATCCCTTTAAATTATTATAAATATTATAACTATTAATAAATTAATACCAGTGCAACCGGCCATAAACTTCGCATCGGTCACAGTCCTCTCTCTGTGCGATCATTTCACTCTGATGGCGACTGTCGGCATTCTCCCAGACTGACACCTGTCATCTGTCCACCCGCTAAGTCGGTTCCCCTACAATGTTACGTGGACAAACGACACGTAACGTAAGAGAATATGAAAAAAGGATTAATAATAATTGAGCTAATTAGAGAGCGATTAATTTTAGACACAAATTTAGAAATCAATTAATGGAGGTCATTTTCCCCTTTCTTTCTAATTATTATATTATTTCTAGAAAGGCTTAATGAATAAGTTGTCCAATCATCACTCAAGATATGCAATGCAAGTGAAACTGGTAAATTTGGTTGAATATTTTGATGTGTGTAAACCTTCGAAAAAAATATTAAGAAGCAGACTTGTCTCCATGAAATAATTAATTAAAATATCACCCTTGGGATTCGTAATCTGAATATAATTATTAAGACAATTTAATCATTTTATATGCAATTGTTTTCATTCGATTTGCCTCCCCTAAAGTTACATTAACAATTCCTTTATTTTAGTTTACATAGAACACCGTACACGTGCGGAAATGTATGTTTCTAGGCTTGTTTGGGTTATGTTACATGCCTAAACATAGGTGCAAATGTATGATACAAAAATTGATCAATATATTATATAAAATAATGTTTCCCATATAGAAAAAAATATCTAAAATAGTAAATTCTGTTTTTTTTTTTTCAAATTTCAACGGATTTCTTCCATTTTCTTATTATCAACAATAAAACCACCTTCTTTTTCTATATTAAAACTCCACTTCTTTTCATGTTCAATAATAAATAGGTCTATTGAAGAATATATTTTAAACAAATTTATAATATATGTGTATATATATATATTTACAATTTTGTAATCAGTTTATTAAATAATTTTAGTGTTTAACTTATAAAAGTTTACGAAACAAAAAAGGGTTAAATGGTCTATTTTTATATTTGATGTTTTGGTGTGTAGATGAGAGTCAAGGATTTGCTTAGGATACTAATGAGAAAGTGACTGAAAAGTTGAATTATTTTCTAGATGCTTATGTTGGTGCAGAGAAAGACTAGTGGATGGGAATATATACTATTTTGCGTTTCCTCACTTCAGTGCTCTTATTATTGAGGTAATTAATTAGAAGTTTGCATGCAATTAAAATAACATTATTTCTAAACACAATTACGTAAGCATGGTCTAATATTTGCTTTAATAAAAAGCTACTACCTATTAATTGTTATTATATAATATATAATAAACGCTAAAAGTAGATATTTATGTGCATAAGTAGTTCAAATCACCTTCTTTGTAGGCGAGATATGATTTTTTGTAGCATGTTAAAATTTCATTGGTGGACATATCATTTACTTCATAAGTTTTAAGATTGTAAAATCGAATTATTTGGTTTGTTCCAGTTTTATACAAGTTTTTTGATTTTAATATCGATCTCAAACATTAATTATTACTCCAAAATAGTTTATTTATAATTTTACTTATCAAACTCCTAATTCAAACTTAAACCGTTCTACAATACTTACTTCTTCATTATTAGAATTTCTATAATGGAATATATTTTCTATAACTTCCAAACATAAACATTAAAATTTTACAAAGTTTCAAGTTTACCATCAAACATATACATCATCACAAAAAATTATCAATCAATAAATATCTAACAAGATATAAATCTCACAAACTATCAGAAATATATTCATACTTCTTAATAAGAGATTATATCAATATCAGTTTCCTTACCTGGTTGGAAAGTTCAAATAGTTCTAAAAAGCAAAATACTTTTACCTTAGTTCAGATAACTTTATCTGTACTTACAAATCACTGATCAACAGAAAATTAAAAAAAGAGATTGAATTATATATGCATAAAAATCTATTTATGTGTGTCTTAAATTGAAAATCAAAGGAAAAATGATTAGAAATTTACTTAATCTATATAGAAAACTGATCAAATGATGTTACATACATTTAGTTTTATGATCAATTAAGTATTTCTTGATCATTAAAAAGTTAACTCAAGAATTAGAAATCATAAAGAGAAGGAAGAGAAAGTTTAGAAAAAAAAATTTAAAGAAATGATAAATATCTTTGATAATACCTATTCATAAAATTCTATTTATATTATTGAATTTTTAATATTAAAATAATAAATCTCATTATTTTAATACATATATCAATTCTAATATTTTATTTTCTATATTCTTAAAACATTAGCTATAAAACTCTGATTATTATCAATAAAAAAATTTATTTTGATGTACACACGAAAATGCTAATAATTTAAATCACAAAAAAAAAACCTCCCATATAATATTAATAAAAGAATACTTTTATTGACAAGTAGTCTTCCGGGTAATATCTAGATTTTGATGACACTTCAACTAAAATAAAAAAAAGAGTAAAAAAATGAATTTAAGAGCAGATTTTTTTTTCTATAACTATATATATATATATATATATATATATATATATATATATATATATATATATATATATATATATATATATATATATATATATATATAAAGTCATGTATATAAGTTATGAGGATCTCCATCAATAATTTTGAAAGAGATAAATTAATCAATTGAAAGTATATTTTTATGTCACTGATAAAACCAAAATGGACATATAATACAATATAAACTATAATTATAAAAAGAATTATACATACATACATATATATATATATATATATATATATAATATTATTTTTCGTTGCTTCAAATTCTTAAATTTTATAACAATTTTTACAATACAAGTAATTATATTATTTTAAAAAAACTTTACCCAAATAAAAGTAAGAAAATAAATATCATATAAAAAACTATTGACTTAAGATTTTAATTCAAAATAGTGTTTATTTTTTATGTGTAAATTAGACTAATATCTTATTGATTTTATATCCTCTTGATAATTCTTTGTAGATTTTTCTTAAAAGATTTATTAGCGATATTAAAATCAAGGATTAATTGATGATCAACTCGAATAAATTATTTATCGAAAGTCTTTATATAAGATTAAAAAAACATGTCTAGTTAATTTGAGGAGAAAGTATCATTGATTTACATTTGAAAAAGAGAAAATATTGGAATATGTAAATATAACTTTATGTCTTATATTGAATAAAATTAAAAATGTTGAATATCATATGAAAATAAGACTAATAAATTTATTGAATTAAATTCTTGAGATGTAAATGATATAATTTCTAATAATACTTCTGAAAAAAAAAACTTGTATTATATAATTTTAAAAGTTTGAGAGTCAGGTGAGAGGTCCCCACTTCCAAACTTTTAAAATTATACATACAAGTTTATATATATATATATATATATATAAAAGTAGTTTAGAGATGTTCATATTGCATCTGATTTACTAAATGAAACTCATTTCAATTAGTAATCTATATATTTTGTCCGTTTTAATTTGAGTGGATCTTTATTTCAATAAGAAGGTCTAGTAATATCCTCAGTTTTAAAATTTTAAAATAAATGTATTATTTCCATTATTTGGAATTGTTTTCTTAAGTTTCTATAATAAATTTCAATAACATACTATTTCTTGATGTTAGATATTATAATAATGTTATTTCTTTATTAGCTACTATGCACAATTATCTCTTACCTCGAATATTGACTTTATTTTTTATCTTTAAAATGTGGAAAAGGCTATCGTTTTCCTCACAGGAAGAAATTTTGAACTATGTGATGACATACAATAGTGACATGCTATATCTTTCTATTTCTAAGTTATTTTATTCTAAATCTTTATTCCTACTCGTATGAATAGGAGAATATGAAGAAGGAGAATTGGACACATCTTGCAGAACATTAATAATTAAAATATTACATTTTAATATTTTTATTTTACCGACACATTTAATGTGGAAATACTGCAGAATGTGTAGGATCATTAAATGAGACGATCAAATAAAGCAAGTAAGCATAAAAATATGAATATTTTATTTAAAATTGAAATAGAGTATTATTTATTAAAGCATATAAAAAAGTGTGTATATTTTAAAAATAGAAAAAAGTGTGAATGTGATTTAATACCACTAAAGTAATTTAATTGTAATTTCCCTATTGTCTATTTGACACAGATTTATTGTTTGATAACGTTGTACAAGAAAACAAGTGAAAATCACACTTTAATGAAGTTGCTTTAAACAAGAAACTTGTATAAATAGAAGATCCATGAATTGCAATTTTAAATGTTGTTGCTTGTTCATTCGGTTACCTTTTCTTTGTTTTCTCTCGTCGTAGACTATGATTTGCTAGAAAAAGTAAAACCTAATAAGGCTACTGAATATAAAAATCAACATATATTTAACTTTATAAAATAACTCTTGTTTAAATTTTTAAACATTAAAATAAATAAAAGAGAAGTTGATTCCTTTTAACTTCTTGTATAGCGGTATTTGCTTAACTCATACACTGTTATTTAGGAATGAAGAGTTTATGATTGGCAATTATATGTTAATATAACATTTATGACAATATTTTAATATAACACACCTATCATTTTTTTCATTAAATTTAGAATATGTCAATACAATAATGAATAAATAATAAACTAATAAAAATATAACATGTAATATTATAAAAAATATGTTAAAATATTTGCATCCTTTCTTACAATATCTGCATTCAAACTCTATTCCATTTTTATCGTTTTTATATTAATTTTCTTATTATTATTACGTAGAGATGTCAAAAATGTAAAAACTTATCATTAATATAGTTATAAAAAAATAGTCAAGTGAACTCGGTTTATTTTTTTTGTTAGTAAAAAATTTGGTAATCCCACCAACGAGAGATTGGTGATTTATTGAGTTAAATCATTTATATATATATTTTAAATTGTTAAAAAGGGTTTTATTATTTTAAATTATTTATATATTTATTACATAATATCATAATTAAAGTAAATTAACTCATACAGAAATAACAATCAATTTTAAATATAAAAAGTAATTAGACATTATATTATAAATTAAGACATTTTATATTTTAAATAAGTTTTATTATAAATAAAAAAATATAATCAGTTTGTGTTTTAAATTCTAAATTATTATGTAACATTAACTAGAGAAGTTATAATTATAATATAATCAGTGTCTAAATTAAAATGAGAGGTATTCACTCAGTCCATCTTTCGTAAATTGTTAGAAATGGAAGAAAAATGAAAATCCATGGTAACATTACTTTGAGTGTAAGACACGAAGGAAAATTGAAGGAGGTAGACTTTACACTTAACTGTGAAGGAAAATCCATCAGAGTTTTGTATTGATGAATTGCAGTTGCGACAATTAATTTTTCTCCTAATGTAAGTTATACAATGCTGAAGATGAATCAAAACGTGTTGTGTATATATATACATATGGTAGAAAAACTTGCCCTGAGATAAATGCTTAATTAAAGCTGAAACATGAAATGTTATGAGTCATGAATGATGAATGAAAAGGGTAAAAGGGAAGAATAAAAAGTGAGAAAGTTATATATATATATACATATAGGTGGGCAAACATTAATATGACTGGAAATTTATAATGGATGGTGATATTGTCTGGGTTTTACATCAAAAGCACCCACCTGCATTTGTACCATAATGAGAGGGAAAGGACATTTCTGCTAGATGGAAGGGAGAATATAGAGTAGGTGTTTGAGGAAAACCTCCATTTCTTGTTTTTTTTCTCCTTCCTTTGCCAAAACTCCCTCGCTTCTTCCGAACACAATTAATGAACGCCACTACGTGACATTTTGCGCAATCAATGCTCGGCAAAACTACTCCTTCCCCAACAATTATTGCTTATACTTTCTCTCATTCCATGTGCAAACTTCTTCACTCTACCACTATATCCTTCCATACACAACATCTCTCTCTTAACTTCAACTTACTAACTCTCTAAATCTTATTATACTCAAACATCACTCTTTCCTTTCAACACTCTTTCCACTCTTTCAACATTATCCTCGTCATTTTCTTTTTGTTCTATTGAAGAATCACCGAAAAGATACAAACACTAATAAAATCTGAGTCTAACCATATAAGATATTAACACTATAGAAAAGTATTTTGGATGAATTTCTTTTTCTTTGATCATTGGATTGCAATAGTATAAATATACAAATTGATACCTAATTGGAAAGAGTTAAAAAGAAATAAACTCCACCAATTTAATATCAATTATTATAATATCAATTATAATAATTGATATTTAACTCTAATAATTAAATTAAATAAAAGAAAAGTACAAGAATTAGCTAATAAAGACTAATTATTCCAATTTAAAATTAATTATTATAATTGATAGACACAACCCTTTATCCAAAACAACTTCATTGCAATGAGTCTTTTATCTTTATATACTATTCTACGTTCTCATTTTCATCTAATGTGAAACTTGGGCTTACATTTAGATTCTCAAAAAAAATTTCTAACGTGAGTTGAAATTTAAGCTAAGTGTTTAAGAATAACTTAATGTTTAAGTAGATGATTAGATTAATATATAAGTGATGAAGAGAAAATTCATAAAAAAAAAAGGTAACAAATGAGTCTAATTTATGTTAAGGAACAACAACATTCACACTTTAAAACATATAAAAAATAGGTTTATTTATGAATCTTTATCATCGGTGTTCAATTTTTTCATTGATGTGAATCTTTAAAAACTATTTGATAAACACTAAGAAAGAGGATAATGCAACCTTCTACCTGAGTGTTTAATGAGATAAAAAGGTTGTTGAAAATATTTGGTGCTTGATACACAACCATGGGGATATAATTACAAACACATTATTATTATTTTAGTAAATTTTAGAGTAATCTTATAATAATTTTCACAAAGCAATTTATTCATTGATTTTTTAAACATATTTATTTTGAAGGCTCTTGCAAAATAATAGTTTGAGTCCACAATAAACAAAATCAATAATGAATTTATTGTTTTTCGTTTTCTGGAGATTCTCACTGAAGATGATTAGTTTCCAGCATTAAGATAATGAAATAGAAAATCTGTGCCTGGAATAATAATCACTGCACTTGGAAATTAAAAGAAGAGAGAAAATAATTGAATTCTCTTATTGGGGGTAAGAACAATAATGTTGGTTGTAATCTGAAAGTTAGATAAGACGCGCCGATTAGAGGTAATGGTTGAACCACACAAGTACTTATCAACCCATTTTTAAGCTATAAGAAAGTGACAGCTTATCCATTACGGTTTTTCTTGGGTCCAAATGTGTTGACTTGATAAATTGACCGTGTCTGATATTATGGGCTTTGAAGCCCAATGGGCCCCAGTTTCAGACTGGGGTAAGGAATCTTGATCCAGGAGTTAATGCACTTGCCAGCCTGGCTCGTTCAATTACTCGCTTAGACAAACCTCTGGAGCAAAAAGACAAATTCATTTATGAATCTTATTAACAAACAAATATTATTTCTTTTTCCAAAACTTTGAAACATAGAGAACTTATATAAACCTAAAAGAATAAAACACTTCTGGTATTGACAGAAAACCGATAATCACTGCAATCTAAATTAATTATTTTTCTACAAGAATAATGGGTTTTTAATTACGTAATATATATAATAGATTAATTTTTATAAAATTTATGCGAGGTGTAAGCAGAGTATATTTAATAATTAAAACTTTTTTGTGATGGAGATAGGGTGGGCAAGACACCATCTGGGTTCTTATATATGATGAGAATGCATGGTGGGTCATGCATCATGATTGTGATGGTGCATGTCGATAATCAGATGCTGCATCTTGAATAATCCAACGGTTGTCATCCGTCGGATCATGAAAATAATAAGAGGAGCATTGAGTCAAGTTGATGGTTGGTTTTGATGTGATTGAAACTTTTGTTTGTACGACGAGATAGAAAAATTCACGTTTAGAATTGCATCAAAAACAAAATAAACACTCCAATATGTCGCATTGTGGTTTGCTACGGAATTCAACGTTTGAATCTGATGAAGGCCAAACCCTAGTTTGATGAGCAAAAGGAAGTTTTTCTTTATTTCTCGAACGACACACTTGGTAACTAGTTACAAATTCACGTTTATTGTAAAATCCAAGTGAAATCAACACAAACAGCAATTCGTATTTGAGCTATGAAAATGTATAATTGTAGAGATTTATGTTACTGTGCATTATAATTTATATCAACTGTTCTTTTAGTTGTCTATGCAAATTTCCAACCCAACGAACATTATGGCCTTATGTTTTCAAGGAAAAGTGTCAGATTGTGATATCTACTTATTAAAATATATCTTATATTCATTATTTGGATAATTACTATATGTGACTCCAATGTTCTTCTTCTACAGTAAAATACTATTTCTAAATATTGGTGAAAAAGATTTGATCGAGAAATTATATTAGTATTTAAGTATTTGAAAGCAAGAGAAGATAAAGTTTTGCGAAATAGAGTGAGATTTTTATTTTATTTTTTTAGTTATGATGATTAAAGAGTATTATCTATAAAAATATATTTTTATTTTCAGCTTGTTTGTTTACGTGCATTGGTTACTTTTTTTTTTTTTTTTTGTATAAGACAACAATTTTTCACATAGTCATGAGTTACACAACGAGATTATCAGTATCACATAAGTGATTACACAAAATTTTGTTTAGAATTTTTTCATCGGAGCATGTTCAACAACCCATTAAATACGCATTTAATGGTGAAGTTGATTGACCTAGGTGATTAAGTGTATAAATTTTGAGACATGAAGAAGTTGTATTCATTTTCTTTTGCTGTGGTGGAGAGTTGCTTGTGTGTAGTTCATGGGTTCATAATTTCTTGTTCACTGGTAAGAAGTGTGCTACTGAGTATTGAGGTGTTTTGTCAAGCTATCTAGTTGTGCTGTTGAGCTGTTAATATTCTATCATTCACAACTTTCATGATGGTGAAGATGAAGATGAACTAGAACTCGTAATTGAAGATGAAGAGATGGAATTGATTCCCCTTCAAGTGGAATTGATTCCACCATGCAACAAGACAAAAAATGAATTGATTCCATCAAAGTTCGTAATTGATTCTAGCAAGGCATAACTTATTCCAGCCATAGCGTAATGGATTATAGCACATAGGGAACTAATTCCAAGAGCTTGGAATTGATTCTGTGAGGCGTTGTAACTCATTCTAGGAGGTTGTAATTGATTCCATGGCGTTCTAACACATTCCAATACTTCCTTTTGTGTTGAAGGAGATCCATGATGGAAGGGCAAGCTAGAGTTGGTACTCGTGCACATTGTGAAGCTAGGTTTGTGTGGTGGTGCTAACCTCGTGGTGGATTTGAACTTGTGGCTGGTATAGGAGGTGGAGCACGTGATTCTTAACTAGTATATGAGGTGGTTTAATTATATTTCATTATATATTACTTCTTAACATTGTTTTTCATCGTCATTTAACTCACTGGTCATCAAATTAGATGGACTCTATAATAAGTGACACACTAGAGGAGACAAATATTTAAAGAAGAAAAATGTTTGCCATTATTACCAAAAACTTGTAACTATTGAACATCAAAATGTCATCCTTATTGACAGAAACAACCTAATTAGTAGAACCACTCTATTTCAACCTCTCGAAGAGCAAATTTCTGACTTATTAACAACAATGAATATTTAAAATGACAACTTATTTAGACAATGTTTTGACTTTCTCTCTCCACACCCATTCCATACACAATGTATAATGGGGATGTCAACACAATATCGTTTCAGTAGGTTGCTTACTTA
The DNA here is from genome assembly GCA_036885675.1 of Vigna mungo. Taxonomy (NCBI): domain Eukaryota; kingdom Viridiplantae; phylum Streptophyta; class Magnoliopsida; order Fabales; family Fabaceae; genus Vigna; species Vigna mungo. The sequence goes on along the minus strand of CP144699.1, from coordinate 38,688,030 downwards.
CTTGAGTGAAAGGGGTTTATTGTGAATAATCACAAATCATAATATAACTTATCATCTACATACTAGTACTATTTATCTGATGTCATATTTTAAGTTGACTTTATTAATGGTTTGATGATGAATATTTAATATAAACGAATCAGTTGAATATAGTGAAAACTCCCTTTTGTTGAATATACACATAGGGTCCTCTATTTATAATAGAAGAAATATGGGCTAAGCCCAAAATACAAATAAGAAATATAAACAAACTAATTAAAGATAAGAGATAAATATAAACTAAATATAATATCTCTAACACTCCCCCTCAAGCTGGAGTATACAAATTGTATGAATCAAGCTTGGAATAAATAAACTCAATTTGAAATATATGATTTGTCTTCAAGAGTGTGCGGAAAACAGATGCGCAATCACATGTCAACGAACAACTAACAACAATTTATGGATTGGACAGTGGTGGACAACTGCGAAACTTTAACTAGCACCATGAAATTTCAAGTAGGATGACTTTGACAAAGGAGGACAATGACAACCTCCAGGGACTGGATTGCCATCAAGTAAGGATGAGGCTTGCATCAAAACTACAGGGACTGCCATCACTGACTGATGGGGCCTGTAGTTGCTAAAAGCGACAAAACTACAAGGATTGTCATTACTAACTGATGGGGCCTATAGTGGCTAGAAGCGACAAAACTACAGGGACTGCCATCACTGACTGATGGGGTCTGTAGTGGCTAGAAGCGACAAAATTGCAAGGACTGCCATCATTGACTAGTGGACGGCCGATGACGGTGGCCGGCGGCAGTGGACAGCCGACAGGTGGCGACAGTGGACAGCCGGCAGGTGGCGGACAACAACATCGGACAGATGCGAGACAGAAACCAGAGATGGCCCATTGAAGTATAAAGGCACAGGTTGAAAAAGAGACTGTTTAGGGGGGGCCGCCGGTGGCGGCGGCCACCGGCGGCAACAAAGACAAAGTCGAAAAGGATCAGAAAATCTGCTCTGATACCAAGTTGAATATAGTGAAAACTCCCTTGTGTTAAATATACACATAGGGTCCTCTACTTTTAATAGAAGAAATATGGGCTAAGCCCAAAATACAAATAAGAAATATAAACAAATTAACTAAAGATAAGAGATAAATATAAACTAAATATAATATCTCTAACAGAACCGACCTGTAATCATTCAGTGTCTTCCATAACTTGAATAATAGTGATAAGGAATCTTCAAGTGGTACGAATTTGAGGACAAATCCTCTTCAAGAAGGAGGGTATGATAAATGACTATCTCCTTAACATGTATAAAAAGAACTTGAGGAAGAACATTTTAACTAAAAGGATATATGACAAGGTTAAAGATCAAAACATGTATCCTTGAATCTTATAATGTTCCATGAATGAGAGAACTTAAAGAACATGAAGATCATAAGCACAATTAAAAAGAATTTAGGAAATTAAATAAATTGTAATTTGATTTTTATTTCACAAAATATTAAATTTGTTGGCCAAACTAGTTTGTGTTCACTGGGAGAGCGGGTTTGACTAGGCGAAAATCTGCGTTTATAATTTCCGTTTTTTGTTAGTTTTATGTGTTTTGGGCTATCAGCTTTATTTTAGGATTTTTAGGTTTTTTTAAACTTATGTGTCTATATATAGAGATATCAAAATACTGATATAAACACTTTTGAGTCATATGATATGCATTTGGGTGCTCTTGGTTAGAACTCTAATTCTTATCAAAGATTAACATCTTTGTGACAAATCTTCACTTGACTTTGTGTTCCATGCCTTATTATGCATTCTTCTCTGATTTATTTTTATTGTACCTCTTGAGAATTCAAATTAAGAAATGTTCGTACTCTTTCCTTAATAGGATCGTCTCATATGGTGTTAGAGAAAGGTTTTAGTTTGAATATCTTCTTTTATCTTATTTTTCTATCATGTTAAAAAATTAACTAATTTTTCCAATTTCGTTGAATTTTTAATTTTTTATGTTCTTCATTTAAATTGTGTATTTATACATTTGATTTGTGTAAATTATTTGTTTTTGTGTTTTCTGTTAATTGTAGTATCAATTAATTGTTTACTTTAATCTTGCATGACTTTTGATGTTTGAAGAACACTTTTTTTAGTTTTCTTTGTTTGTATGTTCAATTGCAAAATTAAAAAAAAAAGAATAGTGAATCCAAGTCCAAAGGAAATATATATTGAAAGAAAAAAAAGAGAGGATCCAAGAATAAGAAAAAAATTATAAAGTTCAACACAAATTATTATGTTGCATTATTGCTCATGATTATTATTATATTATATTTCGTCTTTTTTTTAGAATCTTCGCATTGTCCATTTAACTCTTTTTGGTAGTCATATTATTTCTAATTTTATTATTTTGTTTCTTTTAAAAATTTCTTGAAGTTTTGTCTAAAATTTTGTATTTTCTTTGATTTTTTTAGTTAAGATTTAAATCTCGCAACATTTTTCACATTGTTTGTTTACTCTTTGCATAAGTTATTGGAGTTCTTCTCCAAACACTAAAGGAAATTTAAGAGGTAAAAGACAAGAGAGTACATTCAAGAAAAAAAGCTTATAAGCGTGATACACAAGTGAAATTTGAGTGAAACACTTAGAAAAGTTGTGAGGATCTAAATATATTGTTACTTTATTTTTTTAACGTTTTGCAGCATTTATTAATATTAAACAATGCAACATATTCCCGTAGAAACCTCCTTTTGGAAGTTGTGTGTTGGTGAGACCTTGGTGAAGAATGTTAATGCCTTGGAGTCCAAAATTGTAAAGTTGAATGATAAAATTTTTAGTATGAAAAGGAAGCACAAGACAAAAATGTTTTTCCAAGGTTAAATCAAGTGTTATAAGATGTTCCAAATGTGAAGACTATGAACATGAAACTTAGTAGTGTCGTTACTGGAATACAAGTCTCATGACTACTAATGAAGACCTCAAGAAGAACTATATTCTATATTTGAAAGAGGAGGAAGAAAGTACTTTGCAAAAATTATACGTGTTGAAAAGAAGACAAGAGCGAAAGCTTAAAAAAGTGCCTTATAGAAATGAAAGAAAGACAAGATAAAGGAAAACAACATAAAGAAAAGAGACACGACAAAGAAAGAGAAAAGACAGAGAAAGAAAATAAAGAAAAAGAAAAGAGAGCGAGAGAGAAGAAAGAGAAGAGAAAGACAAGAAAGAGAGAGAAGAGAAAAAAGAAAAAGAGAGAAAAAGAAGAGAGTATAATGATTTGTCATTAAAGAAAATACTAACTAGCCTATTTTTGTTTTGCTACCTAGAAAATATTTGTTTATCAAGAAACCATGACATCATAATGAAAGGAAGACTAGATGAAGAAGTTAGCTTGTTTGTCAATTCATTTGGATATTCAAAGTCATTCTTTTAGTATGAAAACAAGGTTATAAATATATGCACATGAGTTAACTTGTTGACCATCTGTAAGCTACTTACGAATAATCAAAGTCATACTTATAATTTGATTATCTACTTCGAAAATATATATTTTTTTATTTTCTTTGGGCATTGCATCGTTAATTTTAAAATTGTTTAATGATTTTTTGCAGGTGGGTATTTAATCCTGAAGACAAACCTCAAACATTTGATAATAAGACACCTTTTTGAGGCTCCAAATATCACTTTAGTATAATTTCTATTATTGATTATTTTAGATTTGTGTCTTTGATTTATGTTTGTGTGTAGGATCTTCTAGAATTTAGATTGAATTCTCTTCAAACAGGGAAGAATGATGAGTTATTTTCAAGTGGTATGAATTTGAGAACAAATCCTCTCTAAGAAGGAGGTATGATAGAGGAATGTCTCCTAAAAATGTATGGGATTTGAAGAAGAACATTTGCAATTTAAAGAATCTATAACAGGGTTAAAGATTAAAACATGTATCCTTGAAATTTATAATGTTCCATGAAGGGGAAAATTTAAAAGAACATAAAGATAAGGAACACAATTTAAGAATAATTTAGAAAATTAAATATTTTGTAATTTTATTTTAATTTTATAGAATGTTAAATTTACTAGGCGAACCAATTTATGTTTGATGAGCGAGCCTAGTTGATGTCTGTAATTTTTGTTTTATGTTAATTTTATGTATTTTAGACTTTAGACTTTATTTTAAGATTTTTAAGTTTTCTTAAACTTATGTGTCAATATACAGGGTACTCTGAAAATATTTTCTTGATTATTGTATTACAACTATGAAAGATTAGTATATTTGTGGTTTGTTGTAAGGATTCAAAAGAAACATTTGTATTCTTTCTTAAATAATCTATCAAATAGTAAAATTAATTATTATCTAAAAGTAAAATTCAGTATCCTACCAAAATATTGTATTGTTTATTTATTATTTTTTAAAAATTTTAGTATTTGAAATAATTTTTTCAAAACATATGTAATTTATAAATATCATTTTATGTTACTTATTTGATAATTTTCATTTTCTATTTATTAAAATATTTTTAAATTTTATATAATGTTATTATTTTTAAAAACATCTTTTTTCTGTATATTTGAACATAATGAATATAATTATAAGGTAATTTATAAAAAATGTTTTTTTTTTGTTATTGTATCAAAACTAAAATATTAAATGAACTTACTATTATCATTAATCAATTAATCAGTGCTTAGTTAATTTCTTATAATTAAATTTAGAAATAGTAATAAGAGAGTGTTTTAATTTTAAATACACATGAGAGTTGAGGCGGTACTCTTCTTTGAATGGATTAATATAGTAATTATTAAAATATAAATTGAATAATTCTTTTATTTTTGGAAATCATCCCATAAAAATTGTAAGGAACTAAAATTTTCTCATTAAGTATAGGTAAACCAGATAAGAAAAAAATGAAAAAGTCAATAAAGGTTTCGGCATGCCAATTCTAGATTGAAAGTGAAAAGAAGATACAATTAATCCATGCATGCAGATACATAATGTGGCATATATATTCTGTATACAACAGGAGGGAAATCGGTGGCAGAGGAAACGGCAAAGCTTTGAGTGTTGTCTGCAACCGGTGATGGAATGAACCAGAGGATCTTACTGTTCTTCATCATTTCCATTTTGCAGTACCATAATGGTATATAGTTAAGGATTCTGAGCTTCATCATTTCGATTATTCTCATAATAATTGAGGTTCTGAGAAACAATATGTAACACGTCCAAACTAAATTATGAAGCTTTTATGGCATGCACATAACACAATGCTTATCTAGATTTATGAAGAGTGTCAAGGAAAATATATATTTGAAAACCTAAAAAGTAAAAAATCAAATGATATTCATATATATTAATCACTATGATATCTATGACATAATAATCTGATTACAAAATAAGAATTACTTCTTGGTTATATATATGAAAGAGAAAGAAGAGTTTGATTTCATAGTTGCACTAACTTCTGAAATTGACTCACATCCAAACCCGAATGATGAAGAGTTTCATGGGTCTTTCATAAATTTGCAAACCCCATAGTTATTGCTTTGTACTCCCACTGCAGTTAGTGGCTACAGATGAATGAAAAAGAGATTACAGAAAATCTTGAATGAAATGACAATGACTTAGTGTTGAACTAGTGCATCACAGTCTCCAAGAATTTATCCATGGAGGCCAATGTGTCAGTAGATGAATTCAAGGCAAGGGGCTCCACTTTTGGAGGACCTTGTTTGCAACTCAAACCCTACAATTCTAGGTGGGACTCAGGATTAACTGTAGCCCTAGTTTATATTATGTGGGGGTGAGATTACATATGCATGTTTTTTTGTTGTTTTTCTTTTTTTATCTCATTTACTTGTTAACTAAAGGAATGAGCTGCCAAACCATGCATGAATTAGCAAGTTTTTGTTATCTTTCTTTATTTTATTTTATTTTTGGAAATAGTGATGAAATTACTTTGGCAAGAAATATGAGGCCCAGCAGAAAAGGCCCGACTGTCTTTTAATGTAAACAATAATCAGGTCATTTCTTCCTGTCAGATATAAAAAATATTATTTCTTCCTGCACCTCTATAAGTTTTCCTGCATATATATACTCATATATACTATAAAATTTTAATTTTTCTCTCTAGTTTAGGCTTTTCATTATGTTTTGCAATGCAAATTAAAATATTTTGAAATGAATACCTTTCAAACTAAAAATAAAAATAGATTTTAGAATGCACAGTCCATACTTATTTTTAAATAAAAAGATGGCGTGGGAGAGACACAATGTGGGAAAGAGGACATAGGAGAGAAGGGTTCAGCTGGAGGAAGAAGAAGGAAAAGGTGGAAAGAAAATAAAAATAAATAGGTAATTTCATAAGTGTAGAGGGTGTAGAATGAAATGTATGGAGGTGAGGAAGAAATGACCCAATCCTCAACTTTGACGATGACTAATCCCAAAGGTAATTTTATATTTTGGATTGAGGAAAGAAAAATTGAATATTTAAGAGCTAAGATGCTACTCTCTTCTAAATTTTGAATTAGGTAATTGGGATTAAAGATGTTATATTTTGGATTAACTTTTGCAATAAAAGAAAGTGTAAATGGAGGTTATTGAGGTGCAGAAGAAAAAGCCTAATTCAGCTGTGTAAAGACCATTTTTTCATATATACTATCATGTTCAGATTGTGTTTGGAAGTCCAAAAGTTTATTTTTGTCCAAAGAGACAAACAGGATGAGAGAGCATAATGTCTAAAAGATACAGACAAAGGTAAACTGCATACTCAATCAATATTTTCAAATTTATAAAACTAATTTGTTGTTTGGTTAAACCTTATAAATAACGAATGAGGTTCCAACACCATAATTTTTTTTTATAAAAAGTTTAATTTAAAAATGTCTTTCTTTCAAACCTTTGTTTAGTAGCAATTAAAAACAAATAACAATTTGCTTTTAAAGACAAAATATAAATTTAAATTTTTTTTTAGTAAAATGTTTAAATTCAAGAACTTAGAATACATTATATAATTATTATCATTTAGTTTATTGTTTATCTTAAATGATATGGGACTTTTGAACATCGCCTCAACAGACATATGATGTTGTATCATACTCAATCAATTTTCAAATTTATGAAACTAATTTGCTGTTTGGTTAAACCTTATAAATAAGGTATGAGGTTCCTGTACAAATTTTTATATAGAAAGTTTAATTTAAAATTTCTAAACCCTTGTTTAGTAATATATACACGTTTAAGAAAAGAATAATTTGCTTTTAATGGCTCTTTTAAGAAACTTAATTATTAATCATGAGTCATGACTTGAAAGAGAATGGTTAGTTGTGATTTACATTAAACTAGATGAAATTTGATAAAAAAAAAAAAAAAACCATCCAAAATTCCAAGTATTGTCATCGTTTTAACGGAAAAATAAAACATCAAGAGCTTGAAATGTGGACACATTCTACCCATTCATTTAAATACACTTTGCTCGAACAAAAGTTCAAGGGTTCTCTAACAATCATGATTACTCAAGCTTGGTGAAACATTATTCTTTATGCTTCGGTACTTGATGGAAAACCTAACCAGTGTTAGAAGTGGACTTTAAGCTAACTCAGCCTCATAAAATTAGCTTGTAAAGTAAGGTTTGCATCCAGTTATATACTATTAATTGACATTATCTTTAGTCGATGTGAGACTTCCAATACACCTCACTCACGTCGATGTATATACATTTCGGCGTGAGACTAGACATTAATGGGTGGTCCGATAGAGGCCTGATAACGGATGGAACAGTATGTCCAACAAACAACAAATATCGCTAAGATAGACTTTAACCTAACTCTGATCTCATCTCGACTAGAGATAAGGTCAATTCATAGTATATAAGTGGGTGCAAATCACATTTTACAAGTCGATTTTGTGAGGTTGAGTTAGACTTTAAAATCCACTTCTAATAACAAATACATCACTCAGGTGTTACTTGAGATGAACACTCATGTGAATAGATACAAAATTAACTTTAATATTTGGTGTCTGGTGTGATCATGCTCAAGCATCTTGTGAAATTGTTCAAGTTAATATTTTTTTTCTAGGGATGCAAGAGCAGTCAAACAAGATAAATTCGTTCAAGTCACACTTAATTGTGATGATGATGAAGTTTGAAGATGTAATGATAAATGTTGATTATATATATATATATATATATATATATATATATATATATATATATATATTCTTAATATTGATATATGTTAACGCATATTTTGTACCACATTTATAGTTTATAACATTGCTACACTTTTTATATGTTTTATTTTCATTTAGTTACTAAGTAATTTTCATTAATAAGTAATAAATTAAGTTCATTGTACATATTTAATTTTATCTTTTTAATTTATTTAACATTTGTTCATTGTTTTAGTTATAACTTTTTTTTAGATATTATTTTTTATTCATTTAAGTTGTCTTGGATTCTACATTTTCAAGGATTTAAAATAGACATATAATTTGTTATATTTGGATTCCTATGTTTTTATCGATTTTAGAAGTTGGGACAGATTTGCTAAAATTTTGTATAAGAACTTTGAAGAGTTGAATTTTCTTGAATTAGATTACTTTTTGTAATTTGACTTATAAACTTAATTTGAGTACTTGATTTGACCTAAAATTGTTTCAGTTTTTATAGCTTATATAAGACTTAATTGTGCTCAAAATAGAGAGAATAATTTATTTGCAAATATTTATAGTTTTAATTTTTCTCTCTATTTTTGTTTTATCCTTTTCATATTCTTATTATACTTTTGAATAATTTAGAACTAAATCGAGAAGATCAATAATCAAGATCAAACATACACAAATTGAGTTTTGTACCGATTGTTCTTTACACTAATTAAGTTGGTTATTCTTTTTCTAATTTCGTTTTTGTTATTTATCATATTAATTTGAGTCTTTGAAAATAAAATTTAAATTAGGAATTGTCGAATCTTGATTCAACTATGATTGATAGTTGAATGTATATATTGGATTGAATGATGTTGAGATTTAATTTGTATAAATCAGTTTAATTAATTGAATCGGTTAATTATTTAAATTTTGATACCTGTATTGGTCACTCGGTCCGGCTTTGGGCCGACTCGAAGGGACATTAGGTGTAGGACCGATCTACGGTTGGCCGGCCTCAAGAATACATTTAAGAAGACCATGACCGACCGGTCATATCCGATGACCCTGAGGTAGGTTAACTTTAATTGGAGTTTAACATTTTTGGGCCTTGATTAAAGTGTTATTGGGCCGTGACCACGGGCCCAAAACTGACACTATATATAGAGGCTAACAGTAAGAGGTAGGTAACTTGAATTGAATAGCATTTAATACTGTGGATTTAATACCGAATGGACCTAATATTAACTTAAACTTAGGAGCATCTTTAACAGATAGCCGACCAACCCAGTCAGAGGGGGAAGTTGAAGGACGAACGGGAGCGGAGAGGACGGAAGTGACCCGGACGGCTCGTAGTGTCGAGAAGTAAATGTGTAGGTGTGTGTGACCGGATCTATTGCCGAAACAATACCCACTACTCTACTCTATGCTAATCAGAACTTTGAGATTCTATATAAGAAAACCAATAGATATTTGTCAGCCCTATAACTTTGAGCATCCTCCCTTAACTACCTATAGTTCACCTAACCTAACTTCTTGCTACCCTCCACAAAGAACCCTCCCCTAGAGTAGTTTCTTTCGATTTACTCCAATAATTCCTATAAGCTTTTAACTTTAACGAAAAGTTTATGCAGTCTTTAAACAAAATTGAAAATTGATTCGATGTGAGATGATTTGGGTGCAAATGAATTGAAGTAGCTGAACTAAGAAATAACATAAGAACAAAACAGGACACGTTAAGTTGTCTTTAAAATGAATATGGGGAGTACGTAGTACGTACTACTGAAACAGCAACTCCATCAACGAAGCAATGAGTTTCATATATTCGAATACCAGTTAATGGAATTGACTTAAAAATGAACATTAATGATTACTCTTTGAAGCAACGGGGAAAAATAATTCGTTTTTGAGGTTTTGCTTCATAGAAAGCAGATTATGGCGATAATGAAAACGTGATTTTGTGAAAGTGTTGTTAGCGTTTGAAATCATTGATGAAGTTGAAGGGGTCATTATCGAATCCAGAAAATGTCAAGCAGAAAATTGCCGAAAAGTATCAGAGAGTACAAGGACACTGTAGAAGAGTGGCATCTCCTCGATTAGGTGCCTACTTTTTAATATTAATAATAATTGAAACAGAAGAAACGAATATCCGGATCCGAACTGCAACAATACGAGATACGCATAGGACCACTTTTTTGTTTTGTTTAAGAATTAATTTTCATCTCTGCCATTTTCTCGATCACTCTGATGAAATTAAACGTCTTTTGGAAATGGTAATTAAGTGGAAGATGATGATGATGAGATATAAAATTTACATTACAGCATATATAATAATTAAAGAAGGTGATGAAGGTGGTGGGTGCATGAGTGCGCATCATCACCGCCCACAATATTTGATTGTTTTGGACCCACATCGAATACTGACGCTTAGTTTTTATAATAATAATAATCGTGGTCCAAATTCTTAACACAACTTAACTGTTGTCCGTTGTGGGAAAACCCTAATTTTGTCTGCCACATACATCTGCAGGCAGCAGAAATTCTGCATTATGGATTAACTGTTGTGGGAATCATACTGAACATGAAGAGACGCAAGCAACACCAATTACAAAGGTCTTCTTCATTCTGATAAAATAAAACATTGAATGTACTGAGGCTGCTTCGTTTTAAGGTCGAAATTACGATAATTATTAAACTCTCTGAACAGAATGGAATATAGTAGAAGGGTGGTTTTGTTTTGTGCGATGCAAAGTGAAATGGAGTTAAGGATTAATGTTGACATGAGTGGCGAACATGCGGACCCAGATTGCACAACCATGCAGGTCAACCTATAAACTAAACATATTTGTGTGCTAAATCGCAAGTGGCACAATGAGCATTCCCACTTTCCAAAAGGGGTATGAACTATGTAAGCAAATTAACATTGCTCCTGTCACTAAATTATTGAACCAATTCCTTCATGGAAAACATCATTATTCCAATGCCCCAACCACCTCTGCACCTCTTAAGTTTTTTCACCTCCACTTTCGACGGCAACATATATACGCATTTTTCTATATTCCGTTTCCCAATCCATCATCATCGTGTTCCCACACCTTCTTCTTCTTTCTCATTTTATTTCACCTTTTTCTAACCTTAATTCAAACTGCATTCCTCACTCATCACATCTCCTTGCTTTTTATCGTATCAATGTCTAAGATTAAGATCTATATCCATTTCTAAGCATTGAATAATTAACAAGGTGGCAAAATATTTTCTAGACTTGAAACTTCTCTGAATATGCAGTGTCCGGCTGTGTATAAATCTGTAAAGATGTACAAATTAATTAATTGCCGACAATACCCCAACATAATTACATGTTTGATTTTGAGATCAAATCTTCATATGTATATTAATTATGCATAGACGTGGTGGGTTTTGGTACTATCAAATTTGAAGGTCAAAGAAGGAAATGATGTAGCAGTATATGCAATACATGCACCTACGACATGTCATCCTACGATCGCAAACTATAGATTTGATCATAGGATGAATCATTAGCAAGGAAGATGAATTAATAAGTAGATTTCAAAATATTTAATCCATTAGGTGTAGTAAAAGTTAACTAGTATGAAGAAATACGAATTGGAAGTGCATATATGGGTAACATGGAATCACATAAACAAAGTGATTTATAAGAATGAGAGATTTTGTATGGCTTAGGTAAAAATTTCAGTCTGGTTAAAATCTAAATTCCTAAAATCACTTTTGCATTCTGTGATTGGTGTTGTGTTTTATAGTCTCTATAAAATCTTTGGCTAACTAGTTTGACACAACAGATAAGACAAAATGCTAGATAGTAAGTTTAGAACATAGGAACATCGCACTTGAAATAACACTTTTTCACAACGATATTTTAACACTTAAAATTCGTTTACCTTTAACTTTACTCTCTTTTTTTTTAAGTTCACTTTTATTAGGACATATTATTCCTATAATGAATTATCAAATAGTAATTATTAGTTTAAAAAAAAATTCCCGGTTGACGTTTAATAAATCGTGAATATGTGTATATGTGTCTCCAGGACTTGGCAGTTGTCATTTTGATTTGGACCTTATTTTGTCTGTCTTTAATCATATAATATCAATAAAATATAAGTCTAATTATATAAATGATTAACATCATTTTATATTAAAAAAATTTAAGATTATAAATTAACGAATCTTCGATTTTTATATTGTTTTATTTTCTTATTTATATCTAATATGGAACTTTCAAATCCTAAACGTATAATAACACTCTAATGGTATGAAATATAAAATTGAAATAGCTACACATTTTGCTACAACTACAAGAAATGTTGAAAGTTTAATACTATATATAATCCATTTTACACCTAACATACATAGTCATATACAATTACTCGACAGAATGACATTTACTTTAATTACCTATATAAGATCAAAATGTGATAGCATGATAACAAGAAAATAATACGTTCTAGTAAAAATATGGCTAGCTTATTGATAAAATAAAGATATACACACTTCATCTGTTTGAGACTCATCACCTTTATTATTCATCTTTAAAAATGTTAAATATTTTGGAAGTGAAAAAAATTAATCAATAAAGACTTTTTTTTTTAAATACTGAAAACGCATAAGAGTATTGAGAAAAGAAAATACAAATCTCACCTAAGACTCCATAAGAGTATTGTACTTTATAACTGATTTTACAATATTTAATTCAAAACAAAAATTTATAAGATAATATTAAAGTATTTTTTTTTACTATAGAAATGTCATTCGCTATATGATTTTCTCATCAAACTTAATGTTGGAGGTGCATGAGAATGTTAAGGAAAATTTAAATGTCGCATAGATGTAGATCAAATTTGAAAATACAAATCATAAATAAAATTACCTCCTTTATCTTAAAAGTTGGTTTGTAGAAATGAATTAACTCAAATTACAAATATACCTCATCTTCTATTATTTGCACATAGTGTATACATATATGATAGTGCTACATATATAAAAAAAAATGGAATACAAGTCTCGCTAGAGTTTAATAAATTTAGAAAGTATCATACATTAATAATATAACTTAAAAACATCTCTATTGCATAGTCTTCATTTTTTTTCTAATAAGTTTTATTATGTTACATCACTTTTAAGATCTTATATTTATTTTTCTTTTAAAAACAAAAATCATTTAAATTAAAGAGATATATTTTTATGACTTATGGTCTTAACTTTATTGTTAAATATGTATACTTGAATACAACATTAAGATATTAAACTTTAAGTATGAATTGAAAATTGTACATAATTAAAATAGAAAGTGAAGTCAGATATAAAAAAATTAAAATACATAAATATTAAATTTTAAAATTTTATGTTGAAAGTGGTTGTATCTTATATAAACTATTCATACATAAAAATGATCAATTTACAATTCCACTAAGTATAATTTTTATTATAGAAATGTCCTACTATACTCAAATCCAAATTTTACCTCAATGGATTTTACAAATAGATTATATTCTTTTTCTCGGCTTCAAATGTTGATGTCTTAGGCTTTGAAAGAAAAAAATACCTATTAGCTAGGGCTGATATTAAATTGTTTTATCGTAAAATTTATGAATTGAAAGTTCCTAATCTAACTTTATATATATATATATATATATATATATATATATATATATATATATATATATATATATATATAAAAGTTAGTTCTGAAATTTAAATGATAAATACAAAAATAATATAAAATATATGCTTCTTTGTTTTTTTATCATGAACAAACGAATATATGTTGATAAGAAATTGTTCTTTTACCATTTTAGTTGTAAACTCTTACAATTTTCATATAAAAGTAAAATATTTCCTAATAATTAAAAATAGTAGTATAATTGTGTAATATGGAAATCGAAAATTTATTAAAATATTATGAATAATAAAAGATTCTATGTAAGTTTGAAATGTTATTGAAAGTAGTCTTTTAATATATTATAAACTGGTGAAGTTAATATTTTTAACAAAGACATTTATTTTAAAAGCTTAGAGAATAATTATTCGGCTATGAAGTAGCTCAAATGGCTACTTTTTTTTTTTTTTCTGAAATACAGTGTTTAATCGATTCAACTACATGAATAGTCTTAGAACAAATTTGGATCACCATTTTTTAACTCCCCCAACTTACTTTTTTATGAGGAAGAAACTAATTGGAGGAAAGGTCCATCAACTATAACTTATTTTTATTATGAAAAACTATCATTGTAATTTAAGTTTAAGAAATTAATTGCTTAACTATTTATGTGACGCAACTCATGTCGGTGAATTAGTTCAATCTCCCCAAAAACATTTATATTATTTAGAATATTTCGTATTTAAAAAATACCTTCTATTTTTTATCTTTGATATTTTAATCTTCACGGACTAATTCAAGTTATTTTAAATATAACTAGGTAAAAATAAAAATAAGAATAAAAATATTTTTTATTTATAATATTTAAGTTAAAAGTTTAATTACACAATTCTTACTATTTTTTTATTCCTATAACATGTTTGATTTTAGTTCTTCGATTTTTGAAGCCAATTAATAGACATCCTTGAATCTGCGTATAGGAAAGATTGATTGATCACGTGTGGTCGAAGCTTCAAAGAGTACTTTTGCATCTTTTTAGAATTCTAAAAATACGTTGGCTATTATTTTTTTTTAAAAAGATTAACAAATTTGACCCTTTCATCACTTTTTTCTACAAATTCTTAAAATTTTCATTATACTGTCGAATATATTCTTGATATTTTATGATAAATGTGAGACATAAAATAAACAAGACCTTAATTAACTCACTTTGAATTTGAGGATTTAAAAAAAAAAAAGGTAAAATTGCTTTCTTTTAGTGGAACTTCTTATTTAAAAAATGCTGAAATTTTTAATTATTAAACTCGGAATACCAAAATGACACGTAACTAGTTTTGCAAGTAAGATTAATTAAAAAAAAAAAACCTGTTGTTATAGTAAAAAATCGTAAATCAGTTTATAATATATTAAGTTTTGTGTCTTGATATAGTTGTCGAATCCATGAAAATACGTATAATTTAATGTATGAAAGTAAGGACTGAGGAAAAACCAAAGCATGTCCCGTAGTGAAAAGGAATTCCACCAATCAAGATTCCCATACACCAATTTTCATCTTCATAAATCATTTCTCAATATCTCCTATAAATATGCATCATTATTCTCATTCACAAAACCCAAACCCTTCTATTTTCTTCTTTTTTCTATCTCCATGGCTTTCACAACCATGCCTTCTTCACTCACAAATTCCACTTCTTCTCCAACTATGCTTCTTCCTCCCATCTCTCATCATAACAATCATATTTTACCTCCAAATAAACTCATCGTCAATAAACCCCAACGCAAACTCCTACACTTAACCGTTGCAAATGTTGCAAGTCCTTCATTACCCTTGATTACCCCACCAACACCGGAGGAACAACTCCCAGGAACCACCGCCGGCCGCCACCACCACCACCATGTTGCATGGACTAGTATCTCGCAGGAGAGCTGGGAAGGAGAGTTACAAGTTGAAGGGCATATACCACCATGGCTGGTAAGACTTCATATATATTTAATGCTCTTCACCTCCAATCAAATCATATCTTTCTGCATAGTTTTAAATAGTACTCAGATATAACCTTTACTTAAATCTTTGTATCAACCTTAATTAATATCACACGAGTTACCATAAAAGTACAAAAGCAAAATGAAAACTCTTATTTTTCTCTCCGGCAGGCTGCTACACAGAGACACAGTCCATCGTAAGCTACAAAAATAATAATAATTAATTAAGCAATAGTATCGATTTGATCACAGGCTTAGTCTAGGTTTGTTGGTCATTTACAGCAGTATAACGTCAGAGAATGAAAACCAATAAAAGAATATATTATAGTTAATTATAAGCAAACACATTAAAATAATAAAAAGTCTGTGATCAATAAATAGGTTTTGGATTTTTTTTTTTTAATAACCTGATGAAAACTCATATAACAACATCAAAGGATCTTTGAATATGTGTCCTCATCATTAGTGGTTGGTGTATTCCATGATACTTACAAGCTCATGTATACGCAAACGTCATTTTGTTGACTACATATAATTAAAATAACGCTGTATATATATAGGAATATCGAGTACATAGTAAGAAAAACAGTGGTTTTTTCGTTTATTTGTGTTATTTGGACAATGGTTTTTGACCTTATAATAATAAATAAATGTGAATGATTACATGCAGAATGGAACGTACCTGAGGAATGGGCCTGGGATGTGGCACATAGGAGACTATGACTTCCGACACCTCTTCGACGGTTACGCTACGGTGGTCAAGCTACGACTCCAGGAAGGCCGGTTATTCGCCGGCCACCGTCAAATTGAATCGGAGGCGTACCGTGCGGCGAAGAAGAACCAGAAGATATGCTACCGGGAATTTTCGGAAGTGCCAAAAGCGGCGAATTTCCTGGCGTATGTGGGGGAGCTGGCGAGCCTGTTCTCCGGCGCGTCGCTTACGGACAACGCGAACACCGGCGTGGTGAAGCTTGGCGACGGGAGGGTGGTGTGTCTGACGGAGACGCAGAAGGGGTCGATTGTGATTGACCCTGAGACGCTGGAAACGGTGGGGAAGTTCGAGTACAGTGACTCGTTGGGGGGTCTGATACACTCTGCGCACCCCGTTGTGACGGATAAGGAGTTTGTGACGTTGTTGCCGGATTTGGTGAGAGCAGGGTACCTTGTGGTGAGGATGGAGCCCGGTACCAATGAGAGGAGGGTAATTGGGCGGGTCAATTGCCGGGGCGGGTCTTCACCCGGTTGGGTTCACTCTTTTCCTGTCACCGAACACTATGTTGTTGTGCCCGAAATGCCGTTGAGGTACTGTGCTCAGAATCTGCTCAAGGCTGAGCCTACTCCTTTGTACAAGTTTGAGTGGCACCCTCAGTCTAAAGCTTTTATGCATGTCATGTGCAAGACCAGTGGAAATATTGTAAGCTAGTTAATTACTTTGTCTCTGTGGATTTGTTTTAATCTTCCATGTTATTTATTAATGACTGATTCTCTGTGTTTGATTTTGAAGGTGGCAAGTGTTGAAGTACCTCTGTTTGTTACTTTCCATTTCATTAATGCTTATGAGGAGGAAGACGAAGATGGGAGGGTGACGGCCATTATTGCCGACTGTTGTGAGCATAATTCTGATCCTACCATTCTTGATAGACTTAGGTTACAGAACCTTCGTTCTTTTAATGGTGAAGATGTTCTACCCGATGCTAGGTGATTGATATTTGGATATCTTAGCCTTAGACTACGGAAATATCATAATGCATACGAGTGACTCACGGTTTACTTAACACTGATTAATTAACAGGGTTGGACGGTTCAGAATACCACTGGATGGAAGTCCATATGGAGAACTAGATGCAGCGTTGGACCCAAATGAACATGGGAAAGGCATGGACATGTGCAGCATAAACCCTAATCATCTAGGAAAGAAATACAGATATGCGTATGCTTGTGGAGCACAGCGACCTTGTAACTTCCCCAACACACTCACCAAGGTTTGACTTAATATTTGAGTCTTTCAAACTTATCTATGGTTCCGGACATATATATTTAGTAGAATGTGCTTTGATATGGAATATTATGCAGCTTGATTTAGAATTGAAAAAGGCTACGAACTGGCATGAAGAAGGTGCCGTGCCCTCAGAACCATTCTTTGTTGCACGACCAGGAGCAACAGAGGAAGATGATGGTTAGAAGTTCTTTAATTCAAGCATGCATGCGTTCTTTTTCATCCTGCTGTTTGTTCTTTATTACAATTCTCCAGCAGCTTCATTCTAACCTTTCTTTCTGTCAAATGGTAGGCGTGGTAATCTCCATTGTCAGCGAGAAAAATGGAGAAGGGTATGCGTTGCTGTTGGATGGTTCCACTTTTGAAGAGATTGCTAGGGCCAAGTTCCCTTATGGACTTCCCTATGGGTTGCATGGATGCTGGGTTCCAAAGGAGTAACAGCATCACTGAATATTATTTAGTAATATAAAATCTGCTCAGAGAAAATGACGCAACTGCTTGGAAGCAGTACACCTATACAATATATTATGCAACTGTACTGGGTACAAGGGATACTGATCCTTAAGCGTGTAATATTATTGTATGTGTATGATAAGGTCGCAATTATGGATTCGTCCTCTTCCCCTCAGCATTTTGTACATTGTACTGCATGTATTATATCAATGAGTAATCTCATTTTTTTCTCAGTTCTCCAACTACTAATACATTTTCACAAAAAAATCTTTACCCAATGCAACAGTGTTTTATTAAAGTCAGAATATTCCGTTGCACCATCATGTGGCCACGTTCGGTTGATCAGAGCATTAACCAGTGTTCAGATATTATAAAATAGTTTTTTGGACTAAGATAAGACATGCCTCAAACATGAAGATTAGATCCTGATAGACCACTTTGGCATTGGCTCTTAGCCATCTCAAAGAACATCCAGAGTGCGCCCCATTGAATCATTTATAATTATTAACTACAAACAACTCTTCTGTTTGGTCTAACTTATCTCACGTCAGTGCTTATATTGGTTGTTCTATAGCACAAAAATGCATCTTGAAAGCGTCTAAGCAGCATATCTCAGGTTCTCGGTTTACATGCAAAAATGAATATTAGAAAAAGGAGTGAAAAACTGGTTCACTCGACTATCTTCATCCTACGTAATACGACCAACTATATACGAACAGATATAAATTGTAGATGGGGTGCAAAGAAATTTCTCCGGGACCAACGTACCCAACCACAAGGAATCTAGATTTACCTTGTTTTATTATTATTAAACTTTGTCAGTTTATAATATAAGACAGTACATGATTTAACATCCTCGTGTTTGAATCAAATAATTTCAAAATGAAATCCCCTCCAGAAAGCAAGCATCTGGCCGTCCTCTCAAAAAAAAGAAAAAGGAATCGGATTAAACAGTCAGATCAACAAATTATTCACCTGAGGAATCCCCAATAACTTTTGGAACCTATTTTCATTTTGTAAATAAACCAGGTCCATTTTGTGATGGGAGCTTCCAATGTCCAAGAGAACCTTGACTTGTCTGATGAACAGCTTTTAAACATAAAAATAATTATTTCTGATCAGTATAAACAGCATCAACATCATCAAGCTCAAGTAATTTGCTCATAAGTTGCTTGTTCAAGTCCATAGCCTCATCGTCTACCTGAAAAATCAAGTGTAACTGACTCAGGTTTTACTCAATCCAATGTTTTCTAATTAAAAAGAAGTTAAGGACAATCCCTCTTTTTATTTAGAAAAATAATAGAATTACTTTTCAAAGTTCAATGCACACGTTAAATACCATTATAATCGTCATCAATATACGACAAAGACCTGCTCAGTCTCATCCTTATAAAGTATATAGAGGGTTTGAGCTGCATTTAATTCCCTATAGATTTGTCTATTTGCAACAAGAGTTCAAGGCTACAAGCATTGAATTATATAACTTACGCAGAAAAGAATGAGAATGGAGATTTCTACAGACTTAAAGGATGGAATTCAATTGTAGAAAACTAATAAACGTGAACAAAGAAAGCTGAAACAAAAAAATTACTTTGGAATCCATGGAGTCAAGTCATGCTAGTAATTAGCATCATATCTTTACGTGTGCAATTAAAGAATATGATAGAATAGAATCACGTACTCCCCCTAATTGCTTGGTTCATTAGTAGTTAAACACACGGCAATTAAGCTCTGAAATTCTCACAGCATGAAACATTGGCAACCTTTTAGGTAATAATTTTCAACTCAAGAATGTACCCCAGCAATCCTACATTTAGATTCAGGATTAGAAGCTAAATTAAAGGGAAAGGACCTTATCAAAATAAAAATTCTCACCTCACCTGGATGAAGAAAACAAAAGTGGGATGGGGGAGCTGAATGTAAAGAATTTTAAAAATCCTCTTCGATTTTTACTTCTATGTAATCTTTTAAAATGACGAGTTAGATAAATATAATGGATCTGGCACCCTCCAAAGTGAGAAATTCATTTTAGAGTGTAAGGCAAGTAAAATCTCAATCATTGATGAGAAAATCAACTACCAACGTTGTGTACCCATACATCCACAACAAATTATGCATGTTTTAAATATGAAAGTTTATTTTCTCATCAATGAGTGAAATAATTTACTGTGCCTTTGCTTAATTTAGAAAAGCCAAATCTAAACATAATAGGAATGGTTTATAACATGATGAATAAGTGGAAAATTACTGATAGAAACACCATTGATACCCTCCAGAATAGTTTGCCTACAAATGCATAATTGTAAAAATGCAATACAGACAGAAGAACAGAACAATGAATTAGGAAAAAGTAACACCTCCCAAACCCATTTTAGAAATTGCATATTACTGAATCAAAGATTAAACTTACACCTTCAGAATTCTTTGTCATACTATGAATACAAAAGGAGAAGGGAGAAAGACAAATGAAATAGCACATGCAAAAGCCAGTAGACAAACCTCAACCGTGGTATTTGGAAGAAGCTCAGAACCATTATCAGGCTCATAATCTATGCCCTCTTCTCGCAGCTTAGATAATATAGATGAATAGTTCTCTGAAGAACCAACAATTTTATAATACCTGACAAAATGAAATAAAGTGAACTCTAGTTGGCAAGCTTGAATTTTATGCTATACTCTCCTTGTTATAAGGGGTAAACAAACAGAACAACAAATGCTCGAACATATTTCAGCCATTATTACAGCCATCAGAGCTACCAAGTAAGACCAATTTAAGTGTGAGAGATTACAAGATCATGTGATGTAAGAAATGCTTACCCTATATATGTAAAACAAATCTGCCCAGTAAATCAATTTCAGACCAATGAAAGATTTGATACTCTTGTATCCAATAACTCCTAAAAAATGTGATTTTTATAAATATATTTGATAGACTGTAACTATTTTTCATATTGATTTTGGTTGTCGGATTTTAGAAAATTTGAACAACAATAAATATCTATTTAAATATTTGAAATTTTCTTTTATTTCAAAAACATTTAAATAGGAAGCCAGCATTTCCATTCTCTCATACCAATTCTAACAAGACAAGAATTGCTACAGATGGAATTCAGAAAATGACATCAGGCTATTGCAAAGTCTTCGCTTTAAATATTAGAAACTAGGGTTTCAATGCAGATAATTAATTTCCATCGTTATCCATAGATTTCATTACTCAAATTAAGGTGTTATAAAGCTTGAGTTGTCATTGGAGCAGTCAGTAGTGGATAATGCGTTCCATCCATGGATGCTGAATTATGAATTGTTGATCACGCATATCAAACTATGATTTTACCTTCAGCCTTTCAAATTCACCCACGTTATAATAAAGGAATGATTTTACTCAAACTAGCTAATATTTTCTTCAGTAATTGGTGAAGAAAAAGGGTTTGAAGTTTTCCTCTCCAAGACCAAGAAGATGTCACGCATCTTTCCTATGAAGACCACAAATTTTATTGTAACTGAGAAACACAATGAATAACTGAGAATTACCTTTCTGAGGTATCCTCTTCAGTGTCATCTTCATAAGTTGGAGGTTCAATTACATCCTCAGCTCCAGCATCCAAAGCAATGGAAAGCAGTTGATCTTTGTCAGCATTAGTAGCTTTAATATTTACTACCCTAACACGTCTAAACTTAAATGTCACAGAACCAGAATCTGCCATCTTTCCTCCATAGTCCTTTATCACTTCTCGTATCTTTGCCACAGAACGATGTGCCTTATCAGTCGATACCTCAACTACAATACTAACTCCTCCATAACCATAAACCTGAAGGGTAAACATAAAAGGATGAGTTAAAATAGCATTCCGAGCAAAAAAATTCTAAAAAATGTAATCCACCGAGAGTCTTGTAGAGTTGAAGTTATTCGACCCAAGGATGGGTCCAAACAAAAAACTGACCCCTTCCCACACGTCTGGGCAGGGTCCGACCCTTCTAGGAACATAGACTCATTTACCTGATTGACTCCAATTTTCCTCGCACTTGACTTTTTTAAAATTCACAGCGTCAGAGTAAAAAGTAATAGCATACAAAAATGTGTCCCTAAAAATGTTAAACGTCTCAAACTCTCTAGCATAATGCTTGTTTAAACAACTGGGATGAATCAATTATAAGGGAGATGTAATTTGGAACAATTAGAACTGAAATAACAAATTTTGAATATAATTATTGTTTTCGGGAATTTTTGCCAAATTAACTTTGTGAGAACAAATGGCAATAGGTCAAAAGTGCTTTTTCGTAGCTCTTGTAAAAAAAAAAAAAAAAAAAAAAAAAAAAAGATTTTATCTCAATATTTTTTAGATATTAAAAGTGAGTTGGATTATAAACTCATTTCGCCCAAACATCCCTTTTGGATAAAAGTCACAATTTTACCTATGCACAAACAGATACTTTGAGATATTAAGCACCAGGATTAATAATATGGGATGCAATTAAAACTGAATGTTATTCGTCATATGCATCTGTCCTACATGGAATTTTGTTTCTTTACTTTGCCTTAAGAACATGATAGCGTCGTCTTAGAAGAGAGGAAAAACAAACCACTTATGAGTAAGATTGGTAAGCTCCTTGTAATGGTGTGCATGCAAAGAACATATTTACACTTCTCACTTGAAACAAGACGCTGGAATGTTATAAAGAAAAAGAAAACGATCCAAATATGCCATGGATGAAGTTCTAGAGTACAAAACTTGATATTGAAATCCAACACAAACACGCTCGTTAAGGTTAAGCAACAAGTCAGTCCTTAAGCAAACAACGTAAAGCTTAATAATACAAATTACATGTTTGGTTACGACTAATGAATGAGTGCATACTATACCACCTAACCCAAAAAGCTAGACCAAAAAACTACCAGTCCCAGAATTATCTACTTCCCCATGGCAATCAAATCAAGAGTAGTTTTCTACCAACCTCATAGACTTTCTCAATATAAGCCTCCTGTCCTTTCTCAGAAGCTCTCTTGATATTGCGCTCAATAATATCTTTAGGCACATCAAGCTCCTTAGCTTTCTCGATTACAGCAGCCAAAACTGAATTAGATGTTACATTTGGACCACCTCTTTTTACCCTGTCATTCAACACGATGAAAGTTATGCCACAATGTGGTTCTTTAATCAATAAAGAAAAACAAGACAGTAACAAAATCCTCTAGTTCGAACCAATACATATTACAGAATAGATTCTGATCAAATTCAGGAAAAATAGACACCTTACAGTAAAGTAAGGAAAAATCGGGGGGAAAAAATACAAGGGATGATCACGCTAACTATTTCACGTCACTAAATCCTGGGCAGCAGAAGGTCAATTTGCTAAATACCCGACCACCTTAAAATAACTCGGTAGTACCAATCATATCAGTGATGTAACAGAGAACATAAAAAATGAGTTAGTTAATGAAGGACTTACGCAGACACAACCTCCTTTCCAATCCTCGAGAATAGTTTTGCCTTCTTCGCATTTTGGGCTTCCTGTAATTTTCTTATATAAGAATCAATCCTTGGAGAAATATAAGATTTCTAAACTTCAAAATAATTGGTAAAATATATCTGTGAGACAGAGACCCAACTTAAAGCCACATGGTAACAATAAGCCTTGTTTAAAAATAACGCAAGAAGTAATCAAAACACGACACAACCTCATTGATTTACAGCAATACAACTAGAGGTATAATGTCCTTAAATAAATGAACTGTGAAGGAAGATAGTGATACTAGTTGAGAAAATGAAGGATAAAAGAATTTGATCAAACAGGTGGCATGCAAACCTTTCTCCCAGCAATTTTGCAGGAACGGCGACCCATACAAACTGGAGCGGAAAACCATATCCTTCTCACTTGGGAGTTCTGAGTGCACGCTCTGTTTGGATTCAACCACAAGGTTTTGGCGCGAAAGAAGATGGAGGAGGAAGATGAATGTGAGAGGCGAGTAGTCAAAGCCTGAAGCTGAAGCTGAAGCTGAAGCAGTGCTCTCATCTTTTTATTTGATTCCTCATACAATACACACCCGCATACGCCATTTATATTACTAATTAGCAACATATTTTAACTAAATGTCGTATAATATTAACGAATTTGTATGTTTAAGAATATTAATTAGTAAAGCTTTTTCTATCAACTTTTATAGTTAGTTTTTAATTATCAAGTAAGTTAGGAATTTTAATTTGAGATTGGTACAAGTTATTTTTTGTTTGAGACGGTTTAGGAATTTTTTTTAATATAGATTAAGGTCTTCTTTGATTAACCTTAATTAAAGTTTTCATAACTAACGTAGGTACCACCATAGACGGATATGAAGGGGTCCCTTCTCTTGTGTTTACTGATTTAAATAAAATAAATTAATTTTAATTATTTATTTAAATAAAATATTTAAAAATAAAGCAATTAAAATTCAATATGCTTACATCTGATAAAAAATATAAAATTTCTTATCAAACATGTGATTAATTTTTATAAAAGCATGTGTAAATTTTAATAATTAGGGACATGAGGAACATAAAACATTATCCATTATCCGTGCGGATCCCAATCAAACAACACACTTAGACCATTTCATTTCTGGGCTTTCATATGCGAATAAGTTTTGGGCCTTGCTATTTTGAACACCCTTGTTTTACTTTTCACTCCTTAATTTTATTTTACTTTCGTTTTCTTTGAATTTCCCACATTTGTTCATCCTCTCTTCTCTACTGTCTCACTTTCTTATTCTTTACAAGACATTCTCTTCCTTTTTCTTTTTTTCTTTTCTCCCACTTCATTATACCTTTCTGTTTTCTCCGTGGGCTATTAAGAATATGTCAACATAATACTATGTAATAATATTTGAAATTTTATATCCAAAATAATGTTTAATTACATATATTTATTTTTCTGACTCGCTAATAAATGAATCGAGTTAGGTTGGTTTACTAAGTGATCAAACTATGTCGGATCGAATCGAATGGGACTAGATAGACTCATTTTGATAACACTAATTTTATTTATATTATTCAATAAAAAACCAAATCTTTAAAAACGAATATATGATCTAAAATGAATATGGACCTTCTATAAAAAAAAAAAAATACTCAAGAAAAAGACGAATATATAATATATAGGATGACATAATAGATTAAATAAACAATTTTTTTTATTAAAATAGATTTTAAATCATAATTATGATATCATTAAAAAGTAAATTTTAATTGAAATTTATTTTTATTTATATATTCTTTAAACTAATTAAGTCAAACATTTTCTAACCGAGGTCTTAAAAGCGAAGCTAAGCTACCCAAAATTGGTTGTTCGCCGCAAGTAAGAGATGTCTGCGCCCCAACACTGCTACACCACAACTTCACGTGTGCCTTCTCCCTGTACTTATCCATGTTTTCTCGTTGTAATGTAAAAATGGGTGATTTATTAAAATTCGCAGTACTTCGTTTTCATAAATAAGACAAAGACAACAGATGTAAATACGAGTTTAAATTTTAATATAATGCAAAGATTTTAATGGACAGTTTATTAAACAATTGTGCATTCAACTTTGTGTTAAAAATAACTTAACATCAAGTTGAAAAAAAGAAAAAGAAAAAAACATGTGTGGTTTTGGAAAAAGACGACACCCGTTTCCTACAACCAACCATGTGTGGTTTGTCTATTATTACATAGTTATGAAAAAATAAAGCAGTTGATATTGAGAAGATGGTCCACAGCAAAACATTATTAATATTTATAAATATGTTTAAGTTGATTGGCAGCTGGTGGTTGGCATGATTGAAGCGAACAATGATGCAGTGGTTAAAAAAGGGCAACGAGATTTTATGCCAGTTATCAAATATTAATAACATATTCAGCTGTTTCTGTTCATAATCATCATCAATGTTGATCTCAGAAATTCCTACACAGACAAATTAAGATCGGAAGAGATAAGAAAGATGAATGGGCACATGAAATTAGGTTCATTCCAACCAGCCACGTGTTTTCGGAATTAAACAGCACATTTTATGAATTTTTCAAATATATATCTTCTTTGTACGTATTATTATGTTATCGTTCCTTCTCGTGGTAGTTTTCAAAAACACCATGTGATGCTTGGCTGTCTCTATAAACTGTACGTGTATTTCTTCCTTCACACGTTGTCGTGGTTTATAGCTTATATATAACCTGTTACTTTCCTTCCTTTGTTTCTTCTTCTTCAAATGCAGATACTACATTTATCTTTATACCCTTTACTTCCTATTTTTAATAGGCCTTCACTTTTACTTCTATAATTATTTCTTTCTCTTATTAGCCAAATGCTAAATTCCTATGGATGTTGAACAATTGTAAATATGTATATGTTCCTTATATGTAAAGCATTATCATAATTTAAATCTTAAACTTATTTATGTTAAACACTATCATAATTTTGATAAAGTACATAAAAATACATTATGTTGTCGACTAATATTATTACAATAATTCTAAAGTCAAATTTATATTTTACAACTAAAACATAGTCAATTTTGTGTTAATCAAGTTGGCTTAGTATGACATATATACCATGTATCTGTATGGGTTATTAAGAGGCTAACCGAACAGAGTGAGCAGATGGACGGAGAGTCTCAAACCCCTTATGACCTTAAGCACAATCTATAATCAAGTTTATTGGTAAGTCTTACTTATTAAGTATTGAGCCATGATTACAGATCTGCTAATCATAGGCTTGTCTGAAAACTTAAAAATATATATCCGAAGTAAAAAAGTAGGTGATTACATTTATTGAGAATTTAAGATTTTACTGTGATCCCGATTCATTAGATTACTGACTTGAGCGTTGGAGTGTCTTTGACAGATACTCACTTGTATTTCTTCTGGTATGCTCGTGTTGTCCTGTGTGTACTTGATCCAACTCTTCTATATCCTTGATGTTTAGGCTTCAAACTGTATGGGTGGACTCCAACGCTCTCAAGTCAATAATCATACTAAAATTTTAAATTCGCAATAAATGTAATCACCTACCTTCATATTTTAGATTTATATTTATAGGTTTCGAGATAAGGTTATAATTAACAGCACCATAATTATGACCCAATACCTAATAAGTAAGACTTACTAGTAGACTTGATTAAAGATTATACTTAAAACAAAGGAGGGTTTGAGATCGTTCGTCCGTCCATCTTACTCTATTAGATAAGCCTCTTACTAATCCGTGCATGTATACGATACAACATATTTATTATTAATGTACACGTATTAAATGAATAAATGAATTTCACATCTATTTATACATATTCTAATACTATATTATATACTCTTAGGACATTAATTGTTTTCCTAATCTCAAAACAATTATAATATCATAAAGTAAAAAGAGAATGGGTACAAATTTAAAATACTCTAAACATTATTATTTTGTAATACAATCAAAATTAGATTTTATCTTCAAACTTTCAATATATATATATATATATATATATATATATATATATATATATATATATATATATATATAATTGCAATAACAACATATATTACAAACTAACAATGTATTAATGAAATTGTTTAATTTGCCATATCCAATGTCTTTGAGAGAATTCATATTAAACATGTAGATACTAAACCTAACTCATCATATATATTAATTGAAAAATTCTTATAATATTCCTGCATACATTTTATAATAGTTTGATGCACACAAACTTCTTTCAACCTCTACCATAATCTCGTATCTTAGAAATATTATCTCAGGTATCTTAAAACATATCATATGCACGAGGAGTAAAAAATCACAATATTTATATATTTTTGACATACTATTCATATATTGATACATAAATCTAAAAATATATACATGAAAATCAATGTCATTATCAAAGAACATAATTAGAACTCAAATGTGTATTTCTTATTTGAGTATTGATCACTTGAGAATTCTCTTAATACTTGAACACTCGTTATGTACATAAGCATTAGATATAATTTTCAAGTAGTCTTGTCATTACTTGAACATCAATACTTAAATTCATGGTTTCACATGTGTTCTAAAATTTAAGCATTATTCTTATTGGTAACACTTGAAACATTTTGAGTGTCATGTGTTATAAAGGAAATATGTCTTGACTATTTCTACCTTAAATTATATACTTTATGATTTGAATGATATTTATTCGCTTGAGTTTTTATTATTATTTGTGCGATATTAATCACATAAATCATTATTACAAATACCCTTTAAATGTCATTTAAACAATTTGTCATCATTTAAATGATATCATGATATAAACAAAAATTTCAAAAAACAATTATACAAATTATATTTCTAATACTTCATATTATAATATATTCTCGTAAGGTTAAATATTTAAACTTAAAAAGTTAAGAGAAAGTGAGTTTAGTGAGATAAAATTATAATAAAAAAAATTAACCGTGTATATTGTATTTATAAAACCTGCTATCCTTTATTTGCTCAAATTGCTTTTTCGAAGAAAAAAAAAATGTTTTAAAACCATTAACGTTTAATAAATGGTAAACACAATTATGTTTAAAAGGACATATATTATGAAACATATGATATAATGATATTTAATGAAAAGAAACAAAAAGTAAAATCAGAATTAGCAACCATAAAAGTCTGTTTCGTATTGTTGTTAGACTGGGCACATCATGTGTAGGTTGATGTTGAATTCGTAAATTGTACCATCTCATTAATATTATGATAATAATATTAACAATGACAATAATAATATTAATAATAATATTAATAATAATAGTAAAAAAAAGTGTAAAAATTGACAAACGTAGAAAGAAAAGTATAAAGGCAACAGCTGGCTAACGCTGGAATGATAGTTCCTTTAGACTTTCTACTTCTCTTACTCGTTCTTCCCTCACTAGGCCACACCAAAAGAACACGCAATCCCGACAATTTAAGAAACAAACTGATTTTTTTTTAATACCATTTTAATTAATTTTAGTAGATATTTAGTCTTTAAAATATATGTTAAATCATCTCTAAAACATATGGATGAGTTAAGTTTATTCCTAAAAGTACCCATTGCATAATAATTGAAATTGCCTCTATTATAATTGTTGATTTTTTTAGGATTCCTTTCCATCAACTAAATTCATTTCAAAATATTTTAACAGTAAACTATATACTTTTACTCGATTGGTTTAAAATGAAATTCAAGATTTTTTTATAGCCATGCTTTATTAGATACTATGATAATACAAAAGCATGTGATGTGCTTATTTAGTTAATGATTTTATCATACTAAATTTTAGTTAACAAAAATATTCACATATATTATGAATTTTAAGTTTTAAAGTCAGAGATATTTGAATAATTTTTATTTTAAAAATTAAAAAATAAATGTTGGGTTCCTGGGGCGTTTCGAGAAAACCCTAGAACTAGAGAATAATAAAAGAGAGAGAGCGGAGCGAGAGAATGAATACTGAATATTATTGAATGAAAAGTTGTAATTGAAAGAGCGGGTTGGTTACTATTTATAACCAACGTAAACGCGCAACAGGCAAAGCCCGCAAACAAAACAAGCCCAAAACAAAACAAGCCCAAAGTAAACAACCAGACCGACCGAACTGACCGATCAACAGACAAAGGAAGCCAAGTCTAAATAACAATAAAAAATAAAAAACTCTCAAACTCTTATTTACCTGGATCTTTTATTTCTCATCTCTCTCTACCTTTTCTTTTTCATTTTTCTCAGTTCAACCTGTCATGTCATCCTTACAATAGTCTACTGTCATGTCATCCTTACAATAGTCTGTCATGTCATCTTTACAATAGTTTTGTTCTCTTAAATTTATTTTTCATTTTGATTCATATTTTAATCCACTTTCCATATCAGATTTCCATTTTGTTTATATGGATTTAAAAACTGAAAAATCCAAATTTTCAATCTTAATTGGCAGCAGGCTAAGCTTTGCTTTCTAGTCTTGTTTTTGGAATGAATTGCAACTTGATAATAAAAGAAGTGCAACCTGGATCCCTGTAAATTCGATTGGTTAGACATCATGGCTGAAACTTTTGCCCTTTTGCAATGTAATGTGTGTATGATGACGTATCTTGTTTGTGGCTATAACTATGGAGTGATAATGTGATATTAAAGTGACAAACAAAATAAATTAATAGAACAACAAATTACAATCTCCTTAGTATATTTTTGAGTAAAAGAAAAGATGAAGATGAGAAAGAAATAAATTGAATAAGTGAGGAAAGTGAATTAGGATTAAACGAGTGTTTCTGTTTTTTTTTTTTAAATTAAAAGTAAAAGTTATTAAAATACCTTTGTATTTAAGTTATGTCTTTTTTTTATAAATGACAATTTTTTATTTACCAAAATTTGATACACTTTGTTAAAATATCAACTAACGTTAGCAAATCTCTTATATATTAAATTCACTTTATACTTAACATGATTTAGTAAGAATTTACTTTTATGCTTTGCTATAAGTATGTAACATTAATTTATAAGTGATAATATATGTTTAAGTTTTTATTTGTTTGTTGTCCAATGCAATGTATGTGTTTTATTGCGGGCCTTGAGTGAATGGATTGAAAAATAGTAGAATAAAAACATGAAAATTTAATGAGAGAGCAATTTATTTTGTACGTAATATTGTACCATTTTTCAATATGAAATTTTATTTGTTTTATTCTAGTAATTCATGTAATAAGTTTTTGTTCAAGTAATCAATTATCAATCATGGTAGATGTTATTATTTAAGCAATAAGATTATGTGACAACCTTTGTAACATTCCAAAATATATAGCAATGTATATAGATATAG
The DNA here is from genome assembly GCA_036885675.1 of Vigna mungo. NCBI lineage: Eukaryota > Viridiplantae > Streptophyta > Magnoliopsida > Fabales > Fabaceae > Vigna > Vigna mungo. The sequence continues at coordinate 38,657,047 of CP144699.1, read as the reverse complement.
AATGTAACAGTCATAATTAAAGAAAGCAGTGAGAGTAGAAGACAACCATATAGGTATAAGTTACAGTCATCCAAAATAGAGGGGGAATTAAAAACGAAGAGGAAATAAAATACAAGGGTCTAAGGTTTTTCAAAATATGATAAGCTCAAAAAGAAATAAAAACAACATGAATGCCTAAGCACTAGGTGCTGGATCTTCCTCGGTCTCCAACGCCTGCTCTAGAGGTACATCATCACCTACTGCTCACATCCAAAGGATTGGATGATCATCGCAAGGGAGAAAGCAAACACACACAACATACAAGTGCAAGGGTGAGCTAGGTTTCAAACCAACATACAAGTCATAGCAAAGTAATCTAACATGACAAAAAGCATAAATTTACATACAATCATACAAGTCATCATGATCATAGGAACTTAGTTCATAACTTAACCAAATCAATCATCTTAACATGCAAAGACTCCTAGACACGTCCGGACATAGAATGAATGTAGAGCTGGGGCGGGTTGTGCACTTGTGATGGCCCCTACTGCTTTGCAAAGCCATTGTCGAGGGGTTCCACCCGACCATACACAAGGCTAGTCCGTTACCGCAGTATAGACCTCCAGTGATAGCGTCTACCCTAGGACCTCCCACTACTCCCACCACACGCGTCAATCCTCTCTAAGTGAGAATGAAAGACCGTTGGAGTGTTAGGGATAACCCCCCATATGGAAGCCTCTCACCATTCGTTCAATACACTAATTGATCTCACCGAGAGATCACAATTTCATAACCGAAACCAACCAATCCAATCACTTGATAATTCTCCAAACCATATTAATCCTATATAACTTAATTCACCACAAACAATTTGATAGACCAACCAACCACAAGTTTTAAGCAATAAACCGAGCACTAGAAGCAGTGGCCGAACAACTGGAACTGAATTGGGTGCCAATACCAAGCACCCTTGATAGACCGAACGGTCAAGAGAAGAGCTAGCTCTTCTCTGACCGAGACCCCGCAGACCAAACGGTTATGGGATGTGACAATAACTCCCTGACCGAACGGTCATGCGAAAGAACACTTACCCTAACCATGTGTTGACCGAACGGTTATGAGAAGGACCAGCCTTCTTTGACCGAACCCTACCAGACCGGACGGTTTTACAAGCCGAGAGCAAGACCAAACCGAGAACCCTGTATGAAACCGAGAGCAGCTAAAACCGAGAATCCTAGGTGGCCAAGAACAATGCCAGACCGAACGGTTATGAGAAAGGAGAACCTTCTCTGACCAAGGGCACCAGACCGAACGGTCAGGAGAAGGGAGAACCTTCTCTGTCCAATGGTACCAGACCGAATGGTCAAGAGAAGGGAGAACCTTCTCTGACCAAGGGTACCAATCCGAACGGTTTGAGAAGGAAACCTCCTTCTCTAACCAAGACTCCACGACCGAACGGTCATGAGAAGGGAACACCTTCTCTGACCGAGAGCACCTGCCAGACCGAACGGTCAAGAGAAGGGAGTCATCCCTTTCTGACCCAGACATCCAAACCGGACGGTCAAGGGAAGGATCCTTCCCTGACCAGGCCTACAAAACCGGACGGCCAAACTCTACAGAATTCTGCAGAATTATGCAGAAATCGACAGAACCTGCTAAGACCATTTTCAACCAATTTTGCCAACTTCTAACACTCCTAATCTTTGTTTTAATCATAATTAAACTTACCTAAGTGATTCTAAACGTTACTAACACATTTTTAAAGTGATTTAAGCTTCATTTCAACTCTAAAACACTCATTTTCCCAACTTAGGGACCCAAAACCCAATCTTACCATTTTACCCCTATTTTGGTTAATTTAGTGACTCAAACAAGTCACAATACACTAAGTGAAACTGTCCCAACAGTCCACAAACACAACAAACCCCGTATACTCAAAATCACTACCTCACTTCCCTCAAAATGGCTCAAAAGTGACTCTAAAGCACTTGATTTTCTTCCAAACACTACCATAACAGATTTCAATCATCAAAACAGTCCCAATCATGCATAATTCAACATACCAAGGAGTTCCAAACAGTCCATATTCATCAATAATCAATTCCACATAACATACACATTTCCATACATACATTTCAAACCAATTCAACCAATTTCATGCTTCCAACAACATACAACTTCAAATTTATCATACATTCACAACATACTACGAAATTGAAAAGAAAGCTAGCTCCCCTTACCTCTAGTGCGTACGGTCAACTCAAGGAAGGATCCTAGACCACGTACTTTGAACCCAAAGTGTGAGAATCACCTAAAATCATCAATTGATGATAGAAAACGAATTTTAGAACTAAATTGAAGCTAAATTGTGAAAGAAACTGAGATGGGTTGCATGCAACAAGATTCCACATGCTAGAAACCCTAGGGCAAAGGGAAAAGAGGGCTTTCTTACTGGTTGGACGAAACGGAGATTCAATCGGTGGGAAATGCTCCTCTTGCAGTCCTAAAAGCTTTGGTAGCTTCAATTTGAAATTCAATCGGTTAGATTCTAAGTTATGGTGATTGAAAGGTAAGGCTATGGAGGAAAAGTGTAGAAGAAGAAGAAGATGGTGGCTATTTTAAGAAAGAAAGTGGCTAAGTCTAGAATGTCATTGTATTTCTACTTTACCAAAATGCTCAACCTATCCTACACTGCCACGTGTATTCCACTAAAAATTATTTTTACAAGTCATTACAACCTTTGTTTAAGAAATATCACTCAATTAAACTGAAGTGAGATTCCCTTGAGTTTAAAACTTGATTTAGTTTATTAATTACTATTAAAATCTTGTTATTGACATTATTTTATTATAATTTGCATAATTGTGTGAGAATGGAATTAATATAGGTGATAATCTATCTTAGCATATTAAGTATGAAGTCATTCAAATAAATATTGTACCTTATATAAGGTGTTAGTTTCAGATAATTTTTTGAAAGTCCTCAAGTTGTGAAGCAGTGGTATTTGTTAAGTTAACAAATATATTTAATATAAGGCTTAAATCCTTAATTAGTCCCCATGTTAAGAGGGAATTTTCAGTTTAGTACCCGCTTTTAAAAGTGTATACATTGGGTCCCCATGTTTTGCAATTTGTGTCAATTTAGTCAATTTTGACACTTCAAACAAGTTTGTAAGAGCAATTGGAAGGTGTGCAAAGGTTCAAACAGTTAAGAAATATGCTGCAACTCAAAATGACTTGTCCACTTGCAATTTTCAAGCCAAATTGATGGTTAAAAGGGACTAAGTTGACACAAATTGCAAAATATGGAGACCCAATGTATACACTTTTAAAAATGGGTACTAAACTGTAAATTCCCTCTTAACATGGGGACCAATTAAGGATATAAGCCTTAATATAATTATAGACTATGCAAGTATGACATTATTTTTTTAAATCAAGAAAAAATATATCTTTATTATTTTTCTACAAGTTTATATTCTGTTTATTGTTTATGATATGATTGTAATAATTGTGAGACATGATTATAACGTTGAGTTAGAGAAAAACTTATTTACTAAAATGGTTTCAAAGTCTCACTCAATGAAGATTATTGAGCCTATTATGTTTCACCTTATCATACTATTGCTAAATCATCTATAAATATGTAATTTCATGTATGCATGAGATATTAATGTATTAATGTGTTTGAGATCACATATTAATTAAAAATAATATTAATTTATAATATATAAATAGAAATAAATTTTATCTTACAAATAAATTTTATAAAGATTGAATAAACTTAAACTGAATTTCTAAGTTTGTTTTACATAAATTTGAAATACAAAACATTATATTGTATAAAACCATTTAGTTTAATTGTGTGACATGTTGAATTAGACAAAAGCTTATTTACTAAAATGACTTACCAGCTGTCAATTTTCTTATGAGTGGATTTCTTTTACCACCATTAACTTTACAAATGCCACAACCGACAGCCACCAAACTCTTTAAGAATCAAGTTTTTATTGAATAAAAGAAAAAAGATAAAGTGGCACTCACTGTGATCCTTCTTATAACATATTTCAACAACTATATTGGATATATGCATCACTGCTTTTTCGTATCAATCAAACTTCATGTCTTCTTTTTTCGGAGAATTCTCACAAACTATAAACTTTGGTATTCAAGATTCACATTAACAAAACATAAAGTTGAACTCACATAAGATACTTAAGATTATATCCCACTCAAAACCTTAAAATAAAAATGAAATGTGATAAATATGAGTATATAATGTTATAAAAAGAAATGAAATTATACTATCCTATATAATAAAAATAAATTAGAGAATAATACAAAATCAGACATGAAGATATCATAATCTAGCAAATTATAAACTTATCTAAGAATAAAAATATACATAATATGACCTAAAAGTATTTATATCAATTTTTGGTATCCTTATACACAGATGAAAATTTAAAAACTTTCAAATAAAACTTATAGTTCAAAACACATAAATGTAACAGAAAACAAAACTTACAAGACAAGGGTTGTCTAGTGAAACTGGCTCACTCAACAAACCTAAATTGTCTCGTCCAATGGATTTAATATTCTACAAAATTAAAAATAAAATTACAAATTGTTTATTTTTCTAAATTATTTTTTAATTGTGTTCTTGATTTTCAAGTTTTTTAAATTCTTTTCTTCACAAATATTATAAGATTCAAAAATACATGTTTTGATTTTAGATCTTGTCATAGATATTTTAAATTGTAAATATTTTCCCTCAAATTCTAAAATGTCCTTTGTCAATATTCAACAAAAAAAATATGCAATTTTTCTTAATTGTTTTTCTTTACCATAATGCTGCATTTTGATTTTCTTAAGGTCTTGCTCACTTGGGTGGATTTGAGGGAGAGTAATTGAGTGGATTTGAGAGGATTTGAAGATAATTTTTGTTGTTGTTTATTTCAGTGAATTTGGAGGTAATCGAGAGTGGATTTAGAAGTAAATTTTTTTAATCTATCACATAAATTAAATTCTACATTAATTCTCACAAACTTTACTTCCAAATTCACTCTCGTTTACCTTCAAACTCAAATAAACAATAAAAATATTATTTTCAAATCCACTCAATTACTCTACCTCAAATCTTATAAATTTTTGTTTATTATTAACATAACAAAATTAATATAACTTTCAACCATTTTTATCAACGTGATGTGACGCGCACACACATATATATATATATATATATATATATATATATATATATATATATATATATATATATATATATATATATATATATATATATATATATATATATATATATATATATATATATACGACTTAATTTATTTCTTCTAATGATATGATATATATATATATATATATATATATATATATATATATATATATATATATATATATATATATATATATATATATATATATATATATATATATATATATATATATATATATATATATACGACTTAATTTATTTCTTCTAATGATATGAAAGGTGTAATCAAATATGTTGACGTATATGTGTTAATAATATTAAGTAGCCATGTCATAGTCAAGTTTTACATTGTTATTGATTATATAACTTCTCTAACATAAGTTAACAAACATATTTGAATGACAGTATAAAATTATCTTAAAAACATAGTATATTTTCTTATTTATAAAAAAATGAGTATTTGCATTAATTATATATGAGATTAAATATAAATAAATTTTACAATTTTATTGTAAATAGTTTTGAGATTTGCTAACTTTGATAACCTCTTAAAGTGTATCAAATTTTAGTTAACAAAAATATTCACATATATTATATTATGGATTTTAAGTTTTAAAGTTAAGGATATTTGAACAATTTTTGATTTTTTTTTAAATTTTGTTATTTTAAATGAAAAATAAAATTATTAAAATTATTTTAAATTTTAAAGTATATCTTTTTTTAGGAATAAAGATTTTTTTGCCAACTAAATTTTAGCATACTTTAAGTAGTTACATAAATTAAATAATCCAATAGTTTTTCTTTATTTTATAGGTAGTTTTATAATTAAAAAATATAATATTAAAAAATGGTAAAATTAAAAAATAAATAAATTTAAAAAATGATAAAATAATTATTTTAATTATATATATATATATATATATTTAAAGAACAAATTTAGAAAACAAAAGCCAACACAAAAAAAATAATCTCATCTATATATAAGTATAAATATAAAATAAAAAAAATCACTTATTTATTAAATTATCCTTTAATAATGATTGTTTTAAAATTTAATTAAACTAAACTCCCAATGTGTTTAGTAATAAATCGTTATGTAATTAGGTTTGTTTGATTTCTACAGTAGTTTTTTCAATAACTATATTTAATTGTTTATGAATTGTTTTTTCGTATTTGTATAAAAATAAAAATAAAAAATCTTAAAAAAACAAAATTTTTCCGTGAGGAAAATGCATTAAAGATTGTGCACTAGATTACAATTTTGAAGTTTTGTTTATGTATAAATGAGTATTTTGATTTTAAATTAGAGTAATCTTCTAAAGAGATTTTTTTAATAACGTATACAGATTTATTGGAATTTTAAAGTATATGAACTTTGATGAATTATTTTGTAGAAATAACTTGATTGGATTTGTGGGATTTTTTTAAATAGTAAGTAAAGCACAATATCCCCTAAATAAAATGTCCTAAAAAAAAGCTTAAGGTTTTCTTTGATTATATTGTTTTGTGGGTTGATATATATTATTTTCCCATCTTCCCAAATAATTCATTGTATATTTGTTAATATTAGAAAACAATGTAGACTATTAGATGTAACAGAAGAAGAAGGTGATCATCAACAGTGGATGTATCTGAATAAATATGTATATAATGAAATTCAATGTTTGAAAGCGAAGGTTGGGTAAAGAAATACTATTAAAATCGAATTACGCGTCGTATTCAAATACATGTTTATACTTTTTACTTGCTTCAACCACTTATTAATAATATTCCTACTTGCTATCGTATTCAAATTTTACCAATCTTTATACACCTATTCAATTCCTTTTCAGCCCCGCGTTATGCAACTCGTAAATTCGCAAATACAGCTTCTTCCACGGATCAACAATTCAAATAATAGGAAGAAGATGTATTATAAGACATATGTTCTGTAAAACTCACATTCAATTCAAAAGATACCAAATCAGTTCTAGTATTTAGTTTTAAAATTTGTTGTCTAACGAATTAAAATGAATTTACATTCAAACCTCCAATGGTCACCTTGTTTAACGTAAAAATCTAGTTTTGAACGCTATACTTAAAAACCTGTAATTTCTCAAATTATGATATGATAAACTATACATATCAATTCAAATGAGTAAATTGATATTTCTAACTCAATGATTGATCTAAAAATCTATAAAAGTGTGCTTTAGTGTTAAAGTGAATACTAATTTACTCATTTCATCATACACACAATCTAAATCAACCAATTCAAACATCATACAATCATATTTCCCAAACTAGATCTCAAGAATATTTTTAACTAATCAAGACTTCAATTTCATCCATTTGAGACAGACAAACACATATAAACTATCAACTAGCGGTCTCAATAATAAAATCCTTATAACATATTACCAATTATAGACCAATTCAAAAGTGTCATACAACACACCATTATAAAACTCGAAATATATTTTAGCAGTGATTCCATCAACTAAATTCGGTAATTTAAATCAATTGCATACCATTAACACATGCACACATAATTCTAATCATATTATAAATTGAAATAATAGTATTTAGTTTCTCTTACTTGATAGAAGCTCAAACTATTCTAAAGAACTTAAAACGACTCCCTTAGTTAAAAAACTTTATGTACTCCTACAAATCATAGAAATATGATCATGACATATGGTTAGTACCATTCATTAACAAAGAATTTTATAAAAGACTCAAATAACACATAATCATGTACATAAGAAAAACTCATAAATTGAAAAAAAAAAATAGAAACTAACTTACTCTTCAACACTAACTAATGGAATAAACTTGAAGGTCTCGCTTTAGTGATCATTTAAGCATTCTCTAATATTGAAACAAATTATCAAGGAATGAAAAGGCTTAAAGAGATAATAGAGAGCTCTTAAAAAACAAATTTTAAAAAGACAATATGTTTTAGATAATGAAACTCGTTAAATGAAAGATGACATATTTTAGAAAAATGATATATTTTAATAAGAAAACTTGTTAACTTATTTTAATATTAAAATAAACAATTTTCATTATTTAAAATATATTATCACTTCTAAAATACTATTTTTTAAACTCGCATATTTTATCACAAAATATACTGTTTAGATAATTAATTTTATAAAAGATTAAAACTATAAAATTTCATTAGAGTAATTATATCGTCTAAAATATTTAAATTCTACCTAAAAATTCATAATTTGAAATATGTTTTGCTTTTCATAATTTTTCGTTAGTTTGATTTTGATTAGATATTATGGACTTGACTAAATCAAGACATTATTATCGGAAGAAATATTTTTCAATTGATGATTAGGATTTTTTTATTTGTCAATGTTAGTAAGAGTTCTTTAAGATTTAAGTTGTTGAATTTTTGTTGTTATTGTAAATTACTATCACCTTTCTCTTCTCAATATTAAATAGTGTTTACTAGAAAAATGTTGGAAATTTTATTTATTTTGAATGTGAATTAGATTTTTTGTTGACATATGTATGCTGTGATTATTTTTCTTATAGATTTTTTTGGTGATTTTGTATCATCAATAGCTATATTTTTTCTTGTCAATAATTTACTAGGACTTATTTTTTAATATTAATGGAGAACTTTCAACCAAATTCTTAACAATAGAAATTACTTTGATCAATATCAATCTAAATAGTTGTTATCGAATCTTAGTTAAGATCAATACAAAAAAAAAATTCTGAAAATATTAAAAAGAAAAAATCTTGACTAACTTGAACCAAAAAATAGTATTCACTATAAATGATTATTAATATATTTTTTTAACAATTATTTAATATTTAATTTTTTCAATACTAAAGTCAGAAAAAAAATGAAAGAAAAAGAATAAAAATATATCAGTAAATATAAGGTTCTAGAGAAAGGAATATGGAATTGATTTAGAAGAGATGAATAAAAAAAAGAATAGAAGAAAAGTAAAAAGAGAAAGGAGAAGGAGTGTCCCCATCTGATCTGAACGGGACTTTTACCGTGTATGTATGTAGTCCATACTCTTGACTCTCTCACCTCTTCTCTTCTTCTTTCTTTTCTTTCTCTCTGTTCTCGCAATGGCTCATCTCTTCAGGGACCTATCATTGGGCCATTCCAAGAGAGACACAACGCCGCCTACCATAATGCCTCCAAAACCTTCCGCTCTTTCTTCCGCCGACGACCTCCCTTCTCCACTCGGCCAACTCGCCGCCAACCTTTCCGATTCCGACCTTTCCTTAACAGCCTTCGAGATCTTCGTTGCCGCCTGCCGCACCTCCTCCGGCAAGCCCCTCAGTTCCATCCCTAATCACTCCTCCGCCAATTCACCCGGCCAGAACTCGCCCAACTCGCAAGCACTCCAGCGATCCATCACTTCCACCGCCGCCAGCAAGGTTAAGAAGGCCTTCGGCTTGAAATCGCCTGGTTCGGGCTCCAGAAAGAGTCCTGGCTCCGGTTCGACTTCCGGTTCGGGCCAGGGAAAGCCGAAGCGACCGTTAACAGTCGGAGAACTCATGCGGAACCAGATGAGGGTTTCCGAAGCCATGGATTCGCGCGTGAGACGCGCTCTTCTCAGGATTTCCGCTGGCCAGGTCATAACACTCTTCGCTTAATCCACTCTTCACGTTTTTCGCGCTTCCTGCAATGCATGTAACTAGTGATGGTTGATCTGGTTCAATTTTACTTGCTTATCGGTTATCACTGAGGTTTTAAATTGTAGCCACTGTCGAGGTTTGAACGCAATCCTTGAGAAATTGTGGACAAATGTGGCTGCAATTGCGGTCGGCGAGATTTCAGAATCCTTTGATCTGCTATTAGATTCTCTCAAATTTTTCGCGTGATTGTTACTTTGAGCCAAATATAACTAAGACATACTCGAATGAACATATTCGCAAAGTGTTAGTTAACTTGTTCTTAATTGTTGCGTGTGTTGAATTGCTCGATATATGAAGCAAATTGTGTCATTGAAGCTTAACTGAGTGTATGTTCGTTGTAGGTCGGAAGAAGGATTGAGTCTGTGGTGGTTCCGCTTGAGTTGCTGCAGCAACTCAAGGCTTCGGATTTTACTGATCAGCAAGAGTACGTTGAGTGGCAGAAAAGAACCTTGAAGGTTCTCGAGGCTGGTTTAATTTTGCATCCACAAATTCCCTTGGATAAGTCGAATTCTGCGGCACCGCGTCTGCGGCAGATTATTCATGCTGCATTGGATAAGCCTATAGAAACCGGGAAGAATACCGAATCTATGCAGGTTCTTCGTAGTGCTGTCATGTCTCTTGCAAATCGGTCGTATGATGGATCTTATGCTGATTCATGCCACTGGGCAGATGGGATTCCTCTGAATCTGCGGCTTTATGAAATGCTTTTGCAATCATGCTTTGATGCTAATGATGAATCGTCTATTATTGAGGAATTTGATGAGCTGATGGAACAAATCAAGAAGACCTGGGGTATCCTTGGGTTAAATCAGACGTTGCATAATCTTTGTTTCACTTGGGTTTTGTTTCACCGGTTTGTTGTGACTGGCCAGGTGGATTTGGAACTGCTATCTGCTGCTGATGGCCAGCTGGCAGAAGTTGCAAAAGATGCTAAGACAACAAAAGATGCGGAATATTCCAAAGTTTTGAGCTCTACGTTGACTTCTATATTGGGGTGGGCTGAGAAAAGGCTCCTTGCATATCATGAAACTTTTGACCGGGGTAATGTTGAAACCATGCAGGGCATAGTCTCTTTAGGGGTAGCCGCAGCTAAGATTTTGGTTGAGGATATATCCAATGAGTATCGCCGGAGGAGAAGAAATGATGTCAATGTGGCACGTGAAAGAATTGAAACCTACATTAGGTCATCACTACGCACTGCTTTTGCCCAGGCAAGTTCATCTGTTAGCCGTTGGTTTTTCCATTCAGTTAAAGGTGAATGACATGGGGGATATCATCTACTTGGATTGCATTAGTGCTTGAAGAGGGAGATAGGGGTAAGGGGGGGTGCGGGGGTGGGAGACAACTCTTTAACTCACTGGTTTGTTGTGTATGAAAATATAACGTCCGCACATTTTTACATGGTCTATAGGGAACAAAGGTTTGGATATCCGTATGCGGTCTAATGGATAGTTTGGTTGTGTTGATAGATTTTGATTGTAAATTACATTTATGCTTTTAGTATCGATGTTAAAGTCTTCATCTATCAGCCTCTCTGTATTTTAATGAATGTATATGCTGAAATCTGTTTGTTTTGCTGCTGCATAGATAATGGAGAAGGCAGACTCCAGCAGGAGAGCATCCAAAAATCAGCCAAATGCTCTCCCTGTCCTTGCCATCCTTGCGAAGGATGTAGGTAGCCTGGCAACCAATGAAAAACAAGTCTTCAGTCCAATACTTAAGAGGTGGCATCCTTTGGCAGCAGGTCTTGCTGTGGCCACCCTTCACTCATGCTATGGAAACGAATTAAAGCAGTTCGTATCAGGTATCGCAGAATTGACACCTGATGCGGTTCAAGTGTTGAGAGCTGCCGATCAGTTAGAGAAAGACCTTGTGCTGATAGCTGTGGAGGATTCAGTGGAAAGCGATGATGGTGGTAAAGCAATTATCCGTGAGATGCCTCCTTATGAGGCTGAAGGGGCAATTGCTAACCTTGTGAAAATATGGATTAAAACTAGAATAGACAGACTAAAGGAGTGGGTCGATAGGAATCTGCAGCAAGAGGTTTGCATCCATTATCTTTTCTTTTGTTACCAGTTGATGATTTTCATTGACACTATTACCTATCAGAATTGTTGCGGATGAGCATTTTGATACAAATTAGGACGGGTTGGAAAACAACTTTTATGAAGATTACTTGAGATTTTGAAAACAACTTATGACTCCTAGAAACTCTTTGAAAAGAGCTATAAGTTTCTTGGTAAAGATTATCAAGATAAGCCCTTTAGCTTATTTCAATATTTTTATTATCAAATATATTGGATAAGTACTTGGTCAAGTTGTTTGTCTAAACACACCCTTAGACACATGATTTTAAAGATGAAATATCATAAATTTATTTCTGAACATTTGTATGTTGTGTATTTCTTTGCATGATGAAATTCTCTTAATTGATTAGAGATAGCAGGTTCATTTATGCGTGTGATTGTTTTTCGTGTTTTCTGGTTATCTGCATTAATTGATGCCCATGTCATGAACTAACTTAGTTTACTGTGTTATCCAATCCTAGGTTTGGAGTCCTCAAGCAAATCAGGAAGGATATGCTCCATCTGCTGTTGATGTTTTACGGATTATAAATGAGACATTGGATGCTTTCTTTCAGCTTCCGATACCCATGCATCCTGCAATGCTTCCTGAAGTGATGAATGGCCTTGACAAATGCCTTCAGTATTATGTCATCAAAGCAAAATCTGGCTGTGGTAAATGATGTTGGAATTTTATAGTTGAGCACCGGAGCTCTGATATTTGGCATCTTTAGTAACTATCTTTGTTTTAATATTCAGGATCACGAAACACGTTTCTTCCAACAATGCCAGCGTTGACCAGGTGCACTATCGGTTCAAAGTTTCAGGGCTTTGGGAAGAAAAAAGATAAATCTCCAAATCCTCAGAAGAGAAACCCTCAGGTTGCAACAAATGGGGATAGCTCTTCTGGAATACCACAACTCTGTGTTCGCATTAATACTTTGCAATGGATCCTGGGTGAGTTTGATGTTCTGGAAAAAAGAATAATTACCCTTCTACGGAACTCTGAATCTGCTCATGTGGAAGATTTTTCAAATGGATTAGCAAAGAAGTTTGAACTATCTCCAGCTGCGTGTCTTGAAGGAATTCAGCAACTCTGCGAGGCTGCAGCCTATAGAGTTGTCTTTCATGATCTAAGCCATGTTTTATTGGATGGTTTGTACGTTGGGGATCCAGCATCTTCAAGAATTGAGCCATACCTTCAGGAACTTGAACGGAAATTAATGTTCATTTCAGATACTGTTCATGAAAGAATTCGCACACGAATTGTTACTGAAATAATGAGAGCTTCCTTTGATGGATTCTTGCTTGTATTGCTTGCTGGAGGTCCCTCCCGTGCTTTTAACCGGAAGGATTCTCAGATCATCGAGGATGATTTCAAATTTCTGAAGGAACTGTTTTGGGCAAATGGGGATGGCTTGCCTTCTGAATTAATAGATAAGTTTTCAACAACTGCGAGGTCTATCCTTCCCCTTTTCAGAACTGACACAGAGACCCTCATAGAGCAGTTTAGACGGTTGACCATGGAGACATATAAATCCTCCGCCAGGTCTAAACTTCCATTACCTCCCACTTCAGGACAGTGGAATCCGTCAGAACCAAACACATTGTTACGTGTTTTATGTTATAGAAATGATGAATCAGCTTCCAAGTTTCTGAAAAAGGCATATGATCTACCTAAGAAACTTTGACAACCCTGAGAACTAGTTAATGGAATGGCAAACTGAGATGTACTTGGGAGTGGGAGATGCGATCTGTTAACTGTCTGGTTCTGCTGGTGTTAAGTGCAACGTTGCCAAGCAGGTAATTTGTGTGAATTGTTCAGCAAGACCTACGTCAGGATGGGGCCGTCCTGCGAGACATTGGGAATATTGTCCAGAGGCTTAGTGCTATCGGCAGCGTATTCTCCAAGTCTGAAGTGAGGCAGCATAAATATGGGCCATGATTATGGCTGGCTTATTTGGGAAGGTAGTTGAATATTCTTTCTGATTCATTAATTATTACCAGAGATATCTCACGGTGGTTTATTCTGCGTTTATCTTAATTTTTTTTATTTAGAGTTTTCTCTATATAATATGAAAAATGAGATATCCTACGTTCTCATTATTCTTTCGTTAAATTCCTTTGGATTGGGTTGCCCCTTCTACTAGTATGAAATGCAGGAATTGTATAATAGCCCATTTGTTGATTGAAGTTTATGCAACTTTTTCTTAGTATGAATGAAAAGGCCGGCATTGATTGTAAACTGGGATTTAACATTGTATATATATGCTAATGCAGCACTCTTATGTAATACATATATCCTTCTTTAGTCAGACATGTTTGGTTTTTGGACTTATCCGAGGGAAGTTTCTGGTATGGAATGTTGATGAGATGTGCCATGTGTGGACAGCTAAAGCACCTTTAGGTGCTTGATTATGGAAAACGCAATGCCGGGTACACATTATCCAGCGGGACCGGAATAATTGATTGCTCTCATTGTACCTATCATATAAAATTTTACACTTTAGTGACCCACCAAAACAATAAAAAATATGAAAGTTATAGCCGACGTTATAAATGCCTCGATGACAAACAAGTGTCTGAATTATTTATAGGCACTTGTACCAGAAAATTCATTTCGATTTACACTTGTGATTTGATAAAAAGAAGAAGGAAGAATAGCTTGTGAAATGTAGAAGTGAAAAACGAAAATAAGTATAAAATCTTGGTAGTATAAAAATGTATTGTGGATCAGGAAATTGGAGATATGAATAATCACAATATATTCTCTTTTTCTGGTTTGATAAAAAATTAAAATGAAACGTATGCTGTATGCTGTAATAATTTTTTTTTTCCTTTTTATATCTGGTATTGTAAAACTAAGAATGTGACAAAATTGACACGCAAATTAACGATATTGTCATTTTCGGTTTGTTTCTGCGGGTTCCAATGGCATTAAACACGTAAGGGTCATTTGTGTAATGGAAGGGAGGGGAGGTGAGGTGAGGTTTGGGTTGGAGATTGTAATACAGATTATGTGGTATCGAATTAAACTAGTGCAAAATAAAATGATCAACTATGGTAAGTAGTAAATGGGCATACCAATGGCGCAAAATGGAATGATCAAATAGCTTATTACTTTTTAGGTGAAATCCTTTTGTTCCAAATGGTATCATGTTTTACATTTAGATACTGATTTTACACCTCTGAAGATTGGAGACACTCTTTTACAATTTCCTTGATCCTTCTCTTCATTAGTTCATCTTTTACTCCAGCAAGCATGTCTCGGTAAAACATTTCCAACCTAATTAGCTTCCTATGATCTGCGGTCTCTAACATCTTCTCCCATTCTTTTCCCATGTCAAATGAACCTGAATTCTGCAATGAATCAGGGATATCTTGCTCGTCAAAGGGCTTTCCAAAAACAGAACCATGCAGTATACTGGCATATTTTTTAATCACAGATAGCTTTGTTTGAAGCAGCTTCAGCTCATTCAATGCTGAGGATAGTTTCTCTTCTGCTTCAGTTGTTGCTTCAGTCTCCTTTTCTCTAGCCTTATCTTGCTCACCATCGCTTTTTACTTCCTCTTCCTCAGAGTCATCCATCATTTGAGGCCATTGTACGAGCGTGGGAGTGTAACAATCTACTCCTTTACCATCTCCAAGGACTCCACTTCTTCCCCTACCCCAAGACCACATTCTATATCCCCCTTGCGCAATTATAACAGTATGTGCGGCCCCACATGCAAGTTTAACTGGATCTGGGAATTTAGGTTGATTTGGCTTCCATGACATAAGACGGGGAGACAGTGCATCACCAGAATCTGTTCCAACTCGACTAGCATCAGGGCATAAGCCAAGACCCTTCTCCATTCCCCATGACCACACATCCCCATCTGAGGAAACTATGCTTGTATGAAACAAACCACAGTCAACACAAATAAGGGTTACATTTTGTGGCAATTCCTTAACAGGTGTAGGAAATAATGTGCTTTGTGTTGTTCCATGCCCAAGCTGGCCATTATCTCCAAGGCCAAAGGTCCAGCATGTGCTGTCTAATGTGTCACTACTACTTTTCTTTATACGAGTTAGCAAAGCAGTGTGATAGGCACCACATGCCACCTCATAGGGTGATTCCTCATCAAATGTTTTGACAACTTCCGGATGCAGCCTGTTCTCTCTGTCCCCCAAGCCCAATTGGCCACGGGTATTATAACCCCAAGAGTAGCATTCTAGATCTTCACCGTTGTATGATTCGCCAGCACTAACCAGAGCTACGATATGCTCATTTCCACATGCAACCTTGACAACAGATCGACCCAGAAAATCCCGAACTGGAGTTGGAGTGAAACTGCTTACAAGTGCTAACTCACCTTCTTTACTTTGTTGTGGGTAGTTTCCCCACATCCATAGGGTCCCACGGTTATCAATAGCCAGAGACATCATTCCTCCAGCTTTGATAGCACATATCTGTGAAAGTTGAACAGTGAGAAGTCACCTTGGTTTCCACTTTAGATTAAGAAAATGAATGCAATTCGTGATATACCTTAAGTGATGTTTTGGCTTCTGTTTCAGACACACCCGATGAAGAATTGACAGGGTGCAATTCAACAAACATGTTCAGTAACCGGGGAACTAAACAATTGTCTCCAACCTCATATTCATTGTCATGTGACTTCTCTCCATTTGTACCAAGTTGACCATCCATACATTAGTCAAGGGTGTAGGTCCAGTACAGAACATAAATTCAACAAACTTCTAAAGTAAAAACAAGCAATATATATTAACTGAGATGAACCAATGGATTCCAAGCATATTAAGGATACAGAAATTGTAACCCCAAGACCAAACAGCTCCATCTTCTGCCAACACAGACTGAAGAATTAGATGGCGGAATACCTTCAAATTCAAATCAAACGAACCAGCCTAAGTTACAATAGCTATGTTTCATATCTGTTTGACAAATCTAAATTCAAGCATACACTTATCACTCTTATGAAGGTTTAGCAACAAGGTTACTAATAATTGGGAAACTTTAGCTAGAGTTACCATCAAGGAAAAAAGATTCAAATCTGGAAATCTGAGTTAGAAGACAACAGTTTATGATTTGACTTCTGCGTTCACATTTCAGCAAACAACAATGAAAATGAAATTATACTGCAGGAGGTCGGTCACCTGCCCATTATGGAGCATGTAAGATGAAAATTCATTTCTCCAAAAATAAGATGAACTGTTCCTCTTAATAACAATACGCTGAGGAAGTAAGTTACTATATTCTGATGAACTTTTATTTGTTCTTGTCCAGGTGACCTAAGAATTCAGCAAAAGAGAAACAAGGTCTGATGTACTAAATTTTATTCTTGAACAAAAATCAATTTTGGAGTTTATTTCGTCTATTTCTGACCAGCACGTTGTACTACAAATTTTAATCAGAAAACAAATTTAAAATATGATAGATCTATTCAAGGAACAACACTAAAGACACTCAAAGAACTGCACTCGAGTTTTCTTTGTCTAGACAGAACAAAACTTCCATGCAGTTAGCTTGCAGTTTTGCTATCGTATCAAAATTGAAACTGTATCTTGGCAATTTATATTGACCATTTATGGAAACATTTATTGTGCAGATTTAGAAGACGAGATTATATCACTCATGGGAGTACATGACTAATAGCATCCAAAGAAATGCAGATAAGTTTTGTGGGATATCTATATAAAAAGGGGGAAATTGAAAGGTGTGAAGTATTGGAAAGCACTGAAAGGTGTGAACCTGCAAGAGCGAGACTATGATAAGCACCAGCAGCAATTCCCACGATCTTGACAGTGTCTTGCGTTCCATTTGGATTTGCGTTTCCAAATTTGAGTTGTACTGGAAAAAGCTCATCCTTTTCTGAGCCACTCCCAATCCTTCCAAACATTCCCCTACCCCAACTGTACACACTGCCATCCCCTGCAAACCACGGCAAGAATTCAACCCTCAGCTCAACGCTTCACACAAACAATGAAATTTGAAATTTCAATTTTCTTTCACAAAAAAAAAAAATGAATTGGGATACTCACCAGTAAGAACGAGATTGTGTGCTTCTCCGGCAGCCAAATCAACCACCTTACGCGATGGTTTGCCGGACTTCAGAGGTTTCCCGGCGTCTTCCATTGCTTCCGATGAGAACTCGTAAAGCCACAACACAAGCTCTGTTTATCCCAAAGTATGTAAACACACACATAGCTCTCCATACGAGACACGAAAAAATAAAAATAAAACACAAATGATATTTTACACTCAAATAAATCCAAAAGATGGCAAGAAAAAAAATTATATTAGCGTTAATTTAAAATTTATAAGAAATATATATTTTTTAATTAACTAATATTATACATGATTGGAAGTATTTTTAGCATTAAATCAATCCATTTATATTATCTTTAGATATTTAAGAATGATTTAATATTTTAATTTATTATCTTTGAAAAAACATCAATTTTAACTTTATATATTTAAAATACTAATACATTGATTTTATATGATTTACATTTATTTTTCATTTATTCAAATGGGCGTATAATCTGCCAAATAATTGTTTAATGTATAAAAATTTACATACTAGAAACTTGTCTCATAATAAGTTAGATCAATTATCCTCATAAGTTTTAATCATAACAAAAAATTATTCTTGTGTGTGATGTTTATTAGGAATTGAATTTCTATAATTACTAATTACTTGTAAAAATAGTTAATTTATTACTATTATTATTTAAAATAGAAAAAATGTGTATGTAAAAAAACTAACTAAAAAAACAACTTTAAGTGTTTTTTCTTTATTAATTTTTATAGATTATAAATATAAATAAATAATTTTTTCATTAAATTTCAAATAAGTTTTTTAAAAATAAATATTTTTTGAAAATTAAAATATTACTAAATACATTTTATTTATATTGGAGATTTACCTGGAAAAGGACAGTTACTCTTAAACCATTTCATTTAAAAAGAATAAAAAGAACAAGTCATAATTTTCTATATCTTTATTTTTAATAATATAAAAGGATGGAATTAAGTTAACATTTACAATTTAGTTTCATTTAATTTAAGATTTGCTGCAATCAACGAAAAATGATTTTAAACAAACTAATATTGCAAAAAATATTCTATTTTCAACAAATTCCAAAATAAAGTTTAAACAATTATATTTATGCAATGCATTAAACAAAGCCATTTCAAAATAATCTGTATTTTTAAATTTAGCCATTATTCACTCGAAATGAGTTCTATTTATTCAGAAAAACGAAAATTTTCAATTTTCTCAAAATCAACATTGTTAGTTATGATTAATTTTGACAGTGGCTTAATGTTTGAATCAGTATGTTTTCTGTCCTTCATCTTTCTCCTAGTAAAACACCTCTGCGGTGTCGAACTATGTCTTTTTTCCATTTTGAAAAGAACCAAATTGCAAAGTATGAACTACAGAAACAATACACAAGTATTCTGACTAATCATAATTGCAACATAAACAGTTTCAGTTAATTGTGATTACGATTCTTTAACCACACATCAAACATTATATTATATGTACATGAAACTCAGCCAGTGCAGAGCCCCCCAGCAGGTTCTCCGATGTCATCTTCACTAACATACGCAGAAAGGTTCAGATACTGATCCTGCTCCGCCGTATCCCTCCACCTTGCTCTACAAATCACACAACTAGCCGATCTTCTTCCTCTTGTTCTCTTCCACCTCATCAAGCACTCTTCATGAACAGGGTTACGACATGTTCCACATGCAACCAGCTTTTGCTCCTTCTCCATTTCCTCAAGGCAAACCGGGCACGTCGCACCCTCCTCCGTCTCTATCTTTGGCCTCCTTGACCCTCCACCGAAGAACAGTTGGTGGAACCTCTGCCGGAGGGTGCCTCCCGCCACTGCCTCCGGCAACGTGGGCTTGCCGAGGAGGCGTTGGAGCTGGCAGGGACGAAGGGTCCTCCTCCTTAGACAGACATCATCAAGGGACACGCCCAGAACTCGAATGAAAACAAAGAGAATGTGCTTGCATGGGGTTGTACGATCAGGGCAGGTGCAGGAGGGGGTGGAGGAGAGGGTGACCGTGTAGACGTTACCGGTGGCACCGAATATGAAGAAGGTGGAGCCGGCACGGTGGAGGAGGCGGAGACGGTGGCGGAGGGCACGGACTATTCGGTCGGAGATGGGTTGGCTGGGTTTGAACCTAGGCGGGTGGTGGTGGTGGTTGTTATTATGGTTAGGATGAGAATTTGAATTGGAGGCATGGGATTCCATTGTTGAAAAGGAAAGAGGGAAATTAAGGTTGTTGGTTAGTTGAATAAGGATTTAGGATAAGGAGAATATGTTGTTGGTTGAGGGTTATGTAGAAGAGGTGTGGCTGGGATTCGTTGTGTAGTTTTGGGGGACACGTGAAGGAATAAGAATGGATGATGGGGTATGGAATTTTGTAATGTGTACAATTCCAAACCTTTACTTGCCAACTTCCCTTTTCTCCCTACAATGGTGGTAAACCATGCAGCACGCTTTAGCAATTCACCCCAAAACCTGCAACTCATACGTACAATGCACACTTTCTTATTTACTTCATCATCATAACATTAACACCTATGAAATTTCTTCTATACTATCTTCACTTCTTATGAGGAGTTCTTATGCAGTTTGGTTAAAGTATAAGAACAGATCCAGATACTTGTCAACTTGTTACAAATGCTTACACTCCACTGAATCTGCTCTTCGAATTGACTGGATATAGTGACAAAGTGGGACCAGAGTCTCTTCTACTCACTTGCTTATATATATATATAACACGTTACTTTTAACATTGTATGCTATCAGTTACAACTAATTAAAAAATAAATATTGTAAGTGTGGCTTTTAAAATATTGAGTTTTCATAATGAATGTGTTTATATAAAGAAATATCAATTGTATGTAACAAATGCATAAATGATTGACAATAATAAATTTGTGTGCAAGAAATTTAAGGAATATTACCAACAAATAAATCCGTGAGGAAATCTATCTATAATACAGTCTTTAATTAGAAAAGTATATTTTTGTTTGGTATCCAAATTTGTTTATATTCTTGTAACTCAATTGCAATAACGAAATAATGAAATATGATGTTACTAAAGCATTACCGGTGTATTGACACTAAAATTTTACTAACACAAGTATTTCAAAGTTGGTGCACATGACAATATTTAATGAAGTTCTAACAACACATAATTTGACTAAAGTTCTAATAACACAATCCAGAATCTAGTTATAACAACGATCCAAATCAAGAGCTAACAATATATAATAAAAAATCCAGAAGCAAGCTCTAAGAAAATATAATCTAAATCAAGTTCTAAAAAAACATAATCTAAATCAAGTGTTATCATAATCTAGAAGTTCAAAATTAAAACTAAATGCCTGATTATTAGAGTAGTCATGTCCATGTTGGTATTGGTTTTGGTGGTTTTGTTGTAGATCTTCCTGATATTTTTTATGTTATTTCTTTTATTATGATGTGTATTGTATGTATGAGAATTTGAGATGGATTTTGTCAAGTTAGATAAAAGGGCGCATCCTATGCTAGACAATCTGAATCATCCTCCACAGACCCTGTAGAGGAAGAGAGAATAAGGGCTGACAGTTGGATTTTTGTTCCAGGTGGAAAGAAAAAAGATTGGTTCTACAGGTTGTAGAGCTCGCCTGTACTTTGAAAAGTGAAAAAAAAAAAAACTCACGTATCAAGAAAATTCAAGTCTTTGTCTAGCTAAATCAGTAAGTTCATAATTATAGGGGGATAATGAGAGGTTAAGTTGTCAATTACAATCACTTGTAAGTGTTGTCCTTCCTTTCCTTCCACCTAATGCACAAACCATATTTCAACAACAATGTTATGTTATGCCTAACAATGCGTTTAGGCATATTACACTGACCAGGCTAATAAAAGATTATGTTTTCTAAAACACATAACAGATTCAAGGACAACCTTACTCTACATTGACATAAATAGTAGTAAAGTGTAAGCTTATTCAAAAGCTAATAAAGAATCATTTTTCAACCATGTTACTTTTAAGTTTTCAAGCAGATAAAAATTGTATGATATATATATATATATATATATATATATATATATCAAATATCAAGAATATAGGGATAAAAAATAGTTTTAACAGAAGTAATAGAGGCAAAGATTTTCAATATGAAAGTTGAAACTTTGCTAATAGGAGGATTCAGGGCCCAAGTTGTCGACTATGCAGAACATGGACCATATAACAGAACCGAAACAAAGAGTTGCCATGTTGCAAAATCGCAAATCCAAATCTGCTGCTAGTGATATTCAAATAAAGCTGAAAGGGTAAACGAATCTTAGGTTCGAGGCAGAACAGTAGATGACATCTAATTTGAGACAGCAGATGGACAATTTTGACTTTGCTCGAACCTTTGAAATGCTATTCTGAAAGACTCAAAGGTAATAAGATCACTTGCACACAGTTCACTGACTCAGACATTGTGTTCTAACCTTAAACATAAATACATATGTTACACATCTAAAAAGGATCCAGCAGACCCAGAATCAAGGACATCATGACCCTTTGTTTCCCCAGTCCCCAACTCTAACAACATTATTTTGTCATAGCAATGCTTCAACTTTGCTACCAAAATTTCCAACAATGCACGGCTTGAAAGGAGTTAAGGGAGATGAAGCAGACTCGTGAGTTTTTTTTTTTTACCTTATCAGTTAACTTTCACACTTCTATTTGAGGTTCCAGAAAAGCCACTCTTTGCCTTAAATATAGTAGTAAATAAGCGACAAATAACATCCCCAATAAATATTGAAAAACAAAGCAACAGAATGAGAACAACAAATAACATCCAAGAAAATAAGCAACAGGAAATCATTTGACCTGGCGAAACTAGTTGAGGAAAGGAAAACATGAGCATTATCAGAAACCAAAATGGTAAAGAATAATAGCATTGTTAGCAAACAAACAAGGTGACTGTACAAACATGAGATTGAGCCAACACATATTATGTTAACACATTTAAACCGTTAAAAATCACAAATTTTGATAAGTCGTACTTCTGATTCAATAGCTCATGTCTATAATTTTTAGAGCGTGAATTAAAATGTATACGTGTTTGTGTTCGTTATTAGCACCTTTATAACCTTTTGGATATTTTGTCATACAAGATGGACGTGAAACCTAACTGTAAATTTGCAACAACATAATTATCTACAATAACCACGAACAAAATACGAAACTGAAGTAGTTGGGTACTAGGGTGAACCTGACAAATGATTCTCGCTGACCACAAATAACATACGAAGTTAGAGCTGAGCAATTTGATCACAGTGAGATTGGTTTTGTGCATATTAGGGTTACAGCCTCTGTTAATTTCAAACTCGCTTTAATATACTTTTAAAAGAAAAATAGTTAATATAACATATTAAGGGTTGATACATGATTTTTAATTTCTTTTTAATTCTTTTTTATAAATATTATACTGATTTTTTTATTAAAAAGTACTTTTTTAATATATTACATTATTGTATATTTGTGTGTAATATATTAAAAAGTTATTTTTAATATATATATTAAAATTATTTATATTTAGTTAAAAATAATATAATATATTAAAAAATTATTTTTAATATAAATATTAGTGTGAAATTTATATAAATAATAAATTTGACCATAATTAAAAAAACACCAAATTTTTTATTGACATAAATTATTAGTTAAATTATTCTTATTAAAAAATATAAATTAATAATATATTAGTTTTAATTAATTATTTTTTAAAAAAGATATTTATATTAGTTTTAATCTTAAAAAATATAAATTAATAATATATAATAATGTAATATAAATTTATGATATTTGATATTAACGTTAACCTCTGATAGTATTGTGATAGTATTATGTCACACTTCACTTTAATAATTTCATGTGTCACACTAAAAACCTCTCTGTTAACAACAAAAATTTTATAAAAAAAATAATAGAACATAACATGTATTAATCAAATAATTATTTTCTAAAAAAATACCTAAAATACTTCTTCAAAAATTAACAGGCTATTGAATTTTTTTTTTTTTAAAACGAATTAATTTAACACACCTTACACAAAAATGGAGACAGTAATTAAGCGAAAGAAAAATTTAAAGGTTAAAAAAGAAAAAAAAATACACGGAAGCATAACCATTAAACCTTTTTCTTCTTCCTTAATGCGCCATGTCTCTACTCTAGACTGACCAAAGCAGCCACCAGTAAATCTTCATCTTCTCAAAATTCGCTTACCCTTTTGAGCTAAGGGTAAGATAATAGCACTTTTCAGTTTCAAACATTCAAAATTTACCCATTCATGTTCCTTTTTCCTTCACTGCAAAAACTCAATGTTCTCTTCAATCCTAAATTCTAATCAACCTCGGGATAAGGTTAGTTCATGTTTTTCACTTCCCTCATCTGTCTTCTTTTATGTTTTTTTTTTTTTGTCCCAACAACTGAACAAGCAGGTATTGCACTCTTTCACTATGTCCTCATAGTTTATTCAGGGAAATTCATTTGTCAACGCGTATTTGATATATAAAATTCCAATCTTTGAGTTACTACTTTTTACCCCTTATATATTGGGAACCATGTCAGTTCTATTTTGTGAGTTTTCATACGCTGTGTACCTTGAATATGCTATTTGTTTGCCTGAGTGTTGTTTGTATAGCAACAAGAGAAACAAAAGGGAGAATGGTTCGCAGGGAGCTTCAAGGCAGAGAACTTCATTCCGGGTCTTGTTATAGGTTTCATTTTTGGGTTGTTGTTAGATTTAACAAAGCCCAGTAGAAATCACTTGTCCAAGAAACAATTGTCATCTACCAAGCTTCAAGAGCAACTCTCAGTCTCCAGCAATGGTGACCGAGAACTTAAAATGGTTTGTCATTTCATCACATTTGCCACTCTCTCGTATCATTAGAGTTTTACCTGCATATGATTACCTTCATCACATTTGCCACTATCTGTACATCATGTAACCAAGTCATTCATGTTTATCGGAAGGACGTGCATGATTAAAATTGTTCCCTTACTATCCATCTGCTTTTTCTCAGTTAGGAGGAAAGTTTGCCGAATGAACTTGTTTAATCATTGATGATTATATGTGAACAGTTTTCTCTGTAGAATCACTGAACAAAACCCAGGAACAAGTTTATAATTTTCTTTACTTTTTTAGAAGTAATCTGAAGCAGCAGTGTATACAAAGTTTTTTGTATCCATGAATGTAATTACTCAATAATTAGATTAATTGAACTCCTTTCTGTTCCAAAAAATTCATGGGCAGGTAAATAGATGTTACATGCATTCCTTTTAAATGTTAGAAACATCTACCATTTTATGTACAAAAAACACTTCTGATTTTAAAATGTGCACTGTTTTCTGTCAGGTTCTGGTCGTTCGACAAGACTTGAAGATGAAATCTGGAAAGATTGCATCTCAATGTGCTCGTAAGATATCAAACTATTGCTAACTTTTGAAGTGTTGTTTATCTCAAATTTGTCAAGAGTCTCTTTTCACTATTACAAATTTCCTTATCACTTCCTTTTGCATCCTTTATGTTTCTTAGTTTATGCCTTTACATTTACATTTTGTTGCAGATGCTGCAACTGGCATGTATGCTGAGTTAATGCAAAGGTACTTTTGTTATGAGAAGTGTCCATTTCAAAGCATTGGGGGCATCTTCTAGATATCTAATTAGTGGTCCTTGGAGTCCTGGGAATTCACCTACCAACATCTCCTTCATGAAGAAACAAGACCACATCTAGGTTCACATAATGTTTAAAAGATTGTGCCATGTTGTTCAACCTTCAGGACAACTTTTGTAGGCTTATGATGGCCAATATGGTTGTGACTTCACATAATCCAGTGCTGGGATGACATTGTTGTCAGTTTTTTTATATGCATACTGTAAAGTTGGTTATACTCAAGGAGATAATTTTCTTTTCATTACCTTAAAGCAAATGAAAATAGGAACTTGACATGTTTAGTTTTAAAACATTTCATATTGAACATGAAAATGATGATTATTTCATACCTGTGATTTTGCTATACTTTGTAGCGATATTATTATACCTTAAAAGTTCATTTAGGCTACATATTCTTTGATATAATAGCTTCTACCAGCAAGTTTATTGCTGTAATAAACTCCAGCATCTTGTACTTTTGCAGTGATAGGTCTCTTCTGAGACAATGGGAACAGTGTGGCCAGCCCAAAATTGTTGTGACTTGTAGGAATCAACAAGAGATGTAAGCATGTGATTTTAATCTGGGTACTGTAAATTCACTTGTTCAGTAGAACATGACCTACAATGCATTGATGACTTCTCTTTGGATCAGGAATAAACTGAAGGACGCAGCTGAGAGTATTGGCCTTCCTACATTTGTTGTTGCTGACGCAGGAAGAACACAGGTAATGCCTCATATTTGGCTAGAAATAAAGTATAGCATCATCTTATAAATCTAGCATAGAGTTGATACTTAGTGATGAACTCTCCTTGTGTAATTGTTAATACTAACTTATTAATGCAATAGCATTGATTGTTGAAGGGTTTGCTTTCATCTTCTAACATCCTCACATTGTGGCTTTTGATAGTATCATTGCTAACGCTTTTATATGTTCAGGTTTCGGCAGGATCAAAAACTGTTCTTGCTGTTGGACCTGGTAAGCTTCCTGTTGCCTGTATGTCATGTGAGACCAAAATCACGTGCAAGAAAATCCAAATGCTTCTGCAGTTAATTGAACAATTGAATGTCACAGTCTTGGATTTGATGCTGATGTTTTTCAAAGTTGCTACCTTTGTTCTTTGTTGACAGCTTTTGTAATGTGCTGCATTTTTTGTCAGGACCAAAATCATCTGTGGACGCGGTGACTGGTAGATTGCCACTGCTTTGACAGCATTCCGGAAGCATGTCCTAATATGATAAATACCTGAGCTTGTTGCCACTTGGTATTGTTTTCTAACACCGCCATCAGTTGCCTGATTAGTCATCGTCACAGTGGCTTAAGCAACATGGCAATGGTATGCTTGTGTTCAATAGGTGTAGTTGCATGAATTTCATCACCCTGTCTACCGTGATGAACAAAAACTATTTATTTGTTATTATATAGAATTGTTGAAGGACAGTTTAATGAGTCTCATCCTGGTTAAGGTTATAAAAGTTGTTTTTTTTTTCTTTTACAAATAAAGCATTTACTATATCAAAAGCATAAAATATATTCGATGCTTATTATGTAATTTGACATAAAGTTAAATTAAGCTTTGAAGTTGAGCGGATTAGATTATTTTTCCTTAGAATACAGTAATAGCATCATGAGTTTAATAACATTTGGTAGGTGAGGTTGATTAAAGATCTAATCTTTGTTTAGATGAACTTTTTTACTGTAGCTCGAGGTTTAGAAGTTGCTGAATAATGGCTTAATAATCCTATAAACTGGTTTGGGCTGCTTGGCCCGATTGTATTCATATTGAGAATGCTATTGCTTCCTGTATCTCCACAATTACTAACTGTACCCGCACAATAACATAAAAAACTAAAATATCTTTCACCACTACTTTCATCATGCTGTTGTAGAAGAAAAGAGGAAAAACACTGCAGAAGAAGAAGACAAGAGAATGAAAAAAAAGCTAATTTTGGAAAGTATTATACTTTGTAAAGTTTGTTTTAGAAATTCTATTTCAGAAAATTTGTTCTACAATGCATTTAATTTGTTCTAAAATAAGGTGCTGAATGCTAACAAGCATGATATTGTAGAATTCATTTTGATTAAAATTGAGCTCAAAATAGAATAATTTACAATTAGAAGTTCTATGTAGAAGCATATAAGTTTATAATATACATACAATTGATATTTTAGAGCACTCAATTCTTTACTATTATGTGATCCAAAATGATTAAAAAAAAAGGAGAGCTTTTCCTTAGAATTACAAAGTAAACCTTGACACATTCAAGTTTATGCATTGAGAGTTTTTCTAGTTAGGTTAGACTAATTTAATCATGAACCAAAAATCATCTGTTTAATTTTGAGTGGCAAGCCTAATAATGGCTAAATCCGATAATCATGAAAAAGAAATTATAAGAATTTGTCTGGATAAAATTTCTTATAAGAAAATAAATAGAATTTACTTCATAAATTACTATTAACTAATGCATAAGCAATTTATAGATTATTTAAATAAACATTTAAATTCTCTATAGATTAATTTAACTAATAAAAACATAATTATTTTGTTCAAAAGTTTTCATTCGAGGGAAATGTTTGAATCTGTCTAATTTTCAAAATTTGTTGAACTTAAACTTAGCCCCATACAAATTTATTAAATAAATAAAAGTATAAGAAATAAAAATAATAACCAGGTCAATGATCTTATTAACATTGTGGTAGCTAAACTTTAAATCACGTTAAGTTAAATTAAAATTCATTTAAATTAACTTTCTTTTGGTGAAAAATATAATTAACCCAGGATATACATCTTAACAGGTTAATCAGATTAAACATAACATTGACAATCATAAAGAAAACTAAAGAAGACATATTTTATTGTTTGGTTTGCAAGTCATAAAAAAATAAATAAAAGTAATTATATGGATTACTATATTATTAGTACTTGGTTAATTTTACTAAAATTATTTACTAAAATATCTATATATATGTTTTTCTTTTTCTAATTTCCAAAATTCAAATTTAAGTAATTTTTAATGGAAGTATATGAAAATATTAGATTTTATTTTAATTTTTATAAAAAAAAACTTCTTAATTTACATTTTTACGTTTAGTAAAAAATGTAATTGTATTTTCATGTTAAATATTATAAGCATACAAATTTTAAATTTTGGGAATCAGAATTAAATAATTTTCTTATTAAACTTAAAAGAGAAAACTATAACAACGAATTTAGAGACTGATAAGTGTTTATGTTAAAATTGTCTTAGTATCGGTCATCTTTTTTTAATTCTCCCATCCTTTTCGAAAATGTAATCCACTCATATCATATCAGTAGTATATTTACAGAGTTTTTGACAGAAAAATACATTAATTAACAATGTATTATATTTTTATATCATATTTTTAGATAATTAAATTTAATAATCACTTATTAATACATGTTAATATATTTGTTATAACAGTTTATTGATAATCATTAACTGTGCATATAGTACAATAGGTTTTTTAAATAAAAAAACTAATTATTTATGTCATTTATGGTTAAAACGAACAAATAAGACCCCATTATCTCAACTATTTAACTCAAAGGCAAGTTATTTATTTATTTATTTTTCATTTCTCTCTTACAAGTTACCTCAATTTTTTTCCCTTTTCGTTAAAATGGAAAATAAAGGAAAAAGGAAAAAAAAAAGAAAAAAAAAAAAAGAAGTAGAACAAGAACAAGAAAAATAATAGTGAAAAAGGACAAAACCCTCAGCAAAACCCTTTCTTGAACTCTGACAGGTGAAAGCCCTAACTCTGGAATTTGGTGGGTGGCTGCCATGGCTTCTCGTTATAGATCTGTTTCCCAACCAGCATTGTCCTTTATCAAATCCACCATCACAAAACCAGCTTCCAAGCCCACACCCTCAGCTTTTCTCCTCAAAACTCGTTCTCCGGTTACGGCCAGGCAAGACTGTTTCCCCTATGAAGTGATCCCTTTTCTTCGACCCAATTGGATTTTATGTTTATTCTGCGCTTCTTCTTTTTTTTTTGTTCAGGTGGGTGGGTGGGGAGCTTGGTTGCCTGCAGTCGCTGCTTCCGCTGCACTCGGCGGTGTCGTCGGCGCGCCTCACTTCTTGTCTAGGCATCGATTCGAGTAGGTCGAGGTCGTTGTCCCAGGGTATGCTCTGCAGTGCCAACCCCGGAGTTTGATTTCTCCAATTCTTTTTTACCCCTTTCTTCTCTGTAAGCTTCATTGCTACTTCCCCTCTTTTACTAATGTCATCTACCCAATCAAACTAAGGCATACTGACTTTTTCTCAAACTAACCGCATTATCATTTCTTCGAGTTCCAAATCCCTATCTATTATGCATCGTAGAGTCTCAGTGCTTGTTTCATTTTGTTCATGAGTAGCCAACTTGCTGTGTCTATATTTTAGCAAAACAAGAGGAAGTTGCTATCAGGTTATTTTTAACCTATACAAGATTGTAATTTTGCTTTGAGAGTGGCCTGTGAGCTCTTGTTAATAATATATCGGCTGATAATCTGAGAATAAAAAACTAAAAAATACTGACGTACTCTTGTGTCAGAGGCTCCTCGCTATGTAAAGGAATGGGGGGTGTCATTGTACGCAGCCTTAACCTCGCATACTCATTGTCCTATATAAGATTGTGTTGTTGCTTAGGGAGCGGCCTCAAAACTACTGTGTCCACATTCATATTGAAGAACTGATAGAAAAGTAAATAAAGTGAAGTTTAGCGGCATTAAAACAGTAGGAGCAATGAAATTTATATTTGGTGGAGAATATCATCACTTTACATGGTGATAGTTCTTTCTATGTCCATTGTTCGTAATATTTTTGTGATTTTCTTTTATTATTTTCTCACTGATTCACACTGTAGCAGTTGGATTGCAGTGTAGTTGTACCACTAAGATTGTCTTTGAATTGGAGTTTACAAACTTTATGTTAAATGAACATTCTTTTCTAAAATTCATTTTGGTTAAAATGGGGATTGGGTGGATGGCTTTATGTGAGTTTGAGTGAACTCACAAAAGTGTTTTTGAAGTGAAGTGATTTATGTTTGGCTATTTTTATTCTAAAAGCTGGTTAGTAGTAAAACTCATTTTTTTATCCAATACAAAAGCTTTTTAAAGTTACCTCAACTCAATTAATGTTGGCCCCGTAATCAACAACTTGAAGTTAGACTAAACATATGAACATTTATCTAAAATTACATCGGTTGTTATTTCAACATGATTTTGGATAGTTCAATGTGAATCCGAATGTGCACTACATTTGGAAACATTTATTTGGCAAATGACTTTTTTATGATGAATGTTGTCTGGATAGTGTTGATAAGAAGTCACTTTGAGATCTATGTTTGCTATAAAGGATATTATTTTTGTTTGATATTATTGAAACAGTTTGATAATATCAAGTTAATAGGAAATTTTTTTATCAATACACCGAAGCCAGATTTTACTCAATGTAAAAGCAGCCAAAATGTTGCTTCCAGGTTAAGGGTCTCAAAAGACTCAAGAAGTTTGTGTTCTGAATTTGTCAAATGATCTTTAGACCTTTTAATGCAAAACATATCCTACAACCTGAGCTATAGCCTCTCCAACACAAAAACAAACACTCCACGAGTTGTTTGTGATTGTTGACTTTCACTTTCGAAGCTCATGCATATGAACCTGGAAAGCCTTGATTTATCCATTGCAAAGTGCACACATGCTCACCACCAAGTTGCCATTCCAAATCCCCTCATTGTTGCCCTTGAATCTGAGGAAGAACCGATTACTTAGGTTGTATAATTAAGGATATGATCTGTACCTAAATGATATCAAGGTACGTACAATAGACCACATTTGAAGCAATAAAATATTTTGTTGAACCAAGATCTGAGCTTTGATTCATATTATTGCATTTAATTTTTCCTATCTAGAAAGTCATAAGTATACACAGTGGATTATCCATATTCTTGGGTAGAACTTCAGTACATAGCAACTCATCGTAGTGAATATTCACCTTTCTGCCATTACGAAGGCGTCGTATGTATTTCATTTTTTATAGTTCACACTAAATAAAGAACTACTCAGTGCTGTTATCAACCTTGGGAAGGAAGACACTGAAAATTCTATAGTGGGGCTGCTACATTGTGATTAGGTTAGCTATTGAATTGTATGACGTAAAACAATTATATTATACATGTTAGTTTATAAATGTTTAAATTTTAAAACCCAAACCAGAGAATTAAAAAATGGTAAAATAGAAGAAGACACTGTAGAGAAAGATGAATCTTGAATGACCTGTTTCAGAATGTAGAATATACTGCAACAAAAGGGTGATCAAATTAAAGAGAATAAAGGGACACAACAGTAACTGAGGGCTGAGAGAACATACGACAGACTGGAACAGAAGGCCACTTGGATCATGGTGTGGCCAGAGAACACTTAAGGTTTACTAAGATTATGATTTCCAAAGGATAAGAGGGGAGATTCAACTCTCACGTTATTTAGTACATGTTAGTTAACGGTCTTAGTTAATTGTTAGATTCAGTTAGTTTCTTGTAATTAGGGGATTGAACAAAATGGAGTAAAGTAAGGCATGCTGTTGGTTATAAATGGACGGAGGATACAGAGAAGGGTATCCTTTCATTTGAGAAGGGTTAGGGCCTTTGGACACTGAGAAGTGCAGACCGCCAAGTCTCTGTGAGCGTGATCATACTATATTCAGGGGACTTTTTCTCATTTTCTCTATAATTCTGATCCCGTTTCTGTCATAGAAAATCATACTTTTCCTAAGCGTTGTCTCAATAAACAACTTAGGTGACAACAATGCTATGCTTGTTATTCATTGGTTTCATCCTTGTGATAAATAGCATTTGGAAACCCATTTAAAAAGTAAAAAATGATATTTGGAATGTAGAAGCTAAAACTATCAAGTTCTCAGTAAATGTGTAAAACCAAATCTGGGATGTGAACAAAATAATTCATCTATAATTCTCCTTTTCAATTTCCATGTAAAACCAAAGGATGCAATGGCTGCCTGCTGCTACCTTGTATGTTTATTTACCTTCAAGCTTCAGCCTTTTTACATATTCACAGCCATTTTTTCACGAACTGCGTCGCTTGGATTTTTTGTTCTGGTACTGTTTGTGTTAAAAGTCACTTGCTTTGCTTAGTTATTATTCTGTTGTGTGGATAAGACTTCCTGTTGTAAGCCTGTGCTTATGTAATTTTTATCCTTTTTCTCAGAAATGGGTCTCAGCACTCCGCGATAAGAGGTTTTGAAGACAATTGATGGGCAGATCAGAGACATTATTTACTTTGCTGGGATGTTCTACCTGTTAACTGTTTTCAAGTTTTCTAGACACTTCACTATAACAAGTATATTGGGAGAATCCTTTGATCTTGTTGTGTCAGTTGCAACGGTTCCCATAAAATGTGTGATCATTCCAGTGCAAATTGTTTTACAGATCAACCTATGCAAACCTCAGTTGGTGAATAAAAAACAAAAAATTGGTGATTCACCTGGTCATCATTTCTGCTCATGCATGTTCCTGAACTTGTTAGCAATAGCATTAGAATCAGTGCATTTACTTGCGTCATCTATAATAAGTGTAGTTTGGGTGCTGATTAATTCAGATAGGGTATGTGAGAACCGACGTTTGAGAAGTTGGAGGAAATTATGTTGAGTATAGTTTTTTGGGGACATGATGTGAAGGTAAATAAAGTGAAGTGTAGACAAACAATGACATGTCTCCATCTTCTCTGAAAACAGCCTTGACGAAAGAGACTATGTCTCCGTCATAACCATACATCACCATGTGAGACCCTCACTCCTTCGTACCTCGTAGCCTCTACTACTTTTTTTTATCCAAAGTGCCTAATAATACACGCAACTGTTGTCATTTTGCTTTCCTATGTTTTTTTTTAAGACTTTTAATACAATCATTACAGAGGAGCTCTTAAGGGTAGAGTTGGGTTTATATCTTATTTTTAACATAATTATCTCATAACAAGCTTTAAATTTGAGTCTATTGAATAAGAAAAACAAGTTAAAAGATGTTTAGTTAATTCTAGTAACCGTTTAAAGAAGTGTTTAACTCTTAATAAATTTTAGTTAAAATAAAAGGTGTTTTTGTTAACATTTTGGTTTATTTCCAACAAGTTCAACTACGGCTAAATGTGTAGCAAATTCTAATTAACAGATACTTAATGAACAAATGTTGAATCTTATTTTAACTACGGACACTGTAAGCAAGCATATTAAATGCTCCTAAACTACACAAAACATAGTTTTTTATCCTCCTAACGTGTCTTCTGATATTGTTGTTTATTTAATGCATTAGATATTTGCTGAAGCAATATGGAGGGTGTTGTTATGAAAGCAAGTAAAGAATAAACTATTGACGAACATGGCAAATACTACCCCATGCTCATGCAATTGAACAGTATTATTTTTTTAAAGGAAAACCTGCAAATTTAAATGGCACTATGCATATGGCATGGCATGTAGCTATCCATGATCTTAATATTCTAAGTAGTAAATACGAAGGGTTGTTTTGTCCACTTCATGTGTGGAATTGGGATGGCTTCAAGCAACTTCTTGTTTCTGCATGAAGCTTGGTCAAAGATGTGTATGGCTTAGCTAAGGAGACATCAATATCTAACCTTACTTTTTTTTATTTGCAAAATATGGCCTTCTCCTTTATTTATATTATCACATATTTAAGAACGATCATTTTTTGTCTTTTCAATCTTCCTAATCATGTATTCAGATTACACCTCTGTCAATATGCTTAATTTTCTGTATACCATATTTAATGTTTTATTTATCCAACCTTTTAGATCAAAATCTGTTCAAATCGTAGATTAAAATCGAGCCACTCGATATTTGAATGAAAAAAATGACTTTTTGAATTATGGTCTTTATGTTATTGTTAAGAAGTGAATTTTAAATCTAATTCAATTCTACAAAACTAATTTATAAGATCAGATTTACATTTTACTTATATATTATAAATTTGTCTTATCTCTTTTTCACACTAGACTTCCAACCGTTATAAAGTGAAGCATGTTGTTATTTTTTACATTGTGAATGTGAGGGCAGAAGTTATAAAGTGTAGGAAGATAAACCCTAGTTTGATTAGTTTGGGCTTGGGAGGTGAGAAACAGCCCAGACTAACACATTTTGAACTGACTTAGTTTTTCATGAAAATGGCTTGTGAAAGAATCTTTATCTGAGGTGCTATTACTTTAATTGCGCAATTAATTAATCATATATAAGGTTATCTAATTCACAAAAATTATTCTCACTCAGTTGTTGCAGTTTCTCCTTTCCTCAATTTTAAAATGTTTCATGAGAAATGATGTCCAGAATGCATGAGGAAGAAAAAAATATTCCAAATTCAATCTGAGCAAAGGGACAATGGAAAACAACATACGTGGTGGCCTTAAATAAATGCATGAAGGTAGTGTGAGTATAGAGAATGACTTGTGAGACTTTTTTTTTATTAGGGTTGAGTCTTGTGACTACGTATTTGCCATTTGCCATACAAGTATACGTATATATATTATTAGTGTGTATTCATACATCATCACTCATTGGTACAGTGGAAGAGTGTCATGTGACCACCGCAATCTTAGCTTCCTCTCAGTCTAATAATGCACTGCTTATTAATTTAATATACTCGAGCTTTTGTTTTATAAATAAGATTGGGGTAAATTAAATAACCCTCTTCTTCCCTTTTCTTTTTTGCTTTATTCTCTGCATATTCTTTTGAGACTTTTTATAATATATTGACTGAACAAAACACGCAACCTACAATTTCAAGCAAAAGAAAAAGGGAAAAAAAAGAAAGAAGAGAAGATTCATATTTAGCTATTCAAATGAGTAATTTAATAACACAATATAGAATAGAATTAACACTGATGGGAAGACGTTATCTTGATAAAGTAACGTTATATTATATAATATAGTATAAGATATAATATAGTCCTCTGGATTTGTGTTGTCTGAGGTCGTACATACACTCCCAGAAGTATATAAAATGCATTCGTGAAAATTCTTTTTCTCGATTTGATTACTTAGCCAATGACCTAATTAGTTGAAAATAGATGAATCACATGGGAGTGATGGAGGTGGAGAAATGGCTGTGAAGTTTCCTTTTTCCATCTTCTGTCACATGCATTGTGAACTGAGCTCAGACCAAGCAAGAACAAATTCTTTCACGTGCATGAAAATTCAACCTATTATACTTCAAGCACTCTCTAACTTTTAAGAACAAACCAACTTTTACTCTTACGTTTATTTACTATATTCATTTCCTCACTGTGGAAATCAAACTGTTTGATCATCCATTCAGATATCTCATGTCTATTTAGTGTTTCACACAGGGAACCTTTTTCACTTCTTCCCATGTTAATTCTCTCTAATTGTTTTTTTTATCAATCTTATAATCATTTTCTTCTTATTTTATCCACTACTTCTCTTCTAACATGTTTTATCTTATTGAATAATTAATAAGTCCATTGCTTTTTCAAATTATTTGTAATATCTTACAAATTTAGATTTAATATAATATGCATGTACCTTTCTTATCAATTATAACTTTCAAGAACTGTTCATGTCACAACACTGACTGATTTAGTCATTCAATTCAGTAAAATCAGTCTAGAAAGAGAATTTTAGATATATAAGTATTTTAGTGTTTTCACATTTTGATTAAATTTATTAATTATTGTTATTTTAAAAAAAAAATAAGATTTTTTAATCTCAAAGATATCTGTATCAAATTTAAGTTCAGCTAAAGTTAAAGTTTATATGGTATCAAAATAATAAACTAAAAATTTATTTTAATAAGATTTTGTATTATTTTTATTAAATCATTTATTAATATTTAGTTTTACGTTTAAAATATATATTTCAGGAACTAAGAATCGTGATTACTTATAAAAACAACACTCATATATGTATATAAGATATCAATAAAAGTGACCTTATTTGGAAAAGAGAAAAAAATGTACCTAATATTTTATATTAGGAATACTTTGTTTATATAACACATTAATGAATGGGAGTGAACCACAACTGTATATAAGAATTAGTCATAGAAAAAATAGAATAGAAAATGGACTAATTGTTAAATATTCTCAAACCTTATTGTATAACTCGAGGTTGTGGAGCATCATTTTGATGAAGTTTTTATTAGAGTTTTGACCTTTGGAATTATAATTTTACTCTAAGAAGGACTATTTAGGATTATACTTTATTTGGTTACATACTCTGAATATTATTGGAAAAAACATTTAATCATTATTCTCATAAGACAAATCTAATGTATATAGTTCTAATAAAAAAATTATAAAAGTGGATGATTTAAAAAAGACAAAGAGAAAATAAAAATATATAAAGTAAAAAATATACATGAATTATAATTTTAACAGGAATGTGTAGAGTAGGATGATATGTACATAAGAATTTTTACTGAAAGATTTATTTGAAAGAAGAGAGTGCAAAAGAAAATAAGAAAATAGGAGAAAGGAAGATTTACGAAAAACTGAAAAATTTGTGCTGATGACTGAGAAACATGACGGGGTGCGTAGATTTGCCACCAATAATACCCTGACATGAATGGATGTATTTGCATGCTTCTATATCATTCTAATGCTTATCCTCCTTTTAGCACATGAAATATAGAGCACAGAAACAATATATTAATAATGTTTTTTACATTAGAAATTTAGGAGGTTTCGAACCGTACAGTGGTAGTTCAAGTCTTTAATTGCTTGGACATAGTTAACAGTGTGCCGGAAAATTGAGTTAGACTTTGTTAAAGTGGTCCATAGAAAAGCAACTGTTATTACCCACTAGTAATATTAAACACTTCAATTAATTTTTCTTTAATATTATTTCTTTTTATATACTAGTACTACCCATCTATAATATCATAATTTAAAGAGATAAAGAAATGAACTGGGAAAATTTTTAGTTTTCGGAGTTTTCAAGTCTGTCAAAATGACTTGAAGAAACATGAGAGCAGTCTACATATAGCATAAAGTGAAAATTTTCAAATTACAGAAAAAGAAATAAAATAAATCCCTAGAAAAATTAGGTAGGAAATTAAGGAAAAGAACTTTCCTAGTCTAGCAGGAGATTAGATGAGGTGTGGGAAGTCGGAGCCCATTGTTGATGGATCAAATAATCCTCACCGTTGGATGGAACATCGAACATCATGTTCTGCTGATGTTGCAGATGGAGCAATTGCTGCTGCTGGACCCTCACCATTTCCTTCTGCCGTCGCAGCTCCAACACTTTCCGGTGCGAGTTCGAGTGTTTTGTCAGCACGAAGGTTGGGCTTGCGGCGGGCCTGTACTCCGGCACCAGCCTGCCGGACTTGTACCTCACGCCGCATGCATTGCAAAGTGTTTTAGGACCCATGGGACCCGTCCGCCACTGTGGCGTTTTGTCCGTTGCGCAATGCAGACACTTCCTGCCCTCACTGCTGCCTTCGCTCACATCCCTCCTCCGCGGGGCCACCTTCTTACCGCTGTCTGAATGAGAAGACTCCGAAGACATCGTGTTCGGAGACAGGACAACCAGTCGAGACGACCAATTGCATGGTGGCCCACGAGTCCGCTTACTCCTCGCCTTCCCCCGAACCGATACTTGCGGGTTGAACAGAGCCGGGTTCGGGTCTCGCGTTTCCGATGCGGTGTCCTTTTGCACTCCGGCACCGGATATCAGCTGCAGCTTCTGTAAATCCTCACTGGAAAAGGATTCCTCGGCGAATTTCGACAGCCACTCCAATTCAGCAAGATCATCATACTACACATACAATTAATTAATTAATTATAGAAAAGGAAATTATAATATCAGTGAAAGAAAAGGAAATTGCAACATTAACAAAAGCGAAAAGCGTGTATGTAATAAGGACAAGAATTTGTTGTATTGATTGGACGTGGCATGAGAATTGAAAAAAAGAAAAAAAATAAAATTTATTAAATTAAAATTTTTGGGTTTGGGGAGAGTATAGAAGTTACACATAGGCAGCAATGTATAGAGTTTAGAGAGAGGTGTGTACCGGGAGGGAAAGGTCACCGGAGAAATGAGCATCGGTGGCGGAGAAATTGGAGTTGTTGGTGGTGGTGTCGAGGTTAGTTAGGGTGGAAGAGTGGTCAGTGGGGAGAGAGTCAAAGGTGGTGTCGATGAGAGGAGCCTCGTCGCTGTTTGAGAAGTCGAAGAAGTCTTCGACGATGAAGTGGTCAGTGGTGGAGGCGTTGGTGTTAGAGGGAGTGATGTTGTCGGAGGGGAATTGAGGGTAAAAGGTGTTCTGGAAGAACTCTTGTGCTTCCATGGCTTCCGGTTGTTCTCGTCG
Organism: Vigna mungo; assembly: GCA_036885675.1. Lineage (NCBI taxonomy): Eukaryota > Viridiplantae > Streptophyta > Magnoliopsida > Fabales > Fabaceae > Vigna > Vigna mungo. Next base: position 38,618,037 of record CP144699.1, on the reverse strand, counting down.
GTTCAAGGAAAATTATGAAGAAGAAGGTGAAGTGAGAAAGTATAGGGAGTTCCAGACACAAAGTGTGCCAAAGTTGTGGTTTTCAGTGGTGAGAGAGAAAAGCAGAAGAGGGTTTATTTGCGTTTAAAGGGGACAAACGGACACCTATATGGGACTACTCTTTTTCTTTTTTTTTTTACTTATTTATTATTTTTTCCTTTTGCCAATGTAAAAAAATTAAAAAAAAAAAAGTCTCCTGTCCAAATAATAATAAAGCGTAAAATATAAATAATAAGAGGCTTTAATTGAGTTAAAAGAAACTGCAAGAATTTGTGATTCAAGTTACTTTGGTTATTTGCTATTACCTTTTCTTTTTCTTTTGAACTCAGTTTTGATTTTCTAAGTTTTCTCTGCTTTTCTTAGTGTAGGGTTCTTCTATATCTCTTCTTGCGTTACTCCTACGTAACAGAAAATAATAATAATATTGAAAGAATATACAAATTTGTGTTTTAAAATTTAAAATGTTACATATATGTTTCAAATTGAACTATACATCAACAGTGATAATTTTTTCACGATCACATACAATAAGTCTTCAATTTAGTCAAATCAGCATGTTGATAAACCAGTGTTAATATCTTAGAAACTGCTAAAAATAATAGCGAGATACGTAGCATGTACTTGTTTAAGAAAAAACGTACTTAAGATCATAATTCAAAATTAAGATATTTACAGTGAATGAGACTGTACTCACGAGCATCCCAGGTAGACTTAAGAAAAAGTCATGTAAATATTTGTAAGAATATACATGTGGCAAAATATGAAATATATATGTATAAAAGATCTTTTATTATTTACCAAACTAATTAAGTAGAAAGTGCTGTTAAGATTAAATTAAGTGTGATATTAATAACTAAGATAAACTAAATATGCAACATATAATAATAAAAAGTCAAAGATTATATTATTATTATTATAAAATATAAAAATATCAATGTGTACTAGTAAAATTTTTAGATTGAGATGATAGTGAAAGATAAATGTGTTTAATCTTTTATGACTGATATATATTTGACTTAAATCTTAATCGTGATTCCTAACAGAAGATTAGTTTATTTTTTGAGTACAGAGTATGCATTATAAAAAGTAGAAGAGTTAAAGTGTAGAGTGAAGGCTAGGTTTGAAGATGGAGAGCTAGTTAATTAAATATGGTAAAGAGATATAGTTGTCACTTTAGTTTCTCTAAAACCAAACCCATTTGAGAGTGATAGAGCTAAGGGTAGAAAATTAGTGCATTTGCCAGCCTTTCCTTTTGATTTTTTTTCTTGTTTCTTGGGAACTGGGTTTCTTTTTATTATTTTTGTTCAGTTTTTTCAGATGCTATACTCACATACTAATATATTTTGTCAATTAACTAATTATTATATATTTTTAACATTAATAATGAATTGTTTTCATATACAGAAGAATCAAGACAAGAAAATTATTATGTGGTCCAGCATATCATTTATCTTAGCAGTCAATTTTCAAGTGATAAGTAGCCACGTTCCTTGATTTGCGAGAATAAGTTAATTAAATCATAAATATTCTCTTGCAAGAATCTCTTCTTCTATGCATGTCAATGAATCTTGTTTGTGTTTTAATTTTAACCTTTAATTGCTAGGCTTCACCAACTAAAATCTATAACCCTCGGAAGAGATTAAAAAAAAAATTACAAAGAAAAAAGCATATAAGGCAATTATTATTTTTGGATAAACTTTACTAATTACTCAAATCTAAGTATGTCACTGTATTAAGCACAAGTTACAATACATAATCAGAGATAAATAACTTTTTAATCATTTGACTGCTTCACGTTCAAAAGTAAATTAGTGCATAACTATTACATCTAAACATATTAAATATATATTTTTTTCTCTTCCTCCTACCTTACAAGCATATCTCTCTTCCTAATGTTTCAAGTTTCAATTTTGATCTTCGGACATAGTTTTTCAGTTAAGATTTCAGCAAGTTCCAAGATTAATATTGTGTGATATTATGAAAAAGAACAACAACTTTGCATTGTGAAAATTAAAAATTAAAAAAAATAATTTAATTAAATATTGATGGTAGAAGAAATAATACATTTTTTTTTATTCTTATTATTGACAAATCTAGCTACATGTAAGTGTAGAGAGAACATATGTTTTCCCTCGATTCAATTGTCTTTATACATTTAAGTTTAATTGTTTTTTAATATCTTTATGGTCATCTTAATTTTGTAAGGTAAATCACATTTTTTCTTTATGTAATTTTCGATCATTTTCTTAAAATATACATTTTAATACCGTTATTAACTAGGAATAAGATATAAGGCTCCTTATCATCTCCACATTTGTTGATTAAAAAGAAAATCAGCTCCACAATTATATAAGTATACTTTTAAAAAGTAAACTCTACAATTATACTATTGCTTACCAAAGTTTTAAATTTATTTATTATATCATTATTTTTATTTTTATTTTTAGTTTCAAATTGATATAGTGTTTGTACATATACTTCATCTATGCACATTCTTCAAAGAAAAAAAGGTCAATGTTTTGTTTAGTCTCTTTATGTTTTTCTCTTTTGGTTAGTTTTAATCTTAAATTAATCCTATAATAATTTTTCCTATCACTAACCATTCTTTAAAAACTATAAATGGTTAAAATTATTGCTAAAAAATATTAAATTAATCATAGATAAAAAAAATTGTCAATTCCTCTATACATAATAAAATAAAATTTAAGTTGAATTCAATATGAGTCACAAATATCATTTTACATCTTCTTGTTAATATAGGAAATTTATGATTGATTTTTATTATAAGACAAAAAGCTTTCACATGAATTTGTTAAAAGAAATGTGAAATTATTAAAAGAAAAGAGAAACAAAAAATATGGAAAACCAAACCAAATTTATATAAAAGAAAATAGAAAGTAAATCTTGAAAGAAAATTTAAAAATTTATTATGAAAAAAAAGAAATCAAGTTTTATAAGCAGTTCAAATGTATATATAAATAATAAATGCTATATTTATGTTTTAGTATAGTTAATATTAAATAGAAATTGTTATAAATTTTAATTTTAAAACCTTATATTTAACAATAGTATATAATCACTACAAGCAATAAATTTCTTATCTGAAGCTTTTACTTTTACTTGATTAAACCATATGGTTCCATGAGTGTACAGCAAAATTAAATAATATCCGTTGAAAGTAAAAGTAAAAATGAAGACATGCATGTGATGTTGATGTAAGTGTGAATAAATTCTGGTGTTCTGTGCCACGTGTCATCCACCGACAAGTAAAAGAGTGCTAATAACTGTGAATTTATCATGACGACAATCCCTATGCAGCCACAATTTCTAATCTCGTAGAAATTAATGAATATGGATAAGGTTCTCCTCTTAATACTTTATTGCTTCAATTATATATAACAAAAATCTCATCATTTAACAAACATAGTATTTCTATATCCACTACCCTACTTCATCTTTCATTCATATTCCGTTTAACTTATTAAATTCATGTAAAAAAAATCAAATTCCAATTAAAATAAATAAATAATATATAATTGTGAATTACTATATGTAATATCACTACATAATAATTAGTCTTTTTGAAAATAAGGGAGAAATGATGATTTTCATTTTTGTGAATTATTACTATAATTATAGGTTAACAATTTCATCATAATAATATTTTACAATCATTAGTTATAAAAAAGGTAAAATTAAATTTACCTACAGGTATTGTTTCTTTCTAAATATTTGTTTCATAAATAAAGGTAGCAGAAGAATTATTCTGAAAAAGCATCCTTTCACATTTATAATTTGGTTGCTTATAACTCATATGAAATTAAAACGTATTTTCATGTCACTTTTGTATGACTTAAAATTATAGAATTAACAACTACCAAAAAATAAAGTACATATTATACAACATATAGTAAACAAGATTACTAAAGTAAAGATAGTCATTGAAAAATATCAAATCAAATCCTAGTATTGTTTCTCATGATATAATTATTGCTTAATAAAATTATCAGACCATTCGGATGAATATTGTATATATACTCTAGTAATATGATATTATACAAGGTATTATAATAAATTATTAGTTATTATTAATGCATTAAATTAATATTATTATTATTAATTAGAAGAAGTAGTATGTATGAGAAGCATGCAAACTATATTAACCTTTAAGTCAGACCCATACCTAACGTGACTTATGAGAAAGCGGGTTAAATTTATAAAATAAAGAAGAGCGTGTAAATTTTATCTCTTTAATTTCAAATATTTACATATTTCATTTTTAAGTTAAACTCTCACTCTAAAATTAATAAGTATGATAAAAAAAATTGTGATATAAGTAATGTGACACTCTTTTACTTAAATATTTTATTTAATTTGGATAAATTAATTACATGTATGTTTTACAACTGTGTTAACTATATAGAATAGAATTTTTTGAATTTAATTCAGATTATTTAAGTAATTTAGAAAATGAAAAAAAAAATAAAGTAGGAGGACGAAAAGTGTAAATAAAAAAAAATCATGGAATTTGTATAAGTAAATAACAAAACACAGCTAACTTCTGTGGAATGGTAACAAAGGACGCAATGTGATTATGTAAATTCAAATAGAAGGAATCAAAACTATATCAAGAAAATCATGCGCACTCTCGGTGGTCTATATATTTATGAATTTTGATATTTATTTATTTTAAAGAAAGTTTTAACTATAAGAGTTAAAATTATCATTTGATCAAAATGGTAAAATAAAGTGATTATATAATTTATATATATTATAAGAATTTGGTATTTAAATTTGAGAGGATGATTATGATTATTTAAGAGGCGTGGGCACAAGGTGCACGTGATTGAGAAGGATGGGTAGTGTGTCACTCTGTCAGCGAGCATGTGAGTGTTACGCTCGTGTCAAAAGCCAAAACAGACGGTGGTCAATTACACGTGGCAAGAATCTATTTGTCACAACCTTTTTTATACCATCTTTTCTCAATTTTAAATATCCTATACGAGGCTACCATAACGTGAGACCACGTGCCTATCTGCCACGTGAGTTGGGTTAGGATGTTCTTGCTTTTTCCTGATCACACTACTGCTTAAATAATTAATACATGAATTTCTTTTATTAAAATCATCTTTTTCTCAATAATTACAGTTTTTGAAATAATCTAATACACTTAAAATCTCAATTTCCATTCTCCATTATTTAATTGAAAATCCTTCTTAGGCCTTAGCGTATTTTAAAAATTTAACAGAAAAGTCATCTACTAATGAAAAAATTTATTACATTTTTTTTTACTATTTAATGTTTGATGGATGGAGCTACTAATTTATTAAGAGCATATATGATTTTTTTTTTCTTCTTAACTTCCTACCTTTAGGTTAAGCAGAGTTTTAATTATAGCAGAAGCTCGTGTAAAATAATTAAATGATATACCCAATTCAACAAAACCGACATTTTAGAAATGGTGCACAGGCTGTTTGATGAGAAAATGTATGCACAATTTGACGGTGGTTTGTGTAACTTGGCAACATGTTGAAGAGTGTTTGAAGTTAAATCCGAGTTTTATGACATAGTCACATGGTTTTAGGAGAAAATGTTTTAAATATCTCTATTCTAAGTTCAGAGGCAATACTTATAGGAATTTTTATTCTTGCTATTCAAAATTTGGCTAATCTTCCAGCAATTAACATACTATAAGATCTTATTTTCCCTCTCATATGTTTCAAACCTACGTAGTTGAAAGATGATTTTCTTGTACAATGAAAAGTTTGGTCTGAACTTTACTTCATATGTGGTCTTATATTCTTTTAATTAGGTTTGTCTAAAGGTTTCCTTTGCTTCCTTGACAATTAAGCATTTCTAACAATAGTGATCAGAAACATCAAACATCTGACAATGATCAAACCATCTTCTTCAAGATTCTCATAAAGGTTGAAATATCCAATTTTAGTGATTATCGAAGCTACATTTGCACACCCTACAATATACCAACATAGTGACCGTTGCTTAGTGTAATGAAATTATATTAAAATTTTTTATTCAAGGTTTACTAATGTTTTGATCAAAATTTATTTTAATACTATTTTTTTATGAATAAATAGTATATGTTTCGAATGTATGGAGTCTAGCTTTTACTTTAAATAATCATTTATATTTTTTAGTTTTCTTATTATTATTCAATAGACTGTATAACGGGTTATCAATTAATATTATAATAAAGGTTTAATACCTATTTTGATCCTTCTATTTGTAGGGTCTCTTTAAAGTTGTCTTTTCTTTTTTTAAAAGTTCACTAAAATCTTACTTTTCGTAAAAACGGTGCACGTTAGTTATTTTTACTTACAACATTAAAAAGACTAACGACAAAGTTGCCAACCTGACGAAACCTGAATGAGCTGTACAATTATTATTATGTGGCATTCTCGGTTTTCCCTGTTTTCATCGTCACACCTTCACTTTTCCCTGCTCTCAATTCTTTCTCCCTCTCTGCCTCTTCCCGCTTCTCTCTCCTTCCTTCGCCGCTGTATACTGTCTCCCTCCTCTTCGCCAAACCCCAACACCATCCCTTCCTCCTCTGCGCCAAATGCAAACCCTCTGATGACATCGACACCTCTTCTTCGACAACGTCAACCCATTGGAAACATTTACTTCAACCCCCTGGAGGGATTTGTCGCCACTCCCTCCTTCGACGATGACCCCCTCGAGATGGAGGACAAGATTGTCATAGCCTACGAGGAGCTCTATGGCAAGGGTGAGACACTGGGATTGAAAGATAATGAGGTTTTTTATCCCGGTAAAACAAAATTGAATAAACATAAATAAAAATAGGTTAAAAGGGAAAAAGGTTTAGGAAAAGGGGATTAGGGTTTGGAAAGCAACGCAAAATTATGGATTGCGGAGAAGAAGGAATCAGAGAACAACAACGCCAATAACCCCAAAAATGTTCATCAAACGTTAGATTCTTCTTCTCAGTTAGTGACAACACTTTATTCAAGCAGCAAAAGAAACCGAAGAACAACAATCTCATGAAATCAAAGCTGGTCACCCTCTGAAGGTTTTTTTTCCCTCACTTTAATTTTTTTGTTTCGTAGCAACTGAATTACAGTGTGATTGGTTAATGATGACGATAATTATTTGGCTGAACTTGCCAACTAATTGGACAGGTCGTTTGATTGTGAGCAGCAGAGCAAATCTGTTGTTAGTTTTTTAACGCTGTAAGCAAAAAAGGATGAACTTAAATTGTTTTTGCAAAATTAAGACGGTTGTGAACTTTTGAGAAAAGAAAAAACAACTTTGAACACACCTTACATACCGAAGACTAAAATAGATATTAAACCTATAATAAATATATCACAAAATTTTCAAAAAATATATCTTTGATTTATATTTAAAAAATTTTTAATGAATATTTTGTTAAGATCAGACTAATCATGATCTAATTATGTTAAATTTAATTATTATTTTTTTACCTTAATTAAATGGTTAACTGAATTTGATAGACACCAATTGATTTCATCCAAATTGGGACCAACGATTATTTATTTTATGTAATTTAATTGATATGTACCTATTGATACATATACATTATATTAGAGTTTTTATTTGCTACATCAGTTATGAACTATCAGAATGCATGGAATATTGTAGAAAATATTTCTAAAATTGTGAGAGTGTGTAATGGAGAATTTATCTGTGTTTGATTCTTATTCTAAGTAACCTAATGCATGCACTTGCACTCTGGAAGAGCAAAGACAGTAACGAAGAATACAAAGGGTGGCAGTGACAGATAATGAATTGGACAAGCTTGAGTGAGAAGCAAAAGGCTGAGATATTTTGGCTAACTTGTCTTTTCTCCCTTCTTTATCAATTTTCATTTTACATGCAAAGCAAAATATGTTTCTTCTTCAACCATTTTTAACACTTTAAAGCAACCAAACTCTCACTCTGCAAATCTCTCACCCCTTTCTTTTTTTGCTTTTCCACAAACAATTTCTTTTACAACTTTTACAATCAATCATCACTTCAACAAGTCCAAACTTCGACACCTGTAAAATCAATAAGTTATCTTATTATATTATTTACCAAACTTTAAATTTACAGATTTTTTTTTTTAAAAAAAAAAACTATTGAGCAATTTCATCTTATTTTTATATATTTAAATAAATTGTCAATAATCATGATCAAACATATAATTAAAAATACACTTTAACATGCCTATGGCTGAATTTAACTCAATCTAACTCGGAAAGATTGAGTCGATTTTTTTTTTAAATAGTAAAATTTCGGTTTATTTTTATTCTATCAATTAAATATATTTTTTAAAATTATTTAAATCGGAAATAATATAATATATTTTTCAAAAAAAAATACTCTAAAATATCTAAAAAACATTTTAATTGCACATTTTAGTTAAAAACATTTTAAGTTTATAACTTAATTTACTCAACTCAATTCAGATTAAATCTAACAAAATAAAAGGACATAAATTGATCTAGTCCAACCTAATTAAACTTGAGATTTTCCTAGACCCATAACGACTTTACCTAAATCCACTTAATGTCACTTGTATACAGCCTTACCTAATAGATAGGTATTACTACTTAATGAATAGGTTGTAAAATGAAATTCCAAAAGATATTATCTTAAACAGAGGATGTAACTTAAGTGATGAAATGAAAACTGAAAATATTAAAACATTTTATTTAGTTAAATAAAATATAAATAATGGATGAAAAAGGAAAGTAAAAGGGAGAGTATAATTTATTTTACGTTTTGTTTATAGCAAATAAAGAAAATATAGGCATTAGCTGATAGTTAGCTTATAAATTTATGTAATTTGAACAGTATTTAATATTAATCCAACCGTTTCAACTGCTCAAATTATGTTTTTAAGATATATAATTTTCGAGGACGAAAATTTTTATTTGTTGGGGGGAATGTCACAACCCATTAATTAAGCATTATTAGACACGGTCACGTGTCGACCGTCCGGTCTCCCCTGGTGAGTGGGAGACTAATTCTGCAAACATTAAATTATCGCCCTTCGTAATCCGTGCAGAGGCGGCAGAGCAGGAAAACCCTGAAAGTGGGAACCAGGTGGGCTCTTGGATTAGCCGGACGTGTTTAGTGGAGACCAGGTGGCAGCCAAAGAATGGCCGACCGTTCGTGTTGGAGGTCATATTTAAGGTAAGAAGAAAAACAATGCAAGTACTTCTGCATGCAATCTTCTTCTTCTTCAGTAAACCTAATATTCTGAAAATCTGTATTTTCTCCTCCTTCTCTCTAAAACCTAGATCTTCTCTCTAGAATTCCGACCACCGTTTCATCTCCGATCATCAACTTCCTTCAGAATTATTACTCCTGGTGTCAAGAGCTTTCATCCTATCCGATCAGTTTTCAAATCGGAGCAGTTGGACGTCCGGTCAATCTTGTTATAGAACTAGAAGTTAGCTGGAATAGAGGTAAGGGAAGCTTATAAGATTTAATTTGGATTTTCTGTATGATTTGAATGTATGTTTGATTTATGCATGTTTGATTGATGAATTATATGATTTGATTTTCTGAGAAGAATATGATAAGTATAAACTTAGAGAAAATGTAAATCTGAAACCGAAGGTCATTAGGACCGTTCGATTTTTCCTTGTACGATCGTTTTTGGTATTGTTATATTGAAATCTAAATGACTTGCTTATTTAGTCGTAATAGTTGATCTATTTCAGAACGCTCGGTCTTATACCGAGTGTTCGGCTTTAACGCATTCGGTCTTAGACTGATTGTTTAGTCTCATGTTTACTATATTGATTCTCGTATCGTTCGTTCCCCTGGACATTCGTTGTTATGTTATTGAAGGTACTCGGTCATAAACTGAGAACTCGTTTTCATAATTAATTTCCTTGGTTATTCGGGACGTACGGTCTTCCACTGAACGTTCGATTTGTAAGAGGGATTTCATATTTGATAAATATTAAGTTTCATAAATCGTATCTGAATTCTGAAACCGTCCGTTTTATAACAGTCTTATCTATTTGAAAGTGTTCGGTCTTACACTTACACTTGATTCATCATGGAGTGTTCAGTCTTGTACTGACGCTCACTTTATTTGAAGAGAACTCTTTCATTTATTGATGTCGGTCTCAAAGACGTTCGGTTTGAATTGTATTGTATTTCGGTTTGTTCTAAATTGTCGACCTTGTGTCACTCATTAAAGTAGCCTGGAGAAACAAGTTCATCCTCGGTGTTAACCGACCGGTTTATTGATTTTGTAAGAGAATTCCAAGGAGGAACGTCTCATGATTGATTTTATTTAGTTTAGTATGACCGTGGAAAAAGGCTCAGGTTCTGACTCTATCCTGATATTCCGTGATTACGCCACCTCAAGTAGAGGAGGGTAACTCATGTGTGGGAATGGCAGGAGGTCCTTTAGCCTCAGGGTATTTCTATACCGAGGTGGTTTCACTGGACTAACCTCGGGTGGCGGTTTGTTGAGTGTATCCCAGCCAGGTCCACCCGGGTGCAGAGAGCGGCGAGCATACGGGGTCATACCGTCCGGACAATTTGTAGAATAATTGAAATTGTTGATGTTATCGTTTGGTTTTGAATGAAACTCTTTGGACTTATAAAGTTTGATTGTGATATTGTTGTTAATTGAATTTTTATTGAAGTTTTATAAGCTTACCCTTGTTTATCTTTGTAATTTTTTTATGTGTGTCGTCCGGTATTTGATCGTACGGTTGTTCTCTTCACTGCAATGATCGTCCTTTTGGGTGTGAGCAGAAGGAACTCAAGACGAGTCATTGGAAGAAGCTCTGCAAGTGGAGCAACCTTTGGGCGTGCTGCCGGAGAATTTTGAAGGACCGTCCGGTGCTTAGTTAGAGTTGCATATTTTGATTTCTGTAGATGACGTTCGGTTCAATTGTTTTGTAAAGTCGTCCGTCCTAGACTTTAACTTTAGATTCCCGACTTGTATATTTTCGAATGGTTAAAGTTTATGTTATATGTTAGCTTTCGTTCTATTTCTTTTACTCGTTCCTTTCCAGTGTTTTTTAATATTATTCCTGATAACTCCTATAATAAAATATAGCTTTTGTTATATATTATTGGAGGAAACGGCCATCTTGACACTGAATGTGGAAGAAAGTGAGTTTTTAAGCCTAACTCAATCCCACAAAACTGGCTTGTAAAGTGAGGTTTGTATCTCACTTATATATTATAAATTGATCTTATCTCTAGCTGATTTGGAACTTTCAACAGTGAATCCTAAACCACTTTAGAAGTGCAATCATACCAGTCCACTCTAATGGGAGATTGGCTGTGATGGCAATGATTTCAAAGTGACACAATGATGTCACTAGCGTGATTGTCTCCATGATAACTATTGTTGTCCTAGGTTTGGAATATGGAAATTAATTCATGGTTGCCCTTGCCCTTTTTGTTCATCTTTGTTTTTATGATTGTTATGAGTTGCTGCCAACTGTGATGATGACTGTAGTTTTTTTTCATTATAATAAGTGTTTTTAATGTTGAACCAACTTTGCTGTTGATGGATATAGAAGTTTTTGTCATGCTCCTTTTTCAATTTTTAGGTATATATGTTCATGTATAACTTTGATCAGGAATTGCTGTTTTTTTGAATTTTGTTTGACACATTGTATTCTTTTGTCTTGCATATATTGAAATTATAACTTTGTTTCGTGGAACATATCCTTAAGAAATAGAGAACTTTATGTTTAATTATGAGCAATTAATGATTGTGATTTTGCTAAAGCTGTCCAGCGTTTTTAATTACTTCTTTCAATAATAAAGCTGTGATTCATCCAATTTGTAACACCTTTTTCAACTAGAATGCTCAATTATCCTAAACCGATTTTTATTTGAAAAACAGAGTACAACCATAGTTTTTGATTTATGTATTTTGTTAAGTCTTGCATGTTTCATATTTATCCCAGTATTTAATCACCTTATTTTTGCTTCACTATGGATGTTTGCTTGTCTTTGTTTTGCTCAATTACTTCATATGTGGTTTTGATAGTTTAATTTCAATTGAAAATAACTGTTTTAAAAGTCCTAGACTCGAATGGTTCTGTATAGTATGCTACCTGGTTTACATTAGTGACAGGTTTGTGAACTGTATGAATTTTATGATAGTTTTAATTTTAATGGTTTGTTTTCATGTTAATCTTGTAGGAATTTATGTCCAAGAACAAGTTGTTTATAACTGCTACTTTCTCTTCTACGTAACAGTGGAAGTGATGGGTTATTGTAACTGGCAAGGTGACCTTGTTGTCACGATCTACTGAGATTCATCCATTGTCGTTTTGATTCGTTTTATCCCTTTATGTGACCTTGTTGTCACGATCTATTGAGATTTATCCCATGTGACCTTGTTGTCACGATCTATTGAGATTTACCCATTGTTTTTTAGGAGTTTAGGGTTTAGGGTTATTAGGGTTATTAGGGTTTAGGGTTTAGGGTTAGGGGTTAGGGGTTTAGGGGTTTAGGGGTTATGGGTTATGGGTTATGGGTTATGGGTTTAGGGTTATGGGTTATGGGTTTAGGGTTTAGGGTTTAGGGTTTAAGGTTTTAGGGTTTTATGGTTTGATGGTTTGATGGTTTGATGGGTTTAGGGTTTAGGTTTTAGGGTTTTAGGGTTTAGGGTTTAGGGTTTAGGGTTTAAGGGGTTTAGGGTTTAAGGGGTTTAGGGTTTAGGGTTTAGGGTTTAGGGTTTAAGGGTTTAGGGTTTTAGGGTTTAGGGTTTTAGGGTTTAGGTTTTAGGGTTTAGGGTTTAGGGTTTAGGGTTTAGGGTTTAGGGTTTATGGTTTAGGGTTTAGGGTTTAGGGTTTAGGGTTTAGGGTTTAGGGTTTAGGGTTTAGGGTTTAAGGGGTAGGGTTTAAGGGGTTTAGGGTTTAGGGTTTAGGGTTTAAGGGTTTAGGGTTTTAGGGTTTTAGGGTTTTAGGGGTTTAGGGTTTAGGGTTTAGGGTTTAGGGTTTAGGGGTTTAGGGTTTAGGGTTTAGGGTTTAGGGTTTAAGGGTTTTAGGGTTTTAGGGTTTTAGGGTTTAGGGTTTTAGGGTTTAGGGTTTAGAGTTTAGGGTTTAGGGTTTAGGAGATGGCTTTTGTTATATATAACTCCTATAAGTGTGGAAGAAACGGCCATCTTGACACTGAATGCAATATGGGAGGCAGATATGAGACCTCTAGTGGCAGGCATAATATTATTTTATTATAACAAAAGCTATATTTTATTATAGGAGTTATCAATATTAAAGAACAGTGGAAAGGAACGAGTAAAAGAAATAGAACGAAAGCTAACATATAACATAAACTTTAACCATTCGAAAATATACAGGTCGGGAATCTAAAGTTAAAGTCTAGGACGGACGGCTTTACAAACAATTGAACCGAACGTCATCTACAGAAATCAAAATATGCAACTCTAACTAAGGACCGGACGGTCCTTCAAAATTCTCCGGCAGCACGCCCAAAGGTTGCTCCACTTGCAGAGCTTCTTCCAATGACTCGTCTTGAGTTCCTTCTGCTCACACCCAAAAGGACGATCATTGCAGTGAAGAGAACAACCGTACGATCAAATACCGGACGGCACACATAAAAAAATTACAAAGATAAACAAGGGTAAGCTTATAAAACTTCAATAAAAATTCAATTAACAACAATATCACAATCAAACTTTATAAGTCCAAAGAGTTTCATTCAAAACCAAACGATAAAATCAACAATTTCAATTATTCTACAAATTGTCCGGACGGTATGACCCCGTATGCTCGCCGCTCTCTGCACCCGGGTGGACCTGGCTGGGATACACTCAACAAACCGCCACCCGAGGTTAGTCCAGTGAAACCACCTCGGTATAGAAATACCCTGAGGCTAAAGGACCTCCTGCCATTCCCACACATGAGTTACCCTCCTCTACTTGAGGTGGCGTAATCACGGAATATCAGGATAGAGTCAGAACCTGAGCCTTTTGCCACGGTCATACTAAACTAAATAAAATCAATCATGAGACGTTCCTCCTTGGAATTCTCTTACAAAATCAATAAACCGGTCGATTAACACCGAGGATGAACTTGTTTCTCCAGGCTACTTTAATGAGTGACACAAGGTCGACAATTTAGAACAAACCGAAATACAATACAACTCAAACCGAACGTCTTTGAGACCGACATCAATAAATGAAAGAGTTCTCTTCAAATAAAGTGAGCGTCAGTACAAGACCGAACACTCCATGATGAATCAAGTGTCAGTGTAAGACCGAACACTTTCAAATAGATAAGACTGTTATAAAACGGACGGTTTCAGAATTCAGATACGATTTATGAAACTTAATATTTATCAAATATGAAATCCCTCTTACAAATCGAACGTTCAGTGGAAGACCGTATGTCCCGAATAACCAAGGAAATTAATTATGAAAACGAGTTCTCAGTTTATGACCGAGTACCTTCAATAACATAACAACGAACGTCCAGGGGAACGGACGATACGAGAATCAATATAGTAAACATGAGACTAAACAATCAGTCTAAGACCGAATGCGTTAAAGCCGAACACTCGGTATAAGACCGAGCGTTTTGAAATAGATCAACTATTACGACTAAATAAGCAAGTCATTTAGATTTCAATATAACAATACCAAAAACGATCGTAGAAGGAAAAACCGAACGGTCCTAATGACCTTCGGTTTCAGATTTACATTTTCTCTAAGTTTATACTTATCATATTCTTCTCAGAAAATCAAATCATATAATTCATCAATCAAACATGCATAAATCAAACATACATTCAAATCATACAGAAAATCCAAATTAAATCTTATAAGCTTCCCTTACCTCTATTCCAGCTAACTTCTAGTTCTACAACAAGATTGACCGGACGTCCAACTGCTCCGATTTGAAAACTGATCGGATAGGATGAAAGCTCTTGACACCAGGAGTAATAATTCTGAAGGAAGTTGATGATCGGAGATGAAACGGTGGTCGGAATTCTAGAGAGAAGATCTAGGTTTTAGAGAGAAGGAGGAGAAAATACAGATTTTCAGAATATTAGGTTTACTGAAGAAGAAGAAGATTGCATGCAGAAGTACTTGCATTGTTTTTCTTCTTACCTTAAATATGACCTCCAACACGAACGGTCGGCCATTCTTTGACTGCCACCTGGTCTCCACTAAACACGTCCGGCTAATCCAAGAGCGCCACCTGGTTCCCACTTTCAGGGTTTTCCTGCTCTGCCGCCTCTGCACGGATTACGAAGGGTGGTAATTTAATGTTTGCAGAATTGGTCTCCCACTCACCAGGGGAGACCGGACGGTCGACACGTGGCCGTGTCTAATAATGCTTAATTAATGGGTTGTGACATTCCCCCCAACAAATAAAAATTTTCGTCCTCGAAAATTAGAGTGTACCTTCAAACAAGTGAGGATAAGCCTCTTTCATTTCTTCCTCACCTTCCCAAGTGATGTCGTCCGATCGATCATCCCAGATAACTTTAACAAAAGTGGTACGTTTGTTGGACGGTCGTCTTATTGCGTACTCTTCAACCCTCACCGGTCGGACCTCAATCGAACAATCTTCCTTGAGTTGGATGTTGTCGGCTTCAAGCACATGCGAAGGGTCGGAAATATATTTTCGGAGTTGTGATACGTGAAAAACGGGGTGAAGGTTACACAAAGGAAGAGGCAAGGTCAATTCATATGCGACCGGTCCAATACGCCTCAGAATTTGATACGGACCAAGGAATCGTGGAGATAGCTTCTTTGGTCGAACGACTCTTCCAACACCGGTCGTTCGGTCCAGTTTGAGAAATACATGGTCTCCCGCAGCAAATTCCAACGGCTTCCTTCTTCTATCTGCATATGACTTTTGTCGGCTTTGAGTCGCTTTAAGCCTCTCCTGAATCAACTTCACCTTCTCAGTTGTTTGCTGCACGATCTCCGGTCCAGTTAATACCGCTTCACCTTCCTGGAACCAACAAAGAGGCGTTCGGCATTTTCTCCCATAAAGAGCTTCGAACGGCGCCATCCCAATACTTGAATGAAAACTGTTGTTATAAGTGAACTCAGCTAACGGCAAGACTTCATCCCAAACTCCCAAGTGATCCATGACACTGGTTCTCAACAAATCTTCAAGAGTTTGGATGGTTTTCTCGGATTGGCCGTCCGTTTGTGGATGGTAGGCAGAACTCATCTGAAGTTTGCTTCCCATTTCTTGCTGAAGTGCTTGCCAAAACCGAGATGTGAATCTTGGGTCTCGGTCTGACACGATACCGGACGGTACTCCATGAAGCCATACGATTTCTTTAATGTATAGCTGAGCCAACTTGGACATAGGCATCTTCAAGTTGATAGGAAGAAAGTGAGCGCTCTTGGTCAGCCTATCAACTATTACCCAAATCGCGTCATGATTTCTGACCGTTCGGGGCAGATGAGTCACGAAATCCATGGCGATGTTGTCCCACTTCCACTCAGGTATCTCCAAGGGCTGTAGTTGGCCGCTCGGTTTCTGATGTTCTGCTTTGACTCGTTGGCAGGTTAAACACGAAGCGATAAACCGGGCGACGTCATTCTTCATTCCCGGCCACCAGAAAGACATTTTAAGGTCATTGTACATTTTGGTCATACCGGGGTGTATGCTTAAACGACTCTGGTGCGCTTCTTCAAGAACCAATCTTCTTAGATCTTCATCGTTCGGAACGCACGTTCTACCCCGGTACCTTAGGAGACCGTCTGTTCCGGAGCTAAAATCTTTATGCAGTTGGAAACCGGTCGGCTTGCTTACCTTTTGCAATTCTTCGTCCAGCGATTGCTTCTCTTTAATTCTCTCAAAGATATTGCTCGACAACCTCATATTACAGCATCTTATCCCGCTCGGTTCTAGATCACTTTGGAACTTCAAATCCCGAAAGCTTTCTACCAATTTCATCTCTCTGATCATCATTGTAGACATGTGGACGGTCTTCCTACTCAAAGCGTCCGCCACTACGTTCGCTTTTCCCGGATGGTATTGCAGTTCAAAATCATAGTCTTTCAAGAATTCCATCCATCTTCTTTGCCTCATATTCAACTCCTTCTGATCAAACAAATATTTGAGGCTCTTGTGGTCACTGAATACTTGAAACCGAGCGCCATATAGATAGTGCCTCCAAATCTTCAATGCAAACACTACGGCCGCCAACTCAAGATCATGAGTTGGGTAATTCCTCTCATGAACCTTCAATTGCCGAGAGGCATAGGCAACGACCTTCTCTTCTTGCATCAAAACACAACCCAAACCTTGATATGATGCATCACAAAATACTACGAAGGGTTGATTGACGTCCGGAATTACCAAGACCGGAGCGTTCGTCAATCGCTGCTTCAATTCCTGAAAGCTGGACTCACACCGGTCGGTCCAAACGAACGGTTGATCTTTTCGGGTCAACTGAGTTAAGGGCGCTACTATCTTAGAAAATCCTTCAATAAACCTTCGGTAGTAGCCAGCCAACCCAACAAAACTCCTAACGTCCGAAACCGAACGAGGTGTTTCCCATTCCAGAACCGCTCGTACTTTGGCCGGATCCACAGCAATTCCGCCGGCCGAAATCACATGTCCAAGAAACTGTACCTGCTCCATCCAGAATTCGCACTTGGACATTTTAGCGTACAGCTGCTTTTCTCTTAGCACACCAAGAACTATCCTTAAATGCTTTTCATGTTCCGTTCGGTTCTTGGAGTAGATGAGGATATCGTCAATAAACACCACTACGAAGTTGTCCAAGAACGGCCTGAAGATCCGGTTCATATAGTCCATGAATACGGCAGGTGCGTTGGTAACACCGAACGGCATTACCACATATTCGTAATGGCCGTATCGAGACCGAAATGCAGTCTTCGGAATGTTGGCTTCTTTCACCAAGATCTGATGGTACCCGGACCTTAAATCAATTTTAGAGAATACGGTCGCACCGGACAGCTGATCCAACAAGTCATCTATTCTCGGCAGCGGATACTTGTTCTTAACGGTCAACTTGTTCAATTGTCGGTAATCTACGCAAAGCCGAGAGCTACCGTCTTTCTTCTTAACTAACAGAACGGGCGCTCCCCAAGGCGAGACACTCGGCCGAATGAATTTCTTCTCCAGTAAATCTTCAATCTGATTTTTCAACTCGGCCAATTCTGCTGGGGCCATTCTGTACGGTGTCGCTGATACGGGACCGGCCTGTGCGATTAAGTTGATGGCGAACTCAACCTCTCGGAGCGGAGGTAAACCTGGCACTTCGTCCGGAAAAACGTCCATGAATTCTTCAATAACCGCTCGGTTTCCTGACGAACGGTCTCCTTCACTTCCTTCCTCACGCGTTAATATCAGGAAGCACATGGATCCTTCTATGAGATCCTCTCGAAGTTGACCGAGCGTCAACGATAACTTTTCTTCTTCTCTTGGGAAAATCAACTTCTTCTTCCCGCAGTCAATGAGAATGTGATTGGTAGTCAACCAATCCATCCCTAAGATTACTTCTAGCCCTTGAAGAGGTAAACAGATAAGATTTACCTTAAACCTGTACCCTTCTACCTCAATAGGACATCTAATACATACAGTAGACGTCCTAATCTCTTCAGCTGCTGGGGTTGACACCACCAAATCAAGCTGCATCTCACTCTTGACTATACCCAGTTTTTCAACACATGCCTTCGAGATGAAAGAATGTGTTGCCCCAGAATCAAATAACACACAGCAGGGAACACCATACAGCAAGCAAGTACTGATGATAAGATTACCTGAACTTGCTGCCTCCACTCCCGTCAGCGCATAAACCCGGCCGGTTGCTTGAGCTCTTCCACTATTTCTCTGACCACTTCTGTCTGCCACTGGAGGTCTCATAACCGCTCTGCCTCCCATATTGCATTCAGTGTCAAGATGACCGTTTCTTCCACACTTAGAGCAATGCTTGAATCCTATCAGTTGAGGGCAGGACGATCGGTAATGTGGCCCTCCACAATTAAAACAATTGACAGATCCCTGCTGTATCGACCGGTCGGACGAAACTGGAGTTTGTGAGGAAACACCAGTACTGGACGGCACAGGTCGAGAATAAGGTGACCTCCTTACTACTTGACCGGTCCGAGTGGGAATAGATACCCTACCGGTCGGCTGTTGCTGCTTCTTTTGTCGTTCCGCTTCAGCCATATTCCTTTCCAGTACTTTGGCTCTTTCCACAAGGGTCGGGAAAGATGTAATGCACAAACTGGAGATCATCACTTTTAAGTCCGGCTTCAATCCGTTCTCATATTTCCTGCACTGCCATTCCTCGTTGATACCCATTGTATAGAACCGGACGAGATGCTTGAAACGGTCGGTATACTCAGACACCGACATCCCTCCCTGAACTAACTGAAGAAACTCTACCTATTTAGCAAACCGCACGCTTTAGGGAAATATTCTCCATAGAATTTCTCTTTAAACAATTCCCAAGTGATTGGGATCCGCTGTTCTTCCAGTAACATCTTCATCGCACTCCACCAATGACTTGCCTCACCGGTGAGCTGATAATCGGTATACAACAATCTATTCTCGTTCGGGCATCTCTTGGCATTGTAAATTTTCTCCATATCCCTTAACCAACGGTCAGCCTCATCCGCACTACACTTTCCGTCAAACTTGGCCGGACGGTGTTGAAGGAAATTCTCCAGACTCCATTCCGTCGGATTGGTTACGGAAGAAACGGACGGTCCACCAGTCTGTACGCCCGTCCTCAGTAACTCCATCAATTGCCTCTGAGTTGACTCTGCAGCTACCCTATCCGCTTCTGAATTCTGCATTGCGATTGCATTTTGCTGAATCAAATTAGCGTTTTGTTGTTGAAGCGCCGCTAACACCGATTCCAGCAAGTTATTATTACTGCCGGACGCATCACGATCGGCCGGTTGTGGGGGTGGTCTTGGGGCCATTTTTCTGTTTTCAACAGAAAGAAAAATTCATGAATTTCAATAAGAAGTTAGAAAATCTAACTGATCATGTGAGTACACAGCACAAGCAAAGCATACTCATAACCTACAGGCATTCTAAGGGAGAAACTGCTCTGATACCATTAATGTAACATCCCAATAATATATAACAAAAGCTATATTTTATTATAGGAGTTATCAGGAATAATATTAAAGAACAGTGGAAAGGAACGAGTAAAAGAAATAGAACGAAAGCTAACATATAACATAAACTTTAACCATTCGAAAATATACAAGTCGGGAATCTAAAGTTAAAGTCTAGGACGGACGGCTTTACAAAACAATTGAACCGAACGTCATCTACAGAAATCAAAATATGCAACTCTAACTAAGGACCGGACGGTCCTTCAAAATTCTCCGGCAGCACGCCCAAAGGTTGCTCCACTTGCAGAGCTTCTTCCAATGACTCGTCTTGAGTTCCTTCTGCTCACACCCAAAAGGACGATCATTGCAGTGAAGAGAACAACCGTACGATCAAATACCGGACGGCACACATAAAAAAATTACAAAGATAAACAAGGGTAAGCTTATAAAACTTCAATAAAAATTCAATTAACAACAATATCACAATCAAACTTTATAAGTCCAAAGAGTTTCATTCAAAACCAAACGATAAAATCAACAATTTCAATTATTCTACAAATTGTCCGGACGGTATGACCCCGTATGCTCGCCGCTCTCTGCACCCGGGTGGACCTGGCTGGGATACACTCAACAAACCGCCACCCGAGGTTAGTCCAGTGAAACCACCTCGGTATAGAAATACCCTGAGGCTAAAGGACCTCCTGCCATTCCCACACATGAGTTACCCTCCTCTACTTGAGGTGGCGTAATCACGGAATATCAGGATAGAGTCAGAACCTGAGCCTTTTGCCACGGTCATACTAAACTAAATAAAATCAATCATGAGACGTTCCTCCTTGGAATTCTCTTACAAAATCAATAAACCGGTCGATTAACACCGAGGATGAACTTGTTTCTCCAGGCTACTTTAATGAGTGACACAAGGTCGACAATTTAGAACAAACCGAAATACAATACAACTCAAACCGAACGTCTTTGAGACCGACATCAATAAATGAAAGAGTTCTCTTCAAATAAAGTGAGCGTCAGTACAAGACCGAACACTCCATGATGAATCAAGTGTCAGTGTAAGACCGAACACTTTCAAATAGATAAGACTGTTATAAAACGGACGGTTTCAGAATTCAGATACGATTTATGAAACTTAATATTTATCAAATATGAAATCCCTCTTACAAATCGAACGTTCAGTGGAAGACCGTATGTCCCGAATAACCAAGGAAATTAATTATGAAAACGAGTTCTCAGTTTATGACCGAGTACCTTCAATAACATAACAACGAATGTCCAGGGGAACGAACGATACGAGAATCAATATAGTAAACATGAGACTAAACAATCAGTCTAAGACCGAATGCGTTAAAGCCGATCACTCGGTATAAGACCGAGCGTTCTGAAATAGATCAACTATTACGACTAAATAAGCAAGTCATTTAGATTTCAATATAACAATACCAAAAACGATCGTACAAGGAAAAACCGAACGGTCCTAATGACCTTCGGTTTCAGATTTACATTTTCTCTAAGTTTATACTTATCATATTCTTCTCAGAAAATCAAATCATATAATTCATCAATCAAACATGCATAAATCAAACATACATTCAAATCATACAGAAAATCCAAATTAAATCTTATAAGCTTCCCTTACCTCTATTCCAGCTAACTTCTAGTTCTACAACAAGATTGACCGGACGTCCAACTGCTCCGATTTGAAAACTGATCGGATCGGATAGGATGAAAGCTCTTGACACCAGGAGTAATAATTCTGAAGGAAGTTGATGATCGGAGATGAAACGGTGGTCGGAATTCTAGAGAGAAGATCTAGGTTTTAGAGAGAAGGAGGAGAAAATACAGATTTTCAGAATATTAGGTTTACTGAAGAAGAAGAAGAAGATTGCATGCAGAAGTACTTGCATTGTTTTTCTTCTTACCTTAAATATGACCTCCAACACGAACGGTCGGCCATTCTTTGGCTGCCACCTGGTCTCTACTAAACACGTCCGGCTAATCCAAGAGCGCCACCTGGTTCCCACTTTCAGGGTTTTCCTGCTCTGCCGCCTCTGCACGGATTACGAAGGGCGGTAATTTAATGTTTGCAGAATTGGTCTCCCACTCACCAGGGGAGACCGGACGGTCGACACGTGGCCGTGTCTAATAATGCTTAATTAATGGGTTGTGACATATATATATATATATATATATATATATATATATATATATATATATATATATATATATATATATATATATATATATATATAATATAAAAAATGTAACATGACACTTTCTTAAGGGTGTATACATTGGGCTTCACTATATTTTGGGTCCATTTGATGATATTAGACAAAGGGTGTTGCTCCCTCACCTCCCCAAGTGAGTCTTGCACCTCCCCACTATTTTAATTTATTTCAAAAATATTTTACACCTCCTTATTATTTTCTTTTATTCCAAAAATATCATACACTTATCCACTATCCTTAATAATTTTTCTCTTTCTCTCTCTACATTAATGAAGCATTTGCTCATTAATGGAGCATTTACATAACTCAAATTTGAACTTCTGATATATTTTCTTAAATAAGTTTGATTCGATATTATTTTCGCTGTTGAATATATATTTTTATTTTCAAATTACTTAATAAATAGTAAAATTTTGTTCTAAATTTCTAGAAATATGTTTATATATGTGTGTGTTTTTTTTACATATAATATCTATAATTTTTAACATTATATTATGTTTAAATTCACTGACATGTTTGACTCAAATAACTTGAATAAAATATTTAATTTATTAGATAAATAATATAAAAATATTATTAAATACTTAAAATATAAAAAAAAATTATTTGTTAAATATTTAGAATTTATTTAGTTCTTTCGTCATTATAAAGTTAGTATATAATAATAATAATAATATATCATTATTTACTATTAATATTGTTATGTTTATTATTTTATATTTGCATCTAACTTTTAATTTTATAAAATGAAAATGGTAGAAGTACTAATATTAAAGTTTCCTAAATTTTATATTTTGTAATATATCACAAATTCAAATCTGAACCATGTAAATGCTCCATTAATGTAAAGAGAGAAAGAGAAAAATTGTTAAGGATAGTGGACGAGGTGTAGGGTATTTTTGGAATAGAAGAAAATAGTGGGAAAGTGAATAATATTTTTGAAATAAATTAAAATAGTGGACAGGTGCAGGACCCACTTGGGAAGGTGGAGGGAGAACACCTTAGACAAATAGCACATAAATTCTCTTTTCTTCTCATTTTAATAGAAAAAGTTAATCAGTCTCTACCATTGTTTGTTTTTTTTTTATTAAAGCCATGAAAAAATTAAAATGTTTATTTTAAAATCATCTCATATATGATATATAACAATAAGTAATATCAATATCCAACTCTTATAACACTTCAATACCATTTCATATGTATAATGAAATGAAATAAAAATCATAGGAAAAAAATAGTAGAATCTGAATGGAAAAATTATAAACGAAAATTAGAAAACCTAAATCTGTCATAATTTAATTTAAGATATGAGAAAAATATGAAAATGTTGTAGGTGTTTGTATCGAGGTTAGCATTTAGCAATCAATAATTACATATTTTATATGAGGACAGTGAACTGGTGTATGAAGCCCAGCCCACTAAAGTTTTAGAAGCCTTGTGGTCAAGCCCATGGATATTACAGACTGTTGCCTGATTCAATGGGTCCATTGTTCCATTTTTGCTGGAGATGATATTCACCAATGTACAACTAAATTTATTGCAACATTAAATAATATTAAAGAAAATGATTCTTTTTTTTAATTTATTAACATCTCCAAACCTTATTATTTAAGTTTTCAAATATATTGTTCTATGAAAAAAATATTAATTTACATTAAAGCAAAAGAACAATTTTTTTTTTCAGTAATTTTGGAACATTTTAGGAGATTACAATACCGTTAGTCTCAAAAATCCCTTTTTCCTTCATTTCTTTTGCTGATTTGACTGATGCAAATTTTAACAATACATGTTTAGTACAGGCACTAAGAATGAATTTTTGTTATGCATAAGTTAGTTATTATATGTTAGTAATTATATAATTAGCTAATTTAGATTATGATATGTTTAGATTTCATTGGTGTTCTTGCTAGACTTATAAAAAAAAAAGAGTTTGTGAAGGATATAAAAGACTAAGATTAATCCAATTGAGTTAGATAAAAATAAAAAGTTTAAAATCCAATTGAATCCAAAAGAGTTTGTTTAGGTTTCAGTTATAATAAAAAGTGAAACATATACAAGTTTTGGTTGTAAGAATCAGTATCTAAAAGTTTCATTAATTTGAAGAATGTTCTTTGTATTTTCTTATTTAATTTTTAGATAGAGGTTTAGGCTTCACTTATTTCTAAAACTGAATTTTAAACTATTTTACGAATAATCGAAGCTTAACATCTGCATAGGTTACTTTTCCTAAAATTTCGTGTCTTTATTTATTTGTATGGAGGTGAAAATATGATAGATAATATAATGGTTAATGATGAAGAGAAAAATAATGAATGATAGAGGATGCTCAAATTAATGAACAAAAAGAGACTAGGCTTTTATTATGGTACTATGAAATTTTAGGCTTCAGTTTATAATCAAAGTGAAAAATTCATTTTTTTTTATTTCGTTTACATATATTTTGTTGTTGAACCAAAATATAATCTCTAAAATAATTGGTATAAGATCATTTCTATATAGTGACCATGTTAGAAAATATTGAATTATATCTCAAAAATTTGAGTTAAACTAATATATTTCTTTTAATTAAATATAAGGAGGAAGAGTTTGATATTAATAAAAAAAATGGAGGAGTTTCTACGTTTGTTAGTATTTATTTATATTTAATTTTTAAAATTTCAAGTTGATATAACGGGATGATTCTGAGTCATATAGATAATATATACTTTCCATGCAAATATAATAGATATAATAAATTATCCAGATTATAATATGTACAACATCGTTAAGAAAATATTTGTAAGAGATATGAACATATGATTTGAATGATTGTATTTAACTTTTGAACATATGATTCGATCATGTCTTTTGAATTGTTTGGATAAATTTCTATAATATGCATTTTTTTTAAACAGATTTTATATCCAATTACGAAACCCAGTTCAACCTAAAATTTAAATTTTTGTTATTTCTATTGGTTATATGATAATATATTTTTGTTATGTAAAAATAATCTAAACAATCAAAATATATTTTTATGCGTTGACTAGTTTAACTTTCAAATTTTGTAGGACTGATAATGTTTACAAAAGTACATCTAAAATGAGTTACATCAAGTGCAAACTTAAATGGAAACTCATCCACAAATTCTAATCATGATGCTACTATTTGCTAGATGCCAGAGTTATATAAATCTGTTGACTTTTTCTTAATGAATTACATTAGACAAAAAATCATCTTCAATGAATGTTTTAGTGAAAGAATGTTGTTAACATCTGTGAAGTAATTATTTTGTAAAAAATTCATTTAATTATTTTATACTTATTAGAAATTTACAAAAACAAAAAAGTAAGTTATATATATTTATAATCTCCAAACTTGCTTAAAGTTAGAGTTTTTTTTTTATCAAATTTTATATATTTCGGTTTTCTCAATTTAAAAATAAAAATATATAGTCTTCTTTATCTATTAATCTTAATTATTTCAAGTGTTAAATGACTATTTAAATTAATATTAGAATTTACACGCATTAAATTATATAAAAAAAAACTTAAAGTAATTGTTATTCAACACGTTAAAAAAATTTAATCCTTTTATATCAAAAATATATATTTATTTATGTTTAAAGTTTGAAAATTAAAATATATAAAATTTAAAAAATATATATATACTAATTTTTTACTTAATTTTAAAGACTAAATATATATTTAACTTAAAAAATTAATTCATATAATAATATTTGAACTTTATGCATTTCCTATTGTACTTACTCGTGTGCAATTTTTATTCATCTCGTGAGTTTTTAAAGTGATAAGATAGGTCAATTGTTTCATATATATAAAACTATGATACCAACAAGAATAATAAAATAAATGTTTTTAATTTTTCTTTGAGAAGAGTTTAATATTAATTTTATAAATTATGTTGAGTTTATATTCATTGACATTATAATCGAAATCCAGATTTAACTCATTAAATCATAAGATTTTACAATTGTCTATATAGTATTTTGAATTCAGATCACGATCGAAATACAGTAAAATTATTAGAACAGTTCAAACTTCATATTTATCACTTGTTTTTTTAAGCATCTTTTTAAGTAAGTGAATTTAGATTATATAAAACTTAAACCTAATTAAAATTAATATAATTAAAAAATGAAACTACTGTGTATGATGTCAGTACGTAATAACACTATCTAATTAAAATTTATTTATTTTATCAGTTACAACATTCATTTACTTTTTTTAAACAGGATTTCAATTAAAATAAAATGCAAACTCAATTAAAAGTTATAGATATTTTTTATCGCATCCTTCCCCTTTTTAATGGAGTTCAATATATATATATATATAATTAAAATGGGATCCTTTGTTTGTCTAAAGATGTTTTCATTGATTTATCAAACTCAAATGTTTCACGTTTTTGTTTTCTTTAAATGAATTGAAGTAAATAAAATGGAATGGTTATATGTTCTTACGGATATAATTATTATTTATAAGGTCAGCAAAGCTAATGGAGAGGTATGAAAAAACGGAGTGTGTGTAAAGTGTCTGAGAATGTGGTGACAGGGTATCGTAATTGAAGAGCGGTTAAATTGAGAAATGGAAAATCTGTTTGTTCCCTATGTCTGTCGTCCATAGAGAGTGAAGAGAATGTAACAGTAGAAAGGAGATGAAAATGATAAGTGTGGCAGCAGTTGCATCGTAACACTATTTACTGTCTACTAAATCTCATTCCCCAATAACACTTTAACTCGTGCTTCGAGATGTAGGCTAAAACCAAACAATCATAAACGACCAATACCTTGAACATGCTTCCGTTTTGTTACAGATTTAGTATACATATATTGTTTTAGTTGAGTAGTTTAAGGTATATATATATATATATTCTGAATAACATGCATGCAAATTGCTTGTACTAATAATCTCACGTGCTTACCTCACCTTCACATTCCCTTATATATTGTCATCAACAACATCGATAAAACAATACTTAAAGGATTTAGATATTTTATGTTGTCAAAAAATTATAAAAAAAAAGTATTATTAAATTTTTTTTCCGTACTTAAAATATGGTTGAGGTTAATATTTTCAGGGTTTTAAGTTAGTATTACTTTATACAGATGATAAATAAAAATTATAGGGTTAAATATGTTTTTAGTCCCTATACTTTAGGGCGATTTTGGTTTTAGTCTCTCTTTGAAATTAAGGTACAATTTAGTCCTTCAATTTTAGAAAATCTCTGCTTTTAGTCGTTTTTATCAATTTTTTTTAGTTAATATTGAAGCAAAAATATGTTAAACAGTGTAAACAATCCAAATGCTATAATGAAACGTGTTTGAAACAGCAAATAAAGTTAAAAATATTTAGTAAAAATGATTAAAACCAGAGTTTTCTAAAGTTGAAGGATTAAATTGTACCTTAATTTAAAAGAGGAACTAAAATCAAAATCGTCCCAAAATATAGGGACTAAAAACATATTTAATCCAAAATTATAAATTGTTTGTGAATAAAAATATGAAATTGCATTTGAGATATTGTCTGTGAAAGGTGGAAGTAAAATATTTGAAATGTTGAAAAGTTGAGTTTGGAGGTTAGTGGAGGGTTGACAATAAGGTAGAAGCGTGAAAACAGAAAAAGGGAAAAAGGAATAAAAAAGAAAGTGCGTGACAGAAAAAATGACACGGTGGTCGAAAAGAATGTATGTTTGGTGGTAACCGCAGGAAACAGAAACGGACGCCGAAAGGTAGAAGAGAAAGAGTGGTGTGGTTGAAAGTGGTCCCCATGCATGGACTGGAGTGCCACTGTTACTGTCGCACCTTATTCTAACACCTCATGCCTTCTGCTCCCTCCTCTTCATCAATTCTTTCCATCAACTCTAAGATTTATCAGACAAAAGATTAATAAACAATTTAATATGATAAATTAATTTCTTTTTTATCTAAGATAATTAAATTAATTAAAGATTAAAGGTAATATCAATATCTTATAAGTCTATTCAAATAAGATTTAATTAAAACAGTTTAAATAAAGTATAGACAATTCATTTGTTATATTATTACCTTATTTATCTAATGTCTTATATCAGACATATCCATCCACAATTTTTCCCAAAAGATATATATCAGTTAAAAAAATAAAAAGTACATTAAAAACAAAATTATGAATTTACCTATAGGCAAAAGTTACTATTTGGATGAAGAGTCTATTAATTTTAGTCATATACACGTGAATGTGATATATATACACACCAGGACAATGTTTAAAATAGTAAAGTAATAGTGTATGAAAATGTCTATTACTCAATGTTTTTGCACGTAATCTATTAATGTTTTTTTTTTTTGCTAAAAATTTATCATATTAATACTAAACTATATCTCATTTTACGACTACTGACTTTAAATAATGAATGCTGTATTATTCTTTATACTATATATCGTGTTTAGTGACAAAAGAACTTCAGTTATTTATCTGTACGTTTCTTATAATCCAAATTGATTGATAATATAACTTTTTTAAGAAACCTTAATCTATATACATACCATCAAATTATATAGGTTAATTTTTTTAGAAACAATTTTTGTAAATATTAGAGTGAAATAAATCAACTTAGAATTTGAGGAATTAAGGAATACGAAGGTTTACGAAAAGTTGATAAAACTTGAGTAAATAAACTTTCATTCACTACAAACATTTTCAAAATTAATGATAAAATTAATGGATAGAAATAAATTCATCCATAAATTCCAAGAAATAAAAATGTTAAAATAATTTATAACTTATTGTTTAATTGGACTGATCATGAGTTTGAATTAGGTTAAATTACAAAAATTTTAGTGTTTTTTAATGTAGTTAAAATGAGTCAATTTATTTAATCTATATAAGTTAAAAGAGTTCAAATTAAGTTGAAGGCAAATTGACCTATAACCCACCAACAACACTTTGTTGGTAATTTTACAATTTGTTATAAGTTTTTTTTTGTTAAAGTTATTTACTACTTCTGATTATACAGACTCACAATTTAATTTTTTTAATTACTATTATTCAATAATATTTGAATAATTTAGATGCTTAATTTATTTGTTTGTTAAATTATACACTTGGTACTTTAATTTTCAAATACTATATTTATAATAATATTTAAAAAATTAGATAAACACTTTGATTTCCCTACTATGATAAAAATGAATCAAGTCAATCAACTTTTATTATGCCTCAATAAATATATAAATAAATTTAAAAAACAAAACATTTGTAAGTAAGTGCACCCACTAATCCATCAGTTGACTTTTTTTTAACTCAACCTGAGGTGAATCAACCCGTGTAAGTAAGGTTAGCTTATTTTGACACCTCTACAAGTAGACTTTACCAAGGAATTTTAAAATTTCAATTACCAACAAAATTTTTCGATGAATATATCTTTGTCACTACATTTGATAATTTTAATTTTTTATTACCAATGGATTGTTCGTTGTTAAATACATCAGTAAAAGGAGCAACAAATTTCTCACTCAACTCTAATCTTCTTCATCCTCACGATAGACCACAATGTAACACCCAACTACCCACTCAACCAGGGTCGTCATCGCTGACGTCAATCGCCACTAAAGCTTTGTCGACATTCGTTGTTGCATCTTCATCTCCATTCTTCCTCTAACATGTGAAAGACTTTGTCCTGAAAAGATCCGAGGCTACGACACCTCCCACAACTAATAAAAGCCCCTTTTGTTGACGTTGATCACCGTTGAATGTTGTTGGCCTCAATGTCACTCTGATCCCTTCATCAAGCTTTCCATGTGCGAAAAATGTCCATACAACCTCTTCTTTCGTGATGGAAGATTCTCCAACAAACCCTCAAATCCTTGCGCAACCCCATTTGGCAAATGGAGATTAACTATTGTATATTGAATTTGTGTCTGTGAATGATGAACAAAATCATGAAATGTGAGTGTTGAAATTGTGAGAAGAAGAAAAGGCTTTAGGCTTTTGATTTGTAGAAGACGGATTTTATCGATAAAATTCATGTTCTATTGATAAACCTTCATTAGTTTTGATTTATTGATGGAATTTAAGCATTACCAAAGGATTTTGACCATAAGTAATCTTAATTTTTTTATAGTGTACTATAAAGAAAAAAAGGAATGAGATATTGTAGATAATGTGATTTTTCTATTTGAGGATAATAGATTTTAAGATATTTAAAATGGGAGAAATTTATAAAAAATTTGCTCTTAATAGATTATAGAAAAAAATCACCTCACTAACATGTGAACAAAAATATTATAAAGGTATTTATTTGAAAAGCAAGTCTTCAAGCAATTATAAGGCATATATGGACCTATTTAATATTTGAAAAACAAGTCTTTAAAGAAAAATTGTGACACACAAATAGGGATGACAAAGGATTCATGCATGTATGTTCAAACCTATTTGGATTTTTATGGAAAGTTTCTGTATTGATTGGATATGAACATGAATAGGGATCATTTCTAATTTTTTAAATTAGGATTGGAAAATGTACATATATTCATCTCATCTATAGTCGTTTTTGTTTTAATTTACTAAAAGACGATTAATTTATTAGGTAATTTGGCAAACATATTTAATTTTTCTTTGGTCCTTAATTTTGTAACTTATTTATAGATACACATTTGATCTTTATATAATTATGAGTTTAAGATGTTTTTAGTCCATAAACTTGAATGCGAAAATTGGATTTAGGTTTCAAACTTTCATAACTCAATCAATGAATAGAGTTCTCATAACTCAATCACATTAATTTTTTTGATGTATCAAATGCATTTTAGGGCGACATTTGAGTCTGAACAACAATTTTAACTCTTCTCAACTCAAATACTTGTGTGGAACACAGTTTAACAAGTGCAAAAATGTTATTGTAAGTAGGTTAAAAGAACTATATCTATTTAATTTTAAAATTTTGGGACTAAAACGTATCAAGGTTTGAGAGATTGACGAATTCCAATTTTGCACGTAAGTTCAAGAACTAAAAACATACTTATATAATTATATTTTTATATATACAATTGTTGTATGATACTCTTATTTGATATTTATATAATTAAATTTATTTCTTAACATTTTGCATTGGAGAAAAAGATATTGTATTGTATATGTTCAAGTATCTCTTGACCATAATAGTATAAGACCTACTCTTGACCATGTACATGTCGCCCTTCTAAATCGACATGTACATGTATTCAACTCATACATATTTAGCCAGATCACGATGAATCATAGTGTTAGTTATAATAATCCACAAATTAAACTGAGAAGATCCACAATTTATTATAATAACTCAATATTAATATATAATTAAACAGTATGAAATTAGGTAAGGTTCCATGACCAATAGTATAAAAACACATTTTATAAAATACATCGATTATGTTCATTAATTACCACACCTACTATGATTTAACGTACTTAACTTACTTGAGTATCATAATATCTTTTATAAACACAATTCATATCCAATTAAGAAAAAACGGATACTCTTAAAGAAGACGGACATGCCTAAAATTAAAAACTTGGAATTTTTATTTACAATTTTTAGTTAATGATCAATATTTATGAGAAAAAATAGTCTAATAATCAAAGAGTGAAGAATATACTAATAACATTATAAGAAAATAAATAACATTATAGAAAAAAAAATCATAAACAACTTAATAAAAAAGAAAAATACATATAATAAAATGTATATTTAAATTAAAGTTAAAATAATTAATAATTTATTTATGATTATCCATCGAATTTTAGCATAATCATTTTAAAAAGGTTAAACCACTCCAGAGGTCCCTATTTTTGCGTTTTTTTCCCACTTTAGTCCCCGTCTTTTAATATTTACCAATTTAGTCCCAAAGATTGCAAAATTGAACGAAATTCACCCTTGCCGTTAAATGAACATAACGGGTTAACTTGTAGTTGATATGTGAGCCTGAGGTGGGTATTATTTATGACGTGGCGCGCACAGAAGCTTGGAAGTGTCTTTTATTATGCAAGTGGCTGTTATTAGTGAAGTTAATCACAAAATTAAGAAATTGGGGATTTGGTTTCAGATTTAAAAGCTTCGATAGTTAGGGTTTGCTGTTATTCATCATCTAGATTGAAAAGCAATTGAAGCTTGGAAACGAAGGCGCAAGCATGTCTATGTAGCATTCCTGTTCATGGTCCACTTGCAATGATTGTAGGAAACAATTCCGCTTTGTGAGCTCTCGGGGAGATAGAGGCTGGACTAGGAAGGAGGCGTCACCGATTTGTCATTGTGGAGAGATGTCTGTGCTTAGGACTGCGAAGACCACTAAAAATCGAGGCAAACAATTTTGGAGTTGCCCTAGGTATAAGGGTGGAGGTGAAAATGCTGGATGCAACTTCTTTAGATGGTGGAGTGATTTTGGAACTCAGGAAAGTGCTAGTTGTGAGCTGTTGGAAACAAATGATGTGAGGGTCATGAAGACTTTTGAAAATGATGACAGGTTGATGAAGACTGTTGAAAACGAGAGGGACAACAATGCAGTTGCTGTGCACAAAGCTGTTACCACTCTTGAAAAGTGGATAAAAATTTTGGTTGGGGTTGTTTTTATTCTATGTGTAATCAACATGATTGCAGTGGCAATGTTGATGGGAAGGGCATGAAAATATTTGTCTAAGTAGTGTAGCTGTCTAGGCCTTTTTGCAAATGTAATAGTTGTAGATGTTAGTGTAATGAAATGAAAATATGAAATGAACATTGTTCTTGTTTTAATGATAATAGGTTGTTCTGTTAACTGGGCTGATGTTCTTTTAATGATATCATTGTCCAACAAGCATGAAAATGGTAACTTTATTTATTTAAATAAACCATGATCATTATCAGTGCAAAATGAAGATCTTAAGATCTTCTGTTGTGACAGGCAGCAACTTTGCAGACCCAAAATGCCGTGAGTTGCTGCTCTTCTGCTGGTACATAATTTGTAATTGAGACTGGTTTTCATCAGATTTTTAAGAATGGTTGCTTATCATTTCTTTTTGCATTTGAGATTTCTTTTAATGAAATTTTACCAAGGTTTTGGTACCAATTATCACGCAATTGTGGGTGTACCAAATCAACAAACAATTATGCAGATAAAAGCAACTTCTTTCAGAAAATAGAAGTGCTGAAATTGATGTTTAAAAATTCAATTTGTACCAGATTGCTTAAACACTCAGCTTTTGCAGCACAAGCAAGTCCAAATTATTGGTTTAAGTGTATAAGTGCTACCAATTGAGGCTAAATTGCAGTAATTCAAATTTTCATTGGTGGAGTTCCCCTTTTATGACTAATTCACGCAACTCTAAGACCAATTTTAAATTGTAATGGTACAAATGAATTTCAAACAATCAATAACAATCAAATTCAAGAAATTAAAGTTGAGTGACGCACATTGAAGCAACATTGAAGAAAATGACTGGTGTTTCATTTAGAATACACATCCATACAAACAGAAGACATCCAGCTAAAGCATTGTTTCCAAAATTTTGGTGTAAAAGCATATGTTCATACAAATAGGAAATCTATCTATTACATTTCCTTTAATAAAACAAAAAACATTGGACAATGTTCTGCACCCTAAGCCAGTGAAGTGGGTGCTTCCCCCTGGGACTGCAAAACATCTTGTGAAGAAGTGGGTGCTTCTCCCTGGGACTGCAAAACAACTTGGTCCACTGTATTGGGACAATGCTTTTTGTTGTGACCCACTTCCCTACACTTACTGCATCTCTTAAGCATTCCTCCTTTGGTCATCCTGCTGTTATCTTTCTTCAACTCCCACTGCTCTAACCTCCTTTTCTTCTTTGGACGACCAGACAACTTTCTTTTTGATGGAGGCATGACATCTTCATATTCGGTGACCTCCCACAAGTTGTTTCCGTTAATTGGATAGATAATGGACAAGTATATTTGTTGATATGTTGAAGTCTGAAAGCAAGCTGGTATGTAGTCCTCTTCATTGAGGTTGAGAAATCTCATTGCTGTCAAGGCATGAGCACATGGTATTCCACTGAGGCTCCATTTTCTGCATGAGCATGAAGATTCATCTATGTTCACCACGTACTTCTCCCCAGTGTGAGACACATGTCTTACTTCAAATATCTTTTCTGCAGACCAGCTGTCAACATGAGGCAACATTAGTAATGCATAGGAGGTACTGAAAGTAGTAAATGAGTTATATCACTTTACCTGGGAATCCAGTACTGTGTTAGTAGGGCCTCCTTTCGCAGTCTACTCAAAATTTTTGGACAAATGGCAGACTTAAATGAATTTACCCTTGACCTATTAGTGGCCCATCTCTTCATGATATAAAGTCTGATTTCCTCCAACATTGTAATAATTGGTTTTGTCCTTGTGTGAACCAAAACGCTATTAAACGCTTCTGACATGTTATTGACCAAGGTATCACATTGAGCTGTGGTTGTGAACCTTGATCTAGACCAAAACCTTCAATGTACAAACAAGTCATTCAATTACTTATAAAATTCATCACTTTTAAGAAATCAAAACTGGGACAATGGAATACCTTGGAGCAATTGACATCAAGTGACGAAATGCATCTAGGTTAACTTCTCTTATACTTCTCATTTCACTCTCCCATTTTTGTGGGTGTGTTGTCAGTGCTGCCCTCCACATCAGCTTCTTAAGATTCTTTCCAGGGAATTGCTTCCTGAAATTGGCATATAAATGCCTAACACAATATCTATGTGCAATTCCAGGAAGTAAATCCTTTACAGCGTGTAACAAACCCTGTGAATAAGACATGAAAATACGTTGCCAGAATTTCAATTATGCAATTTATATCAAGTACCAATAAACTAATTAGTTCATACCTTTTGTTGGTCTGATATCAATGTAAGTGAAGAACACATCACCAAACTGTGCACTTACACCACCATCATCCAACTTTGCACACTCCCCACCATCATGCATCTCAGGATTCACTTCCTCAGCTTGTTCTATCATATGAATGACATCAGGTTGAGACACACTGTGCACAACATATAAATGCACACGACCATTTAACCTCGCTAAATTGACCATATGCATAGCTCCTACATCATCAACCAACGTTTCTAGCTTATCATCTAATTTTGGACCACATCCTACAGAATACCACAGATCCTGAAATTCTGCATATCCAAGGGCTTTTACTACGCTCACCACAATAAAGTAACTCCATACGTCAGGGTCAAAATACATAGTATCACACTGCCCTTCATACTTTACGTACCCTTCGTTGACCAACTTCCCCCCATGGTGAATCACAACTTCTATGTCACCCTCCATCACAAACAACACAATGTAGAATATTCTACACCTACACCTATAAATAAAACGTAGAATGGCAATAAACAACCAATATTATAACATTGACAATGACAGCAGAAAAGCTACATTAACTATGGGGGACATGCGGGACCACAACCGCATTATGTATACAACTTTATTTTTGACAACACGAACCGCACAATCTAAAAACAATAGGCAGATAACAACAAAAAGCACGGAATATTAAAGCACACAAAACCTATCTATAGTAAACATACTAACCTCCAACTAAAATCCACAAAAAAAGCTTGCGATCACCGATCAGGGCCTTCGCGATTCACTTGATAGCAACCCTTACTTCCCTTACTTCGCGATTCACGCTTCTACTTCACCAAATTCTACATGTACTACTTCACCTATGCTTGCGACACACTGCGATTCAGAGTTCTCTGGAACATTGTAATCCCAATTGTATTTTAATATAACCCTAATTTTAAAATCTGGAAAAAAACTCCAATTCTTTAATTTTGTGATTAACTGCACGTGTATCATTACAGCCTCTTCATAGCTTCTATGCACGCCACGTCATAAATAATACCCACCTCAGGCTCACATATCAGCTACAAGTTAATCCCGTTATGTTCATTTAACGGGAAGGGTTAATTTCGTTCAATTTTATAATCTTTGGGACTAAATTGGTAAAAATTAAAAGACAGGGACTAAATTAAAAAAAAAAACGTGAAAATAGAGACCTGTGGAGTGGTTTAACCTTTTAAAAATTACTGAAGTTTTTTATACTATTTTAATTTTAGTTTAGAAAGAATTGAGAGGAAAGACCGTTTGGAAGTGTGAAGAAGAATAGGTGAGAGTATTGGGACTGGGGATTGAGTCTGATGAGTATATTACACGCAGTGAAACGGTGGCAAAGAAAGCAACAACGCCCTTCACGCGTGCGGGCCCACACTATTTTATGCTCTTTCTCTTTCTGCATTCGATGTGGACCCTGCTTTCCACCTTTGCTCCCGTCAATCATACGCCACCCACCTCAATCTCTTCTAAATTTTTCATTCTTATTTCACTCTAATATTAAAATTACAATAATTTTAATATGTTTAATATACTAAATTTAATATATTTTAAAAACAAAACAAAGGAACAATATAAAAACAACACTGAGAATCCAAATTCATGATGTACCATAACATTAATATCTTGTGTCTCAACATTATACCTTAATTTTTAAAATACCATTTTCTCTTTGAGGCTTACTTACCGATACTCATTCCTATCTGCATTTTCATCTTCCTCTTATCACTACCAATATTAAAAGCTTAATTATTCCTTTGATTTCCATTTTGATAAATATGTGATTTTTTATTTGTCAAATTTTTTGTTATTACATATCAAGTTTTTGATTCGACACAATAATATTATGTTTCAATTTTAATGTCAAATTTCATATTAATTTATATATATAAT
Source organism: Vigna mungo (assembly GCA_036885675.1). NCBI lineage: Eukaryota > Viridiplantae > Streptophyta > Magnoliopsida > Fabales > Fabaceae > Vigna > Vigna mungo. The sequence goes on along the minus strand of CP144699.1, from coordinate 38,580,924 downwards.
CAAATTTAACCTTAATTTTTTTAAAATAAAAAATATTATTTTTATTTAAATTAAAACCAAATTTATTATTTTTATAGATATTATAATGATATTTTTGATTAAAAATGATTTTTTAACCTATTACATATTACTAGTAGTGTTAAGTGATACAACAAAACAATTTTTGTTTTGATTTTTTTTAAAAACCACATATTAACACATGGTTGTCATTAATGTGAATTGACTTACTTAAAATACTTTTAAAAAAATTACAATATAATTGAAATTTAAAAAAAATGAAAAGTAATTTAATGAAAAGACGAAATAAGTAATTAAAATTAATAACAAAAGGCAATAAAAAGGCCATAATTTGGTGGGACATGATGCTACTACTCTCTGCTTGTCTTTTAAGCTATGCTGATTTAGACTTTATTACTTTGATTGATTCCATTACCCCAATTAAAGCAATTTACTCTCTCCCTTTCTCTAAGGATCATTAACTTTTCATTGGTGCTCTATAAACTAATCCATTGCTACTATTGGAGCAAGATGTGGAGGATCGATTCGGGATACGATTTATTTTAGTTTCTCTTAGAATGCGGAATGTTCAAGAATCAATTTCCACTTTCACTCATCTCCTTCTTTCTTTTATTCAATTATTTTATACCAATTTAATTTACAAGTTTCGGAAAGAAGGAACCTCATATCTTTGCATATATGGATCATTACCTTTATTTATTGACTTTGCACATTCATTTTTGCCCAATAACATTGACTTACCGTTCTGCTTTTCTTCACAAAAAAGTAGTCTCACCTTTTATATCATATCATATAATAAAACAACATTGCCACCGATAAAAGAAAAGTATATTTACATCTGTAATTAGGGGTTGTAAAGCTTGTTATAATTGGCCTCAACCCAGCTGAAAGATGCTTTAAATTTTTGTACAAGAATGGGTTGATTAGGATTGATTGACCATGTTAATCCTATACATAAAAGTGAAAAAAAAAAATACCTTTTAACAAGAAAGATTACAGCAAATACAGTACATAGGAAAACTATTAAAATTCAGAACTTTTTTACTTAATTTTTGTTGATAAATGAACAGTTTTTATTAGTCAGAGCTGTTTTTAACAACAAAAATTCTTTACAAAATTCATCATTAATGAGGAAACATTTTGAGAAAAATTAATAATGGAGTACTTAGTCTCCTGAACCTAACTGAAAGGTGGGATAGTTTACTGGGTCTACCAAATATTAGTGGACCTAAATATTATTCACACAGAACAATAATATATGACTAATTGAGTTAACAATCAGATAGAAACCTAGCTGCGTGTCCTTGATCTATTTGATAAGATGTAATTAGTGCGCAATATTCATGTTGCAAGGCAATTATCAAAATGTCATACATTAGTTGCAATTACAGACTCAAATTGTTTGGTAAGAGCGTGTTGACTAATCCATCTACGATTTTACGCTAAATTCTCAAAATTGGATAAAATTTCCGTGTTGTTCAGAATCTGCAATAATGTATGTATAAATCCGTGTATGTGGGAAACGTAACTAGGTAGTCGTATTAGTTTTGGACATGAAACATAATCTTATTAAGATTGTCTTTTGTTGTATACACAGCCAGTTTCAAACTTTGAACACTATTCTGGGATTTACAAGCGAGATTCTCCTTTTTCACAAGTCTTAACTACTACAAACCTTAATGTGATTTTAGGTCAAATTGAAATACACGAAATAAGGAACCTATGTTTAGACTCTGGCATAATTATTTGACCAAGACAAACCTAAAACAAGGATACTGTAGGACAACATCGTCGACCACTGTAGATAGAAAAATAAAGATGGTCGACAGAATATTTTGTAATCTTAAAACCAGCCTCTTTTATATATAAGCAATAATCATATTCATCTGTAATAATGGAAATGAAGGAAGGAAGGAACCGTTTTCTCTTCTTCCCATGCTTACTGGTGTGTAGAATACTTTGCGTGCGTATCAGTGCATTAACTACACGATTTTCCCTCAAGGATGATAACCTCAGTTTAACATCATTATTGAACATATTTATAGCATGGACAGGGACAGGTTCTCATAGCCCTGTCATTTTTTTTTTCTTTTAAAACACTTAAGTTATATAATATAATAGTTTAGCTATTTATTTGAAAAATACCATAAACTATGTTAATTTGAAAGTACATTTTATTTGAAAGATGGTAGGACCGATACTTAGAAGAAGAAAGTGTGAAAATATAAGGTGAAATGAATATTCATTCAAAATTAAACCTATAGCGTTCCGCATGCAGAAAACCCTAATAATGGTGTCTCAGTGATGCGCTTAGACTCCATCAACAACTCTCTAACTCTCCAAATCTTATAGTGAGGCGACACAGACATAATTATGGAGTAAAGAAAAAATGATGAATATAAAACTATCTACTATTAATTAATCAATGCATATTTCTCAACCAACCATTCTTCTCTCACCTCTCACATGCACACACTGTTTATATTCCTACAAAACATTCATTCCTAGCTAATTACAATAACCAAAGAAAAAGTACTGTAATTTATGTACTGCATTTCAGCTGCCACCCATGTTAATGTGTATAATAAAGGGCTAATTTCCCTTTTCTTTTTCATTATCATCCATAAAAAAACAAAAAAAATATATTTTCTACTGTTCATAATAATTTTATTTATTTTGTAACCTTTACTTGATTGTATCATGAAATATGTCTGTAATTTCTGAATGGAAAAGAAACTGAAAAATACAGCTGTCTTTGTGGCTCACGTGATCTAGGACGATGATACAACCTGAATTTGAGGTGTATAAATACATGGGATCAGTCTGCATGTCAACATATTTAGTAATTTGTATTTTGATTTTGAAGTAAAAGAGCGAAAAAAGGAAAAAAAAATAAAAAATAAAACATAGCTTGTTTTGCGATGTATTTATGGTTGTAATTTTTGTAAATGGAATGTGGACCATGCAGAGAGGGTATAAATTATGATGCAGCATGGGCAAAGGGTATATTTGATGCGAAGGAAGGACAGAGCACATTTTTTACAGTGGCAGTGACATACATAAAAATGAAACGAAACGGTATCTGGTTTTGTCTATTGTGCATTCTCCAACGTCCAATAATACTATACAGTTTTACAGCGCACGCGTCGTGAGCGAGAAGGCGGATGCCACTTTTTCTTTTTTATTTTATTTGTTTCTCACAAGTCACAATAGAGAGAGAGAGAGAGTGGGGTTTCCTTTCCAAGTGTTGGAAAGTGCCAAAATGAAGTAGTGCAAGAAAAGCAACAGCAAAAGCAACAGGCAAAACAGCTAAAGAAGAACAGAAAGCAGAAGGAGAATGATGTGAAAACAAAAAATGTTTCCCTATTCTGTCTGATATTTGGGGTTATTCTCTTATAAGCAACCCCATCTCTCTGTCCCATCCCAACATACCAGCACTCGTCCTTTTCCATTCTTTATACAGACACACACACAAAATAAAGAAAAACAACGTTTTCCGTTCACTTCCCATCCCTCTCTTTCTCTCTCTTCTCCCACATATCATTCCATATAATATAATACAATACAACCAACAACTGTCACAGACAAACTCTGAGTAGTACCTCTTTTAAGTTTCCACTTTCATTCTCCTTCTTCCTCTCATTCATGTCCAACTCCAACTGATCTCAAACCACTCCCATAGTTTCTCAGAGCATCTTCTGATTAATGAAACCTCCTCTTTTGTTTTGTTTCTCTCGTTCAAACAAATAAACACAATAAATCCTGAAGGGATGATGGCTGTGAGTTCGGCCTGCAAAGATGGGAGCAAGGTGGCAATGGACAACGGCAAGTACGTCCGCTATACACCCGAACAGGTGGAAGCACTCGAAAGGCTCTACCATGAATGCCCCAAACCAAGTTCCCTCCGCCGCCAGCAACTCATAAGAGAGTGCCCCATTCTCTCCAACATAGAACCCAAACAGATCAAGGTTTGGTTCCAAAACCGAAGGTAACTTCTTCCCTCCCTCCCACCCTATTCTCCTTCTTCTATTCTTTCCCTTCCTCTTATCACCTTCACTTTCAACATTCATCTGCATACATACACTTTGTCTTGAAATTTGAAAGTAATTTTATTTATCAAAAGGGTTGCTTGATTTGTGTAAATCTGACTTTTTTTTTTAATCTTCTCTTTGTGTTTCATATCTCCTTTTCTTCCCTTCAACCAATATTTTTGCTTTCTTTGGAAAAGATTTTAAAAAAATTGTTGGTAATTTTTCATTTTTCATGACCCACCAACCCAAGTTCCTGTTTTTCTTGTTTCTCTCTTTTTTTTTCTTCTTCTTGGTCTTGTTTCATGACTCAACAAGGCCTTAAATTTTCGCAGTTAATAATTTCAGAGGGGTAATAATTATGGTGTTTTTGTTCCTTGTTGCAGGTGTAGGGAGAAGCAGCGGAAAGAAGCGTCACGGCTGCAAGGTGTGAACAGGAAGCTGACAGCAATGAATAAGTTACTGATGGAGGAAAACGACAGATTGCAGAAGCAGGTGTCACAGCTGGTATATGAAAACAGCTTTTTCCGCCAACAGACTCAGAACGTAATAAAACCATACTATATTCTTTCTTCATCACATACAAATTAAAACGGTGATTCATATTCATATATCCTGCAATCATTTCATCCAGGCTACGGTTGCCACGACGGACACGAGCTGTGAGTCGGTGGTGACGAGCGGTCAGCGGCACTTGACGCCCCAGCATCCGCCGAGGGATGCTAGCCCTGCAGGGTGAGTGAATAGTGAACTGTGAAATCGAAAATAAAAACCTGGTTTTTCACATTTCCTGTTGGATCCTATGTTTTATCTGTCAATTGTACTGATGGAATATTATTATTCTCGTGCTTTGCGTTGTCTTTGTCTCTTTTCTGCAGACTTTTGTCCATTGCAGAGGAGACTTTAGCAGAGTTTCTTTCAAAGGCCACTGGAACTGCTGTCGAGTGGGTCCAAATGCCCGGGATGAAGGTTACCGCACTTTCCTTTTCCTATCAAACTGTGAATTCCATTTCCGTTTAGTGAAAAAAGTACATCCACCTTCAATTAACGAAACCAGCTTGTTAATTAAACACATAATCTTCTCAGTCCCTAGTTCCTAGCTCCTACCCTCTACGCACTCAACTGTTTTCTTATTTATTTCGTAATTTGTCAAAGCCTCGTATTAATTTTCACTTGAAGCATCGATTAAACAAATTGATTTTATTAAGAATTTCCAAAAACATACCTTAAATGATCTGTTGCTTTTATCTGGTTAATGGGAAAAGTGGATGTAATTTTATTTTTACCATGTTTGAAAGCTCTATTCTAGTGCCGTGCAACATTTAATATTTTGGCCATTTTCTAGTTTGTTGTATAATGTTAGTCTTAACGTTTGTTCTGACTGTTTGTAGCCTGGTCCGGATTCCATTGGAATCGTTGCTATTTCTCACGGTTGCCCTGGAGTGGCCGCACGTGCCTGCGGCCTTGTGGGTCTAGAACCTGCCAGGGTGAGTTCCTTCCTCTTTCTTAGAGGACTAATCCTATGGAATTATGTGGGGATGCATTGGTTGAAAATAATAATGAAAATGTTGTACGTAGGTTGCCGAAATCCTCAAAGATAGGCTCTCATGGTTTCGTGATTGCCGAACCGTGGACGTTCTAAATGTCATGTCCACTGGAAATGGTGGAACCATTGAGCTACTTTACATGCAGGTACTATAACCTATAGTTAACAATATAATCTGCACATCTCTCAGAATTAGTATAGTATACTTGCAAGCTTTAGTAAATGGAAATTTCAACATATGCCATTTTGTTCAGTTGTATGCGCCAACAACTTTAGCACCTGGTCGCGACTTCTGGTTGCTGCGCTACACATCACTTTTGGAGGATGGTAGTCTAGTGGTATGTAACTTACGGTTCTTTGTTATTTTATGAACAGTTCTAAACTTTTCATTCTCCTCCCCGGCCTAACTCTGACGCTCAAGTAATATGAACAATGTTAGGTCTGTGAAAGATCACTCAACAATACTCAGAATGGTCCTGCTATGCCTCCGGTGCAGCATTTTGTTAGAGCTGACATGCTGCCAAGTGGGTATCTGATAAGACCTTGCGAAGGAGGGGGGTCCATTATCCATATTGTTGATCATATGGTTCTAGAGGTTTGTCAAATAAACACCTTTATGAAGTGACGTGAAATTCTTCCTTCTTACTAGTTTGATAAATTATAATGACTTTCTGCCTCAGCCATGGAGTGTTCCTGAAGTTTTGCGCCCACTTTATGAGTCATCAATGTTGCTAGCTCAGAGGACTACTATGGCGGTAAGTCGTTTGTTTCTGCCTAATAGCTTTCTCTGCACACTTTAAACGATCTGGAATCATAAATGTGTTGCTTGCATAAGCCTTTGTATTTTCACCTGTTAAGGACTGTTGTAATTGTAATTGTAATTGTCATTCAGGCCCTACGTCATTTGAGGCAGATTTCTCAAGAGGTTTCTCAGCCAAGTGTAACAGGATGGGGAAGAAGGCCTGCAGCTTTACGTGCTCTGAGTCAGAGATTGAGCAAGTTTGTGTCACTAATTGTCCTTTGCTTGATATAATTGACTAGTTATGGTATCTAACTTTAAACTTTCCTTTTCGCAGGGGCTTTAATGAAGCTGTAAATGGCTTTGCCGATGATGGCTGGTCCATGTTAGAAAGTGATGGCATAGATGATGTCACCCTTCTGGTGAATTCCTCACCTAGCAAGATGATGGGAGCTAACCTTGGCTATAACAACAATGGATTTCCTTCTATGAGCAGTTCTGTGCTATGTGCCAAAGCATCCATGTTGCTACAGGTAGTATACACTTAATAACTCAAGCACATAAATTGATTCTTGACTTTACAATTTCCACCTTATTTTATTGTATTATGTTGTCTCATACTCTCTCTGTCCTTGTAGAATGTTCCTCCAGCAATTCTTCTTAGATTCTTGAGGGAGCACCGGTCAGAATGGGCAGACAGCAGCATTGATGCCTACTCAGCTGCTGCCATTAAAGCCGGTCCCTGTAGCTTGCCAGGGGCCCGACCAGGAGGAGGTTTTGGGGGTCAGGTTATTCTTCCGCTAGCTCACACAATCGAGCATGAAGAGGCAAGTTATTTGCTTCTAATTTAGTATTTTCCTGCATTGAATATAGTGTTTATTATTTAGCATTTTTTTTTCTTTCAAAAAGAAAATCAAATGGAAAACACATACTGCTTTTGCCTTTGGATTTTGCATTAACATTCTTGCAGTTTTTTTATAAGTGTGTACTGGTTCCTTGCTGACCCTTGATCTCTAAAACAGTTCATGGAGGTTATTAAGCTTGAAAACATGGGCTACTATAGGGACGACATGACTATACCTGGTGATGTTTTCCTCTTGCAAGTAAGTAGTTGTTTTGCAGTACCATTTTCTTCGGCACATATCTTTCCATGTACTACCTCATTGCAATCCTGAATTGAGAGCAAAAAGAAAAGCTTTTAAAATATGTTACTTCAAAAATAAATTCGCTTAAGTTGATAAATTTTTCACTCATTTGCTACCTAATCAACCATGGTTTCCACTCTTTGCACACTTGTTGGATTATTTCAGACTTAGGATGCATGAATGAAAACGAGTTCATTTTTATTACAATTATATCTGCATATAGTTTAGTTTAGAAGGATATTTCCATACTCCAGAACACGGCTAACAGACCTTAGTGTCGCAACTGTTCACAGCTTTGCAGTGGAGTGGACGAGCATGCAGTTGGCACCAGCGCAGAACTTGTTTTTGCTCCAATAGATGCATCTTTCTCTGATGATGCACCCATTTTACCTTCTGGGTTTCGCATTATTCCTCTTGATTCTAGCTCAGTAAGTGTATTTTGCTTATACAAGAATTGTGTTGAGTTAGGATTTCTGATTTTTTTTTGTTTTGTTTGCTATTATGGTAGTCTTATGTGTGAATGTGTGATATGTTGCAGGATGCTGCTAGTCCAAACCGGACACTTGATCTGGCTTCTGCACTTGAGGTTGGAACCACAACAAACAAAGCAGCCGGTGATAACTCGGGTCATTCTGGGAGCACAAAATCTGTGATGACAATAGCATTCCAATTTGCATTTGAAGTCCACCTTCAAGAGAGCATAGCAACCATGGCCAGACAGTATGTTCGTAGTATCATTGCCTCTGTTCAGAGGGTTTCATTAGCACTTTCTCCCTCCCGTTTTGGTTCTCACAATGCATTTCACTTACCACCTGGCACTCCCGAGGCTCAAACACTTGCTCGATGGATCTCTAACAGCTATAGGTGAGTCATTTAAAACCTAGACTATGTTGCTCAAGTTTTGAGAATTACCAAGGAAAGAAGCATGGCCTATAATAGCCTGACACGTGCTATTATGATTGTTTGCATGGCAGGTTCTATCTAGGGGTAGAACTTCTTAAATGTGAAGGCAGTGAATCCATTCTGAAGTCTCTTTGGCATCACTCAGATGCAGTTTTGTGCTGCTCTTTAAAGGTAATAATATCTTTCAGTATATTTCTTATTCTGCATTCTTAATATTTATGACAGTATAAGTTAACATACATGTATTTTGCAGGCATTACCCGTTTTTACGTTTGCAAATCAAGCTGGACTTGACATGCTCGAAACAACTTTGGTTGCACTTCAAGACATAACCCTGGAAAAGATTTTTGATGACAATGGAAAGAAAACCCTGTGCAGCGAGTTCCCCCAGATAATGCAGCAGGTAAAATGTTTTCTGCAAGACCAAATAAAATCATTTGATTATATGTTTATGTTTATAACATTTTAGCATGATTGTTATTTGTTGCAGGGTTTCATGTGTATTCAAGGTGGAATCTGTTTGTCGAGCATGGGTAGACCAGTGTCCTATGAGAGAGCAGTTGCATGGAAAGTATTAAACGAAGAAGAATCTGCTCATTGCATCTGTTTTATGTTCATCAATTGGTCTTTTGTCTGATAGATTAAACACTGTAGGATGTAGGAAAGAAAAGTAGAGAACAAGAGTACCTTACCTTAACTTTGCCGAATCCCTAGAATGCTTTAAACTCCAACATCTATCTATGCTCCCATTTCCTTCTTTTTTTAATTATTTCTCCTTGTTTTTCTTTTATTCTTCTTTAATATTCCTGCATATAGCTTTCATTCTTTAATTTCCGTCGCTAACGATTATTAGAATTACATTGTTAATTTACATTTTATGACTATGTTAAAACACCTAGAGTTAATAAAATTATTTGTCAACTAAATAAATTATATGAATTAAAGCGTGTTAATACCTTTTTGACAAATATAAGAGCCGAAAAATATATATGCAAGTTGAATTTGAAAATAAACTTTTCATATATACAAATTGAAATAGAAAGTGTGCAATATGGACGACGAAAAAAAATTTCAATAACATGAACTTTGAATTATTATATTGATTTACATTAATATAATCAACCTTGGGACTGAAAAAGTTTATATAATCAACATAGAATTTCTTAATTATTTATGGTTGATACATCTTTCGTTTAATTCGCTCCAACCTTAATCTAACTTTTCAGAAGTAGTGCAATAATAATTTGTTTTAATTCGCAGGCTACATAATTTTGATTTATTTTAAAGGTTTCATTTATTGCACACCAGTTTCCTCTTATCCAAACATCAAAATTGAAAAACAAATGTATCACTGGACATTATTTCCTGCACTACCATGTTTTCTCGTTGCACCTCCACAGATGCATTACAATGACAAATTTACCCTAATTTCTGTGTGAGAGCCAACGATAGAGCCACTCAACCATCATTGAAAAGCGTTGTCAAACATTTGAAATTATATAATTGAAAATGTATTGTAAAATTTTGTATTTTACATTATGTAATTCGAAATATTAATTTTACATTCTACCTTGTTCAATTTAAAATACAAAAATATAACATTTTTACGTTCTTGATTATATAATTTAGAAGATTTAAGGATCGCACGGTTCAAAACTTAAATTGAAAAGAACACCTTTTTTTGATATTTATTTCATTGAGGGTATAATTGATATTTTCAACTATAGGTGCCGCAAGAAAACATAGAGGTGCTGGAAGCAGTGGCCTGTAGGTCTCACTTCTTGTGTACATTCCTAAGTGTTTTTTTTTTTTTAACCTTAATACTTATGTACAAGTCTAAAATTTTGGTGATGTTGTTTATTTAATTTCAACATTATTTAACTACGTATAGATATTATATGAGAGGCAACTAGATAAAATATGATTTATTGATATAACACGTAAATTTTAACATGATGAAGACTGAATCATTTAATTAATTCTACTCTGGAGTAAATATTTTATGAAAAATAATAAATATAATATACAACACGATACAAATATTTTTTATTAAGTGAAAAATATTTTAATATATTTTCATTAAAGGATTATTAGATGTTAAACTCAGTTGAAATAACATGACGCTCACTAAATTATTCAGGGGAAATCTCTTGAATTAAGTATTTGATCATATCAAGTTAAATTAAGAAGTAAGAATGATTAAAAGTTAAATTAAATTGGTTTATGAAATATTTTCAACCAATCCAAACAAATTTAGTTAAACAAATAAATCTGTGAGTATAAATGTTAGGCTTATATTTTCTTTATCCAATTTAGTGCATATTTAATATTTTAAAATTGAAAAACTTAATTATATTTTGATACTTTTAGTTTAATGTGCGAGAAACATTAGTTTTAAAGTTTTAATTATTTAATTTTTGCCCATAATTTTAGAATTAACAGATTTCTAGTCTAAAGTTTCAATTTTTTTAATTTCAAACCATATATTTAGCAAATAGATCACTTTAGTTTTACGCTTAATTCATATCCAATACTAACGTCATGAAACAATCCTATTAACTTGTTTGAAATTTGATAATTGTAATATAATCAAATATGCTAGTCGATATATTCATATTATAATATACTAGTAAAAACATACGTGTGAAAGCATATGTATCTATGTTTTTTATGATAATAAAAAGTATTACTGTTATTATCATAATTATAAAATTAAATACAAATAACTTTTTTAATTCTTTTATTAATAGTTTTTATTAATTTTGTAAATAGTTTTATAATTAAGAAAATATTTAAATATAAAAAATAATCAAATCGAAAAATAATTAAATTTAAAAAACAATTACTTAAAAGATAAAATTAATAAAATAACTATTTTAATTTATTTTTTTTATCAAAGAATAAAATTGAAAAACAAATGTAGACTAAAAAGAGGAATCTTCTTGTACTAATGGTATTAATGTTTTTTTTTTTCAATTTTTAATAGTTAATGAGGATTAAAATTTAGTTAATTGGATTCTGAATGATATTAATGTTTTTTTTTCAAAAAGTTACAAAAAAAAATTTTTACTCTTTTAATATGAAATGTTTAGATTCGAGAAACATGACTTAATTTGACGAGGACTCATCAACTAAAACTTTTATTCTTTAGAAATTGTATGACCAATTACATATTGATTTGGAAATAAAAGAATATAGTGATTTTATGTTCTATGTGTTCTTTATGTGGTAATAATAGTGATTTTTCCCTCATTTATTCTTTAATTATTCTATTGATATATAGTTATGGACATGTTGAAGAAAGCTTTTCAAGATTTCTTGTTTCCTTTTTTGAATTTGCATTTGCAATATATTTCTTTAGATTTGATTGTTCAATGTATGAAGTTTTCTTGTAATCCTTTATTTAAAGTGATCGTTTTTACTCTAACTATTTAGATGAGTTGAGGATGAGATATTATAGTAGATTTTAGATCCAATTTGGATTCCTTCTACTATTTTTCAAATTAAGGGTTAGTGTGTGATTGAAAATAAATTTAAGAAATATATGAGTAATATTATTTATGATTTTTTGGTGTTTAAGTTTTTCAATATTCAAATTAAAGAAGGTAAGATGGTTTCATTTAAGGACATAATATGACAAGTTTTAATTGTCAATTAGCTTAATGTGAGTACTGATTATGCAACTAGGGATGATTTTAGTTTGGCTTCATGTTTTGTTAAGTGAGCATGAATATTTGATAATTTTTCAACTTTTTTTAACGCTATAGACTTGTCTTTATGTCAAATTTACGGAAGTTATATATGTATTTGAGTATGATTGGAGAAAGTTGGAGAGTGGTTTTTTTTAATGTTATGATTTTTTTAATCAATAAGTGGTTCTTTGAAATCTTATAGAGAAATGACATCAATGTTTTCACTTTTGTAAGCATACGCACTTCAAAGTTTATTATGTTTTTTATGAGAAAAATAATTGTGTGGATAAGTTAGCTAATTTAGTTTTTATTCATAAAAATAAATATAAGTGGTTTAATGTTTTATCTCCGTACATTAATTTAGGCTTTTTCTCATGATAAATATAGTTTGTCTATATTTGGTGTAATTTTCCATATGTCGTATTTTTTTATTTTATTTTTTCTTTATAGCAGTTTTATGTGATAAGAAATTATTTTTGAGTTTTAAAGTGTGAACATAACTTAGATGTCATATATATATATATATATATATATATATATATATATATATATATATATATATATATATAAATATATTGATTACATTACTTTTATAATATATATTATACACGAGATTAAAATTTTGAGCTATAAAAGAAATGATCTTTGAGCTATATAATGGTCCAATAATACTTAAATGATCATGTCATTACTTAAAAGGCAGTTGCATAATTTAATCTGTACAAAACTCATACTATCGAGATAATGCATAACTTTTTTATTTATAACAATTTATTTTATTTTATATTTTTTGTTAAACAGAATAGTGTTTTCGAATATACTTTTCAATTATCAATATCTAGTATAGTAAATAGGATGCACAAGATGATATATTACTTATAAGCAAAATTTGACCAACTTTTTATCTTTTCCCACTGGATCACCATCATTCTTTATTTTGCCCATTTCTATCCATTAGACTACTTTTATTAGCGGATAGTGAGAAAAGAGAGAGCTTGTTATTAAAATAAAAATATAATTAAGTATATATATATATATAACATTTTAGTAAAGTGTATTAAATTTTAAGTTACAAAAATGTCTTGTTAAAAAAAAACAATTTTAAATCCAATGGTATTTTAATAATTTTAAAATTTAATTTAAAACAGAAAAAATAAAAAATAGTTATTAAAAATCTTGATTGGTCTACGTGTACGAAAGAAGTTATTAACTTTTATTTTATTTTTAATTTTAAAAAACAACTACCTTTTAAGTTTATAGAACCCGAGTTAAAAAAATAACTACCTTTTATTTTATTTTTTATTTGAAAAAACAATTACCTTTTAAAAAATATATAATAAAAGCTAATAACTTCTCTGGTGGACTAATCGAGATTTTTAATAACTACCTTTTATTTTTTTTATTTTAAATTAAATTTTAAAATTATTAAAATATCTCTGGATTTAAAATTGTCTTTTTTTTAATAGGGACATTTTTGTAACCTAAAACTTAGTATACTTTGCTAAAATGTATCAATTGAAAAACTCTCTTACTAAATTAGCAAACTCCGTATATATATATATATATATATATATATATATATATATATATATATATATATATATATATATATATATAAGCCGTCCATTATTTATTATCTAATCACTATTATTACTTTTTATTTATTTATTTTTTAAAAAGGATTTCCTACTTTTCACAAGTGATATAAAGGGTTTCCCAGTTTGATATGCTTTCTATGTAAATGATTAAAAGTTGAATGATTATAAATGATAAAAACTCAAGCACTTGTGTCATATCCCAATTTGACTAGGTATTATTTTCATTCCTAAAAGCTACTGTGTCCTTATCCATCATTTTCCTCGGATTTTTCCAGAGGAGATTTATGGCTACTTTCAACCTAAAATTATTATTATTATTATTATTATTATTTTTGTCTCATTTAACATTTTGATATCCTCTCTGAAACTTTTAAAATCGTTATTGTATTTCTGACATGAATATTTTCTATGTAACATGGTTTGTTTCATAGTCCATTGTTAGGACATAATTTTCTCTCCTTCCGTTTCAAAGTTTTGTTTCTTACATATGCAAAGCAGAGCTTCTGAAAGATGGTGTATAAAGTTAAGCTTTTGAAAAACAATACTTGATTGTTTTTCTAAAGTTGTTCCTCCACAGTTGAGCAGCATATAAGGAAACCTAATCCTAAGAGATCAGGTTAGGATAACAGGTCATGTATAAGAAAATGCATTGATTTGTGTTTTACTTTACCATAGTTACTGTAAATTGAAAAGGAAATCGACCCCATAGTTCACTCAAAGTGTCTTTCGTTTTTCCAAGTGGTAGGAGTTGATGTGATCTTTGACCCAGCAGCACACTAACGAATTAGAGACAAACCAAGGTCTTATTGAATAAAGTTGACATTACAGACAAAAGTAAAGTATCTTTTAGATTCATTAATATAGAATGACTACATCGCTACTTTCATTTGACTAGATTTGAACAAAACAAGATCTGTGTAACCATTCCATTTGCTACATCGGATTAAGCGAAAGTCACAATAATTGGCGTATCAGTATGCATTTTCAGCCAAGCACGACTGCTGCTAAATGCTCAAAGTCAATGTGTAAATATTTCAATGGTCATTTATTTTATCACTGTAGTTTTAATTCTAACTCCAAGTGAACAACTTGTTATAGAAAGTTTTGTGAAAGTTATACAAGTATAATATAGCAGCATTTTCAAATTAGATGTTCTGATCTTGTTTAACTATACCTCACTACAGTAGCTATGTATCCTTTACCCTGTAGCGTAACATGCTTGGTTTCACGCTCAAGAATGAGCATACTTTTGTAATGCATGGGATAATAGCACTATAGGTAACCCCTTTTCTCCGCTTTGAACTCCATGAATTGTGTGAAGTGGGTGGGTGTGTGCAATATCCGATGGGTTGCACGTGGAGCCAATATTATTATTAAGAACATTAAAGTCTGAAAACAAAAGCCAGCTGTCTTTTATGAAAGAAGCATTCATGAAAATTGTGTTTGTTGTGTTGTGATCTACAAAGTAAGAAAAGAAGAGAAAAATTCGAAGACATTAACAATTCAAACACTTGCTACTACAAAAGAAGAAGACTTTACCAAAAAAAATCAGAGGAAAAGGGGCTTTTTTGACTTGAAAGAATGAAGCCAAAGAACCTTTTGCATGGTCTCCGAGGGCTATAATTGAAATCTTGGGGGGCTTTTGAGAAAAACAAACATTGCAGCAGATCATATCCATGCCAGCCATCCTTAGCTGGTTTGTCCCTCATAATAATGTCAGCTAGTTTTATATTTTTATGCTTAAACTCATCTTTACTCATGGAATCTTCTAACTGTGGAAACCCTCCAAGAGTTCTGATTCAACAAAAGGGAAAAAAGGATTCTTGCATAACAATCATTACTTAGAGGCCATACCATGAGAATTTTTTTTTCAAAAACAAAAAAAGAAGGCAAAATTCTTTAAAAAAAATGAAACTCTCACCACTATCATCATAACATGGAAGGAAGGTGGGTCACAAGAAAGTTTGTGGTCTGGCCTGGTTGGGAAGATCCCCAATGTACCACCTTTACCTACTAAGTGGAATGCATTTATAATGCTTAATCTCACTAACCCTAATTAAGATAAGGATTACACTGGAGCCCATGTATGCATATTTCAACTTATTATACCATCAGAAAGAAGAAATCTTAAGAAATATGTATTTGGTCTAGGGTACATAATTATGGGATAAAATCTTCTTTCCCCTATTTCCTGTTCTCTGTACACCAGTGGAATTTTCACTTTTGGGAAATGTTAGAGATGATTAATTTGGATAATTAATCAAATGATGGACCTAGCATGCGCTGATACATGCAACAAAGGGAGAGACAATTAGCAGAAAATTAGATGAGTTGTTTGAGTATGATTTAAGCTTGTTATGTATGAAAGGAGACCAGTGATTAATTATGAATGTAGAGAGCCATCATAGATTCAAACATGCATCATCATCAACAGAACAAAGAAAGGGGTGTCGTCTCCCAGAAGCCAAAAATCTAATCGATGTCTTTTATCAGTCCTATAATCATAACTTGGCGAAAGGTCATTTACAGTATACTTGCATTCAAACCTAAAAAGAAAAAATGCGTCGCCTTATCATTGTATTTAATATCAAAAGTTTCTGTTCAATGTCTGTGTCTGCTGGTTAGATTTTGTGATTGTATTATTATGACAATCACAACGTTCAATGTGACTGAATCATTAGGTCGCAGCAATACCATATGCAGCATATGTTTTAGAATAAACCGTTTTCTAAATTTAGATTTATGTCTCACGTAACTTAATATAAACAGTGTGTATTTAGTACGTAAAGAACTACCATTTTTTGAGACATAGGTGTATCGAAATGTTCATTGACTTGTTTGTTTCGCTGTGATACTGAGTTTCTGCATTTAGGGTATTGGTATATATATGGTGCACTTGTTTTGTTTTGTTTTTCGGCTCTATATTCTGTAGTAAAATTTTGAAAAAGAGTGTCTGGCAACAGGACAAAGATATCATGAAACCAGTATTGAACAAATAAATGGTGGTCCCAGAAAATGAGTGTAATTGTTGGTGTTCACTCTGGTGTAAAGATGAAAGGAGCATTCACTTTCCGATTTCTGTGATCATGAGAGAAACTCTTTTCTTCCATTCCCATACGTGTTTTCCTTGTTTTCTAAATTAAGATCAAACTCTTTTTTTCTAACACAAAATCACTTTCATAAAATATAAGTAAATTTTTCTACTTTCATTTTACTTAATAATAATATCATTAATAAAATATTTTCTTTTTACATGTGGTTATTAGTAAATTTAATTAACCAAATTTCTTAGTTAGCATGAAACCTAATCAATTCTATTTATAATTGTTTTAAATAAAGACACATAGTATATCACCCGTAAAATATAATTATGTTATAGTAAAAAACTAATAACTTTAACAACATTATACTTTAGTGATGTACTTAAAGTGGACATTATGTGGAAAGTTGTTAAGGTTAGAAATGAAATTATTATCATAACACATCATCAAATCCACACTTTAGAAAAATAAGACTGAATGGGTATGTTTATATTTACATAACAAAATTGAAAAATTATTACCCCAAGTCAAATTGTGAAAACTAAGTTAATTTAATGCAAAAAATGTTATACTTAGATCAAATAAAACGGAAATAAGATATATATATATTTTGTTTGTTTCAAATCCATTTAGAAAAAACATAAACAACTGACCTTAATTTTCTTCCTCTTATTCAGGTCATGGGTACAGATCGTCAAGGTTTGAAATCTTTCCATGTGGTTCTTTCTGTGCATTTCATAGACTAGAGGTCACAAATTTCCAACAAGAGGGATAACACGAAAATTTAATAGTTTTAATGATGAAATTGAGTCAATTTACATAGAATGTTTTTTCTAGTTTTATACACTTTAATAATTGTCTTTAACAAAAATTGTTTGTGTTTAAAAAAATCATTTTGGAAACAAATATAATACAATAAACTGATCACACACACGTGTGTGTATATATATATATATATATATATATATATATATATATATATATATATATATATATATATATATATATATATATATATATATATAATTAGATTTATGATAGTTTATTATGTTTATTTTTATCTTTTATGGTTATTTTTTAAATAATTAAGGATTTATTAAATAATTTAAAAAGAGAAACATTTGGATTTTATTTTTGAAGAATATATTATTATTTATAATTAATTTATGTACACTTTTCAAAGTTATTCAGTTTGGTCAAATTGATTTAGTGAGTAAGGTTAAGTCTTCACACGAGTTATGCCAATTCATCTAACAAGAATGTCAAATTTGTGCAAAATTAAGTATTTAACATGCTTTCATTATAATTTCGGTATCTTCTATTCCAACTATAAATCACTTAAGGTGTTAGAGAGAGGTTCTTGGAGTTTGTTTGAAATGTTGTGAAACTCTTCCTTCTCCTCCTCGAGTCTTCATCTTCATCCATGGAAATTTTGTCCATTTTGAGTTGATGAGGAAGATGGGTCAATTTCTTCCCTATTCTTTAATTTTGTATATCGTAGGTTTTCTATCGTGGAAAGCTAAAACTATTTATTGATATTAGATGTAATAAATTGGTTTATTTGTATTTTGCCATGTTAATAGATATATTTTTCAATTCAACGTTAGTATTTGATTTTTATGTTTACTATTTGTTGTGGTTTTTGAAGTGTCCAAAAATATCTCTTGAACCTAAAACTAAAATCAAGTACCTAATATAGGGGTAAAATTTTTTTCATTAGTAATCTTAAAACTCTTGAACTTAATGCATGATTATTCCCTTGTTGATGATCCAAAGGATTGAACTTTGATGAGTTATTATAAGTTTATATTTGTGAGTTAATTTTAACATAAAATTGAAATTGAGATATTTATGAATGCATATTAATAAAATGAATGAAATCTAGTCTTTGTAAATATCTATATTAACTTTTTGTTGCACATCAAATTTTTAATAAAAATATAAAAAAATTCTTAATATTTTTTGAACTTTATTGATTAATTGAGTTTCGAGAGTTGTCCAAATATTAAAGTCATTAGAAAAAAATGATATTTGAATTTTACACTTTATTATTAGTAGAATTTGATTCATTAATTGCTAATATTGTAAGAATTTAGTGGAGACTTAAAAAAAAACAATTATTCTTCAGTAAGTATGTATGATTAAACGATTAATGATATTAAGGATCAAAGCATTTAAGTCAAATATTATAATATTAAGATTGCAAAATAAAGTTATGTATTTTTTTAAGTGCTTTATGTAATAATTTAAGCAAACTTATGATATTAACTATTTATATATATATATATGCAATAAAAAAAACAGAAAGGAAAAATACTAACCTGGATGCCAGAAAGACTTCAAACACGAAAAGAAACACACAGATAGCAGCAACTCCGCTTAAAAACTTGGTGTTGTAGCATATGAGAGCAACAAGATAAAGGGTAGAAAGAAGAAAGGGGGTGTAGGGTTCTTTGGGTGTGAGTTGCGGCAGAGAATTAGGTAACTTTTTATAAAAATAATGAATAGGTCAATTTTATAGGGGTACAGTAAGAATTAAATTAAAATTAGGAGGTGCAGAACGAGACGAAGGAGGTGCAGGGAGGAACACTCAAATTCTCATTGTGACCATGGATTGTGAAAGAGGGCAAAAGAGAAATGCTCCGTGTTGACCATGGTGTACTCGGGATGACAAGACCATAAGACTTCCGCGGGGAAAGGAGACCATAGTCCTTTGTTATGGTCAAGGGTTTATATACACATAGATATCTCCAATGATAAGAGGCCTTTTGGAATGATACAAAAAACAAACTCGTGAAGGCTTGACTCAAAGCGAACAATATCTTATCATGTGTGGAAATATATGTGTGTGGCAGACCTCCAAGAACATATTCATCCAAGGTTATAAGAATCTGATTCAGCATTGAACTAATAAAAGTATCCTTTAAAGGATTAGTGGTCCAATCATAAATATACGCTTCAGTTTATGTTTTAACAAAATAAAATAACTTGTATTATAAATAAGTTGTTCAGATCTAGAATAAATCAAAACTCAAATTCATATTAAGAATCAAGATATAACAATTGTAAATGAATACAAATGATTAATATATATGTTTTTTAAGAAAAAAATATATGGTAAGATACTTTATTCCTTATTTAATCTTTTATTTTTTAAATTAATTTTTAAAACAATTTTGAAGTTCTTTACCGAATTTAAACTTTTATGAACCGGTTTTACTGTTATTGAGAAATGATTATATAATTTTTCACATGCGTTTACAGAAAATTAAAATTTATAAGAAATTCTATAAATTAGTATATAAATAATAAGTTTATTTTAATTTATAAAAACCTACTCTAAACCTATATTTATCATGCAAACCTGGTGGTAAACAGTTCATGGGGTTAACAAAAAGAGGAAGAATAAAAGAGAGATCCAGCTGTTGGGAAATATACAAAGATGTTGCATTGCTTTCATATGATTAATTTATTAATCACATTCAATTTATTTACATTTACTTTTACTTTTACACTCATCAGCACTATGTCAAGCATGCCCTTATATAATATCAACCAAACATTTCCCTAGCAATCCCTTCTTCAACAACTTCTGCTAAACTACAAACCTTCAACAAATTAAGGATTAAAACAAAAAAAGCAAAATGTGAAAACTCAAACAAGACTAAATAAAATCTATAGCCATAGGTCAGAGGAATGCTCATGAGAGTTGAGTTGTCATGTTTTCAGCGCTGAAACTCAACAAAAACTAGTTCTCTGAAAACTCTCTAGGGCTTTCACTACATCTCTTGCACATGGCCTTGCAGTCGGATCGGTTGTGGTACAGTGCAGCGCTAGATTCATCATCTCAACCATCTCCTTCTCATACCTCAATGCATCTCCACCTTTCATCACAGGATCAATCCACGTGTCAACTTGACAATCAGAGTAGCAATATCGGGCCCACTCCACAATTGTCTTCTGCATGCCATTTCCTGCTTCTATGTCTATGCCGCTCCTTCCCGTCAATAGTTCGATCAGCATAACTCCCAACCCATATATCTCACTCTTCTCTGTCACATTTTTCCTTTCTCTTGCTTCTGAAAATGTAGAATCAAGTATCATCACTCACACAATCCGACACCAAACATTAACTTATGACATAACATAAGACATTATGGATTATTATCATGAAACTCTATATATTCCTATATATGAATGTATGTAAAATAGTGATTTAGTATAGTACCTTGGGCAAGGTATGTCGAAGAAGTGATACCCTTGACATCCAAACATGTCATTATGGGAGGGGTGACCTTAAGGCGAGGGACACCTTTCATGTCGACCCTAACTATCTCCCTTGCAACCTCTCCCACCAAAACCATGGATGAAGCGTGAGAATGCAGGAATTTAATCGCTTTTGCAACGCCAACAGCAATCTTGCAACGCTGTTTCCAACTCAAACTGTTCACAATCTCGCTTAGTTTCTTACCCTCCTCGTGTTCGTACACCAAGTATCCTCTCTTCCCACACCTACACGTCCCAACAAGATTGAAGATATTGGGGTGACGCACCTTTCCACCCTTCACTGTTTCTTCCCACATACTCGTCGAAAGAGAATTCAGCTCACTGATTTCCATCACCGTGAACTGCATGCCGTTCTCCATGCACTTCCCTTCGTAGGAAACCCAGTTCCTTCCTTTGGACACAACTCTTCCCTCTTTAACCGTAGAGAAAACGTTATCTACCTTCATCAACCTCGCTACTTTGGCACAAAAGAACTGCACTTCCCAGGTTCCGTCTTGGTTTTCCACTTTTCGCACTTCCGAGAAGCTCTTTCTCTTGTGAACATAAAAGACGAGTAAAGAAGCTGCTGCGAACGCAATCAGTGTTAGTAGAAAACACAGCATGATGAAGAGCCAAGTTGGGTTCTGGTTATTGCTTTTGCACAGTGGCAACCCGCTTGAAGAGTCATCATCACGGTCACAAAGGTTGTTGCCGGTGACTGCACTTGCGTTGATGGCGAGGAAAGCACCGGTAGAAGGTAAACTTCCACGAAAATGGTTGTGTGAAATGTTAATCTGCACGAGAGACTCGGTGCTGCCCAAATCCTGCGGAATCTCGCCGGAGAATTGGTTTTCTGACAGGTCAAGGAGGCCGAGAACCGGCATCTCCGAGAATTTCATCGGAATTTCACCACTGAGCTGGTTGTGACTCAAATCTAAGGCCACAAGCTTCTTGCACGAGCAAATTTCTTCTGGAACGTTACCAAAGAGTTTGTTATAGCTGAGCTTCAATTCCACCAGCTCTAATAAGCTTCTATAATCTAGAGGAATAGAACCTGATAATTGGTTGTTTGATAAGTCCAGGTCCTCAAGAATTTGTGTCCCGAAAGAGGTAGGGAGTTCTCCTGAGAAGTTGTTGTTGGCCAAACTGAGCATTTGAAGCGACGGCATGTTCCATTTTCTGTCATTGATCCTTCCAGAAAGTTGGTTTCCAGAGATATCCAAGAAGTATACCTGAGGCAGTGTGGTTAATTCCGGTGGTAATTTCCCCGAGAACTTGTTGTTTTGTAGTCTCACTCGGCGAAGGCTTCTGCAAGAGGTTAAGCTCTTTGGGATTTCTCCTTCGAAATAGTTGGAGAAGAGGATCAGCTTGAAAAGACTACCTGAGTGGCATATGTTATCTGGAATCTTCCCTGCGAGGTTGTTGGTGGAGAGGTCCAACACGGTGAGGTTGCTATGTTTTCCAAGCTCCTCAGGAATCTCACCTATTAATCCATTTGACCATAGCTGAAGGACCTGGAGCCGAGGCAAAAATGCAACACCCTTTGGAATCTTCCCAGTGAAGTTGTTTGAGAAAAGGTGGAGAATCTCCAGCCTCTGGAGCTGAACCACGCGCTCAGAAATCAAACCCGAAAGAGAGTTATCACTTAGATCGAGTGAAATGAGCTTTTTCAGTTCGAAAATGGATTGGGGAATTGGACCACTCAGTTTGTTTTGATAAAGAAAGAGATATTGAAGCTCAGTGAGGTGTCCGAGAGATTGTGGAATAGGTCCAGTGAGGTTGTTGTAGACAAGGTCGAGATGATTCAAAGAGAGTAACTCTCCAATGCTAATTGGTATCTCACCTGAAAGGTTGTTGTAGCCCATGTAAATCCACTTCAAGCTCTTCATCTGGCCAATTTCTTCTGGTATCTTATCCACTAACTGGTTTGACGCCAACGTAAGGTACTGCAAAGTGGTCATGTTGGTGATGGAATTCGGAATCTTTCCTACCAAAAGGTTTCCTCCAAGATCAAGATACGTTAGGCTGGAAAGCAATCCAATTTGGTGAGGTATGTTCCCTGAAAACATGTTGTTGGAGAGATCCAGAGTTTCAAGGTTTGAGAAAAGCACAGAAAACAATGGTTGAGGCAAAGAACCAGTGAAGTTGTTGTTGCTGAGGTTAAGGTAACGAAGTAGAGACAGAGAATTGAAAGAGTAGTTAAAAGTGATTTCCCCAACAAACTGGTTATTGGAAAGGTCGATGTTTGCGACGTATGGAAGTTGAAAAATAGAGGAGACCTGGCCGGTCATGTTTTTTCCCGAGAGCACCACAGCGTTAACGTGGGAAGAGTTAACGTTGTTGTCGCAGGTGATGCCATGCCACCTGCATAAAGTGGCAGAGGAAGTTTCCCAGTTGGAAAGAAAGTGAAGCGGGTCATCGATGGAAGCTTTGAAGGATAATAAAAGCAGAACCTCTTTTGGATCTCCGTGGGATGAGTGGAAGTTGAGCATGAACAAGAAGAGGCATATAAATGTCATGGATTTTGTCTCTGAAGATCCTTTGGCCATGTCTAGCTTCCTGATGAGTTTTATTTTTTTGTGAAGCAATTCAGTGTTCTATCTTCTGCCTTGGATTTATCTCCTCGGATCCCAAGCTGTAAAAAGTGCATAACATGATTAACGTAACTTTTTAATTAGATTAGTGATCAGTGATCAAAGTTCAATAGCATGTCAATTAAAATAATCATGGGCAGAAAGAAAAAAAAAACATATACTAAAGTATTATGAAATATTCTTTATTCTATGTATGTATGTTTTGGAAAAAGACAAAGGAATATATGTCATGTTGTAATAAAAATGAAAAACACATATGCAGCTTTTGCAGGTGGCTATGAGTGATGAGTTTGACTTCTAGCTACCATTAATTTCATGTGAGTCAGTTCATGTGCTAAGGGACATTATGCATGCGCCAGGATATATATGAAGTTGGAAGAGAATTTGTAAAAGTGGCATAGATAATGAAAAGATATTATTACGTACCTAACTATCATTATTGGAGGAGTACTTAGTTTCTGCTGACGATGATGCTCGGAATCAAAATGAATTGAGCATAGAGAAGAATTGGATTTCAAGTAAGCAAACAAAGTGAGAGAGGGATGATGAAATATTCTTGGAAATACTATTTGAAGAGGATGGGTTGGACGTGAGAGAGAAGGGTGTGTGCGTGCTTAAATAGATGGAATGCTACAAGAACTGGAACTGGGCACTGAGTTCATTCCTAACTACGAAACTGCCCCTTGACTTCTTAGAGATTGGCGTTTGAACACAAACGGTTGAAAAGGAAACAGGGACAGATGTTGGAAAAAGGCTCTGATTTTGTCGGATTGTTACCAAAATGCTCTTTTTTGACCGACTCACTGGCAGAGCACTTGAGAAAGTGACAAAGAATTTCTGTAACCGTTGAAAACAAACTCTTCAAACTCTTGCTATTATTATATTTAAATCACTAATGAAAAGGTTAAAATGTGGAAAGCGCACACAGGAGTTGATAAATGTAATTTGGTGAATGATCAAGCGTCATATCAGCTTCACGTTCTACTAAACGGTATCTATAATAGATGAAAAGCATACGCTTAATTAACGGTTGGTCGATGTGAAAGTACGCTTTAGATTTTGAAGTATATATATATATATTAAAATTTACTGGCCGGTCTGTAGTAATTATAGTTCGAATCGCGAACAAAGATACGACATGCAGGATGGTGCAGAGTGGTTTAATTTACTTTTGGTAAAGTTTTGGCTATCTTGGTACTTCAGCACTTGTTTGTTTTATGTTGTCAGAACATTATATGTTTGGTTTCTATTTGATGTTCCATTCCAGTCTTTCGTCTGTCGGACAAAACAACCATGCAAAGAAGAAGCGGGTATTTGAACAGAATAACTGATTCAATTCTATTTCTAAGACGAGGACAACACGTCCATGCATGCCAGCAATCTTCTTCACGACTTCTTTTCTTTGAACATTGTGTTGTCGGAAATGGAAAGGGAATCAAGAAGAAATAAATGATGAATATTCAATATTTAAGAGATTATTATGCAACATTATTAGTTTGAAGATTATTTAGGAAAGAGGGTAATTCATGGTTTATTCTTTCGTTGACTGTAATTAATTAACTCACATGGCGATTGCTTACATTTATCATTGAGTGAACAAGGGTTTATATATTCAGATTACGTTCTACTCACTAAAAACTATAATGGAAATTACAGAAATGGGGTGAGGGTGTAATTTTGTTGTAACTGGAGGGCAGAAGTTGGTGGAGCGCAGGATAGAGCAGCTTTCCATTGGCATGTTAAAAAGCAAGATTCTTGAGGCACTTTTGCTTGGACTTTATTTTGTTATCTTGGATTCTCGTTCTCAGAAAGCAGAAAGAGGTGCAGAGAGAAAGAAAAAAGACTTTAAGGGAGAGAAAAAGGGAAACATGGTGGGAGAAATAGGAGTTGGAAGTGAGGCAAAGGGGAATGAGCAGAGCCATGGGAGAGAAAAGCTGAAAGAGAATAGGGAAAATAAAATGGAGGAAGAAAGTAGAAGAATGTAAAGAAAAAAAAAAGTTGCGAGTCTTTTACGTTACATAGACTGATGATTAGTACTGAGGCCGTGGGCACATTCACTTTATAATAATAATCTTTCATTCTTATTCACTTGTCTTCAACCTCTGTATGTATCACGAAGTAACGGACCCACCATGTCTTTCTCGAAGGAATATACAGTGTGTGGTCTTTGTCATACCCGGCATGCTTTGCCCATCTCCATTTTCTAGGGTTTTACACTCAAATTTTCCATTTCACCAATCTTATTCTCATCCTCCACGCCACCTCCTTTTCTTGTCCTTCATTTCCACTATCTTCATTCATTATAATAAAACCATGCACTTTTAACATTCATAATTAATTAACAAACACAATTCAACGCTTTTTCACCATTATCGTGTATTTCATTTTAAAATCACCAAACTTACAACTTTTTTTTAAAAAAAAAATACTTTAAATGAATTCATAGCAAAGATGTTGTGTCCAGTCGAAACAATTTCATTAGAGATGAGAGTATGGTTGGTGATATATCGAGAAGTAAATAGAGGTTATTCGTTGTTATTTTAAAGCATGGCATGAGGTTGAACTGGTTTTGACATAGCTGTCGGTGATGATAACGATTGTAGCTAAAGTAGAGATATTATGGTGGGAGTGTGGTGCAGTTACCTAGCTAGCTATAGCAATAGTGATGTCGATGATGGTGGTCACTGTTCACTGCTCATCGTTATGGGCAGCAACGATTACTGAACTTTAAATTTGTTGCATCGAATGCACGTTTTATTTTTAAATTTAAATTATTAACTTTGAATTCAGAACAATTTTCCAGTGGATTTTAAGGTTGTGCTGTAATATTCATGTCTGTAAGTAGATTTAGCTCCACAGTGGATAGCTAGTATGAAGGAGTAAAGCAGCAGCAACAGAATACACTATTAGCTGTTTCAATAATTGAACCATTCAAACGTAAAAAAAGAAAAAATTGATTAGTTTATATACTTATATATCATGAAGAAAAGTGGAATTATGCCCATATGCTGTAAAGATAAGTAGTGCTTTGTTTGTCTTGGGTTAGTGCTTTCATTTGTACTAATGTATGGATTAGTATATATATATATATATATATATATATATATATATATATATATATATATATATATATATATATATATATATATATATGACTCACTTTGGAGCTATATATGTATGTTATATGTGTGTTCTCCTTAATAAATTTCTGTAATTATTCAATATAATGAGGTATGCATGACGCGAAGGCGATCCATTTTCCTTTGATGGGATCTGAGTCTCTTTAAAATTTGTAGGGTTCCATGTTCTTCTTTAGTGGTCCAGTTCAATCACTCAGCTATACTTTAATAATGCTTTGATAGATTAAGCACCATTATTCGATGGAAAAAGTTTTAATGCACTTTCAAAGAGAATAAATTGAAGTAACCCGTGCAGAAAATATATTTATTTATTTTTTTTCCTTTTATAAAGGGCAGTATAATATATACATATATTAATTAATGTTGAACTAAAAGGTCCACTACGATGGTGACTAACTCACTAACATGGAGTATTAGAGAGATTAACGAAATTAAACAGCACTTGGTGTTAACCCTAACAATGGTGTCAAAACTCCACTTAGAAAAAGTGATGAATTATAGTCAATTTCTTCGTTAATCATTCACATGAAACCCATCTAGAAACACTTGCAACTGGGATTTAAGCTGGCAAGGATCCACAAATGTATCAATCAACCATTGGTTCAAATAAAGTTGATGTTGATGGATCTGCACTTAAGCAGTTTATTTTACTGTCAAATAAAACTAATTTTGAATAGTTAAATCCAGGATGTTTTGTACTATCAATTTACATTGGAACTGCTGCTACAATTATTGATTTCAAAAATTAATTAATAAATCAACCACTCATTAATTCTATATTTTTCTACCACACATTCCTTGTATTCGATCATTTCTTCCTATGGCCTAACATCATTAATTTGGGCCCTACACCATTTCGATATATTTTTACATTGAATCACTAAAACTACTTTCGTTAACCAAATAGATTTTATAAAGTAATTTAATCCCAGACTTTCTTCAAAACGATTTCATTTTTTAAAAGATTCAATTTGATTATTTATTTAATATTTACATATGACTCAAGTTTTTAAAGAATACAATCACTTCGATTTTATAAACCTTTTTATGTAAAGTGGTTCAATTAAAAATTTTAAGCAGTTTAATATTTTTATAATTAGGCTCGGTTTGATTTCACACCCTGTAATTAATCTCTAACCTTCTTCATCTTACGTCATATAAATTACTTTAGGTTGTCTCTGATCTGTGTTCATGCTAATAATATGTTTAACCACATGCTTCTTATGAAATACATTTTATTTTTGTGTAACCAAATTTAAAATTAAATCTTTCGATCAAAAATTGTCATTTATAAAAAAACTGTCATTTATAAAATTACATTTATAATAATTAGGATTAGAAACGAAAACATATTTAAATTCACAATGATAAGAGAATACAACCGTTTATCCTTTCAAATAAATACATACTCTCATGAAAAAAAC
The DNA here is from genome assembly GCA_036885675.1 of Vigna mungo. Lineage (NCBI taxonomy): Eukaryota > Viridiplantae > Streptophyta > Magnoliopsida > Fabales > Fabaceae > Vigna > Vigna mungo. Next base: position 38,552,790 of record CP144699.1, on the reverse strand, counting down.
TCGTTAATTTTTTATTGTAATAATAGAATGTCAGAATATAAAAGAGCGTAGTGTGATCTCATACCTAATTATTTATGGATAAATTTGGTATTTCCTTTTACCAACCACAAAATTACTCTTTAGTTACCACTACATAATTATTTTATCCTTTCTAATTTTACACAAGGCAAGATGTCATCCATATCATTAATATATAATTAATCATATATAATAGTAATATTGAATTAAGATTTAACAATCACTCTCATTTGGACTAGATGTCATTTTATGATTATTAAGAATGGCAAAGTAGACCATCCAAAAAAACTCAGACTTGAAATTTTCAATTCGACAATTCGTTTTAGCTTAGTGCACTTAGTTTCCCAAATTAGTAAACCAAAAGTAGGATAAAGCGAATTGACATGCTGGCTTTTTCTTAAATTAAAATAAAAAATGATTTAAATTTTTTTATATTATATTATTTTAAGAATGTAAATATATAATATATTGTAACTTAAATTATCAAACAAATTAAGTTCTAATAATTGGTTATAATAGAGTAATTCATCATATAAATATAATAATTGTTTTAATTTATCCAACAAAATATATTAATTAATCAATTAAAACCATATAAAATATTTACATTATTAACATTTATTTAATATATGTAAATATAAATTAAAAAACATAATAAAGAAATTGTAGGTCAACCCGTTATTAGGGTAGATTACAAAGGCTAGTTTAATCCAACCAATTTTTTTGTCAACTAATAATGAACTGGACCAAAAGGAATTAGATTGACCCATTTTGTCAACCGTAATAATTATATATTTTACCAAATATATCTTTGGCCAATTCGGTTCAATCATCATATCAACCTAAAATTACAATGACCTTTGTTTTATTGTATAGCTAAACTAATTGATGTCACTTATATAAAAACAAACGAATAACATAAGCCATGATATGGATGCGCACTAGGAAATTTTCATGTTAATGTGGTCTTAATATGCCTAAATATATTGGGTGACATCAAACCATAACAAAATGAAAACTTAAATATATTCAAAGTTTATTTTTGAAGAAAATATATTTGAACCATATACATGTATACATCATGAAAACATCCAAACTTCCCCTAAAATTGAATATCACTTAAAGACTCGTAAGAGTTTTGTGGTCATGAAACCTTTTGGGATTAATTCTTGTGAACGAATCTTCAACCATGATGTTTGTGTTTATATGTTCTATTGACAACTGTTTAAATTATGTTGTTGGATAAGAATGGTTTATTTGTTATAAAAAAATAACTTAAGTGGTCTTTTTATATGTATTGTCCACTATATAACAAATTGATAGCCAAATTTGTTATTAGATCTCCTATACAAAGTTTTGAACTCAATTGTCATGGTAAATAGGTTATAAGAGATCGATTAACATTTTTTTATGATATGTCATCTCCATAAATACATAACTTAGACGTGAATTTTATATTATTTTGACATCTAACAAAATTGGACTCACTACATCTAACTATCTTAAGCTTATTTAATTTTGTATATGTAACACATTTTACATTCAATTGTTTTCAAAGATCCAATATTTGATTACTATCTACCTAATATTCTTGTAACATTTACAATATCTAAATGTGTACAAACATGAGTATACATTAAACTCCCTTTTACTAATACATAAGGAATCTTCTATATTTTCTTTTGAAATTCTTAAGATATTGGACAAGTCTAAAGTTGTCTTCCCTTATCACAAAGCTACTATGGGGTTCACGATTTTACATGTCATATAATTTAAGAACCTTTTCAATATAATATTTTTTTTACACAATTTAGGAGTATTTAGAATACAATCTCGAATGTATATATACAAAAGGTATATTACCAAGATTTTCCATTTCAAAATTCTTAGCTAGAAGTTTTCTAGTTTCACATATTAAATTGATACCATTATTGGTAAGAAAAATATAATTAACATACAAAATTAGAAAACATTTTTATCTCCATAAAACTTATTTGTGAGATATACATTTATCAACTAAACCAGCCTCAAAACCCCCACGGAATAATCATGTAGTGAAACTTGAAATACCAAAATATATAAATAAAAGATAATACAATGTAAATGTATGACCATATTAACTATTTGATTTCACCAACATAAAAGAAAAACTTATCATATTTTTTGTACATCAATTGAAATATATACATGCATTTAATTGTCAACATATTTAAACATCATTATATCATACCCAAATATATGAAAACAAAATCAAATCAATTATCTAATTATTAATATATTTTCACCAAATTGTAATAAGATACACGTGTATGATTTTATTTTCACTAGAAACACGCTAAAAAGTATATAGAATATTATAACGAAGATATAAGTTCAAAAGCGAAAGATCATGTTAATCATCAAAATTAAAAACAAAATAATGTATAAATTTATGAATAAGTGAGATTGTGTAACATCCCAAAAATATATATATACATCTATATATCATATGGAATGCAACATGTATAATAAAGTAAAACAGTTAGGAGAAATTATCAGATGAAGTATTTATTATAATACAGTCATCCAAAAGAGAGGGGAAATTTAAAAGCTTTACATATAGCTATAAAGTCTTTAAAAGGAAGAAAAGGAAATAAACTAAGTTAGATACATAAGGGATCTTATCTAGTTTAAACTACTCTGCAGTGTCTGGAGCCTCAGCATCATCAACTCCATCTAATATCTGCTCCAGAGGGGCCTCTCCTACCTTTGCTCACATCCAATTTGGATGATCATTGCAAGAGAAATCAAACACATACAAAACATGCAGCAAACAAAGCAAGGTAAGCTAGATATCTAAAATATTACAAGTAAACAAAATTAAACTAGCATACAAGGTCAAGCAAACAATATTATATAGAACAGTTTTACTAAGTTATAAATTGGAGTTTTATTAAGTGGTGTTAGACTTAGACTCGTCCGGACCTGTAATGAATATCGAGCTATGGCGGGTTATGCACTTGTGGTGACCTCTGCTGCTTTGCAAAGCCATTGCCAATGGGTTTCACCCTACCACACACAAGGTTAGTCCGTTATCACTCACCTTGGCCCATATACAATGGAGACAACCAAGACTAGGACCCCCTACTGCTCTTCACCACATGAACTAATCTTCTCTAAGTGAGATTGAATAGTCATTAGAGCTTTAAGGGCAACCCCTAAGACTGAGCTACCTATATTCATTTCAGTACTTAACATGATATCACTCATCTTGGCCCATATAAAATGGAGACACCCAAGATTGAGCTTCCAATATCCATTCTCATAACTTAATTTGATCTCACCTAGAGATGTACTTAAATCACATTTCATTCCACACTAACGTTACTTACTTTTGATTTCATACCATGAATGTTTTATATTAGTTTAGTTTCTTACAGAATTAAGCATGAATCAATCTCATAATACTGGAAGTAATCATACAAGATAAACAAGAAAAGATACCTAGATCATCACACAAGAAAGGAAGAGAAAACAAGAATTACATATTTTCAGAAAAACATCACTTATTAATACAAATATCCTTATAATCTTAAATTACCAATACTTAGGTAATTCAAATGGCTTGGAAACCCTCACCAATGGCTCCGGAAGGGTCAAAAACCCCCAGAACGACATAAAGAACGTCCAAAACGGACATCCGCAACCCCCCAAACTATCAAAAATAAAAGCAGCAGCAGAAAATGGCGCCCCAACGCCCTTTAGGGGCGCCCAGGCCTGGATTCTGCAGGTTTTCTGCAGATTTTGCAAAACTCACCCACTCTCATTTCGTTTTAGGCCTTTTGGTGAACTTTGGACACTCCTAACTCAAAATACAAGTTGAATCTAACTTGTTTGAAGTCTCACACATGATTTTAACACTAAACTCTAATAGATATGCAAGGATTTAAGATCAAAAACTCCATATAGATTCACTTAGGGGCTCAAATTGGATCATACTATTTAGAAACCATTTCAAACTGTTTTGATGCCTCTTATAAGTCATAATTGACCTATATAAGTGTTTCTTATATTCTAAACCAGTTTCTAACCTATAGTTCTCAGTTTCACTACCCAAGTTCCATCAATTTGGTCTAAATTCTAAAATAATCTGATATGTTTGTCCAGCAATCTGTCTTAAGCTCTTTTGGTGCTGCCTACAAGTTTTAACTAACCTATTTGAGCTACCTTAAAGGTTCAAATTAAGTCTAGACCACTAACTCAAAAACTCACTACTTAATTTCCATAATTTGACTCAAACAATGCAATTTACTTAGTCACTTTCCCACAATCTACAGAAACTGAATTACTACTCTTAAGCAATTGAATTCGCAGCATATATACATTCACAAACCTTCAACACTAATAATTCTTCAGATCACTTGGTTCACAGAATATAAACACACATTAAGCTTAAGTATTTTCGGCTTCATGGAACAATCACACAACAACATACACGGTTTTCATACATGCATTCAAATCAAAATCACTCTTCATAATATTAATACAATTACAGTAAATTCTACAATACTAAACAAATAATTCCAGCTTCCCTTACCTCTGTTCAAACAATCAAGCCCACAGGAGACTCTTATTGCGCAATCGTGCTCCAAAGAAAACTAGAACACCTATAAATCATAATTTGGAAATTGGAAACAGATTTCAATACCTAAATGAAGCTAAAATTTGGGGAAAACATTATGAACTGCATGCAGCAAGCTTTGCTACATGATCATAGCTCGGAAACAAGGAGAGGAAAGGGAAGAACACTTACTACGTGAAAAATGGAAAATTGATCGGCTGAATTTGTTGTCCTTGGTCTCAAGATCCTTTAGATGTGGTTTGATTGTAAAAGAAATTATTTAGGAGTGAAGAAACTTAGAGAGAAGGGAGAGGGTTTGATGAACAGAACTCTTAGAGATATAAGCTTTCAAGCAAATGGACTAAGAGTGTTTTTAGAAAGCTTTTAATTTTATGTTTTTGATATACATTTCATTTTAAAATAGGATTTCAGCATCTTAATACCCTTACAAATCCTAATTCCTTATTTATGGGTTATTACAAATTGTCCTTTAGTATTTTTATTTATCCATTACAAAGTACAATTATCCATTAATTACCACATTAAAAAAGTCATGCATGGAAGGTATCATAACCTTTTAGATACATAATATAAGACTCCAACACTTAGAATACTACAAAGATAAGTAAAATTTGTAAATTTTAAAATCTTTTATTTCGAAACTATGATACCACTACACTATTTAATATTAATGGAAATTGAACCTCTCATTTATTTTTTTCAAACAACTCAAGAGTAAAATAAAAAAATATATATATATATAATTAAACCAATACTAAAATCAGTCCCATGTTCTTAAAATATTTTATGGTCATACTTAACATTATATTACCTTTCCACGTAATAATTTTAAAGATAAAAATAATTAGTATTTAAATATTAATTTAAAAACTAAAAATTATTGACATTTAAAATAGTTTTTATTATAAAAAATATATAATTGGATTATAAATTGGTTGCTAAATTAATTTCTAACATTATTTATTAAGTTGAAATAAATTAGATCTAAATTAATTAGAGATTAATTTAAAAACTAATTTTTAAAACCACCACATAAAACAAAATCACCAACCCACAAAATGTTGTCATTTCCTAAAGTATTAAGAAAAAACAAATCACATCTATATTGATAAAATCAATGTCGTAGTTTCATTATATCTACACCCTAAACAATTTATGGTAATTGCAAAATCCCCAAAAGCTTAAATCATATTTATATATTTTATATCAATATATATATATATATATATATATATATATATATATATATATATATATATATATAAAATCTATTAGTGAGAATTAAAATCAATACCTTCCATATATTATCCAAATATTCTATCCAAATGAATTATATAAATTATTTAATTATTATACTCATTCCAAAAATTATGATTTAACTAAACTCAACACTTTCACTATTTAACTTAACACTGTCATTATTTTGCTAAATTAAAAGTTTTTAGGATCTTACACATAATAACTAAGATACTTAACACCATTTATCATTTTTAATTTAACACTATTAATATATTTAATATATAATTATTCATATAAAATATATTTAAGGATGAACCTATTTTAACATTTTATATTAATTTTGTTAATAAATGTAAAAATATCATAGGTGAAAAATTTATATATACATCAAAGATTGGACCTAACATCGAAGAGTTTATATATTTAAAAAAAAAATGTATCCCTAATATTTACAAACAATTACAGAAATAGATTTATGAACAACACAACTTTATATTTATTTCGTTATACATAATACATTTTGAATGTAAAATATTGCATCAGAGTGTACTGCTCTCTTTTTCTTCTGTTACATGGGCCAATGCCAAAAACTCGGTTACTACTTTTTATGTTCATTTCATACCAAACACGTCTTTGTCTAATTATCTTTTCTTCTATTTCTTTTTTATATTTCTTTTTTTATTAAAAAAATCACTTGAATTGTTTTAATTCAGCATCATCAAAGTCATTCTGATTGTGTGAAGGAATTTTTGTGTTTTTCTATATGGGGAACTTGTATCGTATATGTGAATTTAGATGTCTTATCCCTTTATATAGATTATTCGTAACTAAATTTATGTCTTTTTCTTTTATATATATTGATAATTTATGTGACTCTAATCATATTTAACTCTAGCAATTCCTCCTTTGAAATCTCCCTTGAACATTAATGTGTATCCAATTAGATAAATTAGAGCTTAATATTCCACATGAACTAGCTAAGAAGAAATTTCCTTCCTCACAATTCCTCCTATGTGCTTCGAGATGTCAAAAAAGAAGAAAGTATTAAAAATAATTCAATAATTCAATTAATCACTTAACTAAGAAAAGTATTAAAAGAATAAATATTTAAGTATAATATGATAATAATCAATTTGTAAAATAAAATTTACATTTATTTATATATTCATGTAAGATTGATTTATAAACCATCATAGTCATATGATAGGCAAAATAAAATTCAAATGATGTAAAAGAATAAATTTTAAATAATAACAAATTTTAGTGACTAAAAATAATTAATCACTATAATAATCAAGTTAAACTAAAAATTACTGGTAATTAAAATAATTTTTATTATGAATGAAAAAATAATAATTGGCTTCTAGATTTATGACTAAAATATTTTTTATTATAAATTATTATTTAAGTTGATTACTAATATTAAATACTAAGATTTAGACTTCAAAAAAATTAATCTTTAAATTGGTTTCTAATTAAGAAATTAGTGTGATTTCTAAATATATATTTTATTGTTAAAATTAGTCATTAATTAAAATTTATTTTATAATGTTTGAATGTGCAGTTGTTTCATTGTAACAATAATGGCTATTCAATCTCCATTCTAAAGGAATTGTTAGGAAATCATTATTGGCTTAGGCTTGTAATTATGCAAAGAACATCAACCAGATAGCCAACTTCAATAAACCTACACACTTCCAAATATTAGAATCTAGAAAATGAAATCAACTTACAAGTATTATAAATATTATTTTAATCTTCATTAACGTAGGAAATCAGGAGTTTACCTGGTAGATGACACTGCTTAACGTACAGGAAAAGAGCAGATCTGGAAAAATGAAATCAACTGCATATATGTATATATATCTCACATGTTCCATCTTAACTTTACTATTTATATAAATATATATAAAGAAGGAGGAAATCCGAAAGAATGTAAAATATATACCCTTTTCATCGTAAAAGACAAAGGCTATTTACTAGCATCACAGATATTATGAAGAAAATGCGTATAGGATCAACACAAGACATGCATGCTAATTTGGTCTCGGATTTCGTACAGTTGGTAGATATAGCTATCAAATTTAATCCGTTCAATAAAAATTAGACAACTCATTTACAATTGGATTTTTTATATATATATATATATATATATATATAATGTGGTGTAGAAATGAAATACTTATAATCCACTTTATTAATTGTTAAATATGTATTAAAATATTATATTTATTCTTACCAGGAAAGAGCGATGTCTTCTCAAGGTGGAAACTGAAGGTTTTGAGAATCTGAGCTTGAATTTTTAAGTTATAGACATCAAGTTGTTGATGAACATTAAGAAGTTTACCCTAGTGTGTATGAATATTAAGTAAATACTCTTATAACATCATTATATATTTATAAGATTTTCCATCCCTAAGCCAAAACTTAGTAATCAAATAATATAATCACTCATATGAGTAGTTGAATAATACTATATATATATATATATATATATATATATATATATATATATATATATATCTTTCATATTATGAATAAAAAACCATTGATAGTTATTACTTATATATTCAAGATTTTGAACATATCTGAATTACCTATATTTAGCTATAATTATATTTCTAAATATCTTGAACTTGGTTTATCTTGAATTGTACTATGAGATAAATTGTGTAAAGAATGGGAAGCAAAATGTGACACCAAGTTTTGTTCAGCTGATAATTTAAGGAGTGCACACTACACCAAATCTAGACCCTGACAAGAAACTGGTAAATTACTAATGAAATTAAAATAATAAAAAAGTGAAACTTTTAAAGAATTAATTTTTACTCTTCTTTATTACATAAGTAAAAATGTCGTCAAAAAAAAGTTTTTAATATACAATTTTGCTTACAGAAAATAATAGAAGGAGAATAATATTATAATCTCTCTAACTCAACCTAAAATAAAACCCACTGTTACATATATTGTATGGGACATGATGAGAAATATTAAAGTGTTAAAATTGATTAGAAAAAGAATGAATAAGTGAGTAGTTAACTATAGGTGTGATGTAAAAATTAGCAGAAGCATGAGTGAAGAAATTGTATGATTTCAGGGATAACTAGTGGTGCGAGTAAGCTTGGATTTCCTATTCTGAAAACTTCTTTTGGCTATTTCCCTCATAGAATGAGTTAACGAGAGTTGAGGGTTAAGTCTGGTAGCGTTATATTCCTGGCAGAAATCCCTGTGTGAGTTCAAAGCATCTTGCATGGCTACTCTACTCGGACATGGCCCTACTCTTTCTTTAACAGCTTCAGAACAAAGCCCACAAACCCACTTCCCACAGTAACACTCTTCAACCTCTCTGATATAAACCCAAGTGCAATCCTCCTTCAACCCACAACACTGGCATTCAGCTTGTTCCACCTCTTCAATCGCACCAAGTTCTTCCCTCTCCAACTTCAACTCGCTATAGTATTTCTCAATTTCACTCGACACGTCCGACACAGCCTTTCGAAGCTTTTGCTCATTCTGCTCCTGTGTGCAAAACGTACACATGTAAGTAAATGTCTGGTTTAACGTTTGAAACTTCAGATAGAAAGAATAAGAGAAAAAGAAATTATAAAGATAAGACCATGTAGGAAATTAACTAGCCTGCTCTTAATCTGCCTCGGTTGATGCCTTCGTTGCAAAGGGTGCATGTGGTTATTTATATATACATAAGATGTGGTCGAGAGTAAGAAAAAAAAAAGTTAAGTTAGATAAGATTTCCAAGTAACGATGCATTTGATTGAGAATTGACAACTCGAATGCCTTTACAGACCAACTGTATTTGTACATGTAAAGTCCGCTATCAGTACTTATTAATTGGTCCACTAGCTCTGCAAGAAGCTTAAGTTTTAGCAAAATGTAATAAAGAAATGTTAGATCTACATGTTGAGCAATAAATCTAATACTTATAGATAGCTAGCTAGGTACCTATTCCCTGTTTGCCAAGACATTTGGAACTAGCTTTCATCTTATATATATATATATATATATGTCTCTGGCTTTAACTCGTGAAGCTTCAGAAATGTTTCATGCACACATTGCAAGTGGTTGGTACCATACCATAGCAACTTTACACATACGTACAACACCTCTCTATCGCTCAAATTTAAATAAAGAACCATTCCAATTAAGGAAAGAGAAAAACAGCTCTATCAGTTCCATGTTGTCATAAAAACAAAACAGCCGCACACAGAATTACAACACCAGACAATTGTAGTTTAACAAATGCCCATACCAGAGGCTTCTGAGTAACATATTCATATTACGTTTCTCATGTTATGCCTGTAAATCTACTGATAGATTTAGCACAAATTTCTGATATAATAATTTTAATCAGTATTTGGTCGTAGAACTTAATTCCAACTGAGAAAGTCACACTACTGAGATTAAAAATTATGATACAACTTTTAAAGATAAAATTATGAAAAAATTTCACACTTTAAAGTGGGTAATTATCTCGAGTATTTCAACATTGGAGCATAATATATAACGAAATAAGGGGTTTTATAACTACCAGAATGCAATGGATTTACATATATGGCTGGTAAAACTTGGAATGTGACTCAGGTGATAAAATTATAACTATTATAAAATAAGATTTAGTTATGAACATAATCAATGTAGAAATTATCATATATTTTATTTTGGTTGTGATAAAAAAAATGTAAAATCATATCAGTTTTTAAATTATTTCAAAGTACTTTATGTTAAATTTGATTTTTTTTCTCAAAAATAATAAATATAATTAATAAAGTTCTCTCTATTCATTTACAAAAAAAGAGAATAATTAAAAAAAACCTATGATCATCTCCCATGACTCTCTCCATTAAGTTTAACATTTATGATTCTCCAAAAATAAATATCAAGACAAAATATGAAGATCCTTTTCTGTATGCATATGGACCACTAGATCAATTATGTGGTCTTCAAACCCACAATTTCATTTCTATACATAGTTTTGAAAAATGTATTTTAACAATTTTTCAATTTCATTTCTATACATAGTTTTGAAAAATGTATTTTTAACTATTTTTCTTGAGAACTTTTTTACAACTATTTTTATTATTATCTGATTTGGTTAAGTAGGTTGATTGGATTGTTAACGTTTAACGAAATTCTGAATGATAAAGAGGAGAAAGTTTACTTGAACTCTCTGATGTCCAAATCAATAAAAAAATTTGAACAAATATATGTGAATAAAAACAATTATGAGATGAGATATAATTCCTCTTATAACATGTATTTAATCTTTAGTCTTTTTCGGCATACCAATAACAAGTTAGAATGTTATGTTATTATTATATATTAATGGATTCTATTTATTTATATATATATATATATATATATATATATATATATATATATATATATATATATATATATATATATATATATATATATATATATATATATATCACAAACAATATTACATATCTTATAATTATTATTTTTTCCTTTATTTTAGGAAGATGAATATATTATATAAATATCGCACTCAAATCCTATGTTTACTTTTTGGATCTGTCAACAATAATAATAATATTATAAATATAGATCAGTAGATACAATTTTCAATTACATATCATGACACATGAAATTGTTTGTTATGGTACATTTAAACGTGACATACTAATATATTATTAAGTGTATTGTATTGTATTGATCATATATATGTTAAACTTGATTAAGCATTATAATCTTAAAATATTAATATAAAATATATAATATCTCAAAATTGTTCAATATAAGAATTCATACTCAATTAGAAAACTAAAGTCACAAAGGTTATAGATTTTCAAAAGAAAATTCTTCGAAGTCTACTTTTGAAATTTGCGTGCATATAATGAAATAAGGTAATATAATTTAGAATATAAATCAAAGATATATTATATTTAGTTTAAATTTATCTTTTATCTTTAGTTGGTTATTATTTTTTATTTATATTTTAGATTTAATTTATATTTCTTTTATTATAAATAAAGGACTGTTCAACACAAGATAGATTAATCCTATATATAATTTTTTACTATATTTAACAATTATAACGAATATACATCGTTCTGATTAAACAAATAAAATTATTAAAACTAACTATTCAAATAACACAATAGTAGACAATGTAATTATATTTTAAGGTAGTGATTCTTAACACAATATAGCTATTTTTTAATTGACTAGTTACAGTGAAGGCATTGATGATGAAAATATTAATATTAGAATGTGATTTATTGTAAATGATGTCATTAAATTTAAATTAGCATATTAAGATTGTTTGAAAGATCACTCATATCATTAATAAAATATTTATCATGACTATTTTTTTTTCTGAAAAAAAAAATAGTTTTAAGTTTAAACTTGAGACTTAGATATGTCATCATCTCGAGTTTGCTTGATAATCTATCACTTTTATTATGGATCTTATCAAGCTTACATACTAGAGTTTTTTTTTTTTAATTGTAACTGAAAACTTTTATCACTTCATCCATCCATAATACATAGTACTCACACTAAATGCTATAATTTAAGCCTCACTCAAACACTAAAGTATATACAAAACCAACAAACTTAACAAATATAAATACACAAAAATTATCCACACCATTTTTATTCACTTTAATAAGTTTTAAACATTCACTATACTCATTATTACAAACAAAAATAACATTTTTTATCTCTAAATAAATAAAAATGATTAAGAATACCAACTCATTAAAAATTAATCCAAACACTAGTAGAAATTCTTTAAACTCTTGCTAATATATATATCTTTCAACTATCCGCACCAATCTATTACGATCAGAGACATAAAATTTGTCAAAGCTTGGATCAACCCCTTATATGATCGTTGTTTTCTTTTCAAGTAATATATCTTCAACTATAAAATCAGGAAATATATAAAAAATCTTTATAAGTTTTATAAAAAAATGCCTTGTGGCCTATAAGCATGTGAACTGAAATTGGAACAATACTTAGTTCTTTTGTTAAATAAAAAACTATCATGAAATTCCGTCATAGGGACATCGTATTAATTATAAAACAAAGTAATTTCACCTAATAATATATAAAAGAAAAAAAAGTCTACAAAACTAAAATGATCTTATATATAAAATAAAATCTCACTTTATTTTTTTTATTATACACTTTTATATATGGACAACATAAATAAATTCATTTAATTTGTTGTGAGTTATATAGGTCGAATTTAATGCGCGAGTAATCAATAGCAATCACTATTGGATTTATAATTTGTTATGACATAATATAATAATTTGTAATTGAATCACATAACTATTTTGCTTTAAAAAAATAATTTCAGAGATATGCTTCTTTTTATAATTATTAAAAGAGTTTATTTTATACACACTATCACTTTAAAGCATCTCAACCTGCTAATGAAATTTAACAATAACAACGCTTATATATCCTGTAAATGAATAGAATAATAATAAATCTTATTAAGTATGAAATATTTAAAAAAATATTAAAAACTGAGTGTATATGCATATAAATTTTAAAAAATATATTACTTAAATCATTGAGTTACTTAACATCATCACATCTTATTATGTAGATAAGGAACATATTTAAAAAGGGTCAAGTTTAATTAAATTAATCTTTGTGTAAAAATATTTTTAATAATGACACACGAATACTTCTACAAACATTTCATTAACACAATGTTATTTTGAACTATTATCACACCATATAATGTTTCGATTTTGTAATATCTTCCTCTCTTATTTTATCTGTCCCTCGTCAAGTATCATAGTTTTTCTGTAGATATTTTTTAGCAAATTTCACTTACAACATATACAAAGAAAGAAAATCAATTTAGAAGTGCATTTATTTTTATTTGGTCCAATAGTCATAATACAACAAAATTCATTAAACCTATTTATTATAAAGCAACACAAACGAACAACATTCCTATCATTTGATAATTATTATTTATCATGTTATTATTAATCATGTTATAATATGTTTGAAATAAATATTATTTTAATAAAAACATAAACCACAGTTTATATTGATTTTATAATACTGAATTTATAAATACAACTAGTATGTTTTAAATATCTATGTACACTTTATAATTACTTTTTCATAATCACTTGTAGACATTATATTCATAAGAAAAATATTATTTGACATACCTAAATTTTTTACATTCTTTTGATATTATCTTTACTTACATTTTACTCTTTTCTTTTTTGAAAAAATAAAAAAGTTTACACTTTTATGACTATTTTACCTTTGCACTCTATATTAAATGAAGGTTAAATAGATTCATTAGTCCCTATTTTTACTAGTTTTCTTCAAGTAGGTCCCGTCTTTTAAAAATGATCAATTTGGTCTCTGAATTTGAAAAATTAAACCAATCAAGGACATTCCGTTAACTTCCCTGAACGGCGTTAAAAAATCGTTATGACGTGGACTTAAATTATTTGTTTAGAATTAAAATTAATAAAACACGTAGATCCTTTTATGATTAACCTGAACTGTGGATCCAGGATTTCCAATTAGGACTTAGCTCAGGGTTACGTCACCGCGCCACCACTCGAACAGCCACCGTGCCGCTGCCCAAGCCGTCGCCAGCTCCGCCACCCACCGTCGAGACCATCACCAGCCGTTGCCACCACCGTCGAGCCGGCCGCCAGGGTTTCTTCTCATGCTTTATCTTCATGCGTGCGAGTTAATTGTTCTCGCTTCTCCACCCCGCCTCCTCGCTACCGCAACGATCTTCGTGCTCGACTTGAGACGCTGCCGACGACGCAAGTCGCCACAACAATCCTCGTCGGTCGCCACGTTTGTGCGAACAACGCCAACCTCCTCTTATTCTTTCACCAACAGCGAAACCCTTTTGCTTTTCCGACATGTGAATCAGAAATGAAACCCAATCCCCAACATTGTGTCATCCGACATCCACATTCTCAATAACTATTCTTTCTTTTCTTATCATTTGTACTATGATGGGTTTGGCTCTTGGGGTTTGAAAAATTGATTCTCTGTGAATGGTTTTTGTTAAGCATTAGGTTGGGGAAAAAATGGGTTTCTCCTTCTGAAGATGAAGGAGAGGGTGTTCGGAATGCTCAGGTTGTGATGGTGAAGCGATTTGCTTCAGAAATTGATTTGTTGTTTGATTTTCTTTCCGTAGTGGTTGATTCGGGTGATGGTGGAAGGTAAGGGATATGGGTTGTTTCAAAGGATAAGCTTTAAACCTATGGGCATGGGATTTGTGATTTGGGTCTGTTCATTCTGTTTGAAACAGGTGAAAGACGGTCTTGAAGGCAACTTCAAAACTTTTCCTTTTTGTTCTACTCTCTCTCTCTGACTACCTTGCTATCTTGAATCCAGTCTTCTCTTCATTATCAAAATCTTGCAGGTGCGGATAGTTTGAGTTGACTGGGTATCAAGGTTTACAACGAAGGTGAAGGCAAATGGTTCATGGGTGTTTTTTTAATTTTAATCCTAAATAAATAATTTAAGTTCTAGTTAAGTGTCACGTTTACAAAATGACGGCTACTCTTGCCAGCAAAAACGATTTTTAACGCCGTCCAGAAAAGTTAACGAAATGTTCTTGATTGGTTTAATTTTTCAAATTCAGGGACCAAATTGATCATTTTTAAAAGACGGGGACCTACTTGAAGAAAACCAGCAAAAATAAGGACTACTAAATCTATTTAACCTTAAATAAATATAAAAGTGTGTCATGATATCACTACTCTAATCTTACAATTCTGATGAGTATTTATAAAACAATTCCGATCTTACAAGACTCTCTCCCTCGGAGAATTAGATGAAATGATCAATGAAACCCTTTTCATACAGAGATAAAAGAGCAACGGTATTTTTATATATCACAATTTTTTTTATTACCATTTGACACTATTATTCACTACTATCTACTCTCTTCTTTTTCTTTTAGAGATATAAAAATTAGTTTTTTTTTTTAAGAGCATCCTACTTCTATAAAGATTGTTAAATGGTGTCAAATAATTTTTTTTGGAGATAAAATTAAACTTCATTTGTATGCCAACAAATAATAATAAATTACGTTGACTGTTGCATATACTAACAGTGAAGTTTACATCAGAAAACTGAGATGGTACAGCAGAAAATCTGAAACCAACACAAATGACCATGCTTACAGAACTAAACATGTTTTCTAATCCTTGGTGGACATGGGTCTGCATCTTAAAGTCTTCTTCAAGATCTCCTTCACGTCTTCAGCTTGATACAAAGCAGGATACGACCTACCAAGCCAGTTAAACCTTACACAATCATTCATGTGCTCTTCCAAACCCTTTTCTCTTCTCCCACCATTCTTCTCCATCTCCACATCCACAGCTTCAGCGCACAATCCGCATATCATCTTCCCCAAGAACATCTCACGCACGCGCCCTATGTACTCCTCGCTGCACTCCTCACACATTCCACAACACTCGCATTTCGCATTCTCCGTCGCCACTTCATTCTTGCCTTCTAAGCTTACATCACACCCACTGCTTTCAAAACCACCATTCATGTCGCTGCTAAATTGGTTCGGGGCCATCAAGGTAGACTTCAATAATAATGTTGTTCTTTTGTTCCAGTAGAGCTGTGATGTATTTATACGAATGAGGGAGTATATACGCAGGTACTATATACTACCCACAGTATTTGGGAGTTAGAGACAGGTGATGTTTAGAAACCTAGCCAAGAGCGGATGTATGTGGACTCCAGTTGTTTTTTTCTAATTAACAATGAAAACGACAACATACTAACAAGTATTCAACTTTAAACAAGATATTTTATTAAGGAGTTCGCATGCATGCACAGAGAACAACTTCAATTTCCATCAATCCGATATTCTCAAATGTCACATTTCTGTTACTTCAATTTGAAACTCAAAAGTTTACTTAAATTTTCATCTCACTTTATTCACTCACGCCTGCATTAATTCCATATAAAGCATAAAAACAACTTGAATGATTAAATATTAAGAGGGAGCAACTTAAAATAGGTTATGTAAGAATATACATAGGAAATCACGTATGAAAAAGGAAAAAGTTTTTTTTTTACAACTTTTTAACAATAGATTATGTTTCTTTATTTTATTGATCCATATATTTAAAATCACCACGAGCTACCACATAAACAGTTGTAAAAAAGTTGTCAAAAAAAGTTAAAAACAAATTTTCCTAACTTAAAATAGGTTATAAGAATATACATAGGAAATCACATATAAAAAAGGAAAGTTTTTTTAACAACTTATTTTTACAATGCAGTGGTAGCTTGTGATTGGTCTGTTTCAAATATTTTTTGAAAATAAATTCAAATAGATTAATAAAGCAGAAACATGTGTCCTATTGTCAAAAAGTTGTTAATATATCATGATATAATATAAAAAAAATAGTGATGCATGTTATATATTATTGTTTATATATAGAATAATGATACTATGACACACTTTTACATTTATTTGACACATAATACAAAAATAAAATAGTTATAAAAATGTAATTTTTTTATAGAATAAAAAAATAATGTAAAATAAATATAAAAAAATAATGTTTATGAAATAATAATTTCTTTTATATATAATAGATATCGAAAGTGATTGAATATTGATGAAATAAGTAGATAAAAATTAATGGTATGAATTAATACAAGTGTGAATTGTATAATTAATATTAGTTGACCTAATTAACGGTTTTCCTGAATTCATTGTCTCTGTGGCTAATTCATGTCGTGTGAGAGGAAGAGAGGGAAAGCAGCGGAACAGTGGAAACTGTGGGCACAGTGTCCCCAAAGAAAACCAAGACCACTTGTTGGTGTTGTTTGATGAAAAGAAAGTATAATTATAAATGCAGAACAAACACAAAATATATGATGTCGCCGGAAAGATTAGCAGATTTAACTAACGAAATCCGAAATCACGTGAGAAAAAGATCCATGGACGCCCATGTGATGTGATGTGATGAGATAGGGAAGAAAATAAAGGTAATTAACGTTCACGAGTTTCTTGGAGTTTTGAATAAAGAAGCTATTTAAAACGGTGAGTTTTATACCCGTATAGAAATATAAAGTAATATTGAATATGGGGTATAATGTTAAATTCGTACTAATATATTTATAAACCCGTATAGAAAATATGTTAACAAATTATGTTAATATCTTTTGAATAATAGCTAAGATAAATATATTTGAGTAACATTTTAATAACAAAATAATAATGTTGATAAAAGACAAAATGTTGAAAAAAAATATTTTGATGATGATAAAAGCAAGTTCAATACCTCAAACATATAAAATATTGAAGGATTTGTAATTTAGTATGTTTGAAAATTAAAGTATATATATATATATATATATGACTTAATTTAAAGAGTTAAAAAACACTTTATATAAAATCACTTAGAAAAGTTTTAAGTGTTTAAAAAATATTATGTAATGATAATCTATTATCCAAATTAATTAAGATGTTTTTTTGCAAAAACTTATGTGATAATTGATTATTATACAGAGAAAATTATTTTTAGAAAAGTTTTTGTGACAATGAATTATCACTTTCAGGTATTGATTATCACACCGAGAAAAAAAAAATGAAAAGGTTTCTGTCGCGGCAATTGTGATCTGACTTTTCAATTTCTTAATTTTTCTCTCAAACATTTAGAGTTGTGATGGTTAAAACTTTCTTATGAAAAGAGGTTTTGAAAAATCTTTTGGATAAAACGATAACTTTCTCCAAATAGATTCATGAGTGATTGAGTGTCACCATTTTGTTGTCGGAAGAAGTTGTAAGTTGTTCACCCTTTATGTGATTTAAATAAGGTGTTCATTCCTTTTAGATTCAAGGAATGTAGGAATTGAAAGAATGTATTTCTTTATCCTTTGTGGGACTTAAAAAGGAGGTGTTCATCTTTCATCTCTTATGACTTCTGCTTTATTTTTAATGATCGATTAATCCCTCCTTAGAAATATTAACTACTATACTTATGATTTTTTATCCGAACTAGTATAAAATTATTTATGCAAATCTTGCATTTCCTATACTCTTTACTTTTCTTATTATTTAAAAATGAATCAATTTTAATTGTAAAATCAAATTCTAATAAGATAATTTTTAAAAACACAATTTTATTGAAGAAATCAATTCAACTCTTCTTTATTTTGTTTAAACATGATTATTCTTTTGTGCGTTCAAACAAATAACATATATTTCTAATATTTCAAAATTATTATTATAACAACCCTTTATTATTGAATTTTTTAGGCCTTGTTTCCTAGAGTGGATTTGAAGGAGAGTAATTGAGTGAATTTGAGAGGATTTGAAGGTAACTTTTTTTGTTGTTTATTTGAATGAATTTGGAGGTAAATGAGAGTGAATTTAGAAGTAAAGTTTGTGAGAATTAGTGTAAGATTTAATTTATATGGTAGATTAAAAAAATTTACTTTCAAATCCACACTCGTTTACTTCCAAATTCATTTAAATAAATAAAAAAAGTTACCTTCAAATCCACTCAATTACTCTCCCTCAAATCCATGATATTGGCGTGTTTTTGGCTCGTACTAGGTGTTTAATTCTTGTTGTAATATGGTAATAAATTGCTTCAATATAAAAATATGAAACCTCGTTTAAAAATGTATAGTTTAATTAATTTAATTATGGAATAGTCAACAATAATCAAAGGGTTAATTAGATTCTCTCTTAGCTGTTAACTTTTATTGGGGGTGAGAGATAGTATTAGAGGATTGCAAAAGTTTTGCAGTATAAAAAAAGGTTTAAGGATTATTTTTAGTCAGACTTGAATATTCTTCAAATCTTTTTCATATGCATAGCCCAATCATGAAGATATCTTCTTCAGTTTCTGTACGCTAACTGGGCCGAAAGAAATTGGACCACTTTTCTTAATTTGTGGATAACTCTTAGTAATTACTTCCTCCACCCCATTGTTTTTCTTCCTGCATCCCATCAACCGTGTAAAATACTAGTTCTGTCCTTTTAACATTTTTTTTTTTATATTAACCCTAACTATTTTCACTGCGTGTACCTACCCTGTGTGTAGCTCGAGAAGAATTTGGAAGAGGGCAGAAAAGGACAGGGTGCAGGAAGAAATTTTTCAAAGTCCAACTCTCTAGTGGCCCATTAAAAAGATAAAGTATGGGAAACAAGATAAGATTTGTTCTTAAAACGTTTCTTTTTAAAGTGCAAGTTGACAAAGAGAATATTTGTTATAAGTGGTGAAAAAGATAAGTATTAAATCGAAATAGAGATAAAATATTTAAAAACTATGTATTTTCATTGATTTGATAAAAAGAATAAAACAAATAAACTGATATAGATTAATTATTATAATAATAATAATAATTAGTCTTATCATTTTTAACTTTCTCTCTTATATAGTCCAAAGAACCATTATTAATATCTTTCTTCCTCTTTATTTAACATGCAGCTAATATCTTTATTCACTGATAGCAGGGAGTAAGATAGTATAAAACAATTGAAGGTTTTGTTAACTGAAAATTGAAGAGGAAATATTTTAATTATTTTTGTATTTTTTTTATGTATGTACATACTTTTTTTTAATAATGTAAAGATTTGTTTTTAATTAATTATTGCTTATTCTTTTTTAAACAATTGGTATCATGATTAAAGAGAAAAACTTTTGAGTAGGTTGAGAAAATGTTGAGTGTGACGTTTTCTTTTTGTGATAATTTGTTGGGCCCTCCCTGCTCAACCATTTTGAAAACTATGATATTGTTGAAATGTGTTTGCCATAATAATAGTTTCCTTTTCTTTGTTCCCTAATCACCAATCAACCTAATAATTATCTATTACAAAATATATTGTTATTTTTTTATTATTAATAATAGTAGATTACTTTTCTTCAAACACCTATACATATTACATGACTCAAAGGAAGTTTATTGGTTCTAATCCAATTTTTTCAATTTTTATCTTCCTGACTAATTGTATCACTTAGAATAAATTTAAGTTTTATATTAAATGCAAACGAATTATTGAAACAATTTTTTTTTATAATTTTTTATTATTATCCAAACAAAATATTTAAAGTATTAATAATAAATATAATTCTCGCTACTAATATTACGTCTAGGGATGACAACAGATCGGGTCGGACACGGATAGTGCCTTCCCACAACCTGACCTGACAAAAAAAAAATCCACCTGCTACTCGATCCCCTATCCGCACGGATACCCGCTTAAAAAATATCCCCGAATATTTTAAAACTCGCGGATCCGTGGATACCCGCAAATATTTAAAAAAAATATATTCTTATAAATTATTAAAATAAATATTAAATAAAATTACAAAAAATATATAAAATATAATATAAATTAAATTAAATATAAATTAAAATTTAATTTTTGTTTCGGTTGAATTAGTTTGAGGGTCAGCCGATCTTTTTTGCTTTGTTCTCTTATGATCTTTAATCCTTCCTAAGAATGACATCCATTCCTATGGTTGTTGATGTATATCGACATCAATTGTATATTATATTTGTAGATATTTATAGAGTAAGAATGACATCCATTCCTATGGTTGTTGATGTATATCGACATCAATTGTATATTATATTTGTAGATATTTATAGAGCCTGTGACAGACAAACCTATTGATTAACCATTAGTGGAATATATTTTTAGGCAATAAACCCAATAATTAATAATTAATACAATTGGTTATTGGGTATATTTTGTAAAGAGTAAGGCAATCTGACTTATTAATACCTGTTAATTAAATTTAATCCTGTAAAATATAATTAATGTTAATTTTAATTAAATTTAACTTAATAAAATAAAAATTAAATTTTTATTTTTATTTTTTGCGGGTAGCGGATATCCGCAGATATGGATAGTATAATATCCGCACCCAACCCATTTATAAGCGGATATTAAAATACCTATTATCCGTGGATTTTAGATAGTAAATATCTGCAGGTATCGACTATCCATTACGGATTTTATCCGTAAATATCTGCATGTGCAGATTTTTTTATCATCCCTAATTACGTCATTATAGAAATATAAGAAGTTCAAAACGAATAAATAAAGACTAAGGAATGTCAAGAAAATAATAAAAATATTAAAACTGATGAGAATAATAAAGAAAGGGAGAATGCAAGAGAACAAGAACAGTAATAAAAAAGGGAAGAAGAAAAATATTAGTTTACTTTTTGTACGTTGATTTGGACAACCATTGAATACAAGTTGGTGGTGGACCAATAACTGTGAATTGGATAAACTTATTTTTGTTTTATTTTTACTTAAATACGTAATTATTATTTATAAAATTATTTTTTCCGTGTTATTATCTTTTTAAAATTTTCTCTTGTACTACTTCCTTAATTTATTTTTTCATAGTTTATCATCGAACTTTTTATATTTATATACTTTTTCTCATTTTTATACTTTTCAATTATTGGTTTAGCAAATTTTGTTGTGATAGGTCGTAATGAGTTAAATCATTTTAGCAAGGGAATGACTTAAAGCTTAAGTTATTTTAAACAATAATTGCTTATTTGAAAAGCGATTTACATCATGTTGATTCACTTTTACAGACAAACCTAGTGATTTAACATAGCTAAGTTAAAAGTCAAGGTTTAATTAAAAAAAGGAACGTGATTGGGTTACTAAAATGTCAAGAAAATGTTAGGCACCGAATAAAGATTCAACTAATAAATGTTGTGAAAATTTATTATAATTAAATATTATAACTTTGGGGTGTGCGTATTTTTTTAATATATTTTATTACTTGAGTGTGTACGTGTAACATCGAAAAATTTGCTAAGGTTCTATAAGAGTAACCTCGAAAAATGCATCTAACACGCTTAATATTTATCATCAACATAATATAAAATATTCTAGTTATTTTAGTAGGCAGTAACTAATTGAAATGGTACTATCAATTGTTTATAAATGAAAAAAAAAGGTAATTACAGTCACAATAATAATAAATCGGGTGTAATTTAAATTATATAATTTTATATCAAAATACTTTATATATATATATATAGTATATCATCAAATATTTCATTCAAAAATTTCTTGGTCAATCATATTTTTAATTCAATTTTAAATCTTAAAAAATTGAATGAATTACAATTAGATTTATTACTTAAAATAAAACTCTTTGTTTAGCTTTAATAGTATATGTTTACATTTAATAGTATATGAGAAATGAAGATTTTTGTGTATAGTTACTATAATAATAAGTACATTACATAAATATTTATTAACTTTTCAATTATTTAAAATTTCTTGATAAAATTTAAGATTTTTTATTCTATGGTTTCATTCGATATAGATAAGTATTATTATAGGGAACTATCATCTAATTAATATATCATTCTCACTAATTACATTTAAGAAAATCTAACACAAAATATTATATCATAAATAAATTTAATTTATAAAATTAACACGTATACATTTTGATGACTCAAACTCCATCCTTAATTGTGGACAAAGGAATAATAGATGAATACATTCCATAAACTAGATTGAAGTAGATAATTTGGTGGTTTGATGTAGGAGTATAGAACAGTTTTTCTGAATAGGTTGAACCAATTCTAAGAGAAAAAGAGTTGAAGGAAATTAAAATAGGAAAATTTATTTTAAGGTAACTCATAATTGTGTGGAGAAATCTTAGAAGAATTTATTATCATTTATGAATGATTTTTTTGTAATTGAGGAGTCCGTTTATCGTTTATATATAGGAGGAAAATTCAAATTCAAATATTTCCTCACCTACTAAAAAAATCAAGACAGAAAGGGTGGATAAGTATCAAGTGACATTCATGCTTTCTACATTGCATCATGTGCTAAATGAGAAGCATGTATGTCTCATGACTTATAGTGACTGGCCTAGGGTTTCATATGGACAAATCTTAGCACAATAGAAACCTTAGATAGGTGGTGAATGCATATTTATGTTCTCGTTTAGCCTTTAATATTGGATTTTTAATTGGATTTTGTACTTTAATAAAATATTTTTATTACGATTTGTCATAATTAGATTTATTTAGCATGAGATACAAAAACATGTTAAAAATAGTTTTTTAGTTGTATAAATGTTTTTTGGATATTTTGAGGTGTGCTAGTGCAGTTATAGTGAAATTGAGCTCGTTGAGGTGTGAAAATAAATTAGCTAAAGTTTCATGACACCTTAAAGATAAATCTAATAATAGCAAATAATCAATACCACAAGAAGTTTATCCAAGCATAACATGAAAAAGTGAAGAAAATTGGTTAAGCCAATAAGAGGGAATAGGCAACAAAAAATGGATCTTGCGAATTTCTATATTTTTTCTAATAAAAGAGCTTTAATAATTGATAAATGTTTATGATTAAAGAAAATTTGGAGAAAACATATCTTAAGATATTTTATTTGATATTCTTATTTAACTATATCAATAAATATCAAAAGATAATATTTGTCAATTTTTTTTAATCTAGCAAATATCTTTTGAAATATTTTTAGATCTCCATAATAATCAAATATATTTTGAAAATATTAGATTATTTAGAAGATACTTGGAGCAAATTACATTATCATAAAGAAGATTACAATAACTTAAAAGCCTTAAACAAAGTCCAATTCAATTTCTACCTAAATAGACTTAAGGAAACACAATAAAGGGCTTAGGAACCCTTTAAGGGTTCAAATTTTGTCCCCTCTCTCTTCTCTTATGTTCTTATCCCTCTCTTATTTTATTTTCATGTAATTTCTACATTCCATGGAGTGATAAACCACTAGAGTTGATTCTGTTGTAATTCTTAATTAAATTCTAAGGTTAGATAAATAAATTTATTAATTTTTTTGATTCTTATTGTGGTTTATTTTTATTTATGTCTTTTGTTTCTTAATCAATTAAAAGTAATGATTTTGGATCTTCATATATAATCTTGGATTTGACAAGAATATCGAAGACTCAATGAAATTTAAAATAACTATATTAATTCTTTTTTAAAGTTTAAGTAAAAATATATATATCATAATTTCAAACAAAAACAAATTTTAGTTTTACGTCAAAATTTAAACACTAAAAATATATTTAACTCTTGTATTTAGGGATGGCAGCGGGTCGGGTCGGGTACGGATAGTGTCTACCCGCAACCCGACCCGCTACCCGCCAGATATCCGTTTAGAAAAAACTCGCCGGATATTTTAAAATCCGCGGGTACCCGCGGATACCCGCAAAAAATAAAAAATATATATTTTATACATTTTAAAATAAAATTACAAAAAATTTTATATAATATAGTATAAAATAAATTAAATAAAATTAAAGTTTAATTTTAATTAAATTTTACCTAATAAAATATAGTTTTATTTTATTTTTAATTAAATTTAATTAAAAAATATTTAAATTATTTTTTATTTTTTTTTCGGGTAACGGGTACCAGATAGTATACTATCCGTACCCGACCCGTTTAGAAGCGGGTATTAAAATACCCGCTACCCGTTACCTGCGGATAGTAAATATCCGCGGGTATTTTTTTGCCATCCCTACTTGTATTACTTCATATATCACATATATAATAAATTAAACAATCATACATTTATAAATATATGATGAATCTTGAAAAATATTTAAGAGACTAAAATATTACTTCAATACAAAACTTGTTAAGAAGTAATTTTTTTTAATTACATATGATTACTTTTTCACTTTTTCAAAAACTTCCGTTTGATCTTGAATTATTAACTGGTATATATAAACTTTCATTATAATGATAAAAATTGTTTAACAATATTTTATATTTGGTCACCCCCAATTTAAAATTGTAACTCCTAAAAGTGTTGAAGAGTTGTGCTGCAGCAAGAAAATGTAAACAGTTATTACAAGTTTTTCTAAAACTGAGTGCAGTGGTAGAATTGAACACCTTTGAGAAATACTTATTTTCATTATTGTTATAAGTTAGTTGACAGGAATTTCGTTTATGAGCAGTAGTTGACCAAACGGCTCATAAACAAATCACTTTCAGCACATACACAAAGCTTACACGTCAACTGTTGATAAAATCATTACCAATTCGATAAACAATATTAAAAAATAAGATTAAACACAAACATATGATAATGTTAAACAATTATTTCACTTGTTTTCTGTATGTCGGTTGTCTTTTTATTCGTTATCTTCTTTCCTTATAGGTTTGCAGTCAATACAGAAGGAAAATCTCTGTTATAAATTTGATACCCTCTAATTGATGAAGGATATGCAAGTAATTTTCTCTTACATACATGATTTGAACAAGTCTTGTAACACAATTCACCAGTACTTTTCTTAATAAAGAATCACGAATATCATTCATTTTATTTACACTTTAAAGTTTGAAAAGTACAAACGTATCAATTTGGTAATCTTGTTGGAATAATAGATTATTTGTGGATTGAATCTCTGCATAGAGCGTCTAAAATTAGAAGATATCGACAAGGATTTTCAAAACAAGAGAGAGAAAATTAAGTGCAAACGAGACCACACACGAAGACTCTAAGAAGTTTAGTTTTCGTCACCTAAGTGCGATATCATGATACACAACAAAACATGTCGTTGGTTTTATAAATAAAAAGCTCTAGTTTTTATTCTTCTTGAAGTCTCCGTCTGAACTTTCCTAACACTATCAGCATTATAATTATTTATTTGCTTTTAAACTAAATAAATAAATAAATAAAAATGGAGCGCGTGGAGTTAAATTCAAAGCATTGTGTGGACTATTTCGATTCAAACCGCTGTACAATAAATGGTAATCCATATTTTGTATTTTTATTTTTTTATTTGAAGATACTAGTCATCATCTTCACAATTAAATTTAATTCTCAAGAAATTGATGATAAAATGAGCATAGTTTTATCACAAATAATAATTTGACGACAATCTAATATTTTGTAAGTTTAGAGATAAAAAGAAATTTATTTACAGAAAATTACTTTAGTGAATTTTATTTTATCTATAAAT
Organism: Vigna mungo; assembly: GCA_036885675.1. Classification (NCBI taxonomy): domain Eukaryota; kingdom Viridiplantae; phylum Streptophyta; class Magnoliopsida; order Fabales; family Fabaceae; genus Vigna; species Vigna mungo. Next base: position 38,525,912 of record CP144699.1, on the reverse strand, counting down.
TTTTTTGATATATTAATTATAAAAAAGCACACAAATTTAGAAGTTTATGTCCTTTTTTTTTAATTCTGTAAAATGTTTATTAAAAAGGAAAATAGAAGCGATTATAATGCACGCGCAGTTTTCTAGAACTGGTAGGAAAAGCCAACCACAATCACCTAGACTACGCGTTTTTTTGCCCGCCAAGTATACCAAATGAAAATACGACACGTGGAGAATCTCAGCTCATAATCAGAGCAAGTGCAACGAGTATTGGCTGTACCATAGAAATCACCGTTCATTGATTATCTCCACTTCCTATGCGAATAACGTTTTATCAGCAATTACATTTTTTCCATCTCCTCCATGGCGCAATCTAAACCGTCAGATATCGGGGCCCACAAAACAAACGGATCTGGGACAAGTATAAATAAACACCCTACTACGTCAAAACAGATTGCGCTTGCATTGTGGTGTGTAGCGGTTTTCTGTTCCTGTTATCTGTGTTACGAGTCCGTGTCTGTTTCCGAAATCGTCGCCGTCGCAGGGGGCGATGTCTTCCGCCGAGACGGAGATGGAGCCTCTCACGTCGGGGGCGAGCAACCGCATAATTCCGCTCCTCAAGGCTCTCAGGGCTTCGCTCATCTTCGTCTACACCTTCTTCCTCTCCTTCCTCTTCTTCATCCTCCCCCGCCGCCGCCGCCTCTCCTCAACGGCGGGGCCGCCATCACCCAAGAAGCATTTGAGGCGGCGCTGGCTCGTGCGCGAGGAGGAGGACACGTGCCGGCGGAGAGCCTTGGCGCAGGACTACCTGGGAATGGGTCGCGACGAAGGCTGGTGCCGGTGGAGCACTTCCATTTTCTATGGGGTTAGAAACAACGCTTTGTTTTGCCGCTCTTGGTTCCCAGTTTCCGAAGATGTCAAGTGAGTTTTTCTCTCACTTCATTTTCACTTTACGTTTTTGGCGACTTCAACACATCTTCTCCGTTTTTTTTAACGGAATTCTGTCAAACCCTATTGCTTAACGAACTCTTGTGTCTGTGTTCTGTTCTCCACTTCTTAGCCTCGTGTGTACACGTAGAGAATTCTAGAGATAGAGATTGAGCTAAAGTTCTCGACACATTGAAATTCGGAAATTCTGTTTCAGGGTAAATGGTGAATGAGCTTAAACATTAAAAAAATAGAAATTATTTGTCACTGTAGCTTGATTGAAGTAATTGGAGTTGTAAGAGAGGAAATTTTGCTAGCAAGTTTCGTGGTTTCATTTTGAGAGGTGTTTTAGTTTTTCTGTCGTTCCTGTGAGAGCTTTTGAAATTGAAGTGAGATGACTTAAGTCATCTAGAATTGGGTCCTCTCTTGGTGATATAGAGTAATTGGACAAAGAGAGATGAAAGATGCAAGTGTTCGAAAATTTGAACTGAATTTTTTGTTCTTAATAATTTAATGTAGAATTATTTTGTTCTACATGCTGAATGCAATGAAATTTGCTTGTATATTATTGTGTTAGTCTACAGTGTTATTGACTCGTAGGTTTACTATTGAACTGTTTACAAACAGCAAAACGTTAAGCTTCACTGATTTTTAATAGTCGTGTTCACAGGACAGTTGTTTTAGTGTCTTTTCTCTGACATGATAGATGAGACCGTCTAACGAATGTATTGTTAGAAAGCTCCTGCTTATCGACTGTGCTTTCTTTTCTTTATTTAATTGCTTGCATCTTTCCTTGTTAGCATGTAAAGCCAACTTTATGTAACATTTGGCCTAACTTATTTTCTTTGTTCTTTAAGGGGCATTCTGATCATCATTCATGGGCTCAATGAACACAGGTAATCTTGCTCAATTGCTTTCTTTTTTTTTTTTTAATTGCTATCTTTCAGAAGTTGATGAATGTTTTTAATTGCGGGACTAGTTTACTCTGCCTTTAGTTTTTGCAAAATTTGATTTTTGAAGCGATTGTCAATACATTTAAATCTTTCCTTTGATTGTTTCTAATAAGATAACAAGAAGTATCGCCCATACCCTCCCAATTATCTGACATATTACTCATTTTTCAGCGGAAGATATGCGGACTTTGCGAGGCAATTAACATCATGCAACTTTGCTGTCTATGCAATGGACTGGATAGGTAATTTAAGATTTCTCTTTCCATTCGGCCCCTTGTGATCCTCATTCTTTTGCACCTTTTTTAATCAAATGGATCTACGTTAGACTTAGTAACAGTAAAATTCTGTCCTTATCATTTTGTGAGGGATCTGGAGTGATTTGTTTTACTGTTACAGGTCATGGAGGCAGTGATGGATTGCATGGTTATGTTCCTTCTCTTGATCATGTGGTTGCAGACACAGTACGTGCATTCCTTCTTTCTTTAGTTAAAAATCATGTTCTTGTATGAATATAGACTTGTGGTATCTGTTCCTGTTTGTGATAGTTCTTGGAATGGAAAACCGTTTTCCACATCATTGTTTTTCTACCATTTTAATCGGGACAGAGATATTGCGTAAAGTTGGAATACATGTTAACCTTTTATTCTTAGAGCATGAAACAGTGATATTTCTGAAGTTTTTTTTTTTTTTTCATGTTATGGTTTATATTTTCAGAAATCTCATATCCTTAAATATTATAATGGCAACGTTATTTGAAAACTTTCTTTAAAACAAAAGATATCTAGAATATTTTTTTATAAGCATCAGAATAAACATTCTTACTTTCGTGGAAATGCAAAAGGATTCTGTGAAACAAATTCAATTTAACTTGAGAGCTTATTTCTTGCTTTGGCTTACCAATATTTTGATCGTACTCATTGTAATTGTTATTTGCAGTAATTTTCATGCCATACAACAATTTCAGATGTCAGTCAGTGTTTTTAGCAGTGTACTTTTCTTACTGATAGTAATGGCTTGAACAGGGGGCTTTCCTAGAAAAGATCAGATCGGATAATCCTGGAATACCATGCTTTCTCTTTGGTCACTCCACTGGGGGAGCTGTGGTCTTGAAAGTAAGGGCTGAAATCTCCTGTATATATACCTTTTGGGATTAAATTTGTCTCTGTTGAATTTGGAAATTTAATTTCTGCAAATTTCGTGTAGGCTGCTTCCCATCCTCATATTGAAGTAATGGTGGAAGGAATTATATTAACCTCGCCAGCTTTAGGTGTGAAGCCAGCTCATCCAATTGTTGGTGTAAGTTTTGCATTCGTAGGTTGTGCTTGTTATATAACTATAAGTCAACGTGTTTCTGATTTGTTACTACAACGTTAGCTATGTGCGGTAAACTTGTACATGTTTCTTATACCTGTAGTAAAAAACATGCTGTAATATACAAAGTTATCATGAAAGTAACAACCTCCCTTTCAATTGATAATGTCAATTCTCCGACTTCCAATTAAAGTAGTCAGTCTGCTATGATATGATATGATATGATGTCTAGTTACACATAATCATTGACTCATTCACAATCTCAAGTTTTAAAAGTTTGAGTGTGCTTAATGCATATTGTTTATTGATGTGTTGATGCAGGCTGTTGCTCCAATTTTTTCTCTGGTGGCTCCAAGGTTCCAATTCAAAGGAGCAAACAAAAGGGGCATTCCAGTTTCGAGGGATCCAGCAGCGTTGTTGGCGAAGTACACAGATCCTTTGGTGTACACAGGACCTATAAGGGTACGAACTGGGCATGAAATACTACGGATATCCTCGTACTTAATGCGAAACTTCAACTCCGTGACTGTACCATTCTTTGTTCTGCACGGCACTGCTGATAAGGTAACTGATCCACTGGCCTCACAAGATCTGTATGACAAAGCAGCTTCAAAGTTCAAAGACATAAAGCTGTATGACGGTTTTTTACACGACCTTCTGTTTGAGCCTGAGCGTGAAGAGATTGCTCAGGACATTATCAACTGGATGGAAAAGAAACTATTCACTATCTGAAAATGTAAGAAAAAAAGATGTAATTGTGTTTAATATATATGAGAACACAAGGGATGCCAACTTTGATAAGTGTAGAAAATTGAATTCGCCCAGGCAAATGGGGTGGCTGAGGCAGATAGCATTAATCTTTCGTTTTAGGCTGTTTGGTATATATAAATATATGAATTCTGCGAACATCTTTGCTTATCAAGAAACTTGTAAATTTAGTACACCTAAAATTTTAGTGTTTTCATCTGTCAACGATTTAGATTCACCATTCAATGTACCGTGTCTCCTCTCTCAAGTTTCGTATAAAGCTTCTCCCTACTCCGAAGGAAATGGCTTCATATTAAGTTGTTACATACATGTTTACCATGTAATTAAGAAATCAATACGTGATCATTTAACATAAACTTCTCTCAGTCCAATACTTTCATCAAGGTGTTTGTACACAATACACTAACATAAGTTTTCTTATCCTCACACAGTAAGAATGTTTGACACAGGTTTTTAAACTAATATGCTTAGAGTTTCATCCTTGTGTCAAATAAACATTTATCTCCGTAATTTAAATATTATTTTATTTAATGTTTCTCCCATTGTTTGCTAATATAGTGAATATTATTATTGCAGATATTTTCTTATTGGTAGAAAATATTGTGACCCGTGCATCACTTAAAATTTAGCTGGATATTCATGTTCGTTTCCATGTCGTATTTGTATTGGTGTGGGATAATTGGGGAAAAAAAAAGGGAAACCTTGTGCGTTTTTTTTGTTTTTTGTTGGTAAGGTGCTCATACAAGAATCTCGGATGGACCGAGCTGCATAAGAGTACGAGGTAGATTTGTTAGATTATTAGTAAAAGCTGTTTTATTCGAGTCTATTAGAGCAGAGGAGATTCACATAATTCTATCATATAATTTAGGCTCAGCTGTAAATTAAATATTTCAATATTTGTTGCTGAAGAAAACTTCGAACATCAAATTAGAAAGAAGACACCGTTAAACTAAGGTAGCAAAACTATTATCAACATGTTTCTATAAAAGCAATGATACTTTTGATAATCTTTATTTTATATATTACTATTTCACAACCTTATTATTATATTAGTATAATAATATAATATTTAAAAATTACCTTATCACTTTTTCAAGTCGTTGTATATAAACTAAATATTTTCAAAATTATTTTTATTGTTTCCGTAAACCCAGAAAGAAAAAAAAAGGAAGAAAAAACAGTGTTTCTCATCATTAACTTATATATATATATATATATATATATATATATATATATATATATATATATATATATATATATATATATATATATATATATATATATATATATATATATATATATATATATATATATATACAGACTAATTTTGTTTTACACAAAAGTTCCTTATATTTTCTTTTTATTCTAAAAGCCTTATAAAAAACAACTCTTTACTCTCTTGCTACTTAAATCATATAGACTATTCATTTTTAAATTTTATTTATTCGATTTATTTGCACATTCATTTTTATTGTTGGAAGATGTATTTTATTTAATTACATTCTAAGCATAAACTGTTCTGAACAATAATTTTATCAGGAAAATATTTAAACCTAACTATCATTTTAACTAGATAATAGTGAATTATTGCTCCCACTAATTTAAGTAAAGTTAAAAAATAGTTACGTATACCTTCCAAGACTCTAGTAATGTATAGAAGAGGACATACAAAATGTCATTATCAAGTCCTTATCTAACTTGTTTAATCTTGTAACCAACTTTTTATAGTGGTATTACTTTTACTCACTCTTTTTCAAAATTATCTTAAAAGAATTTCAACACTACACAGTGATATCAAATTTAAAAGTTCTCTATATATGTGATATTTTGTTTGTATTTTATCTCCTATTATTATTGTACACAACTGCCTAAAATTGAAATATGTATGAATAAAGATGAATCACGAAGGAAACTCTTAATAGATACCCACATGGACTGCGACTGTTACTAATAAAAACAAAAATAGCAGAAACAAGAGAAAGCAGCACAATACACGGTATATATAATAAACAATTTTGTGACTAATTTTTTTAATTTTATCAGAGACAGGTGAGTTATTATTATTAGATTAAAAGTAATGCATAATTACAATGGAAAAAATATTTAAAAAATGAAGAATTACGAGGTAACTCAAACCTGTTTATCCAATAATTTAAAAGACTCAGTTCGACGCAGATTTAAAAATATTCTTTTTTTCCAATCTACCCACAGATTTGAACAAACTATCAGCACTGATTAGATCGGATGAGATGAAACTGAGACATAAGGGGAAATAAAAAGTTGTTAAAAACATGATGAAATGATGAAAAGGGCACAGAAAAAGATCATAATTTGAATCTACCTAGTTTGTGTTACATGCAAGCTCAATCTTCTTGGCCATGAACTCCAGATAAGACTCAATAAGCGAGTTCAAATCTTGGAACCTCCAGCCTTGAACCGGATCACAGACAAAGCTCCACTCGATCTTGGATCCATCCTGGTTCATGGGGAAGACCTTGATTGTGGCCACATAGGACTTAAATCCCAAGTTGTTTTCACCAACTTCGTAGGTCAAACAACGTTGTACAGGATCTATCTCAAGCAGCTTCTCTTTGGCCCATTTCATGGTTGTTGTCTTCTCAGCATCATCACCAACCCCTTCTTCTTCTTCAACAGTGAGAGCACAGTAGCGGATGAGACCAGGTTGACCTGAAACTCCCTCTACATGGTAAGATGTTTCTATGGGAAGCCACTTGTGTACGTTGCAGAAATCTTCCAGAACCTCCCATATAAGTTGTGGAACGATGGCTGGTAGCTCAGCCATGGCTTTACCTTCCCATTTGGGGGTAGATTCCTCTGTCATCGTTATCTTCCTATGATAGTGAAAGTGGTCGTTAGAGTGAGGAACACTGTAATTACTTGATTCAGCGTTCACGGGTATATATTAAGGATAATCATAATATTTTTTTTATAACATATAAATGTTATTTATATGTCATTATGTTATTGTTTCATGATAATGTTTATGATTATTACTATTGATTGTGAAATAATTTTGAATCAATCACAAAATAAATAAAAAATGTTATCTAAGAATAATTAATTCTCGGAAAACCAAAATATTCTATTGAGTTAATGGGAATCTCTTGCAACCACACAATCAAAATGATGCACATGCCATTTCATACATCAACGACAAAATACTTATCATAAAGGTTCAACGTTATCTTTTATAGATTGGTCTGAATGTGGAAAAAAATAAATACAAAATTAGATGATTTGTTGCGTTAGATTTTCTCACATTAGATAAGAGATTAATTTATAATATATAAATTAAAATAAATTTTATTTTAGGTTCACCTAATATTATATTATCCTTAATTTTTAATCTGTGTTTGGAATGTACATAAATCTACATGCAGTGAATTATTCTTCTTGAGAAATGCTTTAACCATTGGTTTCATTTGTTATTTTTTTTCCTTTCATTTCGTCTCTCTCATAAAAACCACATAAAACACGTTTCTACCAAAAATCATATAAAACACGTTTCTAAGAAGGAAGTATGAGAGAGATATGAACTATTTTTCATAAGTTGTTAAAATAACAATTTAAAAAGTAAAAATAGTATACAACAATTTAAAAATAGTAAATAAGATTACTATACTTTTGTAAAACAGTGTAAGCAAAATAAGAAAAAAGGTAGACGATAAAAAAATTATTTTGAAAACTTAGTAAGTGTAAATATTTTATTTAACATAAACTAGTTTTAAATTCGTCTTTATGCGTTAAGTTAATGTTGGTTTGTGTATATGTAAGGGTCCTATAATTCTATTTTAATTTTAAAAGAAAAAGTTATTGGGCCTTATAATTTGGGACAACCAAGTCCATAAGTTAAGGATGTCTTAGTTTTAGAGGGAGGTTTTTCTTTTCAGATGTCAGATTTCATTTGTTGAGCTTACCTTCTCTCTCTAAAACTTAGGTTTTCCAGTTTCCTTAAACTTAGCTCTGTCTTCTCTCTAAAATCCCAGTTCATTGAACCGATTAAATTTTGATTTGAAGGTGCTCTAGCGTTCATCTCACCAAAGGCTCCATTTTGAACTGATTATTTTCCCTATCCTTCCCGGTAAGTGGTTCTCTACTGTTTCCTCATTTCCTTAAATCTAGGGCTTGCTATCCTACGAATGGCATGTGCTCTGTGCATGTCCCTTTCTGTTCCTTATGTTGCTTTAGCTCTAAGAAGCTGTCTTCATCACCAATTTGGTGATCTATAGGTTCTGTCAAGCTCTGTTCTGTGTGGAGGGTACTATTAGAGTGTCTTCAATTAGCTTATTTTGAGAAACCCAGGTAAGGGGAACTGATTATATTTTTGGAATTTATTTTATAAAATATTTGCATGTTGAATTTTGAACTGATATGTGTTTGTGAAGCTGTCCTGCAAATTTTTAATTTTATTGGATGCCAATCTGAGACGGTGAAACTGATGAAGAGTATAAATCTGTGAATTGGCATGGTGATGAATTTTATCTATTTTGAATTGAGTGGCTGACTGATATTGAATGTGATATTGTTGAATTGATGCGTTCTGGTATGAGCTTGATTGATGTAAGGGGAGCTAGGTTTATGCTTGCATTTGTGAAAGTATGTTTGTATGAAATTGTGTTTGTACAATGAATTTGTTTGAGTTAGAATTTGATGAGTTTGTAGACTAAATCATGTATTCTTGAATGTTAAATCATGAATCTGTGATATGATAATTGTAAATTGCTTGGATGTGCGGATTTGCTGAATTGTGCAGGTTAGAATTGGTAGGAAGTGGGTAAGTTTGTTAAAGGAATTGTTAGGAAGGAATTAAGTGAAGTGAGGAAACTAATGGTAGAAAATGATAGGTTAAATTGAGTTAAATAGAGAGAAGATTTAGGTAGGATTACATGTTGATCTCGATTCCATAAATGTGCACAGAAAATTTTGTTGCAGGGATTGATATGTGCAGAGGTTTAAGAGAGTAAGGGTTCATATTTATAGAATTGGAAAATGAGGTTAGGCATCTTTGCTTGAGAGAAAACGTTCCAAGGCCTCTTTAATCTGGAAAGGAAAGGGGAAAAATATTAGGATTCATTCATAATAGGTTTAACGTTTTTTTTTTTTGAATATGTATTGGGTCAACATTAATTGGTTAAAAAAAATAATAATGGAAAAACAAATTGAATGCAGAGGAGTTGGTGCTTATCGGATTTCGTTAGGTGAGTAAAAAGAAATATTGGATTTGTAGATCATGCTCGGTGCTCAGTAATAAATATAATTCCTTCCTTTTACTTTATTGTTTTTTTAGATATATAGTAAATTAAATGTGTTAATTAGATTTTCTTTAAGTTATGATGAGATGTTAATAAATATATAACCAAAGATATATATTATTTATTGTAGAAGTTTACAATAATAATATTTAAAAACAATAGAGAGGAACAATTAAAAAGAAGAGGAGCACAAAATATCAATTAAAGGTTGAAATTGTACAAAGTAAAGAAATCTGAATTCCATTTACAGCTTTAGACCGAACGGTCTTGGTACAGTACATGACCGAAAGGTAAAAGGGATTCCTAGACCGAACGGTTTTACAAAATACTTAACCGGATCGGTCTGTCTATTCTAATTAAAATAAGAAACTTATTCTAAGGACCGGACGGTCCTGCACAGCTCTCAGGCAATACGTCCAGGGGTTGCTCCGCTTGTAAGGCTTCCTCCAAAGTGTCTTCTTGAGCACCCTCTGCTCACACCCAAAGGATGATCATTGCAGTGAAGAGAACAAACTGGACGGTCAAATACCGAACAACAACATAGTCAAGACAAAACAGATAAGGGTAAGCTTATGTAAATTCAATTAATCATTTTCATGCATTTTTAAAATATACACACAAATCTCATACATGAACATTCCAACCATGAATCATCAGTAAAGTGCTATAACACAAGAATAAACATATTCATTTTCTTTAGACGCTGTCCGGACGGTATGACTATGTATGCTCGCCGCTCTTTGCACCCGGGTGGATCTGGCTGGGATACACTCAATAGACCGCCACCCGAGGTTAGTCCAGTGGAACCACCTCAGTATAGAAATACCATGAGGCTAAAGGACCTCTTGTCATTCCCACGCATGAGTTACCCTTATCTACCTGAGAAGACATAATCACAGAATATCAGGATAGAGTCAGAACTTGAGCCTTAACCATGGTCATACTATACCAACCATCATAAATCCTGAGACATTCCTCCTTGGAAGTCTCTTATAAAAATAATCAGAACCGGACGATAACTTAATAGACTTGTAACATTGAAAATGAAAACAGACTAAGTCAAGGAGAACTGGATGAAAGAATCAAGGAGAAACTCAACAAAGAAAGCAAAGAGTACTTGCCCAATGATCACCGGACTGAAAAAGAAATCACTAGAAGTTTAACAATGAAGTAAAGAGGACTTAATAAATACAACTGGAAGAAAAGATCAATATAACTCAACAATGGAAACAAAGTTGGATTAGTTAATGAGAACCGGACGGTTAGAAGAAACCGAACGGAAGGTCAATGGAAACTCAACCATAAGAGTCAACAAATTAAATCAAGGAAGAACGAACTTAGTCAAAATACGTTTTAAATAAGAAGTTCTCTTCAATAATGCGAGTGTCAGTATAGACCGAACACTCCTTGAGAAATCAATTGCCAGTGTAAGACCGAACACTTTCCAAATAACTAATATGATAAGCCGGACGTTTTAGGAACTCAAGTACTGGTATAAGACCTAGTACTTTTAGCAGACATCATCAATATAAACCGAACGCTCAGTGTATGATTGAACGTTCTAAATAGCTAAATGGGAGACCGAATACTCAGTCTATAACTAAGCATTTCTAGGCCGGACGTACAGTGTAAGACCGGACATCCTTTAATAGGTAAGTCTGAACGACTACCTAAACAAGATATTTTAAGTCTCAATCATAGAGGTATCAAGTCAATTGTTTCAGGGGAAACCGAACAGTCCTAATGACCCTTCGATTACAGATTTATATTTTCACTAAATTTTATAACTTGATGACATATTTCATACCAAAATCAAACATGCATTTCTCAACAACAATACCATACATTCAGCAAGCATAAACTCACAAAATCATGCACACGAAATAATCATAATTGAATTTATAAGCTTCCTTTACCTTAAATCCAAGCTAAGCTTCTAAGTCTTGGGCAACAACTACTTCTAAGGCTTTCAAAGTCCAAAGTGTTCAAACAGAAATTCCGAACGGTGCAATTGAAAGATCTTGATGCCGGAAAGAACTTATCTTAAAGGGGCAAGGTGATCGGAGGTGGGGAGATGGTCAGAATTCTAGAGAGAAGTTTGAAGTTTTAGAGATAAGGAGGAGAAAATGGGGTTTCTGGAACTTGGGTTATGAGAAAGAAGAAAGGTTGCATGCAGAAAGGTGGCAAGGTTTGAAAATCCTACCTTAAATATAGTCTCCAATCCGGACGGTCGGTCCATCCTTCAGCTGCCACATATCAGAAGATCATTCTCCTTGCAGTCGCACGGTTCCCAAATCTGAGGAATTAAATGTACAGAAAAATCCTGTCTGCCACTCAACCTAAGGAATTGAAATGGTGACAGGTGGACGACACTGAGAAGTGTGAAATTAATGGAGTGTTACACATGGGACCCGCTTGAAAAATTTGAATGCCACGTATATAATGTATATATATATATATATATACACATATATATGTATACATATATATATATATATGTATATATATATATATATATGAAGAAACAATTAGGTAAAAGTGGGTTAACATGTTTAAAAAAATAAATGAATAAAGTTTTGGTGTGGGATAGGTTCATTTATTTCTGTCAGAAAGAAAAATATTTGTTTTCCTATTTTAAGTTTGCACATAGGATTTAGTGAATCATTGTAAAAGTATTTAATTTATGTAAATATATGTTAGATTTAGGAAAGATATATAAGTTTTTTTTTTAAAAAAAAAAGTGCAGGGACTTCTCTCTGAATCCGTGAAGCGTAGGACATATTAGGTGTATTTCAATTATTATATACCAATTTTTGGATTATATATTGGATGTTACATGAGTTTCAATATTATATGTATGTAATTATATATAAGTATGATTTATATTTTTTAAGTCGATTGGGAGGAAACATGGTAATGAAAAATTTAGCAGATAATTTCATAATTAAAAGAACATTGTAAATTATTTAGAATAGTAATACGTATCATAATATATTATATTATATATATATATATATATATATATATATATATAACTTTAATAACGCACACATAAGGTTATAAATGATATAATATGATATAGATTTATATATGTATATATGTAAACGAAAGTAAGTTTCGTATTATATTATTATAATAAAGATTTATATGTACATGTATATACGTAACTTACATATAAATTATATTAACATCATATAGTTTTATATATAATTATTAGGTTCGTATAATATAATAGTATAATATTATAATATGAATGTTGGTTTAATATAAATTAAAAATGTTTATGCAAATGATTTAATAGAAAATTTATAATAAAAGTATGGTTTAAAATAATTATTATAATATAGTTTAAGGAAACAATGTTTTATATCTGTACAGGGTTAATGAGAAATTTGCAAAGTAGTTTCACAAACACATCATTTCAACATTCAACATTATTTTATAAAATAAATCCCTAAAAAAATAATCAGCTTTCCTTACACATATACACATTCCTATAATTTACAGAATCATAAATAAATACAACAATAAAGCAATGTCAACTTCCCTTACATCACCTTTAATCATCTCACCCTAAGATGTTCAGTTCATACTCAATTTCATCAGCCTAGAGGTCAAAAGTTTAATTTACCATTTAGAATGAATTTTTGACCATTTTAACACTGCTAACAAGTCTCAATACCTTTCATATATAATCTCAAGAGTATATATTAAGTTACAAATCATAAATCACATATTAATAAAAAGTATATAATTTAACTAAATAATACCAATTTTAAGTTCCCATGAAGGAACATCAAAGAAATCACCTTACAATACAAAAATAAATTAATAAAGCATATCAATAAATTAATAAAGGGTGTAAGATAATATAATATTGCTACATGTGAGATTTCTCACGGTTACTCCTTCTGCATATGTATTTTAATTTTTCATTTCATGCTAAACTTTTCTACTGCAACGTAAATCCTTAATATCTTTTCATTTTATATTAAGAAAGAAATATGTACCCCATCCATAAAACCTACCTACTTATTTCCAAGAAATCCAACCAAGAATAAGGTTTTGTTCTTTTGAGGTGATTTGTATGAGATGATTTGGGGGAGATGATTTGAGTAGATTTGAGAGTAATTTTTTTGTTGTTTTTTTGAGTGGATTTGTAAGTAATTGATAGTGGATTTGGAAGTAAAGTTTTTGAGAATTACTGTAGGATTTGATTGATGTGACAGATTTAAAAAATTTATTTAATGGTTAGAAATTAAAGATTATCAAAATATCCCTAATTATTAAAATAATATAAAATATTATTTGTTAATGTTATATTTAATTATAAAAATGTTTATAAAGAGTAAAAAATTAAAAATAATTTTTAAAAAGTAAAAAAATTATAATTTGAAGAAATATATAATTATAATAATTAAAAAAATACCCTATTAAGAAATTCATGCATTCATATAATAATAATGATTATTAATATTATTCTTATGTTGTAAATTAAGCCTAGCGAAATGGCCGATGGAGCATCTGGCGAAGAAAAAACGTTGCAGGAAACACCCACATGGGCAGTGGCTGCAATTTGCGCAGTCTTCGTCATTCTTTCTGTGTTAATTGAACAAGGAATCCATTTACTTGAAAAGGTTCATTTTTGTTCTGGTTTTTTAACTTGTTATAAACTATAAACTGTTATCCAAAATTGGATTCGATCGTGACCAAGTTATTCGTTAATTCTCACTCTCAGTGGTTTAAAAAACGACATAAGAAAGCCATGAGTGAAGCCATTATTCTACCTAATTTGTTTCCATAAAAAAGGAATGACGAAAATGGCGTTGCTCTACAGATGAAGAAATGGAAAGCTTGGGAAGCTGAAACATCCTCTCTCGAGTATCAATTTACAAATGGTAAGACATCTTCATGAGCTTCTGAAAAAGTGAAGATGTTAGGAGTCATGATGATTTCAATGTTAATATTTTGTTGTGAACACACCTCCATCCTCTACGGCCTTCTCCTCAACCCCAAAGTCATCATTGCTTCCATGGGAGGCCAAGAACATGTTTACCGCATCAGCCCATGCACGTTGACAGCGGCGCAAAATCGAATAAACGTTGCCTGGAACCGGATACCCTAAGTCCGTAACCAAATACGCCTCCTTTGCAACTTCTTCTAAATGTTGGAACCGAATACGGTATTCTGTGGAACCGAATACATGCCCATGAAGATTTCTTCTTCAACCGCTGCTTTAAGCTTTCCTCATCTCCATGCAGTTGCTTCTCATCACCAACCGCGTTTTTCCTTATTCATTAACCACTCTCTTTGTCTTCAACTTAATCACACGGCTTCAACCTCGAATAGAATGGTATCGGACCTATCTCATCGGGATGTAGTTCTGCGAGGATCTAACACAGAGGAGAGAAGTTGGAGATAACCTGAAAGAACGGGACTGAACTACCCCCTTCAGAGAGTGGCAATTCCATGAAACGGCACACCTGATAGGCACGGAAAACGATGGCGCATGCGTGGCGAAAATGGACTGGGTGACGCCTGTGGCTTAATCACATGGTTGGGAATCGATTATTTAACTGAAGAAGAAAATATTTTTCTTTATTTATATTATGGATTACATAATTTTGTCCTGGAATTGATCAAATAGTACAGGGCATGTTAGTCTTTTATGCCTAAATCATCACAAATCGCATCAAAATAGCGAGATGAATTGCACGATAAAATCTCGCAAATCGTTACTTTTTTCTCTTTGCAAATCAGCGCAAATCAACACAAAGGAACGTCACTCCTCTCGCAAATTCATCCACGCTAATAACTGTGAATAGAAAATCATTTTCAAACGAACAGAGCGTAAAGGAATAAACAATTCTAGCCTCTAGAAGTCTAGCTTAAACATACATATCCTAAAATCAAATCCTTTCTAAGAATTATAAAGTGGAATCCATCCGATTCTTTTTCCAATGCTAAAAAAAAGTTTACAAGCCAACAATTAAATCATTTCTTTCCTCCATTTATTGTTTTACGTGAAAAACACCACCCAAGTACACTTTATATCCAAAACACAACTCTTTTTTTTGTTTATCTTTCCTTTCCAACTTCACAACCCTATTCTATTTCCTCTCTGTGTTGCAAAACAGAGACATAAGCAGCCATGCAAGTCCTGCATCCACTTCATTGCTTAAATTCTAAACCCAACAACGTATAACATTTTTCTTTTTCAAACTCCACTATATCTAAACGCCAAATATCGACTCGTAATATGAGACACAAATCAATAACAAACAGTAACACTAAAATTTATTCAAATTGTTCCTCTTATCTGGGTTTCTCAAAATAAGCTAATTGAAGACGCCCTAACAGTACCTCCACACAGAACAGAGCTTGACAGAACCTATAGATTACCAAATTGGTGATGAAGACAACTTCTTAGAGCTAAAACAACATAAGGAACGGAAAGGGACATGCACAGAGCACATGCCATTCGTAGGATAGCAAGCCCTAGATTTAAGGAAATGGGGAAACAGAGAACCACCTACCGGGAAGGATAGGGAAAATAATCAGTTAAAAATGGAGCCCTTGGTGAGGTGAACGCTAGAGCACCTTCAAATCAAAATTTAATCGGTTCAATGAACTGGGATTTTAGAGAGAAGGCAGAGCTAAGTTTAAGGAAACTGGAAAACCTAAGTTTTAGAAAGAGAAGGTAAGCTCAGCAAATGAAATCTGACCTCTGAAAAGAAAAACCTCCCTCTAAGGCTAAGACATCCTTAGCTTATGGGTTTGGCTGTCCCAAATTATAAGACGCAATGACTTTTTCTTTTAAAATTAAAATAGAATTATAGGATCCTTACATTCTTTCACACATAAAATAAATTTCATCCTCGAAAATTAAACTTACTAAAGAGAAAGAACAACCTACTCTCATCACATCCTCTCTGCATCTTCTACCATAACCACTTATTTCAAAACCTTCCAATATCAATATAATTATTAAGTTTTATAATTTAAACTCCAGAACAACTAACATATACTAACATCTAGTGGCTGTCCACATGTATCACTAAACATTATTCTGACCAAGATAATATGTATATTAATACTAACTCACGAAACTCCCAACTCTTTAATTTATATATATATATATATATATATATATATATATATATATATTATACTTTCTAACAAAACCCACCCGTCATTGATCACAGTACGGTATTCACTTTTAACAAAATAAACACTTAATATATAGCCCAAATTTAAAACTAAAAACACAAAGAAGCACCTTTATATATAGTTTTGTTGTTTTATTGTTTGATTTTCTTTTTTTTTTAACCTTAGAAAGGTATAAAACATTGATTATTAAGATCAAACTCCTGGTCATCAAGTCAATGATTAGATAGGCTTGGAAATAATTTTATATCTCTGACATGTTCATCATAGAAAAATATTTTGTGCTTAAAGGATAAACAAATCACTTTTAGATTATACAAATGCACCAAACAAATCCCTTGCCTCCAGACCACATAAGCTCATCGAAAATTATGCTTGAAGTGCCTTGCCAAGTTGGACATGTTAGAAAAAATCTTACAAAATCTCAAACTGCAACTTCTTGAGACGTATAGATCACTGTCCTTAAGGACTTAATCGCGGTGTATTGCTCAAATCCCCCAAGATACAACAGGAACTTCTCGAATTATATTCGAGGATCATAGAAATAACAAGAAACTCTATAAAGAGTATAAATTAACCCAGAATATTTTTAGAAAATGAAAAGAAGAAAAGAGGAAGAGAAAAGACCCATTTTTGGTGTGTCTTGGAATGGAGAAAGAGCTCTCTATTTATAGATCTAGGGAAGAATAAAATCAATAAAAAACCATTAAAGCAATAAATAATTTGACCTTGCAGCACTTAAAAATTTGACTGTTGGAATATAACCGTTGGAGCAACGTTTCTTTTGCAATAATATGATATTATTACAACAATCCCCCACTTATTACAAAAGAAAGTTGAAAAAAAAAACTTTTATTTTGGGTCTCATAGAATGTAATGCATCAGAGCTGGTATAGCAAGCTATATGAACCAGTCTTAGATTGAGAAACTTAACACACAGCAGTGTAGTTGGTATAGCAAGCTATATGAACCAAAGACACTTGACGTGTGTTAGAGGTTTATCAATCACAATACACCCCCACAATTCATGCTATTATAGTTGTGTTGCGCTAAATAGGCCATGCGCGTGCCCGGTATTCATGAGTGCTCTAGAGATCATGCCAAGATCTCATGCAAGCGGCCCCATTCGACGCTCATATAGGTGATTTCATCAAGTGTATGCTGCAAATCATACACCACCCATAAGGGATATGAAAATCATTAAAAACTTTGTTTAAGCTAAAATTCTATCTCCATATAGAATTTTAATGATAAAGTTTATCCTCTCATAATGCAGTCTATAGCACTTTCACACACATCATAGGAAGGGACACAATTGATTAAAATCAATTTAGTGCTATCAGAACTAACAAGTGACTTGTTTTTACCCATATGAACCTTATTCATGGGATCTCCAATCACAAAGGTTAGGTTACCATCACTTGTTTGTTTACAAGTAGCTTAAGTCCAAAATCATTTGTCTTCCCAGGGGTTTTGTCAAAGGATCCGCTAGATTGCGTTCTGACTTCACATAATCAATGGAAAATAATTCCACTCTTTAGCAGTTGCTCCACCAAATTATTGTTTTTAGCTATAGCTATTGTCGATTGGCAACCACAGTGTATTGATACCGATGGGGTTGGTTTCGTTCCTAGTGGAATGTTTGGTAAGAAGTTTTTCAACCACTCAGCCTCATTATCAGTCATCTCAAGAGCAACAACCTCCTCAGATTCCATTTTGATCTTGCAATAATTGTTTGCCTGACTGATCTCCATGTAATCACACCACACCCAAGTGTGAATACATAATCACTATTGGATTTTGTCTCGTCTGAATCAGAAATCCAGTTAGCATCATTATATCCTTCTAGTACAACGGAGAATTAGCATCATAAGGGATACTCACTAGTTTTAAGTCATAAAACCCAAACTTCTCAAGAAGTTTCTCAATATGTTGTTCCTGGAATAATAATATACTATTGCCCTTCCTTATGATTCTAACACCTTAAAACCTAAAAATAGTTTATTTCTAACAACAATTTCATTCTCATTTTTCATCTGACAATATTCAATCTTTATCTAAAGTCTCAAAAATATAATGTTCTCAGTGGGTTCTATTCAAACAATAGATAACAAATAATAAATAAATATCATTCAAAATAATAGATCATTTATTACTATAATCTATTAAAATCAAATTCCCATTTAAAACCCATTAATTTTCTTTTTGAATCAAATTAATTTTTCTTTTAAATTAATTTGATTTTCAATCAATTACGTGAGCCAAACGCGAGAGTCGCAACCCCTGTACTTGCCAGATCGCGACACCGCAAACCACTATGACCTTCATCGACGCTGTCTTCTCACATAGTTGCCTCGCAAACACTGCCAACCACCAGAGAAGGCAAAACCTTCGTCTGTGTCGCGCCTCCGTAGCTCCGTCGTTTTCATCGTCACAAGTTGCCCGCGACAAGTATCACACCTTAAGTTGGGTTGTCCGCAAGAAAGAAAAGATCGGGGGAAGATTCTGATTAGGAATCTAATTTAGGGTTTCCTTCTAGTATTCCTTAGGATTTAGAATTAATTATAAAAATTATTTAATAAAAGAAACCCCAGCTACTGATATTATCTCCTAACATTTCCCTTCTCAGAATAATTAAACATAACTCATGGCTACGTTCTCATTCATTCCAATTTATTTAAATCATTCTTCTTTCTTAAAACAAAATAAGGATTAACGTGAATCCATCATTATTTCTCTCTCTCAAGGAAAATAAATTCCTTCCAGATTTAAACAATAATCTTTAATAATATTAAAACCTTACAATTATTTGATTTCCATTTTACTTACCACTTATAACAGAAATTAACAACCCCAAATTATTATTATTATTTTTAATTAATGTTAACGGGAAATCAAAATTCTTACTTTATATAACAACCCCTGATAAAATTTTAATTAACATCAAAAGGAAAATCCTAATTCTTACTTTATTCCAAATTATGATTCTAATTATAATTCAATGGAAAATCCTTCTCCGACTACTGTTAATTATAATTAACATTTTAACTCTTAATTTATTTCTCATTAAGAGTAAAAGGGAATCATAATTCTAACCGGTTCATAATTTAATTGAATGACAATCTTAAATATTATTGATGTCTTCTTAAAATTTTCCATTCCCAAATTTGTTCATCATAAATCATACTATCATTCAAAGCATTTAAAATTAACAACTGCAATTATCAATAATAAGATAGGATCAGTTTCTCATACTTTTTTGACTTTTGACAATAACGACATCAAATAAGTCCTTAAGATTGTTAGAAAAAATGCTTACAAAATCTCGAACTGCAACTTCCTGAGGCGTGTAGATCACTGTCCTTAAGGACTTATTCGCGGTGTATTGCGCAAATCCCCCAGGATACAAGGAACTTCTCGAATTGTATTCGAAGATCACAGAACTAGTAAGAAACTCTATAAAGAGTATAAATTAACCCAGAATATTTTTAGAAAATGAAAAGAAGAAAGGAGGAAGAGAAAAGACCCATTTTTGGTGTGTCTTGGAATGGAGAAAGAGCTCTCTATTTATAGAGCTAGAGAAGAATAAAATCAATAAAAAACCATAAAAGCAATAAATAATGACCGTTGCAGCACTTAAAACTGTTGGAATATAAATGTTGGAGCAACTTTTCTTTTGCAATAATATGATATTATTACAACAGGTGTAGAAAATAATTGCTATAGAAATCATTTATGTATTTGAAGCTCCAAGATGAAAGTTATGTGCAGAAAATAACTGCTAGTAGTTAGTTTTATATTAGGAACATCAAGATGAAAATTATATGTTGAAAAAAAAAAACTGTTGGTAGTTATATATATTAGCAGTAAATAGCAGATAATAGGGTATGTAATAATGTCTCCCAAGTTATTTTTCAGCATGTGGACGGTGAATACTCTATGCCGGAGGCCTCGGTATCTGGGACAGTAACTGTATATCTAATTTATGAAATGGGAGACTACTTCTCTCTAAGACAACAAATGTATTAGTGTGCTATCTGATGTCAATTCCCAACAGTATATATATTTTTTCAATAAAAATCATGTTAGGCATTACTATGTACTAAGACATCTCAGTTAGGCTCATCTCAAAGCACACCAATCCTTTGCCATCACAAAAATATTATTAGAAAAGAAAAATAATAACACAAAATATGGAGTGACCAAACCAAACTCACGCACAAAAGATATTATTAAAAAAAGAAAAATAATAACAAAAAAACTAAGGGTGACCAAACCAACTCTCATGTACCATTTTGTTCAAGAGTTTATATTTCAAGATTCATGGTTTGTCACCACTAGGATGATCAAATGTTTCACAAACATTTTTTTTTTTAATAGAAATGGGAGACAAAGAAAATACCAAAGAAAATATGATGGAGATAAACAGATATAACTCAATTATAAATAGGATAAGGATTTGGAGTGGATTGAATACCTACCCTAAAAGGTATAAAGCAACTAGAGTTTTCATAATGAGGATGCATGGTATTAGACATTTACATAAACAGGTTCTCCATGTAAAGTTGGATTATTTCTTCGTGGCTTGAGCTAATTTGTGATAGGAGGAGGTCTTAGTCTTGGAGACTTCCATCATGCTCCAAGGCGCGGAACAGACTAACCTCGTGAATGTGGCAGGGCGGGGGAGCCTAGGGCAGTGGAGCCCAAGGCGGTAAAGCCTAATTATCACAAGCCACCACGGGTGCATGATCCGCCATAACTCGACTATCATTCTAAAATCCGGACGAGTCAAGTCTAGTATTTAACATGATAGGATGAATGTTTTATCTTGTTTGCTTTAAATTAATATATTGTATGTACATGCTCTTAATTGTATGCTTTTTATATAAGTAGCTCACCCTTGCAATTGCTTGTGTTTGTGCCATGTTTGCGTTTATTTCCCTTGCGATGATCATCCACTTGGATGGGAGCAGATGGCGGGAGATACTTTGGAAACAACTCTTGATGGGGAAGGAAATGTTGTTGCCTAGTTCTCTAGGCTTTAAGTATCATATCCTAGGATATTTTGAAGAAACTTTGTCATGTTGTAAGTTTTAAATTCTTTGTAATTTAAGGGAGAAACTTTAGTACTCCAAGTTTCCAAATTTTACAGTTTAAGGATGACTGAAATCCTAGTACTTTCTAACTGCTTTCTAGTATTATCTATGATGACGTCTTTATTTATATACATGTATGCTATATAATTGAGATGTCACAGTATCTATTAAAAGAGAAATAGAAATTGAAAAAAAATATACAAAATATTTTTAAAGTTTATTATTACGTTTTGAATAAAATCAACCTTAAAAATAATTTATAAATTTAAAAAATCAATATGTTTATAAAAATATAAATAGTAAACTTTGTAAGAATATAAAAGATAAAATATGTATAAAAATAGAATAAATTCTCTAGAAGTATAAAAGATATGTAAAAATATGTAGAGTTGACTCGCTAAAAATATAAATTAGTATATTAATAAACGGATGTAGTGTGAATTGCTAGACTTTTCTAATTAATGTATTAACAAACTCGTTCAATTTGTGTTATTAAATTTGTCTAATCGGTACATATTGTTAGACTCGTTAATTAGTATACGGACAAACCTGTGTAATGTATATTGCAAGACTCGCCTAATCATATAATAAATAAAGTCATCTAATGTGTATTAATAAATTCATCTAATACATGTATGAACAAACTCGTGTATCATATATTGTTAAACTAGTGTAATCAGTGTATGGAGAAACTAATCTAATTTATGTTACAAGATTAATGTATGAACACACTTGTCTAATGTGTATTCTTAGACTTATCTAATTAATGTATCAAATGACTTATCTAATATTTTTTTATATTCATCTAATTCCTATATAGATATACTCGTTTAATATGTATTGTTAACCTGCGTAATGATTTTTAATATGCTCATACAATCAATATATGAGTAGACTCATTTATTTTGTATTATAAGATTGATGTACTAATGAAAATGACTTGTCTAATGTTTATTAATAGACTAATATATATCACTAGAATTGTTTAAAATATATGAATGAATGGTTTAATTTTTATTGTAGACTGTTTAAACAATTTTGTGACTAATTTTTTTAATTTTATCAAAACCAGGTGAGTTATCATTAAATTAAAAGTAATGCATAATTACAATGGAAAAATTAATTAAAAAATGAAGAATTACGAGGTAACTCAAATCTCTTTAACCAATAATTTAAAAGATTCAGTTCGATCCAAATTTAAAAATAAAAAATACATATTTTTTCCAATTCTACCCACAGATTTGAATTTGAACTCGTGGATCAACACTAATTAGATCGGATGAGATGAAACTGAAACATAACGGGTGTATTGGGTATTCGGACGGTCATGGGCCGACCGGTACTAACAATTACCGAGATCGGAATGACCGAACGGCAGGATCGAACAGGTGATGAGGTAAGTTGATTTTAATAGGAATTTAACAGTTCTGGGCCTTGATTAAAATGTTTTTGGGTTTTGATTAGAGAATCCTTAATCTCAGGTTCAGAACTAACACTATATATAGAAGTCAACAGTAAGAGGTAGGTGAATTCAATTGACTGCACATTTAATACTATAATTGAGTAACCGAACGGACTTGACCCTAACTTGAACGTCAGAGTATCTTTGGCAAATACCTAATCGACCGTCACTTGGAAGATCAGACACAAAGCGGACTGAGAGGAAGTTTGAGAAGTAGATCAGATGACCGGACGTCTAAAAGGATTCAGAAGAAAGTGTGTAGGTCAGTGAAACCAGAACCCACTACCGAAACAACCAGACCCTACTACCGAACGGGAAATAAAAAGTTTTTAAAAGCAAGATGAAATGATGAAAAGGGCACAGAAAGATCATAATTTGAATCTACTAGTTTGTGTTACATGCAAGCTCAATCTTTTTGGCCATGAACTCCAGATAAGACTTAATAAGAGAGTTCAATTTTTGGAAGCTCCAGCCTTGAACAGGATCACAGACGAAGCTCCACTCGATCTTGGATCCATCCTGGTCCATGGGGAACACCTTGATTGTGGCCACATAGGAATTAAATACCAAGTTGTTTTCACCAACTTCGTAGGTTAAACAACGTTGTACAGGATCTATCTCAAGCAGCTTCTCTTTGGCCCATTTCATGGTTGTTGTCTTCTCAGCATCATCACCAACCCCTTCTTCTTCAACAGTGAGAGCACAGTAGCGGATGAGACCAGGTTGACCTGAAACTCCCTCTACATGGTAAGATGTTTTTATGGGAAGCCACTTGTGTACGTTGCAGAAATCTTCCAGAACCTCCCATGTAAGTTGTGGATCGGTGGCTGGTAGCTCAGCCATGGCTTTACCTTCCCATTTGGGGGTAGATTTCTCTGTCATTGTTATCTTCTTATGATATTGAAAGTGGTAGTTAGAGTGAGGAACACTGTAATTACTTTACTCAGACTTCAGGAGTATATATCAATCCTCGGGAAAGGAAAATGTTCTATGCATCATGAAAATCATGAGTTATCGGGAGAGTGGGAATCTCTTGCAACCACACGATCAAAATGACGCACATGCCATTTTATAATACTTATCACAAAATTAGATGATTTATCGTACGTGTTGCGTTAGATTCTCTCACAATTAATATCATACTAATTTATAATATATAAATTAAGCAAATTTTATTTTATGTTCACCTAATATTAAATTATTATTAAATCATTCATTAATTTTTAATCTGCGTTTGGAACATACATAAAATGTAAAGAAAAGCTTTAACCATAAAGTTTTTGGTGGCTACATTGGTTTCATTTATCTTGTTATTTATTTTCTTTTCATCTCGTTTCTCTCATAAAACCAAATAAACACGTTTCTACGAATGAAAGAGATATGAACTATTTTGTATAAGTTGTTTAAATAACAATTTAAAAAGTAAAAATAGTGTACAAAAATTTAAAAATAGTAAAAGAAAAAAAAGTATTGTATGACTATACTTTTGTATAATAGCGTAAACAAAAAAAAAAGTAAATGATATGATAACAGAAAAGATAAAGTATTACAGCTGATAATCATTTTAAAATCAAGTATGATTTCAATGGGGTATAAGTAAGTTTCAACGTGGAAATCTTTCAGTGATATACAAATATGTTTAGAATGAATACAGAAAGCTCAGTATTGGAGTTATCCTAACGCTCTAATGATATTTCATTATCAAATAAAGAGGATTGATTCATATGGTAAGAGTAGTACACTAGTAAAAAAAGAGGAATTAAACTCCCACAATAGGTTTCGCTTTAGGAGCAACTGAAGCCTATCAGAACGCGGTGGCATTTTCGTAGTTTAACCGAACTTTTATGCCTAAGTTATAGGGGAACCGAGGCATATACACCAGATGACTTCGGTTAAAGTACCAATCGGTGTCTAATACTCTGAAAATTTCCTGTAGATTTGACTTTTGGCCTGACAACTTTTTGAACCCTGATCTACTGCCTCGGTTCAATGAGGGACCTGAGGCATTTGCACAATATGACCTCAGTTAAATGGGAACCTGAGGCATATACTTCAAAAAGCTTTTTGAATTTTCTCTTTCTCTCTTTATCCCTCGTCCCGCACAAGCCAAGCTTTTGCCATTTCTCTTCACCGCAAAAGGGAGGCTCCCTTTCTCTTTCCCTTTGCTGCTTCGCCTCACAGTGAGAGAAGTCGACATGAGCGTTCATGGTGGCTCGCAGCGGCGCTCGTGGTGGCTCGTGGAGGCACGACAATTTCGTGCAGCGAAGTCGTGATGACTGTGCGAGGACATAGGTCGTCCTGATTCATGACGCAAAGGGGAGGCTCCCTTTCTCTTTTCCTTTGCTGCTTCGCCGTGTAGTGAGAGAACACGCGACAAACGACGTTCGTGGTGGCTCGCAACGGTGCTCATGGTGGCTCGCGATGGTACGACGAGGTCGTGGTGACTGTGCGAGGACATTGGCTATCCTGATTTGCGGCGCAAAGGGGAGGCTCCCTTTCTCTTTTCCTTTGTTGCTTCGTCGCACAGTGAGAGAAGACAACAAAGACATGTCGCAAGTGACCTCCGATGACGACGACAAGGGTGAAGGGCTAGGTATCCGGTGAAGGCAATGTCAAAAACAGAATTGTGATTTTGGTGGTGCTGAATCAGCGATTTAGGGTTTAGGTTGTTCTTAAATTTTTGGGGTTTCTGTTTTGATGAACTGATGATTTGATTTCTTTTGTGATTTGAGATGTAGGGTTTCAATATGGTAATTTTGGTGTTTTAATCTAGTAATTTTTGTGTTTTAAGCTGCGATTTGAGATCTAATTCGGGGTTTTTCCTGTTATGGTGTTTTAATCTGGTAATTTTGGTTAAGATTGATGGTTGAGATATGGGTTTTGTATATGACTTTTGATTGTTATGGCTATGTGAATTGACTATGCGAATATGGCTTTTACAAAGCATGGTGAAGCAAGTCTAGAAATTTCTGATGATGGACGAAGAAGATAGTGGTTTTCAAATTAGGTGGTAGGGCGATTCTCACGAAGGACGAAAGTGGTCTACGGTGGTGTTTTGGGTGGTCCGATGCGAGAAAGACGAACCTATAATGGTAGATCATGGTGGCACGTGGTCGTGTTGGCGGTGTGTGGAGTGAAAGATAATTCAAATTGAACGAAGGTGCAAATATGACGATCTCGTGGTGGTGGTCGGCGGCGTGACCATACTGCCTCGGTTCCTTTTGAACGGAGGTTAAATCCTAGGTCGTTTTGACTCGGTTCACAACCGAGGCATAAAAGTGGAGACTTTTTACCTCGTCTTTTTATGCCTCGGGTCAAGAACCGATGCCTATAGGCAAAAGTAACTGGTGTCATTGCCTCTGACTGCACTAGTGGTAGGAGGTCCTAGTGTAGGCACTACAAGTGCACAACCCGCCATATAGCTCTGTATTCATTCTAAGTCCGGACGGTCAGAGTCAGTGTAATGTCGTGAATAAAGGGTTTTGCGATGTGAATGAACTTGTATGATTGTATGAAATATAGTTAATGAATATATGATTTTATCTTTTATTTAAACTAGCTTACCCTATTGTTTGGGTTTGTGTTTGTGTTTGTGTTTCGTATGTGTTATTTCCTTTGCAATGATCATCTTGTGGGTGTGAACAGAGGGACATGAGGTTTTTTTGGAGTAGGCATTGAATAGAGATGATACAGCTTTATAGATTAGTTTTATTCGTAGTGTAGATAGTTTTGAACTAGTTGTATATAAAGTTTAAATCTTATGATTATTTTGGATAACTGTAAAATTAAAACTTTTTATATTATAATTGGATAACTATTTTATTTATCATAATTGTGATGACTCTTTTATATAGTATTTATATTGGAATGTTACAAACATAAATTATTCTTTAACTAGTATATTAAAAATATATTTATAAAAACTTTTAATTGTGACTAAAAAGTATATAAATACACATAAATAAATTTTTTTATTTTAAAAATTAACTAATTTTTAAGACTGTGTGTCATGGTTTAAGTTGATTAAAAAAAATTCATATAACAAAAAAATTTATTTGACAATATAAACCGTTTGTATTGTTGATAAATATATATTATTATTTAAATAATATAGTTTTAGAAAATAAAGTAAGATATTTTTCTCTAAATTTAACTTTATCAAATTACCAATCAAACAATTTAAAATCATAGAAAGAAAAAGAAAATAATTAGTATTTTTGTATAAGTTATTCTTTAATAATTTATTAAATGATAAAGTAATTAGAAATTATAAATGAATAAAATTAAGAATAAAAAAAATACTATATAACAATTAAGTTATTATTGTAAATATACTAAAAAGGTTTTTAACGGTGATTAAAATATTCTAAGACACGCGTATTAAAAAATAATTATTTGTTTATTTTAAAAATAAAAAAGTCTTTAAAATAATTTTGGAAATACAAATCATAAATTAAATCGATTAATAATATAATTCAAATTTTATGCATAATTGACATTTTAGAATATATATATAAATTTGAGAAAGTAATAGTTTTGTTTAAAAACTATAATAATAATTTAGATATTAAATTATAGTATTGAAATATATTAATATTTTTACTGTAAGTCATTTAAAAACAAATCAAATAAATAAAATTGTAAAATAACTTTTTACCGAGACAATTTTTATATGATAATATAAAAAAATTATATTAATAATATATATATATATATATATATATATATATATATATATATATATATATATATATATATGTTACTTTTTAAAATAATATTATTTTTAGAAATAAAGATAAAATATATATTTATAAATTTTATTATTTTAATGACTAAATAATTATAAATCATAAAAAGATAAATTTAGGAAATGAAAAAAGTATAAAAAATTATATTTTAAATATAAGTTATTTTATAATAAATATTCAAAAAGTTATAAAAGAATAAAGTTAAGAATAAAAAGCAGTATAGAGAAATTAGTTTGAAAATAAAATAAATGAATAAAAGGGTAAATACATATTTTTGCATATGTAATAGCAAACTAAATATAAATAAAAAAGAAATTAAAAAATAAATAAATAGATAAAAGAATAAAATAAATTTTATGTGACAACAAAATAAATATAAATAAAAATTAAAAATGTCAAACGATTAAAAAACCAAATTTTTAAAACTTTTAAAAATGTCAAATAACTAAAAAAGTTTAACTGAGAATTATCAATAAAATAAGTTTTCTAGTATTTTGTTATAGAATTAAATTTTTCTTATTGAGCTGAAAAAGAGTGCATGGATTTTTTATATTAAAATTGCTTATAAAAGTGCTGAGATATTAAAATATAACTAGTTAAGAAAAGGAATAAAATGAAGTTGACGTAAATAATCGAATTATTATTTTAATTATAATTAAATAAAAAAATATCTTTTTATATAAAGCTTTTAAAAAAAATGTTATAGTCAAATACATAAAGTTGTTGAAGATGTAATAGTGACTAAAAATTATATTGGGTAATTTAATTTCTTTTATTTTGAAATGTGAAAATTATTTTCCTTTAATTATTATTTTAAAAATATTGAAATAATAAAATACGAACTATTAGGAAAACAGATTAAAAGTAAAAACAATTGAAAAATAATGTCAATCAATCCATCATAGACATATATAATATTAAAAAATATCCAAGTAAAAGAATATAAAAAATATAATAAAGTAATATATTTGTCTTAATTTAATATATATTATAAAAATAAAAATAATTATAAAAAAAATATTTTTTGTATTTGAAATAATTGAAAATAAAGAAGATTTTAAACTTCCACATAATAAGTCATTGATAAAAGAGATTAAAATCTTAAGAAAAACTTCTGCAATATAAATCTAATAACAAAAAAGTTTAAAAAAAAAACCTTCACAAATTCATTGTGACATTCTAATTATAGAAGTTTTTTAAAAAAACTTCCACAAATCGATTTGTGAAAATAAAATGAAATATCTCCATTAAACAATAATAGTAAGCGAAAAAAATATAGTATCAAATAAATGTTAAAAACATGAGTTAAAAATATGATTACATTTATCATTATATAATAATATGGAGTTACTAAATAATAAATATGGTTGACTGAATTAAACAAACAAACATGTCAGAAAACAAACAAACACTTGCATAAAAGTTTAACCACAAACAAACATTATAGTTTAAGTTGTGAGAGAACCAAACAAAACAAAGCAGAAAAGTTTAACCACAAGCAAATATTAGTTTAATGTACTATGCTTGATTATTAATGGCACAAATTTCAAACACCGAGATTCATTAATCTCACCAGATGGGAAAACCTATGGTGTGTTGTATGCAAGTTGGATGTTCTTCTTTATGATCTGCAGAGAAGACTCAACATATGACTCCAAACCTTCAACACTCCATCCTTCCACTGGATCACAGACAAATCTCCATTCAATCTTGCATCCACCACCCTCCTCCATTGACAGCACTTTGAGTGTGGCCACATAGAACTTAAATCCCATATTGTTCTCAATAACTTCATAGCTCAAACATCTTTCAACAGGATCAATGGCAAGTAACTTCTCTTTGGCCCACTTCAGTGTTGGGATCTTCTCCACATCATTAACAATGGTTGAAGCACAGTATCTGATGAGACCTGGTTTGCCAAGAGTACCCTCTTGTTGATAGCATGTGTCTAGTGACATCCACTTATGGATGTTGCAGAAATCCTCTATCACACTCCATGCTACTTCAGCATTTGTGTCTGCAAGCTCAACCATTGCTTTGCCTTTCCATCTTTCATCAGATTTCTCTCCCATAGTTCTTGTCTACACTTTATATTCAAACAGTTTTATACACCACTCCACTGAATACAGAAAGTGCTAAAACTAGATATCATAACTATATGATGCTATTTCTAAAATAGAAAATCGAAAAAGAGCAATGAGTTAATGAGAAGATTGCTATGCATGCTGTGTGTTAATTGTGTTAATGTCTAAATATCATTGCTAAAAAGAAGTAGCATATTTGATGGGTGTTAGTTTTTATTATTTGATATTAAAGAAATTGAATTTATAACTTTTTTTTTCATTTTCTTTTTCAAATTCATTAAATTAATCTTAAATCTTCAAATTTTTAATAGAATGAGTTTAACTTGCTATCTTTCTTATTACCTATTATATCTTTAATGAGTCATCCTTATATTTTAAAAATTTGAATAAGTAAAAGTATGTTTATATTCTATTTTAGAAAACTAGAAGAAAAGCAGTGGTGTGCAACTATACATGATAGAAATAGAATAGGAATCTGCTGTTGATCATTAAAGTTACAGCACAAGTCAAGTTATTCATTTGTCCTCTTCCCATGTGTTTTTCTTTTGATTGAACATCTTTTCGGACAAGAATAATCTTTCAATAAAAAAGCATCATCCAAGACTTAAGATTTAAAGTATCATTACATACAAAAAGTTAATGATAGAATGAAATTATTAGAGAAAAAAAAATTAAAGAATAAATCACTAATACGCTTATTAAGAAAAAAAGAAAGAAACATCCGAAAAAAAAGCATGAAAATGACTTTGATCAAGATAAGATTCGATTTTGCATAAAGAAAATGTTAGCACTTTGTGACTTCCACCATAAAAATTGTAACCAATTGTCTAATTTTCCTGATACAAAATTGTTAATCTTCTTAAACAAATTTATTTACTAAGACTTGTTTACATGTGCATTTTATTTTTAAAAGAGAAATTAATTTATAAAATGAATTACATTTTTTATTAATCTTTTTAGTCCAAACAGGTTTTACCTTATTCTTTCTTTTTTCTCTATATAATAAAAGGCCAAGTTGAGGTGGTGTTTAGTTTTAAATTTTAAGAAGACTCTCACAAATAATCAAAAACATAAAAAAAAAAAAAAATACACGCATCCAAAATAAATACCAGTACCTCTTAACACTTTTGTAATACTGAAACTAGTTAACCCAAAATTGCATAAAAGAAGTTATTGTTATTAAGAGCTTTGTTTGGATCCAAAGTTAATTTTAATATTCTTTATAGAAAAACACTCCATATGTTCAGTAAAGAAGTTTATATATATATATATATATATATATATATATATATATATATATATATATATATATATATATATATATATATATATATATATATATATATATATATATATATATATATATATGCTCTAAACATTTAAATTTTACATCTAATCAATTTCAATGTTCATTTTAATCTTTTAATATTTTTATTTAAAAAGCTTTCACAATGTATGATTACAAAAAAGTGCATCCAAAATAGTTATTGTTATACATTTGTTATATTATTTCATTCTTCTATGTTTTAATATTTGTACGTTTTCGACATTAAACTTTAAAAGTTTAAAAGTTAAATATGATACCAGTGTGGGTTCAGTAGGTTCAGAATACTCTGTTTGTATGACACTTAAATCAACCAATCAACGTTTTAATTAAAACAACTGAAATAGAATACTTAAAAAACAAAGTTTGAGGATTTTAAAACTTAATGTACAAAATAAAAAAGAAAAAGAGGCAGAATACAAAGAATTAAAAGCAAATCCAATATTTTAGAACACATCATATGTTTGTTGAAAGTATCTGGACTGCTGTGTTTCTTTTTCATCATCCTTCAAGAATATTAGTCTTAGAACTTGTTAAGAGTGTTTTTATTATTAACTATTTAAATATCATATATTTAGAACATATCATAATAGTATTTGTTAAAAGTATTTAGGATGTGTTTGTCTTTTATCAACTTCAAGGAATATTAGCGGAATAAAACTTGTTAGTTAAAAAAATGTTTCTATTGTTAATTTAGGTCCTGATAAAGATAATCCGGATGAAACTGTTAAGAAGAAACTAGCGCAGAAAAGCTTGAAGATTAACAGAGTACTTGTTAAAAGTATTTTTATTGTTAATTAACTATTGTAATTGTATGAGAAAGATTGACTGGGTAAAAAATTATTAAAAGCATTTCTATTGTTAATTACCTATAGATCCTCTTACAATTACAAGGATGATTGAGACCCGTAAAGTAAAACTAGCAATTCTATTATTAATTAGCTATAGGTTAAAACTTGTTAAAGCTATTTCATTATTAATTATCTATAGGTTAAAACTTGTTAAAAGTATTTCTATTATTAATAAGCTATATATTCTTGGATTGAAAAAAAATAATAATTAATCCTTAGACTATCTAAATTGGAAAACCTCTAAACTATCATTATTACTAAACCCTTATTTTGCTTATTATATTCTATAATATAATTAATAAATATATAACATAACTTTGATTTTTTAAAGCATATAAAATTCCAAGAAATAAAATAAATTGACTTACCTCAAATGGTTACACTCAATGGAAGCTATGCATAAAACAACTGAGTGTCTCCTTCCTTCTATACATAGTGATATAGGTTGTTGTCTTCTCTTTAATATACCACATAAGACAATCTTCATGAGATTACCTGTACAATGTGGGACTTTTAAGTCAGAGTAAGTGATAAGAAAGAGAGGAAAAGTTAGGACTTTCTTACCTTAGCTATGATTATGTAATAATAATTAGACTGATGCAAGACTTGATTATACCAAAATTTGACTGTCATTATATCTTTTCCATGCATTTCGATAGAGGTTTAAAATTCAAACTAATAGATCATACAATTATAATATACTTTTATTGTTATATATTATTATAAGCATGTATATTTTTCCTCCTACTACATATTTACTTATTCTATTGAATTAGAAATGACTTTTTTTCACAATTAAAGTTGACTGAGAAAAATTGTTCCAGTGCAATACCTAATCTGTCTGGTCACTTTGTACGTGACTTTATTACATGTTTATCAAGAGTTAATTTAATTATATAACTAATCAACGAAAAAATCTCTTAATTGTTTGTGTCTAAAATCTAATAAGTCTTGAAGATAATTTCTTAAAAGTATATTTATAATTTCCTAAATATCTGTGCACAATACATAATTACATGAGATTCATAGTTGTAAAATTTGAAACTGGGCAATTGATAACCACGATCACGATCAATTGACAATGAGATACCACACAGATAAGTTTTTGGAATGTGGGAGAACATGGCAATTGATGACGGAAAGAAATCATGAAAACGACCAACAGAAAATGACTTGGAATGTTGTTAATCTTGTCTTTCTTCTTTATCATTATTTTTATAATGTTTTTACGATTTTATGAAGAAAAAAAATCATTTTCTTGTAAAATTAAATTATATAACATAAACTTTCACTCTTTTAATATTTGATTTAGCTAATACATTACATTTACTTCAAACATAGAAAATATTATGTATACTGACACAAAAATTTCACGAGTACACAATGTAGCCACCTTTAAGGTAACGGTTGGAAGAGGTGAACCAGAAATTATGCAGAAACAACATATTCACTATCCCCTAACATAGTTGAAGAAAGCAAAGATATTATAATAGTGGGTAGCACTAAGTACAAAGTGAAAGAATATCTCAATCAAAACTTGGTAGATGACTGACTACTTTCGATAAGAACAAATAAAAGATTTTTAGGTTAAATAATAGAATTTGTCAGATACCTATATAATACATAATTAGATCACCGACTAAATAAAAGGTCTATTGGATTCCTGATAATTGATACTATCATGATGATGGTAGGCCACAGCAGAAAATAAAATAACCAAAGTCTGCAATTTACATAGGCTTTACATGTAAGTTGGGAATTAAATATGGATAATGTAGGGCTAAAGGAAAACTTACGCCTAACCAAAAGTTATCATTTGGAGACCCCTCCATGTATTTCATATTCCAAATTCCTTATATGTGTGCGTAATCCGTGAGTCAGTACTATTGCTTTTTCCATGGTTTATAATTTATATATCCATTAATGTAATAAAATAAAAAAAAGAAAAATCTCACTAAGTATTCTACTATTACTAAAGGTGGTTATCACAGCACGCCACTGGGTCCGCACCACGGACAATGGTCATTCAAAGGTCACAGACACTATCAGTTTCAGACTTTTAGGTGCTTCTGTTATTATGGTATATAACTATATATACCTTCAACTGCATATAATAAATTCAATTCCCATCTACCATTTTAAATTTGAACGGAGGGACTTGTTGAATTGAATATTTTAATCATAAGAAGATAAAGTAGGGAGAAAAGAAGAGGAATAAGTGTAGGTGTTATATATAATAACACAATAATTGGTGAAAAAGAAGGATATGCACAATAAAACTGTAATGATTATAGGGTTCACTATCCCTAACACAAACACAAACGTCAAACACACCAACTTTGTTTTCTCTGCCCTTATCTACCTATTTTCATTCCTATAAATTCTTCTCTACCCACAAACCAAACCCTCTTCACCAATTCCATCATTTGGTCTATGTAATTGGACCACACCACACTCTAGCTATTGCTGCTTAATTTTCTCCTATACGCATGAAACAGACACACTTCACTCTGCCACATGTGGCAGACATCACATGCATGGACCCCAACCGTCCACCGCTCGTGCCGGAGAAGCTCTCCAAAACGGTGCGTTTCCTCGGTTTCTTCATACAAAACGACGTCATGAAGCGGGGGAAGAACATAGGGAAGGCGCTCAACGACGTCGTCGTGCGGCACCACCAAGCCCTCACATGCCGCCCACGTGACGCTCACGTCTCCTTCGTCTCGCCACTGGAGTATCAGTTCAGCTGCAGCGGGAGTCCGCCGCGCCTCTCGCATGCCAGTCGGAGGAAGCTCTCTCCTCCCTCTTCAAGCCGCTCGCCGGCTCATCGCGCTGTGAGGATGTGCCGTGGCGGTGGTGACGGCATCATAGAGAGGCGCGTGAAGATCGCGGGCTCCGCCGCTTCCATGCTGAACGACGTCGTGGAGAAGGACTTCCACGTGGACGAGGCCGCGGAGGAGTTCATAGCGAGGTTCTACAGAGAGTTGAGGTTGCAGAAATGGTTGGATCACTATTGCTGACGTGTATATAATAATGTGTGGTTAAAACTGTAGTTAATTAATTAGTCTTCCATGTATGTTACTTACTGTTAATTACTGCAATGGATTGTGTTCTTACCAACTCCTATGTTACCAAAAAATCAAAAACTGTTGCTACCTTCTTCTACTTATTATTTCCGTTAATTAAGAAGGGTTCTTGGTCTGCATCCATCAGGTTTTTGTAAAACCTAAAGTTAATTAACAGTCAAATATATGTGTTTATCCTATTCAGTTTTATTAAATGAATTTCTAATCAATTGAATATTTTGTTAACTGTCTAGCATCAATGTAGATGCAGTTCTTTTATCTATAGGATGAGACTTGATAAGAGTTTCTTTAACCCTTTCTATCTCACAAACTAGTAGCAGAAAGAAGGATAACATAAGAGATCTGATGGTGAAAGGATAATTGCCCTAATTTGAAGAACACCAAGACATATTGTTGTAAATCACAATCAACACTCATTAACAAAATTATCTGCTGATAAGGTTTTCAATTACACTGTCTACCACATAGCTATGCATTCAACCTACAGTATAAGTTCAGTAATAAACAAGTTAACTTTACCTTATTCAACTCTGCAAAGCTTCACTTGAAGTACAATGATTCTTTATAAAATCACTATTTCTTGAGTGTTTGACAGTGGACTTAAATAATTTTAACTGTTTATATTCCTAAATTTTATAATTGAAATGGGATTAGGTATATTAATTAGTTAACAGATTAAAAGGTTTTGTATAGGAAAAAACCAGTTTAGGCTGTCAGGTAGAAGATTAATGCCCGGAAATAATTCAAGAGGATTCACTTAATAGGAATTCATTATATATACTCTGATTAAAGATTACTACTTATGAAACTATTCGATATGGGACTATGCTAGTGATTTTATTAATTAACTTCTTTGGACATATAAAATTATTAATTATAACTTCTATTGAACTATTCAATATGGGACTATGAAAGTGGTTTTATTAATTAATTTTGAGTTTGGAGTTTAAAAAATGAATTTTAGTGCAATAGAATATACGTTATATAGTGATTTAAAAAATAACAAGGAGTCTTTTGTTATTGTTGACCCTATGTTTTATTCCCACATTACCTTGTTCCTGTAAAAGAAAAATAAGGGTTTTACAATTTCATTCATATATAGCATACCAATTAATAACTTTTTATAGTAGTTATATAATTATATAAACAATATTGATTTTGTCTAGTGTTTTGTTGATTGTCTTTGTTTTCTGTTTTTTCTTTACATTTAAAAAATACCAACGTTATCGAGAGACGTTAAATTAACGTTAAAAGTAAAAAATTTGATATTCATTGATGTTGAATATTATCTTTTTTCGATGTTAATTAACATAAGAAAAATATAATGTACGATGTCAATCAATGTCGAACTTTTTCATTTTCCGATCTTAATCAATTCTTTTGTTTGTTTTAATTAATAGTAGACCATTTCTACAACTCTAGAAAAACAACCAATGTAGTTCATTTTTTGACATTTTATGTTGCATGAACTATGAACTATAAACTACAAACAAAAGCACAAAAGTTATGACAATAGTAGTATTAACTTGTGATTTCTTGTTTTGATAGTTATAGTTATTGGTTTTGGTTAGATTTTTTTTTTTACTACTCCTTAGAACCTTTATTTCAGAAAAAAAAAAAAAAAAAACCATGAGTCCTTACTTTGGGTCTATTTGAAGTATAAAAATTATTCGGAAAGTCAATTGCGAAAGATCATTAAATGATCATAACATTTGCTCCGGCTAACCGATTTGCTATTATTATATATCGATTTAGGGCAGAAAAAAAATTTCAATTACGTTGCGTAGTTGGTTGTTCCTTCTAGATTTTCAAGAAAAGTTGTTTTCTATTTTTCGTCAATTTTTTTATTTTTTTCCAAACTTTGCAAAATTATTTCACATACTTAAACTTTGAATTTTGATTTAAAACTTTTTGTAGGGGCTTCTCATGATACTTTAATGCTTTGAACAAATTTTCAAGTCATTTGGAATTGTTTTGAATACACTCAGTATTACCTTAAGCTTAGACGTACAACATGTAGTATGAACAACAAATGTATAACATGTAATATGAACAACAAAAAAGTTCAACAATATCAATACCAACAAAAAGAAAAACTAACATTTTTGAAGATGGGTTCGTGTTGTCGTCAGTGAGGGAGAAAGGAGAACGTGCCTATGAACGAGAACAATAAAACAATTGGTCAAAACGAATGAAAATCAAACCTAAAGTAGTTAATCGACATGCATTTGCATAAAATGAAATAAAGATTACATATGTTGGTCGTCAACTTTGTTCGAGAATAGTTTGAGCAGAGAATATAGTCTCACGCTAAAATAAAGTGAATGAAATTTCAATTTCCCGTCCAAAATTTTATTGAATTCACTAACATATAATGTCTGAAAAGTGATATTCCGATGTTTTATACTCCTTTGATGTTTGAAACTAGGACATCTAATGTCATATGTGAGTACATTTTCACCTTCGTGTCATATATTTTCGCAAAATTTATCCAATATGATGTCAGATTTCTCCATGCCCGACAATTTTTATTTAAAAAAATATCACCGATCATTTTAAACGTTGACTTTTTCATTTTCTAACGTTGAATGCGAGATGTTGAAGCCTTATTTTGTACTAGTGTGTAAATATATATGTTGGACCATAACCAAATAGCACATACTATTAATATTCAATTAATCACTTTTAATAAATCATATGTATAATAATATATAAGAGAAACTTATATATTATTTATATTTTATATTTATATTTTGTTTTAAATTATAATATAAAATCATAATATTTTAAACTAACTTCATAATTATATATATGTATATATATTGCTCTTAATTATTTTAAAATTTGTTAATTATAACTATTTTTAGAGAAAAAATATAATATTCATTTACTAGAAAAAATGTATATGTTTTTTAATAATTTGTATTAAAATTATAAATTATATGTAAACAGAATAAAAAGTAACAATAGATTTTTTAATAAACCAATTTTTGTCATTTTTTTCCATTGTCTAGATAGTTCTAAATTTGCTAAATATATATTTGATTTTAGACGCTAAAAATTGCTGATATAATTTAATTTTATTAAAAATTTTAATTATTAATTTCTATTCGTGATTATAAATGCTTTTTATGCCTCGAAGTGAATTTTTAATTTTATCAAATGTTAATCTTCATGCAATGTGAATTTTTTGTTGGGAACGGCATGAAAGGTAAAACACGTGGACTTGTCGTGGCTTTTCTAATAATATAGCATAATTTTATTTTTAAATTATTAAAATGCATATATTTTAAAAAAGCTACAATAGATAAATCGTATTTGTAAGTTGATTCCATTTTAAAATAAATAGTGTTAAACTTAATTCCTTTAAAATGCAACGGTTTTATATGTACAGATTACTAAGAGTTTGTTCATTTTGATAATTGAAATAAAAAATACTATTCCGATTAAAAGAAGCCCACGGTTTACTTTTAAAAAAAAAAAATAGTATTATTTGGTAGGAAAAAAAAAACATTGTCTCTCTAAAAATTTCCTTAGGTTTCTCACTTTTTGAAAATAAGTTTATGTAAGTTGTTTTTTTTCCATCTTCTTGGTATGTTTGTTCATTATTTGCATTTGACATTTTTTATTTACATATAATATTTGAGTTTGTTTTACTAGTTTTTATTAATTAGTAGTCATAATGGTATATTTTGATCATGTTTATGTTGTTTATAAAAGATAAATAAAACTTTTTCTACGTCTTATTTTTAAGGTTCTTAAGCAATTTTATTTGTGTAAATGAAACTAATTGCACTATTTTTAACCGTTAGATACCTTATAATTGCTAATTGTACGTTTGTACGATATTTTGTTTATGCGATTAAGATTTATAATAAAATATGATATGTAGAGTTGAGTTGGGTTAGTATTTAATTTCACTTACATGAATTGTGTTTTGAAATTGGGGATGTTGTTTGGTTAGTATTGCAATTGAGATGAATTGGGTAATTGAATAGTGTACAATCTAATAGTTGATTTGTTTTGACTTATGTGATTGTTGTTGAACTGAGTTATAGGATTAGAATGGCATAAATCTGCAAAATTACGCAGACTTGTGTACGAGAATATATTCACTAGGTGAAGCTTAAGTAAAAAAGTTACTGACTTGGTGGTCGAGTGAGAATATACTCGTTGGGTGAAGTCAAAGTCAAAGAGCTAATAACTTGTTGGTCGTTTGCCATAATATATTTGTTGGACGAAGCCAAAATCAGAAACCTCACTAACTTGGTTGGGTGAGACAAGTCTCGCGAGGTGACTTTTGTGAGAATTTAAGTTGAGTTCCAATGATAATCTCGATGGACAAGCTATCTGATTGTTGGACGAGTGTACTTTCAAACACTGTTCGATGAGTGAGTATATATTCTTGCTAAGTGAAATTAACATAGTCTAATTATATTCATATGTTTTCTTCTAATATGTTTAATGTGTGATTTTGTAAATGTTAAAATGATGGTTGATTAGAATGTTTATCTAAGAATGGTTAATACTAATTCAAGGGGGATTAGTTGTGGTCAAAGTAGTGTATGTATTAATATATAGTTATAATAGTATATATATATATATATTACTAACCCTGTGTGTGGTAGCTTGGGTGGGTGAGTTCTTCCACCACCACAAGTACATAACTCACAAAAGTTTAACATCAATGCATGTATCTAGATAATTGAGTATGACATGAGTCTTTATGTGCGATGATGATAAATCTATGTTTACTTTATGGATATTATTTGCACATTATAGCTTACTCTTCTTTATATTGTTTTACATGTGTATTCTTTTTGTTTGCCATAGTAACATTAAGGTTTAATGTCTCAATAGGTCCCTATTTTTTCTCAGAATTTCAAATAGGTCCCTTTCTTTTTCGACGTCTCAATTGAGTCTTTATTTTTGTAAAATCGAATCAAATAGGGCCTTTCTGTCAAATTGAGATGACGCCGTTAAGAAGGATATGCTGACAGTGTAGTTTTTTATTACGTGACATTAAAAACGTGACTGAATTATATTTTTTTAAACTTTGAATTAAAAAATGAAATATAAAGATTATACTTCATTTTTTAATTCAAAAATTAAAAAAATACAATTCAGTCATATTTTCAATGCCACGTAATAAAAAACTACACGGTCAAGATACATTTCTTAACAGCGTCATCTCAATTTGACGGAAATGTCCTATTTAATTCAATTTTAAGAAAATAAAGACTTAATTGAGACCGAAAAAGAAAATGACCTTTGAGATTATGAGCGAAAATAGGAACCTATTGAAACATTAAACCTAACATTAATTATATGAGTAGATGATAATGTGACAACCTACAGTTAAAGATGAGGGTGATACTCTAATATAAATCTAGGATGATGTTGTTTTGTTTAAGTTTCTTCTTTTCAAAAACTTTATTATATTTTGATCAATATAATATTACTTTTTTGGTTGAATTAAATCGTTATATATATATATATATATATATATATATATATATATAATATCTACATTATATTTTCATATTATCATATAACTTTGTCTAATAATTGGTTTTGACCTTTAAAAATAATTTTAATTAAGCATAGTATCATTATTAGTACATAAAATTTGTTGAAAAAGTACAATAAATATAGAAAATATAGTTTTATATTTTTAAAATCATTTAGAATTATATAACCTGATTTTATCCCTAATAATAATTTTTTTTAAAAATATAATCAGTTTTGCCTCAACTATGGTTTATCTAAACTGTAACTACTTGTCATGTGCCATTATTAAATGGTAACACTATAAAAACTAAGCATGAACAATTCTAGCAGTTAAAAAAGAAGGTGAAGAGATAGACATACATAACCATAAAAAATCTATTTTGTATATATCTCTAGTTAATTATTATGTAGCCATTTATAAAATAACTTATAAATATATATTGAAAATTGTGAATATAATGAATATGTATAAATATTTCTTAAAAAATAAAAGATAATCACTTAAGAATTTTTCTCCCCAGATATATTATACCATTTGTTGTTTTTAAAATACAAAGTATTGAAATTGTCTAACTTATTTTTCTTAAAACTATAAATTCAAACAAAATTACATTCCAAGTTATATTAAAATCTTTTAGACATATATATTATCTTCATTCAAGACAATTAGCTTATTTAAATTCAAACAAAATTCCTTTCCAATTTCAAGACAATATATATCTATATCAATAATAATAATAAAAAAAAAGATAGTTAAGGAGATAAGTACTTTCATACATACAAACGAAAACTACGGTGTTTATCTTCATTCTCTTAAAAAGCAATCTTTTGAAAACTCCTTTAATATATATTATACCAGTGACAATCTCTTTTTAAAAGATGTCAAATATAATTTTTCTTAAATCTCGCGCCCACAGATATTTGAATGTCATTTTTTCATTATCGCTATTCATTATCTATTTAAAACAAAAAAAAAAATTGACTTGTGTATTCTTCATATACCTATTTAAAAAATATTTACGAATTTTGAAAATTTACAAATATATTTAAAATAAAATAATTTATAATTTTTTAAAATAAAGTTTAAATAAATTGTAAAAGAGTACAAAATATAGTGTAAAATAAATTAAATATAACTTTAATTTAATTAAATTTAACTTAATAAAATGTAAATTAATTTTATTTTAAATTTTTTATAATAACTAGATCAATTTATTTATAAATGAATATTAAATTATTTTATTACACATTATTTATGAATATCTGTTTAAAATATCTATTTTTTGCCCGTAACAGTTGGTAGGCAGTAGATGAGACTCTTCTGATAAAGTTCTCAAGAAGAGTCACACAACATAAGCATGCTCTTGTGAGTGTTAAAGTTGATATGATAAAGTTACATCTTTCACTAATAATATTAAATGAAATGTTGTAATAATTGTTCTTTTTCATACACAAGATTGAAATATTGACTTCGTGGGCACACCATGGCTAGTTATTGCGGCTTCACAAATTTATGCACTAAAGGCGTAAGTTAGTTTTTTTATAGTCTTAATACCTCAATTGGTCCTCTAATTTGTCAACTAATCTCATTTTGGTCATCTATTTTGCAACAGTATCAATTTAGTCACAAATTTTGGAAATATGAAAACATTACATCCCATTCGTTAAGTGTTAGCAAACAATGTTAAATGTTGATGAGCTGTAAGTTTAGTTTTTACCACGTGTCAATGTAAAATAAAATGGATTGTCTATTCAGATAGGGACCTCATCCTGGACCAATTCCCCATTTTCTTCTTCCATTGTTATGACTAAACGGTCATTCTTCCCCTCCAGTACCACCAATCTCATTCCATACAACATACCCATCATCTTTGAAAGATTCCCTCCTCAATAGAAATCCAAAAACCCTTAACCAACACAAACCCCAAATCAACCCAATCAATTTTCAAAATCAAACCCATCTTGAACTAAAATCACTCACGCCGAGAAAGGAGTGGCCTCTCTCTCGCTACAACAGATCAACGCAGAAGTCCATCCCTGAACCCCCCAATCATCTACAATAGACAACCACATAGAGGATGTTTTGTTGCATTCGGCGGCTTGAACGAGCAAAAGCGATGATGGCACGGTGATGATATGAGAGGATAGTGGACGGCGGCTTGCGGCGGTAGCTCTGGTGATGCTGGGTGTCGCCGGCGATGTGGAGGTTGGCGTGATGGCTGGGTTTGAAAGGGTGGCTCCGATGGCAGACGATGTTGCTGGCGAGCAGCGTTGCTGGCTACGCCGTGGTTTGCGTCCGGCGGGGCCGACTGAAGGCGATGACACGGTGGCCGTCGGACAGAGGCGGTGGTGTACGCGAGCTCGAGAGAGGCAGCCCCGTGAGCAATGGCGAGGGACCTTCTAGAGAAGGCAAATTGTGATTGTTGAATGGAGGGGAAAGGGTTGAACCCCTAATGATCTGAACAAAAAATATATCTGAATAGGGACCTCATCCTGGACCTCATCCATTTTATTTTACATTGACACGTGGTAAAAACTAAACTTACAGCTCATCAACATTTAACGCCATTTACTAACACTTAACGGATGGGATGTAATGTGTTCATATTTCCAAAAATTTGTGACTAAATTGAGACTGTTACAAAATAGAGGACCAAAATGAGATTAGTTAACAAATTAGAGGACCAATTGAGGTATTAAGCCTTTTTTATATTAGCATAAGCCTTTAAGTTAATTTTTATCTTGGCACCCTGATGGTTGATCTGAATAGTATTTCTATAAGGTCTTAGTATCATATTATAGTATTTATAACGACTTAAATCATATTAAAGTATTCTTTTACTTAAAAGAAATCAATTTATAATATTTAACTAAGAATATTTTATAATTATTTTTAAAGTATAAACTAGATTTAAATGTTAATTTCTTTTCTTAATCAATTATATACAAATTGTAGGAATCTCATAAATGAAATATTAGATGGGATTGAGTGTTTTAAATAATGATACATATTATTTTATTTCAGAAATATCAAAAGTATAAATAAAATTTTCTAATAAAGAATATCTAAAAAACTATCTTCTAAAACTCTTTTTTTTAAAAAAAAAATCGGTCTATTTTTAGAAATTCTTACTCTTTACTCATTTATCTCAATATCATAAAGCGTTTGAGGGATTCTTGAAGCAATATCTTCATTTCTAGTTGATTGAAGTCAACTAAAAGGTAAGTTGATTTCTATCGTTTTTTCTTAAATTTTAGTGTCTCTATATGTAAGGACTTTCTTTATTCTTTTGGGTTTTGAGTCTTATCTTAGATTTTATGTTGATAAGTGATACTGAGGATATATACTTTGATCAAATTATTGTGAATTGTATGAGCAAATAGAGATCTTGGAGTTCTAGGAGAAATTCTATGGTTATAGAACCATCACAGTGTCATCCAGGTAAGGGAAACTAGTTTTATTTGATTTTAATTGATAGGTAAGTTTCATTTAATATGTGTATGATTATTTGGTGGTTGTTTTGTGCAATCAAATTGATTCGTGAGATTTAGTATGTTGAGTTGTCTGTTGGAGTTTGGTGTGTTGAGTTGAATGTCATTAATACTTGTGTGTAGGTGAAATTTGGATATTGTAATTGACTTTAATGAATTTGGGAATGTTAGATTGACTATGTTGTTTTGGTATATGGTTGTAGAATCTTGGTCTGATCATAGGTTAGTAGAATAATACGTTTTTTGGTCAAAGACGGGGTTTTAACCGGTGAAATTCTATAGGAGTGGTTATTTGAGTGAGTTGGAAATTTGTGGACCTTTTTTAGGTAAAATAAGACTTGGTTGGATTCTAATTTTGTAGAAATCTAGTTTGTATAGAGTAGAAGTTGTCATGTGCATTTTTGGGTAGTTAGACTAAGCTAATTAACTGAGTTCTTGTTCAAATGGGTGAATTTGTACTCAATCTGAGACATAAATATGTTTATTAATAAATTTTAGTGCTAAGAATACTAATTTGACCATTTGAATAGGTCTTGAGTCCATTTAGATTAAATTTTTAGGTTGCTGTAAAAAACAAAGATAATCGATTATCAGGTTGGATAATCGACTATTTTAAT
Source organism: Vigna mungo (assembly GCA_036885675.1). Lineage (NCBI taxonomy): Eukaryota > Viridiplantae > Streptophyta > Magnoliopsida > Fabales > Fabaceae > Vigna > Vigna mungo. Next base: position 38,481,263 of record CP144699.1, on the reverse strand, counting down.
CAACATTTTCTTTTTCTCTTAAAGACTCTTTAGAATAATCGATTATTCTACCTGATAATCAATTATTTCAGTTAGAGTTCCTTTCTGAATTGAAATCTTTATAGAATAATCGATTATCCTACTTGATAATCAATTATTTCAATTAGAGTTCATTCTTTATTTGAAAGTTCTCTAGAATAATCGATTATCAAGTAAGATAATCGATTATCTCCAAAGAAATAGAGATTTTTTTACTGTCTACCACTTGTTTCTCTTACTTCCTTAAATGTTTTATGAATTATGCTTTGTTTAAATTAGTTTACAAGTATATGTATGTTGGTATTTATCAATACTTGTTAGATGATATGTATGTGATGGTGAAGATGAAAGATATGTGTTTTGAAAAGAATCTCAATGAGAGACTCTATGTTGATTAGGTTTTGGTGAATGCTTGATAGCGATACTTCAGTAAGCAGGTATCATGATATTCTACCAACCATTCAACTCATATAGATATGAATATAGTGGCGGAGAAAATGACAGGAAGTTTTTACCCTAACCTTTTGGGTCTTAAGACTAGAAGATTAATCTCATAAGTAGTAGGTCGAGTTACCTTATATATAATTCTACAGAGTATAAATATTACCATAAGTGCACACATTTAGTGAAGTCTATATCAGCATATTATCTGGATAAATGAGTATAGAGGTCATTTATTTATAAGTTTATTGAATTTTGCAAATTGTTTATTTAAGTTATGATAGTTAATTCCTTTGTACACTAGCTTGTCCTACTTTTTGTTTATCTGTGTGTTTTCTTTAACTCTTTGACAATGTTTACCGTTTGACGTGAACAAAGGATGCTATAGGTGATAACCTACCTCGATATATAAATGTAGATATATACTAAGATGTTTTATATAGTATATTAGCTCTTTTGAGAAATTTTATTTTCAAAAAATTGTATAAATATATTTTTATTGATATGATTATTATTTTGGATAACTGTAACGGTAAATTACATGCTTTCTTGACTATATTTTATCAAAACCTATGATATTTTATTTGTTATACAAACATATAAATATAAATAACTTTCGATATAAACTTTTAAATCTAATTTATTAGACGATATCATTTTTTTTTCTCTTAACTTTTTACTAGACCCATATAAATTGATAGATATTTATCGAGATTTATTTTATTTTTAAGCTTTTATTAATAAAAAGAAAAATATTTAATCATTTAAAAACATTGTTTTAAGCCATTACCGAGTAATTGTTTGAAGTCATTATTTAGTTCAATTGATAAAAAGATTATCTTTCAATATCACTAGAAAATTCTTTAGGAAAACTTTTTAGAATTTTAACTAAAGACACATGTTGGACATCATTAAAAAAAATAAATCTTCTGACCTCGTGTGAGCAAACAAATTAATGGATAAGTAAACTATAATCAACAATAATAGAATATATTCTATAAGATTCACACAAAATTTATGTATTATTCATGAAAATCACTTATTTATTAACTTTTCAATTTTTAAATTCGATTCTATAACAATTACGGTTGCCGTAGATATAGTTATAACCAATTCAGGTTTGCCAACTAAAGAATAAACTACATATCTTCTCAAATTACATTTATTGTATGGAAAACATTACAAAAATAAAGAAAAAAACTCCAAATATATGTGAAGAATATATTAGTATTTTTAGTAAGTTATATCCTGTTACACCAAACCAACTATAAATGTTTACTGCATTATTTTCCAAGTTTTGAAATTAAATTGACAAAAGGGTAGTAAACTAGACCACTTTCCATCTCTCTCAATACAGAATACAACACTTACAATTAGACAAATAAAACTTCTAAAATAAAAATAAAACAATATCCACATATTATTATTATTATTATTATTATTATTATTTGACGAGAATATAATTACATATCATTATTATGATTATTATTAATATAAGTGTAACCATCTTTGCCACATAAGTGGCAATCTAATGAAATGCAACGCCTATAAAATGCTTATATTTTAAAAATTAGGAAAAATGAAATAACAAATCTCTATCCATGTTTCTCTGTATCTGTACTTGAAATCTAGAACTGCAGAGAATCCTTTCATTTTTGTTTCCCTCCACAGATCTCTAAAATTCATTCTCATCAAACCCTAATTTCGGGTTGATTCTAACTCCCTCGTTATTTATTCATCACCCAACCCGTTTTTCCGATTTTCTGCTATCAATTCTTCTATTTAAACTTCAAAATATGGTCTGATCGATGATTCTGGAACCTTCATGAGTCTCCTTCTTCGTCATGGGCCACTACCATCCTTACCATGCCTGAGCTGCGTACCCGAACTCGCAGAAACCGACTCGTAGACAACGCAAACGCTATCCCGATCATTCAGCCAGCCTCGCCGGCGACCGCCAGAGCTCGACGGAGGAAGACATCCGCCGCGCCTGCCCGAACGCGGAGGAATCGGAGACAGAACGATGCGATCGCCGCCGCCGATGAAGTCGTGAACGATTACGCTGGTGCTGCTTGCGGAGCCAGAAATAGAAATATAAATTTAAAATACAAGCTGGGAGAGAAAGAGAATAACAATAATAAAATTTCGGTTAGGGTTTTTGAAGAGGAAGACATGGATGAAGACGATAGTCGTGGCCGTAGCGCAGATAAGGCTCCGGGAGCTGAAGATGAAGGCAGCACTGCCCCTCTTCCGGAGAAGGTGATTTTAGTTTCACATATTTTCTCTGTAGTTTGAGTTCTGGAAAAATGTACAAGTATAACTTTATCTGCTCAGTGTTCTGCTTATATGTCTTGTTTCCCTGTGTTGTTTGTGGAACGCTGAACATCTTACAGCAGCTTGCATGCTAAATAGTCCTATGTCGCTCCACTGAGCTCAAGTTTGGTTCTTAGATTTTTTTTATTATCGCTGTTTCTAATCTTTGGATAAATAAAATAAAAAATTTAAACCAAAGGTACTAATATGGAATAATTTTTGTACACGTTGGAAATTAATCTTGTGTATTTTTGTTTGCAACAGGTTCAAGTTGGTGGTTCTCCTTTGTATAGAATTGAGAGAAAACTTGGGAAGGGAGGATTTGGGCAAGTCTATGTTGGTCGGCGGATAGGAGTTACGAATTCTAGCGAACGGACTGGTGCCGGTGCTGTTGAGGTATGGTCTTAGCATGTGATCTTTGGTTTACAATTGTATTTGAATGATACATATTGGATCTGTTGCTATCCACTTGTTGCTCTAATGACTATAGGTAGCTTTAAAATTTGAACATAGAAGCAGCAAGGGGTGCAACTATGGACCACCATATGAATGGCAGGTTTACAAGTGAGTTGAACTTTTTTCTTCCCACGTGATGGAGTTGCTCGGCTGTGGTCTCACTTTGTTATGGATATTAAGTGCTAACTTTGCTGTGATTTTGTCTTGTAGTGCATTAGGCGGTAGTCATGGTGTTCCACGAGTACATTTCAAGGGACGGCAAGGTGACTACTATATTATGGTATGTGTTCATGAATTTTTAACTGATGGATGGAGCTTGTGGTTGTCTCTAAATGTTTTTATAACTAAACTTTACATACAGGTAATGGATATGCTTGGTCCTAGTCTGTGGGATGTTTGGAATAACAACTCTCACACGTGAGTATCTATGTGAAATATTGAAGTGTAATTATTCTTTTTTCTTAATGTTCGAACTTTTATTTAATAGCTAACTATGTTTCTTTTTCTTTCTTGGATTTCAGCATGTCTACTGAAATGGTAGCATGTATTGCAATTGAGGCTATCTCCATATTAGAGAAGATGCATTCTAGAGGGTGATGCTCCTTTTCCTGATTATGTTTATGATTTGTTTCTGGTTTTTATTTTCATTGACATGTTGGTCAGTCCAGAATGCTTCCCCACTGATGTGACCATATCAAGTTAAATTTTGTTTATCATGTTAGAAAAACATGGTCAATAATTTGTTGTTACCTTTTGGTGACATGATGATGGAGAAACATATCCTATTTCTCTGAACGAGCAGCATTTATATTTATAAAACGATTTGGGATTATAAAATTTGGATGTTTGAACTTTTGATTAAGAACTCTGGATTTTATTTTCTTTTGTATATGTTTGTATTGTTTAACTGAAATGATTATTGAGTATATTTTTGTTTCAAGAACATTTCATCATTCTCTGTCATTATTGCAGATATGTGCATGGTGATGTAAAGCCTGAGAATTTTTTGCTTGGACCCCCAGGAACTCCAGATGAAAAGAAGTTGTTTCTGGTTGATCTTGGGTTAGGTAAGTACACTACATTACCCTTGATATGTCCATTGTCAATGAACATGTCTAATTTCTCATAATTTGGATGCTCATATGACACTCCCAATTCATCTACCCAGCAACTCGGTGGCGTGATAATTCGACTGGCCTTCATGTTGAATACGATCAGCGTCCAGATGTTTTTAGGTAAATTATTTGTTAAATATCTACAAACCTTAGTCAACATGCAGGTTTTGAATGATTGTGAGGTATATTCTTGCCACAGGGGCACAGTTCGTTATGCTAGTGTGCATGCTCATCTTGGTAGAACAGGTAGCAGGAGAGATGACTTGGAATCTCTTGCTTATACTCTTGTGTTCCTTCTTCGGGGTCGGCTTCCCTGGCAAGGATATCAGGTTATGACTGTTTCAAATATAATCATTTTAGTGCCAGTACCTGATGGTAAATGAAAATATGATTCTTATGAAGTTTGTTGTTACAGGGGGAAAATAAAGGGTTTCTTGTCTGCAAAAAAAAGATGGCCACCTCTCCAGAAACATTGTGCTGCTTTTGTCCTCAACCTTTCCGCCAGTTTGTTGAATATGTAGTGAATTTGAAGTTTGATGAAGAACCAAATTATGCAAAATATATATCCCTCTTTGATGGAATCGTGGGCCCAAATCCAGATATCAGGCCAATAAACACCGAGGGTGCTCAGAAGGTACTTCATGATATTATTACTTAAGAATTTACTATTTATTGTTTACACTTTTAAATTCTGACTCTTATTGCCCTTTTTGGGCTATTATTGTGTAGCTTATATGTCAGGTTGGCCATAAGAGGGGGCGTTTGACCATGGAAGATGATGATGATGAACAGCCTAAAAAAAAGGTTCGAATGGGAATGCCTGCTACACAATGGATTAGTGTTTACAATGCTCGTCGACCAATGAAGCAAAGGTTTTCTTCTGATGTTGCATATGTTTTCTCCAGTGATTTTAAAACGTAGGAGCCTAAATATATATCTTTTGGTTTAGGTATCATTATAATGTCGCCGATGTGCGGTTAGCCCAACACATTGATAAAGGGAATGAAGATGGTTTATTTATCAGCAGTGTGGCTTCTTGTACTAATCTTTGGGCACTCATTATGGATGCTGGCACTGGTTTCACTGCACAAGTTTATGAACTCTCTTCCTGCTTTCTTCATAAGGTTAGCTATTTTATGTTTCGGCAGTGGCATTATTGTGATACTGGTGATGTCATAGTATCAATGTTTGTAAACTATATAGTTTTATCTGTATTATGTTTTACTATTTTTGTTTTGAACTTGATATAAACTGACAAATTCATGTATCTGTTTTAATAGGAATGGATTATGGAACAATGGGAAAATAATTATTACATTAGTGCCATAGCTGGAGCTCATAATGGATGCTCATTGGTTGTAATGTCTAAAGGTAAATATCCCTGAAGTCTTTGTTCTGTTTATTGTGTATCTGGGATCGTGTTTGGCTTGACTTTTGGTGATCCCTTTTGCACATTTTGACTGGCTGTTTAAGCTGTCTTCTTTAATTGTTTGATGAATCCTTTTAGGTACCCAGTATGTACAGCAATCCTATAAAGTCAGTGATTCGTTTCCGTTTAAGTGGATCAACAAAAAATGGAGAGAAGGATTTTATGTAACTGCTATGGCCACTGCTGGCACTAGATGGGCAATTGTTATGTCACGTGGGGCTGGTTATTCTGATCAGGTCCTGCATTTTAGAAAGTCCGTTGTGATTTAGAATCCTTGTGTCATTGAAGAAAGTAATCTGATTTATATATATTTTTCTCTCCATGCTCAAAGCCAGGTTGTGGAACTTGATTTCTTGTATCCCAGTGAAGGTATTCATCGAAGGTGGGATAATGGTTATCGCATCACCTCAACTGCTGCAACATGGGACCAGGCTGCATTTGTTCTTAGTGTCCCAAGAAGAAAACCAACTGATGAAACTCAAGAGACACTCCGAACATCTGCTTTTCCTAGCGCTCATGTTAAGGTAAACGGTGAATCTAATTTTCCTTTATTCATTACCAATTCTATGATCATTCTTGTTGACATTTGGTGTTTTGTTTCTGCAGGATAAATGGGCAAAGAATCTCTATATTGCATCTATTTGCTATGGGAGAACAGTGTCATAACCTGCTGAAATTGAGATTTCTTGCTGAATTCTGATCACTGGCACAAACCTGCTTCCTCTTCTAGTTGGGAACTGAAGATGCTTTCTGACCAATTTTCTGAACAATGCAGTTCAGTATTAATGTATGCTAAACTTACTTTATGGTCACCATCACATATCATGATGCAAAACCTGTGCACTGTATTTCAGCTGTCAAAAATACTTGAGTTGTGAGTAAAATTAGATTGTCAATCGGGAAGAGTCTTTTGATATAAAGTTTGTACAGATCTGAACAGTAATTATTACTATGTTGAAGGCATGTGCACAGGTTAGGCTTTTGTTTACCGGAGGTATTTAACAAATATGAACTTAGATTTTCCAGTGGGAACTGGACATTTAAGCTTTGCACCCTTGTACTTGGCCCTCTTTATCCTAGTCACTTTTGACTTAAATCTACTTTTGGGCTTCTTCATGTCTGAATTTGACGAATAGAAAGTTGTGCATTTTGGCAGCAGATTGTACTTATTTAATCATTGTCATTATTATTATTGTTGCTGCTTTTTTCTTTTTGTTATAGTTTACTCCCTACTCTGTTTGATTTGTGAATATATCTATCAAATTTTAATGAGATTAGTCTAACTGGAGTGAAGGATATGGATGCTTTAGTTCCAATTTTTTCAAGAAGTATGTTTATTTTCTTTCTTTTTTCTATTTTGCTTCTGAAAATTGTTTTTGCACTATCAGTTTGCTACTTTTGAATACCTTACCATTGTGATTGTTTCAATTAAGAAAGTTGTGGTTACTACATTTTCAATCTATTTGATTGTTTTGCATGGGAGCTATCTAAGCATCTTCTCAGTTACTAGATGTTTCAAATATTTGTCACTTATTTGTGTAGGCAATGGTGACGATAAATTTTTACTACTGTTATTCTAATTACTTCTTTTGATTTCCGAAGTCTACATGATGGGCTTCTCCTGGTCAGTTGTTCTATATGACTGGCTGATCATTTTATTGTTCTAACAACAAACATTGCAAGGTGAACACTTTGCCCTCTTGAGAATGTAGCTTTCATGGAAGCACATTTTGGAAGATAACTTCTCTCCCCCTTCAATATCGATCTGTATATATACCGAGTTACTTAGACACTTGAAGCAGGTATTTAATTCTGTCTCAATTATTATTAAACTTTTTATATCTTGCAGCTGAAATATGCATGTAGCTTGTTTTATCTAGATATACTATATATGCATGAAACATTCAGTGGTTATCTGGCCTGATTGCATTGGCTGTTTGTCATGTTACTTCACATTTTTCTTGCTCAATAGGAACTCAGGTTGTTTGGACCATATATTTAACTTCCGTGTTTGTGGCAACTTGCAGATTTTGGTTGGTCCTTGCAATGTTATGTTGCCAGAGCAACCTATATGGTCAAGGAAATCAGAAGCTGTTCAAGAAACTGGTTTTTTTGGAACTATTTGCCGTATGTTATTCTCCTTTTTGAATATTTGGATTTTAGGGGGTGGCTTGAACTTCAAATTTATGTTCTGATAATACCAAAATTGCCATATGAGGAATTTCACAATTATACAATTATTGAAGGTCTAGAAGAGAAATAGTAGTTTCACCATGAGATGTTTGGTTATGGACGTCTTAAAATAGAAAGTTTCTCTAATTCCTTATATAGATGTGATTTTCTGGGGTTATTTTTGGTGTACAATAGTGGTACTCAGGTTAGAACCTATGATTATCTGTATGCTTCCAAGCCCCCAATCACTATACTGGCTCTAGTGAATTATCTTTCACATCCTGTTCACTAAAAAGAAAATGCTATTTTTAATAGGAGCTTTTCTTCTACAATTATGTAGTTTCTCTTTTGTTTCCAAGTAAAGGAATAGTTCATAAAAGGTTAGGTTGAGTGTCCTTTGAGTGTTGGCTTTTGGCAACTGATAAAATGTAGAGTCTCCCTCCTCCTATTTGCTCTTCTTCTCCCAAATGCAATATTGTGAGAAATGTAATAATTAACTAGAGAGCAATATGAAACATGATCAAGTTCTAGATTTGGAGCCATTGTTATCGAAAGACTATATGAATATCATGCTTGTCTTAAGTGACACTAAGGGATGATGCAATGGTATCCACTAAACTGAGTCAGCTGTCTTGCCTTGGTTTAAGATGGTGACTATGGAATACACTGACAAGTGTCCTGTGGGAAAGGAAATACTTGGTGTATGTCAATCTGTATATGGACTACGCATATGCCATGTTTATTATATGCTTTTTATATGGTCAAATCATTTTATGTTGAGTATTTATTTGATTAGGTATTCCTCGATTAGGTGTTCTTCAGCTATTCAACAAACTGAAAGGCAAAAGTTCAAATTGATGTCTAAATTCATGCCACTTTTGATTCTGGTATTGGAAAAGCGGTGAATTATTGCGGTATAGAGGGTGTGAAGTTGGAGATCTATTGCCTGCTAATCATTGTATTTTGGAAGATAAACTGTGTAGCAGTTAAGTAACTGATAATGATATGGATAATGTATAATAAACTTTGTAGTTAGTCATAATTATAATTGATGGGTAAATAGTGTGCTTTTGTTTTTGTAGCATTCTTTTAATATTTGCCTAGTAAATCTTTGAATGCAATAGACCGTGTCATGGTTTTAACCAATTCAACTTGCCATAACCTTCACAAAAGTGTGAGCCACCTAATAGCTATATTCCTACTAGAGTATTGACTTGCTTGTGTGTGAATAAAGTAACTTGTAGTTTTTGGTTGAATTCTTCAGTAAATATTTTTCTGTATGAGGATACACTTTTGTAATTATTATTATTATTTTACTTAATTGAGTTGCTTAATTTGATTACTTTTATTGAATTAAAATAATGTTCTGAAAATATCTGGCATAATATTTCTACTAAAAGGTCCCTCTGTTAAGGTAACTATTTTTTTTTCACTTAAAAATACTTATGTTTTATGGATTTATTAAACTGGTTTTATAAAAATTAAGTGTAATTGTACTTTTTTGTACAATAGAAATGCAAATATGAAGTTGTAATAGTCTGTGTTTATGTTGGTATATTGAAAAATTGAAAGTAGCTGATTTTGAGATTTCTGTATTTTGTGGGCTACTTAAAATTTAGACAAAAATGAATTAATGCTTTTGTTCTCGCACATGTAATAAAATCTTGACGTATTGAGTAACATTGGGCATCATGATGATGATATTAATGTTCAATAGCTTACCAGTAATTCTCTAATTGAGTTCAATAATTGTTGCACAAACTAAAAGACTCAAACCATGTAGTTAGCTAACAATTTGGGTTATAAACTTAAAAGATATAAAGCCAATTGAGCATAGGTTATGAGTGCTCATTTTTTTATTAACTCTAAAAATTTGTCAAATGAATTAATGATTAGTAAGTTTCTCAAGTAAATTACTGTAAGATCAATTAGTTCTGTTGCAGATAGTCCAATTTTGACTTGTACATAACTCCTAACCTTTTGACAAAACCTTCAAAATGAGAGTATTAGAACATCTCATTAATTGTATTTCTTTTTATATTTTTTCTCAGTTATTTATATTATGTTATTTATATTAGGAAAATGATACTTTGACAACCTCTCCATGACAAATTTTTGACACCATCGACGTGTCAGGCTTTGATTGGTCAGCTTTGAATGAAATAAAAAAAATTTGAAATGACGTGGATAACCATGGTCTGACAGAGAGAAGGCATTGAAAAATTTTGAAATCACTTTTCATTCTCAGATTTTGAAATCGAATTTCATTTTGAAACCTTAGAGAGAGAAAGTGTTCATCCTAATCACATTTCATCCTTGCCACACCGTCGATCGGCGCCCTTTAACCGTCGCCGAAGGAGCACCGATCAAGCTCTGCCACCGATCAAAGCTCCGGCACCAATAAACGACCAAACCCCCTTGACGACTCCACCGTCGTTCGTCGTTGAACGGCCACCGGAGGTTAACCAGGAGGCGGCGCCGCCGGTCATTCTTCGCGTCTCTTCCAACGCCAGACGTGCCGTTTCCAGCGTCAGTCGTGCCGTTTCCAGCGTCGACAACCTTTGTGCTCTGCCACCGCCACCGTGGCCGTCTAACCCTACCTTGGCGAGGTAGGTCTATTTTTGTTTATTTTTTTTGAATATGGGAGAGTTTCGAACCTTAGGATATTTTGAACCTTGGTTGCAAAAATAATGAGATAGTCCATTGTGTGTGTATGGTCGAAATTGTTGGTTGATCATATCTTCTATTATTGTTGGCTGCTTTGTCTGAGATGATACTTGTGTGCTTGGAACGGTTGAACCCTACACATTTGAGAAACATTGTTCAAGTATGTGATATTGTGTTGATTAATTACTAACGCTAAGTATGAAACTTGACATTACATATTTTCTTTGGTTTTTGAATTGACAGCATAGCTATTCTATTATTGTTGGATTTGTCTGATATGAACTTGTGTGCTTCGAACTCGCTATCGTGGTTCTGTATCCTTGATGCTCTTGCGGCCATAAGTATAACTATATCACTGTGAATGTTTTTAAGGAAAACCTACCAGATATTGATAGTTGTTTTGAAAAAATATAGTTAGCATAACACCATCACTCAGATTCATTAATATATATTCATGTATGCAAAATGTAAAGGTTGATTATATGAAAAGGATTTTTGCAGTGAAGTTGAAATCAATTGTTAGCATTGGTCATCACTTTCCCAGAATATGTTTGTTTAAGAAGTTGAGTTGTCTAATTTCATAATTGAGTGGTGTAATTATTAGAATTGCTTGATGGAATGTACCCTGTCGTGTCCTTAATATAGGTTTAAACTTGGGTGGAATCTAATTTTCAACATAATGTTCTTAACATATTTGTTGACCTTATTTTGGTGTAGTGTAATGGAGGAAGTTGGTCAAAAGACTGAATGTTCTTATACCAGGAAGAAGGTATGTGTGGTTGTATTACATTTGCATGCATTTGTTGTTGTTATGTATTTGAATACTTATGAATTTTTGGTATGCAGTTAGTTTTTAAACACTCATGCAAGACACAATTGGTTGGTGCTTTGAACGAAAGACTGAATCCTGAACAAAAGGCTTTTATTGAGAAGACTATTTTTTCTTGGTTTTTATTGTTGCCGAATTCTATTAAGATAGGTAGGAATGTGTTGGGTGATTTATGTGATAGGTGGATCGATAACATGGGAGGGTTTTATTTTGGAAACAAAATTATAGAATTTTCTGAACTTGATGTTTGTTTGTCTTTAGGTTGTCTATTGTAGGTGAAACAATTGATTTAAATAAAGTTGGTCATGAAAGTGTTTGTAGGGACTACTTTCCTAATGGGAATGTAGATCTTAAGATGGTGTATGACTTTTATTAGAGAAACATGATAATTTTCCATTAGAACACTTTTGCAGCTTATATTTATTGGTTGGGATAAGTGAATTTTTGTTTCCCAGTCGTAGTGGATTAGTTTTTCCAATTATATTTGACCTTGTTTCTGAATTGGGTTGTCTGGGTAACTACAAGTGGGGTAGTGTAGTTTATGAGTACTTTATAGAAAGTTTGTCTAGTGCTTCAACAACAATGAAGAATGAAAGAAGCAGAAGCCATTTTCATGTTTCTGGATGTGCATACCTTTTGCAGGTATATGTTATGTATTTAATCAATAATTAATTTGATTGATATGTTAAGGTTTGTGATGACTTATTGTGTCAATGTTGTTTTATTTACCCTTTCTAGGTATGGTTTTGTCATCATTTTGTGACATCTAACTCAAAGTACAGTACAAGGATATCAAAGTTTCCTAGGTTGTTGAATTGGATTCATGTGAATATCAGTGACAAGTTCATAAAGAATGCTTTCAATAAGGGATCAGTGAGACAATTAGTCATTTACATTTTTTTTTATTAAATTGGTCTATAAATAAGCATCTAAACTCTCCATCACAGACCCATTGACATTGAAATTGGAAAAAGAACGTCAACTACAATAACTTGGTTTTGACTAGTTGACTTTATCCTGTAAGTTTTTTCCATCTTTTTTATTGTCCTTTATTTCAACAATTTTAATTTTTTATTTCCATTTTTCTACCTAAAGGATGTCGTTTGGAAGCATGGAGGCATGGCAGGGACGTGATGTGGAGCACAATGATCTTCAATCTTTTTTAGAGAAATGCAACTCTAATGAAACGTTGATTCCAGGACCTGCTGGAAATGTACAAGCCGCAATGCTTAACAGGCTGACAGATGAACCCCAAAGCACCTAGGAGTTTGTTAACAACATAGCAAAGGCAACATATGAAAGAGATTTTAATTTAAACCCCTGGCTTTGGGCAGAAATGTTCGTTAAACACCACGGTTATTGATTTTTAACCTTTTTTGAAATTTAAGAAATTCCAATGATGTTGTACGTGAATAATAACAACACTTTTGTTGTATGCAAGACTTGTAGAACATGGCAATATGGACAATGTGACAAAGCTTGAATGCGGAAAGTCAATGCTTCGCCTCCCATTTGTGGCATGCATTGTTAAACAATGTAACCCAAATGGATTGGGTGACATGAAAATATCTGTTAAGGTAAGAATTTACTCCACCATATAATCCATAACATTTGAACCTCTTAACTTTTCCATTTTCTATATGGCCAGGACCCCAGTGCAACAGTGTCTGCTTTTGTGCACAAAAAAGTCATATTGCATCCCGAGTTTGGTCCAGATATAGGAGTTGGTGTTGTCTTGTTATTGCAACGTGTAAACAAACTTTAATTTATAATCATAAAATCTTACTCACAATGGATGACCTTACTGTATTTCTCGATTAATATGTTATTGATGTTTGTCTGCATAGGTTGCTTCATTTAGGCCTACTCGAAGAACTTACTATTTGAACATAACTGTGCGCAACGTCGTAAAGGTAGGAGGTTTCAAAACAATAACAAATCCTTATATTTATCGTGTTTAACTTAATTCTGATATTTGTACACCAATATGTAGGTGTTCAAAGCAGACATAGGACCTCCTACTGAAGAACTAGTGAGGGCTTTCTCCAAACCTCACGTTGCATGCGAGCCATGTGGCGAATCCAACAAGGAAAAGCAAGATGTTGGTCCATCAGAAATGCCAACTACATCTGCCTCCAATAATGCAGACACAGCCCCAATGGAAGATTAATGACAGGTTGAAGAAAAGTGTTATTTACTTATTGTACTCACTAGTCACCATTATTAGTAGTAATATTCAGTCATGTATTGAATTTCGTATTTTCAATATCAGTGCTATGTTTCTTTTTTGAGCAAACCATTCCATATAGCTTCATTATGTCTTTTGATGGTATTGCACTTTTTTGTTATAGTCAAATGAATGAATTAATGTTGGTGAGTTACTTTGGGTGGTTGATACTGTAAACCAAACAACATTAATTACACAAAAAAGTTGTAGACATTGTTGGTGGACCACAACCATAAAATTTAATTCCATCTACTGTCATCCTTCACTATAAATTACTTGTTTGTGTCACATACACTACAAAGTTATACTCATTGGTTTTAAACATCCACGAATGGATCCATGGGAGGAAATTTTTCTTAACGACCCTCAAGCCAAAGCATGTTTAGATCGATGGAACGAAATGGAAAAAATAGAGGAAGAGAATACGACCTCCACCAAAATCTTCATTACCCCAAAGCCATTGGTAGACATCAACAAAATCCAGGAAATACTTGACAAACTTGTGCGTCCTTTCCATGAAGTTGCTGTGAAGGATATTGACGTCAAAGATTTTGCAAAAGACAACCAAACCAAGGAAACAAAAGACGCAACGAACTGCTCATCCAAACCCACATAGACGTGCATTGATCGAAATTCACCTCGAGGGAAGAAATTATATATTTTATTTACGCTACTAATGTTTCCTTTCCTTAATGTACTATTGTACTACACCTCATATTATAATTTCCTTGTATTAGGTCATTAATATGAGTATGTAATTTGACTTCCTTTAATATACTTTGTTATTATGTATCATTCAAGTATTTGTTAAAAAAAATCCTGCAGGTAGGAAATGGTAACAAAGGTCTAATAAGTGGGTAGTTGTAACAGTTTTGGCACGAACACAAGCTCTTTGAAACTGGCATATGTTTGTTTAGAAAATCATACTATATTGTTAAGCAATTTGAATGAATATAATTATTTCAGTATCACGTACTAAAACACTAATGTGGTTGTGCATCCCTCAGGAAAAGTTTTTTTTTCAATTGATGGGGCATGATAGAAAGGGGTTTAGCAAAGGCATTATAATTGGGTAGTTTAAAGTAACTTCTTTCACGAAGGAGGGCATATTTGAATCAAACATTTCTTTTTAAAATGCATTGTTTATTGTTAACAAAGTGAATGGTATAAAATTCAATAAGTTTCATTAAATAACACAATTATATGTAATTGCACCGGCATGGACACGTTTTTGTTTCAATACATGGTGCAGGAAATGAAGGGGTAGCATAGATATTATAAGTGGGTAGTTTGGGCTTAATTTTGGCACGAACAGGGCCTATTTTAGTCAGCCATATGTTTTTAACATCCATACTTTATGATTTAAAATTTACATTGACTCAAATTCATTAGATATCATTTAATAAAATATTTACGTCCAATTCAATCCCCAAGGAAACGTTTTTTGTTTAAATTTAAGGTGCATGAAATAAAGTGGTAGGAAGGGCATAAAACGTGGGTAGTTTATGCTAACTTCCTGCACCAAGGTGTTATGTTTCAAGTTGGCAATTGATTTTCAATCGCATTTATCTTGTCAAAAAGGTAAGACCCTGTAAATGTGCAACATAGATAATACACAAATAAAGCTCACTGTTGTATTCGACCTTCTCAAAGTGTTTACCAGATGTAAGACAAGACATCAGTGTTATGTTCAAATTACATTAGTGTTAAATGTTAACAATACATTTGTCTTTAACAAGTCTACTATATTAACTGTAAAAATTGCAAGACTTGATTTCGCCGCACATTGTCAGGATCCAATATCCACTGAGATACATAGTTCTCCCTAATCTCTTGCAGTTCCTCCTGCTAAGACATAATTGAACAATTTTATATTAGGAAAATCATACTTGAGTAAAAGTTATAAACAACTAAAAATGTACATAACTTACACTACTGTAATTGGGCATTGTTTTGCCGTCATATCTCTGCACACCATCCCACAACTCCATGAATTTCAAAACATATACTCCACAATCATATCTACATTAAACAAAGTGCAGTATTGAAATGATAATTTTGTACTCCTATCAAAGTAAGAGAAATGATAATTTTAGTCATCGACTTTAAGACTTACGAATTTGGTTGGATTGGAGTATGTACATGTTGGACAACTAAGGATAGTTTGTTTTCTTCATAACGATTGAACAAATGGCCAAAAAATATTTCAAGATTATGGGCCTGCAAAACAACAAACTTAACTTTAAATTCAAAATCAACCAAAACTTAAACTAATATATGGTTCAAATTGATTACAACACTTACCATTACAGTGTCAATCCTTTTACGCTCTTTCCTATTATGGCCAACTGAGTCCATTGCAAACATTTCCATCGTTGGAATCTTCACGGCGTAGCACCACCAATGCCCGTCATGGATTATGGGGGCAAACAACTTAAAATAAACAATTATGTCAAAACTTGGTCAACAGACAATCACTCATAAGTTAAAGTACATTGTTTGACATTTAATAAGACTAACCAAATCAGCCTTAACGATGTCATCAAACCCAATTATATTGGCTTGGAAGAAGTTGGCGTAGTCATTCAACGTCCAAACTTGACGATTCAACTTTCTCTTCTTTAAGTCTTGTAGAACTTGGGTCTGCAATAAAAACAATTACTTAACTTCCATATGTAATTTATGTACAACATTTACAACATCAAATGGAAGAAGATTTCAAACTACCGCATATAATGGACTCAGACATATCCTTTTCACTACTCCTGTGGACCTCTTTTCAAAGAACATGAAGACACTTGTTGCAAAAAGCATCCCCTACAAATAATAAAATTCATAATTATTCATCATGTATCAAACCATTAGAAAAAATGATCACAATAATTCTCATATTTACCATGTTGTCCACTTGTTTCTGAGGTCCTAAGAAATAACACTCGCGGGTCCCAAACACTTGACCGCAGATCTCAGAGACAACCCTACCAACAAACATGGCAAATGTAATCATGTCTCAGCATCTAACTCAAATAATTCAAACTAATTTACAACAACTATTAAAGGACATTACCACCAAGGAGCCCTAAAAGGAGTAACCAAGTTGTACAAGTGTTTAGGATTGATTTGCAATAAAGGGACATCTTGATGCAGGTGCACTGCTGGAAGGACGGCAAAAGGAGGAGCTCCATCATCGTTAACATCCTCAAAGTCCTCAACGTCCTCAACATCGTGAACGTCCTGGACGTCCTCAACACCCTGCACATCAGCTTCGGTTTCACCACCAACATCAGGTTCACCCTGAGCAGCTCCACCAAAATTTGAATGTTGTTGTCTTCTATTCCTGACAGCAACAACCACATGACCCAAATCAGTTAGCTCCTTATTCATTTCAACCAATATGCTTTGGTTGTGTTGTGCTTTCTGCATCAGTTCTTCCCAACTTAAACCACTGCCATCTGCACCATGTTCTGGTACTGGCCCTTCATCCAAATTAAGTGTTGCACGAATCACTGGATTGTCATGATCCTCCGTGCGCAACAAGGCCAACATATCTATCAACATCCAAATATAAATAATCAATCATGACAATAAACAAGACCATGTAAAAGTCACATATATATATATATATTGACAAAACAAAAAATATAACTTACTTATATTGTTTTTCTTAAATACTTCATCTATTTTTTTTTACCTTAACTTAATCGAAGGCCACTTCAATATTCTTGGGAACACAATTTCATGTTCACCATCAATTAAGCCCAATCGTTCAACAGCCCAAAGCTTCAAAACAAAAATAAATCAAAATGATAAACAATTATGTTACAATTTCTTTCAAATAAAAGGAAAAATATAATTGAATTCGTACCTGTAACACTGCAGTATTGCCACTAATGCCAATAGAGTTCTTAATGTCACGTTGTCTTAAAATCATTGCCTCCTTTGATAAACTATTAATTAAATATGTATGGACAGTTTTTGCCCAATCGTATTGGTTCAGATTATCAATATCATCTAAAACTTTAAAAGGCATGTTACTAACTGCCTTTGATTTCCTAGGAAAGTAAAAATATATAAAACAAAGTAATATATACAGACGACATACGCAATCCACATCAGAGTCATCATTTTGTAACAAGAATTTTATCCTATCAACAACGTCTTTTGAACTAAATGAGTTTGATGAAAATTGTTCACAGACAACACCAACAACATTATCATCAAAATGAACATCTAATCCCCCAACTCCTAGACCTAGACCCATACACACATCACTAACTTTAAAGGGAACCATTTTGTGCTTCACAGTAAAGCATTCGTTGCGCCCAATCCATCGGCTCACCATTTCATACAACAATGGACTGCATAAGTCTATCGCCTTGTCCATATTAACACACCACTTGAATGGCGTTTGTCCAATTCGAATCCGGTCAACTTCTCTAAGTTTTGAATTAATTTCCACAATGACTTTCGTCTCACACCATGATCGGCATCGAGGCTGCATATTATTTGCAACAAATACAAAAATTAACCTTCACTATTGAAACCAACAACTACATTTTCAAGACAACCAGTTTACTTACATTTCTACCATCTTTTGCTTTATTGAAATCCATCACTGCAAAAAAGTATGCACAAGTAAGGTTAACTTAAGGTTAAATTCCACAAAAGTAAGGTTGACCTCTTCGAAAAAGAAAAGAACATAAAAATAGAACTGTAACAGTTTCATAAGGTTGACCTCATTTGGTTCTCCTTTACTTTCTCCCTTTTTTATTTTGTAATCACTAATCAGGGTAGTTAGAGTTTCTCCTGACCATCTTTGTCTATATAACTCATGTAATTTTGATCAATCCATAGAAAGAAAAATTATTCTATTATCCTAAAATTACATGGTATCAAAGTTTTGGCCCTAATCATGTGTTTGCCAACCATGTCTTCCACAAATTCTACAAGGGTCAAAGTTGTATCATCATCTGTGATCAATGTTCTTCCCTCAGGTTCCAATTTATAATTCCTTTTACTATGGAACAATTACAGAACTGTTATAATTTCTTTTCATAGGAAGAAAACCTAATTCATATATTGACTACATACAAATTCAAACTAAACTATATAAGTGGAGGACAGCCCCACCTACCAAGCTAGTTTTTGTGCAACATTTAGTTAGGCCCACAATGGCAGTTAATTCATCCTCCTCTCTAGACAGAGAAGATATTTCCTTTTTTATTATTCTTTTTTAGTGCCAAACAGAACTCCAAAGCTCCATGGATCATCAATTCTAGAGCTACAAGCCTGATGAAAATTGCTTAAAAGAGTTCTCTGCATAAAGTCTTTGCACAGGTTTCATACATAATACGATAAGAATTGCAAACGATACCTTTACTACTATAGCATGTCCTGGTTCCATTCCTATATCTAAACCTCTAATTCTTTGAGAGACACCCGTTTTTGCACACGGGTAACCAAACGGCCAAACTTGTTGATTATGTGCTTGATAAAATGTCATGGACTGGGATGAGCGCATATAAATGGGTCTATGAATGTTTAATGCAAACAGACTCAATATCCACATTTCTTCATGTATTTTGGTTCTCCTAAAGAGGTAAGTAAGTTGCAGAGGTCTCGGTTTCCCATTATATTGTCATTAGCCTGAGTTGTGAAACAAAGAACTAGGGGCAGGTTATCTAACACTAAACCCCCTACCTTATAAATAATAATTACATAAATTTACTAATTATTTCAACACTCTCCCTTAAGCTATGACTACCTGAAAGAAATTCCTTGACTAGCTGCTGGTAGCAAGATAAGACAAACCCAGAGTTGCATACTTTCAGAAGTTCACCAATTATGTCTCCTCAATCTTAGACAATCAACCAACAATTTCGACGATAGACACACAATGGACTATCTCAGTAATCCAAACTTAGCATTCAGCAATAATGAAAACCAAGGTTCAAAATATCCTAAGGTTCGAAACTCTCCCATATTCAAAAAAAATAAACGAAAATAGACCTACCTCGCCAAGGTAGGGTTAGACGGCCACGGTGGCGGTGGCAGAGCACAAAGGTCGTCGACGCTGGAAACGGCACGACTGACGCTGGAAGAGACGCAAAGAATGACCGGCGGCGCCGCCTCCTGGTTGACCTCTGGTGGCTGTTCAACGGCGAACGATGGTAGAGTCGTCAAGGGGGTTTGGTCGTTTATCGGTGCCAGAGCTTTGATCGGTGGCAGAGCTTTGATCGGTGGCAGAGCTTGATCGATGCTCCTCCGGCGACGGTTAAAGGGCGCCGATCGACGGTGTGGCAAGGATGAAATGTGATTGGGATGAACACTTTCTCTCTCTAGGGTTTCAAAATGAAATTCGATTTCAAAATCTAAGAATGAAAAGTGATTTCAAAATTTTTCAATGTCCTCTCTCTCTCAGACCATGGTTATCCACGTCATTTCAATTTTTTTTTTTCATTCAAAGCTGACCAATCAGAGCCTGACACGTCGATGGTGTCAAAAATTTGTCATGAAGAGGTTGTCAAAGTATCATTTTCCTTTATATTATGATGTACATAACATTTGAGATGTTCCTTAGGATAAATAATTGAAACCGACTAACAATCAACCACTGCCATCTATCTTTTATAACAAATCAACCACTGCCATCTTTTATAATGCGAGGAGAGGTTGCGTTACATAATCTGTTTATATATAGATATATAGATTAGACGGATAGTATTAGTTAATGATTACAACACACATTTTATCAAATTTACTAAAATTTACTAATTCTTTTTCACAAAAGCATATGTATTCATTAAATAAACCTTAATTCTACCCATTCAACCTTAATAGTTTCATGTATGATCACAAAAGCATATGTATCCATTAAATAAACCTTAATTCTACCCATTCAACCTTAATTTCATTCAGTTCCAAAAACATAATAATAATGAGGGAGTTACCTATCTTACCATAATGAAAAACAAAAACAACCTCTGTTCAACAATTGAGTCACCCCAAAATCTTACTCGTCTTTTGACTGTCCACTGCCCTAATATACTAATAATGATAAGCACAAAAAGATCTAATTGATTATTAACCATTTCCAGTAGTTTTTTCCACCAAAACTTCATGTCAAGTGCCGTGCAAGCTGCTTCCAACTGCACCCAGGTTATTGGATGAATGCTTGAAAACTCATCTGGGACTACAAAATAATTCATTCCAAATACACCTAATATTTTGCTCTGCGGCAAAGTCTTCTCAATCGGACCCTTTCCTGGAAATGATAAACATAACATTAAAGATTGTAAATTACATACAGAGACGTTAACACATCCAATTGAAGAAATGTTATGCACCTCACTGTCATCATGATCATATCTTATTAAGATGAGACACCTGCAACCTCTAATATCATGCATTCTCCTTTGGATCTCTACAATCTGAGCATCAAAGTAAATTGCTTGATCTCTCCTCTCCTAAATTTCAATTGGAACTGTCAAGTTAAATACAGTTACAGTGATGCACTATAACAAAACTTAAGGGAGGAAATTCAGCCTAATTCACCTGGAAGCATAGGACAGAGTCTCCAACATTTAGGTTTGAACACTCCGTGTTTTCCAATGGGATAGAGCGTTGGCGGACTGAACTTTTAATATTGATCCACTCATCTTCCTCAGCTCCAAATCCAACAAATCTGACATGAACTTCCTTTAACAAAATGCAAGAGTGTCTCAGATGGAAAAATCTAGTAACTTCTATGAGAGAAAACAATTCATCAATTCATTAACAAGTCTTGTAACACAAAGGTATCAACATCATGATTGTTGAAACTTACAGCTTCCCCTGTGCTAAGAAATCTATGAGCAAGAAATGCCTCAACATCATACCTGCAATTACACAGTATTTAGAAATACATAATTGATCAGAACAGTGATGCTTAATATAATGTGCTTCTATGTTACAATTGACCTCAGATCAGTAAACCTTATGAGAATAAGTAATTAATATAAAGAATAGAAGGTTAAAAAGAAAGATGGAAAAATATAGTTCAACCAATAGGAAAAAAAATATAACACTCAGAATATTTTAGCAGGGAAAGAATAATAGAGACCAAGCTTCTCGGCTAACAAGTTAACCATTATAGTATTATGGTATACATTGTTAAACTTCTAAATATCCTTCCCTAGAAGAATGAAAAAAAGCAGCTAGCTTAGAATTTCACAAAGTGATGAAAGACAGGACTGTCCAGGTACAAGAAGGAACATAATCATCTTGTTTGTTTGTGTGAAAAAGCACCATTTAAATAATCTATCTGGATAAATCCACAAGCAGCCACATAACTGTCTCTTTATTAAAAAGAGGGAAAACAATTGTATTAGAACTTAGAATAAGGAAAATAATAAAATTATATAGATACAAGAACCTTAAGAATATCTCTACAAGGGAACTCCAACACGAGTTCTATCTTCAGAATACAATAGAATGGAGCAAATGCAAAAAGAAAGAATTGGACAAGTTCAGCCACACAGAATGTGTCTTTCCATGTTAATGATAACACAATGATTAATTAATAATAAGATAGCCTGAAAGAGATATCTATGCCAATATTTAAATTACTTTCTCTATTCCACTATCACTGGGATGTAAGTCTGATCTTACATGAACTAGAGATATATTCCATAATTGAAGACTTTAAACAACATTTCTACCAACATGGAATGCATGTCAAGGGGACACAGATATATGATCAATATCAACAATTGAAGGATCTCCAAAATAACCATGCCAATAAACACTATAATCCACATGTGGGTTTATAATGGTGGGCATGAAGTTTTTTTGAATGCTTCTGAAAGGTTATATAAGGAAACTTCATTCAGTGACATTAAAATTCAAAATACAAACACAGATTGTTAAGATAATTTGAGCTAACTGCAATAATCTCCATGTGCTTACCATGCCCCGTCTTTTGATGATTTTGCTTCAAATTCCAACTCTGATGGATCTTGCATAACATCTACTGTAAAACAATCAGTTCAGGCACAATCTCACCAGATTTAATCAGGACTTTCCTCAGATATATCAATAAATAAATGAAAATCTAGCAGTTAACTATACCAAAAAGGGGAAGGAAAATAGAAAGTGAAAAAGGTTTTCTGGAGAGAATTTTGTTATCACTTTCATTTTCATATTTTGTTCAACCAAACACATCCTA
Organism: Vigna mungo; assembly: GCA_036885675.1. Lineage (NCBI taxonomy): Eukaryota > Viridiplantae > Streptophyta > Magnoliopsida > Fabales > Fabaceae > Vigna > Vigna mungo. Next base: position 38,458,391 of record CP144699.1, on the reverse strand, counting down.
ATAAAATAAAGCAGCATAAAAGCCATAACTTAGGCAGCTGCAATTATATTAAATAATTCATAGTTGATGACTATTTCAATACTTGAAGACTGCACAGACACCATAGACATCAACCATAAATTAGATAACCTATCATAACTCAATCAGCAATGACACATGCTACAATTATGCTAAATAATATAATCTTGATCATAAGAATGCTTGAAGGTAGCATAACTACTGACTATGATAAGAACCATAAGGCCCATCAGAAGACTCACCTTCCTTACATTTAGGAACCATCAACTCACTGTCAGGGACTTGTGGTAAGTCTTGGAGCCTTGCCTGAAACCAACCTTCAATCTAGAATTTTCCCCAAAATAAAGAATTAATGAAAAAACTAATTTAGAAAAGAACAAAAATAAACAATATCTGAATACAGTTGTAGTATTTGAAGGACATGTACAGGAAATTAAGTAAATAAGAGTTAGTGAAAAAGAGCATTAACCTCTGTCCATTTTATGACAGGCTTCCCTGCACGACCAGTTGAACGACTGCAACATTCAAACACTCCTCAATGACAATACTTTATTTATTACTAGAAAATAATCCAAAATCATTAATAAGTAAAACTCACTTGAAACTTCCAGCCAGTTTTTGGTAAAATTCTCTGCCCCATGTTACCCCTTTAGGTTCTTTCAAGAAATTTTTCATTTTCTCGATCTGTTTGTCATAGCAAAGCAAGTTCAAATCCTTAGCAGGACATGTAAAAACACACCCTCTACATTCTACAACCAGGTTTTAGAAAAAAGATCTGCAATAAAGGCTTTTAGACTATTCATAACTGCAATATGTTCATAGTTTTGGTTGTCTCTTACAGGGTATCAGTTTACTACTCACTACATACAAGTTATAAAGACATGCATGACATTTTTTAAGCAAAGAACCCTGAACTACACACTTTATAATTATAGTCATACTAAACTAATTCCAAACAGACTCAAATAAACATAATTAAAGCATTTGAAAACTGTTCATTTTTTAGGAAAGACAGAAAATAAGTTCAAGAGAAAGATATAACACTTATAGTCATTATAACTATAATATTATAATAATACCTCTGCATTTGTAAATCCAGAAAAAACCTCTCGGTTCCGAGGACGCAAGCGGTCCATGAACTCAAATTCGTCTCTTTCAATGAAAAATCAATTTTCTATTGATTAAATTTCTCGGCTAGGAACCAAACATGCAGTGAAACCCTAACAACTTTTCTCTCTTTAGTTTGGGGGAAAATGAGTTTCAGTGATTTCTTCTTATTTAAAGAAGTGGAAACGACAGTATATTTTTTAAATAAAATAATAACAATTACAAAAAATATTAATGTTTTTTAATTCATTATGTTATTAAAAAAAAGTGATTTAAAATATGATGTAGGAAATCAGAATGTAATTAATTTTAGTATTTAGACAGTTTTTTTTATAAATTTAAAATAAGAATATATGAAATGCATATTTAGAAAAAAAAATAGATAATAAATAAATATAATTATTATTAGAAAATGGTTCAATATGTCTTATAATAAATGTGTTTATTTTTATATTGTTAATTTTATATTAAATAAATATTTTCAAATATGTAAGATGTATTTTTAATTTAAATAAGTATTTTTAGTATATATATATATATATATATATATATATATATATATATATATATATATATATATATGTATGTATGTATGTTGTACTTAAAATTTAAAAATATTAAAAAACAATTAGTTTGTAATGGATACATTATTCAAAAATATTAAAGATTAAGAATATGAAAGGAAATGAATTAAATTCTTTTTAGATAATATTTTTACTGAAAAATATTGTTGAGTCTTAATATAAGCATCTTTGAATATCTATACCCTATCTTAACTTCATATTACTTTTAAAGGGTTTCTTGTGTTGAGAAATTTCATACAAGGTGTAGTTGTTATCATCCTAAATATAGGTGTTGTAAGAATTCCATAATTTTTTTTTTATCAATTTACAAATTCTATCATTTTTATGAAGATAAAAACTAATATCACACGTGATAATATTAATATAGCTAATTTAGTAAATTATTGCACACGTTCAAGATTGAACATATTTGTTCTTTATTACATTACTCTCACAACTTATCTAAAGCATAATTATTATAGTAAATATTTAACTTTATACTGTTATATATAATATATATATATATATATATATATATATATATAATATTTGAATAAAAAACTTAAAAAGTATAAGATGATTTGTTTTAAGTAAACCAACTCACTGTTTTATTTTTTGTTTAAAACTAAACATTTCAATTCATCTCAAGTTAGTTCCCATTGGTGTATAGTATTTATGAAACTCTTTCATTAATTAATAAAGAGTTAAATATGTTTTTAGTCCCTATACTTTGAAGCGATTTTGGTTTTAGTCCATTTTCAAACTAAGGTACAATTTAGTCATTCAACTTTAGGAAAACTCTGGTTTTAGTCATTTTTACCAATTTTTTTCTTTATTTGCTGTTTCAAGCACGTTTCATTATAGCATTTGGATTGTTTACACTGTTTGACACATTTTTGCTTCAATGTTAACTTAGAAATGCGTTTGAAACAGCAAATAAAGTTAAAAAAAATTGGTAAAAAAGACTAAAACCAGAGTTTTCTAAAGTTGAAGGACTAAATTGCACCTTAGTTTGAAAATGGACTAAAACCAAAATCGTCCCAAAATATAGAGACTAAAAACATATTTAACCCATTAATAAAATGAAAAATATAGAATACACTCACTTTTTATTGAAAGTATTCAAAAAAATACTTTAAAAATGTTGTGATCTATTACTTGGTCTTCTCACCCAAATCAGTAATATGTTGGTAATTTGCTTTCATCCTTTCAATGCAAGAGAATGAGCTTTATTTACAAATATTACATTTATTTCATAATAAAAAATAATATAATATCAATAATACAATAGTTTAACTTTTGTTTTTTATGGTGATCTATTATATTGAATTGATACGTGTATTTAATATAAAATAAATTAAGAATATATTTAATTTTACATAAAAGGAACTTATTTTTTAAAGAGAAAACAATTAAGTTTTGATATCAAATGATGAAACTCTTTTTAAAAATTTTGATAAAGAGTCTAGAGTAGCATGGAAAAGACTTGACTGATGAAGTAAGAAGACTTGATTGATGATGAAGTAAGTATGATGTGAAAAATGGTTTGTAGAGAATTTTTAAAGGAGGTTCGATCAACCTTACAAGAAAAGATTTAAGAAGAGTCTTATAATAAGACAATCTAAGTGATCTTAGAAAAAGTGAGATTACAATTTGATAAAGTTTCACTAACATTTATTTCTAAGATATGTTTACAAGAGGTAGAGCTCTTCTCTTACACAATAATGAAAACTCTTAGAAGGAAGGAGAGTACATTAAACTAAATTTCTTTTTTAAGTTTTCAATTATCCAAAGGAGGTGAATGGGAATCTTTTCCCTTTGAAATTCTTCAAGAAAGATGCATGAGAGTCTTCTCCCTTTGAATTGGTTCAAGGGAATGCATGGGAGCTTCCTTCAAACTCTATAATATTTTAAACAAGCTAAAAGGACACTGGAAGCCTATAAGTAGCCTAATTGACAACATCTTGAAAGCTTTGACCTTTGTTGATTGTTTGACTCATAACTTCATCTACAGAACTCCAAATGAGTTTATTATTTTTTTTGTTGGAAAGTATACTCAAAGGACTTTCATTTGACTATAAGCAAGTATTTCTTAGACCTCTGAACTAGATGTAGTAAAATCTTCAAAATTGTATACATTTACTAAGCTACTTTGATGGGTAGGTCCTTGGCCTAAATAGAAAGCCTAAAGAAAGATATATGTACATATTTACAAGGCTTTAGAAGGACAAAAACAAGCTTAAGACACCATCTACACAAGATTATAAGTCCTTGAAGCCTTTCTTATTTTTCCATTCTCCTAATCTGGTTCAAGTTGTGGCTCCTTGATGAATCTCCATCAAGCTCCCTAGATGGATTTCCATTAAACCACATGTAGGTGCAAATAGAGTTCTTTAAACTGAGGAAGTGGTTTTAGGTCCTTTCGAGTTGTTTTAGCTTCTATCACGTAAGGGAAGCTAAATGTTTGTTTTTAAAGTCTTGTTAAGTTTGATAATTTGTTTCGAGGTGCTCTAATTAGTGGAAATTGATTTGGTATGGTGTTAAGTAGATAGCTTGCTAAAATAGTATTATATGGTAGTATGGATGCTTGAAACTAAATTAAATGTTTATCAACTGAGTTGGAAGAGTATTACTCTAAATGCTTGTTGATTGTTACCTGTTTTGATCACTTGAGATAAGGTATTGAGGTTATAATTGATTGGAACCTGCTCTTGCATAGTCAATAGGTAGAGTTTTTGGGCTGATTTTTAGTTTAATTTGACATTTTTACAGGTAAAAATCTAAAAGAGCTGGTTTGGGAAGAAATTGGATGTTTGGGATATGTTTTTGAGTTGTTTGTGACTTGTTTAGCCACTTAAATCACTAAAATATAGTTTGGAACATATAGAACTTGAGTTATTGGTTTGATCTAGTGGATCTCATTCCTGACCAATTAATCAAATTGGTACTCAATTTTAGTTATAAACATGTTTTCAAATCAATTCTTGTGTTAAAAATACTAATTTGGTTGTTTGGATAGGTTTAAGGTGCAATCAAATCAGAAAATCAAGTTGTTGTCGTCTTATATAGCGTTGAATAACCTTATATGACACTAAGCGTTGCAAAACCCAAGAGCCACTAGTATTTAGGATATTGAGCATCACCCTGGGCGTTGAGCACCAAAGTCAGTGAGCTCTCTAACTTTTGGGCATTGAATGGTGGAATTGAGCATTGAGCGTCACTTTTCCACTGCAAGGTTGGACCACTATTCCCCTAATTTGTTAGGTAAGAGGTTCTCTCGGTGGGCGAGCAGTTTGGCTCGTTGGGCGTTCTGTTTGTGGCCTTTTATGTTGTTTTCCTTACTTTTAATTTCTTGTTTGTTTTTAAGCTGGTTATTATGATGTTATGTATAGTTCTTGATACTTAAGAATCCCCTGTGAATAGTAATGGTGGATGTGTAATCAGTTTAAGTATTTGGTGAAAAGAATTTTGTGGGGAAAATCTTGGTGTTATGCTTTAGTATAATGTATTATTGTAGGGGTTTTGAATAGGGGATGATCCTGACATTCCAATAGTTATCCAAGAGGAAGGTAGTTATGTCGTGAGAAGTAGCAAAAGGTCTTATTCTTTTACTCGTGTTTATTTGTTTGTTTGATTCTTTTTCTTTGGCAATGATCATCTGATTGGTATGAACAGAGAAAAATATTTTAGTGAAGCAAGTGTTGGGTGATAAAAGTGTTCGTATATAAATAGCTAGAATATCTTTGTTTACTTTCACTTTTTTTAAGAACTTTTAGTTCATTTATAGATATTCTTAAAATTCTTAATGCATGATATTTTTTTTAGATAAATTTTGAATTATAATTATATTTTCTATAACTGTAATAATATTTTATATGTTTTCTTAAATGTTCTTGTTTATGGAAAATGTGATGATTCTCTAAGAGTATTAAAACTATAAAATTTAGAATGTTATGATTTGATATACAAAAATAAAATTTATAAATTAAATTTGTAGAAATTAATATTATTGTTATTAATATTACTAATATTTGTTATTAATATCATGCACTGTTTAATAACAACCTAGGGCTTTATTGGCCTCAATCATTTGAACAAAACATCAGTATTGGCTCAAGTATCTCTTCAAACTAAAGAGTTTGTAGGACATTTTTTATTTAATATTTTCAGTTTCAGTTTTAGACTGTGTAATTCCAGAATGTTTGGATTCTATAATATAGAATATTTAACATAAAAATAAATATATAATTCATAATAGAAAACTATATTTTAGATTATATAAATTGAAATGTATTTTTCAATAAAATAAGCCTTTTAAAAAAAGACAATACCCTGTTAGAAGAAGGATTTGTTGGCTTTGACAGAATTTGTGAAATGAATTACATGCAAAGAACATAGAACTCCATTCACACACTTATAGAGGAGATGTAGGGTTAGTGTAAAAAGAATAAGAAAAAAAACAGACAAGAAATTATTTCACCACTTGTATGCAGTTGAAATTACAGGATGCAAAAAGAAATACTCAATCTTTTATTGCACAAACTAAATTATGGTCTTGGACTCAAAATATACTAAACAGTGTTAATTAGACTTCAAAACAACATTTTACAAAACAAATTAAATTTTAGAAGTAATATTGGATATATTTTTATTTTTCCACATTGATAAATTCTTTTCTTCATCAAGCAGACAATAAAAAGATCCTGAAAAATCTACTATTTACTCCATAAACATAAACATAAGTTTAATAAATAGTATAAACTTATGTTGTACTTATATCATTACCCTTAAATATTTCAAAGACTAACTCAACATTTTAGAATTAACATTTGACAGAACCTTTTATCTTCTCTGCATCTAACAAATCACAATAGGAATATAATCTATAACCTAATTAATATTACCTTTTTACACTTTTTAATAATAATTTATTTTCTGCATTATATTGTTCAAAAGGAAAGTATATAAATATAAATTTTATAATGTCCAAGCTGAATTGATGATGAGTTTAGATAAACAAGTCAACGTTATATAATCGAAACTCAGCATTATATAATTCGGTAAGTTTGCAATATGATAAGACCACAACCTGACAAAGACAACGGTCTGTAAGGTTGGTAGGGCGAGTTCAACCCAGTAATTGGAAGAAATAGATAAAATTAGACTGTAAATCAAGTCTAAAATTTTGTAGTGAAGTTAAATCAATTAAAAACATTTTTAGTACAAAAAGAATATAATGTTAAATACGCTCATATAAATTGTTTTAATCGATTACCATATTTAAATAATAAGTAAAAATATAACTAAATTTTCACATTTAATATTTGAATGATATTAATTGATTAAAATATTTTCATAATCTTAATAACATCAACAAGAGATTTTTCCTTTAAATACCAGCCTTTTCTCATTTCAAAAACATGAAATCATACATTCAAAAACTAATTATATAAGAAAAGAAGTGTTTTTTAATTTTTCAAGAAAAAAAGTTGGATATTTCAATAAATCATCAAGATGAGTTTAATTGTATGGTTTTTTGTTTAACCTATGATTAATCAGTAATATCTGCACTTTAGTATATACTTTCTTTTTACTTTTTGTATTGTTTAACTTTATAGTAATATCTGTACTTTAGTGTACACTTTCTTTTTACTTTTTGTATTGTTTAACTTTATAGTTTTTTTCACTATACAATTAAGAATTTTGATGTAATTGTGCGAATTATTACATTTAGAAATTAATTCTTAATATAATAGGTTTTAAGATTATTAAGGTGTACTTGTAATATCTAAACTTTATAATTAATGTGAAAAACATTTCAAGCTCGTGTTGCTTAGAAAAAAAACTAGATATAAATTGAAGTTGAATATAAAATTTTTGTTCTTTCTTTTATCTTTAATCAATCCTGATATTTTTTAAGTTTGAAAAATTTAAAGACTCTACTTCCAACAGTTCTTTTAAGAAAAATACTTGAAACCAATTAACACTCTCTTGTTGAAAAATTTTAACAACAATATGTATAATATTAATTTTAATCCTAATTTAGCTTAACTTAATTTAAATATTAGTTCTAATTTTAATTCAAATTAATTAATTAATTAAAACTTTAATGGTATTTATAAATTTTAATTTAATTATAATGTTAATATAGATCTTATTAAGACAACATTTTTTTAATGTTAATTTAATCTTAAATTAACTTTTACACCCATCTTCATTTTAATCTTAGATTAAATGTTACTTTAATTAACCATAATTAAATAATATTATAATATTGGTTCTAATTTTATTTAATAAAAATTATAAACTCTTTTATAATGTCAATAAGAATCTTAATAACATTAATGTTAAATTATAATCCTAATATAATACTGATTTTAAGTCATATTTTTTACTAAAGTATTAATCTTAATTATAATATTAATTAAAATTTTAAATAATTTCATATTAATTAAAATATTCATTATATTTTAAATATTCTAAAATATATAAAAGAATGCAAAAAGAAAAAATAATGTATAAAATATTTAATTTAAATAACATAGAATGATGTACAAGTGATGAGTGCTGAAGTTTGCATGATCTGTGAGGAATGAAGTTGTGGTTGGTTCCCCACAGCAAAGTCATCCACACTATATTTTAACTATATATTATTTAATGTAAATAAAGACAGATTCAACTATGAGGAATTTTTCTATTCATTAATTATCTTAATTTTAATATCTTACTAAAGTTGTCCTAGCTATGTACAATTTATTGTGTGTGACCAAAGTTTATAATTCTTTATATGCATGACCTAAGGCTACATTTAATATAATATTGTCAAATTTTTAACTATTTCAGAGGCTGCTTTTGCAATCATGTCTCACACTACCTTTAAGCAAGAATAAAAACTAGTTGACTTCATTTTTTAAACCATATTAAAATCTACAAATTAAAGCTATATTCTAACTTTTGTAGCCTTCATGGCTTTCCATGCTGTACAGTTTCGTGTGGACTTTTGTTTGGAACAAAATAAATATGAATAATGATATTTTGATAATTTTTTTTTATAATATTTTAATATCATTTACGTGTCATTATGTGATTGGTTCATGGTGATGTTTATGATTATTATTATTAATTATAAAATAATTTTAGATTAATCATATAATGACACGTAGATGATATTAAAATGTTGTAAAAGAAATGTTGTTAAAATATTATTATCCAATAAATATACAACCTTACTATAGTGAAAATTTAAAATAAATAAATACTTGAATATATAAATTATACTTTAAATTTGTAATAGTAGTTTAATCAATTGAAACAATTATGAGTTTTTCTTAATCTCTCTTACTTGGTATTCCCAATCACTGTCTATACAGTGATATCTGACCAAGAAAATACATATTTACAAGGTTTAGTTAGGAAGTTAGAAAGAAGTGCAGAGAATTAAGAAAAAAAAATGTTATTGTAGAGAGATGATAATTTTATAAAACTGATAATTTTTATGTATTTAAAACTTAAACTTGTAATTTAATATTCATTATTAAATATGATGTCAAATTTATAAAATAATATTGTTATAAACAATAATGTAGAAGTCTTGTAACTTGTGGTGTTTTATCTTAACTTTTTCACAACTAGACATGCTATTACATATTATATTATGCTACTTCCTTCTTCATTTTGGATCATTAAAACATTTTCTTAAAATTTGGATACATTTTTGGTCGTGTTTGGATGTGTGCCTAATTTATTCCTATATATCTCTTCTAAAATCATTTTCTTAATTTTCTTATCTTTTAATATCTAGACACACATTTTGTATTCTAAAACCTTAACAATCATTTCTTCTCAAAGTTTTATTTATTCTTGTTTTTGTCAGCGGTATCTTTGGCCACAAGTGGAATCATTCACCGGATACACTACCATCACCGACACCGCCCCCTCTTCTGATGAGGACTACGGTTGCAACTAGAAGCACTGGTCCCCCTTCGTCAACTGGGACGCCTTCACCGGATCCCACGATGACTTCCACTAACTCATCGACTCTATTGTCTCCGACGCTCCCACCGAGTACCTCAGCCCTGAAGACCACGCCACTAGCAACTCCCCTTCTGCCTCCATAACGGAGGAAGATGACACCGAGGAAGAAACAGCTGCCGCCGACGATTCCAAGGGCCTAAGACTAGTCCATCTGCTTATGGCAGCCGCGGAGGCCCTGACCGGAGCCACCAAGATGACCCCTCCAATGAAAGGTACCTTCTTTGAGCTTCTTTTTTTGTAGTTCATTCATGATCTTCATGTATGCTAACTTTCAAAGAGAATTATAGCATTATTTTTCACTCTTACCTTTTATTTCATTAGAAGCTGTGAATTGTAATTAATTATCCATGTTCAAACTTCAATTATACTGTAATAGGTGGAAGACAAGGTTGGATAAAGAGAGCAACCCGGGTTTTTCAAGCTCTGAGAATTGCTGTTATAATGATGAACTGAAGACACTTGAGGATTGCCTCTATTCCTATTTTGATTGCCTTGCACCCAAGGGTAGACTTGCTGTCAAAGAAAAAGAAGCATGGATAAAGCAAATAATACATGGGTCAAATGGAGCAATTCTCACAAAAAGACCAATCACACCATCAGGAGAAGAAGAAAAATTGAACCGCAGAAGTAGAAGTGCAAAGCTCAGGGTTATTCAGAAGCACTGAATATAAAATATGACAAAATGTTGTCTGGTGTAGGGCCCTTAAAACTATTTGTATTCATAGGGTAGCTTATCTTTAACCTGGTTGTCTGCAAATTCATCTTTAAAAAGAAAAGAAAATGGTTCTATTTTTACACTTTAAATTAAGAGAAAAGTGGTCAAAAACAACTGGTTGCAAATTACCTGATACCTGTTTTACCTGAATTTACTCAGTTTCAAAGATAAAAAACTAAATTAATTGGAAATTTTGAAGAAAAAAATTTAATTCCAATTTTCTATTGTAGGTATTTTTATTGTTGTTGGGACCGAAAAGTTGTTGAGGTTAATATTGATGTGATATTATTATGATTCTTTAAGGAGTTTTTGGTGCCCAACTACTTGCCAAAGCACAAGCCGCAACAGTTGCTTCTGGTTTTGGAGTTGCAGAGACAATACTAAGCACTACAAAGAACTTGAAAGATGTAAACTTGAGCTAGAAAATATCAGTGCAAGAAAAATCTGCTTATATCCGATAGGTGTAGTTTCCCTTCCCTCAATCAATTTATATAAACCAACCTGTTCCTCCTTAATCCAAAATCACTAATTGATTAATAATGAACATGATGAAAAAGGTTAATCGAAGTGAGGAAATAACGATTGGGCTAAAGCAGAAAACATAGAACTCCGAAAATGATAAAACTGCTGTTCTATGTCGCTGACAAAAACAAGAAAAACTCTGTCGCAGGAGAGATGGAGAAAAAAAAAGAAAAATGAAAAGCCTGACAAAAACCTGAAAAGTAGGAGAGAGAAAGAAAAAGTTAACTTCCGTTCATAGTATTTAATAAAGATGTTTAATATTGAATTTGACATAAAATATCATAAAGTGTTTAATAAAATTTAGTAATATTAACATAGGAGAAGTGATTAATATTTTCTTAAGATCTTGAAAACTATTTTTGCATTTTCTTGAGATCTTGAATTTGACATATTTTTATAAGTTCATTTAGAGACATAACTATTTTAGAAAAAATTTCAATGAATATATTATAACATATAGCCAAACCTAGAAAACTACCAATCTCAATAACTATTTTTTGGTGTTTCCCATTGCAAAACTACTTTTACTTTGGTTGGATTTACTAATACTCTTTTTTTTTAAATCACATACCCTAAACATTATACTTTTTTTTTAATAAAAAATGTCTTAAAAATTATACTTTTTTTAGTCAAAATTCATACTTAGACAATTTAATATATAATTATTTTTTTTCAAAATTTGCAAAAATAGTGTTCTCATATTCTTCAAAAAATTTAGAATAAATAAGAATATCATTTATAAAAACAATTACACAATAACTTAAAAATAAATAAAAAAATTCTATTCATATAATCCATGAATCTATTCTTGATTTATTTGAGAATAAAATAATTTTGTTGAAAATTAAAAGCATAAATATTTTTTTAATCTTGCAAGAAATATTAGATAATATCTAAAGAAACTTCTTGATAAGCACATCCAGGGGAGGTGTATCCAGTGACCAAAATATTCCAGGGAGGTGTAGAGTGGCTAAATATCTACAATGGTGAATTTCTTTTTCCTTTTACTTTTCAATGATTCACGAATTTTCACACATATAACATAAAACTAGAAAAATGTGAAAATAAAATGAATTTGTTTGAATAAAATTTTGTATAAATATATGTTAGGATAAAAAAAGAATCCGAATTATATTATTCTTTAAAAAATAAGTTGATTTATTTTTAATTTTTCTTTAACCAAATTTAGTGTGTTAGTTTCTTCTTAATGAATCTTTGTGGAGAAGTTCGTTTGTCAAACACCAAGAATGTGTCCTTCAACTCATCTCATTGGTGTATGGTTATGATCGCCAAATAATAATTTGTCCATTTTTTATTTGAAATAGTTGTTTTTATTTATTTATTAATGTAAACCAAAATTACTTATTAATTAACACAATTATGGAATAATACGAAAACTTTGAATGGAAAATTTGTTACTAATATTTTTATACAGGACAAATCAAAGTTAATTTTTCAGATATAAATAAAATCACATATTTATGATTTCTAGAAAACGAGAAGTCTTATTTGAAACTTCTTCAGTTTTAAGCTTCTGATCTCAACGCGGAGCTACCACTTTTTGTTGACCAAATGGTTATTAAAACTTTCACATTTATGTACAGATAAAAGTCAGAAAAAGTATAAAAGACTTATATTAACAATTATCTGTGAATTATACATTGAATTAAAATCACTTTTAATTCTAAAAAAAATAAGTTTTCTTTAACACATCATGAATTGAATTATGTATTTTAAATCCGATAAACTTTTTCAACTCATTTACATAATAAAAATTATTCTTTTGAAATAATTATATATTTTAATTTATAAATATTATGTATGTACATATTTATTGCATGCATTTTAATTACCTTTTAAGAAATATCGAAAATATTTACTTTGACATATATTTTTCTTAGTAAATAATTTTTTAAATTACTCAATTAAAATGAAAAAAAATGGAAAATCCTATCAAAGTCGAGTTATGCAAAAAAAATAAATTAATCTAAACATAATGCATAATAATTACATCAGTTTTCAGCCATTGCTGTTACTAACCTAACTTTGAAACAATATATTGTTTAAATTATTTTAGAAAGAGAAAGTAATGTAATAGAATAATAAATATAATTGTTTCAGTATGAAAATGACTATTCTTATAAAGATCCTGTGAAAGTTCAATATGTTATGCTTATTCACATTAAATCTATAAGATAATTAAAATCTAATTAAGTCTTTTTAAAATAGTTTATTTTACCAATTTTTAATTTACACTTCATTGCAACTAATTCAAAACATAAAGGGAATATTAAATAATGTTAGATGTACATTGAATTAAACTTTTAAATGCCGTAAGTTAATATTGTAAACAGCAGTGTTCTTTATAATTTATATAATGGAAGGTCTTTAAATATATTAATTGATATTTTATTTCTTATTTTTGCAATTAAAGGAACTAGTGTGAATAAAAGCAAAGAAATGTAAAGCTAAAAAGCGTTTCAACGTCAAATGGATGACCCATTCTTGAATATGACTATGTGTTTGAAATCCAAAAAACTATTTGAAATTCCGACAAAATTGAACTTTGTGTCTGAAAGGTTTGAAAACCAAAACTCTTTGAAATTCCCACAAAATCGAATAATAAGAAAATATAATATATTAAATTAATTAGGTAGAAAATATAAGACACACCTTTGTGTATGAATGTCCAACACACTTATAAAGAAATTTATCATCAATATCTCTATTATGTAATAAATATTAGTAATTGTTATGATTTATTAAATTAAATAATACGTGCTTAGTCTTTAATATTGATTTTAAAATGTCTAAAATCCTCTGCGTGATTTGTGATTTTTTTTTGCCATCAGAAGTAATCAAAACCAATTTTAAAAAATAACACACTGTTTACTACATTAATTGTAATCTATCTAACATAGATAATGATACTTTGACAACATTTTTTTTTTACAAAATTTTAAAATCATCTACATGTTATTATGTGATTGGTCCATGTTGATGTTTATGATTATTATTATTATTATTGATTGTTAAGTAATTTTGAACCAATCACAAAATGACACGTAAATGATGTTAAAATGTTGTAAAAAAACTGTTGTCAAAGTATCATTATCCATCTAATATATATCTACTCTATACATTAGCTATTAATTAAAAATGTTTTTTTCATAATTTATATTGATATTATGTATATTAACCTTTGAATTGATATAAATGTTAAAAGTAATTAATATAAAAAGTATTATTTCTAACAAGGATATGTTATAAAGAAATAAATTAGGTTTGTTTAATTAAATTTCTGAGTTTGATTTTCAAAGTGCAGAGATAATGAGCCATTCAAAGACACATGTAAATAAATTATTAATATTTTACTTGGAAGTCAACCAAAGCCAACTAGAGGTTGAAAATCTCGAAGGTTGTTTTCAATTGAATCTTTCTTTTAATAAATAATTTTTTTCATCCGCGAGATAGTTTAATATTTGGAGTCCAATAACATCTGAATCAACCACGTGTTGTAGATCTGATTATTTTAATACATCAATTAATTATAGAAAAAGAGAATAAAAATTAAAAAAAAATTATCGATAAACTAAAATTAGATATTGAATTTAACATAGGATACTAAAATTACATAATTATAACTCAAATTAAAATTTCAACCAAACATTATTATTATTTTAAAGAAAGAAACATTTAGCCTAAAGTACTTAAACTTTACTCTTTTCAAACTTTAATTTTATCTTAATTGATTCTTTAATTTTATTCAATTTATAAGACACCTGGAACTTTAATTTTGTTTTAATTGATTTTTAAACTCAATCTTTTGTCATAAAAATATATTTAATTTTTTTTAATTTAATTATAATATTTTTTTAACGGTTTGAGTTAAAACTAATAATAGTAATAATAATAATAATCTTAACAATAGTAGTAGTAATAATAAGAAGAATGGTTAAATATGTTTTTAGTCCCTATACTTTGGGGCGATTTTGGGTTTAGTCCATCTTTCAAACTATACAATTTAGTCCTCCAATTTTAAAAAAACTCTGGTTTTAGTCATTTTTACCAAATTTTTATAATAGTTATAATATATATATATATATATATATAATAGAGAAGATAACTATTTGATTTATTTTATTTTGAGATATCTGGAATTGATCTTCTATATCGATCGGTCGATCAATATAGTAAAATATCAAAGATGAAATTAGAGTTTAGAGTATATATTTGTATCACTATTAAATTTTAAAGAGTTAACATTATTTCTTATTCAGTTACTTCTCAAAAGGCATAAAATAATTACTGTTATTTTATTTGCATTATTATATGTTAAGCCATCAACATCATAGTTATACATGGAATTAAATTCAATAAATAAAAGCCTGTTTGCAGCATATAGCTGGAGAAGTAAGGTACTTCAAGTCATGTTCTTAAATTAGCACCTCAACTTAAATTAAACTGTGGGTCAGGAACTGAGTCACAATTATGAAAAATTTTAAATTTTTATATTTTATAGTTAACAAAATGTAAATGTGAGTATTTTTTAAGACCCTTTTTAGAATCCAGACCCATCATAGACATTAATTTTTTATTAAATACATTTAACAACAGTTAGGTGTATAAGTGAATTTATTTTTCATTTGAAATTTATGGTAGAAAAAAATGATTAATTTTATTTATAAATTTTAATGTGAAAATAGAAATTATTTTTTTAATTGCTTTTATATAATTTAATCTTTAAATTTTAAAAACAAATAGATATAATATTTTTAATTTAGTGTGTAATTGTTTTCTACGTATTAAAAGTTTTGTATACTTTAAATAAAATGTTGGAAGTTTGTGTTGAGAAAAAGGTAGATGGCATGTGTGAAGAAATGAATATGTTGTATTGAAATGAAGAGAATAAATAAAGATAAGAACTTTTCTCTCTCTTAACCATTTTGGCTCAGCAGCAGTGGTTAGATGAGCAGGGCAATATTGACTCTTCAACCAAACGCGGGGAATCTGCAAAGCTTCTTTTAAAAATCTTCACTTCAATCTTCCGCCAAGTCAACATGATGTGGCTCAATAGGCATAGACACAATATTACGACTCTGTTATCACACACAAAAGTAATTTCCTTTCTTGTTATTATTTTGATTTACTGTTTTTTAAGTACTCCATGCTGTGAAATCAAATAATATATGTTGTTGGGGTTGTAAAAGGACTAAAAATTCTTCCATTATTTAATTATTACGCGTGCAACTGGTCCACCATCATCCTCATTCACGTTGAAACTTAGCTCAGTTTTGTCACATAACAACATAAACAAAAGTAAAAGGAATAAAAAAGGGTGTCTTGAGAGCTTATATATAGATTCATCACAAGGTTGTTTCGGACACATACCAAACTCTGTGTTCTGTTTTCTGCTGCTTGTTTTTGTCTGCGTAGGTACAAAGTAAGTTGTGGAAATCATTGCTTGTATTGCATATGTGGATACACTGAACATGATTTTGATTTCATTCTCACTGTCATACAGAAGTTGTTGCCAGTGATCATGTCGAGCATTTCCTTGAAGGAGAATGGTGGTGAGGTTTCTGCCACGAAGGATTATACCAATGGTGGTGGTGTGAGGGACTTGTATGGTGAGGATAGCGCCACTGAGGACCATCTTATCACTCCATGGACCTTCTCTGTGGCCAGGTATCACTACTTAACATTTTACATGTCGAAAAAGACAACATGGAATTTGTCTTTTGTAGCTTTTAGTTTACATGTATGGATCTGTGGTCATTTATCTGTCATCTTGTTAATGGGGGAGTTTCATTTCTGGCTATGCCAGACTTATTTTCTGATCATCTTTAAATTTTTTTTTTCACATTTCATGGCATTCTTGGACTATGTGTTGTTTGGAGTAGTACTGGGTTTGGTAGATCACCAGATAGTGGATTTATTTGATGATGTAAAGGTTTATGAGGCTGTTCTGCTGACTTATTATGTGTGGTCTGCACAATGGCTAGTTTTTTGTGTTGCAATGAAAATGTTTGATTTACTTGCTTAGAGTTTGATGCGGTAACAAGCATTTGCAATTTTGTCAACAGTGGATACAGTTTGCTGAGAGATCCACGCTACAACAAAGGGCTGGCCTTTACTGAGGGAGAGAGAGATGCTCATTACTTGCGTGGCCTTTTACCCCCAGCTGTCCTCAATCAGGAACTTCAGGTTGCTTGCTTCTTAGTATCACGTTCAGTTACTTTATTACTCAGTTTCTTAACTGAATAAGATTTTCATGTTGATAATCTACGTGATTAAATTTGCATATGTTGTCTACATGAAACTCGTATTTGATCAGAGAACAGAACCAAAACACTTGAAATTGCATCTAGCTTTATCCTTTATGCAAATGGTATGCTAAATGCAGTTCAATCTGAGGATTTTTGGCTAAATTCCCTTGCTATTTTGATGTTCAGGAAAAGAGGTTGATGCACAATCTTCGCCAGTATGATGTTCCTCTGCATAGGTACATGGCCATGATGGATCTCCAGGTACTTTCTGAATTATAACTCTGCCCATGTAAAGTGCATACACACACCATGTAATACTCTCTTTTAAAAATTGGAATTTTTGAGTACATATGCTACTGTAAGGAACATAGAACCACGAACCATAGCTTCAGAGTTTCTCACTGTCTCTGACATTTCTCTATTGACAGGAGAGGAATGAAAGGCTATTCTACAGGCTTCTGATCGATAATGTTGAGGAACTGCTTCCGGTTGTATACACTCCAACGGTTGGAGAAGCATGTCAAAAATACGGAAGCATTTTTAGGCGTCCTCAGGGTCTATATATCAGTTTGAAAGAAAAGTAAGCCTTTTTTTTTCTATGGCATTGCTCCTTTATGTTTTTTTCACTAAGCATTTGAGAGAATACTAAGTGTTTGAATTCTTCAGGGGAAAGATCCTTGAAGTACTGAAAAACTGGCCAGAAAAGAGTATTCAAGTTATTGTTGTGACCGATGGTGAGCGTATATTAGGACTTGGAGATCTTGGCTGCCAGGTAAAAGAATAAAATGAAGTGCCAGTCTCTTAAATCTGCATCATAAACACAATTATGATAACATTTTTCTCTAAAACTTTTTCAGGGAATGGGAATTCCTGTTGGGAAACTTTCTCTCTATACTGCTTTAGGAGGTGTTCGCCCTTCGTCCGTAAGAACTACTTAATGCTGTTATATCTATTCCCTTTTCCTTTCCCTCATTCATAGTCTATCAAATATTAATTTGCTATATGTGATCTTGTATGATTTCAGTGCTTGCCTATTACCATTGATGTTGGCACAAACAACGAGAAGTTGCTGAATGATGAGTTTTACATTGGGCTTAGACAAAGGCGTGCAACTGGGAAGGTCTGATCATCCTTGGCACTACATGCATAAAACTGAGTGTACATTCTTTCAACAGTAGTTATTGAGTGTGATGTTTCTTCTCTGTTAACATGATAGTTGTTTGTTGTGGTTCAGGAATATGCGGAGCTTCTAGACGAGTTTATGCGCGCAGTTAAGCAGAACTATGGAGAGAAAGTTCTCATACAGGTTGTATATCAGATTCAACACCTGCAGTCAGTGGCTTTGGTACGCTTGAGTTTATTGTTTTACTAATTTTCTTGATTCTTTTTCAGTTTGAGGATTTCGCCAATCATAATGCATTTGATCTGCTGGCAAAATACAGTTCATCTCATCTTGTTTTTAACGATGATATCCAGGTAGAATGGTTGAAAGCTTTTAAATTGTGCATGGTTTCTTATTTGAATTCATGCTAATGATTCTGACCTTTGATTAAATGCAGGGCACGGCATCTGTTGTGTTAGCAGGATTGCTTGCATCCCTGAAATTAGTTGGGGGAACCTTAGCTGACCACACCTTCTTGTTCTTGGGTGCTGGAGAGGTAAGAGCTTGCAGGCCTAAATTCATTTTTCATTTTGATAATAAATGATTTCTAAGAATGCAAGATTATGTTTTTGGGAGGAATATTCATATTGTTTGTATCTTTTGGTTGTTGAAGGCTGGAACTGGTATAGCAGAGCTGATTGCTCTTGAGATTTCAAAGCAGGTATATAGCTTGATTTTTGTATTAATCTTCTTTTACTATTCATTTTTTTATGAAGTATCTAAATACTATTCTGTTGGCCAGACAAATGCTCCAGTGGAAGAGACCCGAAAGAAGATCTGGCTTGTGGATTCAAAGGTAAATGCCTGAGGATCCTGGAAAACAAGAATGAAATCTTCTTTTTTTCCTTCTACACTTTCTTCTTCCCCAGTTTCTCATGACAAGTTTGTTCCTTTCCAGGGACTTATTGTTAGCTCTCGTCTGGAATCACTTCAGCACTTCAAAAAGCCTTGGGCACATGAGCATGAACCTGTGAAGGGGCTACTAGATGCTGTCAAGGTAAAGAAAGTGTCTCAGATTTTTCCTTAATTTCATGTAATATTTAATATTCATTAGCCTTGACTCTTGAACACTAACTTACAATTCACTCTCCATCAGGCAATCAAGCCAACCGTTTTGATTGGATCATCTGGAGTAGGGAAGACATTTACCAAGGAGGTGGTTGAAACCATGGCATCCTTGAATGAGGTTCTTCTTGGCTTTCTCTAATGATTTTTTTGCTACCTCATGAGAAGATTATATATCTCTGATGTTTGTGATATTTCTTGGCTTGTAGAAACCACTCATTCTTGCTCTCTCCAACCCAACTTCACAATCTGAGTGCACAGCTGAAGAAGCTTACACATGGAGCAAGGTAAATTTTCCTTGTTTCATTTTTACATAGCCCAAGGAACAACACATTGAGAGCTAAATGATAAAGCAGATAAACAAACAAAAAATCTTGCATGCCACATAACGTCTCTCATATTTTGCAGGGTAAAGCAATCTTTGCTAGTGGAAGCCCATTTGATCCTGTTGAATATGAAGGAAAACTTTTTGTTCCTGGACAGGTTTAACTTAAAACTCGCTACGCATTTTCTTATCCAACAGTCACACATTATCGAAGTTTGTGGCTGACCTTTTTCTTATGTTTTTCAGGCCAACAATGCTTACATATTTCCTGGTTTTGGCTTGGGATTGATCATCTCTGGTGCAATCCGTGTGCGTGATGAGATGCTCCTGGCAGCATGTGAGTACATACAAACCATAGTAGCAATTAGATGATTTGAGCATGATTAATGTATAGCATACAAAAGAATTGTTGAAGAGTGAAAAAATGTATAGAAAACGATGAAATAGATAGCTTGATTGACCCTTTCATATATTGCAACAGCCGAAGCTTTGGCTGCACAAGTATCAGAGGAGAACTATGATAAGGGGCTGATTTACCCTCCATTCTCAAACATCAGGAAGATATCAGCCCACATTGCGGCTAAAGTGGCGGCTAAGGCATATGATCTAGGTGAATTTCTTTGAGTGTTTTCAGTTAAGACAAAAAATGATTAATGATGTTATTCTTTTTCAGTTCATAATGTTGTCTCCCTTTTTGGTGAACAGGTCTGGCTTCTCATCTGCCTCGACCAAAGGATCTTGTTAAATATGCAGAAAGTTGCATGTACAGCCCCGGCTACCGAAGCTACCGTTGAGTACACAATAAGCTTCTTAGGAACAGATTTATTTTATTGCTTGTTAGGCTTGTGGTATAAGGCATTGGCCCATTTGAACTTTGAATAATTGCTTATTCTTCAAGGATTTTATTTGTAACGGGGATAATATATATATATATTCAAATTTATGCTGAATGAAATATGATTTTGATAGTGCCGTCAGCTTGCTTGCATTGTTTACATATACATATACATATACATATATATATATATATATATATATATATATATATATATATATATATATATATATATATATATATATATATACACATATATATATATATATGGGGTTTGTTAACACGCGTACCCCTGCTTTTCAGTTGGTACGTTTTAACAATGTATCGGATTATAATAGACAAAAATACCCTCATTTATCATGGATTCTAAAGGTTAAGGATATTTAAATAATTTTCATTCACAAAACTAAAAAAAAAAAAATCCCAAACCCTTACTCACCTCCCTGGTTTCTCTCAACCCTTTCTCTTTCATCTCTCTCACTCCAATATTTTCTCTGTTATCCCTACTGTTGCCCCAATTGAAAAAAAAAATAAAAAACTCTTGCCTAATCCTAATCCACTTTTCTCACTTATCCAATTTGTTTATCTCTCGTTTTCATACTCTCCCTCAGCCACACACAACAACCCGCGACATCGTAATTTGTTGCTCTTGTTCTATTCGTTCATTTGGAGGATGTGTTACATATTTTCCCTTCTTATTATTATTAAATTTCATTTTTAAATTAAATCACGTAAATAAAACTTTCATAAATCAATTAAATTTTCATACATCATTTACACATCTACACCACATTTCATTATATTTTTAAACAACAAGATATTTCCCTCTATTGTCCTTTTCTCTTTACAAAAGTGTTTCTTTTTCATTTTCCTTTTGCTATGGTATACATGATGTAAGATTACAACCTAGAATTGAAAGAATTGTACTCCTAGGGAGTTCTTCTATACCTATTTCTTTAATTTCTATTCTCAAAACAATGTTTCTGATTTTTTTAATTGGGGCAACAGTAGGGATGACAAAGAAAATGTTGGAGTGAGAGAGATGAAAGAGAAAGGGTTGAGATGAAAGAGAAAGCGTTGAGAGGAATGAGGGAGGTGAGTGAGGGTTTGGGGTTTCTTTTTTTTTTTAATAAATTATTTAAATATCCTTGACCTTAAAACTTAGAATCCATGATAAACGAGAGTATTTTTGTCTACTATAATCCGGTACACATTGTTAAAACGTACTAACGGAAAAACAGGCGTACGCGTGTTAACAAACTCATATATATATATATATATATATATATATATATATATATATATATATATATATATATATATATATATATATATATATATATATATATATATAATGTTAAAATTCAACTGGAATAAGAACAAAATATTAAATGATTCGTATTTTAAAATATTTCAGAAAAATATATATTGTCAATTTTTATGTATATAAAAAAGCAATCAGATAATTTTATATTTAATTAAAAAAATTATATATGTGAAATAAACTTCTAATGGTGAAATTTTTAGAAAATATGATTCGATAAAAATATATTTAACTGAATATTCTACAAATGTTCCATCTAATGAAAGTATTTTTTTTTTAAATTACTTCTAATTTTCATCTTTTATTTTCTTGTAATATAATAATTAAAAATAAATTATTCATAAAACTAGGTTTAATTACATATTGTCATTCAACTTTTACTATTTTGCAAATTTTACTCCTAAAGCTTTTTTTATTGCATATTTTGCACATTTTACTAACATTGAATGTGTTACATAGTGAATCGTCTCGCAATAAAATAATAGCGAGCAAGTAAAAAGAACACAAAGCATCAGGAGTCCAAATATTGGAAACACAAAAAAAAAAAAAAAAAAAAAGATACATTGGTAGTGTTTTACACAATCATACTTGATCATGTATGATAAAATTAACTTTTATAAATAATCCCTTGAAACAACTATAGTTACTCAATTTTACTCCAAACATTATAATAATAACTTCAAAATCGTGGCAGAGATAATTTTTAATTGGTTGGTGTCAAAATGTTTATATATGGAGTGCCGCAGAAATTTAGACAGATTAATAAAAACTTGCCGTACTCATACTAGTCAAGTCCACTTACACAAGGATTAAAATCAAACAACTAAAATAAAAATAGAATATATAACTGTTCAGGTAATTCACACATTGCACATTATTCCCCCAAAACGAACTTTAGCTTGCAGTGTGGCAGAACAAATCCAAAAACTTCTAACAAGCAGACATCAAACTCTTTTGAACGAAATAGGCGCTTCTTCATCTATCCTGTGAAAACACGACAGCTACCATAGTTCTCAATGATTCTCATTTAAAATTACTTAATGTGTCACTTTATTTCTTCCAAGCCCTTACAAACATATACTTTCTAATATACGTAACATGCGCAGTGCTACAACAAAGCTGCATTATATACATTAGCCATGCCGAGTTACTTGAACATGGCTTTTCATTGAGAGATGATTGCATAAACATCAAACTATAGGTTTTCGCGTTTTTTCTTCTGCAAGTTGACAGCTCCGAATCCCCCAGAAAGTGCTGGGTTTTAGTTTTTGGCTCCTGGCTGTAAAAAGCCACCCCATTTGGGTTTTACATGTAGCACAAATAGCAATTGTCCATGCATACCTGCCAAAAAAAAAGCACATTGGAACGTTAGCTTCTCACTCCTCGTTAAATAACCATGTACATGTAGACATTATGTAGCATCCTCAGTACTAATCTCACGAAAAACACGAGTTGCAGAATACGTCCACTTTGAGGGAACTACTGGCTCATCCTTTTCTCTTTTTCTATTTTTACTGCTGGGTATAGCAGAGACGTTTTTTCTGAATTGTTTATAATAGAAATTTCCATAGAGCAGAAGGAAATTAAAATAAAGAAAAAGCTAATTGAGAGTTTTCCACTCCCCCTGCATACCAGCCTCAGCGCTAATGGAATTATTAGCTAAAGGACAGTGGCATTCCGTTCTGCCCATGTACTCCTCAATCAATAAATCAATAAATAAAGTACATTTGCATCGATACTCCTTTAGATCAAAAGCTAGAAAAATAACAATAAGTGAATTTTGGGGGATTTATATCTATAATAATGTAAATTAAGCGGGCATTTGGTAAAGGGAATACAAGATATTTTTTATATTCTATTACTCTTGAATTAATTTAAACTTAACATCAACCTTTTCTAGTAAAGAAATATTTGTCAAAAGAGAAATACAGAATATGTATCTTCCCAAAAGTGAAGCACACATATAGTACAAAGGATTTAATATTATATGTTGTACCCACACACATGTTTTTATTTATTCATAATCAAATAAGCGAACAGTTAATGATACAAAGAATCGATGAAACCCTTAACTTCTAATAATGGACTATTTCTATCTTTCCTTATTTACGTATTTCCATCTTTCCGTATTTACATATTTCCATCTTTCCGTATTTACATACAATAAATGCACACATCTAATACATAGAAACAAGTGAAATTAAAAAGTTAACTGAACAGAACGAGAGCTCTTCAATTCCTGTGTATATCTAACAAAAATGGACTGCATGCCCATAAAAGAGTGTGGAAACTGACAATACTTTTGCCTTTCTTTCCTCAAAACCCAGATATCAGGTAGAAAATGTCTCTGAAAAAATAGAGAACAAATCCAACACCATATTTGAAAATAGAATCCGGCCAACCATATTTAAAGGACAAAAAACTAGGTGAGAAAATATACATGTTTAATAACCATTAATGAAACACCGTACAGATTCACAGCATGCAATAGTTTGACCTTTGACATACCTAATTCTTCTAAACCCTAAAGAAACTATGTTCCTAACATCACATAATATGGAAATGGAGTGACACACTTACCCAGGAAACCAACTGTATTCAGCTACTGCTGGTCCAAGAAGAGATAAACCATTTGCCTTGTGAAGAGTCATTATCTCATGCACATAACCACCTGGATTCACATAAGCACTAAGAGGACCCTCACTCGACATCACCAACATATCACTTCGTTTTGCAATCGTAGTCTGCAAATTTTAAGATGGTGATAAAGAGTGCGAAATATTACTTTCCACATTTGATGAAGCTTGAAACAGATTTGCACATTTGAAATTGTCTCTATTATTCACAAGCAATATTCACAAGAAACTATTACCTCACAGCTTTTACACCGGATAAGATCAATGCTCTCTAGTAATTCAATTTCCCTACGCAATCTGTATGCAATGCCATCTATATCCAAAAGCTCCTGTCTTGTAGACTCAGACACAGGTATTTTACTAGCTATGTGAAATGATAAAACATCAGGCTTCTTAACGAGACTTTCCATGTTAGGCACCCCAACTATTCGCTTCCACATATCTATAGGTTATCAATACAACGCAACCATTAGCCTTTATTGTAATACATACTTGTTTTACAGAAAAAAATCAATATTCCGAGACTAATCTTTTATTTAATTTTAATTGTTTATACCATAGTAAAGATTTCATTAAGAAAACGAAGCCTTTCATTATTTAATTTCAGTCAATTATAAATAAATAAATGGACAAAAACACAGATTAATATAGTATTATTATATATATTGCCAAACCATTTCTGAAAATTCTAGAAATACACAACCTGCTAATGAATTTTCCATTCATGTCCTTTTTTGAATTTTAAAACCAACACTAACATACCAGCAAGTAGAAAAGATAACCAGAAATTTTATTTAGCTAATAACATTGATGCCATAACAATGAGGGGGCGGGGGGAAATTTGCAAGAAATATCTAATCGGGAGATAGAAGAACAACAACATAGCCTACCTGCAGCCCTTTGTGCCAGCAAATAAGAGTCAAACATCCGATATGTCCAGTGGGGCCAAAATGCTTTTGAAATTTTATGAGATGTGTAGACACATATGTTTTTACATCTATTAAGCTCTTCATTCCATGACTGCTTTCCAGAAGTGGAACAATTCCCAGTCCTTGAATCC
The DNA here is from genome assembly GCA_036885675.1 of Vigna mungo. Lineage (NCBI taxonomy): Eukaryota > Viridiplantae > Streptophyta > Magnoliopsida > Fabales > Fabaceae > Vigna > Vigna mungo. Next base: position 38,432,756 of record CP144699.1, on the reverse strand, counting down.
AGATTGGATCTAATTTCCTGATCTGACTTACACATGAATTTAGGGTTGCAGCTGTTTGCTGATTCATTCATTGTATCATCTACATAACTGGAGCCAACAACTGATAGATGGATTTTCCTTTCCACCGGTGAGAGTTCATTCTCAAAACTGTCATCTGAACTTGGTTCTGAATCACTTTCCTTATCTTTTGACCTTTGCATTTTAGCATGAGAATATGGTGAAGACACCGTATGTGAGACAGCTTGACTACAGGGCATGTTACTCAATGGTGCTAATTTTCCAAAAGCATCTCTTGGAATTCTCACTGGAAGATCTTCCTCAATAATTTGGATCTCTCCATAAGGCTAAAAGGAGGCACCCCAACCAAACAAAGAATGAGGGATTTGTCAGCCTTAAGTTACATAGCTAATGCCGAAGTTAATAAAAATATAGAGGCAGTGAAGATAATAATATTTTGCTAACCACTCCTTCCACATCATTCCAGGACCGTCTTAGGCGAAATCGTTGTTGTCCACGGGTAACTACATTCAGTGAACCGTCCCCCAGACGCCCAAATTGTCGAATCTATAGATATTAGTTTAGCAAGCAATATAAACCAACAGACATATAGGCACCAATGTCTAATTGTAGAAGAAAATAAGGAGACTAAAATTTGTAACTATAGATGGACTCTTTTATTGTTTTCTCTCCATTAGGAGATATGGAATTGATGACTTCTTCATTACAAAAATCAGGCTTTGTATTGATGAAATAGAAGTTATGTAAACAACAAATTCAGCTCTGCTTCTCCCAGCATCCACAGTTGCATTAGAACATCTTTTGCACAAATTCAAATAAAGAGTGATACATAGTGCAGCTGTGCAACATTAACTTTCTGAAGTAAAGTGACTTGCTACTGTTTTATAATGTTTATTAAAGACAAGTTATTGAGAAGCGGGAAGGTAACATGTAGGCATGAATGTGTATCGATACATGAGTTGAGGTGTAATACCTCTGCAGTTGTCCCAACGCTTGCTGATTTCGTCCTACGTGTTGCAGTATCCCTGTGGATTCGAATCTGAAAGGCAAATGCATGTGCACACGTCATTTGTGTTTAAGAGAAAGATTAAAAGTGAATTACAAGCATGAATAAACTGTAAACAATCATCACAGGAAGTTAACTCACAACAGCAATGGTATGAGGAACATCGTCTTGAGTTAGAGCTCTCTCCACAGCAGCCACCAAACGAGGTTCAATAACTCTAAGGGGAAGTGTAGCCCCGGGAAAGAGTACGACTCCTGAATGTTGCAAGGAATAGTTAAACTCTTAAGTTAAACTATAAAACAAACCTAAAAAACATACCAAGGCAAGCCATATGAGAAGACAACATTTTGCCTCTTTGAAGCTAGGAGGAAATAACTTATATAACGTTTTTCAAAATGATATTCAAAAGTTTCATACAGATAAAGGAAAAATAAAAAATAAAGGTTCCAAAAACACTACAAGACAGTGCAGCTGGATAAAAAGGCTCAGATCCAGACACAAGCGATTCTAAAATGGCAGAGACTAAACCGAAATCTGATTTGAAACTCAAAATGTACAGAGGTAAAACCCTGCTATTCTAACAATAATGAGAGTGGAGCACGATATGGTCCTTAAAATACAATGTCTAATCATTTATACATTTTCCACCTTGTGGGGGGTATGATTTTCAAAAAATTCTTCACTAGTAACTCATTTTTGTCTCATCAACAAGCAAAACACCGTCTAAAAAAGCAGAGGATAAGTGCATATTTAGATCCTGTTGAATGATCCAAAATCACTTTGAAATGCCAGCCAACAAGATTCTAAGTCAATTTTCGCATGCTTGGTTTCATGTTGACAAATTGATTGAATCCCAACTCGATATTGAATTGAAGAAACTAAAGTAACTTTTGTGCTGAATAAAAAAAATTATGTTAAGTTTCAGCACTAACTCCACACACACACAAACATGAATCACTGTACTTCAAAATCTATTTAAAATCAATTTTACAAATACCTCGGAGACAAAAGAGCGGAATGTTCAATACAGCTCCACCGTCCAAAAACGCAGTCCTGTGACGCGTGTCTTCGACATCTGCAAGGAAAAAACAGAGCAATATGCAAATGCACTCCAGAAAAAAAGGCGCAGATACTCAAGATAAGAATACAGTACAAATGCATACCACCGAGATAGGTATGCAACGGCGTGATATAGGTGTCAAAAGTGAATTCAGCAGAAGAGTGAGGAGAACCGGACGAAGTTAATTGTGAAAGCCAAAGCGCATAATCCGAGTCGGCCTCGCCGTCGGCGTCTTCGTCTTCATCGGAGTAATCGACTTCTTCAACTTCAAGGTGCTCGAGATCGAGCTGGCGAATCATCTGGATTTGCAATCTCTCCCTCTCCAGTAACCTCTCTCTCTCATCGTCATCCATTTTCGGGTGCTATGCAAGGGTTTTGAGATTTGCAGAGAAAGAAGGGGAAAGGGAAATACGTTCCCCGCACTGTGCCGCATCAAAGGAGACGAACCGTCGTGGTTTATGCCTCTTAAACACTGCGCTTCCGTACTTTTACTGAAACGACGCTGGATTAATCTATTATTACTAACATTTACTTTATCAAATTTTTCTTCCATTTGTAATATTTTCGGACAACTTTTTTTTTATTTAACAAAAAAATACTTTTTTTTTTGTTATTGAATCACGTTTAGTGCCTAAAAATAATTTGTTATCCTAACTCGATGATGTATGTCAAGTGGGTCCAAACATGATCAATTAACCCAATCAATCCTAGGTTCTGAATATGTCTCGTTAAAAAATTATAATTATAAAATATTCACAAAAGTCAACTTAATTTAGTTAATTCAATGTTTGAATCGGATTAGTACTATCATGTTAAAGGTATTTTGTTGTATACATTATTTTTGAATGATTAATTGACTTTTAAATGGTAGATGATGAAATTTAGAATATTCAATTAAAGTGTGATGTATTTTTTTATTTATGATTTTAACTATGAATTACTTGATTTTTAAATGTGATTATTTTCTTTTTATTTATTATTTGGTTTGAATTATTGAATTTTTTCTCTAAGAATGTACCATTTTAAAAAGAATATATATATTGAATTATAATTAGTGAATTATGTAAATCCAATAAATATAAATTCAACTATAACTATTTTAAGGAGTTATCAACAACAATACTAGAGAACGGTAAAAGATAAGTTAATATACAGAGTAATAGTAGATAAAATATCATTAAAATTTAAATTGTACATAAACTAGAGTTTTTACGAGAGTTAATCCATAGAACGAACAGTATAGGATTAACTACAAAAGATCGAACGGTAACATGAATGAAAACTTCCATCAAAAGTCTTACAAAAGAAATAAACCGGATGGCCATACAAAAGAGGGTAAAGGCCGAACGGTTAACCAACTATATATAAAAAAAAAAAATCTAATCTATGGATCGGACGACCCTTCAATATCTTCATGATGTTCCTCCTGTAGAGCTTCCTCCAAGGAGTCTTCAACATCTTCTGCTCACATTTAAAGGAATGATCATTGCAGTGAAAAGAATTTAACCAGACAAAAATTACCGAACGGCAACAAAGACAAAACAGAAAATAAGGGTAAGCTTATATAATTTAATTAAATCACAATATAATAAATTTAGCATAACATGGAATAATTCATAACTTCATACTAAAATAAACAAGCATCATATAATCATTTAAACCAAACACCGAACGTATAAACATAAAACCGACCACTACTGACGCTATTCGGACTTGTATGAACCATGTAGCTCGTCGTCCCTAGCACCCGGATGATGTAGTAACTGGCATTCACTCATCAGCTGCCACCCGAGGTTAGTCCTAAAACAGCCATCTGGTCTTATGGTCGTGGGCCTCCTGCCATTCCCACACATGAGTTACCCTCTTCTATATGATGAGGAGTAATCACGCAATATCAGGATCAAAGACGAAGCCAGAGTCTGACCATGTTCATACTTTACCAATCATCACTAATCATGAGACATTCCTCCTTGGAATTCTCTTACATCTCCATCATTATTCAAATTCATCAATAATTCATAGATTTAACCATTCGACAAAACATATACTCATAACTTCAATTAAAGATACAACTTAGAGAAACGAATACTGCAATTAAAAGTGTGATCGGACGGTTTAGGAGTATGACCAAACGATCTAGTGACCTTTGGCATTAGTTAAGCATAACGTTATTTAAGACCGAACACCTACACTAACCAATACTTAATAATTGACCAATTATCACACATTCAACCAAACATGCATTTTCATCAATTCACCAAAATAATCAAACATAAGCTATTCAATCATTCAACGTTTCAAACAAATAATATAACTAAATTAAATAAGTTTCCCTTACCTCAACTCCAGAAATCCTAAGCTCTCAAGTGATACCAAGATGAAAATCAAAGTCTAAACTTTCTACATGTTCGGATTTTTAGGATCAAGAGACACCTAACATTTATAGTTGGAAACAGAGTCAGGAAAGAGTGACTTGGTTGTTTACATGCAACCCAAAATAGCGTTTGCATGCCTTTAAAATGGAAAGTCTTCAAAGAACGAAGAGTTCTTGGTCTTACCAGTCCAACACAGAAAAACTGAACGGTTGAACTGAAGAGCTGGACATCGAAAATCCTTAAGAATCGTCTGAGAAATGATCGGTACAGTAGAATGGTGAGAATTCTAGAGAGAAAGAGAAAGGTTTTAGAGAGAAGGAGGAGAAAAATGAAGTTTCTAAAATCTGAAGAAGGAAGATTGAATGCAAAAAGTGAAGCGTCATTTGAAATTTTCACGTTAAATACTACCGTCAAACCGGATGGTCTACTCCCATGCAACCACATGTAATCCACTTCTGAAACTCACACATTCCCGTTTGTTGACACGTGTCCCACCTGTGTGGGAAATTAAATGTGATGTGATACTACTAAATGGTAAATTTCTAGACCGTGACAAATTAGGCTCTGTACAATGGTGTAAAATTTAATTTGTGATTATTTAATTTTAAAAGTTTACCGGTTTTATAATTTTGTAATTATTGAATATACATTATGTTTATTTTTAATAAACAAAAGTCATGATAGAAAAATAATATTACAACTACAATTCTTTTATAATTAATTGTGTGGAATATTTTATCTTTAATGTGAAAATTGTTATATTATAGTTTTATAATGGTTGGTGAAATTATAATGAATTAAAAACTTTTACGTTCCTAAATAAATATCTAAAAATTAATATTTTAAAAATGGTGGCGATTTAAAAATAGTAACAGATTATTTTAATATTAAAATGTTTTAATATAAATAATTTTATTATTGAATTTTATTATTTTAAAACAAACTAATTTTTGTAAATCACTTTTTTAATTTCTGTTTATGAGTTCTCATCTTTTTGTCTCATTGATTCTAGAGAAAAAAATTTCAGTTTGAACCGATCAACTTTTTAGACAGAATATGTTCGTTTTTTAGTTCTTGTACATTTTATGTTCCTTTGAATATCTATTAATCAATAAGTACTTAATTGTGGTTCCTATGAGCATATAAGACTTTTTGTGTTTGCATAATTGTTTCAGGTTTTTAATTTTCTCTAAAATAATGAAAGCTAATTATCATATTTTGATACCAATTGGCTAATTATTGTATTTTAATATCAATTAGCTAATTACTCTATTTTTATACCAATTAACTGAATTTAGTAGTTGGGTTGTAAATTTTGTTTTGATGAATTTGAAAAGCCTTAAGTGAATCAAATTAGAATTAGACTATATCGTATCAAAATTGGACTAGTGTATATTTTTGTATAGTGTTGAACCTTTTTTTCACTATTGAGTAGATCAAAATGTGAATGGTTTAACACTAAACGGTGAACAGTACATATTGTGCACCACTAACCACAGCATGTTTGGAACTTATTTATGTCTCCTTGCGTTAAGCGTAAAAAATAACACTGAGTATTCTCTTTTGCGAGAGCTTTTGCAGTGAGTGTCGGTTTGAATGCTGATGCATTTTTTTGTAATTTTCTAATTCTTTGTTTGCTTGAAGTGATTTATTTTAGATTTAGTGCATGATTATTATTATTAGATTTGAGATAAATTATGATGCATAATATTTGCAATTATCACTTTAGTGTCCAATAGATTTAGTGATGGTGAAAGAGATACTAGAACATAATTAGGTTATATTTTATAACCTGTAACCTTCTTTTAAAAATTTTATGTTAATGTGTATATATAATTTGTTATACTCAATACATATTTTATGAATGATTATAATATGATAGTTATATTTCTATCTCACATTTGATGATTATCATTTATATAAATTTTATTTAATAATTTTATATTATTAAATGATATGTTACAAGGAAATGCACGATTATTTTATACATAAGAAAAAGTCAGTTTTTGAAATACCTTGAATATGTAAGATCTAGAAAAAAATATTAAATGTTTCCATTTTTATTATTTTGTAATATATACGACTATCTGATTGTATTTTATTAAATTAGATACGATTATGAACATGGTATGAGTATTGGAGAAAATTTTATAGCAGTTAAAATAATAATAATAAAAAATTTAATGAATAGTAAAAAATGAATAGTAAAAATAAAAGTAAAAAAAAGGAAAGGATAAGAAGACACGTAATGTTGAGTCATACTTTTATTAAAATAATATTTTTGAATAATAAAAATGAATAGTAAAATTTTTGGCTATAAATAGCCAAGGAGGGAGGAAGAAATTTTTTGCGCCAAGAAGTAGAAATTTTTGAGAGAAGAGAGAGTTTGAAATATATTGTAGTTGCGAGAGGGAAAATTCTGAAAGTTTTGAGGAACGACTGAGCAGAAGATTAAGTCTGGAATAGAGGTAGATGAGTTAATTGAGTCTTTTGTTTTTGTATGATCTGAATTCTTGGATATGTTTGGAATTTTGTTTCTCTTTATGAATTTAGTGTGATATATTATATCTGTTATGTTTATTTTATTTATTGTACTTTCATTTATTTTCTTACAACTTTGGAAGGATGAGAAGTTGTCTAACAGGTTCTGCCGAATTCAACTTCTTATTTCCCCAAATCATTATTACTTTTTTACATTTTTCCTTACCTTTATTTATTTACCTTGAAAATTTGGAAGGATGAGAAGTTGTCTAACGGGCTCTGCCGAATTCAACTTCTTATTTCCCCAATACGTTATTATTTCTTTATGCTTTTATTTATTTACATTTATTTATTTACTTTGCAATTTTGGAAGGATGAGAAGTTGACTGGCTCTGCCGATGCAACTTCTTATTTCTCCAATGCTTTTATTTTATTTATCTTATGTCAATGTTGAGATCTAATTTACCTATATGTGATTTATTGAATTCTATTTTTCAGATTATCTTAGTAAATTGTCAATTTTTACTTTGTGTACCGTTAGATGCAGTCCAATTTTTGATATATGATACATAAGACATATTACTTTGTTTTGACCGTTCGGATTAATATTGTGTAGTTTATAATTAGAGAATTAAATCTCACAAGTTAGAATAAGTTGATAATAACTTTATTTCCTATTATTATTAAGTCCCCTCGGAAAAACGTAAATTCTGGACAAGTTAACCGTTAGATTAATTCAAAATTTTGATAAATGTTTCTTAAGATATAAATGTTGAATTTGACCGTTCAGATTATCATAATAATATATACATGTAGAGATATAAGTTTTACATTTTAAAGTATATGATTTTTCAGCTTAATTCTGTTCCAAAACCATCTAAGGAAAAATTTATAATTTTATTAACCAACCGTTAGATCACACTGAAAATTTTATTACATGTTTTAGGAAAATATTGGGTTATATTGACCGGTCGGATTTTCAATTAAGAGTCAGGAGTTGAATTAATACACTTGTAGTATTCTAACGATATTAAGTAACCGAAACTTTTGTTGATCACTACTTTTACAATTTTACTGCAGTTATTATAGTAGTCTAAAAATTACAAATCTAGTGTTAAAAGAAAGATAATTGAGTCTAGATTTCAACAAAATAAGAACCACATCGTTTGGAGTTATGTAGAGAGAAGTATTAGTAAATTAGTCATCAAAGGTCATAGTTGGATAGACAAAAAACGTGATCAAAATACTTATCTTGATATTTTTACTACAACTAACCTTGTAATTTAAAAATTATGAAATTAGTTTTAAATTAAAGATTTTTCAGTCCAGAATTCAATAAAACAAGAATCAACTCATTCGGAGTTCTCTAGGAAGAGTTATGAGGAAACCATTAAGCAAAGGTCAAAAATTGATTGCAAATTGTTTTGAATGTGATTTTTGGAGTAATGAGAGAATTAATAAAATTATCTTGATGATATTCTAGTTTTATCATGAAGAAGATTTATGTTGTGTCTCGGTAGTTAAAAGGATGATTTCTTTTGCCTTTGTAAGGCGATTGATGGATTCAAGTCCTGTTAGTTTCCTCTCTCGAGAGTATACAGACATCTCGCCTAAGGTTTCGGTCTAGTGTGGAGTAAGGTGATTGGTAAATGGATGTTACTCACCAGTGTTTTACTCATAAGACCTAGAAGAAATGAGGGAGATGTGTCTGAAGCTGCGTGTGGAAGACGACTCTTATCCGTAGTCCATATGAAGGACCGGTTTTGGATGTATAAGAAGAATATAACCGAGACAAGCTCATAAACTGTGATAAACCTAATATCTAAATGCGAGGGAATGAAAATAAAGAGGGAATCAAATTCATTTGTTTTGATTACGTTGAGGTGATACAAGTTGATAGAAAGTATTATTAATGAATGCATGAATGGTATAAGTAAATTTAAAGTATCTTATTTCTTCCTTGTACTTGATTAGCTCACTCTACTTGTATGACTACGATGATCGTATAACTCGTGTTGTTATACGGGAGTAGATAATGTTTCAGGTAATACTGGAGAAGTGTAGAGAAAGGAGGCATTGGAAGAAACTCTATGGGATTTTCAATATGTAATTTTAAGTTGTGAAATAATTGGCTTGTAATTTTGAACAACTTTTTTAGATTCAGTCTCTATTGTAATTATTACTTTTGAAAATTTGTGATGGTATTATTGTGAAATATAAATAAATGTTGTGGTTTTAAACGTGAAGCATAAAAAAAAATTATTATTAGAATTTTCTGTAACCCTCTAAGAATTGGGGTGTTACACTTGTTGGTATCAGACCATGTGACACCCGGGCACTGACAAGGGCGGGGAGTGATTGCCAGTGCAAGAGGCATGGTGCAGGGGGCACAGACAAGGAGCGGCTCCTGGCAGGCTTCGAGTGAAAGGGACACATGGACGAATCGAACATACACCGGAATGAGAGGAATCTGGAGACTGTATAGGTATGGGACTATATAGTTGAAGGATAGCTTAAAGGAATTGATTTGGCTACTCATATCACCAAATGCATTTGCTTTTCGGTAGCCTAGCCCATAAGAACTCCATGGTTCGAGGACGAACCAAGCGGAAGCTGGTGGGCATGTGACACCCGGGCACTCATGAGGGCGGGGAGTGATCGCCGGTGCAAGAGGTATGATGCAGGGGACACAGACAAGGAACAGTCCCTGTAAGTTGTCGGGACGTTATAGAATACATATAAAAGAGGAAGAAGAAATGTGTTGAGTGCCTTATTCACTTCAAAAGTTCGTGTATATCATAGTTTCTACTAGACTATGTATAACACATGGTGTGTGTTGTTAGCTGTTACATAGTCAATCAAGAAAAGACTCACTAATGAATTATGAAGTGGATTCTTAAGTATTTGAAGTAAAGTTCAAATATTGGTTGAACTAATATGACATTTTATACTAACAACAAAAACTAAAATAACTTTAAAAGTTTAAATAAATGTAGACATTTATCATTTTTTCTTGAATTGCATACTTTTTTAATTAAATAACATATTACAATAAAAGGAGTGATATTAAAACTATAAATCTATGTTCACATCCATTACCTATACAATCAACTTTTTAACAAACATGTGCTTTAGTGTTATCATATTTTCTTTCTAGCGTAAAATTTTGAATTGTTTTTTTTTTCTGTACATATTATTTTTTTCATAAATAAAGTTTTTTCTTCAGCATGTTGCACTACACAAAAAGACAACTACACTATAACACTAAAAGTAGTTTTAGATAAGTATTATATTACAAATAACTTATTTCTTAATTTTTTTAAATTAAAATTAAAAATTTGATTTTAAGTTGGCATCTGCCAACATAATTATAGTTTTTTTGGCATTTGGAAGTTATCAATATTTAATCAAGGATTGAAAATAGCAAATTATTTCTCACAATATTCACCACAAAATAGAAAACGTAAGAAGAAATAAAAAAAATGAAAAAACACCACAACCAATAACAATTAATAAGTTAAGAAAGATTCATTAATCTTAAGTAAACAATTTAAATATGATAATACAAAGTTCTTTAAAATAACTTGAAAGTTTTTCTTACAAATGGGTCCAAATTTCTTATAAAAAATAGTCAAAACCTATTTATATTATGAATAAAAAATTACGAAACTTAATGTCCTTAAAAATGTTTTTCATTAAAAAAAATAAATATAAAAAATGATCATAAAAGAATTAAAATTTTTTCTTCGACATCAATGTGTATTTATAGAATTTTGAACTCCTTCAATTATTTATCACTGGTATCATGTCAGTGCGAATTAATATTTTTATAAATCATTAATTAATACAAATTATAATTCCTTACATAAAAAAAATCATATAAAAAAATGTAGAAATTAGATTAGCAATTTTGGGTTAACGAATTGACTCTTCAAATGACAGCCGTTGATGCGTTTTTGTAGACACAGAAGGAACATCCAAGGCTGCACCCGCTTAAACCACTGGCGAGTCGCTGCGACAGATAAAGCTAAACGGTAAGGCGTGCGTGGAGTGGAAGAAGATGAGCGTTTCGCATTTCGCTGTTCTATCGTGTTGTCGTCCACTTTTCGTCCCTTCACTGTACTCTACTCTCGCTCTCTTCGTTTTTGTTCTTCACTTCACGCTTAGGTTTTTCTGATTTTAATTGGAAGTTGGAATCACCAGGTCCCGTGCTTCAACGCTCCGTTCTCGCATATGCTGTTGTACTACTCTCACTGCTACCTCCACAGAGACTCCAACTCCAATCACCGTAAAGTAATACTAATCATTGGATTTTTTTTTTAAATTTTTTTGGTGTGAATTATGTTGCTGTCTGTGTCGTTTGTTGATGCTCAATTTTTTGACAGGAAACGAGTAGTGTCGGGGGTTCAGCCCACGGGCGCAATTCACCTTGGAAACTATTTTGGAGCTATCAAGAATTGGGTTGCCCTTCAGGTTTACTATTCACGGCCTCTTTCTTTTTCTTATTCCAGGGTGTTGTTTTGGATTGTACAAGTAATTTAATTGGCAATTGCTGTGGTATAGTGTGACTTTGATAAATTGGGTTATGCACGAGGTAATTTTAACTTAGATGAAGTTTATTTAATTTTTCTTCTTATTTTCTTCTCCGCTAAGTACTCACGGGGTAGTTTATCCAGATAGGCTCTTGATTGGATTCCATAACTGAAATGCTGCTTGATTGTCTCGATTCACAAATTTCCACATTTTTTAAGACATTATACTTTTCATTTTGCAGAATGTATATGAAACACTTTTCTTCATTGTGGACCTGCACGCGGTATGTCCAGATTCCTTATGCTACCTAGACTTATGAAGTGCTCAATGATGTTTTTGTTTGAGCCACAAGTCTGAGCTCATATAACTAATTTTTTGGCATATAATATCATGTGACAAAGAATCTTGAAATTGATTTGTTTGTGCTGCTTCTGCTATGTAGTGAGTTTACTGTTAGCTCAAGTGTGTACTTTAATTTGTTGTACCATTTACTCTTTCTGAGACCAATTCGCAGATAGGTCATTTAAATTGGGGTTTCTCATTAATGAGGCTTAGGAGTTCTTCCAAGAAAATTTACATATTTACTTATAACTGAGGATAAAGATCCAGAATTTTAGGATAATTTAAGTTCACCTTTCTTTAGATGTACATTTTTATTTAGAGTTTATTTTGATTGGAATCCTCACAATTTATCCTTGTTGATGGTATAAAGAATGGCCAGACTTTCTATGTCAAAGGTGTACAACCTATGAATCATGGTTGCTGGAGGTTACATGGACACAGACAATATAGCACTGTTCCAGCAAATTTCTAGTGTCTTGTTAGGATATGTAACATCACTTCATGTTTGACCTATGTCATACTGTTTTTTTTTTCTCTCTATGTCATCACTTCAAAGTTGCGTTTAAGGGCTAAGTATATTGATTTTCTGAGAGGATTTTGTGAACTACTTTTATGCTTTAAATTTCTTTTCATTGTACTTAATTATTGGTAAAGGCGAGTTTTCTGTTTTCTTGATTTTGAATGATACTGTCCCATTTCTCACCCCTTTGGTTTTCATCTTACAGATTACATTACCATACGACACCCAACAATTATCTAAGGCTACAAGGTCAACTGCTGCTATTTACCTAGCATGTGGAGTAGATCCTTCCAAGGTCCTTCGCAACTCTTGTTGTGAACCTTTTGTAAAGTGTATTTATGTTGGAAGTGTCAAGATCACTGTGGATAAATGGCATTGGTTTTGTGCATACAGGCCTCAGTATTTGCACAGTCTCATGTTCGTGCACATGTAGAATTGATGTGGCTGCTAAGTTCCACAACACCGATTGGTTGGCTGAACAAGATGATACAGTTTAAAGAGAAATCTCGCAAGGCGGTGCGTTCATAGCTGTATGAATTCTTAATTTCTTTTTTATAAAATTATTTATTATTTTTCTTGTTTTATGCATATAATTTGATTTTTGCAAGTCTTATCTCATTACTTAATTTATATCAGTATTCTTGCTTCTAGACAGTGGTCTTCTGAAGTAATATTGATCAACTTGATTCTTTAATCAAGCAAACGTTGGGAGTAATATTTCCTCTGGACTGACTTTATCTATTTTCACATAGGGAATAATTGGAAAAAAAAAAAAATTCACTTTGTTTTTAATGTCAAGAACTTGACCGTGCACCACACCATTTTTGAGCTCTGATTGTGCTTCAATGCTCGGTAGTAATACCGACTGTTAACCTTCTGATCACTGCTCATTGAATAATGGAAGGCAAAAGCTTCTGGTCAGATATTTAGGCCTTGGTAACGAATAAAGCCTATTCTAAGGATAAATTGATAACATATAAGTTCAATGTTGTCAAATTTTGAGATTTTATGTATGATTGGGAAGTAAAAGGTTGTAACTTAAATGCAAAATTATACTTAAGCATATAAAAGTATGCAGATAATAACATAAATAATAAAAAAAACTTCTCAATCACTGTATGTGCTATTTATTCATGTTCCATCGTGATGGATTGTACTATGTAGCTTGTCTTTGATCAGTGTATGTTAGCTAAAGCAGGCACTTTTTTATTCAGTACTCTCATACTGGCTTGTATGTTTTCATTTGTACAAGTAATAGATTCTTGTGGAATTGGATATGCAGGGAGATGAAGAAGTGGGGGTTGCTCTTTTGACTTATCCTGTTCTGATGGCTTCTGATATACTTCTATATCAGGTGACTTCTGACACTCTAACTTGTGGAAATTTTGTAGGTCCTTGAATGTAACAGTCAAAGTTAAAAAGCCCAAATAAATAAGCTAATGTTACATAATATGATTGCTGCTTTGCTTGATTAGTTTTTGCAACCTCAATATTTTTCTAGAAAAGTTATTTGAAATGCATTGTATTAAATTTACCTTGAATAAGAATAATTCTTATAATTGCAGCATGCTTCTGCAGTCTGATCTTGTCCCTGTTGGTGAAGATCAAAAGCAGCATTTGGAGTTGACTCGAGACTTAGCTGAGCGGGTTAATAATTTATATGGAGGGAGAAAGTGGAAGAAATTAGGGGGGTGAGTAATTGTTTCTAAGCTGGAGATAAATGTTATCCACATCATGTGGTTGAAATTCTTTACTTTTTTTATAAATTTTACATCGGGCTTGACCTATTTTACTTTTATTTTGCATCTTTATGACAGCCGAGGTGGTAATATATTTAAGGCAAGTTATATATCATCCCATTAAAAGGAGCTAATGTATCATTATACAATGGAATTGTATTTTATTTCTTACAGAACTTTCTGGGATGTAGGTTCCAGAGCCCCTTATACCTCCAGCTGGTGCCAGGATAATGTCACTTACGGATGGCCTGTCCAAGGTTTTCTACTTTTTACTGCTTATATGTACATACATTACACACCCACATACCCAACATTTCTGTTTGTAATTATCAGCCTGTTCATTTGCTATGTAAATCATTAACTCTTGAATATTCAACTGGTATGTTAGATAGTTCCGTTTTACCATCAAAGAGTACAGAATGCTAGATAAAAGAAATTAAGGGAGGTTGCCTGCTATGGATGCCATTTTTCCAGGAAATAGAAAACAGAACAGTATTTATTGGTTTTAATCTGTATAAATTGTCTTACATTTATTTTGGATTCAATTTTGTAGATGTCAAAGTCTGCACCTTCTGATCAATCCAGAATCAACATTCTTGATCCTAAAGATGTAAGTAAGAATAATTCAATTTTGTAGGTCTAAATGCATGGTGCATAGTGTATAATTATTCTCTGAACTGTTTACGTGTAATCTATGATTCTATATGGGAATTTGGCGTGACCTGTAATAGGCTGATGCTTAAGGCAGCAATTCTGATTTTTACACGATGAGTAAATTTATATCTCAACACAGGCATAATTTTATAGGCAGTAGCGTTCAACTATAAAATATTGAATTTATGGTATACGTTTTTTGTTTCTAAATGACTGTATGATCATGGTTATAAGTTGATAGGTATATATGTTATCATTGTAAATCCTCATCTTGGTCAAGAGTTAATTCTACAACTGTGGAAAAGAGTTGAAAGAACTTTAGAGATTATCCTGTACCATGACTTTGGATGGACAGGTAATGGGTAAAAACCAAGCAGTTATCTTTCAGGCAAATTTTATGATGGCTTCTCGTCAGCATTTGTTTTAGAAGTTATATCTAGGAGGACTGGGGCAATATGATGGGTATGGTGATTTATGACTGGTGGGGTTTGCACCACAATGATTTTATTCTTGGTTTCATACCCTTATGGTTTAATTTCTGTTTTATTTTACATTTCTTAACGTTTGTCTTTCTTTTTTAGGATATTCCTTTTTTATTTTGACCTCTCCCTTGCGAATGATTTTATCTATAATTTATATAAAAGTGGATATGAAATTTACTATGTCTATATGATGCAATGGATATGAAAGACAGATTACATTTTTGACTGTGTTTAATAGTTTTGTAAGGTAGTACAATAACATACTTGATTGATAGTTAGCCCTTCATATTCTCTTGTCCATTATTTTTCATAGTCTAACAACGTAAATTGCACATGCATCATTTGATGAGATTTGAACTGCTAGATCTTGTTACTACCATTGCTTGTTGTTTGTCCTTTTAGAAGAAAAGAGATGTTGTTATTGTTTGTTCTTTTAAAAGAGCATCATTGCTATCTTTTAAAAAGTGAATTTTAAACCTATCTCAATCTTACAAAATCGGTTTGTAAGATGAGGTTTGCATCAGTAATATAATTTATTCATCTCTTTAGTTAATGTGATATCTTTGACATTATCCTATCAATTGTGCTTTTGCCTTCACCTAATTTTTAAATATTTTTATCATACGAGAGAGAAGAGTGGAGGTAGTGTTAGAGAAATAAATGGTAGAGAAATTAATTAGCTAGAGAGATAGCAAGAAGGAGAGCTTAATGGTATAACAGGAACAATGGCTTTAATATAAATAAATGAGGAATCAAGGGTTCTTACGTGTTTCTTAATCCATGTTCTATATTCTTATAAGAAAGATAAAGATAAATGGAGGAGGTAATGACACATGTTTTTGGGATACTAGCACAGGTTAGGATTTATGAATAATTTAGAGGTTTAGTTTCAAATCTTTTAAACGATGTGAACAAAGTGTCTAAATCACGGAGACTTACATTGGAAACAGTGAGGTTCTTACTCATAAAAATAAGAGGAGAATCAAATTTCTTTTATAATTTCTCATTGAGATAGATCCACAGCATAATCGAGTCTTGGGTAAAAATTGCTTATTTGTTCTCAGGCATAGTACACTTGACTGCTTGAAGTTACCCTTATACGACATGATTTTTATTTTATATGATTATGTGTATTTAATTTGTGATGAACCTTGGTGTGATGGCAAAGTTGTTGCCCTGTGATCCAGATTATGGATTCATATTTGGGGTGGGGGTGTTAGTCTGTATCTATCTCCCTATATCCCCACTTGGTGAGAATACTTAATATTTTTGCTGTCCTTACTTCTTTGACCAGGCTTCCCTACTAGGTGTGCTTAATTTGCAATCTTTGTTGCCACCTGTACTCAATGATCTGTTGCTTGCAACTTACATATTAATATTTGAGTAAATTTAACTATGAATATAAGTTTTCTATCTGTCCTTAAATTTTAGTTTGCTTTTGCTTGCTCTTGACGAGTTTACTTATTTTATTTTTGTAGCTTATAGCAAACAAGATCAAACGTTGCAAAACTGATTCATTTCCAAGGTTAGTAATGGCCATATTTTAGTCTATAGATGCTTTCTTTTTTGTCATTTACCTGTGTTCTATAAATCCTTTTTGGTGTGTTCTTTATGACAAATCTTACAGCTTGGAATTTGACAACTCTGAGAGGCCTGAATGTAACAATCTTCTTTCCATATACCAGCTTGTTTCAGGAAAGGCGAAAGAGGTCAGAAATACTATATATATATATATATATATATATATATATATATATGTATATATATATGTATATATATATATTTATGCTTTTTGCACTGATAATTATAGTTTTTTCTGTTATCAATACGTTCTCAGTGGTTCTGAATCTACTTAGTTCAATTAATTTTTCTATTTTTCCATGTGTAATTTTTTATTTTCTTTATGATTTTACGTTTATTGTGTGAAATGTAATGGAGTGTGTGTGTTTGGTCTTTTAAAAGTTAAAAAGTTGGCCTAAAAAAGTGACACAAGGCAGAATCACCTTATGCTTACCTTGGGTTATTGTAGATTTTATCCACTAAAGTCATAGTGGCTATTGGTACTGAGATTGATTATGGGATTAGCCATTGCCCTTTATTATAAGCTGTTTCTTTCTTTCTGGATGAACTTCTATTTCATTACAAAATGAAAAACGACAAAGCCTTTTATCACTAGATATAATACATAGATCAAACAATGCCACGGTGTTCTACTTCTTTTAAAATTCCAAATTTTGAAAAGGCCATTAAGTGAAGGTTTATTTGTGAGGTGGTTGAAAAATGAGGCCTGTGTCATATAAACTCAAAGGATATAGCAAGGTCTATTTTGCTAATATTAGCATTTGATATGGAAGGTGAGGGTCGGGGTTGTTAGGTGGTGGTCGTGGTGGTGCTTAGTATTTGGGGGTTGATGGTGGGTGTTGAGACATGTTGGTGAGTTGGCACAATTTTGACTTAAGTTTCTTGTTTCTTAGACTAGAGATCCTTCAGAGAATTACTCTCCAAGTGGTCCATTGGTGATTTGCCAACTCTTTCTGAAGTTTATATCCTTCAGCATAAATATGATCAGCAATTTTTTTTAAAACACCAGCCATTGACCCAACATAAGGAGCTTCAAAGCAATGTTGTGAAAATTGTGAGTATAACTTGTGTACTCGTATGATCCTGTGGTATGGGGACACAGCAAGTGAACGAGCACAATGAATCAGGAGATGCACAGATCGAAGTGGGATCTCATGGTTGCTCATGAAATACGCGTACTGTGCCCTGTTGATTTGTTTGAGCAACCAGGATTCGTGTTTAAAAAAGCCCTTTATTTTGCTAAAGAAACCCAACCCAAAAAGAAGCCCAACTTGTAAGGATGACCCTTGTCTGCTAGGGTTCTCGTTGCAAATGAGAAAAAATAGAAAAACAATTGAGGGTGCTCTCATCATCGATGACACTACCATCGTCGTTGATGTTGTTAGCCATTGCAACACTGGTGTTGTTATTTTTAATCATGCACAAGTCTATAAATATAGTTTTTCGTATACTTGAAACTCTTATGAGTTGAGTTATGATCTTTAGTCTCCCTTTTGATTTTCTTATGATCCTTGAGTTTCCAAGGTTCTTAAAATATAGAAAAACATCTTCATAATTGCCTATAAAGAGAGGAGGATTTCTAATATTGTGTATCTTAGAGTTGCACACGTGTTATTTAATGAAAAATTAGTGTACTGTTATAAATACAAAGGATATTAAATTGAATCCCTAATTTATTGTATTGGATAATCCACAGATATTGGCATGTGCAAAATAAGTAAAATATGTTATTCAAAGCCCCCTCAAACTAGAGCATACTTGTTACAAATTCATTCAAAACGAGGAAACTTGAAGTGATTTACTGAACATGCCAGCTAGTTAGTTGTTGAAGTTACCAAGTTGGTTATGATTTCTCAGGGAAGCATCTTTTCTCTGTCAAAATGACAGTTGATCTCTATGCATTTGATCCTTTATGGAAGATCGAGTTTGATTCATTATGAAGTGTAGCTTGATTGTTGCAGATAAGTTTCATGCACTGAATGTCTCCTGGTTTTAGTTGTTGTAGTTGCTCAAGATACATAAGCTCAAATGTAGCTGCTGCTATAATAGTGTAGTATGCACTATGCAGTTTCTGCATTGAATCTGGAAGCTGTTTTGCTTCTTCCTCTTCCATTAATTAGGTTTCCTCCAAGTATAGCACATTACCCTGAAGTGGGTCGTTTGTTTTTTGGTAACTATGAAATAGTGAAAGAGATGAGGGGAAATCTCTCTTATGTTGAATATACACATAGGATCCTTTATTTATAATAGAAGAAATATGGGCTAAGCCCAAAATACAAATAAAAAATATAAACAAACTAAATAAGAGATATAAACAAACTAACTAAAGATAAGAGATAAATATAAACTAAATATAATATCTCTAACACTCCCCCTCAAGCTGGAGCATACAAATCATATGTTCCAAGCTTGTTACAAAGATAGTCAATTCTAGGTCCTCGCAAGGACTTAGTGAATATGTCTGCCAACTGGTTGCTTGAGTTAACGAACTCAGTCTTGATATCTCCAGATATGATTTTTTCTCTAATAAAATGGCAATCAACTTCAATGTGCTTGGTTCTCTCATGGAAGACAGGGTTAGCGCTAATATGAAGAGCAGCTTGATTATCACATATAAGTGTCATGTGAGTGATATCTCCAAATTTCAATTCACTGAGTAATTGTTTAAGCCATACAAGCTCACAAGTAGCTGATGCCATAGCTCTATATTCTGCTTCTGCGCTGGACCTAGCCACAACACTTTGCTTCTTACTTTTCCAAGATATCAGGTTGCCACCAATAGAGACACAATATCCAGAAGTAGACCTCCTATCAGAAGGGGAACCAGCCCAATCAGCATCTGAATAACAAACGATTTTTGTATCGTTGTTAGGACCATATAGCAAACCTTTTCCAGGTGATCTTTTAATATACTTCAGTATGCGAACAACTGCATCCCAATGGTCTTCACATGGGGAGTTAAGAAATTGACTCACCACACTAACTGCAAAGGAAATGTCAGGACGCGTAACAGTAAGATAGTTTAATTTACCAACTAATCTTCTGTAACGTTCAGGATCTGAGAAAGGCTCCCCCTGATTTGGTAGGAGCTTGATGTTAGGATCCATAGGTGTCTCAACAGACTTACAGTTCATTAACCCTGTTTCCTCCAAGATGTCTAACGCATACTTCCTCTGAGATATGACAATACCATCATTGGATTGTGCTACTTCAATACCCAAAAAGTATCGGAGTTTGCCAAGATCTTTGGTTTGAAAATGGTGACAAATGTGTTGTTTCATCTGAGAGATGCCAAGGTAGTCGCTTCCTGTGAGAACAATGTCATCAACATACACTATTAAGTAGATACATCCAGCACTTGAGTGGCGATAGAACACTGAATGATCCGCTTCACTGCGAGTCATACCAAATTGTTGAACAACACCACTGAATTTACCAAACCAGGCCCGAGGAGACTGTTTTAGGCCATATAGGGATTTGCGAAGACGACATACCAATCCAGATGACTCCCCCTGAGCAACAAAGCCGGGCGGTTGCTCCATATAAATTTCTTCATGCAAATCACCATTAAGGAAAGCATTTTTGACATCAAGTTGATAAAGAGGCCATTGTCGAAGGGCAACCATGGCAATGAATAGGCGAACCGAAGTCATTTTCGCCACTGGAGAAAAAGTATCACCATAATCCAAACCAAAAATCTGTGTGTAGCCTTTGGCAACCAGTCGAGCCTTCAAACAATCAATTGTACCATCAGGGCCAACTTTGATAGCATACACCCACCTGCAACCAACAACAGACTTTCCAGATGGTAATTGGACAAGCTCCCAAGTTCCACTTTTCTGTAAAGCACTTAATTCATCCAGCATGGCTTGACGCCAACCAGGATGACTTAAGGCATCACCCACAGACTTGGGAATTGACACAGAAGAAATGAATGAGAGACATGTGTAAAAAGATGGAGATAACCTGTGGTAACTAAGAACATTATAATGAGGGGAAGGGTTACGAGTAGAGCGTATACCTTTACGGAGGGCAATAGGCAGGTCAGACTCATTTGCTGGAGCCGGAGGAGACACAGGAGGCGGCACAGGAGGTGAGTCATGAGGGAGACAATTGCGGCGACTATAAACCTGGAGGGGTGGAGTGGAAGGACGATCCTGTGGGGAATGAGAGTCTAAAGGATCACAGACAATAGGAATATCAACAGTGGTAGGTGGAGGTACATAACTAGAAGATAGTTGTGAAAAATAAAACGAAGATTCATCAAAAGTGACATCAGCAGAGATAAAATGACGATTGAGAGAAGGAGAAAAACACTTATAGCCCTTTTGTGACCGTGGAAATCCTAAGAAGACACATTTGTGAGATCTAGGAGATAACTTATCAAGACCAGGACTAAAATCATGTAGACCCGAAAACTTTAAGAGGTAATGGATGTAAAGGGTCTTGAGGAAATAAGACAGAGTGAGGGATTTTGTTATCTAGGACAGAAGACGGCATGCGGTTAATGAGATAACATGCAGTGAGAACTGCATCACCCCAAAAACGCGAGGGTACTTGGCCATGAATTAGAAGTGTACGAGTTGTTTCAATGAGGTGTCTATTCTTGCGCTCAGCCACCCCATTTTGTTGAGGAGTATAAGCACAGGAGGTCTGGTAAAGAATGCCATGAGAAGCCATAAAATGTTGAAACTGTTGAGAAAGGTATTCACGGCCATTATCACTTCGTAAAGTTCGAATAGAAACCCCAAACTGTGTTTTTATTTCATTAAAAAATGATTGGAAAATAGAGAACAACTCAGAACGATTCTTCATTAAAAACAACCAAGTACATCTGGAGTAATCATCAATAAAAGTAACAAAATACTGAAATCCTAAAGTGGACTTAACACGACTTGGTCCCCAAATATCAGAATGAACTAATGAAAAAGGGGACGTCGCTCGTTGTGAAACACTACGAGGAAAGGAACTACGAGTATGCTTTCCTAACTGACAAGACTCACACGACAAGTTGGATAACTTTGACAAACTCGGAACAAGCTGCTGCAGTTTGGCAAGGCTGGGATGACCTAATTGAGCATGAAGAAGGGATGGTGACTCCATGATGACGCCAACATGTACAGAAGGGCGGAGAAGATATAGGCCATGAGATTCACATCCTGTGCCAATCATGTGTTTCGAACTCCGGTCCTGCAAACAAACAGAATCTTTAGTAAATGAAATAACACAATTAAGGGAATGAGTTAGACGGCTGACAGACAATAAATTGAAAGGAGACCCAGGGACATAGAGTACATGATCAATGGATATGGACGGAAAAATATGAACAGTACCAATACCATGAGACGAGACTCTAGACCCATCAGCCATTGTTACCGAGGGTAAATTATCCGGACATGACAAGGAAGAAAACAAGGACTTGTTACCAGTTATATGATCGGTGGCGCCTGAGTCAAGGACCCAAGATCCAAGGGAGTGAGTCAGACCAACAAAAGGTGTACCTGTGCGGGCAACAGATGCAGATGTAGTGGAACTAGATTGCTGACGATCCTCATACCATCTGAGAAATTCGTTGAAGACTGCAGGGTTATCTACAGTATTAGATGAAGTAGGATGGTCTGCAGGCCGAGGAGGTGGATCAGAATTAGCCATTGCTACAGATCGAGGAGGACGTCCATGAAGCGCATAACATCTATCAATTCTGTGGCCTGGCTTGCCACAATGGTCACATTTTGGTCGTCCTTTACCTGGCTTGCGAGACCGACTTTTATCATCACGTTGGGTAGCCATAACAGAGGAATCATCACTATGAGGAGATGTCTCAATGACTGGTTTGCTCGGAATACGCAAAAGAGCAGAACAAGTAGAAGTAAAGTTGGGTATGACTGGAGAACCCAAAATCTGATCACGGACATGGGAGGAATCATCAGAGAGTCCGTATAATGCCAACAACATGAAGAACTTTGATCGTTGTTCCAGTTCTTCAGCAGGAGTGGAAGCAGGAGGTAATAACTCATTAAAATCATGAAGGAGGGCATGAACTTTACCCAAATATTCTGTCATGGGACCAGGATTGCGCGGACCAATAACTGTAAATAGATCTTGACAAACACCATAAAGACGTTGGGTGTCATTCGTGTATAATAACTTTGCTTGTGCCCATACTTCTGAACATGTTTCATATGATCGAAACATTTGTTTCAAAGAAGAGTGAATGGTGGACTTTATGACGATGCATAGCTGGGCATCAATTTTCATCCAGCGGGAAGTGTCCTCTATAGTAGCACTAGTCACATTTTTAGTAAGGTGATCTACATACCCTTGACTCTTCAACCAAAGTTTGATATCGGATGCCCATGTTGCATAATTCGTGCCATCTAACTTGTCAATGGACAAGTGTACATTCACATAATTGGTGTATATTGATGAGACACCAGCAGAAGAAGATGAGGCACTAGCAGAGGTGGTTGTAGAAGAGGAAGAAGCCATGGAAAGGGAGAAACCCTAGAAAATTCAACGTGCTCCGATTGACGCAACTACCACAGATCCAGAAAGAGGGCGAGGAGGCGATTCGGATGGAGTGGTCGCCGGTCAATTCTGGAACTCCGGCGACGGCTCCGGCGAGACTCCGGCGGGACTCCGGCGAGAGATGCGGAGGCTGCAGAGGCTGCGACCGTGGAAGAGGCTGGATCGGAACCTAAGCTCTAGATACCATATGAAATAGTGAAAGAGATGAGGGGAAATCTCCATTATGTTGAATATACACATAGGGTCCTTTATTTATAATAGAAGAAATATGGGCTAAGCCCAAAATACAAATAAAAAATATAAACAAACTAAATAAGAGATATAAACAAACTAACTAAAGATAAGAGATAAATATAAACTAAATATAATATCTCTAACAGTACCCAATCAGCATTAGAGCAGGGGTGACCTTACCTGAGAAATGAAGGCTACATTTTGATTATAACGGGGAAGAGTCGGATTTTAAGTTGTATGGTGGGATATGTCTTGTCAGTTTCTTTTCTATAACAAACTAAAATACAGGTATTAGGACTGGCTGGCTGCTTGTGCATGTCTTTTGTTATTAAAAAACTAGAGATATCAGGCTAACGGGAAGATGCGAAATAGTTAACTAGGATGGTATGTTATATGCTTGAGGAACATGTATCTGTTTTTAAATTCATAATAATGAACTAGTCTTTCTCAAATTATGGCATTAACATGAGTATCCTTTAAACTTCCTCAACGTATTGCTGCCAATTGAGAATAATTCTAGGGCATTAATTTGTAAAATAATTCTTTCTAATCTGCCAACCAAAAATTAGTTGATCAGATGTGCTGCTGAACTTTTGTGTATGTAGAAAATTCCTATTTAAATATCCAACTTTTAATTTATTTAAATTAATCCCCAATCATGTAGTAATTCCTGATTTTCTAATTGGTCAATTCTACTTGAAACTCATTCTTTATGCAGGAAGTTGTTCAGGAATGCCAAAATATGAACTGGGGAACTTTCAAAACCCTCTTGACAGATGCCTTGATTGATCATTTACATCCCATTCAGGTTTCATATAGTAAATTACTTCTTGTGAAGAATGCCTTGATTGTTTTCTCCATATTGCTTTTTGTTAGTCAGCATTTCTAATTACTAAATTGGCGTAAGTATGCTTTATAAGTAGTATTTAATTACTTGCGAAAAGTTCAATATTAAAATAATGGTTTTTACGTTTGGATTTGATCATATTATAATAAGTTTTGTTTGGATGGTCTCTAAAAAAACTAGACACAAATCCCACATGTAAGCAAAACACAAACCAATTCAATTTCAATTCTCCCTAAGAAAATTGATTAGGCTGGAAAGAATCTATAAAATGGTGACATCCAAAACCTGGACAGTTTTATGTCATAATATTTTATTATAACAAGTGGGGAGAGAGTGTTATTGTAAAGTAGTTCTGAACTGCCAAATCTACAAAATGACATTCAACAAGAATAACAAATATTTTAAGGGTAAAATGTTTTTGGTCTCTCAAAATATCTTGAAATTAGTTCCTCTAAATATTTATGATTTTTGTCTCTACAAAAACACGTTTTTAGTCCCTCACGAGGGATTACAACCACATCACTTATGGTAAATGTATGAGCTAAAAGTGCAACTAAAACTGAATTTCAAGATATTTTTGGAGATAAAAAATATAAAGCTCCCAAATGTTAATTTTTCTGCTGGAATGTGTTCTCAGCATACAAGAGACACGTCATTTCAGTTCTTTACTGTCCAAACAATCAACTAACTGTTTAAAGAGTTATCCAAACACAGTCTTAGTGTTATACCAAAAAAGTCAGTTCATAAATTATTTTCTTTGGAGATTAGTAAGCTGAACAATGTTTAAAGTCGCTTTGATTTGAATTGGATTGCTAGTTTCTTGAGCTTTAGTAGGCCACCAGCTTATCTACTATTCCATTTATTATCTGCTTAGCGGATTTTTTTTTTTCTTCCTAAAGTTGGTCCCTTATATTTTACTTACTAGTGAGCACTGTGTGCGTTATCACTCCAGGTTCGCTATGAGGAAATCATGTCCGATTCAGGTTATTTAGATGAAGTATTGGCACAAGGTGCTAGAAATGCAGCAGAAATAGCAGATACCACACTTGATAATGTTTATCAAGCAATGGGGTTTTTGAGGAGACAGTGATAATTGATACCAAATGAATTAATATCGCCGCTATACAGCAACTTAAAAAAGCTAACTTATGAACGATCGTGACCGACTTCAAGATTTTTGGCGTAATCTTGTGAACGTATACTTGGCAACTGGAAGTTGAAATATTATTTTTTAAATAATATTTGATACAAAGCCTAAAGGTCTCATAAGTTCTTGATGAAATTTGTTATTGCCTTCATTTTATTTTATTTTTTCTATCTCTTCCATTATTTACTTGTATTTTATAGTGAATTTAAATTGTCATTGTATTGTATTTGATGGAATCATGACCCAGTCATCTTAAACTCTATTCTCATCAAGTTCTCGTGATCATGATGATGATTGATGGCATCACAACCCCCTTTAGCTCCCTAATTGAATCTTTATTTTACTAACCATCTGAATAACTTCACGTGTGCTTACTCCGCCCTCCCCGGGCAAATGCATTGGACAACCTCTTGTTTTTCAATCTATTTCTAGGCAAATGATACTTAGGAAATAAATCTCCTTGAAGGAAATAATTACATGAAAAATCTGACAGGGCCATTATTTCGTTGATTAGTACAATAAGCATGCGTGCCCTTATGAAACTGGTGAAATGTGGAAGCAACATCTGGCAGAGGGTTTAGTGAGGCCACACCGACATTCTTATCAACATCGAATAATAAGTCCTCCAATCAGTTATATTTTTCATCTAGAACATTTTTGTTTATTTGTTTGATATACAGCAAGGAGTCTTTTTTTTATGGACTAAGACATCAAGGAGTCCTGTGATGCACCACAGAATTAGTTCGATGCATAGTTGTGATTGTGATGGAGCATCTGCAGAAACCATTGGAGAGAAGTGCAAATGTGTGCTAGTTTTTGTTCTCTTCCTTATGGACACTAACAGAATAAATTATGTGTCTCTTATCAGAAACAGGACGCTGACTTCGTCGAGGTGGGATGAACTGTATAAGGACATGCTAGGCATCACCATTTGATTATTTAAAGTGAGATTCTCAAATGAAAAAAGAATAAAAAAAAATTGTCATGTTTATGTTATTTCAGTTCTTAAATGGGGACGGTTATATGCGCCTATAAAGATCAACAGTTATGTGATTTATATATACCCTAAACTTCTGTGCAATTCACGCAAACTGAATACATTTTTATGTGCAATTAGACTCCGATTTTAATGTGTGATTACTTGTTAGACTTTTTTTAAATAGATGTTAATTTATACCAGCTTATAATCAATGATAAAACAACTGATTTTATGGGAACTCATTAAAAAGAATTTATCATTTCAATAAGATTTTAAACTCTGTTTAATTCAATTTCTGATTGTTACAAAAATTGAAATTAACACAGAAAACTAAAAATATAATTTTTTTTCCTAAAAAAATTATAATTGATCATTATGATTCCATGTGTCTCATCTTTTGAATTTGTGATGATATTTTTTGTTTTTTAATTATTCGTCTCGTTTTTTGCTATGCTTTGGGAGAAAGTAACTACTAAAGCTCTGTTGTGTGTATTGATGTCGTCTTTAGAGTTTAGAAAGACAATGCTTCTTCAGAAAACGACAAAGCTTGATTGTTCCTCTTTTTAAGAATGACAATGATATTTTATTTTAGAATACATTATCTTTTATTTTTTTATAAATATAAAAAATTTATTTTGTTTTATTGACAATTTTACTCTTATATGAGAGTTGTCAAATGATTGACAACTTTTTTCCTGATGCAGAGATATGTTTCTTAAAAAAACACCAATAATTGAGAAACAAACACAAAAAAAAAAGTGATTTTGATTTTTATTATTTTTTAAAATATAATTGAAGTTATAAGTTCCATTTAGATAAGTCATTGATATTTTATGCAAATTAACGTTCCAGCAATTAGAAAAATACCTGTTAACAATTATTTCATGCAAATAGTTTTTTTCCCTTTGAAAGGATGATTTTATATGATTGATTATTTGAAAAGAAAAAAAGTAAATTCATAATTTAATAAGATTGTTAGTATTCTTTGCATTTCGAATTTAACTTTAAATGAAAAGTCATCCTAATCCAATAATTTAGTTTAACTTGATCTAATATTTTAATTTTATCATAAAAGCTAATTGACACGGAACCTAATTTTAGCAATTATATGTGTTAAATACATTAAAGGTAAAGAAAGAGAAAGAAAGAGAAAGAAAAAGACTAGAGAATAAAATTATTTGAATTAAAAAAGAGTGAAAATATAGAAATCGAGACAATGTTTTTACTATTAATAATAATTATTTATTGTTTTCAATATTATTTTTAGTCATTATTTATTTATTATAATATAATAAACAAGAAATATCCATAATGAGATATCGCCCTCAGAGTTAATTTTGTAGTCCCATAATTAATTATAAAATTAATTTATTAAGATTAAATATACAGCAAATAACAGCATATAACTTTCCTTTCCATACATTTCTTAGGGAAATTGTCATGAAATTCATGTTTTCTTACATTTTTCTTATGTAAAAATAGCTTATAAATAAAGCATATTTCAAATATACTTATATAAAGTTATAAAGTTGCTAACAAAATTCAAAACCTTTAAGATGATTCTCATAAACTAGATTAAGTTTTATTATTATAGAAATGATGGATCCTTTTAGAAAAGTTTATAAGAAAAACCAAGAAAAATAAGATCTGAGGTAAATATTATAAAAGAATGACATAAATTCTAAAATAAAATCTTACGAAAACAAGTTTATCGATTTTTTTTTTCTTAATTTTTCAATGGACGAATACTTAAGTTTCCAACATAAAATACATACATTAACACGACAGACAAAAACTTATATCTTTAAAAGTTTGACAATATAAATGATATTTTTATTATATATTTTATAATGAAACTAATGTTATTTAATGAAAATTATTATTTACTTAAATTTTATGGAAGAGAATACATATTTTAGTATAAGATAGGATGATAATGTTGATATTACATATTTAAAAAAAAATACTTTGATTTTTACTTATTTTAGCTTCATAACGTTGTTTGAAGTAAAGATGAAAATGCAGGGTTTAATATTTGAGATAATAGCAACGAAAGTGTGGTTGTCATTGACCTATACATATTCTAATAAAGACAGATAAAAAATATTGTGGGCCTTCTTCATCCTTTCTTTTTTATATTCTTTCTTTACTTTTTTTTTAATCTATCAAAATATCTCATTTTATATCTGTTACAAGATTCCTTTTTTGCTCTTTTATCACTCTCCTATTGTTTTATATTTTACTGATTTTTACTATCATATACAACTGTTTTGTAGCATTTATTTTCATGCTATAACATACTAGGAATATCTTTTAGGTTTCTTCTTTTACAGATACTCATGTGATGACAATTATTCTTGAAGTTTTAGAATACCAACTTATATGAAAGATTCATAGTCATCTCTAATAATAATCACATACTTTTAAGATCCATCAATTAAAAAAAGTACTAATATTTTTCTAACAATTTAAAAAGAGTGATTTATAAAATACTTGAATTTAATTTTTTTTATTACAATATTTTTTTGTTGACTAAATATTACAAAATATCCAATTAATTTTCATATTTACTTAAAACTTTAATGACATGAATATAGTATATTTAAATAATAGGCTCTATTTTAGGGTGGGAGTGGAAATCCATGTAAAGTTTTAGAAAGAATGATGATATGTTGATTGAGTAATATTTCTTTTAATTGCATCTTGTCATCTACTTTAGAGTGGCCAATTTATTAGAGGAAACATATGAATTTGTAGTTGCTTTCAAGAAAGGAAAGATTATTAGTAAATAATATTCTCTGATTTTTTTCCTCCCAATCATTACATTGCTATAAATATTAGTTGCCACATTGTTGTAGTTAGCCATTGGAACAAGTGAAAATCTATATCCTTTCTTGACTCTCATTCTTTTTCTTGGTTTGATTTGATTTTTGTGTTGAAAATTTTATCGGTCTCAAGAAAGGGAGCATGGACAAGACGAAGTTGAGAGAACAAGCGCTCTCCATACGAACTTCACTCTTTGATCAGGTATTTAACTTTTTCTTTTTCTATATTTATTTATTATTCTTTCTTTTGTCTTTATTTAAGTGACAAAATCGGTTAACTCGAATCCAGTCAGACATTGGCCTACTAAAAATAGTCCGAGTCAGGTTGACTTGTGAATTAAAAATACCACGAATTTTATAATCATGTTTAAGTCACAATTAGACCGATGAGCTGGTCAATCTTTTTTTTTTCATCAAAAGTTTAACATCACATGAAAATAAATTGAAATCTTTTATTTTTACATGAAAACTGAGTTAATGACAGACAGATTCTGGGCTAAAAGGACTGAAACATTGTAATCCAGATTGTATATATCAGACATCGGTTGAGTTATATCAGACTTCGGTCGGACTGTCTGACTGTGTTAATATGAAGTGTCATGACACAATAATTTTAATTTTTTTAATGAAATCGGAACCGATTAACTGACAAGATTGACTTGTCGAGCTGTCGAGTTTGATAAGTCGGGTTAGTTCGAACTCTCAAATTAAAAGTATTATCTCAACCTGTCTTTTTTATCCGATTATAGGACTAACCTGATGAACTTGACTCGTAATATTGTATCCTATCTTTATTCTTTTCTTCTTTAAACCTAGGTATGCAAAGTCAACAACTATATTATTTTAAATAAGTTATTTTTTCATAAAACTTTTTATTATTAGCTAGATTGAGAATTTAGACGTGATTGTAAATTTCACATTAGATTAGATAGAAGTGATTTATAAATGTATTATTCTAAGAACTTAGACTAAAATTAATGTCAATCACTTTTTGGTTAAACTAATATCTTTTGTGAGTTTTACACTGTAATTAACGAATTTTATTAACAATTTACAGTATATTCAATAAAAATAGGTGTTATAATTTTGACAAAAAATTATTCATATCTGACACACCTTTTTTTTTATTAATATTGGCAAAATCTAGATTGAGGAAAAAATCGTTTTAATTTTTAAATTATATTCAAATGCTGAATTTAATTAGACCTAACTAATAATGTAATTTGGCACATGTATTAAAATGCCCTTCTAATTGATTGATACTTTTACAGTAATAATATATGAAAATTAAATCATTTTGTAATTCAGTTTTGTGTCCCTTAACAATTGAAATTACTTTTTAAAGAAAAAGTCATAATCATAGATTATACCTGGATTTTTGCCTGTAATTTAAATTCTCACTGTAGTGGCTTAATAAAAATTAAAGCTGTCAAAACAGGTAATTCGGCTCGATTTGGCTCGATCCACCACGAGTTGGTCACTTAGTGAACCAATCCAACCCGGCTCACTTATTAGTGAGCTGAAAATATTCGAACATAGCCCGATCCACTACGGGTTGGTGGGTTAAATGAGTTGGCTCACTAGCTCACTTAATTATAAGTTTTATTTAAATTAAAAAATTATAATTTTATTTAATTCAAATCTAAATAAATTTCACTCTCTAAAATGATGTTAAAAAATCCAAAAACAATTCAAAATAAAAAAAATATCATACAATCCAAGCATAATAAAAAAACAAGCGCAAAATACGAATAAATAAGTTTTTAATATTGATAATTTTTGTATCACCTCTCTATTTATAATATTAGAGTTTTGAATAGATATTTTTTTCTCTTGAAACATCTTTTTTTTATCTCATCTATAATATAATAAAAAAAATGTAACTAATAATATTGAAATACAAAATAATAAATAATTAAATTAAATTAGATAGGTTGGTGAGCGAACCCAGCTCACCTCGAGTTCAACCCGGATGAACTGGGTTTTAAGTGAACCGGGTTGAAACCTGTGATGGATCGGGTTGTTTTGCAGGTTACAACCCATTTTGACAGTACTAATAAAAATAATAACGTAAATAGTATACATTCAAAATATAAAGAGTTTTTACAATTTTATTTAAAATTACTATCATTACAACAGATAATTTGAATATATTAAAAGAATCGAGATATAAATTAGGTTAACTATGAAAAGGTTCTCATTAAAAAAGACTAGAAGAAACATTTAATACTTTTCGTATATATATCTAGGAAAATGGGTACACATAATGATATAAAATTTTTCAACTATATATTTAACTAGTTATTTATCCACAAATAGTAAAATATTGATTGCTTTGTTGGTTAATTCTTTAAAGATTTGTTTTAAGTATTATTTCAAAAAGTCTTTTATAAGATATCTTATGTATATATAATTTTTTGTCTAAGACTTTGTTTGTATTTAACTATTGGTATGATTCATTCATTTTATGTTCTTTAGGTGGTTGAGTCCACATATCAGTTAAAATTTTCTCAGCAAATTTTACATTAATCGATGTTGTTGCAGGGATTCCTTGACGAGCAATTCATTCAGTTAGAAGAACTGCAAGACGATGCTAATCCCAATTTTGTTGAAGAAATTGTGACCCTTTTCTACAGTGACTCTGTAAGACTGATCTACAACATAGAAAGAGGACTGTGAGTGGAAATCACTGAAATTTTTACATTATTTTTCTCTTCTTCTCCTTGCTGCATAATGACTGCTACTGTACTCAGGATGACTAACCCTCCAAATTTCACCAAGCTAGAGGATTTCATGCATCAATTCAAGGGTAGTTGCTCAAGGTGAAGTTCATGCTTCTCATTCTTATAATTTAAGAACATAATTTCAGTTTTTTCTTCATTAATGCAGATGTTGTTTCAAATCAAGGTTATAACTATATATTAAGTGTTACATGTCTGAGTTTGGAGACTTTTCTTAATTCATGGTCTTGGATTGGAACATCATACTCTCTCCTATGTTTTAAACTGTTACTATAAACAACCTTGAAGTTTCATTGGCAGCATTGGAGCAAAGAAGGTGAAGACTGAATGTAGCAGATTCAGTGAATACTGCGCAGCTGAAAACTTTGAGGGGTAACCCATATTTACCTCG
This sequence comes from Vigna mungo, assembly GCA_036885675.1. Taxonomy (NCBI): domain Eukaryota; kingdom Viridiplantae; phylum Streptophyta; class Magnoliopsida; order Fabales; family Fabaceae; genus Vigna; species Vigna mungo. Next base: position 38,400,273 of record CP144699.1, on the reverse strand, counting down.
CTTCCGCCACAATATATAATTTTTATTCAGCAATAAAATTTTTAAATACTTTGATCTATTTCTCTTATATGTTTTGATTTTATCTTATTATTGCTGCTTTTATGAAAAAAAAAAGGATGATCATGTATTAGATTTTTTAAAGTTTAATTAAATATATTGAATCTTCAAATTTATTTTAATTAGAATATTAAATTTTTTTCGATCCAATTTAAACCAAATTAAATTTATATTGAATCTATTTTGACAATCAGATTAAATCTAATAAGATAAATACAATATATTTTAGTATTAGGTCTACTAGACATGAATGCACTAACTCAGTTCGATTTGGTATTGACTTGTGTCAATTCAGTTCATTCACTTCAACTTGAATTTGGATCACTTAACCATAATATTGATCAAAGCCAAAAAAATTGAATCAAGACAATCTGGTGCAAGATGGAACCATATCAATTCATGATGATGAAGATTGAGTTTAATTGATTCGGATAAAAGGTTTAGCAAGTGGACATGATATTGAAGGTCTAGTTGAGTCGATCCTAGTTGAATATCTAATCAAGTTAACCTCAATCGAATGTCAAACTAAATCAATCCCGATCGAATATCGAACCAAATTAGGCTTTAATCTATGTTAAGTCAAGTTATTTATTTACAAGTTAATTATGACTTACTTTTCCGACCCAAATAAATTCTACTATACCTTTAATATAAATTAACTTATCTTGATGTTTAATTTCTACTTAAATTGATATGACTTAGATCTTTCTTAAATCAATTATGCTCAATTTTAGATTCAAATTAACTTTGTCTTTAATCATTTTAGACACTTTTTAAAATCTAAAATATATTAAATTCATAGCTTATTCAAATTTAATTAAGTAGATTGAACTATTAAAATTAAAAAATATAAATTTAGATTTGAAATAAATTTTTAAATAAACTTAAAATAATATAGATTTATATTATTGTGAATTGAATTTCAATTTTTTTTTTACCCCTTAATAAGAATACCCTTTTCAGATGCTTCAGGACTTTCCAACAGATCAATGTAGAGTATACGACTTTGAAGAAGAAGCTCCAGACTTACTTTCAGGTATCAATCACTTTTAGTGTCATTTTCTGGCGATGCTATTTCCTTTTATAAAACACACGTGTCTCTGTGTGTATATATATATAACTTTCTTGTCGTCATGTAAAGCCATCAATTGTTGTTAGTTATTCGTCTATTTATACTAATAATTATTTGATGAACTAAGCAATTGCTTAACTAATAATTAGATTTCTTTCCATTATCTGCATAAGTCTTTAATTATTTGACTTGTCTCTTTTATGCTATTATTCAGTTAATGAAGGAAAGCTGCTCAGATTAAACAACACTCGTATGTAGCTGGTGCTCATGAGTATTATGTACAGTAGCAGAACAATAATGATTTTATGCATCATTTTACACCATTACAACAATTTTCTCTGAATAAAAAAAAAAATTATAATATACATATACCTTTATATTATATATCTTATTTTTCACTTCATTTCTTTTACTTATGATCACATCATATTACTTGACTATTCTCTCTTTTAATTATATTCTCCATCCAATATCTTTTATCTAATAAAACTATTTTTTATTATCAGTGTTATATATTTATATACTAATATTATGATGCATTGACGATATGCATTAGTTTTAAAACAGTAAAATTATTTAATAATAAGCATATATTTATCTATTAATATAAAAAATGGTTTATCCTTAGAGTTTATCATATCATTTGACACAAGTCATGAAACATTATCTTTGTATGACGAAAATTATATTACCAGAACAAGTCTGACTTCTCTCACGTTGTCTGTGAAGACATGAAACATTTTTATGTGTTCTAATCAAACTTTTACCTTGTACAACTCAAATAAATAAGTGTAGTATACGGCGTAGTTTATTTTGATATCCAGTATCATTTGTAATAGAAACTCCATAATATAAGAAGTTTATAATCCCTCCTTATTGTGGGTTAAGCATTTAGGTTTTTCTGCGGTTTTATCACTGTACTACTAATTAATCTGTATGAGTTAGCCTCAACTACTGGTACAATGGGAAAATTAATGTTATTCTGTTAGCTTATATTAGTGTTAGTTACTATTGTAAAATTGTGGAGACGATCCACCCATATTCTCATTATTTATAAACATCTTTGTATTGTTGGCTTATCAATCTATCAAAATATACATTTTCAGCCTTATAACACATAATATCTATTTATCAGAAATTCTCTTTACATATAGTTCCCAATATTTCATGGTTGCTAGAGCTAATTCTTCATCAAAATTAACTTATGGCCTCCGATCCAGAGGAAAAGGGTTCTGTTGGTGTGCCAGTGCTTATTTGTAGTAGCTGTTAATCGATTAATTAGAAAAGTATATTATTTTTAAGTAGTGTTAGTCTGTAAGTTGAAAAACTTAAATATATACTATAGAGATCGACTAAAATGATATCATGATATTCTTAATCACTTAATAATTTATGATGATAAACATCTACTAATTTCTCCTAATCATCTCCATTACAATGTATATAAAGAGGGGGTTCATGTAAGGTAGTTATGATAATTCTTAGATTTAATACTAGAGTGATTGAACCCTTTTTTACTTAAGCGTTAGAGTGCAGCTACCATCAGAACAGTTATGAATCGAGCGAAGATTGTATTAAACCGAACGAAACATAGGGTTTACAAGTGAAGAGAGAGAGAAGGAAGCTGGAAATCGAACTACTTTGAAATTATTACTACTCAACTAGTTTAGCATAAATATTTTAGTACCACAAACACTTGTAAACTCACATTATGCGTATGCTGATTGAAATATGGTTGATGAAAGAATTCAAACAAGTGATGTGTTGGATCAAAACATTTGTTTTCTCCTCCAATTTTTGAAGATGTTTTTATCTTATTTTCCCCATATGCTTCACAGAAAATGGGAAAATTTTGGCATTCAATAGCAACGGCACGTTAGTGAAAATCAACAAGAAAGGTAAGCTTAGACATGGGAAGCAGATTTCCTAAGTTGTGGTATGCATAGAGAGTTTTCTATCACTCCCTGGCGATTTAGAGGAGAAATTAAGTGAAGATGAACAACAAAAAGGTCTCTTGAGTGAACGTCAAGATTGATTTGTATTGAAATTGTTAAGTATTCAAATGTCATAATTTCTCTCTAGCTAGTAGGGTCAGTGTATATATATATGTTGGAACAATTTTTCAAGAACTTAGAGAAACAAGATGAACAACAATGGAGACTTGATATATTCTTCTAGACGTGAATACACACTTTTCTAAAAGCAATATTTCGTCCCTTATAAGAGTGAAGGGTATCACGAAATCCACTTTTGAGATAAAAAAAGAAGAAATACAACGATGATACTCACTTAGTATTACTGTTAAACAAGAATATGATTATCAAGAATTGATTTGTGTGTTAAGAGAATGACGAAATGTAGAGAAAAATTCTCTGAAGTCTCTTAAAATCTCTACTTTCAATAGAGCACAGGATCCCTTTATATAGATGTTGATCAGACATATTTTCAAATCCAAGAGATACCAGATTCTTATTAGTTACATTTCTTCATGAATGATTGTAATTTTTCATGAATGATAACTCTTCATGAATGAATGAATAATTGTAACTCTTCATGAATGGTAACTCTTCATGAATGATAACTTTTCATGATTAATTGTAACTCTTTATGAATCTGAAAATTGTCTCTAATACTCTTAAATTCCAACCGTATATATATACTATTTAGCTTCTTCTTTATCTTTTTCCTTTTGCTGATATTGCCAATGTATTGGCGACATATTCTTTAATATTCAGACAATAATGTTGGTTATTGAGTTATTATTGGGAATGAATAAAATTCTCTTGCACTCGTTTAATTTTTCCAAATTTAATCTTTAAACACTTTTAACATATCACAATACAAGTTAAAAAAATTATATTCATTCATTTTAAAGAATAAAATGTATTAAATTTTAGAATATAAACAAAGTTCAATTTTGTCTCTAAACTTATCTAATAAAAACATATTTAACACATTATTATTATTATTATTATTATTATTATTATTATTATTATTATTATTATTATTATTATTATTTGGTTAGTTGAGAACCAACTGCAGCCATTTTTGACACCTACGCATGAAATTTGTAAATAAAATATTAATATAGAAAAACAATATATTAGCATAACAACCGCCAAATTATGTCCAAGTGAAAGACTTGTGTGTATACCAAATCCTAGAATAAGAGTTTGTAACTTTGGACCCTAGTTGGATTTTCCATCATTGCCAGTTTCTTCCTGCACTACCCATATGTTTTACCCTTGCACCCCATGGGGGTGGTCAAATGTCCATTATACATTTTCTTCTCCTTTTTCACTTCTTATGCCCCGTTAATATGAAAAAACTTTCAATAAACCTAATTGAGATTGATTTTTGCTGAGAGTATTGTTTCTCTGACTTATTTTTTTAGAATACAATGTTTATAATTAAAGAATGCTATTCTTTGTGATAAATTAGTATTTATACTCGACGGGTTTTTAAAAATTATAATATATTTATTATACTAATTTGAATTTACAAAAATATAATTACAATTTTATTTACAAAATTAAACAACTATATATCCACAGAAGCTGGATGTGGTAGGACAATTGGCAAAAACAGATGGTCGTTTAGTTTGAGAAGAGTCATTGTTGTTATTGGACTTTTCATTCTCAACATTACTGTCTTTTTGTCTCTCCGTGTGTTGTTATATTCATTGTAATAATCACGACAGAAACATTCCCACCACCACTAGTGCAGTGCCCTCCACAAACTCACATTCAATCACAAACATTTCATAGTCACCACATAAATTGCTCCACCAACATCCTCAGCTTCTCCTCATAATGATTTTCCTCACTTTTGCTATATATGTAACTATTCTTCATGCCTTGAATCTTCTTATCTCCCTACACAGTTGCATCCCTGTTTTGGTTAGTTAACAATAACTAAGGCTGGCCAATAGATAGAGACTAACTTGGATAGTCACGAGAAAAAATAAAGAAACTATACATTGGTGTCTATCTGTGCATATGCTAAATTAATGATATTAGCATAGACTTCAAGGCCAACACTAATGATATAGTATTGCCTATGAAAATGACACATATCTAACATTACATGTGCATCACTCAGAACTACCTACTAAAAAAATTGACACATAACAATTATGTTTTTCTATGTTGAATAAACTAAAAAAACAAACACTTTTTAAATTGATTATGTGAGGTCCAGGGAAAAAATAATCTTGTCTTCCCTGTGATACAGGATTAACAATGAGTTAATGAGTCTTGCACTTTTATACGTTGTTCTACTTTTTCATTTTTATTCAATGTGAAACTTAGACTCACACTTAGATTCCCGACATCTTTTAAAGAATTTGAGGTTATCACATTTCTCTTACTGTTTAACTTACCTCTCTGTTGCAGGTAAGAAAATGTGTTCAGTATTTTATTCAACCTTTTACTTTCTTCTCAGTTAGCATACCAAAAAGTAAAAAATATCCATTCAACAGTGTTTCAATGGGACCAATTTTAACTTATTTATGAGCACATTGCCCCCAAACTGACCACTCATTGGACCACCAGTAATGTCTCACGTACACTCATGCCTAAGTATAACTACACTACTGAGCTAAATTTCCCTAAAAGCATCATTTTATTTGAAGTGTGAGAAGAAAAAGAGAAAAATCCAATGTTGCTTTTTTAGCACTGTTAATGGTTTAATTTATACCAAGATTACTTTGTTTCAATTGTGATGAAAATGAAAATTCTCACGCCATGATCAATGAATCCGAATGTACTCGAAGGGGAGTCTTCTTTGAGATTAAAGTTTCAATCTTCATACAACTTTGGAATAAGATTATTTTCAAAGAAGGTAGTATTGATTCGACCCATCTTCTATTGTTAGGCCCAAAAGGAACATTAACAGTGTTCTTTTGTTATATTAATACCACAAAATATGAGTCAGCTAGTTCCAGAAGGAACTTTTAGGAATCTTTTATTGCTTCATGTTTTGTGCTTAGAAGAGAATTCTAGGATTGCTAGTGTTCTGAAAGTATAAAAAGCTTACTTTTAAAAGCAAGATGAGAAATCAAAAATGTAATTGGAACCCATTGATAAACCGCCTTAATTACCTCTTTTACGTCATTCTTTTCCCCGAATCATAGTTAGTTCTTATCTTTATAAAGAAAATATATACTTCATATAGTGGAAAATCATTTTGGTACATGAATTTGAGGTCTAATTTAACCAAAATAAATAAATTGGAATAACAAATAAATCATATCAGAACCAGAAAACAGACAAGACGTGTAAGATTTTTGCCATGACGCATTCTAGTTACAGATTTCACTTATTACTATGCAAAAAATAATGAATAAGAAAAGAATAAGAATGAGGGTGCAGGGAAGCGCGTTTTTAAGCAGTACAAGTTGTTAACATAAGAGAAAACGAGTAACAGAGAACCACTATTATTTCATACAGAAACACTCTTTAATTTAGTGCAGAAAGTTAACCGAACATTCTGATTTGGAGCAAACAGGTATGTATGTATATATATAAACAGTGAACATTTTTTGGTTTGAATTATCTTTTTTTTAACTTTCATGCTTGATGTTTGGGTTCTGTGTTTTTAAATCAGATTCCTTTATAAGATTGTGAGTTGCAAGGAAGGAACTTTTGATGGAAGTTGAAACTGGTAAGAGTGTTAGTAGGAGTGCAGAAGTGGATGATGATGGCAAAATCAAAAGAACTGGTTAGTATGGTTGGTTCCATTATCTACATCAGTGCGTATATTATTTTCTTTTTTCAATTCAGATTACTTGTTTATACATATAAGCATATCCTTATCTGGCTGAGTTTCAAACCGGATGAACAACTCTTTTAATTTCCCTATTGTGTTTCTGAAGAGATTCTGCTTTTGAAAAGAAAAAATTGTAAAACAAAGATTTAGGAGAAGAACAACTCTGTTTTCTGTTTTCTTAGGTGTTTCAGATGTTGGATTGAATTTGCTCATGTTATACTATATTCTATTATAGTTTCACTTTCACCATCTTCAACTCTAAGATTTGGTGTTACTTGCAGGTAACGTGTTCACCACAACGACGCACATAATAACGGTGGTGGTAGGAGCAGGAGTGCTGGCTCTGGCATGGGCCATGGCTCAATTAGGATGGATACCCGGCACAATCACCATGATCTTATTTGCATGCATTTCCGTTTACACTTACAATCTGATAGCTGATTGTTACAGATATCCTGACCCAATCAATGGCAAGAGGAACTACACTTACATGCAGGCAGTCCATGCATATCTTGGTATCATATAAGTACTATATACTCATCTATGTAAGTAAACTCAAGTCAACACTCTTTCAGAATGTTCTAATTTTCGTATCTCAACTTGATAATTAGGTGGAACAATGCATGTGTTTTGTGGATTGGTTCAGTATGGGAAGCTTGCTGGGCTTACTGTTGGCTACACTATAACTTCGTCTACTAGTTTAGTGTAAGTACGTTATCAGATTATGTATAGAGTTGTAATCACGCTCAAACGACATGAGGGACTCTGAATTCCTCTGATTTGGCAGGGCTATAAAAAAGGCTATTTGCTTTCACAGAAGAGGTCACCAAGCTTATTGCAAGTTTTCTAATAATCCCTATATGATTGGTTTCGGGATGTTGCAAATTTTGTTGTCTCAAATCCCAAATTTCCACAAGCTAACATTTCTTTCAACCTCCGCTGCAATTGCCTCTTTTGGTTATGCATTCATTGGAAGTGGGCTTTCTCTGGCAGTCGTGGTCTCAGGTAGGATTTTCACCAATCCAAAAACTTTCCAACCCAATATTTGCACCAATTTCTGTTCTGGGCTTTTACTACCATATTATGAAGATTTCATATCTACTATAAATAAGAGGATTTTATAATATATGATATATAAAGATACAAACTTTACTTTACAAACGAGTTATACAATTAGATTTAAACTCCATCTCATTATTCTTAACAAAGTAAAGGAGATAGAACCTAGTGCAAACCTGACCTACATTATCTAAACGAAGTCTGTTTTTGTGAACAGGTAAAAGAGAACCGGGCCGTATATTTGGAAACAAAGTAGGGCCAGAACTATCAGAAGCAGATAAAATTTGGAGGGTTTTCAGTGCTTTGGGAAACATTGCACTTGCTTGCTCGTATGCAACTGTTGTGTATGATATAATGGTAAAAATGCATTATTTTATAGTGTTAAACAAATAGATTTGACTGGTATAATCATTTGATTATTTGTGCATTATATAGGACACTTTGAAGTCATATCCTCCCGAATGCAAACAGATGAAAAAGGCCAATGTGTTAGGAATCACCATAATGACACTACTTTTTCTGCTATGTGGTGGCCTTGGCTATGCTGCTTTTGGGGATCACACTCCTGGAAACATCCTCACTGGCTTTGGATTTTACGAGCCATTCTGGTTGGTTGCTCTTGGCAATGTGTTCATTGTAACTCACATGGTGGGAGCATATCAGGTTCCATTTCTCTTCCTTTGACATTTCTTGAGTATGAAAGGTGCAAAAATAGTGAACTTAAATCATACAACTAACTAAACATAAATGTTTTCGACTTGTATATTTTAAACCATGATGTCTGATGTTACGTGATGGAACAGGTGCTTGCTCAACCACTGTTTCGTATAATTGAGATGGGTGCTAACTTGGTGTGGCCGCGTTCAGATTTCATAAACAAAGAATACCCAACAAAAATAGGCTCCTTGACATTCAGTTTCAACCTTTTTAGGCTAATTTGGAGGACAATATTCGTGGCAGTGGCAACAACTATAGCCATGGCCATGCCGTTTTTCAATGAGTTTCTAGCTCTTCTTGGAGCAATTGGGTTTTGGCCTCTCATCGTGTTTTTCCCCATACAGATGCACATTGCACAGAAACAGATCAAAAGATTATCATTGAAATGGTGTGTGCTCCAGCTATTGAGCTTTGTGTGCTTCCTTGTTTCAGTAGTCGCTGCAGTTGGTTCCATTCGTGGAATTAGCAAGAACATAAGAAAATACAAACTTTTCATGTATAAACAATAGGCTATATTGCGCATTATTACCACCTGTATCATTTGCATTTAAGATATATGAATGAATATATAGGAACAGAAAATGGCATACGGAACCAGTTATTATTGGGCTGCAAATTCTGCAGATGTAACATTATTAAATTGATCAAAATTATAAGAACTTATATTAGATTTTTTCTTTTCATTGCAGTAATTCATTGTGTTAAAAAGTGGTCGGGTCAATAACACATACGGTTTCCCAGTATGTGGTTAATTGGATTGAAGAAGTTGTAGAGTAATAACTATTGATTAAAAAAGAAATTGCATAACTAATTGCTGAAACTAAATCTAACTAACAATTGTTCCTACCAATTTTGGTCCGCTTGGAAGATAATTTGGAAGAAAGAGAGAATCAAAATAAGGTTGGATACAAACAAAGTCCTACATCAGAAAAAATAAGAGATAGACATGAATTTATATAAAAACTTGTTGGAACAATTTTCCAAGAACTTAGGGAAACAAGATGAACAACAATGGAGACTTGATATATTCTTCTAGGTGTGAATACACGCTTTCCTAAAAGCAATATTTCGTCCTTTATAAGAGTGAAGGGTATCACGAAATCCGCTTTTGAGATACAAAGAAGAAATACAACGATGATACTCACTCTTAGTATTACCGTTAAACAAGAATGTTTCTCAGGAATTGATTTGTGTGTTAAGAGAATGACCGAGTGTAGAGAACAAGTCTCATAAAATCTCTACTTTCAATAGAGCACATGATCTCTTTATATATATGTTGATCAGGCATCTTTCAAATCCAAGAGATACCAGATTCTTATTAGTTACATTTCTTCATGAATGATTGTAACTTTCCATGAATGGTAACTTTTCATGAACTCTTCATGAATGGTAACTTTTCATGAATAATTGTAACTCTTCATGAATCTGAAAATTGTCTCTACTACTCTTAAATTCCAACAATCCTCCACCATTTGAGAGTATTGTATAATTACGCAACACAAAAATCAATTTAATAATTGCAATCTTACACATAAATGAAAGTGTACATAGACTTGAACTTTCACTTAGTAGAATACACATTTCAGGAATTCGTATTTTATTGTGTCGCAACATGAACCAACATAATACATAATGAATTCCTGAAGATACTCTACATATAAGATAAATTACATATTCTTGTTATACTTGACACAATAGGGTCATGCGTCCATATCTATTCATAAGTGCAATAAAGTCATGCCCCCTTGACTTCTTGAAGCGGCCAAACTTCGCACTTACATAAGTTGATTTCTTAGGTAAACATGTTTCTGTGACAAAACATAAGTTCAAGAAATCAATTAAGAATTATTCAACCTCCTAAGCATCACAGATCTAAAACACTCTTGAAATAATTATTTGTGCTTTCAATCATCAAATAAGAGATTTAATCTTATTGAACTTAAGACTCAATGTCATATTAAGCGTTAAGTTAAGATTCCCTTACTTGTGATTAATCGTGGGCTCCATTCCAATTCCAACTGTCATTCTGGAAATGGAATCCTTAGCCAATGCCTTAGTAAATCCATTAGCCAAATTTAACTTTGTTCGTACGAAATCTACTGTAATAACTCCATCTTTGATGAGTCCTTAGACATAACTATGTCTTACACCAATATGTCTTGATTTTCCATTGTATACTTGACTATAAGCCTTTGCCAATGTTGCAGCATTGTTACAATGTATTGCTATTGGTGATATTGGTTTTGGTAACAATGGTATTTCGAACATGAGATTCCTCAACCATTCGGCTTCCTTTCCTGCCGAGACTAGAGCTATAAACTCTGAAGCCATAGTGGAATCTGTAATGCAAGTTTGTTTCTTTGACGACCAAGAAATTGCACCTCCCCAAGGAGGAAAATCCAACCACTAGTTGAAGAATGATCTTCTGCATTTGTAATCCAACTTGCATCAGAATATCCTTCCAAAACTGAAGGATAACCACTATATGTTAATCCATAAGTAATAGTTTTCTTTAAATACTTAAGTATTCGACGTACTGCTTGCCAATGTGATAGACTAGGGTTACTAGTATATCTACTCAATTTGCTTACCGCAAAAGCAATATCTGGCCTTGTACTTGTCATTGCATACATTAAACATCCTATTACCCTTGCATATTCCCGTTGTGAAACTGCTTTACCACCATTAGGTAATATCTTTAAACTAGGCTCCATAGGAGTTGAAGCAAAAGAGCATTCATAATTGTTGAATTTCTTGAGTACTTTCTCAATGTAATGAGATTGAGAAAAAATTAATTTCTCATTTTCTCTCTTAATCTTTATACCCAGTATAACATCTGCTTCTCCCATATCCTTCATAGAGAAATAAGATGATATAATGATATAAGTCAAGCAAAGGATTAGACATACCGTTCAAAATGTGACCACGACAAACATAATCATCATTCTCCCATTTGTTCCTTCTTCGTTGTTCCTCCAATGTCTCGATTTCGCTTTCTTTGGCTTGGGGAGAACTTAGAACATATGCCACGTTTAGAGTCGAGAGAAGTAAATGCATCTTATTTTGCCATCGTCGGAAACCGACGCCTTCAAACTTGTCTAACTCGTGGAAGTTTGCAGACATCTCACGAATTGTTGTCATCTTAGAGAAAATATTGCTTTTAGACTGTTGGAACAATTTTCCAATACCTAGGAAAACAAGATGAACAACAATGGAGACTTGATATATTCTTCTAGGCGTGAATACACACTTTCCTAAAAGCAATATTTCGTCCCTTATAAGAGTGAAGGGTATCACGAAATCCGCTTTTGAGATACAAAGAAGAACAACAACGATGATACTCACTCTTAGTATTACTGTTAAACAAGAATATGATTCTCAAGAATTAATTTGTGTGTTAATAGAATGACTGAATAAATTTCAATCGAGCACATGATCCCTTTATATAGATGTTGATCAAGCATCAATCCAAGAGATACCAGATTCTGATTAGTTACATTTCTTCATGAAAGATGGTAAGTTTTCATGAATAACAACTCTTCATAAATAATTATAACTCTTCATGAATGATTGTAACTTTTCATGAATGATAACTCTTCATGAATAATTGTAACTCTTCATGAAAGGTAACTTTTCATGAATAATTGTGACTCTTCATGAATCTGAAAATTGTCTCTAATACTCTTAAATTCCAAAAAAACTTATATTAAAATTTTTTCTTTTCATAGCAGTAATTCATTGTGTTAAAAAGTGGCCGGGTCAATAACAAATACGGTTTCGCAATTTATCTGGTTAATTGGATTGAAGTTGTAAGTAATAACTATTAATTAAAAAAGAAATTGCATAACTAATTGCAATCTGAAACTAAATCTAACTAACAATTGTTCTTACCAATTTTGGTTTCCGCTTGGAAGATAATTTGGAAGAAAGAAAGAACGAAAATAATGTTAGGTACAAACAAAGTCTGACATCAGAAAAAACAAAAGATAGACATAGGTTTATTATATATACAATACCTTCATAGATAAAAGACATTTTGACATGGTACCAAAAGTAAATTTGTGAAGGCTTGACCAAATAATACTCTAATCAAGATTAGGCCTAATCCAATTAATTAATCTTAAGTTTTCTTTATGAATAATTAGTTTATATACCAAAAGTGTATAGTTTTGTTCCTTTCACTCTCAATAGTTTCAACTCTCACAGATTAATGATTGTCGATATCAAAGCACGTACCATTGAAAGAATCTGTGGTTCATAGTAAGTTCCCCATATATGTTTCAACATCTTCCACTCAACACTGATCCAAAGTAATTTATAGTATTTTGGAATTGGAAGTGACAGTGAGATAGCATTATAAATTAGTTGAATGAAAGAGAGCTAATAAAACAAATGGATTTTTTTTTGTATAGTTCTTAATCAATTTTCTATTCAAAATATAAATAAATCAATTAAAATTCTTAAAACTACTTCTATTTTTGTATTTAAATAATTTCTATATATAGCACAGTTCCACAACCATACACGATGTCGATGTTTCATTTTTTTCCCTAATAATGTCTGCATTTTTTAGTTATATTGAAAAGTGATTATGAAGTATTTAAGTGGAATAGTTTCATTAGTGAACCTAAATCAAACCAATAGTAAAATGTTTCAATTACATGCATTTAGTAACAACAATGGTACTGTGAATCTAAATTAAAGCAATTTTTGTACTATTTAATTTATGCATTTAATTGTATTAATAATAATAATAATGATACTTTGTATTATTATTTATTGTTATTATTATTAACACATCTTAAAATCATTTATTTGTTGCCACTTTTAAATATTTAATTACTTATCGGTTCATTTAATTAAATATATGCTTTTAAAGGTCAACATTTACAAAATATGGATCCAAGAATATAGAAAACTCAAAAGAATAAGTGAAATTTAGACTTTTATAAATTTAAGAAAGGTTTGTATTTAAAGTAATATCTGGCCTTTTAATATTTACCACAAAAAAGGTTATTGTCCTTTCAATATTCAAAAGGCTACTTAAATTTTCATTAATATAAGTTAAATCAAATTATCTTTCAACATTTACTTTTGTCGTTTACGCTGTTAAATTCTTTCAAATTTATATTCAACATTAAATTAGTCCGAAGACCTCACCTGTGAGTGTTAGTGCTTCTCTAATCATTTTTATGCAATTTTGTAATAATTCAACATTTTCTTTTTGGTAAAAATCTAAGTTGAAGCATTAAAATACTTTAGCTACTATGGTGAGAAATTATTTAGAACTTTTTATTTATTTTGTTTTATGTTAAATTTAGGAAAGTACAGTTTTCCACTTTATTAAACAATAATTTGATATTATTTGTAATGATTCTTTTTTTTAGAGAATGTCTTATTAAAAAAAGTAAACTTGTGATTTTGATTATCAAGATAATTGTTCGACAAAACACTTATTACTAAATCAATGATTATTTATATACTCAAATGCAAATGCAAAAATATAATAATTTCACCGTGACTTGATTCATTTCATTTCAAATTTAGAACACTTTATGTCATTTATAAACGATTAAAAATATATATTTAAATTTGTAATAACGTGATTAAATGATTAGAGTTTACTATCTAGAACTGTAACACTCAGATAACTAATTTCAGACGTGAATTTTTTTTAATTTCTCAGGTCAAATTTTGTATTCATCTAACAGTTAATTAATTATTTATTTTGTATTATACATTGTTCAAAGTGACTCAAACATTGATAATTTTTTCTATCATAAAATAATTAGTCAATCACTCAATCATGCTTCCTACATTAACACTGTCAAAATCATCAATAACCAATAAAAGTATTTTTTTGTTGGGAAGAAACCATTGGTCATTTACTTTCAAATACATGATAATAAACAAAAGAAAATATATTTCACTTTTTTCATTAATAAATAGGTAATTTAACTGTAACCATATAGTTCTCCTTCTTTTTGACTAAGATCAAAGTTTTCCACCTTACCACAAAAAAGTTTTCAACACTAAAATGTTGGATCATTCTCCTCCCTATACAAAATTTTTCTTTTTTTAGTTAGTGTTTTTGTTCGTTTTGTTTTATTCAAATCTCTCTCACTAACTCAGTTCACAGACATTTCATAATCTCAGTTAGAATTACATTTTTTTAGTTATATAATTGTTAAAATTTATTTTATTTATCATCATTATATTGTGTTTAAGATAATTTATAATTATATTATGTCTAAGATTATCTTATTTATCATCATTATATTATTATGTATTCTATATCAAAACTGTCTTATATATAGAATAAGAGTGAGAAATTTTTTTAAAATCTCCTCAAAAGTTAATTTATAGTTTTAATCTCAAATATAATTAATAAAAAAAATCTAATTCTAATATTTTGTGTCAAATAATAACTTTTTTTATAAATGATATTTTCTGTAGAGCGTTTACAAGTTAAATATCACACAAAAAAAAATCATATATCTCAGGTTTAAGTGACGAAAATCTTTTATATGAATTCGATTAAATTATATATATATATATATATATATATATATATATATATATATATATATATATATATATATATATATATATATATATAACTTCCTAAATGATCAAAAATCTTAATTAAAAGAGGGATATTCAGTGAATAAGGGAGCATCTGTGCTTTCCGCATGCCCATCTTATTCTTGTTCTATTACAAAATAATGTTTCATCCACTATGAGTGGTGAACCAATTTTCGGTAATGGAAAATTCCGTGCATTAATGTAGTCACATAAATGGAAGTCGTTCAATGAACATCAAATCATTAGAATTCAATTTTAATTATGTTACAAAATTTTCTATTATTTGAAATCAGTGTTCAATTATATTAAATTTGCGGAGGTATATGTGAATTAATTATTTATCCAAAAAACATAGAGTAATAAATTTATAGATTTTCATTTTTAGTTAATGTATGATTCAAAGGATGTGTTGTTTGTTACTCGTATTTGTTGGATCTAGAATATCTGATTGACATATCAATAATGATAGGATCTAATAAGATTGAAGTATCTTGATTATTTCTATATTCGTTTTTAGAAGGCTCTAATTAGATTTAAAGTTAACTGAAATAGTAAAAAGTAAAAAAAATACGGCGTGAGGTGTGATAAACGTGATGAATTAAAACACGGGATGTGTACACGTAAGACATGTTTCATTACAGTCATGTTTTTTTTTGTAAAATGTGTAGTGTTGGAAAAGGATGAATTAAAAATAAAAGGAGAGCATAAAAATAGGAAGAAGACAATGAGACAAGTAAACGGAAGCAACAATGTCGCATGCAAAGCCATTTGGCTATCACACCGCTTATATAAACTCATTGCCTCTTCTCAAATTCATCTCTCATTCATCACTCTTCTCTCTTCTCTTCTACACTTTCATGCTCTAATCTCTCAACCTTTTTCTTTTCTCGCTTTCTTCACTGCCCAACCATGGACGTTGAAGCAGCCAAAAACGCTCCCGAGAGAGACTCCTCCAGATTCGATGATGATGGAAGAGCCAAAAGAACCGGTTAGTATATATATATATATATGTCTTTTGCTTTTTGCTTCTCTCTTTTTTTTCCTTCATTCATTCTGTTGCACTGAACGCATCTTCCTGTTGTCCATGGATGCCATCTGAAACAGATGTTCCTATAATACGACAAAAACGTCAATTAAAAACCGTCTGTTTCACGTTTGGATCCATTGATACCGCGTTTTTAACATTAATGACAACATTTTTCTGTCATAAATATAGAAAACTCCTTTTCATGGACGTTTCTGAAGGCTGATAAGATTTTCATTTATGCATATACTTGGATCAGTACACGCTATTTGAGATATTCCTTTAACGCGTGTTCATGCATGAGTAGGTAAGATTCTTAAAATTGAAGCTAATCTTGTAATGTAAGAGAATGCCACTTTTTTTAATATTGATTCTGACAGTGAACGTGTACACACTGAGAAAAAATTAGAGTGATGTGTAATGGAATTCTCGAATCTAATCAAATCTTCATCCACATTTTTTTTTTTCTTTTCAGTTAGCCTCTCCTATCTCTCTGCTAACTCCCTGATTATTCGAATCTATCAAATTTTTTTACTAAGTTTTCTCCTTCTTATAAAGACTCAGTATTCCTTCCGCATATTTCTCATTTCCCTATTTTCATGTATCTATCCTTCTCAGAACATTTCATCTTCTGCTATATTACCTGCATATCTCTCTGCGTTTATCATCACTCCCAGATTCATTAAAAAACCGGAAGCAGAATTATTTAATTCAAGATTAAGACAGCAAAATTGGAATATTGAAATTTTGGCCTGTGTTCTGCGCTCAACCAACCCTCTTTTTCTTTTGACGTGTAATGTAACGCAAGTATATGTAGATATGCCCTTTAGAGCACTGCGCAAGTTCACGAGAAATGAATTCACCTATGTTTTTAATTAATAATTTAGCCCTTTAATTAAAAATGATTTAGATTAATTATATTTTTCATTAATAATTTATGTTTTTAATTTATAATTTATGTTTTTAAATATAATGAATTATATATATTTTGACCGTATTAATCATATTTATATTTAAATTAATTTTGTTTTTCAATTTTCTCAATTAATTAATTTTAAACAATATTTATTAAAATTGTATTATTTAAATTATATTTTCATTAATTTATTTAAGTTAATATAATTTAGATTAAGTAAATTATTAAAAAAGAATGAAGATGTAAGAGGTATACGACTTCAACTATAAAACTCGTATACTCTCTTATATCTTATTTTTTTAATAATTTAATTATTTTAAATTAATTTTTTTTATATGCCCTTTAGATATGTAGATGTGCCCTTTAGAGCAAGTGTACGTAGATATGCCCTTTAGAGCACTGCTCAAGTTCACGAGAAATGAATTCACCGAAAAATGAAACATACTACTAACTATGTAATATGAGAGTTGAATGAATTTTACATCTAAGAAACTGGTTGAACGAATAGAGTGTTATTTTATTGGGCTAGCTGGTCCAAAGAGGCAAATGATCAAGTTTCTTACCAACCATGTGCAAAGTTTCATCCTTTATAGTTCAGACATCACAGAGTGTGAAGATAAAGATGCTGACACACTTTCAGCAAATGCCAGAAAATCTTCTGGCCATTTTTAACGCACCCTATGCAATCAAGACGCGTATTCTTCTGTGTTGCCCAAGTCATTCACTCCATTTCCACAGGGAAATGGATAAGTCCCATGTTCACGGGATATTTTTACTGTATCTCTTGCTTATCCTGCAAGAGTTTCACGCGTCCCTTCCCCTTTTGAAATGGGTGTCTCTTAGAATATTCATCCTGGAGTGAAAAGAACAAATAATTTTATTTTTTTTTTGAAAGACAGAAGTTTAGGTCATAACTTTCTCAATGAACAGTCTTCTAAGTCATGTATAACAGTATGAAGTTGTGTTTCAGGTATTCTTTTGTTTATCATTCGTTTTTCTCACCAACTTGTTTGAACGTGTTTAACAAATTCTCGTGTTTTGGATTGTCCAGTGAAACATTTTAGTCAGTTATGTTTATATATTGAAACGGGTGGAGTGTTTGACATTTATAATGTTAAACGATTATTTAATATTTTTAAAGTGGAATTAAGTGTTTATTTTTTTTAGACACGTGAACTGAAAGAAAAATGGAGTCACGCGTTCGATTTGACCAAAAGTTGGAAAGTTCGTCATAAGTGTTTACTTTCATCCAAATAAAAAACGTTCGAGCATAAAGAACTAGACAACAATTTGTCGAAAGTGATTTTATCTATTGATTGTTTCTTCCAAGGTTCAAGCTTAGAGAATGTCCCTTAAAGTATTGATTTTTTTTAAAAGAAAATACATTCTTCAAGTAATATAAATGACATTGTTTTATTGTTTCACCTGCACCAGAATAAACTGAAAAAAAGTTTACGTGGGTTGACATGGTTGGTTGCAGGGAACGTGTTCACTGCTACGACGCACATAGTGACGGTGGTGGTCGGAGCAGGAGTGCTGGCTCTGGCATGGGCCATGGCCCAACTTGGATGGCTTGCTGGGATAGGTGTTATGGTCTTATTTGCATGCATTTCCATGTACACTTACCATTGCATAGCTGATTGCTACAGATTTCCTGACCCAATCAATGGCAAGAGAAACTACACTTACATGCAAGCCGTCAATTCATACCTAGGTATCATAATCTACCTCCTTAGCAACTCATGTGCATAAATTCTTCACTTGCCCATTAAATGTTTGATGAATTTCATGTTGCCATTTGATGAATTAGGCGGAACAATGCACCTGTTTTGTGGATCGGTTCTGTATGCGAAGCTCGCTGGGGTTACAGTGGGCTACTGTATAACTAGCTCTATAAGCATGGTGTACGTTTTTGTTTTGTTTTATCAGATTCTACAACTACTTAATTCTATTTGTGTTGGTGAGTGCACATAATGATAGTGCTATGGTTGTGGCATGCAGGGCAATTAAAAAAGCCATTTGCTTTCACAGAGAAGGCCATGATGCTTATTGCAAGTTTTCAAATAATCCCTATATGATTGGTTTTGGGGTCGTGCAACTTTTATTGTCTCAAACCCCAAATTTCCATAAGTTAACGTGGATTTCAACCGTTGCTGCCGCTACCTCTTTTGGTTATGCTTTCATTGGAAGCGGGCTTTCTCTGGCAGTGTTGGTCCAAGGTACTATAGCACTCACCTATATTAATTCCGAGGTTTTAGTTTTTATACTATATATTTTCAAAGAATGCCGCTAGCTTATTAGACGTTTGCACCAATTTCTTTCTTGGAGATTTCCCCTGTAAACAAGAGTGTTGTATACAACGATTCTCTGTATGATGCCACTAACATTCTTTCAATTGAATAAGTTTAACTGCTTATGATAGCGATCCAACCAACATTGCACGACCCAAAAGAACTACCAGGAAGCACATCATCCTATGATTACAATGGTTATGCGAATGGGCAGCAGAGAATTCTTCTAAAAATTAGTTCTAGTAGGGAATAGTCATAGTTTTTCAATATAGCAGTGTCCTAACAACTTACGATGGAAACAATTGGGGTTGTGAACAGGTAAAGGACAGCCAACAAGTTTATTTGGAAAAAAAATAGGACCTGACCTATCTGAAGGAGAAAAAGTTTGGAAGGTTTTCAGTGCTTTGGGAAACATTGCACTTGCTTCCTCTTTTGCTACAGTTATTTATGATATAATGGTAAGTGAGCAAGAACACACATACATTATTAAAGTAAGCTAATTATACTAAGGAAATAGTATATAGAAAGAAGTGATTTCATTAAATTTGCTATGGATTTACATGCATGCATATATTATTTAGGACACATTGAAGTCATATCCACCAGAAAGCGTACAGATGAAAAGGGCCAATATGTTAGGAATCATAGTAATGACAATACTTTTCATCTTATGCGGTGGACTGGGGTATGCTGCTTTCGGAAATGACACACCTGGGAACATCCTCACTGGCTTTGGATTTTATGAGCCATTCTGGTTGGTCGCCCTTGGCAATGTTTTCATTGTAATCCACATGGTGGGAGCATATCAGGTTCTCGACCCTTTCATTTATTTATTTATCAAGTTTTCAACCTCTCTCTCTCTCTCTCTGTATGTGTAATCTCTATTCTGCAGTGTGTGTGAGATATAACATTATGTGACACAGGTTATGGCTCAACCACTATTTCGTGTAGTTGAGATGGGAGCTAATATGGCTTGGCCTCAGTCAGATTTCGTAAACAAGGGCTACCCAATCAAAATGGGGTTCTTGTCATGTGAAGTCAACTTTTTTAGGCTTATTTGGAGGACAGCATATGTGATAATAGCCACAGTTCTTGCCATGGCCATGCCATTTTTCAATGAGTTTCTTGGCTTGCTTGGAGCAATTGGGTTCTGGCCTCTCATTGTTTTCTTCCCTATACAAATGCACATTGCACAGAAACAGATCAAAACACAATCATTGAAGTGGTTTATGCTTCAATTATTGAGCCTTATGTGCTTCCTAGTTACAGCTGCTGCTGCAGTTGGATCCATTCGTGGAATTTGCAAGAACATAAACAAATACAAACTTTTTAAGTATAAACAATAGGGCCTTTGCTTGCACGTTCAAATGACTTGCATTTGAGATGTGTGAAGATAGCTAGAGATAGGCAGAAAAAGATAATTTATCTGAATAAAGTGGAGTTATATATATAGATATATATATATATATAAGCTGCATTATTTCATTTTATACCCTTTGTGAACAGCCTTAGCCTTATTCCAACTAGTAAAAAAACTCTCCTGGTTACATTAAATTATCTTCGTTTTATATTTATTTAATTATCTCTTCTGATTCATATTTTATCTACATTTGTTATGCATTTAGCTGGTGAGATTCCACTTGTAATTTGTAAATAATTCTTAGATGAAGAAAAATATGAGAACTGCTATGACATCTTGAGATTGCTGCACCCATATTTGGTTTTGCTGTTTCCCTTGGCTTCATAGTTCACACATGCTACAGATGACAGCTCATTTTTACTTGAATGTGTGTACTATATAATCTTACGGTTTTGCAGAATACAAGAAAACATAAGTTTAAAACATGTACGACATGCCAAACTCTAATAATTTTCAAATACGTCCATTGTCTATCATTGTACTAACATTGCAAAGCATGTTCCAGAGTATGGTATGGGTCAGTTTCACTGAAATCTTTTCAAAATCTTGCTTTTATTCATAAAAAAAATCAGCGAATAAATTGCCTGCTCTGCTCCAAGTAATTTTCAGATGTTATCCACTGCTGAAATTGTTTTTAATCAATTGTATTATTACCATCATATTTTGTGATGTCTAATCTTTAGATGACTCTTTGAAAATTTGATTTTGATTAAAATTAGTATTGAATTGATTAATTTCAAATATAAGATTTATGTTCACTTATATTCTAAAAATAATAATAAATTTACGATTATTTTATATATATTATTTATCTCACTGGCATTTTTAATGTGAAACTATCAATTCCAAGTTTGAATTCGTAAGACTGTCATATCATTAATCTGAAGTAACTTACACATAGCAGGTACATGAGCACGCTGACATTCAAAGAACTCTGAGTGCTCTTAATAAACAATCTTAGACAGACAAAACCTATCTCAGAACAAAACATAAACAAATAAACATTTGTTAACAAAATCACGTTTTATACGAAGAAAAACCAAACATATTAGGTCAAATTTTAGGTACACTTTTTTTTTTGATAAATTTAAGTTTTAGGAGTTTACTAATAATTTTGTTTAAATTTTATTTTATTAATTTTGGATTTAGTAATATTTAGTTTGATTTTGATAAAGAAAATAAGGAAAGATAGTTTTGATTTTTAATTTATTTAGGAGGAGCATTATTTTATTTTATTAATACAAGATAAAGATAGATTAAGTAGATTTTATTTTAAGTTAATTTATATTTTATTGTCAATTTTTACTATTTGTATTTGATCCAATGTTTAATTTACATCTATTTAAAGGTTGACAAGGTTTAATGAAAATCAACTACAATGAATGAATTGAAGAGTCCAATTATTTGTGAGGTTGTTAAGTTTAAATAAAAATTAACCACAATGAATTGAAGAATCCAATTATTTATGTGAATGACTTTTTTTTTAACAATTTTCATGAACGTATATATATGCTGGGCAAGAGCGGTGGAAAATGGCATTAGTTGAGTTGGCAGAGGAGTAATAGAAGTGACTGAAGAAGTGCAATATAAGTTCAGTGGGGGTTTCTTTTGCTTTAGCTACTTTTGGAAATAAGTTATTCTCCATTATACATTAAAACAACTTGCGTGTGCTTATATGCATTGCTCTTGAAGAAAACATCTACAACTTGTGCCAATTCCTGGGTTTATTTTCCTTCTCCAATGTGAAACATTTCTTATTCTGGTCTGTTACAAGTTACAAGTAACCAAATAAAGCATTTTAGCATCTTCTAAGAACTAAAAATAATGAAGTGGGGTTTGGTTCATGGTTGGTAATACCAAACCAATTTGTCAAAATATCAACTTGTAATTCATGGTATGGTAAGATCAGATCTATTATTACTAAGAGAAGTAAATTTAAAATGCAAACCCTCGTTTAATAATACGTCCAACTTCTTTTTTGTTTTCTTTAGGCCACAGTAAATATCACAAGCTGTAATGTTCAAATGTAAACTCAAGGAATATAAGTTTCAATCTTAAAAGGTTAAGTTAAATGATATTATTATTATTAAGAAGAATAATAGTATCATGACATATTTTTACATTTATTTCACACGGAACACATGGGTAAAATGGTTATAAAAATATAACTTTTATATTTTTTTTAAAAAAGAAAAGAGTAAAAAGTAAGAAAGAATAATGTCACATGAATGTAAAATTTGTAAGTATGTCAAATAATCATTACTTTATTAATAATATAAGAATGAATTTATGTTATACATTGAATAAAAATATAAAAAAAGTTGAATATTATATAAAAAAGAAAAAAAAAATCACATGATGTGGTCTTAGTTTCCTTCTCTTTTTTCCTCCATATTCCATACTGAAAATATGAATTCTTCACGTAAGAAGATCATGAACCAATAATTCTAACAGGCTACATTTGGGCAAAAATTTAAATAGTTCGTAAGTTAAAGGATTGAATTAAAGTTGTGCATGTGCCAAACAAATGAAAGATGACAAAACAGATAACGTGTGGCAAAATAAAAGTAAAATGCTCTTCGAATGTGAAAGTTTTTCCTACCTTAGTGTATGTTTCATTGGCAGTGACTGTGTTAGCAAAAACATATAACAATTCCAGTTGGCAGGGAGGTTCTGTTGGGTATTCTGTTTCGCAGGCAAAGTTAATGATTCTACAATCTGTGTACTACATTACAAGACTCTGATGAAAGTACTTGAAAGTGCTCATATGGTGTAGTGTATGTTGTGTTATCTACATTTTGGTCAGATTCTTCTGTGTGTAAAATGCTTTTGAAGGGTAAAATACAAAATACAGGAATCCCAGTGGCGTGTTAGGATGGAAAAGAGGTTAAATAATAGTCATGAGTTATTTCCCATAAATGTTGTGCAACCTTATTTTGGAAGTCATCATACTAATTGCAAAGGAATTAATTCAGTTCCGGCCCCCTATAGCTGACAGATGTCTGTTGCAGCTCTGGAGAATGGTTTTCTAAAAGTGCAGGACAAGTAGTGCCATTGTGAATCTTTTTGGTAAAATTGGAGCATTTTGGTGTGCTTTCTATTAAAAATGTCCGACAAAGAGTGAAACAGAATATTCACATAAATCTCGTTAAGATAAGTTTCAATTATGACTTTGATATCATATTAAGAAGTAGATTTTAAATCTAACTCACTCTTACAAAACTAGCTTGTAAAATAAGGTTTGCATTCCACTTATATATTGTAAATTAGTGTTATTTCTAATTGATGTGAACTTCCAAGACTTTTCAAAGAGAATATAGTTAAGAATTGAGGCTTTTGGGTTTGTTGATCTCACATAGGTTATATAAATTTCCTTATGTATGCAAGTGTTTATTAACTTAGATTCCTTTGTATATGGGTCTTCTTGTACCAATTGTTTCTATACTCCATAGAATATGAGTAAAAGGGTAATGCATGTTTGGTTGAAATTAGTTTCAAAAGGGTATTTAAAAATTTAAAATAAAAATTCAATTTTTGGTTTATATGATATTAGGTTACCTTTGTCCCATATTGGATACATATTATTGGAAAGAAAAATAGTGGTTTGAGGTAAAAGTATGAAGGTAGCGTGCTTCAGTGTAGTAACATAAAGATATTCACTTCAGCACTGTTGACTAGCTTTCTCTTTTCCTTCATCCATGCGTTTGTGGCCCAATTTCCCTTTAGAGGCTTAAGAAACCAATGAAACAATTTAAACCAAATCAATTTGCCAGAGAATAAATATTGATGGTAGAAAATGGAATCAAAACAAGAAAAAAAAAAGAGAAAAGAAAAACAATGATGACATTTCCTTTCAATTGTGTAGTTTTAACTAACCAAAGATATCCACTGAAAAAAATCCAAAAAATGCCACACAATATCTAAATCAGTCGTGTTTGAACGAAACTCTAACCTAGCCAAACATCACTTTCCTCTTGCTTCCATCATTTTCAGCATCGCCCGTGTAATTAAAGTTCATTGCTAGTGCTTATATTATTTTTCCCGTGATTGTTTTCAATATATAATAAACTCATTCACACACATCGCAATACATCAAACACATAACAGAGTAAAGACAGACACAACAAAACCTCATGTTCGAATTTTGACAGTCACATTTTCCCGGCAAAATCCCTAACTGAAACTGCGAAATGTCCAAAGTGCCCCTCTTTATTTCATTTCATTTCTTTCTGTTATTCAGCATCGCTGTACCCTCTCGGGTAATTTCAGAAACTGAACAAACAATTTTACTCACTCTCAAACGTGAACTGGGAGACCCACCGTCGCTCCGATCATGGAAACCGTCGCCTTCTGCGCCGTGCGATTGGACGGAGATTGGATGCAGCGACGGCGGCGCCGTCACGAAGCTAGTCCTCTCCAGCAAAGGCATCACCACCACCAAGAGCCTTCCTTCTACAATCTGCAACCTCAAACACCTACTTGAGCTTAACCTCTTCAACAACTCCATTTCCGGCGAGTTTCCGACAACCTTGTACGAATGCTCCAACCTCCGGTACCTCAACCTTTCGCAGAATTACCTCTTCGGAGCGATCCCCGCCGACGTGGACCGCCTCAAAACCCTCACTTTCCTCGACCTCGGCGCCAACTCCTTCTCCGGAGAGATCCCGGCCGCGATCGGGAACCTGTCGGAACTGCAAACGCTGTATCTTTCCGCAAACAACTTCGAGGGAACCGTCCCCAGGGAAATCGGAAACTTGTTGAACCTCGAATTTTTGGGTTTGGCTTATAATCTCAAACTAGCGCCGTGGGAGTTCCCGTTGGAGTTTAGGAAATTAAGAAATTTGAGGTCTATGTATATGCCGCAGTGTAACTTGATCGGAGAGATTCCAGAATATTTCGGGGATATTTTCACGAACCTCGAACGGTTGGATTTGGGGAAGAACAAGTTATCAGGGAGCATTCCGAGGAATTTGTTCTCGCTGAGGAAGTTGAGGTTCTTGTACCTGTTCAGTAACAGATTGTCGGGTGTGATTCCTAGTGCTACGATGCAGTGTTTGGAATTAATCGACCTTGATTTCGCGAAGAATAATTTGACGGGTTCCATACCCCCAGAATTTGGAAAGTTAAAGAACTTGAGTACCTTGCACTTGTACGAAAATCACTTGGTCGGTGAGATTCCCATAAGTTTAAGCCAAATTCCTAGTCTCATCTATTTCAGGGTTTTCAGCAATAACTTGAGTGGAACACTGCCTCCAGAACTAGGCTTGCATTCCAAGCTTACAGTGTTTGAGGTTTCTGAGAACCAACTCAGTGGTGGGTTGCCGGAACATTTATGTGCAGGTGGTGCCCTTATTGGTGTGGTTGCATTTTCCAACAATTTTAGTGGAGTTTTGCCTGAATGGATTGGGAATTGTCCTTCTCTAGCCACGGTTCAGCTTTATAATAACAAGTTTTCGGGTGAGGTTCCTTTGGGTTTGTGGACTATGAATAACCTTTCGTCCTTGATTTTGAGCAACAACTCTTTTTCTGGGCCTCTTCCGAGTCAAGTGTTTTGGAATATGACGAGGATTGAGATCGCCAACAACAACTTCTCGGGTGGGATATCTGTTGGGATTACTTCAGCCAAAAATCTGATGTATCTTGATGCCAGAAACAACATGCTTTTGGGTGAAATTCCAAGGGAATTGACTCAACTTTCACAGCTTACTGCTCTCATGCTGGATGGTAACCAACTTTCGGGTGCACTTCCATCTGAGATTATTTCGTGGCAATCACTGAACACTTTGACACTATCACAAAACAAAATTTCTGGCCAGATTCCCACGGCTATTACTGCTCTTCCCCGCCTCGCTTACCTGGACTTGTCTCAAAACGACATATCAGGTGAAATACCTCCTCAGTTTGATAGGTTGCGGTTTGTTTTCCTCAACTTGTCCTCCAACCGGCTATCTGGGAAAATTCCTGACGAGTTCAATAACCTCGCATTTGAAAACAGTTTCTTGAGCAATCCTCATCTATGTGCTTACAATCCAAACGTCCACCTTGACAACTGCTTGACCAAAACCGCGTCAGCGGCACCACAGTCGAGCAATTCGTCTTCGAAATCACTGGCCCTGGTTCTGGCTGCCACTGCGGTTGTGTTAGCGGCAATAGCTTCCTTGGTCTTCTATATGTTGAAAACGCAATGGGGCAAAAAGCACTGCGGGCATAAAAATAAGGTTGCAACGTGGAGGCTCACTTCATTCCAGAAGCTTGATCTCACGGAAATAAACTTCCTCTCGAGTTTGACAGACAATAACCTCATAGGGAGTGGAGGGTTTGGGAAAGTTTACCGGATTGCTTCAAATCGGCCAGGTGAGTATGTTGCGGTGAAGCGGATCTGGAATCGCGAGGATGTGGATGACAAGTTGGAGAAAGAGTTCCAGGCTGAGGTTGAGATCCTGGGCAACATTCGACACTCGAATATAGTGAAGCTTTTGTGCTGCTATGCAAGTGAGAACTCCAAACTTCTTGTTTATGAATACATGGAAAATCAGAGCCTGTACAAATGGCTTCATGCAGAGGAAAAAACATCGCCTCATGGGTTGAGTTGGCCAACGAGGTTGAATATTGCCATTGGGGCTGCACAAGGCCTGTGTTACATGCACCATGAATGCTCACCCCCCGTCATCCACCGAGACGTCAAATCTAGCAATATACTGTTGGACTCAGAGTTCAGAGCTAAAATAGCAGATTTTGGACTGGCCAAGATGTTGGCAAAGCCCGGTGAACTAAACACCATGTCTGCACTAGCAGGCTCTTTTGGCTACATTCCACCAGGTAAATGATGCTAAATTGCCATCTACAGAACTTTTTATATTGATACTGAAGTAAGCTGATCTGATAATGTGCTTCACTTGCGTTGCAGAATATGCTTACTCGACTAAGATTAACGAGAAAGTTGATGTTTATAGCTTTGGTGTTGTGCTCTTAGAGCTTGTTACGGGAAGGAAGCCTAATATAAGCGGCGAGCGTGCCTGCAGCTTAGTTGAATGGGCGTGGGAGCATTTTAATGAAGTCAAGAGCCTTACTGATGCATTCGATGAGAATGTCAAAGAACCACGTTATGCGCAAGAGATGGCTAATGTCTTCAAATTGGGCCTCCTTTGCACAAGCTCCTTGCCCTCAACCAGACCTTCCACGAAGGAGATTTTGCAAGTACTTCGGTGTTGTCATTCAGGTTCTACACGTAGAAAAATGGGAAATGAGTTTGATATCGCTCCTCTACTTGGTGACACAAGGTACGTTTGTAGTTACAAGGAGAGTAACGCTGCAACCAATAACTCATCTTGGTGATACAAGGTACATTTCTAGTTGCAAGAGAATGTTGTAAGCAAAAATTAAGCAAGCTGTTGCTACGGCATGTAAACATAGTATTATGCACGAATGTGAATTACTAACGTTTTCTTTTAAAAGAGTATTATTTTGAAAAACATAGTATACTCCCACGTAAGTTTTTTTCATACCTACAACGTATTCGATGAATGTGAGGCAAAAAGGTAGACGAGATACACATATTTGTTAACTAGGTTTACCCGTAACAGGTTTACATACGATTGTCTCAAGTGATCAGCGCGAAATTCAGAATAATCCTGCTTCATTGGGCTTTTCACTCGAAGCAAAATGAATATCAAGCAAATTAAGTAGCAAAAACATAAAAGAAAGCCATGAAAGAGCACTTATGAAAGAAACTATTTTCACAAGATAAAGTGTTTCACTAAATTGAAAGACCAACGAAACCCAATAAACAGATGGAACCTCCCACCGAAACTTCCGAAGAAAGGATAAACAAGAAAGACTACCCCATTCTGCCGCCAATATATTTTTTTGTTTTACCACTTTCTCTTCTAAATAACCTAGCCGAAGTAGCCATTTTTTACATTTACATAACGTATCGATCACATCTACGTCACAAGCAAAATACAAAGTTCCCACTCCTTTAAAATCCAAGTAATGTTAAGGTTTATGAGACAATTCAGAGCTCTGAAGATGAGATGAGCGCATGTTTCACACAACAGGACGAGACCACAATTTAAGCGTCTCCGTCATGCTGTTCATCTATGTACACAAACGATCATCGCAATGCCATATACCCCAACCCCAATCTCTTTCACTGCCATCATTTGTTGTATCTTTTCTCACTGTTCTATTACAGCCTTAGTCCCGCTCACAGGATCTCAGCACAGTAACAACCACCAACAATGCACAGGGTAGCAGCGTGACAGGAATTTCAGCCATTAACCCTCTCAAACATCATGGGATTCAGTCCAAACTCGTCCACCTACAAAACCAAAAGCAAAGAGCACAGTATAAAAACAATCTTAAGAGATTTGACAAACATGTTTTTCAAAAGTTCCGCAGAGATTCTGACCTAGCCCATCTTCAATTTTACAACACTTCTGAGTCTGAAATCTGGCTATACACAATATAGAAAATAGAAAGAATAATAACAATTAGGGAAAAATGTATTAAACAAAAAAAATTAAATGAAACAATAGGAAGGTCTGGTCTCTGAGTCTCTCTATACACAAAACAAGTTAGGTTCTTAAGCACAGTTACTGGAAACATAGCACGTATAGTGGTGCAGGACCTGCGACCACACATTCACCAGTCAGAAAACTAAGAAATTAAATTACCATGGAAATTGACAGTCAAATTATCTTGAAAGAAACAGGAAAATATACAACATTAAAACAGTTGTTCATAGAAATAAGACCCAAAAAGATGGGAAGAGAGAAGGGGCAGGCCATACTCTAAATTTGGCTATAAATATGCAAACAAAAAAGAATCAAATCAGACCAAAAAACAAAACAAGATTAGACTTCTTATTCTGAAAACTCATGAAATATAATTTTTTGGTAACTTCCATGAAAGAACGAAGCAAAGGATGAGGTGAACTGAATAGTATCATTGTAAGATCAGACAGGCCTCTATTACCGAGAAAACAAATAGGTTAGAAAATTCAAAACCTTATATTCTTGAGCCCTGATATTTTGAAATACTCTATTTCCAAGAAAACACCCACTCTCTTCAGAACTGATCTGGATCAGCCACACAAACATCACCCTGCACAGATCCCTGACTCACTATCTCCCAGACTTCCAGTTTTTTCACTGCCATCCACAATAGTCCTAATCCAAAAAGTCCTCAAACGAAATAACTCACCTCGCAACTGAGGTTCTGGGAGCTGGCATTTGGTACATAATCTGAGCATTCATCCCTTGTGATGAAATTACATGCTTTGTCTAGTTGCTGATCCATATCAACGACACCCGCTTTACAGTTTGAAAAATTGTTAGTCGATTCAGTTTCTTCACTTTCCAAGCAATCTAAAGCCAGATCCTGAGCTTTGTCCCCAACGACAACTCCATTCTGAAATGCATCACCAACGTCTAATTAAGGAAGTTCACATGAACCAAACAACTTCCAATGGTTCCACCACTGATTCAGCAGCTTACCTCATTAGGAACTTCTACACTCCTCGGTTTCAACATATCATCTGTGGTGTCAACAAAGCCTGGTTCACTTATCTGCATGTCAGCTACGACAGAGCTAAGTCCACTTCCTGGGAGCACATCAGATGACTTAATTTCACAATTGCTGTTAGCATACTTGGCTGTTGAACCAGCTACCCAAACCCCTTCCATACTATCAATACTCATTTGAGCTGTACCACCTGATTTACTAGTACAACTTTCAGGAGAAACACTTTCTAACCTCTGTGGGCTAATAGATGCCCGTTTATCTGGTTTGTCTGGCTTCTTTTCCATCATTTCAGGGTAACTTTTCCTCTTGGTGCATCTTTCAGATGGCCCAGATCCAGAGTAGCACTTTGTGGCATCATCACCTGTTTTTTCAGTCGGATGGTTTATGTGTCTTGGCATTCTAGTGCGTTTGTAACCATCAGGAAAAACAAATGCAGGAAGTTGCTTTCGACGAACATGAGAAACAAAAATTTCCATTCCTGGCTTCCAGTAGATATACATATTTATTTCTTGTCTAAATTCATCAACCGTTCCACGTATATCAAATTGCTGTCCCTCTTGACCTCTTACTCCCTCTTTCCTTTGCAAGCCCATGAAAAATGCAGAATGTGCACATGGCTTGGATGTGTCTATATACTCATGTGGGTAAGGATGGCACTGCAGCATCCCATTTGTATCTCGCTCTATCTACTCAAATAATTGAAAACCATATTGTCAATGTTTAATACATGGGAAGGAAAGAATATACATATATGTTCAACAATTAAATATTTTCAATGAATAAAAAAATAGAACTGGAATGATCCTAGGTTCAAGAAAGCTTGTACGTACCAAACCATGACAAACCTATACTACCGAGAAAAGAATTTACGAAATGCTTAGAGATTAAATTTTTTTCAACGGAGAACAGAATTCAATTAAACCCAATACAGGAAAGTCTTGTACTAAACTATGACAAGACTGTACCTTAAGGGTAAGCAGCCTCAATCGAGATTCTACCCAGCCCTTCCACGCTAGTAAATCATCAGTGTCCGATGCAACTATGTCCACTTGTAAATAGTTTTTGTACGCCTCAAAAAAGATATAAGGCTGAAAAAGTGCGCTCCACTGGGCTTTATTGAGGTCAATTTCCTAACAGTAGAAGTATCAATCAAATAAAGACAGTCACAAATAAAATATACCAAGAAATAATAGACTTATCTTACATCACAAATCTTATTGCCATAGCGGAACTGTTCCATCATGACACGAAGAGTACTTGCTGAGACATTGTAACTTGAATTCATGCAAGGGTATGCAGGAGTAATTATTGGCATAGTGTGAAATCTATCTCGGGGATTTCTACGAGGATCCCATATAGGGAATCCCAGTTCATTCTCTTCTATAGAGCATAGCATTACAGGGTTTGGCCATCGCCACTGTGTATAGACCCTGAAGAACCGGGAAACCAACATACTAGGGATTGCATTAGGGTAAAGCTGGCATATTCGAGCAACTAAAATAGCCCAATTTACACCACCAAGGAATCCAGTAACCTAAGCACACCAAAAAACAGTATTTAAAATCATTATAAAAGAAAATACCATTGGTGTTGAAATAAAATACAACCAAAGAATGTAGGGGCAGCTCTTACATTTGAATAAACACCACGTCTTTTAGCCCAAAACTTCAAGCATCTCAGTGTAGTTCGAAAGTGCTATCATTATCAAGGGTTAATGGACTATCAAATTAATAAGATGAACAACCATTAAATATAATATCTCATTTAATCAAACAAAAGACATATATATTAACCTCAATATTTGGAACAAGTTTAAGAATTTGATCTGCCACACGGCAGCCATTAAGACTACGGACAGTTGGTTCATCAACATCATACAGCACTGAACCATGAGAGATATCCAGGTCCTGTAGATAATTATGTTAGAAAACCGAATCAAATTAAAGGCAAGTTTAAATAAACTAGATCCTATGGTGGAAGACTGAGTAAGTACAATGGAAAGAAAGATGTTCTCTGTGTTTATCTGTGTTTTCTTTCCTTCCTATTTGCTTTCCACCCAACCAAAGACACAAAATTAGAATGCAAAAAGGAAACAGGAAATGGATACACGGTGACAGGTTATAAATACAATACAGTTTGCCAACCTAACGAATATAATGTATCAAAGTCAATAAACCACAAGTAAATTTAGATCAACAATAAAAATGTGCATTCAGAAAAACTAACATGTTACATGAAGGTCAATAATCAGCATGCTAATTTAATATCTTCCCTCTCAAATCATAACAACAAAAACATCTACCCCTAAATAATTGCAATAGTGCTCCATGGAACGTGGGTAAAAAGACAAAAATCCTACCTCCAAACCAAACATGATAAAATCACAAAAGATAAACAACAAAGAGATAGCGGTACTTATATACGACACGTGATTGGTTTAAACTGTAAAAGATTTGTGAAGGACAGTGTGCTTAAGTGAGGGAAATCTCAAATTCTCATCCTACGAGAATGCAGTCTTAATAAAATTGTCCCCCACGAAAGTGTGCACTCAGAAGATACAAAGACCCTGATGAATGAATAACCAAACTTACTTCTGGCACAACCAAAAGTGATATACTTGCATACAGCAAATCTATAGATATTCCCTGGAATTTGAATTTCATTACTGGAACATGTGCATCAGGAACTGGTTGAAGTTCGGAAACTTCTTCCATTTCAGCCAGAATGTTATGCAAAATGATGAAGAAATCTTCCTGCAAAAGAGAGAAATTGGCTAAAATATAACCAATGTCAGGGATTTTACTAAATTGAGGAGAAATAACCAGCAGAAGTGTGTCACCTCTCGGTTCACATAAGAAGGACCAATGCACAAAGTGTCAATGTCAACTCCAGGTCCATGAACCTGCAAATTATTGAAATATTAATATTGTTACAAACAAAAGGCTTGGAACTACGGCATTCCCGAGTCCAGGAGAATTAAACGTGTACATTAACATAATCTCAGCAGAAAACGTTTAACATCATCAGGGATCTCTTTCTTTAAGCAGCTATAAAAAGTTAAGTATAAAGGATCCACCAGACTGAGCATTCTCGGACTTTTAGCTATTTGCAGATCCTAATAACAATAAATGCATTCCTGCTCATAAAATTAATTCTCCTTCGAATCTTTTTCTACTTCATAATTTAATTTCCTTCTTCTACTGACAACTCATAACTTGCTAATTTCTATGGTGAATCTAAACAAGACAGGCATTCTCAGGATAAATTATCAGATATAAACTAGTACAAAACAAGCCTCTAATGTAAACCACAATCCAAACAAGTATGAATATTTTCACAATGTCATACGCACCCCAAGTCGGTAAGAACCAAAAGTGAAAATAACTGCGTTTGCATCCTCAACCATCTGATCTGTGTAGCCACGTTGGCGCGTCAACTGCTTCACCCAGCTCTTCACAATCTACATTGCAAGCTAACTTGGTCATTACAAAAAATCAAATCCAAAGGACAGTGAAAGACCTCAATCTCAAAAAGAAAGGGCACCATCCGAAAGCCCTGGTGAACCCTAGACAAGCATAAAGGTTTCAATTCAAATCATGTTCCTCAACATGAAACAAATTCCACAATACTGTTCACAAAAACTGAACAGGCGAATAAACAGAACACCAACGCAGTAATCAACGCGCTCAAATAACAACAAAAGCGAGATCGAAGAGACGGTTGACCTGATCGAGGCGGTGAAGAACCTCCTTCCTCGCGGCGGACTCATCATTGCTCTCGTAGAGCCCCGAATCGAGCAAGAACTGAAGCAAAAGAAAACAAATTTGAGGTTTAGGTTTCACACGAAAGCGAGAATGCGAAGGCGCGGGGCCGTAAAAAATCGAAGATGAGACGAATCACAAACTACTTACCCTCTCCAACTCGTTGTTACGGTTGAGATCAGCGTCGGTGGGACCCGCGAGAGAGAGAGGCTTCGTGAAACCGTACTTGTTGGCTTGTTCCTGTTGAGGCGGCGTGGAGGCACCGCTTGGACTATCGGAAACCGCCATTTGGAAGAGCGAAACGCACTACGCAGCTTCTTCACTGTGTATCGCTCAAATCGCTGGCATCTGATTTTTCCAGTTCAGAGATGCCCCTGATTCGAACGTGGAATAGGACGGTTTCGGATTTGGGGTTTGGGTTGAGTGGGTTAAGGGAGCGTTTGGTGTTGATGCGCAATCGCAAATGGAACTTTAAAAAATGATTTTTATTACGCGGACCGGACTCGTGTTGTGTTAACATCGTTGTATCCACTTGGAACGTTCCACCTGTACTTTTTTTCTTTTTCTTTTTTTTAATTCATCTCTCGCCTCAAATGCCAAATAAAGTTTCAGATTTTTATTTTTGTTAGAAGAGAGAGACAATAATTCTGTCTTCTTCAGGACTAGAACTTTCAATTTTGTATCTCTTATCCATCCTGTTGCTTTCTAGATCCTTTCTTTTCTTGCATATTTGTCAAAAAAAAATCATTTTTTACGGTACTCATAGAACTTTTGAAGTTAAATATTTCAAAATGGATCACAATTCACTCTTAATCTGGTCCATTACAAGTTTAGGTTAGGTTTAAAAAATTGTATTCTTATGTGAGTTATATTTAAATCCTATTCATTCAAATTGAATTCCTAATGGATTGGATTGGTCACCAACCTATTTATCCAATTTTATTTTATTAAATTTAATTTTATTTTATTAAATTTAATTTTAATTTTATAAAATAATATTTATTATTTTTTTTGTTTGAAAAAATTGTTTAAGTTTTATATTTTCAAAATTGATTAAACATCCAGAGTGAAATTTGTTTAAATTTAAATTATATAAAGTTTGTAATTTTTTTATTTAGAAAAAATTGTAATTAAGTGAGTCAACTCTCAGGTCGGATTCAAATTTTTCCAGTTCACTAATAAATGAATCAGGTTGGATTAACTCACTAAATAATCAATCTATGATAAGTTGGACCGAGTTAGGCCAAATGACTCGTTTTGAAAACACTACTATATATTACAAAGATGCAATCAAGTAATTGTAAATTTATTATAAAATAACTTATGTAATTAAATCATGTGAAATATATTATATCATATCCATTGCAAATTCCAAACTATTTTTCTTAATCTAACGTGCTAACTAAATTAAATTTGAATGAACCTGTTTAAGTGTATTGTA
Organism: Vigna mungo; assembly: GCA_036885675.1. NCBI lineage: Eukaryota > Viridiplantae > Streptophyta > Magnoliopsida > Fabales > Fabaceae > Vigna > Vigna mungo. The sequence continues at coordinate 38,364,636 of CP144699.1, read as the reverse complement.
TTTCTGTTTTTATAACTATGTATTATTAAAGTATTAAAGCACGTAAAATATAATCAATGTCCACGTAACATCCTATGGAAAAGAAAAATTATTATTTCTAAAAAATAGTGTTATAATAAATTAAATAAATATAATTTGTTTAGATTGTTGAATGAGAAATATTGATCATTGGAATGTTGTTTCGAAGCTTCACTAAAATTTATTTCTTATTATAATTTGCTAAAATATAGAGTAGACATGGCAAGAGGGGTATAGAGGGTTTTGATCATCCCAACCTATAGGAAGTCGTCATTTATCTCATTCTCATGTTTAATTAGTATAAATTTTTTCTTCTCATTTTCATCTTTATTAGATAATGGATTGTTACTTTCTACCTTCTTTTTTTCTTTAAGATCAAATATTTTAAAATATATATTTAATTGTGTAAATCTTAAACCAAAATAGCAAATAATAATTCAATAAAAAATAATATATTTATATTTTATATATATATATATATATATATATATATATATATATAATATCACATAATTTTATAATTTCAAATTTTTATGATTTTATAATTTATTTTACACATCCATCCAATTTATTAGAAACTCGAGTTAATATATCTAAATTTATCAAATATTTAAAAACTTAGTTAATTCAATTTTCAAATTATGACAAAAAGGTCAAAGTTAGTTATATATTATTTAATTTTATTATTTCTTTTGGAAAGCTATCATTCTTAAGATAATTAAATTAATAATTTCTAAAATTAAGTTAACACTATAATTTTCAAGTTATTTTTCAGTAAAGTGATATGTTTGGTTATTTTTATTTTATTAGTTATATTTTTGTAATTAATGCGTAGAATATTTGTTTAATATTTTTTTATTATATTAAGTTAATGGTAGTATGAAAATAAGCATGTAAGGATTTGTCTAATCAATGTTAACATACTTGTTTAATATTTTTTATTCTATATGTTAATTCGTATAGTGAGAGTATTCTTAAACTTATATAATATCATTAATGTATAAAATGATTTGCAAATGTTTTTTTATACATTTTTAATTAATGTATGAAAAAATCTAATGTATTTCTTGTTTTTTATATTTGTCTAATGTGTCTTATTATAGGACACTTGGATTTAAGGTATCATGAAAACGCAATAAATTAAAAAAATAGATTAAAACCTTGACTTATTCGTGATAATTCCCAAATATCAAATAATACAATAAAGAGTCATTATAAATTACTCTAATTTTTAAATTAACGTTACATTGTCACAAAGTAAATCTTATTTAAAATGAAATTAATAAAATTTTCCCTTTTTTCTTTTATCTATCTTATTATTTCCTTGTTTTTACCCCACTTTTGTAATATGTTCATCACCATATACTCCCATATAACACAAATGTTATATAATTATCGCAACAAACACAAACAATAAGGATAAGCCGACAACAATAACATATAGAAATAAGGTCATGCAATTAATTAGTAAAGAAATAACTCTTATATTAACAATAAGAGACTAAAACAAGATCATGCATGACATCATACTTAATAACTTTACACGAGTCTATAGTTAAAGACAACTTGTGCCAATATCCATCATCTTTACAAATGTTTGTCATATTTTATACTTCACCACATCACTTTTGTTTACCAAAATAGACTCCTTCGAGTTGTCCTTTACCACAACTTTGGACTTATCTCTCGTATTTTTCAAAGATTCATGAGTAAAATATATAATGCTACTCACATCGGCACCATACTCAGCACAAGTCGAAACTTTACGGACAAAATATTCCCTTTCTATCTCTCGGAAGAGGAAATGACAACACTCAAATCTCAATCCATTATACCTCCCATTATGGATTGAAAGACTTGTATATTCCACTGCCTCTTAAAGATTGAGAGATCAACCTCTTCACCCTTTTGCAAGAAGAAAGGTGATTATCTTTCTTTTTATCCCCTCGAAAGGGAAAAGTTACAACCTTATGTTTATAAAGTGTAGCCAAAAAAATACCCAAATACTTAACCACCACCATCCCTTATGGTGGGTGCTTACAACATTATGACTCTTTCTCTAAAGTTATTTAATGGTCACAAAAATATTTTCCTCTTATCTTGTCCTGAGTATCAACCTCTGAAACTCAAATGTCTCATTCTACACCACGAAAGATCCTACCTAGCACAACATATTGAATCAATCTCTACTTGGAAGCAAGCAACAAAATCAATATCATATCAGACTTTACCTAGTACATACCACAACATAAACATTTTCATACCACTGTGATTAATCAGAACATGAATCAATTATCACATAAGGTCAAACAAAATTTCAACTCTTTCACAACTAAGATGATACTAATATTAACCAGGCCAAAGCAAAATAAGATAGGAAACTGGCATTAACTCGTCTCTCCTTCACGTATCATAACAATCCAAAGTAAAAACATATAACATTCAATTATTACATAACATTGCATTCAAATTTCCAAATAAATTCTCAAAAATGTCTGAAAAGACTATAATCCAATTCACAGTCAAAATAAAAAAAGAACAACACTTCTAGTCTTTAAATAAATAAATAAAAAAAAAAACACTTTTAGTCTTTGTATAAGGTTCAAAACTCGCCCCCCTCGTATTATACACAACTTAACTTCAAACTGACCATTATATTTGTTTATTATATTTTCACTTTTTAGTTTTTTAGTTATTATAGTGTGTTTTATATCATAAATAACCACACACTACTTAAATAAAAAACAATACATATTTTATTATCAAACACATTTTCTTAATAATTAACTTATTTATTGTATTAATTTTTCAGATCTTATATATATAATTAATGTAAATCTAATATATATTAATAAATTCAATGATAATATACATACATTAATAATATATTTCAAAATAATTAGTTTGTCAATTTTAACTTTTTATTTAAATTTTTTAAAATCTTAAACTCTATATTTCCAAATTGAAATAATAAAATATGAGTTAAAGTAATATAATTTTTTTTATTGTATTAAAAAAAAATTTCCTTGTTAGAAGTGAACTTTTAATCTTAACTCAACCCCACAAAATTGATTTGTAAGGTGAGCTTTTCACCCAACATTTATATATATTATGAATTGACCTTATCTCTCTAGTTAATGTGAGACTTTCACACTTCCCTCACGCCAAGACATATACATCTCGAGCGCGAAACTATATATTAATAGGTGGTCCGATAGCGGCCCGATAACGAATAAAACAATATGTCCAACAAACAACATATATCTTTAGGATAGGCTTTAACAATGATTTTGATACCATGTTAGAAGTAAACTTTTAAGCCTAACTATTATAAATATATATTTTATATATTTGAAGTGGACATTGAATATAATTTTTTAATTTACGATGTTATAAATATAATTATTTAAAATTTTATACAAATTTTTATATACACATGATTAAGGTTAACTTTTATTAAATAATATCAATTTTATTTTTATATACTAAGACAAATGTTCTATAATGAAAATATTTATATTATAATTTAATTTAAAAAATAGAAAATACGTAATAATAAAAATATTTATATTATAATTTAACAAAAATATATAAGTAGTTTTATTTACCGTCTTTATATGACAGTATAAACAATTTATATCATCAATAAATATATATTATTTTAAATAATATTATTTTAAGAAATTAATGTAAAACATATGTTTTTTTAAATTTAATTTTATTAAATAATCAAGTAATTAAAAATTATAAAAAACAAATTAAAAATGAGAAAATAATATAAAAAATTAATATTTTAAAATAAGTTATTTTTATTTAATGATTTTATTGTTTGACTGCATATCTATATTTATACTATCTATACTATTATATAAAGATAATTCCCATTTTTCATTTTAACCCTTTAAGTGACTTATTTTTTAAAATTAAAATAATTGTTGTTTCATTTTACCTTTTTAAGTTATCTTTTTTTTTTAAAATGATGTTTTTAATTTGAAAGTTGTTTAACGTAAAAGAAAAGTATAAAAAACTATCTAAAGACATATAACAGAAAATAAATACGACTAAAAAAATTAAGTTGAAATAGTAAAAAAATTAATTAAGTTGAAAATATTTTTCATTTTTAAGGCAAAACAATTTAAAGACAAAACAAAATAGATAAAATCATATATATATATATATATATATATATATATATAATATTTATATTAAACATAATCTTATAATCAAATAATCAAATTCAATTAAAATTAAATAAATTACATTGAAAATATGCATCTTTATTTTAACATATTACATGATTAAATATTAAAAAAAATTAAATTAAATTAATTATTTACATTTTTTAATGATTTTATTTTGAAATAGAATCATTTAAAAATCACTTTTTAAAGTAATATTTAATTAGATTTATTTTATTACATCAGTCATATTTATTACAAACTTTCATCACATTTATCACCCTCTTTCTCTTATTTCCAACAGCATAACCTTTTTGGTCTTTATTTCTTTCCTTTTTTATTTCTTCAAACCCAGTTTTTATTTCAAAAACAGGTTTAATTAACGTGTTATAACACACTCTTGCAAAAGCAAGAAATACCGCTTCTACAATTAAAAAAGAAGTCTAAAACAGAGGTCGTACAACTTATTTTTGTTTAAATTGAACAGTAACCGGTAAAACTGCGCCACCAGTTTTCTGCGACCACCGCATCTGGGTAAAACCGAGTCTTTAGATTCGAGAAACACTTTTCGCGCATTCTCAGCTCTTCACTACTATCAGATTCGATCTTGATCGTCCATCTCCACACGATCACGATGATGGCACACACGGACGGTTCAGATCCATTGTGACCTGTCAGGACTTAGATTCTCGTTGAAACTAAACAAATCCGCGCACAACCAAGTTCAGTGTTCTTTCTCTTTTCACACTCTTTCCACCTCTTTTTACTTCGTCGTTCATCCACTCCACAGTCCGAAACAAAATCTGCAAAAAAGAAAAAAGATAAACAACGAAGATTCCGTAGGGAAGAACAATGGCGTCCAGCGATTCCGATTCGCAGTTGAAGATCGTCCATGGCGACGCTGGTTACATTCTCGAAGACGTTCCTCATTTCACCGATTACATTCTAAATCTTCCCGTATCTCTCTCTCTCTCTCTCTCTCTCTCTCTCTAGGATTTACTCGATTACATTTGCGAACTGCGTCACATTGACGCATTTACTCGCCGCTTGTATGTGTAATGCTTTTTTGCTTTCTGCAGACGTATCCGAATCCGCTTCGGTCCAATCCTGCTTACTCGGTTGTTAAGTAAGTGAATCGCCTTGCTTCGTGCTGTGATTGTGATTTGAGAATGGAATGTATTCTGTTCGAAACCTTGATTCGCTATTTTTTTTTTCACCTGTTCAGGCAGTATTTCGTGCATATGGACGACACTGTGCCTCAGAAGGTTCTATCTGTTTTTATTTGCGACGGCGACCTGTTTGTTCATTTATCTCTCCGTTTCATCCATCTTAAACACTTCTGCTATGTATTATTTTTGCGTTGCCTAGCCTATTAAGTATCAACAACGACTTTGCGATCGAATTAATGTTTATCGCTTAGTTCGATGGTTGGCAGAACAAGAAACTCTTTACATCGGTTACTGATACTTGATCAATTATCATTAACGGAACCACTGAATGAACCTCTTTCTTTTCAACGGTGAAGATGGAAAATAAATGGAATCGTGGATTTATTTATTGTACATCAGCATTACCAACAAGCATTGTTGTTTATGCTTTTATTTGGCCTTTTTGATAGGTTGTTGTTCACAAGGATGGTCCAAGAGGTGTACATTTTAGACGTGCAGGCCCTCGACAAAAGGTAATTTCACTTGGTTGTTTGCATATATTAAGAATATTTGAGAATGAATAATCTATTCCGTTTCAACTCACTGACACCTAATCTAATAGGTATACTTTAGATCGGATGATGTGCACGCATGCATTGTCACTTGCGGCGGACTTTGCCCTGGCCTCAACACTGTCATAAGGGAAATTGTCTGTGGTCTTTCTTACATGTATGGTGTTAACAAAGTCCTTGGCATAGATGTGAGTGACAAAATTCTCTTTTGTTGTATCTTCATCATATTATCTTTTGCCGTGGATTGTATATGCTGTGATTTGCATTAGGTAAGAAAGCTTATACCCTATGATGTGCTTCTCTGTCCCTTCTTTGTGTTTGTAAATCTTATTTCATCCTTGTAAATCAAATTGCATGGATAGTTTACTGGATAATTAATCAAACAGACTCTGACTTCGTACAAACTCTTGGTTTGGATTTATTCCTTATTTTCCTCTTTTAGAGACATTCTTAATACAGTTAAATGTAGTCTAAGTTGCAACTTTCGAATTAAATCTCAGTTTGGTTTAGCTTCCAGCTTATGAGAGCTTTTGTTAAACATTTTCTAGGTAAAAATACCAAACTCTGTTTATTTAATAATTGCTCATGGAGAAGTTAAAAGAAAAGGCTTTAGTGAAAGGTTAAGGTTCATGAATTAATTTAAACTCAGCAAGAAGTTAGATTCAGCTCATCTCCTTAATTCATTCTATTTTCTTCTTCCATAAATGTTTATCAGGAAGTGTATACAAACTAGCTGTCATTAAATGTTTTTCGACACGTCTAGTTGTCTTTGTGATCATTTTAATGTTTGTATCAAGCAAGTTCTCTCTCTCATAGTTGTTTTTTCTTCACTGCATTAGATTTGGGAATTTTTGTTTTGTTGTTAGTGAACCAGTTTGGAACTTTTTTTTTTTTTTTTTTGTTTAGTTTGGAACCTTGATGACCTATGGCCATGAAACAAATCGTGAGCCTTTTTTCTTAAATACTTCTTGCCATGATGATAAACATATGTGAATAAAACATTAGTAACGATGGCAAGCTGACTAGCTGCTATGAAACCTTTCAATAACTGGTAGTTTAAGGAATCCTACATTTTGGTATTTATTGTCAAAAGACAGCATATTGAATACGAAGTGTGATGTAGTGTTTACATGAGATATGTGCATATTGTTTTTGCAAGTTCTGGCAAATTAATGCACGTTTTTATTGAGAATTTTCCACATATACTTGGAACAAACTTTTGGGTTTCATGGAGACAATTTACTATTCACATTTTTTTTCCTGTTCTTTTAACCTCAGTTACACTTATTGATCCATTGTCTTCGCCACTATATTGTATCCAAACTTTATACAGGGAGGTTATAGAGGTTTTTATTCCAAGAACACCATTACTTTAACACCTAAGGTGGTCAATGACATCCATAAGCGTGGAGGTACAATTCTTGGGACGTCACGAGGGGGGCATGATACCAGCAAGATAGTTGACAGCATCCAGGATCGAGGAATTAATCAGGTTTACCATGTGTCAACTGTATTATAATGAAGTTTCTAATGACGATGAATGCTGGAATTACAAATTTAGAGTTTAGTTATATCGGTGTGCTTGAAACCTGAGTAGGTTATTGTCATTGCATGGGTTTTCATTGTTCTGATTCTTGTTACAGGTTTATATTATTGGAGGAGATGGTACACAGAGAGGAGCTACTGTGATTTATGAGGTAGGTATTGAAATTCAAAGTTTTTAAAAATGCAACATTTCTATTTTTTATCTACGATAAGAAAAATAAGAATATCATTTCATTGAAAAAGAAATGTTTAATATATACCTTTTTAAGATTATGAGTGGCATATTTGTGTACTTTATTTGGTTTATTTGTTGATTTTCTTGATTTTGTTCAATGAAGGCGGATGATTAGGCATTCCAAGTTTAATTTGCTTTTTCAATCTTAGTTGACATCTCATAAACTTACTTATGTTCACTCTATTTGCTGATGACATTAAGAGAAGATAGTACAAATAAAATAATTTTGAATGAAAAATTATAGATTATGAATAATTAATGATGTTCTTACAAGGACTGAAATAGCCATATAAGACCAAGATGCCTTCTTCAACTTGCTCTCTTGTGCTTGCTTGCTTGCATGTGTTTTCGGGTCTCAGACTGTGTCGGCTTGTCTCCTTTGCATTTCTCTAATTGAGAGAAATGATATTTCTACAAAGAAAAACACTTCAACACTCAAATAAGCAAGTCATATTGAAAGCATAATAAATGTGCAATCAATGAATATTGTATACTTAAGAAATGTGAATCTATTTATAATATTTGAATGGACTTTTGCTTGGATGAGCCTAGATTAATTCAATTCAATAGCCTAAACACCTGATTTTTTCCTTATTGAATATTTTGTTGCTTAATGGTGTTTATTCCACTAATATAAGCTGATGTTGGTGTCGTGACCAACATAAGCACCAAGTAGTACATTGGCCCTAGGCTCGAGAGGTGGTTGAGAGGCTAACGAAGGAAAGAAAATTTCCATTTCTTTAGTGGTTGAGATCTTTTTGGCTATTACAATATATTGGCCCCTCAAGCTCTTTTCGTATGTCCTTTTTTTGATGGGTGTTGTCTTGACTTGGACCTTGTTGCAAAAATCTTTTAAGTTCTTCAAACTACATGAACATAGCCGCTAGATGTCTTAATTCTTCTAGATCGGCTGTGGGTTTGTTCCGCAAACTGTCAGCAAAGGAGCCTAGTCTTAGAATGGTGATCATGTGGTATAAGGCTACCTTGGGATGTTTCGTATGTTAAACACTACCTAGGTGAACCTATATTAACTTAATCAACTAGCCTTAATAACTAATTAGTGCCTCTTTTAATATTTAGTCACGTAATGGTGCTTATTCACCTAATTTGAGCTGATGTTGGTGTTGGTGACGGTCATCATCTCAACACCAAGTAGTACAACTGACAAATCTCACATTCATCCCTTCTATTTGCCCAAGGTGGGAACTGCATTTTTCGTAATTTATGCATATTTCTGCTCTTATTTTCGAGCCCTTTCCGTTTTATTCCAATAAAGAGCACAATGATGATAGTATATATCTTATGTAGATGTAGTTTCAGTGGCAAAGTTGACCCAGGTCCTTAAGTGCAAATTAAATAGAGTCTTAACTCCTTAAACTATGCTGGTTTGCAAATGTAATGCAGTCTTTTCTTGTAGGTCAAGTTTCATGGTAGTTTCAAGGGATTGTTAAGAGCATGTGATTTTACTAAAAGAAATTTGGTTGCATAAAATGTATAGCTGCCTGTCCTGATTGACCTGAAATCAATCTTTTAATTTATGAATTAAGGATTCTGAACAGATGTTGGTATTGTACAGGAAGTTAGACGGCGGGGTCTGAAAGTAGCAATTGCTGGAATTCCCAAAACCATAGATAATGACATCCCGGTATGCTTGTTCCAAATGTTATGTTATTTTGTTTCTCTAGAACTACAGTTTTACTATTATAAGCATCTGAAGTGTTGGTTATCTATGTTTGAGAAAACTTCATGTGGAATTGTCTTGTTTTTCTTTAGGTTATTGACAAATCCTTTGGTTTTGATACTGCGGTTGAGGAGGCTCAACGTGCCATCAATGCAGCACATGTTGAAGCTGAAAGTATTGAGAATGGCATTGGTGTTGTAAAGCTAATGGGACGTTATAGTGGTATGATTACGTTGCATTTGCTTGTTATGTTTTAGGAATCTAATTCAGATTATTTAAGCCCTGGTTGTTTTCCCAATTGGCTCAGTCAGACTTGTGTTTTTTGGAGATGCTTCCTCTAAAGTGGGCGAAGTGCAATTTAGAGGATAAAGGCACTAATAACTGTTAACTATAAAGAAAAAAATAAGATTGACATTGTTACTAACTTTGAAACTTTTTATACATTTGTTTGATTTTATCATAATCCTCAACTGTTTATTTTTTAATCAACATGTGTAATTGCATTTTATCCTCTAAAGTGGACCAGTTGTTTGAAGGAGCTGGATCTATTTGCTTTCCTTTTCCTGTGTTTTAATGGGTACTGTGACTGCAGGCTTTATTGCTATGTATGCTACTCTTGCTAGCAGAGATGTGGACTGTTGCTTGATTCCAGAGTCACCCTTCTACCTTGAAGGAAAGGGTGGACTTTTTGAATTTATTGAGAAAAGGCTTAAAGAAAATGGGCATATGGTCATAGTCATAGCGGAGGGAGCAGGACAAGATCTTCTTACTGAAAGCATGCAAGACATGGACCAGAAAGATGCTTCTGGAAACAAACTACTTCAAGATGTTGGTTTATGGATATCTCATAAGATCAAGGTATTGATATGCATAAGATGGTTTTTAAAACGTAATTCCTTTTCCTTGGAATTTTTGTAGTATAATTCTACTATCGCCGAGGAATTAATTACTTGGGGAGATCTTTCCAATTACTATTAATCGGTTGGACTATATTTGATAGAAGCTGAATTAGAATTATATTATATAAAATCAATGAATGGAATACTCAAGGTATGCAAGAGATCCTGTTATCTCCCCATTCTCTAATTATATCCCTCCATCTTTGTTCCCTCGTCTTACCTATCGGAAACTTCCCTTGATACTTCTAATTATCTCCACTCAACTAACTTATTTAGGCTAACTACTGATATATTGAATTAACTAGTAAAGTGGTTACCTAATTATATTCTTTTGATTAATTTCAATCTTAATGGACTGTATTTCACTCCCTTAAGATTGACGTCCATAATAATTTAATCTCTGCCTTGCTGAGCTCTAAAAACATTTTTGGATTCTTGAACTCTTAAAAACTACAAAAGTAGATTGAAATTTTTTATGCGTCATTTGGCAAAACCTTTTGAGTTGAGTTTTTCATGATTTTGTTTACTCTGCACTATGACTGCTGTTTATCATTGCATATCAGTAAAAAGCTCACCGTTTATCATACTCCTCTCTATCTCAGCCAATAGCTAGATGGCGTACGTGTATGTAGATGTGTGTGTGTGTGTGTGTAGGCACACACACACACTGTTCTTGCAAGGACTAAGATGTCTGCTTCAACTTGCTCTCTGGTGCGTTGTTTTGCTTGCGTCTTCAGGTTTTAGGACATGCCAGGATGTCTGCTTCGCACTTCTCTGATTGAGAGGGATGGTGTATCTACAAAGACACTCTGCAAATTAATTCAGCAAAGCATATTTTAAACATAACAAATAAGCAATCAATAAACAATGTATACCTCGTAAATGGATACCTATTTATAATATTTTAATGGACTTCTATCTTGAGTGAGTCTAAATTAACTTGATTCAATAGTCTTAATACCTCATTAGTGCCTTATCGAGTATTTAGTTGCGTTTATTCAGCTACTCTGAGCTGATGTCCGTGTAGGTGACTGACATCATCCCGGCATCAAGTAGTGCGTTTACAAGTCAGTGTTTTAGGGTTTTCTAATTAAAAAAATCAACTGTACAATTCTCTTTCTTTCCCTTTTAAAAAACATTTGTCATTTTCCAACAGGACCACTTTGCAAGGAAGGATAAGATTGCCATCAATCTTAAATATATAGGTCAGTTTCTCTTACATTATTTTCTTCTTTTTTGACCAATTCTTTGTAGCTTCTTTAGTCTTCCATTTTTATTTGGAATTTGAAAGGCTTCTTAAAATTCGAATTTGGCAACTATTTAATTCTTTAGTGGAATAAGGCTTCGTTGCTGTTGTTGTTGTATGTGCCAGATCCAACCTACATGATCCGAGCAATTCCAAGCAATGCATCAGATAATGTCTACTGTACACTTCTTGCTCAGAGTGCAGTGCATGGTGCAATGGCAGGGTATACCGGATTTACATCTGGACTGGTCAATGGAAGACATACGTATATCCCATTCAATGTGAGTTACTACATACCCTTACTTAAATTTTGGACTGTTTCATAATGTTTTCCTCCTTTTTTTTTTGGTTGTTACAATAATTTTCTACCGGTGCTTAATATCAAGCGGTGGTTGGCTTAAGAGGTTGGATTGAGTTCTATTTTTGAGTGTGCCGGACTTGAACTGGACTCTTTTCAATGGAAAATTCCTGTGGTCAAGGAAAAAAACCAGAGATTTTCGCTAGTTAGCTGTTATCATTGGGACGGAAGAATGATATTTAAAATATACAGAGTTTGTTATATGTTTTGCCACACCGTGTACATATGAACATGGCTAGCTGTTTTCTATTGCTTCTCCAATTTTACATTGATGGTTTATATTCAGAATTCTTTATACAACGGAAAATTTATGTTCAAATTTTGATCCCAGAGAATCATTGAGAGGCAGAACATGGTTGTGATTACTGACAGAATGTGGGCAAGACTCCTTTCTTCCACCAACCAGCCAAGCTTTTTGAGCCCGAAAGATTTAGATGAAGCCAAGAAAGCAGAACAACCTCCGAGTCAATTGTTAGAAGGGAGCAGTTGCAATGATATTGGTGAAGCTGAGAAAAAAGAAAACACTTTCAGTCAATTGTTAGAAGGGGACAATTTCAAAGATCAACAACAATCTGAAAACCATGCAGACAATGGTATCAAGACGATAAATTAGATGTAGATTTGTTTACCTACAAGTGTATTTGGTGACATGTTGTATCATTTTTACCCAATGCTTACAACCTCCAAAAGCCTGGAGTACTGGGAGCAGTTCTTTTTATCCTTTTCCTATTGAAACTTGATCGTTATACTAAGGAGATTTTGTTGAGCTTTTAACCTAGGACATTAAGAATTGATCAGAATTATTATATCAGGGGCTTGAAGGGACTAGTTTATTTGCCTTTTGTTGTTCTCTTTCTTTCTTTTGGTTTAATAAACAGTTTTACTGGAACGCGCTATAAAACAAACGCTTTTTTCATTCTTTTTTCCCCTTTAATCTTACGTTTGTTGTGATCACGATTTTTCTTGAGCTGACATGGTCATTGTAGAGTGTTTAAATGACAATGCTATGTTTGCTTTTTTATTTAGTGGAAAAAATGTTATTTTTTAATGTTTGAAATTTTTTATTTATTCTATTTCAGTTTTTATTTCTAGTTATGGTTGATTTGACAAAAATACTCTCATAATTATAACAAAAAATACTGTAAACTAAGATAGTTCAAAGTTTTAGGTATCTAAACCATTCAAGTCAATTATTATAGGTATCTAATATGTAAACCATTCAAGTCAGTCGTTATTATATTAACTTTAAAGATTAAAACAAAAAAAAAAAAAGTAAAAGACTTAACTTTATTTTAATTATTAATTATAAAAATATACAATTTTAATTTATTATTTATTTAGAAATAAATGTAATGCTAATGATATATTCAAAAATTATTTTACAATCATTCAATATTATAATATCAAAATTAATATATAGAAAAAGATACCTTTATATATTTAGGGTTACAACAATAAAAAGAAAAAACAATTGATGAGTTATTCTTTATCATAGGTTTTACAAACAAAATGACAAGGCTTCGGGCTTCGATTCTTTCATCTAGGTGATTTTCCTGATTAAGAAAATACCAAAAAAGAATGATAAGGTTCACTAGCCCCTATATACACCAGAAGGCTCTGCATTCTGAACAATCCAAGGGTGATCAAGGAGTTTGTGCAATGGTAACCGTTGCGAGGAATCCTTGACAAGCATCTGTCAATAAAAAAAAAAAAAATAGAGGAAAGAGTTACTAAGGCAAAAACGTTTGAACAAATATATAAACATTGAGAGTTGATAACAGACCTGACTGATAAGATCCTTTGCACCAGAGGATACAATTGGTTTAGGAGGGAACTTAAGATCCACATGTACTATCCTGTAAATAAGGTTTTCAAAAGGGAACATAAGATCCACTTGCACTGCAATTTAAATTGATTTAATGTTTACAAAGCCAGTCTATAAAAAGAGACCAAAGTGGACCGCAACATATAACTCGATAGATTCAGTAGCAAAAGCACCCTAGTTGGTTAAACCTTAGTCCCCTCAGCGGGAATAATAATAAAAAAGTAGTTAGAACAATAAAAAAAAAACAGTCTGAGTGTTGATGCTAAATTATATTCAACTGATTGGTGCTTTACCTCCTGTAAGTATCCGAGTGTTCTTTAGCCTCAAAGGGAGGGACCCCATAAAGAAACTCATAACACAGCACACCAAGGCTCCATATATCCACACTCGCATCATGTTCTACACTCTCCACTGTTGAAACATAAAGTATTAAACAATAAATATAGTGCAGCACCATTTATGAAAAGAGTAACAAAAAAAATATTTGTCCAGTGTTCATGTGGCATAAGCATACCCATCTCGGGAGGAAGGTAATCCAGTGTGCCACACATTGTCCGCCTGCGATTAAATGTGTGCACTGACCACCCAAAGTCCGCTATTTTTAGCTCACCCTGAGATGGAAAAAATGTTAACATAAGTAACGAGGATAACAAAAAAAGCCACATAAGAAACAGCAGCCTGAGTTTAGACGATCACCTGTGCACCAACAAGAAGGTTTTCTGGTTTAATATCCCTGTGGATTACGTGTTTTCCATGGCAATATATTAGGGCCCGAGCCAATGACGCAACATACTGCTCTCAAACACAAAATAAACATTTCGTCCATATCAGAAGAATGAACACTGCCAACCACGTATCTAAGCAATCGCACTCTAAGTGAAATATTATGTCAAATGTTCCAGTATTTACTTGCTTCTTAATACATTAAGACACTAATGTGGAAGAAAACACTTGAGTCAATCTTTTGTATCACAAACAACAGTACACGAGGGGAGAGGAAAAAACAATAGCTGCTATACTTACAGTAGCTGCACGCCTTTCACTGAAATACTTGCATTTTTGCAATTCCTTGTAAAGTTCACCTTTGGGTGCATACTCTAAAATCAAATACACTCTTTTCTGCAGTTATGTTATTTCACATAAAATGTTAACAGCAGAGCATTTTAAACCTCTTCGACAATATCAGCATAAAAAGTTAAAAACAAACATACCTGGTCATAAAAGTATCCATAGAGGCGCAAGATGTGGGGATGTCGGAGATGACTTTGAATCTCAACTTCTCGCCGAAGTTGATGCACAACTTGGGATTGCTGCAATTGGCTCTTAAAGAGTACTTTCAAAGCAACAATATGATTACTCTGTACCAAAACCACATATCAGTCTCACACTAAAATTAACTTCTGAAAACAAAAAAGTAAAGAGAAACATCCTGTACAAATTAGCACAATACATCACAGTCACAATACAATGGTCAATGGTTCGTCTGCAATGTAACAGCTCTGATCTTAAACCAACAATTCCAAAAAACCTGTTATCAGTGTTACGTGAGACATTTTAGATGCTTTATATTACATCCCATCTCATCAAACGACTATAACAACAAGTACTCACAATCCAACAACAGTAAAAACTCGAGTAGCTGCACCTATACACAGCTAATCATTAAAATCCTCAATTTGAAATTAAGAGAACAAAAGAAAATACGAAAAACCAATGAAATAATCCATAGAAATTAGCATAATGACGAGTCATCATCAGAAGAATACAATATCAACAGCAGAAACCCTAACAAAATAAAACTCACACTCTTCTCTCTTGCCAAATAGACGTGGCCGAATTTCCCCCTTCCAAGAGGCTTTCCAACCTCGAAATCGTTCAGCGTCCACCTCCTCTCCGCAGCTGAACCCGACGACACCTCGAAAGAATCCTGACAAAACGAAGCACCACAGAATCAGAACAGAACTGCGCCGAGACCTTATTGCCGATTAATTCCGCAAAGCAAAATAATAAAAAAGAAACGGTCTGATTTGGAGGAACGAAAACCCTAGATTTGTGTGTGCGAGAGAGAGAAGAAAAGAGAACAGAAGAGAGACCTTGTGTTGTTGAGGCTGAGTCTCTGTTGCGATGGCCATGATTATGGAAGCGCAATTGCAAGAATGATGGAGAGAGAGAGAGAAATTGAGAGAGTGATTTTAATGGACACAGAGGCTGTGCTGTGTTGTGTTGTGATGTGTTGGGTTGTGTTTGCATTAACACACAGCACAACAACAGCTTTCTTCCTGCAACGGTCGAATAACGGATAGCAAGCCACGTGTTTCAATCCCGCTTTCTAAGCTTTTCAAATATCTCCTTTCCTTTTTGTCTATTTTTTTTTTCTACATAGGAAGAGGAGCGTCCTTTCTACCACGTTATATGTCCAGAAAAAAAAGACAAATATTTTTCATAAATAAATAAACGATTACTGTTCTTTTAAATAATTGAACAAAATAATGTTTTTATGAAATTTGTTATAACTTTTTTAATTATAAGATTGTGTTAAAATCAGTGCTCGACTCACCCTTTATTTTTTTTTTCTTTATTCCAATATGTAACATTTGATAATAAAACATTTTTAAAAAAATCACTCATTTAAAAAATAGATGGAATTTTCTTCTTAAAAAAATTACTTGTTTTTAGAATAAGAAAACTAAGGAAAAAAACTATTTTATTTTATTAAGAAATATATTAAATAATAATTTTAAACGAATTGATGATGATATGAAAAGAATGATATGTGATAAATATTCAAGTTATAATAAATATTTTTGTCATATGTAACAGTGAAATATATGTGTAACATCCCAAATATAGGTTGAAAACTATACTTATTTTTAAGGAGTTAACAAAAACAATAAAATAAAACAGTAAAGAAGAGCAAAACGAAGAGAAGGTAATGAAATATCATTAAGAATTTAAAATTGTACAAGAAACTAAGGAGTTGATAGAATTTACAAGCTTAAAACCGAACGGTTAAGGGTTCACATAGACCGAACGGTAATACAAAAGGTCATACCGAACGACTATACAAAATGAGATACGCCGAACGATTATATTCACAAATAAAAACCTAGTCTAAGGACCGAACGGTCCTGCACTATCTTCAGGCTGCTCGTTCTGTAGAGCTTCCTCCAGGGAGTCTTCAACATCTTCTGCTCACATTCAAGGGAATGATCATTGCAGTGAAGAGAACGACCGAACGGTAATTTACTGAACGACAACATAGACAAGACAGGAAAATAAGGGTAAGCTTATGTAATTTAATTAAATCAAATCTAATATAATTAATTTAACAAATCATGGAATGATTCCGAATTTCATATTAAAACATACAACCATCCTACAATCATCTCAACCAAACACCAAACGTATAAACATAAGAATCGACCACTGCAGACATTGTCGGACTTGTATGAACCATGTAGCTCGTCGTCTCTAGCACCTGGCGTAGTGTAGTAACTAGGATACACTCAACAGCTGCCACCCGAGGTTAATCCTAAAACGACCATCTGGTCTTATGGTCGCGGACCTCCTGCTATTCCCACACATGAGTTACCCTCTTCTATATGACGAGGAGTAATCACGGAATATGAAGATCAAAGACGAAGCCAGAGTCTGACCATGTTCATACTTTACCAATCAATTTCAATCATGAGACATTCCTCCATGGAATTCTCTTACATCTTCCTCATTATTCAAGTCATCAATATTCCATCACATTCATAGATTCAATCTTTCATCAAAAACATATATTAATAACTTAAATCAGAGACAACAACTTAGAGGAACTAACACTACAATTATGAGGATGACCGATCGGTCTAGGAGTATGACCGAACGGTCTAGTGACCTTTTAACACTAGTTAAGTTGAACGTTATCTAAGACCAAACACCTATAGGCTTATTTCGAAAATGAAGTCTTTATACATATTAATAATATCTTAGACCGAGTACTTGGAAATTAGGCCGAGCACTTGGAGCTTTGGCCGAACACTTTATAGTAAGAGTTCTCTTCAAGGAAGTCGAATGTCAGTTCATGACCGAACACTCTTATGAGACTGAATGACTGTATGAGACCGAACGCTCTTTATGGCAATGACTGTCAGTATAAGACCGAACGCTCTTTTAAAGGAAATAATATAAAATTTAATACTTCAAAAGTCAACGGTTATTCTATGACTGAGTACCTTAAGACTGATCGCTACTAAAGTTAAAGAAGTTGTTAATTTAGCTATTACCAGACCGAAAGGAATCTCGTTCAATATATACTTCATTTTAGTATTTAGACCGAATGGTCATTAACTAAAACCCTCTACAGAATTCAGTTTAAACCAAACACACAAGGGAAGGACCGAACGATTATAAATAACCCTCGGTCACAGATACAGAATTTAGAAGCGTTTTGTCTAACCCTAATATGACTCTATTCCTATTTATTTGCCATTCACACACATTCAAACATCCATGCAAAATCACAGAATCGATCAAATTCATACATATAATGTAAACCAACATACACATCCAAAAAGACAAAAAAATAATTAAATTACAAGCTTTCCTTACCTTATAATCCCAGAGATCCTAAGTTTTCAAGTGGTACTTGAGATAGAATCAGATTCTAATGTCCTACACGTCCAAATTGGTGTAACAAGTTTCACCTATTGTTAAGAGTAAACATCAGATTTAGGATATAGGTTGGAAAGTCACATGCAACCAAAAACAGTGATTGCATGCATCTTGGAACATAAAAGCTTAGAAGAAAGGAGGGTCTTTGGAACTTACCAACTTCAAACCGAGAACCGATTGGTGCAAAAGAAGGAGCTTGACAGCTGAAAATGCTTAAGTGTTGCCTGGAAGATGATCGGAACAGGAAAAAAAAAAGTAAGAATTCTAGAGAGAAGTTGCAGGAAGTTAGAGAAAAGGAGGAGAGTTTTGAGTTTCAGAGATTTTGAAGAAGAAGAAAGGCATGCAGAAAGTGACTGAAAATTTTAAATCCTAGTTTATATACTGCCACCAAGACCGGTCGATCTAGTCCCCTGCTGCCACATGTACTCCACTTTCAGATTTGCCTCAAATCTTTTCGGTGACACGTGTCACACTCGTGTGGGGAATTTATGGGATAAGACTTTTTATCTTCCACTCACACAAATGGAATTAATGGGACGTGACAATATGTGTTTAGATGTATGTGTATCAAATTTTTTATTATGATGATAAAAATGGGAAAGTTAATTTTTATCATAATTATTAAAATAAATATTATTATTATATTTTAATAAAATATAAAATTTAAATAAAAAATAAACAATTTTATTATAAATAATTAATTCAATTTAAAAATAATTATAAAATTTAAAAGGTAAACAAATAAAATAAATTATATCAATAAAGAATAATGACATATGTACCATAGTTATAAATTATTTGACAATATATTATTTTTTCAATGGGAAAAACAACTTTAAATTGATTTTACATTAATTTTTTTTCATCAATTCAAATATAATTTTGTTTTTTATGAGTCTGGTTGAAACAAATGAGATTTTTAAGAGTTGAGTTGTTGATTAGTATGAGAAAACTTTGAATTTCGAATAGAAACAAATCTTTAAATTTCGAAGAGAAACAAATGAAAAATAAAATACTCTTTCACAGATGAAAAACTGTTCGCTTTCAAAAAATTATTATTGGTAAGGAGGGAGTGATCCATGTGTTTATTTCTATGGATTTAAAGAAAAAATGTTTCATAATGAAGATATTTGAATGGACTCTGAGTGCATTTATGAAAATTACTCTTTGTTATTTGCCTTTCTAATAATAACAAAATTATTATTATTATTATACCCCATTTCTCTGTATATCCCTCACTTACTCTCAAATACATAATGGGAAGCAAACAAATCGGTAATTTGTAAAAAATATTATTATAATAGTTAATAAGAGAATCTATGGATTTATATTGACAAATATAAGAATCTTTCTTATTAAAATTATAGAATAAAATATTGTATTTATATTGTTTTCTAATTTTTTTATTGTGATTTTTTTATTGTTATTTGTAAAGAATTAATTGACTTTCTTCGAATGAATTTATTTGGTTAAATTTTTATTTTGAGCTATACATTTACTGATTCTGTTTCTATTTCTACATTTTTGTGATATTAATTTAAGTAAAGTACTTTGATAATAATGATTTTTTAATCATTAATTTAGTTTAGAATTAAGAAAGGTTATTTTTTTTTTTATAAATGAACTATTCTTTGTACTAAAAAAGATCTTTTATTTTACTTTTACGAAACTGACAAAAAGGAAACATCAAAATAATGATGTGAATTTGTATTTCTATTATTAAAATATTTGTGTAATTTTTAAATAAAAGGAATTATATATTATAGACCAGTGTATTAATATGCCTTCCTACTATTGAACATTTTTTTATGAGAAAAAAAATAATTATTATAATGCATAAGAAGTAATGTAAGATTATTAAGTATATAAAACAACTTATAAATTTTTTATTAACTATTTTTTTCAAACATTAATGGTAAGGGCCACTAAATTCAGAAAAGAAGGGAGATCCGTGGATGCAAAAGGTGGATAAAAAATGTTTATGGTGTTGTTTATATAAACAATTTTTAAACTCTGAATCTTTTCCTTACCTGTCATTTTCTCTCTCTAAACTTTTTTGAGTTTATTTCTTCATCCATTTCTCTATAATTCTTTCTCTTCTCTTCCTTCTTTCATCACTTCCTCTTCAATAAACTATCTTTTCAACAATCAGAAAGCAAGTAAGGATTCCTGGCTTTGAGAGCTCGAAATTCCATCGATCAATTTAGTGTTTTTTCTCCGGTAAGTGTTTTTCCTCTTTTCAGTTTATTTTAGGGCTTTGATCATGCAATAAATCTGATTGCATGTAACCCATTATGCATCCTTTCAATTTTAGTTTCGATTATGTTCTAAAGTTTACTCTGCATCATCAATTGATGATCCATAGGTGGTCTAGCACTTCCGGAAGTGAAAAGGGGCGTGCTTGAAGGTTTTCTTGAACTAAAAAGAGGGGTTTTGTTTACTGCACTACTTGACTAGAGGTAAGAGAAGCTTGGGTTTTCTTTCTTTTCTGTTTTGGGAATTTAGGTTGCAGGAATTTGGGGCTCTTGTTTGGGATTGTGAAACTATATATATACGAAGCTTGTTAATGAACTGATGTGTTAAACTGAAATTGTGAAATTGTAAATTGATAACTGTGAATTGGTATGAATCATGTGTGATGCCATGAACTAAACGTGGATGTGTTAAATTGCATGGATTAGACATGTTGGAAGTGGTTGAGGTGGAAAAAAATTCTTTTACATTGTTAACTTGATAAAAAAACCAAGTGTTTAGGTAGAGTTTTAGGTCATTTGAGAGGAAGTGAGGTAGTGATTTTGGAGATTTGGGGTTTGGGGCTGTGTTAGAGTATTTAGGCATCTTAGGTAAGTCAATTATGACTTATTAGAAGTGACAAAAATGGTAAAAACAGTTTCTAAGTGGTAGATTTATAATTTGATATTTTGGTTGGTAAAGATGGAGATTTAGAGTATAATTATGTGCTTAATCACTAGGTAACGAGGTTAGGAAGTGTTAGAATTGATTAGGCAAGTTTATTTCATTATATAGATCAAGTTATGAGTGTTAGTAATTCACCAAAAAGCCTATAACAAAATTGTCCAAGTTGAGATTTAAAGGGTATCTATGAGAGGTTAGTTTCTCCTCTGCACAATTCCACAACCCATGGAAAAATCCCCAATCTGCATGTGCTCTTCTCTGTTTCAATTTTGCAATTCCTGACGTAAATCCACAGGTTGTGGTAAAAACCACAATTCACTTGTGAAACTCTCTGTTTTGCCTTCTGTTTTCTCAAGCTAAATCCACAGGGTGTGGAAACTTTCACAGACTAGTTGTGGAACACCCTGTTTTGATTCATTTCTTCTTCGGCTTTGTTTGATTGATGATATATGGGTTTGGTATGAGCAAATATAGCATGAATACTCTTAGATGACTATAAAATTTTATGTTCGATGAAACAAGAGGGGATTATGAATTGATTGGATGTTGTGAATGGTATCAAAATAAGATCTCTAGGTGAGATCAACTTAGTGTTTATAATGAATGTAAGAGGCTTCCATATGGGGGTTATCCCAACACTCTAAATGCTCTTTCATTCTCACTTAGAGAGGATTGACGCATGTGGTGAGAGTAGTGGGAGGTCCTAGTGTAGGCGCTTCTTGGAAGGCCTATTGCGCGGTAACGGACTAACCTTGTGTGTGGTCGGGTGAAACCCCTCGACAATGGCTTTGCAAAGCAGTAGAGGCCACCACAAGTGCACAACCCGTCCCAGATCGACATTCATTTTAAGTCCGGACAAGTCTAGTGTGTCATAACATGATACGACAATGGTTTAATCACTTGTATGTGCTTGCTTTCCATTTTTATCTGCTGTATGATGACTTACATGTTTTAAAAACCTAGCTTACCCTTACTCTTGTGTGTGTTGCATGTGCTTGCCTTTTTTTCTTTTGCAATGATCATCCAACTTTGGATGTGAGTAGAAACTGATGATGTACCTTTGGAGCAAGCGTTGAAGAATAAAGAAGATACAGCTCCCAGGTCTTAGGACTTCTTAGCTTCACTATCTCTATTTTGAAATACTAAGTTGTAAAATTTTATATTCCAGCCATATTTTTGGATGACTGTATACCTTAATACTATCATTCACTACTCTAACTGTTTTCTCATACTATAATAGCTGAATCCTATTATATTGTATGTTTAGTATAATATTTGAGATGTCACATTAATAACAACAAAATTGATTTAATATAACCATGTGTCTAACAAAGATTTTTCTTTGCAAATTTTCCGTTGCTAGGTTAAATTATATTTTTTAAGAAAATTTTTTTATTATAGAAATCGAAAAAAAAATTGTATTATGCAATCCGAAAGTAAAAGTAATTTATACAATATTTTAGAAGTTTTTTTTTTCCAACATTTGGAGAACTTTATTTTTTCAGAAAAAGAATAACTTACAAATAAATTGTGTAGTCTGGAAACAACTTAAAACTTTTAATGATTTTGTTTTTATAGGAAGAAACTACCAACAGTCAAACCGTTAATCTATTTTCTTATGGCTCAACCAACTGTCCCAATTGACCTAATTATATAATTTTGTTTTTATCATCCATCAATTAAATGAACAAGACATTTCATTTTTTTTTTCACCATTTTCTCTTAATCCAAATAATCTTATTTAAACTTTTTTTTTTGTTTTCAAATCCATTTTCATATTAATTTAGTTATTCCTAAGGAGAAAAAGAAAAGTATGTCTTTTATTTCTCATATTTTCAATTTGTAGTATTGGTTTTGAATTGAATTGTATAAATGATTCTAAGCTTAACCAAGCGTCCAACACCATTGTACCAGAGAATAATTTTTTTGTCCGTGTTAATTTATTTTCGTCTAAATATATTATCATTTGAATTTTATCATAAAGGAAGTTTTTCTTTTTTCAAATTCATCAATTAATTAATTTATTGATCATTTTGCAAAAGAAAAAACATAATAACAAATTAAGATAATAAAATATTTAAGAAAGTCTTCTAAAAACTTAATATAATGATTTTCTAATTAAAGTATATAAATTTATTGTATTCTTAAAATTTAATTAAAAAAATTAAGGAACATTTTATTTTTTCTAAAGACAAAATAAAAATAAAGTGATGCATACGTTACGTTATTGCTGAAACAAACATTCCTTCAACTAATGCAATTGCAACGTCGGAAACTGAACCACAGTGCGGCAGAGAAGAGAGACGTTTTGTTCCAGTTGTATGCTCAAAGTTAAAGACAGCAGAGAAGCCTCTAGTACGACGTCGTTTGTTAAATGGTTAAAGGGCGTTCTCAGAGCGCGTTCGCTTGCTATAGCTTAAGTGCCTGTCAAAATAAAGCTCTTCGCAACTGAAACGTTTTGAAGCCAAAATCCGAATGAGATTGGAACCCTAAATTGCCGAATCTACGGGGTAGCAATACCGTTGTGAAGTCCGAATATGGTACGATACTAATTTTTTGTTCTACGAATCTTCGTCTCATTGTCGTTACTCGTTGAATTATTCATTCTGATAAATGGCTTTGGTTTTGCCTTTTCAGTTCTCAATTGCAGCTATCAATGACACTGACTCCAAAACTAAGTGGGAGCCACTAGCTCCGACGAAAGAAGCCCAGGTACGTTTCTTTCTCTCCGTATTCCTGTTTGAGCATAATTGAAAATGTCACACGCCTCTGAGAGCTTTGCTTACGCTAAAAAGATTAGATTCTTGGAACTCTCAATAGCTTTGTTATTCTTATATGTGCTGCTAATTTTTTATTTTTTTTAATACAAATTCAAGTTTGGCATTACCGTTATTGATTCCATTTCTTTTTTCAGGAATTTCATCTTTCTCAAACTTATCACGACGGGCTTCTCAAGTTACAAGCAAAAGAGTACGAGAAGTCTCGCGAGCTCTTGGAATCTGTTCTTAAAGACCCTCTTATTGCTAATGCTCAGGTTTTGTTTCTTGTGTCATGCATAATTTGTTCAATCACTTTAGATTGGTGGTTTGATGTGTTTCCTGTTATCAGGTGAATAGCACTGCCAGTGATGGTCATCTATTGCAACTCAGGTTTTGATCTGTGCCGTACTACATTTTATCTATCAAGATATCCACTGTTCTGTCATCATTGTTTGCTCATGGTTGTTTCTTTAATTGATCAATTATTGACGAGCTTAGTACCTAAGGCATGATCAATTTAAAACCCGGTATTAATTAAAATAACTAGGAAGTTTGTGTTAAATTTTGTGCTTGTTTGCTCTAGTTATTTACTTATTTTAATATTTTTGCTGAGCCTTTGATTGATACCGTGCTCATGCAAGAATTTCTCTCTTTTAAATTCTAGTCTATTAAGGTAACATTTCACATGAATATGTTGCAATAAATTCCTTTTTTCCTTAAGTTTTAGGGCGCTTGGTTCTCATACAAAGACAATTCTGTCAATATTTTTAATTTTCGTGAAGCACATCACTGGTGAAGTTAGTTTTAAAGCTAGCCTTCTGGGTGCAAATCTTAGTTAAACA
This sequence comes from Vigna mungo, assembly GCA_036885675.1. Lineage (NCBI taxonomy): Eukaryota > Viridiplantae > Streptophyta > Magnoliopsida > Fabales > Fabaceae > Vigna > Vigna mungo. Next base: position 38,339,752 of record CP144699.1, on the reverse strand, counting down.
AAATTGATCTTAGTTTGTTATTCGGTATCAAGTAAAACCTATGTACGCTTTTCTCGTACCTGTTGCATTTATGCATTCTTCTATCTGCATAAGATGTCCCTTTGCTTTCAATGCTTCTGATTCTAGACTGCATAAATTAGGTTTTGTAACAAATTTTTGATCTCTTGACCTGTTGGATATGAAAGTTCCTTGAATGTATTGAGTATTTGGTATTTTGCTTTAATGTTTGTCTCTTTGAGTGTTTCATAGTACTTACAAATGCTTCTACAGATTTTTGGCATTGAAAAACCTTGCTGTTGTATTTCTTAAGCAAGGCTCCACATTTTATGAGAATGCTTTACGCTGTTATCTTCAAGCCGTGGAGATCGATTCTAAAGATTCTGTTGTTTGGAACCAGCTTGGTACATTATCATGCTCAATGGGCTCGCTAAGTATTTCACGTTGGGCATTTGAGCAAGGCCTGTTGTGTAGCCCTAATAACTGTAAGCACCTTAGATCTTAACAAGTATTTTTTTTTTCTAATGGCTCTCTAATGAAGTGCTTCTTTGTTTTTCTTGGATGTGAAATTCATTTTTTCTTTTACCTCTTTTGGTTATCTTTATCCTTCATGTATATGAGTTGGGTATCTTTGAACGAACTGTTTATCAATCTCTTCATGTGTGTATGAGCATGAAAATAAAAGTGAGGAATGACTTCAGTGCTGTGCAAATTACTCTGGACTGGAGAATCACTTTTGGCATTTTTCAATTTTTGTTACAAAAGTAAAATTTATATCTTGAGCAGTGTGAACTGCCATTCTGTCAGAAATTATATTTTGTTGACTATGGCTGAGTGAATGGTCTTTCAGAAAGCATTGATTTTGATGTACTCAGGCTAGTAGTTTTACAAATATTTTGTCATTCATAGCATTTAAATGCTAATTTAAGATTTGAATTTGTTGTCGAGCTCCTCTTTCAAAAGTAATTTTCAAAACACATCTACCTGTTTCCCATATGAGCATTGGGACCTGAATTTGTAATCTACTGTAACAATACTCGTCCTTATCCACACAAGACTAGTTTTGTTTTTCTAAATCACTTTAAACAATAAAGTTCACCTTTTGAAAGTTTTTTTCAAAATACCTTCATTTCAATATTGATTCTATGCCAGCTATGCAAAATACTCATATATTATGTATTTATGCTAATGTAATCCCTACTGCGTCTACAGGGAATTGCATGGAGAAGCTTTTGGAAGTTCTTATTGCAATTGGCGACGAGGTTGCTTGCCTTTCTGTTGCTGAATTGATTTTGAGGCACTGGCCATCACATGCTCGTGCTTTGTATGTTAAAAGTACCATTGAAGAATCAGAAATTTTACCATTTGCTCCAAGAGGCATAGACAAATTGGAACCTAAACATGTGCGACTCAAATTTCCTGACAAGAGAAAAACTTCTAATGACAATGCAGATGAGGATGTTGCATTCAAAAAGCTTAAACAGAATAAAGAACTTCACCTGACAGAAGTTTCCTGGGTGGCTCTTGCTGATGCACTCCTGGAAATCTTATCACCACAAAGTGATATAGATCCTGAAAAGGCGTTAACTTCTCCTGATATTAAGCTAAGCATAAACTTACCACATAGCTCAGAAGCTGTTTTGAACACTGTGGAAATGAAAGGGTCCAATGTTGATAATAGTGTTTTTGGTGATGGTAACATAGAACAATCAAGTGCTTTTAAAGAGAAAGAAGCAAACACTCAAGAAGAGCAGCCACATGAAAGGAGAAGTTCACGACTTGAAAGGCTCCGGAGTCGTAAACCAGGGAAAGAAGAATCTGATTCTTCTTATGGCAAGGACCCTACTAAGGTTGTCATTCAATATCTAGAGCCATTTATTGCAGGTGGATTGGATGGTCAAAATACAATTGATAGAGAGACCACAAGTCTACCTTGTTTAGGAAATTCTGAATATTATAATGTTTCTGCATTTGTTAGAGAGACCTCAAACAATTATGGTGCTTATCATATGGGGCACCTTCTTTTAGAAGAGGTTGCAAAACAAGGTCTCACATACCAGGATGCTTTTGTCAGATTTCTGGAGTTGGAAAAGTTGACTAGGCACTGGGGAAAAGAGAGAACTGCTGAATGTAATGTTTTCCTTGCTGAGTTGTATTATGATTTTGGATCATGCTCTCCCATTGGTTCTAATCAGTCAGAATTTATTTCTGAGACATCTTACCATCTTTGTAAGATCATAGAATCTGTAGCTTTAGATTACCCTTTTCACTTTACTAATGCCTTGAATGAAGGTTGTTTTTTGATTGATAGCATCCAGGAGACCAGTGTAAAAACAATAGATACCTCAATGACAAGCAATTTAAATTTAGACAGCTCACTTTTGATGAAAAAGAGTTCTCTTTGGGCTCGATTTTTCTGGCTAAGTGGGAGATTGTCTATTGTTGATGGCAACATGGCAAAAGCTTGTGAAGAGTTCTGTATTGCTTTGTCACTTTTGGCCAAGAGAGAAAATGTGGAAGATTCCCTCTGTTCAGTCTCCCGTCCACATTGCAAGGCTGTAAAAGAACTAAACTTTGATAGAGTTCTTGATGAAATTAATATATTGAAGGTCAATTTCTTGATGGAGAGTTCTGTCATTAAGATGATGGAGCATGAAAAGTATTTGGAGTGTGTATCCGTGCTTTCTCCACTTCTATTCTGCATGCGGGATGTCTACCCTGATTCATTCCCTTTATCCATGGCAGATAAAAAGGATGAAAAGATAACTTCCACTGAGCTCATGGCTGTAGATGTTCTAATGGAAGCATGCCAAAAGACAAAGCCAATGGATGTGGAGATGTATTTCAATTGTCATTATAGGAAGCTGAAAATACTTATGACAAAGATGGGTTTAAGTACATGTATTAAATCATTCAAATCCTCTGATCAAGCACCTCATTTAAATGCATCTCCTAATTTTGATATTGATTCAAGGGAAAGTCCTAGTAAGCACTGTAGTCACTGGGTTGTGGATGAAGTGAAGGCACTTTCTGACTGTATCTCACAAGTGAAGAAAATTATTGATCAACGTGGAGATTCTGTAAGCAAATACCATTTCAGTAGTTTTGGGTTCTGTGATGTTATAGCGCATATTAATAAAAAAAATACTTTCCTGTTCATCCAAGAAGTTCAGGAACTATATGTCATTCTCCTTCCTGAAACACACGAGACAATTAGAACTTACCTAATAGTTATCTATTATTAGCCTAGTAATGAGCATCTAGAATAGTATTAATTACTCCTTCTTGAATAAAGGTCATTGTGCCATCAACTTGATAAACTAATTTTCTGTTGTATTATAATTGAAAAAGTCACATCCTCATTACTTGTTCTGTTTGCTTGTGGATATTTTTAGCTCAGATTTCTCATAGAAATACAGGAACTTGATGGGCTCTATCTATTTGATTAGTTGTTTTGGCTTTTTTTTCCTGATTTTACTTTCCTATGTTTTTGAGTGTAGTATTTTAAGAACCCACTGAAACTCTTCTTTTTCTGCCAGGCAGAAAAAAAAGAAAGGAACCAAAATAATTGTATTTTAATTGGAACTCCATTCCGTGTTATCTTGTTTTCTTCATTACTGTTTCATTGATTGCACCAGAAGATAGTGATATCTTTGATCTGTATACATTTTACTGGAATCCTTTTGAATTGGGAAGGCCTTTTCAAGCATAGCTTAGCCTTCATGATTATCAGTTATACAAATTATTATTACTTTTCACTGAATGTGTATGGGCTGATAAGAATTGAATTTATTGTTATTTTCAAACTGATTTTTTTTTGACCTGGTTTAGTTGATACGGAAACTAATATTTTGAACTTTGTTCTTCAAAGTGAAACTTGCGTGCTTGTTCTGTACAGAAGTAGTGCAGTACTCTCTATCAGTAATATTAATGCCTTTTTCTTGATTAGTTATCCTCATATGGACTCTTTTTCGTTGATATTTATGTGATCTGCAACTTAAGTTTGGAGACAAGTCAATGATTTATTTGTTGTTGTGTGGCTCTTTTCCTTAAGAATAAATGGTTTGGCATGCTGGGTCAATCTTAAGAACATTTCACTCTGAAACAGTTCTATGATTCATTTTAAAGTTATTCAAAGACTAAGGCCTAGTGGCAATTTTTTCTATCCAATTATGTATTTGGTTGAGTGGAAAGCTCAATTTTTAAAGAACCATATTGCCACTTGATATGCTTTGATTGGGTTGCAATTGTGGCTTCTCTCTTGTTCACTCATGGTTGTTTCAAGGGAATTAGCCTTTAGAGGCCTTGTTGCCTCTGCAGCATTCTTTGATAGTCTTTCTTGCTATGTCATTATTTTCTATCTCTGTTTTGAAATATAGCTCGTTTTTCTTGTTGGTACTTTCCTCTCAATATTTTTACAGTTAAAAGTGGATATAATTTATGATTGCTTACGCTGGTCCGTGTTCTTCAATATAGAATGTTATTGTGGTGAAAGCATGTGTTCTTATACTTGCAGGGTGGCCTTTCTGTTCCAAAAAGTAGCATTTCGCAAATGCAATCTCTGCTGTTGTTAATCATGAGCTATGTTGCCAGCATACTGGTCTTCAATAAAGCTTCAGCAGAAGAACTTTCAGATCAGGCTGAAAGCAGATGTTTTGTTGATGCAGTTGTTGTTTTCTGCAAACTCCAGCATCTTAGCCCAACCACACCCATCAAAACTCAAGTTAGCTATCTTATTCTTGGAATAGTTGTACTTTTAAGTGATTTGGTTGTTTTAGTGATTGATTTTTTTAATTGAAAACTTCTACTATTCTTTTCTGCATTCTTAACTCAGGTTGATTTAATTGTTGCAACACATGACCTGCTTGCTGAATATGGGCTTTGCTGTTTGGGTGAAGGTGGAAAAGGTGAAGAAGGAACATTTCTTAGATTTGCAATAAAGCATCTTTTGGCCTTGGATATGAAGCTTAAATCTAGCTTTAGCCATAAAGATTCAATGCAATGTGAAGAAGTGTCCAAAAATAGTCTTGTCAATGTGTCTCTGGAAGAATCAAAATCAGACACATTAGGCATCCAGATGGACTGGACCAAAATTGATGAAATTAATTCAGTTAAAAAGGATGTTTCTGAAGGAGTAATATCCAAAGATATATTCTCATGCAGAATTCATGATAAAGACAGCAAGGAAGTAGAGTGTGAAAATCATGGAGGTGCTGGCACTGACAGTAAGTTAATTATGGTTGAAAATTCAAGCAATCAATCAATTGAATGTGGAAATGAACTTTCTGAAGATGAACGGGAGGAACTTGAGTCTAAAATTGATTGTGCTTTAGATCAGTGCTTTTTCTGTTTATATGGATTACATCTAAGATCTGATTCATCGTATGAGGATGATCTAGTCATGCACAAAAACACAAGCCGAGGAGATTATCAAACTAAAGAACAATGTGCTGATGTTTTTAAGTATGTTCTTCCATATGCAAAGTCATCCTCTGTGAGTTTTCTCAATCCATAACTTGTAGTACATGTCCATGGAATATTGTACATAAAATTTCATTTGTGATTTTTTTTTTTCTAAATAATTATGTGTTAGAGGACGGGACTGGTCAAACTTCGTAGAGTTTTAAGAGCTATCAGGAAGCACTTTCTGCAGCCACCTGAGGACCTCTTGGAAGGAAACCCTATAGATAAGTTCCTAGATGATCCTAATCTATGTGAGGAAAAGCTCTCAGAGGAGGCTGGATCTGATGGATTTCTTGATTCTATTACGGAGAGAATGTTTCCTGATGTGGGTGGCATTGTTCAGTATAATGGAACATTGTTGAGAAGGTATACATTCTACAGTAGTTTACGTGCTTCTTTATTAATTTATTTTATAACATTCTGATTTAAATTTAATGGCTACAATATATCCGTGATATTCATTGTTTTTTAGCATCTTAAGGTTATCTCGAAGTGCATTTTGACTTTCAGGTCTGAGCCATATTTGGAGGTCTACTGTAACTTGTATTATTTCTTGGCTCTGTCTGAGGAAATGAGTGCAACAGATAAGTGGCCTGGATTTGTTCTGACCAAGGAAGGGGAAGAATTTGTTCAACAAAATGCAAAGCTCTTCAAATATGATCTCATTTACAATCCTCTGCGCTTTGAAAGCTGGCAGAGACTTGGAAATATTTATGATGAGGTGAGTTAGAAATGTTATTTGACTTATTAAAACCCTGATTACTCTGAATTTACTAATAAACATTGTTGTCTTCATCTCTAAGTACGCTGCCCTATATAGTTTTATAATGTTCCTTTGTTGCACGGGGCCAGGAAGTAGATTTGTTGCTAAATGATGGTAGCAAGCATGTTAATGTAGTTGGCTGGAGGAAGAATGCTACCTTGTCCGAGAGAGTGGAAACAAGTAGAAGGAGGAGTAGACGTTGCCTACTAATGAGTTTAGCTTTAGCAAAGACATCTGCTCAACAGGTTTACCTCTATTTATATATTTACTGCTTTTAAAATTTCCCTTTATTTACAATATCTGGGTTTAACTTAGTTGAATTCCATCAGAGTGGGAATTTAACTTGAAAGTCTGTGTTTATACCTGCAAATGTTATTCGCGTTGACACTGACATTCTTTGTTTAGGCTAGCTACTTGGTTGCAGTAAATGTCTGACTATTTTTTCAAGACTAATTAAAATGTGCAGTAAAAAGCTATATGATGCTTTGATGTTTAAGTTTAATGTTATGGATTTGTAACTATATATGCTTAAAACATTCACTCGAATGCATACACGTTCTTTAAGAATCTTGATATCATTATTGCGATGGTAGAGTACTATTGTTTTTTTTTTTATATATTTAACTTTTTATTGCTTTTGTTGTATTTCCAGTGTGAGATACATGAGTTATTGGCGTTGGTATACTATGACAGTCTTCAAAATGTAGTCCCATTTTATGATCAGAGATCTGTTTTGCCCTTAAAGGATGCAGCGTGGATGACATTTTGTGAGAATTCAATGAAACATTTTAAGAAAGCCTTCACACTTAAGTATATCCTTTTTCTCTGTATATTGTTATTTTCTGCACTTCTCTAGGTTTAAAGTGATGTTTATAAACTACTCGATTCTTTGTGCAGGCAAGATTGGTTGCATGCCTTTTACTTGGGTAAACTCAGCGAAAAACTTGGATATTCACATGAAATTGCCATATCATATTACAATAAAGCTATTGGTTTGAACACATCAGCGGTTGATCCTGTCTATAGGATGCATGCCTCACGCTTGAAATTATTATTTAAGCATGGAAAGCAGAATTTTGAGATTTTGAAGGTTTTCCCTCCCTTTTCTGATCACTGAACTCTATTTTGGTTTATTTATTTGTCTTTGACATTGTTCATTTATTCTGATTGCATTTTTAACTGTCATATGCTCTTTTTCTGTCCTTTACTGTTCTAGTTAATTTAATTCAAATGTTAACCTTCGATTTTTTAATTTACTGGGTAATTTGGGCACTTGATCTTTTATATCTTTTTTCTATTGTTTGTTCTTAAGCAGGTTCTATCAGAAAACTCCTTTAATCAATCTGTAAAAGAAGCTGTAACAAGTATTCTTAGTGGTGTGGAAACAAACCATGAAGAGTTGCTCAAATTGGATACTGTATGGTCTATGCTTTACAATGATTGCCTTTCTGCTCTTGAAATGTGTGTGGAGGGGGATCTCAAACATTTTCATAAGGCCAGATACATGCTGGCACAAGGGCTATACAAAAGAGGTGAGAGTGGTGATATAGAGAGGGCAAAGGATCATCTATCTTTCTGCTTCAAATCTTCACGCTCATCGTTTACAATAAATATGTGGGAAATTGATAGCATGGTGAAAAAAGGAAGGTATGATTCTTATTATCCTTTTATTTTTAAGTTTTTGTTAATTTGATAAATGAAATGGCATTTCGTCACTAACAATTGATTTGGCCATTTCGAAGGATGCTTGGCTAATACTTTGGTAATGTTAATTAGTGTCCTTACAAATCACTTGGAACATTTTCTTTGTCTCAATGAAAATAAATTTTGCCCAAACTGCCTTGTGTAACTGGAGGGATTCCTTATCAGAATATTGTACATTTAATGGATTTTTTATCCATGTTATGTAGGACGAAGGAAACAGCATTAAGTCCCCATCCTAGGACTAACCTATTTTGCATTTAATATCAGGCGTAAGACACCAGGTTCTGCTGGCAACAAAAAGGCCCTTGAGGTTAACTTACCAGAAAGTTCTCGAAAATTTATTACTTGCATTAGGAAGTATTTGCTGTTTTATCTCAAACTATTGGAGGAAACTGGAGATAGATGTATTCTTGAACGTTCGTATACTGCTCTTCGGGCAGATAAACGGGTAAATTCTAGAGTCCTGATTTACTGCTTAAGTTACACGCCAGTAAATAATAACTGCTACAGTTTATACTTTATCTGTTCTCATGGAAGAACTTTTATTATAGCTGTTTCTTGCACTTGATTAATGCAAATTGTTTGTGATTTGGCTTGTTGCCTTTAAGATAGATAGTATTACTAAGATTGGTTTAGTTAAATTAGGTGATAAGAATTTACTGCTAAAGACAGATTTACAGTTTATATGAGCACAAGTCAAGGAAACCCCTTCACGACCAGAGCAAAAGCTGGTCCTGAATTTGAAGAATCTGGCATCTGATTTATCAAGGGGAAAAAAAATTCTAATCCAGGACTTTGATTTATTTTCCTTGTTTTCTGTTTTGTACTTTGACTCGGCTGGATTCCTAGTCCTCCTTTCTCTTTTCAATTTTCATTTCTTTTATATTAACATTTCTAAACCTAGGTGGATCAGTTTTACGTCTATAAAAACATGAAAGTTCTTGTTGCCAATTATAGCTAGGGTATTCGTCAAAAATAATAGAATTAATTTCACGAATTATTCATTCAAATGTGTTTCTTAAGCAGCCTTGGAGGCTTAACTATTTGTGTGTTCTGTGCATCACTACTTTCCTTGCCTAGTAAACATTTCTATTTTGTCTAGAATCCTTTAATATTATATATTATTAGTCACCCGTCAACTATGACCTGCTTCATTTCTTTTGCCATTTTTGCCTATCTGGTTCTCTAGTTTGATTGTATTGTAACATTATTTGTTTGTCTTTCATTTCTACCACAAGTGCAGTTTTCATTATGCATTGAAGATCTTATACCAGTGGCTATCGGTAGATATCTAAAGGCTCTGATTTCAACTATCTGCCATTCTCAGACTGCTGCCTCTGGTTCAGTGACCAGTTATGACAATGTGCTGGAGAGAATGTTTGCATTGTTCATGGAACAAGGGAGCCTATGGCCAGAGATATGCAGCTTGACTGAAATTGAAGGCTCGGATATGTCAGAGAGTATCATATATGGGTAATAAGATTTAAAGTAATATATGACTTTTTGAACAAATTATGTTCACTGAGCTTCTTCCGATTGAAGTACAATATGTTTGCTATCTGTTTTTCAATTGTATTAACTAATTTAGATTCTCAAATCTTTGCAGATATCTTCATGACTATATTGTATTATTGGAGAAAAATGGAAAACTGGAAACTCTTGAAACAATAAATGAGAAGATTCGGAAGCGTTCTAAGAATCCAAAGTTCTCTGACAGTAATTCTGCAGAAATTGGCAGGCATGCTTCTGTCGCTTGGTGCCGATCTCTTATATATAATTTGGCACAAATAACTCCATTATCATGTGCATTCTCAAATGGGATTCCGGTCCATAGTTTGACGGAAAGTGGGATGGATAATAGCCAGTTGCTCTGCATTGATTTGCAGCCAAATGAATTATGGAGTACAGCTTTTCAAGATCCAGCTCCTTTGGAAAAGATTGAAACAAGATGGAGCTCCATTTTAGGAAAAATAAAAAATATCATCATTAACAAAGCCTCTGATGAGAATTTGGAAACTGCAAACACTTTGCTCAGAGCATGCTATAATTTTTATCGGGAGAGTTCTTCAGTAGTGCTTACCTCCGGACTCAACTTTTATTTGATTCCATCACAATTAATTACACATATATCATTCAACCCAAGTACAGCTGGGATTGATGCACTTGATCTGAGCATACCAAGGAAGCTTCTCTTGTGGGCCTATGTTTTATCGCATGGACGATGTGCAAGTATCTCAATTGTTGTGAAGCATTGTGAAGAAATTTCGAAGGTATGTATGGTAAACACCCTACTGAATTTCTTTACTTAGCTGCACATATCTTTTAGCCAAATCAAACCCCCTCATATAGCATCTCTGTGAAGGGTGCTCGATATTTAAATCATCGCATGACAATTGAATTGCGAACTACAAGTTAAGAGTACTACTGTACATGACAATTGCAACATTTGTACAATTTATTACCTAGTTAAAATTGAGTGAGTGATGCTTCTTCCTTTTATAAGCTGGTTATTCCACATTACTTACGGTAAGTTTTGCTTTGCAGTCAAAGATGAAAAGAGGAAGTGGAACGTCACCTGCGTTATCAAACACATCTCCTGCCCCTAATCTTTCAGGTTATATTTCACTCCGAATAGGTTTTATTTTGAAAGAAAGAGTTATGTCTAACAATGCTTGCTGGTTATAGGTAGCGGTAGAAACGGACCAATTTCTGGCGGAGGCATTGACTTTGATTCAACGCATGTCGCAACAGTGCCTAGCGGCAATACCACTAATGTTGTGAATTCACATTCCTCCGATGACGTTCAGAGGAATCTCTTTGCTTCTCCCCAGTTGCATCAATGCACCACTAACGACGCAGAAAGAAGCAATTTGATAGCACATGAAGGAGATGCAGAGGGAGATTGACTTCTTGCTCTTCAATCGTATGTATTTTCAACATGTAAATCCCATTTTAGTGATAAAAAATGTAAGTAAGGTTTTATTTGCTAAGACCTTTTAGCGCACACATTTTTTTCATCGCATGATGGCTGTAGATGGTGCCTCTGCCTTTAGAGTGAGAGATGATGAATTTTAACACAATTTAACATTAATGTATATATTTTCTGTAATTTCTAAAACCAGGAGCTACAAACCTCTAATTTTATTTTATTCTCAATTATTAGACAACTATACATGTCAAATGGTGTAAAGATATTATTTTCAAAGTTTTAAATTTGTGCAGACATTATACTGACCAATCACTAACTAATTAAATCAGGGTTTACGTTTTAAATAAAGTATTAAAGTGAACAACGCTATGTTCTATATATTTTCTCGTAGTTTCGTCACCCAAAAAGATGCCGAGCCAATTATCTGTAATAAATATTTGAACAGAACTTGACATATGCATGGATTCAATTTAAACTACATAACGAAAATGCAGACTAATTAATGTGTTTTACAGAATAAAAAGCTACAATAGGGATTCCTATAATATTTTTCTTCTTTCTTACTGAATAAGGGTATATACTAAATAATAATAATAATAATGATAATTTTCTAAATTCTAAAATGATAAATTAATGGGAACAATTAAGATTTTGGAATTGAGACAAATAAAAAGGAATGGAAGCAACAGTTAGCAAACAAGATATTTGTTAGTACAAATGTGGTTGGATATTTATTTATTACAATAAGTAAACCTTAAATAAAATTAAACGATTTTTACCAAATACTTGTTAAGCAGAACCTCCAATGCTCCGAAAAGTGGGCGAGCTTGAAAAAATAATTTGGAGGGTCCACAATAATTAAATAATAACTACGTATAAGTTAAAAAAAAAACTCATACGAATAATTTTGCTATTTAATGATGTAATATTAATTATACCTTTTATTAATTTTATATAATCTTTTTTACTTCTTTATAACATAATGGTACATATTTTAGTGAAAAAAGCTGGAAACGCTAGGATAGGTATGGAATCCAGAAACCATTTGTGCAACCCTGTCGCCGCCGCTGAGGACCACCGTAGTTGCTCTGAAGTGTACCGTCAACGGTAAAGGTAAGTTCATTCGCTCTCCGTTATGTTTCTTCCATGTTTTTGGGGTTGTATTTGTATGATTTCTTTTATTTAGTCTTTTCACTATTAGAAATTCCAATCTAATAACTCCATCTTTTCACGTCAATATGGGTTTTTTAGATTGACGCAAACAAATTCATTATGCATATGCGTTTGATACAAAACAGAAATTTAACAATTCGACAGAAAGAGAATAAATTATTGACTCATCCAATTGAATAAATTGTCTAAATACAAGAAAATAAATAATCAAAACAATTGTATTCAAAATTAACTACGCATCACTTTTTTCCGACTTTTCTTTCAAATCATTAAAAAAACATGTTTTATTTTATTTTCTAAATTTAATTCGCCGGAACCATGTAAAAGGATTATGACTATCATTTAAAAATAAAGACTGCATCACTTAATTGACGAACTCAATAAAAAATTCTAATAATATAAGAACTAAATTAAATAAAGCACATAAATATAAAGACGAAATAAATAATATAGCCATTTAAATGTTTGGAAACTTCATTGGAAACTGAGACTCCAAATCGAATAAAATATACAAATTCAGAGATGTAATTTGTAGCCAAATAACCATCATCACAAATCTAAAAAGCAGCCAAGTACCTTCTGTAATAATTTCAAAGTGATCGAACACATGCTGTTACTGTCAAGAAAATTTTAGAATAGGATTTTAAGAAGTCTGATGGCGACAAGGTAACTATTTCATGAAACATTTACTAACTTGATTCCAAAAAATAAATAAATACAAGGGTTTTAGAGGGTGAGGAAAATATAACGCGCTTCAACAACAATTCTTATCCCTAGAAAACCTCAGATTATTTGCCGATTCTAATCAACTTGATGCCATTGGCCAATTGAACATAAAAAAAAGTAGTCCACTTCTACAACATGAATGTGCTTAGTTACTTGATATTTACACAGTAGGAAGAATGAAGGTGAAAATGATTTAATTTTTTTTTAAAAAAAGAACTATTGAACATTAGATGTTACAGTAATGAATGCCTCTACAACTTCTACTTTGGATTTCTGTAGTTCTGTTTCTCCCACCTCGAGTTTATCTAAAATACTACCATCTCTATGTCAATCAATCTTTGATCTATCCTATATTACCGAACTGAGAACATGTGATGGATCGATCGAGAGAGGAGGAGGGAAATGGGGGTAAAAAGTTAATGTTGAATTATATGCTGTGAACATACCATCATGACTGCCAGAACAGCTCAAAATCGTTACTATACAAGGACCGGTCTTGAATTTCCAGATTGGCAACATGCCAATTAATGAGTTGAGACTGGAACAATTTACACAAAACCAATCCAGCTGGGAAAATCCACCATTCACTTTCATCCCTGCATGCATGCATCCCCAGACAGAGAGTAAGATTTTCCCAAATAAGCAGGCCTCTTAACCAGAGTTAAACCAGACACTTACGTGATACTCCATGGCTGAATGCTCGGCTGTTTTTTACTGGAAGACGATTGAGAGTTGTAGTGTATATATCCACAAAGAAATGCAACAACCTAGTTCCAAATAACACAAGATCCCAATTAAAACCAGTGAAAAAAGGAAAGGTTTGTTGGCCCCACAAATAAACAATAGATTGAAGGATCAAATATCCCCCAACCAGCTGAAATTCGATTTACTCACAACATTTATGAAGGATGTAAGATTCCACAGAGCATAAAGACGTGCAAGGCCTGCAGAACGCCTTGGCCCATGACTAAAGAGAGCATTAATTCCGACAGGAAATGGGAGAAGAACGCCGAAAGGTAATATAAACAACACAAAGAAGACATCCACCAAAGAAATTGAATACAGCTGAAGCAGAGTAAGTAATACTAAACTAAAATCTCCTAGAAGCAACATTGAGATTACTAAACCAACAAGGTCCTGCAGTCAACAGGAGCAAAAAGAAAGAAATCAGTAATCAGATTAGTCAGCCAAAAATTAGCAATTTTGTCTAGCAAACCAGAAAACAATCAATACTAGAAATACCTGATGTCCAACAGGTTTTGTATTCTTAAGTATGAAAGAGAGAAGATAAAAGATATCTCTCTTCTCGTCAAGCATCTGCAAATTGTTTACATCTAAAGCAGCTCCATGCATTTGTCGCCTTATATAATTGTCCTCAGTTCTTCCACCAGGGCCTAAATGAGCTCTGCTTCTGGCAAACCCAAAAGGATGTTCCTTTTTAACACTCTGGACCCTAGAGACCAAAAATTAATAAACAAACAGAGTATCAAGTATAATACCATCGAAATCATACCACATTCCACTGAAATATGTATAAAAGATTACCTTGCTCTTTCCTCAGTTCTTAAAGCTCCATCGGCACTTCCTCCAGTGGCTTGACCATTCTCAAGAGCATATACCATAAGCCCATAGTGGCAATAACCACTACTTGTAGCCTGAAACCAGGCAAGGTCAACACGCACACCATGGACACTCAATGCAGGATTGGCATGAGTCTCAAGCCATCTGACAACAGGTCGAAATGTTACTCTTAGCCGTCCACGGCGAACCAACCGTAGTTGTGCATTCAGCCCAGCAACCAATCTATACCAGGTTGTAGGTTGTACTGACTGCAAACATCATTAAAGGTACGCATGTAATTAAATTCGTTAGAATGGAACAAAAAGTAAGGCATGTGTCTTAAGTGCATCTGTGCATAACAAAGAGTTCCCAAAACAAATAAACAAACCTGACTCATTAGGCTGGTAAGGATATTATCATTGTGAAGGGAGAATGGAACCATATAACTTCCATCACCTCCAAAAGGTAATGACATTGGGAACCTTTCATGTAATCGAGGAGGAAGGTCTATCCTCTTTTCATCCCCACCAAGAAAGAAGTCCACATATGCTAGCATGAAGTCAGTAGTTGCATTTACCTATATTATTTTATGGGTCAGTTAAGACTGAAACAGCAGCATTAAATACTTGAAACTGCTGTGATTTCAATAAATGAAAAGTTGAAATTCTTAATTGGTTGGTCTAAATAGCCCCAGACAGTAGAACGAAGAAGTATGAAAAAACCTAGAGTGAGGTAAGCTATCTTAAAATAAAAAGAAACAACTCTTCCGTTCAAAATTACAACATACATTACCATGAGTCAGTAGTTGCATTTACCTATATTATTTTATGGGTCAGTTAACACTGAAACAGCAGCATTAAATACTTGAAACAGCTGTGATTTCAATAAATGAAAAGTTGAAATTCTTAATTGGTTGGTCTAAATAGCCCCAGACAGTAGAACGAAGAAGTATGAAAAAACCTAGAGTGAGGTAAGCTATCTTAAAATAAAAAGAAACAACTCTTCCGTTCAAAATTACAACATACATTACAATGACATCAGGCAGGAAAGAAAAAATATCAAGAAATTTTTATCTCCCACTAGCTATCAACATGCCAAATAGTTTTGAATTAATGATGTTATCATGTAACCTGTCTATCTATGAAAAATAAGTGATAATAATATAATCAACAGTAATACAATAAACTGACATCTGATGACATGTCGCTGCTGATTATTAACAACATAAATACAACTAACCAAGTCTGAAATAAAAACAAAAACAAACTGATCAGTCAGCACGTATCCAGTTATACATATTCAACAAACTCAACAGTTACATTGGATCAAATGAAGGTAACTTCGAACAAGATCAAGAGATGCACGTAAACCAACACAACTCAGTAGCAAATCAATAGAATATCCACTATTTCACTCTTCACAAGCTCAACAGATATATGAACAAGTCCAAACCTTGATCCCTTCATAGAGGGCTCGTGATCGGCAAGAACGAAGACAAGCATGATCGTACTCTGATCGAACAAACTCACGTAATCGTTGCAACTTCAATCTTCTGCGCCATTGTTGCCAGGACCATGCAAGTGGATAAGCAAGAACAGAAAGAACACTATATATTGCTCCCTCCCACCATTGATAAGCAGCTATAGCATTAATCGCATCCACAAATGTATTGAATTCACTCTCATAACTGCCATGTCAAGTGTTGGAAGATCTCAATCTCAATATCATAATAAAAAAACAGTTTACAAATAAAGAAGCTGAAATCCTCAAATTTAACCATGGGATCAAACATGTTTGCTTACACAACATCCATTATTTGCTCTGACGCCGTATGTGGCAGATGCCAGGGTTCACTGAAAGTATTAGGCCCCATAAAGTACATTCTGTGAACATGACTCTGGGACTCCTCAACTCTATTTGTCTCCAAAACCTATGCAACACATTGTTGTCATCATGCCAATAATAACATGCCAATAATAAAAAATCTTGAAAATAAAATCAAAATAGATACTGTTAAGGGGCATTTTAAATTCACAAATGTCAGAATATGGAAACTGAAAAGCAACCACATGGTTTGAGAAAAACCTCATTTAATGACTCAAGGAAAGGAAAGGAGTGATCTATTTGAGAACCATGTTGGGTGGGTGCTGGGCCAGGTAATTCATCAACCCCAACAAATTTCATTCTTGCAACACTGAGCACCAGTGCCAACAAGATCAAGAGACCCGTAAGAAATAGACCAAATAACCAAGGCCCACCAAATGTGTAAATTAACTCTTCAAGAGCAGTATAGCAGTCAGGCATATGATATCTGTCCGAAACACATTGGTATGGGCAAGGGGTTTCAGTAATACCACCTGGACAAAAGGACAAGATGGCAAATTACGCATTGATGCACCAGAGATTTAAATGAAATGAGTATTCTTTAGAGATATACTATGAAGAAAGGAGCTCACATTATATCATTTACCACTAAGAATAAAGAGACAAAATAATGAAAGACAGTACACAAATCATTCAACTTCGACAACAAATACTTCAAACTAAATAAGAATAAAATCCCTTGAATGTCTGCTGTGTAATTATCCATTAAATAATAACATCTACCTCGGACTGGAATATAAACAGCGCGATGAGGAAGGTCATTAACAGGACAATGGAGACAAAGTGATTCATCGGATCCAGTAGTGTTTTTGTAAGTCCCAGCGGGACATTCCTGGAGGCAAGCAAAAAATATAAAAGCCTATGAGTAGAAACTTTAGAAGTACAAGCATCAGTTAAGTCATCAAAAACGGAAAGCAAGTAGAAATAGAACATGAGACAAAAAAGGGTAAACAAAGCTTCTATCATGTTGAGTAACCCTACTCTAGTGCAGTAATTCCAAAGCAGTGGTCAGTCTAGGTTCATAAGAAGCTGGAACCAGCACCCACGTAGCCTCATCAATTTTGATGCAGACAACACAGAATAAGCTCAGCCAAAACATGATGAACCAAAAGCTTGCTACTATGACATTGCAACAAAAACTGTTTTCATCATTCAAACACTAGTAGCCACGGTTTGACTGTAACTAAAATGGACACTGGCGACTAAGGTGAATAGAAGCTAAAACTTAAGGTTGACATCTTTACATGAAAATCTGCTGTCAAATCCAGCACTTTCAACTACCAATATGTTATTAGAGTTTATTATTAGAACATTTCAAGTGTCTAGGCTTTGTATATTACACAGAATCCTTTCAACACCAACACTAATTTATGTAAAGCTTCAAAGCAGCACCCGGCTAGAAATAGTAAAAAATATGCAATATTTTTTGCCACAGTAGAAAGATTGAGAAAAGAAAAGAAAATATGCAGCCCACAAAGCCTTACAAAACTGCAAATGAAAAAATTGCACGAAGTAACAAATTGTAGAAGTCTTATGCAATGCTAAAGCTTTGTAAATGAAAAAACTTCAAGGAAATTTTTTTCAACAAAATAAAAAGACCATGCAATAACATGACAGTATAGAATAAAATTACCATACCATTGTTGTAAGAACTAAGTTATACAACTAAGAATCAATAAAGTATAGGTCCTTAAGTCAAACTAAGAACAAAAATATAAAAAACATCAGCATATTTTTGGGGGTGACATGAATATATAATCAGAAACTTGACATATTTTCATTAATAATCATAATTAGCCTAACTAATAAAGGTAAGCTTCCCTTTAGATTTATCAGTATATCATTGCCAGAAATATACTCAAAACACCAGACTACTGTCAACCCAGCACCATCATATTGAAGCTACAGTATAAATATCATAGAACACAGCAGCAAAAAGTGTCACCCACTGATCCTTCATACACGTTTATCCATTAGATACTTGCTTTTATGTCTACTATAACATGGCACATTAACAATATCCTTTCAAGTATAATTCCCACAAAGGTTTGAAGTAAAATTATCCTCAGATAATACCGGTACATCACTATTAGAAATTTAATCAACATGCCAGGCTAATTAGCCAACCACTGATCCTTCATTCACGTTTATCCATTAGATACTTGCTTTCATGTCTACTATAACATGGCACATTAACAATATCCTTTCAAGTATAATTCCCACAGAGGTTTGAAGTAAAACTATCCTCAGATAATACCGGTACATCACTATCAGAAATTAAATCAACATGCCAGGCTAATTAGCCAACCACCATATTGAGGCTGGAAATAACCTAAATGGTGATGATGATGACAACCATTATGATAAAACTCTTGGCCCTCCACATACATCTAATATTAAAAGTAACAGATTTACTCAAACTACCAGCATACAGAAATGTAGAATTGGTCACATCCAATATATATGGAAAATCCCATGATCAAAAGGCCAGCTAGAGCACACAAATATGGGAAATGTAACAATTGAGGACAGGTGGAAAGAAATTATACCTCACAAAAGGTACCGTACAACCCTTTAGGGCAATCCTTCCCAGTTATTGTCCCATTAGCTCCACATCCACCCTGTCCCTCACCCTTTCCTCCCCTATCATAATCAAGATTAGATTATAATGTTTTTAAATTTCCATTATAACACAAACCAAAGGCAAAAAGGCAGAAACTGAAATGAAATAGAGACAAAATATAAATACTTCACTGGAACAAAAGTTGATAAATTAAAACAAAAAAGAGAATAATTTGAAGTTTTCTTAAGTTAGGGACTCCAATCAGCCCCTGGAGCTGAACATAGTTCCCCTCCAATACCAAGAGAAGCATGTCACGTGTCCTAATGAGATGAATCATTACCATTAGCACATACAACCTAATATTATTTGGGGATCGAAATGGATTTATTTTAAAGATTTTTAGAAAGCCATTTTAAAAGAAATCACACTAGATATGACTTTAAAATCAATTATCACAAAAGTAAACAATGTAATCATGCATCACAATTCACGGTTGAATGATTGTAAGAAATCTTCACATTATCAGTCTATTCCAATTAAATTCTTGAAATTGAAATATACAAGCTAAAAGTTAAAAACACCAAAGCAAACAATAAAATTTAAAAAAAATAAAATAAAACATCTTCTAATTATAATCCTCACACCAAAAAAAAAAGAAATACATTGGCCAAAAAGGATTAACAGAAAAAGTTTGCTACATCGACAGACCTCAAACATTTCAGGATCTGAAATAAGTAATGATCACTGGAAGTGTCCTATGCTAGAGCAGTCTTTTACAGTCCAATTTAAAGGGTTCGACTGAAAAGGGTAGAATGCCAAAAGTGATAATTGGCTATTATCAGGTGCAGCAGGGTGCACAAATCTGTAACCGTGTTTTACAGCCCTTAAATAACTTGGAAAGGGTTATGTTCTTATCCTCTCTCATGAGTTCTTCCCAAGGCTGCTTCAAGTAGCATCCATCTCTTACATGCAAAAGTATTGGCTTCCCAAGTTTCCTTTACAGATTTTTGCTTTTTGTTTTAAAACTTTTCTTTTCCGGATCTTGAAGATGCCTTATCTTGTTCCAAATGGACTTATATCATTAATCATACTTCATTTTCAAACAGAGAAACAAAATAAATGGTTAACTGGCTTCTCGCCATATTATCTTCTGCATTAGTGCCTATCTAAGAAGCCCTTACCAAGATGATAGGGAAAAAGAACTATTAAAATATACTCCAGAGAAACAATAGATAGATATAAATTAAAAAAAAAATGGAACAAAACAAGCATCCATTCAACAAATAGCAAAGATAACATCAGACACTGGTGACAACTTATTTTTGGTTAAAATTCAGCTATGCAAACTGGGAAAAAAAAGACTACAGGCTAAAAATATTAACGAAATCAGAATACAAATAATATTGAAGAGTTGCAGCAAAAACTTGAAATAGAAATACCTGGTCTGAATGCCACCTTTCACAGTAGCAATTGGCTGATAAACATCACCAGTGGGAATGTCGGACCAATGAAAATGAATCCTTCCACCACCCCCACCACCACTTCCATTAGAACTGCTATATCCCCCCATACTAGAAAGCTCAGCTGATTGCCCAATGGCAAGTGTATGAAGAAACAATAGTATAGTGCCACCAGATCCACCCCCAGGACCTCCAGTAAAATTGTCAAATCCTGCAAAACCTTCATTTCTGACTACCGAATCAAAATTCTCTCCATCAGCTTTTACAGAACCTTGAATGGACAAACTCGACAAAGGATGTTCTAATGATCCAACAACTGCTTAACACATAATACAACAGAAGAATACGAATTAAAAAAGAAATTTAGCGGCAATCAACATCTTCCATTATTCTTAAAGAAACATTAATTAGCCCAAACATAAACTTTGGCTTACTTATGATACCACCTCCAGCTGTGCTATAATTAGAGTTGCCACTTCCACTACCAAGTTCACAGGGCAGGTTTGCATCCCCATATGAACTGCCACCTTCAACGTGATTATCATTATACCATGCATCCCCACCATTACCGCCATGCCCACCACCACTGCCAATACCATTATTTAGAATATTTCCATGGCCCAAACCACCAGTACAGCCTGCAATTTTTTTGACACAATCACTATAGGAGTCCAACTACTTGAATCCAAAAGTGACAACCACCACACACAACAAATAAGCATACCCATTCCAGAGGCAGATATTCTTCCAGAAGATTCAACACTTATGGTCCGGGCCCTGTGGAAATGAACAACAGAACCTTCTATAACGCCTTCAACAAGGATATCCTCGACTCTGCAGATCTAGAAAGGCAACATACAGAATTTTCAAGTTTCAACTGTAGATATATATTAGCACAACCAAATCTATTACACAACCAATACTTCATAAAGTACCTGAAGTGTGAAAGACAGGGAAGAGTTCACATTGCAATCTTCAGGGGGGTGAAGTAATTCGTAGGGGCAATCTTTATTGTCACAGTAAAGCTTTGGAGTACTGTCAACCATAAAGGTATGGAAATTTAGCAGAACTACAATCAAAATGTGCTGAATGAGAAATCACCTAACAATATTTTGACAACTTCCAAACGTACACATCATCAGTTGTTGCATTCTCCAATGGACCACGCAAGACAGATCCAGGCCCAACCTATAAAAGATGTAAAAAATAAAGTCAAGTTGTAGAGCTAAGACCAAATAATGCTCAACCAAAACATAAGCACAAACAGTATTATCATCATTGATTAATGTCCAACCAAGTTACCACAATGGTTTCATTTAAAAAGATGAAATTAACAAGAATCAGACCCGAAGTGGTGGGAGAACCAAAGCATCAAAAGAGTGCAACTGAGCCACCAAAAGAATGACACAAGGAACAAAAAACAGTCCATTGCACCCCAAATAAAGCCCAAGATCTTGACATGGTGTAAAGAGAGATGCTATTAATGCTCAGTTGTCATTATGATATTTTCCTCAGACAGTTTCTTTATTCACCTTATTTTTAGTAACAAGTTTTATATGCATTGCTTTGGGATATTTGGTAGGCGAAGGTAAAAATTTGGGGATTCTGATCGACTTTAGATGGACATAATAGGATTGTCTCCATACCATCTCTTTGATTTTCACCTCATTGTTAAGGTTTGTCTGATAAATGTTAACTGAAGGTATATATCATCATTTTTCTGTTCAAGCAAATTATGTTTTAGACCCAAAGGAAAACTTTTTCATGTCATTTTATTCTACTACTAATAATCAAAAAATATTTAACAAATGGAAATGGTTATGATATGCTTACAATGTTTTCTAAATAAACAAATAAAAATAGAAAAAGCCCTACAATTTTAGCCAGTAAAAGTAAAAAAGAATAAGAAACGTGTAACAAAATAATTTGAAAAAGATTAGTTAAAAAAAAAAAAAAAACTAGTCTAATGAAAAAGAAATGAGACCTCCTAATTCATAAATAAAGATAAATCAAATGGGGGAATCAAGTGTTTAAAAGGCTATAAAATTACATAGATTGGTGGTGAAAATAGACAACGCCTTACATGAATACTATAAAATAGGGATAAAACCAAACGCTGTGCTTCAATCCAATCTCCTGGTCCTGATAAATTAAGCAGACCCTGTCCATGAACTCCAAGGTTTGCATTGGAATGTATCACAGAAGCCCCCTGTTAATGAAACCCAATGAGTCAAATTATGAAGATCATTCATGCAATAATATTATTCATTCGAGGAGTGGTTAAATACCCTGAGAACAATCAAATTACTGGCCTCAAGTAAAGAAGTTTCCACAGTCACATCTTCCCCACCATCTATGAGCATTTTTGAGTTCCACATCAAGAACATTTTTACAGACATGCGTAGAGCTCCATAAACCTTTTTCATAAAATTTTACGTGTAAAAACATCAGAAAATGACATTGTAACCTTGACTACTGGAAAAATATAAAATCAGTTCAGCCTATATATGATATGCTCATTATATTTACTAGTTCTACAGCACAGGTAAAAGATGCAACACATATACAGGAATTAGATGTCAACATGTGCCAATAAACAATATCTGCAAAATTAAAACTCATTCCAACTACCTTCATTACAGAATCACTCATCAACAGTTCTTCAGCTAATAACTCAAACTCTGATGTAGCATAGTGGCGTAGACCAAAGCTCAACACCCCACCCTGCAAGATACTTATTTGCCCTTGCACCTATATAATGAATAAAAAGAAAAAGACAGTTGCACAGATGTCCTTCACATACCAAACATTTTGTTTTTCAAAACAGATTGAAATTAAAAGGGCACAAGGATCACAATATGAAGGGATGACCAGGAGGAAATTAGCATTTTATAAAAGAATTCATTAGAAACAAAGCAAAAATAAATAAATAAACCTTTTATAAAAAGTAATAAAGGCATCGCCCCTCCCCCTAAATACATTAGAATTTAGAAGATTATATATATAATTCATATTAACATCAAGCAAACTCCTGAGCTATAGAAAAAATATAAGTCAAGATCAAGGGGAACAACCAATATGGATATAAATGACCAACAATTAACTGAACATGCCAATATAAGCAAAATATATATCAAGTAAATGGATTAAAGGCATATGAAAGCCGAACCGAGAAGTTAATGTCTTTGGTTCTTCAATGCTTTAATCTTCAACAATATCGTCAGTGGGATATTGCTTAAGTTGTTAACTAAAAATATCCATATCTACTACCGAAGAGATGTTTTTCAGCACTTGGGTTCTTTGAGGGAGTCAACTTTAGCAAGAATAATCAGGACAATATAAAATTCTAAGACATATGCATCATTCAGCACATAGGATGAAAGAGGGGATGTCAGAATTTTTCAGGTGTATGGCTGGTCAAATCGTTTCGATAAGAAGTAGAACAACAGTAAATTACCTTTTCAGAAAAGTTCCTGGCTTAGTCTGATATTAAGTTTTATTAGAGGTACACAAAAGTGACTGCATATGCTCATCTTGAGTTTACTATTTAACTTTTAAATAGATGTAAAAAATTGAGGATACAAGCAAAACAAAAGCGAGGAGAGAATGTCTGGTGTCAGCAAACAAGAGAAGAAAGAGTTTATTAACAGAATATTGACATCGGGATTATCCAATTAATTTATGGATCTTCATTTGACAAACCTGTACGCGACTCCAAAGCAATGGAACTGTTGCCCTGGCCTTATTTCGAACATAAACATTAGTCCAAAGGGGTTGATTTGGAAACTCCAAGAGAAGAGTCTCTGTATCGGTTGTCATGTTATAGTTATCAACTATAAGACTTCGAGGGACTGCGTCATAAAGAGTCCCAGCAGCACCTGCGTTTTCGGGACAGCCAAGGCTCCTACCACCTGAAATAAGAAATCAATCGTGCAGTGCAGTCAGTGTAACTGATGATAAGTTTGGAGTCCCAACAAGTTTAACACAACAAAAAAGTCATAATAGAATTTCAAGCAACTGACTATAGGCCAAGGGTATTTAATTAATTAAAGATCACTTACCCCACCTACCAGAGTTGGCCAAAAAGTAGGTTCCAGGTTGATAAACAGTAGATCATCAAATCATATTTTCCAACTCGAGTGATACTTAATTCTAGAGAGCAACCTAATTTTTATTTCAAAATGCTGAAAAATGTTAGCATTGATTTCTAAAACATTTTCCTCATGCCCATTAACAAATCAATGACAGAGGGTGGCATGCAACAAAGTGATCCCTATATTAATGTTACCATATATATTTATTTATTTATTAATTTATTTATTATAAGAGATTAAGCATTTATGAGCACTCAATTTGCAGGGAAAGATTTCTGCAGAGTATATTTGGAAACAGTTACCCAATGCACAAACTAAAAATCCTCACCATGCACATATATTTTGGGCTCATCATGCCTGCTGAACACATCAACTGAAACCCTGCCACCTCCACCACCAGCAAAACCATTACCTCCACAAGCACTTATAATCCCATTGCCAGTCCTGCTCATTTCCAGAAAGAAAAAAAGCATATCAATGGAACAGCATAAAAACTATATTCACAACATCACATTTCAATTACAATCAAGCACGAAACCAATTATTAACATTCCTTTGCTGGCATGTGGCTGTACACGTCAAGGAATGTGAGGGATTACGGAGAAAATATCCTTCTACTGTAAATTTCATATTTTAGAAATATACATTCAACAGCTGACTTTGGTATTAAGCTTCTGTATTAGTCTTACAAAGTTGGTAATTTGAACACATACCATCAAAATAATTGTGATGGTGATATTATACTTAGACAACCACATCTCAAATGCAGCAACACAGAAATATATAAACAGTTGTTTACAATGAACCTCAGATAGAAGATTCCAGAGAAACAAATATAGTAACTTGTCATATCACTCATGTCCCAAGTATAATCAGAGAACATAAATATATCCTTATGTTAACCAAACGAGGGGGAAAAAAGACAAAAAAAAATATTACATTCTGTAAGCCTTGATGTAAATGCTGCCTCCAGAGCCACCTCCGCCCTTTGTCCCTCCATCACCCCCATCAGCCAAAACACTTGCATTCATCTCAACAATTTGATGAAGAGTCAACCTTACAAGCCCCCCTCCCAACCCACCATAGTCCCTCTCATTGGTCGTCGACCCCCCACGGCTCCCAAAACTGTAAGGGTTCTGCAGCGAGGCCCACGAATACGCGTCCCCTCCCCAGACGTCCTCCGGAAGCTTCGTCATGTCGACACGACAGCTAGCACCCCTCCCGCCGTGACCCCCACCACCGCCCTCAACCCCCTGCGGAGTGCCGCTCGTCTGCGGCGGAGGCTGTCCCGCCATACCCGTCGTGTTCACAACAGACATATTCCCAAAACCACCATTTTCAGCCTCCAACTCAAAAGCCCCGGTCACAATCGACGAGTTGCTACCTAAACTAAAATTACCAGTGACGTTAACGGTTACCATGCACCCGGGAATCTCGCAGTGGAACCTCACCCCAGGGAGGATGTTAAAATTGCCCTTCCCTGCTATGTACACGTCGCGGGTGAGGTTCACGTCGTTCACGATCTTGCAAGTCGTGTCCAGAGTCCCGACTCCGCCGAGATCGTCCACGCATGACACCGATGGTGGATGCGGTGGCGGAGGCGGCGGAGCGGGCGGCGAGTAGTCCTGATGGAAGAGGTTCCAATCGAAATCAGTCACCGAAAGTTCACGCTCCGACTCCGATTCGTCACTCGCGAAGACGGCGACGACGACAACGAAGATGGCGAGGAATCGGAGGCGCCGGAAACGAAATCGAGCCATTCACCGGCGGCGTCAGGAGTCATCACATTGAAGGAACTGAGATTCGGATTTGCAAAGTGAAATTTGATTCAGAAACCAATGCAATGACCCATCCCAGTCACCACCAATAGAAAAATATCAATATTAAAAAACCCTAACTCTCTCTCTCTCTCTCTCTCTCTCTGCGTGCGGAAATTCAATTCAATCTCACTGACAAAAAAAAACCCTAGAAATCTCTCGGAGACGCGCGGGGAGAAGAAAGATCGAATGCGAATTGGAGAGAAGAAGCACGATGGGGAAGAGGCAGCTTTATTTAATTCTGGTGGTAAAGGAGAAGGGGGTGTCACGATGCGGTGAGGTTCATGTGAACCCCGCTGGTTTTCACTCTCGATCTTTACTTTGTCGCACGTGGGCGAATCTTATTGGACAAGTCTTTGTGATTAGTTTGGAGGCTAGCGTTGGGGATGTTATCTCGTTTCACCGAACCTCACGCCGATTTAAAGGAGCGTCAGAGACACACCCCTAATTAATGAAAATAATTAACGGACGAAACCCATGTGGAATGTGCAAGTGAAAAGCGACAAGAAGGGTAGGTTGCTACTTGCGTGGAGGGTACGCGCGCGTGGTAAAACGCCGGGACGAAAGAGGGAAAGCGACGGCGCCACCGTGAGTGAAGGTGGAGGCGGTGTCAGGGGTTTTGGCTTTTGCTTTGCTTAAAAATTATTATTACTATTCGTCCCTGAAAAATAAAACCATACACGCTTGTATCTGTTTGCATGTAGTAAGACACTGTGTAAGAAGCTTGTTCAGCCAGCTACTCCGTTATTTCTCTTACAATGTTTTCTCTCCAATTACAATGCTACACAAAAATACTTTTATTAAAACACTTTAAAAATAAATTTATTTATTTAGATTTGTTTGGATCAGTTTTTTTTATAATAAATTTTAGTAGAAATAATCTTATGTTAATATTAATTTGTGTAAGCGTATATCTTATAGAACAAACTCACTTTCGAAAATTTTAAAATAAGGGTTTAGTGGAATTGATAAATAATTTATACTCAATTATTTCAACTTACTCAAATTAGTAGTATGTCATTTGATATAAAAAAAAGTGTTACGTGATGTCTAGCACTCTTAATAACTTATTTTAACATTGTGAGTACAATGTTCCTATTTCCACCATTCATCTTTTAATAAGTTATTCATACTGTATTTATCATTACACTTTCAAGTTTGTGTTTTTTTTTGTTAAGACATCACTCGATCCTCATATTTATTTAAAAACATTAAATAAGTCTTTATATATTTTTATTGATATTAATTAGGTTCTTATTTTTGAAAATATTTATCAATTAAGTTTATTCTACTAATAAACTTAAATATGTGTAGATTTATAATTTTCTTTTAATTTTTCTAATTTTTTTTAAACTTTCTTTATAAAAATTTGTTGTCTTTTTTTTTATAAAGGGTTGTGTCATGGGTTAAGTTATTATTTAAAATTTCGATGTAAATTCTGTATTTCTTATTTTAATTAAATTTAATTCTATTTTTTTTAAAAATTTGAGCAATGTTATCCTTTTTAAATTGGATCACATTTAATTTTTATATTAATATTATATTAATATTTTATTAAAATTAATATTTTTATTAAATATTTTTAATCAGATTAAATTTATATTTTACATTAAACGTTATTTAAAAAATTTTAAATGTATCTATATTGATATTTTGTCACGTTAAATTTTAATATTGTTTTTTATTTGAATTTATACTCCAAAGAATTATATATGAATTTATAAATTTGTTTCAAAGATTGGTATAATATTATATATCAACAATTTCCATACATATATTAGAGTTGATTTAAAAATAGAAATGGTATAAATCAAATGTTAAATTTTAAAATAATTTAAAATACATATATTTAAAACTTTAAAACAAAATTTGAATAAAATTTAGTGAAAAATATAAATTTCAATAAATTTAATATTTTAAAAATATTTAATAAAAATATCATTACAAAAATTATATTGAAAAATTAAACTTGATCTCAATTTATATAAAAAAAGAAGACAAAATTACTGAATTTAAAAAAAAAATAAAACTAAAATTAAATCAAAATAATAAATATATAAATTAAATTCAAATTTAAAAAATATTTAACATATAACAAAAATAAATTTAAAAAAAACACAAACTTACCTGTAACACATTTAACATAGTTAATATAATACTAAGAAAAATAACCTAATTATTACACATTTCCAAAAATAGGATCAATCAAAATATGAAAACTTATTTGATATTTTCGAACAAATGTCAAAACCAACCAAATATTTTAACTTCTTTCGTTAGTTTCTTTTCTTCTTCATATAAATTTTTGTTTTGCTTCTTCGAGTGTTATGATTCAAGATAACACAAATAAAGTAATGGTTTGATTTTTAAATTATAATTGTGAATAGAAGAAACAGAACTAAATTTTAAACAACTCGCATGATGACAATAACATTCTCCTTTGAGAGAGTTGTTTCAAGAACTTTAGAAATTGTAAAGTGTTTTTTTTTCTTAAGTATTTCTAGTTGAGAAAAAAAAAGTGATTTACCTAAAGTTTGGATAAAAAATTCTCTTTGAATTATACAAAATTGGAATTATAAGATATAGAAATTGTTTTATCTTGAAAAACACTATGAACAAAATGTCAATCATTTTTAACGTATTTATTTTTTTCATAAAAATATCCAAAAAATTGTTATATAGAGAGCAAACACTGGTGAAAAATAGTGTATAGTATCACGTCACGTGTTTAATTTCCAACCACTGAATAGTCAACTTTAAAAATAACCAGTAGTATTTTTGTAAATAAATGCAATTGTTGGACGTCATTTAGAATTGTAATTCAACATCAATTTGTTACAAGACGTCGAATATTGAGAAGTTCGACGTCCTATTAAGTAAATTTTTCGAAAATATTTGGCACGAAGGTGAAAATGTATCTACGTATCACGTCGAATGCCCTAGAATTAGACGTCAAGAGGATATAAAACGTTGAATGTCTCAGTGTTAGACATCAAAATGTTAGTGAATTCAATAAAAATTTGAGTGGAAAATTTAAAATTCATTCACTTCATCTTAGCGCGCGACACCCTTTTTTCTGCTCAAATTTTTCTCGAACAAAGTATAACGACCATCACATGTAATTTTTCTTTCATTTGATACAAATACATGTTAATTAACTATTTTAGGTATGATTTTCGTTTGTTTCGACCGATTATTTTCGTATTCTTGTCCTTTATAGGCGTGTTCTGCTTTCTTTCTCACTAATGACAACAATTTATTCCAACGAACTCATCTCTTAAAAGTTAGTTTTCGTTCTCGTTTTGAAGAACTTATTTGTTGAACTTGTTTGTTGTTGTTTGACTGAACTTATTTGTTGTTGTTTGATATTATTGTTTGTGGTTGATACTACAGTTCACGTTCATAGTTCATGTTTTATAAAATACCAAAAACTGAATTTTTTTTGTTTTTCATGTAGAGTTGTAAAAAAGATCACAATTAATTTAAAAAAACAAAAAAAATATTAACGTGATATTGACAAAATTCGATGATAATTAACGTAAAAGTTTTAAATTTAACCTCTTTTAATGACTTCAACCTCAAATTTGATATGAAAGACCGAAAAACATACTTTATACAATATTTTTGTGCTAGTGAAATCAACTATCACCAAAGAGTTGGATGAGATATGCATGTTTTATTTCAAAGTAAGTTAAAAGGAATTTTAATAATTTTAACTACTATATAACAGTAACCACAAAATAAAGTATTGATAAAAAGTTTCCATTTGAAGTATATTTTTAAAAAATTGATCTAATGAGTTATTTATTTATTTAAATTAAAATCATGTCAGTAAATCAACTTCTTTTATTAATTATAGGCTGTGTTTCTTTTTGTAAAAATGAAATTGAGAGAAAGAATGAGTCATATCACCCTTAAATCGCCCAATCCCATAGGAGATTGGAAAAAGTTATCATCTCTCAAATCTGACTGTGTACTCGTCTTCAAATTGCATAATAGGAACACGAATAATACTTGTAAATTTATGCTCTCAAAGGAACATACAAATGAAAATACATGCGTGTTTTTGTGTGAATTTTTTTTATGATAATTGTTATTTTATAATTACAAAAAAAAATATAAATAAATGTTATATTTTTATTGTTGTGAATTTTATTTATTTTAAAAATATTATTATAGATAGTTGTTTTAGTTTTAAAAAATGGATAAATTTTAAAAAAAAATCAAATTTAGAAAAGAAAATAAAAAGAAATGTTAGTTGAAAGGTAAAATAGTAAAAAATAATTTAATTTAAAAAAAATATATTATATAAAAGGTAAAATAAGAAACAAAATATAGACACCAAAACAAAAAATCCATTTATATTTATATAATAGTATAGATAATTAATCCAAAGATATAAAATATTGTGGATTTTTCAATCATTTATTTGAGTTATTTTTAATCTGATTGCTAAAAGTTGAGCAGACTCTTCTTAACAAAATTTACTCTACAAGCACATAGTTCAGTTATAACTATAGAAAATGATATTTAAGTATGCATATTTTGTATAGCTAAATCCTATTTTAGTTTTATATTAGTATGATCATTATCTCTTGCCATTTATTTTCCTTTCTTACTTTTATTTATTTTATAATTGTATTTTTAAAACTTAATCATATTTTTCTGTAAATTATTTGTTATTTATCTTTTATTATTTTTGTTATTTATTTTTAAAATATAAAGAGTCACATTTTTTTTCTGTTACAAATATAAATAAGTAGAAAATAACTAAGAGTAAAAATATCTTCTCTAAATAAAACTTGATTGTTTTATTATTAAAATATCAAGTTTATAAGTAGAAAATTTATTTAGTTGATTCTTGTTTTATAAAGATCATATTTCTCTCTAAACTTTACACTCTATGTGTATTTATTATCTTTCTATTTATTTTCTAAGATCTCAGTCCATCATAAGATTGACCGTGTAGAGTATAACTATTTTGTCTTATAAAGATCTCCATTAAAGTAAGTTTATTTTTTATTCTTTATTTTAATTATTATGAAAATCTTGCATATATGTGGTTGTATGTGGTTCAAAATTGTTCAAGATGAATCTCTATATGTATGCAATCATTAAGATATGTCATATCATTTATCTAAGTTTTATGTGTACAAATCTTACATCGTGTGTGAGTGAAGGTGTTTAGAGTTATAATGAGATTTTAAAACTTAATCTAGTTAATGAAAAATACCTTTTTTTTTTGTCAGTGCGTTATGTTAGATGACATAATTGTGAAAATGGTGTTGTTTTCTTATTTATTTTGGTGCAAAGAATTGTGGTGATGTTGATTTTTTAAATGTGAGAGTGAATTGATATGTAAATGTATTTGTTTGTGTGAGTAGTGAACTAAATTGATACATTGAGCCAAACTTTCACTCTAATATTATTTAAAATAAATATATAATTTTGACATTGGAAAGCATTTAAAAATCTCATTTAGGTGTATTTGTCAATCATTAGGCAAGTCATTTTTTGTTAAGTGAAATTTAATTTTTTAAAATGCAAAGAGCTTTGATTTCATTGCTCGTAGAGCAAGCTAAAATTTTTGTTATTGAGTCTTTAAACAAGACTTTGTTGAAAGGAGAGCATACAAACTCTTTTTTTTTTATGACGTATGAGCTCTTTTGAGCTAAGTAAGTAGTGACTGAGCTTTTCCAACATGGACCGATGACAAATAAGCTAAGCAAGCCACACTAACAATGTTTGAGCTCAATCTAAAAACTCTACAACTCGGCAAGACCACAACTCATAAAGGATGATAGCCCAGAAGTTGGTAAGGGGAGCTCAGCTCGACATCTTGGTAATGATCATCGGCAAGTACACTAAATCACTCAAATGATATAAAATAGTAAGACAAAGTATATTTTCCAAGAGACTCGTATTATACAAAATAATTGCACAATTAATAACTCATACAAACTAAAGAATACGAGATTGTGTGTAAGAAGAGAAATTGGAAAATAAATAAAATGTGGACTTTGATAGTTGAAGACACTTATAAGAGGGGAAAGGTCATAAGTGGTATGGAATGACATTGTTAAGTGTAGAATTCACCGGCTTCACTCTCATGTACTCATAAAACACTCAAGTCCTGATCCCTCAAGTTAAAGAGCCTAGGTTTTCTCGCTGAGAATCAATCCCTTAGACAATTAAAAAGCTAACACGCATTAAGATTTAGGGTTTAAGGCAACTAATTGTTCATTCCATTCCTAGATACAAGCTCTACTCAAAATCCTAATTATTATTATTATTTGTTATTTTCGTTGTATTATATATATATATATATATATATATATATAATATTAATAAAATCCTTGTCCTTGTATATAATTAAGATTTGGTTATTTGGTAACTTTTCTCAAATAGATTATTTAATTACTTTTTCTTACAATTGGTCTTTATTTTTTACAATTGGACTTTTGTCGTTAAATTGATTGAATGACCTTAAATGTAAGTTGAAGATTCTAGATTTTCCTTTGGGGTCAAAACTAAGACAATTGACTTAAAATGAGATTCCTAAAGGGAAAGTGACTTATGCACTCGACTTGAATCAAAGAGAACTTTATGAGTTTTAAGAAGAATTTTAAAAAATTCAAATAAGTTAATGAGAAGAGTACATGTTTAGCATAATATGCTATAAACAAAAGGATTTCTTAGCCTAAATCAAGCCAATCCCACAAGTGACTTCAAGGCCTAGAAATACATATTTAACTTAACTCTTTACCCGTTATTTTTTCATTTCTTTTTTTCTTTTCATCTTTTGATATTTTAAACATTAAAAAATTGGTAAAATATGATTTAAATCAAATCGGGAATTTTTTGTAGGGATTTTTCACTTCACGAAATTAGGGTTCACAGGTTCTATAATCCAAATTGGGGATTGATTGAGTGAAATTGGGGATTGTAGTGGTTGTGATGTGAGACCTATGGTGGACAAAGAGATGTTGCTTTTAGTATTTTTTTGCAGGTGGTTCCCATGGCGGTACAATTTGGAAACTCGTAGTGGCTTTCATGATTTGACTTCTGCATTTTAGAGGTGTTGTTATGGGACTCGTAAATTGTTCGTTAATCTGTAGTTAAACTAACTTAGGTATGTTTTTGTAGGTGTGGATGTGTGAGATGTTGTCGAACTCACATTTTCCGTAAGGAAGACAATGAAGGCGCAATGGTTATTGCCGTGGTTGCAGGTTTAGTGCTATAGAGAAGCAAGATTGTTTATGCCATTGAAACTGTTTTCATAAATTTGGTGGGTGGTGATGTGAGCAAACGAGATGGTAGTTCTCTTTAAGTGATTGTCACCTTTAATCGAGAAAGAAGAAGCTCCGTGGTTCTAAATGGAAGAAAAAACTTTTTATTTTTTTGTTATTTTTAAAATAACAAAATCCACCTAACTAACAATCTTACTTTATCATATACTTTCAATAAACATTGTCAGCTAACATTTAACTTCGTTCAACCAATTTAATTGTTGAATTTTTTGTAAAATATCTAATTACATTATTTTTTCACATTTAACTGAGACAAAAAAAGTAATTAAAGAACCTCTTTAAAGTACATACAAGAGGTTAATTAAAAAATATCATATCATATTATATATATATATATATATATATATATATATATATATATATATATATATATATATATATATATATATATTCAAAATAAAAATATATTTTAATAGCTTAGGCTTATATATTGTTGTGGTGTGACTTATTTTATATATGATCATATATAGATACAATATTTGTAAAATGAATGTTTAGATAAAAATAGATATTTGTTTATTTTGAATTATATTTTTGTAATTTTGTAATTTTCTGAAAGTTTAAGATGTATTTTATATTGATAAAATCAGTGGTTCTTTGATGAGTTTATAATATAATTAATATATTATTTTTTAAGGTGTTGCAGAGGTTAGTTATTTTACCGAGGGGTTAGGTATTTTAGTGAGGGTTCGCACCCGATTTGCATAATAATAACTCTATTTAAATTTTATAATTTATTCATTTTATAATATATATATATATATATATATATATATATATATATATATATATATATATATATATATATATATATATTATATGAGTTTGTTAATTTATTTAAGAGTTTTTTTAATAGATACATTTTAGTAAAGTGTATAAGTTTTAAGTTAAAAAAATTTTTATTAAAAAAAGTAATGTTAAATTTAAGAGTATTTTAATAATTTTAAAATTTAATTTAAAATAAAAAATAGTTATTTATCACATATATTAATATTACTTTTTTATTATATATTTTTAAACGGTACTTTTTTTTAAAATAAAAAATAAAATAAAAGATAATTATTTTTTAAAATAAAAAATAAAATAAAAGTACTAATACACATAACAGATTAAAGCTAACTTTTACTTTTTTTATTTTAGATTAAATTTTAAAATTATTAAAATACTTTTAAATTAGAAGTTAGTTTTTTTAATAGAAAATTTTTTTAATCTAAAACTTAATACACTTTATTAAAATATATCAACTAAAACAAACTCTTACAGTTTGCACTTCCATGGTAATAAGTATCCTTAAAATTTATAATTTGCCCATTTTATACTTTATATATATAAGACAAAACATTCAAAATTTTGAAAGTATATATAAGAGTTTTATTAAATTCACTAAATTTTGAAAAATCTCACACAACATACATGCTATATTATTTCTACGAAAAAAAATCACAGTACAATAATACACACATATATATATATATATATATATATATATATATATATATATAATACTATTAGAATATAATTCCAAAATATGGAATTTGAGGTACAAAAGAAGGGGTTTATTTTTTAACTATTCCTACAAAATTAGCAAACTTACTCCAACATATGAAATTTGTGGGTTTCTACAAAATTCTATAAAATGTTATATTTCATAGCTACAAAATTCTAAATTTACAAAATAATATCTATCTAGAATGTAAAGTTTACTATAAAAAATTTGATATATTCTTCAAATATTTGGTAAACTCATTGAAAATTTTGTCCTAATCACACGAGAAAGTTAGAGTCTATATTTCAAAGTAGGAACGGTTTCATAACGATGCAAATATTACATTAGTTTGGTTAGATTATAATGACGAATGATTAAAGTTTTTTTAATAAATGTATTTTATCTTTAAAATAAAACATGTCGTTAATATCTTAATTTTAAAATTATAAAATTTTGATATATTTTGATTCATAAATTTTAAAAATTAATAAATATAGTTTGTAATTTAATTATGTAAAAATAATTGATTTTGTTAAAATTAATATTAAAATGAAAATGTGTCATGATAAAAATTTAAAATGTTAATTTGAAAAAATTTTAACACACATAAAAATCAAACATAATTAAATTAAAATGATTATATTTATTTAAATTTAAAATTTATAAATTAAAATATATCAAAATTTTGAATATAAATAAATTTTAATTTTATATTAAAATTCAGAAAATAAGTTTTTTTAATGAAAAATGTGTTTTATATGTCGAGAGTTCCTTACACATGACTATATATAATGCATAAGTTCAAGTTAAATGAAATATAATTATTTAAATATATTCAATGGATTTGTACCAAAATCTCAATATAATCATACTAAGAGAGTAAATAATATTATAGAGTTGAGATAACAATCTTAATATTAGAAGTGTTAGTTATTTCATTAATAATTGTTTGAGAATTTTATATGCATATAGGGTATCTAATATTTTTAAATAATTTTATAACAATTTAAAATAAATAAATTTATAATTTAAAAACAATTTTAAATAAAATTTAATATAAACTATAAATATAAATAAGTTTAATTTTATTGTAAATATTTAATAAAAAAAATAAATTTCGTAGATATAAATAAAATTGCATCATTTGTTAAAAAAAATTAGGATTAATTGATATAAAATAAAAATACATAAATCAATATGAAACTAAGGTAATGAAATGATGCTTTGGTTTGACACTTGACAGTAATAAACACTGTCATGTGATACAATGTGAGTTAGACACATTTTATTTTTATTTTTTTAATTTAAAAATTACAAACTAATCCTTAATATCCATTTAACATTGTTAGTACAAATTGCATCAAAAATTTCAAAATAGAGACCGAACTAAAAATAATAGTAATTTAAAATTTTCTTAAAAATTAAGGACAAATAACATGATTTAATTTTTTAAAGTAAAACTTGAATAACTAATTATTATATTTATAAGTTTGATATTTTAATAATAAAATATTTAACCTTCACTTAACATATCGTTTTTCTCTTAGCTATTTTTATAGGTTACACTATGTTCTTCTCTTTTAATTTTGTAAAAGTAATTCTTAATTTTATAGTTTATTCCAAATTAA
The DNA here is from genome assembly GCA_036885675.1 of Vigna mungo. NCBI lineage: Eukaryota > Viridiplantae > Streptophyta > Magnoliopsida > Fabales > Fabaceae > Vigna > Vigna mungo. The sequence continues at coordinate 38,303,195 of CP144699.1, read as the reverse complement.
AAATTATCGTTTTTAAGTGATTTTAAATGTTAAAAAAAATCAACGAAAAATGTTTTATAGGACTGGAACAAACCTCGTATATTTTATAATAGTTTAAAATAATTATTTCAAATGTTACAAAGATAAAACCTTTTTTAAAGAAAAGTCAAAATAAAAACCTCGTTAATTTAAATAATTAAAAGTATACCTAAATAAGAAACTTTTATAGAAACAAAATAAGATCCTGGTATAGTTTATAACTAAATTTTTATGTGATCTGTACCATTTATGCACTGTATTAGTCCTTGCACTCAGCATCAACTTTATCAAGTCTTTTCAACTTTTTGTACTTAAGTTCTCTACTTTCTCTCATACATTTACTTTCTCCTTAATTACATTCATTATTCCTAATTATCAACCTAGCCAATAATCCTTAAATTAGTTTGACCAAATCTCAAACATAATAAGACATTAAATACATAACCATAATAATATACAATCATCTTTATGTTATTAAATGAATGGAGTCCATTTGACATAAGGGTTATTTACAGTTTTATATTATACTCATATAACCATTTTTGAAAAGATCTGGTTTTATGGTAAGTCTATTTTAAATTAAATACATCTTTAAAATATAAAAATAAAATTTTTTCCCCTTAATTTACCACTGCAGAATTTTGCTGGTAAAGTGTTTTATGAAAATGATTAATTTTTTTCTAGATGGATTACGCTAATCATAGCTTTCTAGAAAGAAGAGGGAAAAAGGGAAGAAATTTCTAGCTGCTTAGACTTTAGGGGTAATAACTACTAATCAACAAAACCTTAAACGACCCATGTCTGAAGTTTATATGATCTTGATTAGTGCAGAACCGTTGGATGATTGACCAAATCTTAGGTAGCCTATAAGAATAAGGTTCAGATGAATCAAAGGAAATAATTGAAAGAAAAATGTGAAATGTGGTTGGTTGAAGACGCATAGTAGTACATAGAAAATTAAATAGTGGAAGCATGGTATAAGAATGAGAGGGTCAGAGTCAAGAAGCTGAAGCTGAAGCTGAAAGTCGTTGAAGCAGCTTCGTGTTGGAGTTCCCTTTCCCATTCAAGCACTGTATTCCTTTCGAGTACATAGGAAGGGACTCTATACTACCTTCCCTTTCCACGCTTATAAATCAACCCAATATACTCACCTTTTCAAAGTTTTTGTCTTTTGGCCTTTTCATACCGATCACCGTGATTTCCATGGATTCAGAAGCAGCACCCCAGCTTGAAGAAATAAAGCAAGAGGGTGTCGGTGGAGGGACCAAGAAGAAGAAGAAGAGCAAAAAGAGTTCTTTTTTTCCGAGGTTTGGTTGTTTCAGAATAGAACATGATGTTTCAGGGGGAGGTTTTGATATTGAGGTTGTTGATGAGTCTGGCCAGCGTCCCACCCCCACCCACTTGATCATAATGGTTAATGGTCTCGTTGGCAGGTTTGCCTAATTACTGTAACTTTTAAGTTTGAACCTTGTCTACACTATTTGTGATTTACCTCATGTATGTACCAGAGCATTTATGCCTCTAGGTTGTGTGTGTGATCTATTTGATGCAGCGCTCAGGATTGGAAATTTGCAGCAAAGCAGCTTCTGAAAAGGTTTCCAGAAGATGCTGTTGTACATTGTAAGTTTCCAGAAACACAATTCTGTTTGCCTCCTTTGTCTGTTTAAGCAAAATCATCTTTCTGATGTGTGGTAGCATTGAGTCTGTTTAATGGAAATGCATAATCATTGTGCAACGCAGGCAGTGAACGCAATTCTTCGATGTTGACCTTTGATGGGGTTGATGTAATGGGAGATAGACTAGCCGAGGAGGTGTGTTATGGCTTTGACATTCAGTTGTTTGATCTTTGTAATCATTTATTCCACACTCAGCTAATCAGTTTAGCCCTTAAGGCGTTCAATTGACTTCAACTCTCTGGCAACAAACCCAGAAAGATAAAAGATATTTGTTTTCTTCTGTTTTCTCAGGTTATATCAGTTATAAAACGTCACCCAAGTGTTCAGAAAATTTCATTTGTAGGTCACTCTTTAGGAGGCATGATAGCAAGATATGCAATAGCCCGGCTTTATGGGAGAGACATATCTGTTGAACTTTCTGTGGGGAATGGACATTGTGAAAGCCATGTTTCAGATCAAGAATGTCTTGATAGAAAATATGAAGGAAAAATTGCAGGACTAGAGCCCATAAATTTCATTACATCTGCAACGCCACACCTTGGTTCTAGAGGTCATAAACAGGTCATTCTTTGGTAGCTTTAGCCTATGACTTGATGGAGCAAAATTTGCAATTTGAATGCTTTATTGCCTGTGATGAGAAACGTTTTTCTGTAAAGTAAATTGTATCACTATTTATAAAACTAAGGGAGTAAAAACAATAAATAGAAGACCGTGTTATACACAGAAGTGGCTTAGTATGAGTTGATAATGACTTTATGTGAAGACAATGACATAGTTTTTGGACTTATATATGCTTCAGGTTCCTATGTTCTGTGGATTTTACTCTCTGGAGAAAGCAGTGTCTCGTGTTGCTGGGGTTTTTGGTAAAACGGGAAAACATCTATTTTTAACAGATAGTGACAATGGGAAACCCCCTCTTCTTCTCCAGATGGTTCGTGACTCCGAAGACATTAAATTCTTGTAAGAATTTATGGTTCTGTTTGTTTGATTTTTTTCTGAGCCAATAACAAATAACTTTCTACACCTCTTTCTCTATAGGTCCGCTTTACGCTCCTTCAAACACCGAGTTGCCTATGCAAATGTTCGTTATGACCGTATCCTTGTCTTTTAGTCATAAGCCCAGATGAATTTGAAGTCTTAATCTGTCAATTTAGTTATTGATTTTGATGCCAATCACTCAATATAATTTTGTCTGATTCAGAAATCAAAATAACCACAACACAAGTACTATTAAATTGACGTGAATTAATGTTTAACTCCACAAATTATTTACACGAACAACTTGACTCTTTAAATAGAGCTAGTTGGATGGAGTACATCATCTATCAGACGTAGAAAGGAACTCCCTAAGGTAATCATCATCAAGATTCTGCAATATAATATATTAATTTAATATAATTTATCTAAATTGTGTCTTTGTCTGACGTGTTGTTTTTTTCAGCGCCGGCATCTTTCAAGACATGAAAAGTACCCTCATATTGTAAATGTCGAGACAGCAAAATCTAGTTGTGTCGCTGAGGAAGTTCCTGCTGAATGCAAACTGAGTAGTGAATCCAGTAAACTTGATTCAGAAGGTATTTCACTTTCAAGTTTTTCAACTGATGAGGTTTATTCTGTATTTGTATAATCTGCTGATGTCTAAATATTTTTGGCATGTATAACTACTATGATAAACATGGCAATTTCTTATCTGTTGTGGTCCGAGTTGGCTGGTGTTTGGAGTTTTGTGATGACCCATGAAAGCGAAAATGAAAAAATAAAATCAAAGTTGCTGTCATTTGAAGATTAGTTTAAGGAGACGTATTGAATTTGTTTAAAGCTAATAATTCGTCTTATAGTATGGTATTTGGTGGAGTCACTAATTGCCTTCCCTTCTGAAGGGGCAGTTAGATGTGAGAAACATTTTTAACAAGCGAATCAGATCTTTATATGATATTCACCACGATGAGGTTAGTATAAAGTAGGTAATTTCAAAGAAAAAAGGTGTGTTTGCATGAGCTAAAAAAGCACTACTTATTATAACTGTGGCACTCTGCGATGTAGTTTTTAATAAGTTTGTAAGTAGTTCAAGATCATGCCTGTCATCACTAATCTAAATATGACAATCTAAAACTTGAATATGAATCACGTAGAGACCATAGGCACGTGAATGCATAATTGTTTTCCATTAATCCATAGTTTTTGTACGAGTACTTGTATCCTTCACGTAGAATTTCCTGGTATGGCTAAGAACCTTGAGAACAAATCCTGAATGTTGCTTCTGAAATTTAGTTACATGCTTCTGCCAAATCGGATTGAACATAAGGATATGGTGCTTTATATTGTTTACAAATTAACAACCCTTGCAGAGGAAATGATCAGAAGCTTGACAGCAATGAGCTGGGACAGAATTGATGTCAGCTTCAGTGGCAGTAGGCAGAAATATCTGGCACATAGCACCATTCAGGCAAGTTTCTAATCTTAACACCAGGCAGGACCATAATGGGGTCTTCAATGTTTCACATTTTATGTTCTGAAAATCATAGTGATGATATTCTGCTATATTACACCTTGTTTTAAGTATTGACAATGCACTCTGTATGGTTGAAATTTGTTCTATATCAGGTGAATACTTACTGCATCAATTCCGACGGAGCAGACGTGATTCAACATATGGTTGACAGTTTTCAGATATAGTTTCCCACATTTACAGATTCTAACAGACAAGGCAATGCCATTTTTTTGTAAGATGGGGAGTGCTTCATCACTTTTTTGCCACTGAAGTTGAAAAGAATACAGACCAAGAAGGTTTAGAGAACACAAGAATGTGAAAAATTCATTGATAAAGAACAGAATGGGGCTTATAATTGCACCCTACAATGTTCTTGTGCCCATTACTGCAATGTATACGGAGTCATTTGGAATAAGAACACCCAAAATAAAGTTAAAAATTTATACTCTTTCAAATACAGTACTCTCAAAATATTGCTTGCTGTAGTGTAATTACTGTTTCTGCGAAAATTATCAATTTATTTGAATGAACTATGATCTTTATTAGAAAAGTACGCAACCGTTGAATTCAGCAGTCATGAATAAGCCCAACTGGCCCACCACTCCATCAGCATTGCGTAACAGTAATTTATAATGATGGGAGGCATAATGGAAGGAGATGCATTAATGTTTCGTGTACTCTTTCGAGGAACAAACGTAGCAAATCCTGTATATGTATAAACACGCAAGATCAATGCTATTTTTGCAATATACCTTAGAACAAGTATTAAAAACGAACAGAGAAGAATACAAAATGAGAAGAAGAGATAAGCTAAAGTAATGTAAAGGTGAGTTTTTATTGACTTTGGTGGTTAAGTTAAAATGAATCATCTGGCAAATAGAATGGCTACAACTTGGCATTGCAGCAGAAGGAAATAAATGTTCAAGGACAAAACAGGGCTGAGCATGTTTCATTTTTTCCAACTTGAGAAGTAAAGAAAGACCAAAGTATGAAGTGTTGACACACCTATTCCGAGGTTGTGATGTGTTTTTTGTTTATGTTTGTGTCTTGTATTTTTGTATTGAAAGTTTGGTGTGTGAGAATGGCATGGCCATTAATCGAAGTGTGAATTTGTCCCCATATGACAGAGGTTGGATTTTTGAGGCTCATTGAACGAGGAACCGTGTGTGTGTGTGTGTGTGGGAGTGGTGAGGTCCTTCCTTTGCTTACACCCTTTCCTTCTCACAGAGTCCAAGATCTATAATACACCTTTTGCAGTGAGTGTTTATGAATTGATGGGGAAATAATAAGGGTAATAAAAGAGGTGAGAGTGAGTGATCGGTTTTGTATAATAAGGGTGGCATTCAATATCTGACCCACGTTTGGGACACCTTTTTCAGAATTTCAGCTGCACTGCCTTCTCTTCTGCCACATATCCCTCCTTTCTCTCTCTCTATGTCACACTGTTCTTTTCCACCATCATTTTTCCTCTATCAAGCTGTTAGTAGTATTTAGTTACACTCAAAACAATTTACTGAATCCTTTCTTCTGCAGTCTCTTTCCCCTGATGAGAAGATGGGGTTAACTCAAGTCTGTGTCTCCTGCCACAACTATAGACAAACCCTTCTATGCCTCATTCTCTTTGCTATTCTATTCACGGCCAAAGGTTGTCCTGCTTCTATATTCTTTCTTCTTCTTTCTCTTTTTATCCGATTAACTTTGCTTACTGTATATATGCATGCAGCAAGAGCAGTTTCTTCCAGTCTTATAGAACCTGCTCAGGTACAATATCATCACTGAATTCTTCTACTTTATATCTTCCAATCTGTTGGTATTTATTAACTTGAGGTACTTGAATATGTGCAGAAGGACATGAAAAAGCCGGAACCGATGATGATGGAAAAATCTCAGATAGGTTCTAGGCCTCCCAAGTGTGAAAGAAGATGCAGTACTTGTGAGCACTGTGAAGCAGTTCAAGTCCCTGTTGCACCTCAAATTCAAACTCATAGAAGTCATTATTCACCAGCAAAAGCAACCACGCTTGTTTCTTACTCATCAAGAGGTGATGACCTTTCAAATTACAAACCAATGAGTTGGAAATGCAAGTGTGGGGATTACCTTTTCAATCCATGACCTAAAGGGGGAACTTACATACATATTTGCTTGTGAATCAAATCAACAATTCAAAATGTGTATGATTTCAATTATTTACATACCAATTCCTCTTCATGCTTCCGCACCTTGTATATTGTAGATATTTGACAATTATAGTCCATATTTCTGTCTTCCTTTTGCTTAAACCACTCTTTTTCTTGTTTTTTTTTTTTTATCATATATCTACTTGTTTTTATTTCTGCTTACAATGAAAAGCTTTTGTATTCTACTCAGACAATACCAGCATTTGGTATAAACCTCTGGGTATATCTTCTCCCTGCAAGTATATACTTTCCTTTTATGCTGCTATAGAATAGAAAAATGAGATAACAAGAGAAAATGCATGGTGGGTTGGTAGATCCATTGCAAAAACTAGATAAGAAGATGAAAGGGGAAGAGAAGTAGTGTGTCAGAGGGTCTTGTTTTCGTATGCTACAAGATTAAGATATTTTCAGCATCAGAATTCAGAGAGGGTGAGCTAATACCACCCACCTCGAAGTGATAAAATCATTAATCAATACATAACACACATCCATAAATCTGCCAACCTAGGGATCTCACTTATTAGCATAGTAGTAGTATTTTTTTTCCCTTTCTGTTTTAGTTTAGCTGACACAAATATTTCAGTGATGAAATGAAATTGTGACACCTTCTGCAGTGCAGGGTTGTGTTGTGTGTGTGTATGGTGCATTAATTGAGTGTTGAATGGGGAGAAAAGTTAGTAATGAAAGTGGCATTTGGTCCATTGAATTGAAGAAGGTGCTGTGATGTTGTTAATGGGAACACAACATTGATGTATGATAAACATTGAGTGAATTTTTGTGAGTGAGTTGCATTGATTCATGAGTCTGGTTATCTCTTTTGTTGCAGACATTGAAGCGTGGTATTTAATGAGAGTATTATTCGCTGCTTGCACTGTACCTTCTATGACCATTCACCATCTTCTATTCATCTCTCATCACTAGCTCCTCAATTCAAACTTCAAACTTCATACAAAACAAAACAACATTGTATCATGTAATCAAAATTTATCATGATTTCTAACACATTCTCTTGTGTGGACATTACTGTCACTACTTAGGAGTATGCTAAAACCATGAATACATGACAAAACTCTGTTAAATCCTAACACAAATTATGTTGAAGTGTGTCCGTTAATTGAACCTTAAGCCTAACATATATTTGTTTTGCAGTTTCGTTAATAATAATTTTAATCATTGAAATATAAAGATAAAAAATTACAGGTTTTCAAAATCTAAAAATAAAATCACAACAAAAATAAAACATTAAATAAAAATTAGAAAAAGTGTAATTTGTCCACTCATGTTTTTTAGGTAACTGGCGTTTGTAAAATATGTGGTCTTAATGAAAGAGAAATACTGTGAATAATTTAACGAATTATTATTTTATTTGCTTGAAAAGAAATAAAAATATAATTTTTTTTTTTAAAAAAAGAGATAAATGAACCCAATTAGTTGTTGTACTGCTGTACTCACATGCCCTCATGAAGAGTTGTGTCAGAAAAAAAAATGACTTTTACAAATAAATTTCTTAACTCTTTTATTCTTTTTAAGATATATTCTATGTTTTGTTTTTTCCTCTTTCCTTTCTTTTTCTTGTGAGATTAAGAAATAAAAAGTACACGTAAAAAACTAAGGATTTGAATAAGTTTATATGGGTAATAATGTTTTGTTAAAATAAAAAGGAAAACAATATATATATATATATATATATATATATATATATATATATATGTTCTGAAAAATGTAATAACGTAAATGTTAAATTAGAATTTTAACCCTCTGTTTTTTTTTTAATTCAGAATTACGTACTTTCGTTTATTTTTTCAGTCCTGGTATTTGACAAATTTAATTTTTTGTTTAATCTATAATTATGCATACATTTTTATTTTATTTTACTAAAATTTGATCTTAAATCTAACGTATTAATTGAATAGATGTATTATTAATAAATACTTTAATTAACATGGGAAAATTAGATATTAGAATAAACTTATTTTAAAAAGTTTAAAACTAAAATTGAGAAAAACTGATTACAGAACAAAATTGTAACCCAATACTTATTTATGTGTTTTGGAATCACTGCTTATATTTAAAACAAAAAACTTCATTGATTTTCCTTTTTAATTTATTTAAACCTCGACTCATTTTTTCTGATAGAAATTATACATGTATTAGTAATTGCATGTTTTTAGTTTATCTTACAAACAATTTTAATGTGGAATATGTAAATCTAGATCATTGCTTTAAAATTTTATTATTGAAAATTTTCATTTAGGTTCTACATTTGTATATATACAAGATACCCATGAGTATACATGTAACTATACTCTTAATGGTATCCATATATGTCGAATAGATGTCGCCCCAACAAGATGCAAAATGGTAGTTGGAAACTGAATGCACGCAATAAATGTATTAAGAGATACTCTTTTTTTTTTATTCCTTAGTTATTTTAGAGATTTTCTATTTTTCTTTTAGGAAGATGTGTGTTTGTATTTGATTATCTGTGTTTATATTTGTTTTTAAATATGGGAAAAATTGACATGAGAGAAATAAAAGTAAAAGAAAAAAAAACTGATAAATATATAAAAGAAAAATTCATAAAATATAAAACAATATTATTAAAAAGATTATTAAATTTGAATACAAATTTGAGATAATAAATAAAAATTATTCATATAATAAATTGAAATAAGATTTGAATATAAATTACTATTCATTAATACAATCTAATAAATTAAATTTAATGATTTTAAAAGGTTATTTAATAATGTCCATCAATTCTAATTTTTAAATTTTATAATTTTGTGTAGGTGTCGTTGAATTAATGAATATTTAAGTACTATCTTTTTCATAAATGTAAATTTGTCATCTTCGTTTATTTTATTAATCAATTTGTGTTACCATAATATTATTTTATTAATTAACAATTTACTAAAAGAATGATTTCGTAATAAATAGTTATACAATTATCTATAAACAATTATTGACCATCACAATTATTATAGATATATGACTAAAAAATAAATGAGTAAAATAAAAAAAACTGACGATAGAAAAATTATCTATAGCTAATTAACTACGTTTAACTTTTAAGCATTTATTATAATTGCTACATAAAAAGCAGATTATTGTTGTTACATGTACATTAGGTAATATTATATCTTAAAATTAAATCCCTAATTATAAATTTTGTAAGAATGTAACAAGTTAATTTATCTCTTAATAATTATTAATGTAAATCTTAAGTCGCCGCAACATTACTTGCACTTTAGTTCTATTCAACTATTATCGAAACCAAACGACTGTGAAGTGTTTTCTTGCACGTCACCCACTTGATCCTTTCAGTATAGTTTATCATCATGTTTACGTTGGCCAATAAGTCATGTTAACAATATATATTTAAAAATATTAATAGTTATATAAAAATTAAAGTAAATTATGTTTACCTCTCCTCATATTGTGTTAAATAATCCCATATCTATCTTTTTTTTTTAATAAACATTTATGTTTATTATACTTTTAGTGAATAAAACTACAGTTTTAACAAAATGGCGGTGATAACCTATATTTAAATATAATAATAAGTTAAGAAAGTAATATTACATTTCATGATAATTTATATTAAAATAATATTTTCTGAAAAATATAGATTTCCATATTTTATAAGATCATCTATAATCGAACCCACAACACTACAACACTGGCTTTACTATAAAAAGAGTGAAATGGAGAAACTAACTTCAATTAAAATGCAAGAAAAAGACTAATAATAGAGTATACCCTGACATTAAAAATGAAAAATCATTTTACCAACCTCCAATACCTATAATAAATACTCTTCTTCTTACCTTCGACAAAGGATGTCACTGTGTATAGTATGCCCTTTTCCGCCACACAGGAAAACATGCACGTGCGTCACGCATGGCTAGTCTAGCCCGTGACCACCATATGTTATTCACGAGGGTTCGTCGTCTTCTTTTTCTCTCTCATTGTGAACTTTCATCAAACACAGTCAGAGAGATTGCAGAGATATGGATATGCTTCATTTTTCTCACTTTCTTCCTCTCTCACACTGGTATCACATACCCTTCATCCTCTTTCCTCTATTTACTTATTACTATTCCTAGTTTCTACCAGCTTTAATTACTTGCAAGTTGCACTCAACTTCAAACATCATCTCTTTTAGCACTCACTTTTCCTCTAGGCATGTGTATTAACTCTCTCTTGCATCATTCTGTTTCTTTGTCTTTGATGAATATTATACATTACTACTTGACCACAAAGTTTGGAATTGAACCGTGTATACTGACCTATCTCACTTTTTTAATACTGCTTTATCAGCTTAAATGTTGGTTGAATTAAAAAACTTTCATGTGTAGTGAACTTGTTCATTTTTTGTATATATAAGAGTCTACTACTTGGAGTGAGGATAAAGAATGGAAGTATGAAATTTTGGATGTGATTTCTATTTTCAAAACTCTGCAAGTAAACAAAGCTATTCAGACAGACAACTAATAGAGTGCAAGGGACAAAATAGAGGGAGGAATTGAATGAGAGGTTCAACATTATAAAAAAGAGATTATGGGAGAACATCTCCCGATTATATAGTTTGGATTTTAGAATACTTGTTTTGGAATTTCAAAATTTAGTAGAATTTGATTGTTGGTGAGTAGTGGAGTATTGATTTGACTTAACAAAGTCGATTATGCAGAAAAAAAATGGTGAAAGAAGACTATCACTGATTCATTGTCATGTTGAGATAGAAACTTACTAATCAATTTGCCTTCAGTTGCTTTACATGGCCTCAATATGACAATATTATTTCTTTATGATGCAGAATGCTCAAACGTTTTTCTACAGTTAGGGCTTCTCTGTTTACTCTGTTGAAGACTTTGGCTTATGCTTGCTTGACTTTTTTATTTTATTTTTTTCTGGTATGCTATTTTAGTCACACGAATGCTGCCTTGTACAGATTCTGCAAACGCCTGATGTTTCATAAGTAAATCATGTTGAAGCTAGTATCCAATAGAAATCAGAGGACAAAAGGCTTCAAGGTAAAACAAGGTTTTAAAACATTTACTTTGATTGTTGTTGGCATATGGTTGCTTTACCAACTCAAACAGCACTCACATGAAAAGATGCCGTACGAGGAAACCTCTGCAGAAACATTTGGGACTCTGAAGGTTGGTTCTGAAACTAAAAGGCTTGGAAGAAAAGGGTTGCAACCACGGTCAAATGATAAACTGATCGAATTGGAGGATACTGAAGAAAACGAACTTGAAAGGGATGATAGCATTGTTGGACACGATGGAGAAAGAACTGAAGAGGAAGAATCGGAGGAAGTAGAAGACCTTGTTGATGAACAAGACAAAGAGAAGGAAGAGCAAAATGAAGATGAAGATGGTGAAGACATGGGAAAACAGATGGAAGATATGAGCTTATTAGAGGATGAAGGTCATGACGAAGGTGAAAATGATACACAATCAAAAAGTGAGAAATATAACAAAGAGACTGGAGCATCTAGGGTTGTCATGAGGATGACAAAAAGTTTAGGTTCTGAATTTGAATTTGGAGGTTTGAGAAAAGTAAAAGAGGAACAGGTGGGGAATTCAAAAGGGATTGACACAGAAAAGCAGAAGAAGAAAATCATGGACTCAAGCAAAGTCATTGGCCACAGCACTGATTCATTTCCAAATGTCATAGCCTCAAAAGGAATAAATGATGTGCTTGATTTTGGTGCTGGATCAAAGATTCGTTACTTAAGGAATGATTTTGATAGTGCAACCAACCTATAGTATGCCACGATTTAACATGGGTGCTCTTAGAAACTTTTTTTCCTCTGAAATGGGACAGCTGCATAAGAGGGAAAATAAAAGTCACTTAGAATTTGAATGAGGAGAAATTGGAGAAAAGCATTGTATCAAGTTATCAATAACAACTGTAGAACTGAACTCAATAACGAGCTGAATAAGCAGATCCTTTCTGAGACACAACAAACCAAACAAGTATCTGCTTTAAAATAATGTCTTGTACGCTGTTTTTCTTTTTAATTTATTCATACTTTCTGCTATTGTGAGTCTTGAGTCATATTATGCCTTGTGCCCAGTCAGTATTATAGTTCAAATATTCCACATAAAGTCAAAGTTTACATGTTCCACACACAGAAAAAACTAGTTGTAGTAACGAATTGCTTCATATGGATTTGATCTGATCTTGTTTTTGGTCCTCCATTTTTGAGCTAGTTTGGTTCGCTTGCAAAAGGAGTTGCCGACATTTTTGTAAGTCAGGCTGGACCCAATGTTTTTATCTGTAGTATCAGATGGTCCATTTCCTTCAAGATTGAATGCCCTCGTGATACATAACAACAAAAATGGCTAAGGGTACAAAAGCTGTGGGCTCACAATCCCTTCCCCTCTCTGTATTGGATTTATCTATGGATATGGCAGAGCTTGTTAGTTTTGTCCTAGACAAATTCAGATATTATGAGTGAAAGTTCCTTTTCGAAAATAACACTGTACATAGCTGTGGCATTACTTCATCACAAGAGAGGAAATGATACTAGTACATGCTGATACTTCAGTTTTAACACCATTCTTCAGTGATATTCAATATTAATAGAACTGGGATTATTGAAATAATAAAGCGACAAATTTCAAAACAATACATTGCTAATATTTATTTTACGGTTATTGAAGAGGCATGTGATTAGTCAACCTAGTAACTAGAATTTGTATTTCTTGTCAGAATTTATTTGAATAATAATAATAAGAAGAAACCGAGATCAGGTAAGTGTGATTTACCTACGTATAGCAGTAGGAAATTTTTTACATTATCATCTAGTTATTATATATAGTAAAATATCCCTAGTGTAAAAATTATAAATCTAATAAAATAAATATATTCTAATAATTAAAAAATATTTTTATTTTTGCATCTTCCATCTTTTTCCTTCTTTCAACCATGTCTATTCGTAGCATCTTGTGACATTGTTTTAAAGAATTTGGCACAATTTCGCCCAATAATTCTGATACTAACTTACTACTTACGGTAATTCCTAAAGACAATTCTACCCAACTTTATTTCATGTGACACACGTTGTAGGGCTTGAGACAGCCTAGACAGAACGAAATAAGTCTCGGCAATTTGGTAAAATCATTTCAGATACGACAATTGATAATTATTGTTTTTAAATTATATATAATGGTCTCAGATTCTTTGCGTATGAGCTTTGAGCATTGAGTCAAGGCAAATTACCTTGTACTAATATCCAGATATGAAGTTTCGATCGCAAATTTGTCATGCTTCTAATTACAGACGCAATCCCTTCTGCAAAAGGTCATTAAACATGGAAAAGTAGAATTCATCTTCAAAATTCTAGACACCAGGGTTCTCATTTCTTAAAATCGACTAGTACAAAACGGAGCAAAGGCAATAATGATTTGCATTTTATGAATAGGTTAACAAGGTAAGCACCGCATTCATGACTTCGTAAACTGCAATGGGTGGCCGAACTTGTTCGTATTAACATGAAATGTCGATAAATAAAATATAAAAAACGGAAGAGATATCTAAAGCTGCGTGTCTCTTGTATTTTACACCGTCGAATACCACCAATCGTACTATTGCACTTTTGCCCCCATCTCTTTTTGCTTGCTAAGAGTGTTTCAAGTGGACTTTCGAGTGAGAATTCCATTGCAACAGCATCCATACTATCGATGTTCCTGTTAATAAACTAAGATGTTATAATGTATTTCATCCGTAAATAATGCCAACATTGGAGGAATAATAAGTCAAACCAAGGTCGTTTCAGAATAATAATGAACCGAAAGGTTAGAGGACATATAATGGGGTACGAGATTCTTTTCCTTACTTTTAAATATTTTGACTAGGGGAGAGCAGAAAGAGAGTAGCAAATAATGCAAACAACGAAAAGACAACTGAAATAGTCAAGCATATTAAGTATAAAGATGTAAAAAGAAAGCCTAAAAATTCTCGACACCTATAATTAAACACGGGACGCGTGATTATATAAAAATAATTTGCAGATGAAAAAACAATAAATAAATACAATTTTGATTAATATTCAAGACAAATAATGTAGCCCGTGTCAATTTGATAGGGCACGAGAAAAAAGTTCCATACCTGCAAATATGCCAACAGTAGTTAGATTCTTAATCTCCATTGTGCGATAAATTAGGTATTCTGTCAAGAAATGTCCCAATGCATAGATGAATGACAAGAAAGTAGCCAGGTAGAGAGGCTTATTTTCAAGGTTGAATGCGCAAATGTAGCAAAGGGTGCAGGTCAACAATGTCCAAGTTCCAAATGTGCGCCCATGAACTTCAGTCACTACAATAATGAATAAACTCGTCTATAAGTTTGAAATTCACATTATGATTATGTTTAAAATTATATATATATATATATATATATATATATATAGCTATAATGAATATTGTCGAATTAATAAGTTGCAAAATCTATTTTCATCACATGTGCAACAAAGCTTTATCATATAATTTCAAAAGGGTGAAAACAAAGCCTGTTCATACAGTCGAGGGCATTACTTACAGTAAAGACTCAACCAAACTTAAAAATGCGGGCCTGGTTTATTTTGATTAATTGGGAAATCATGTGATAAACATGCTCCATGGGAGAGGGTTAACGCAGATAAAAAAGGATTCACAGCATTTTTTATGAGCTTTTTTGTGCTAGGTATGTATCCAACTTGAAGCAATATATACTTAGTGGATGTTTGGTTTAATGTGGGATCAAGTCCAATGTGGATCTATAAACAAAGACTACTTTGAGATCCCAAATGTGAATTTAAGATCCCAAACGCCATAACAAACAACACACTTACTTCTACATCACAAGTATCCTAAATGTGGTAAAAAACGTGAATACTAAATGGTAATCCAAACACACTCTTTAAATTCTAAAGATTCAATTATTTTGTTTGAGCAAATTGGGAACAACTTATTATTCAGGAGGATATGTATAGCCTTGGGAAGATCATGTGAACAAATTTCAAAACCACATTGTCAAGATTCGTGATGTTCCAAAGCTGACTCTGGCTGGTTAAAACCAGGGCTCAAAAAGGTTGTGCAAGAAAATGAGATGCAGTGGACAAGACGATAACAGCATTTCATGGGTCAAAGAATTTTAAACCTCTACGAACTACATCAGAATTTTAAAACAATAAAAAATCTTGTTGAATTGCTTCCTTCATCCACTCCAAAATTCTAAAACCATCCTTTACATTGATAGACAAGGGCCAATTTTTAATAATACACCATATAAGCCATTTTTAATGATATATCATACTTTTGGTACAACCCAGTTAATTATTAGATGAAAATATATTGTCATAAAATTGTAAGAACTAAATGTGACCAGCTAAATAAAGCTAAATATCAAAATTATAATTCAGAACAGAATGTTTCACCTTCCTCTCTTTTCATTAAGAACCTCTCGCTCAATTTACACACTTATGTGTGCCTTGCACAATCCCCAACTAGTTGTCAGCTACCTTCTTGGAAAACTAACCCAATTTTTAAAAAGTAGAAATCAAATGCATAATGCGCAGAAAACAACAGTTAAACCAGGCAATTTCTTCAAGTAAACTAGTAATATAAAAACCTATAACGCCTCCTACATTGCCAAAAAGTAGTTCATATTTTTCAAAAAAGAAAAAATCGAAGAGGTTGCGTGATGCATACACATAGTTACCATGGAAAAAAGGAATTCCAGAAATGAAAATGCAACCATGTAGAGCCTATTCTGGAAACATTCTGATAGCTTGTGAAACGCAAAAGGGGGAACAACGACATTTCCTTGTGTAAGCTAGAAAAGATGAATAACAATATCCGGAGCATTGGGATCTAGAAGATCTCATTGCCATACATTGGATCTAACGCTTCGATTGTCTCCCTCAGAAAACTCATTAAATGTAATGACACAAGCACCGTTGCAGACGCTGAAACGGCGAGTACGCAAATGAAGTAGCAGAACTCACTACACACTCAACCGACAGTATCTACCATTGAAACGAGTGAAGATCTACTTATTACTACAACTGATTGATGCGAGTGAATGAATCAATGACCTAAATCTGTGTAACGAAATGCGAAAGCAACTTTGTGTGTTGGAGTAAGATGAGGAAAGAGAAGAGAGTTAGTTACTTGTGGTGTTGGAGAAGACGGCGAGTCGAAGAGCCCAAATGTCGAAGAAACCGAACCAAACCGAAGCCAACCGAAGTGTGCCCACCGCTATCAGCCACCATCCCAACGCTTTCATTTTCTTCACTGAACTCTCACTGCGCCTCTACAGTCTCCTCTGTCACTTCAACTTCACTTCCCTAAAACGATGCCGTCTCAAACAACCCAAACCCAAAAACTTGCAACCTAAACGTGGTTGTCAATACGCAAACCACAGTTTTAATTACTGTTCAATTCTGCCCTTAAAAAAATTAAGATTTTAAATTTTTATAGAAAAAGTAAATAGCATTAAAACTTGCACATAGCTTTATGTAATTTATTCCATAGTAAGACCTGATTATTAAATTTCGACTTTTAATTTATTCATTAACGATACTAATTATATTAGGAAAATAAGTCATGTAATTTTTAAAAACAAAATTTAGCCATGTATGATTTAAATTTATCGAATACTACTTTACTTTTCAAAAACATATCAATTTAGTTTTTATTTTTTTTATTCAAATTAGTCATATATGATTTATTTAAATATTTTTTATCATTATAAAATTTGATAAGAAATTAAAGTCATTATTGTTTGTTTTAGGTCAATCACACTAAAAAACTTTACTATTAAAGACATTTTATGTGTATGTAAATTTGTTTATTTTTATTTTAATTAATTTAGGATTTTGTTTGAATTTTAATTATATATTAATAAAACATGATTATGGTTAAATGTACTGAAAACAAAAAGAAAATATATATGTCGAATTAGAAAAATATATAAGAGGAATTTATTTAGATTTTTTTTAAACTATGATAACAACTATGAAGTAGGTGAGATAAAGGTGGGACTAAAACATTTATGAGGAAAAATAATCACAATAAGGTTGAAAATATGATATGGGGAAAAGTTTTTTCTTTTTTCAATAGAAGTAATATTCAAAAAGAATCTAATGTGACATACACATCTGTCCAAATCATAAATTTGTTTCTTTCAAAAAGTAATTGATCAAAATTTAAAAATGTATTAATCTAAATAAATGTTAGATAATTATTTTCTTGTTTTCTTCCTGTGTAAAATTATTATATGCTTTCACAAACCTGGATTTTATGGGAACATTCTGAGTCTGTAGCTGGACACACTTACAACAACCATGACCACGACTGGAAGAAAGGTCATCCTTATCCATAATGATATTTTTAAAAATTATGTCATAATGTCATATTTGAGAGAAAATAATAATAATAATAATAATAATAATAATAAAGGTTTTGTTAATTCAAAATTTAATTAATGAGTATATTGGATAACTCTTTGCAGATATGAACAAGTAAAAAAAAAAAATTCCCTGAAAAAAAAAACATATTATACTTTATTTTCTTTCACTTGCTTCAATTGGGGTTGTTGGAATGTTATAAGGACAATGCAGGTGGGTTCATGTAGAATATTGGATTCCTTATTTCCTTTTGACTTTGTCTCATGTCCTTAATTATCACCATAGAATATCCTTCTTTAAGAAAATTATTTTTATAATTCAATTTTAACGCAAATTTAAAGTTGAGTTGATCCTGAATTTTATATTGTTTATTCTTCATGTGACTATGCAAATTCCTTTTCCATATATATGCTTCCAATAAGAAAATGAAGCCTACATAGAAAAGTTCTCATTATTAGCATAATTTTAAAAAAAATATATTTTTTTTACTTAGGTATTTTAACGGAAGTTAAAAATTAACTTTTAAGGAACACCCCGAATTTCAACGATAATAAATGAAATTCAGTTATATATAGAAGGTGGAGTAGTTTAACCACTTCTCACATTCAATGGTAAAAAGTTAAATTAGCACACCATAAGGCTAATTGATTAATATGATTATTAATTCACAGGAAATAAAGTGTCACTAACTGCGGAATTTTGGCAACTTGTAAAGGTAGGCGATGTAGCCAAGAAACAAGTAACATGGCAGATTTAGTGCGGAATAAAAAACAAACACCGTGTAGTAATCTGAGTTTATTAAAAAGACGAAAGAATAATCATAATGGAGAGATTGAAAGTAGAATTACTTCAAAATAGAAAATTGCTTTCCAAAAAAATTCATGTTAAAAAATTTTAAATTAATTAAAAATAAAATCAATTTACAATATATATGTTTGTGAAGTTTTGGATTAAATTTGTAGTGGTCTTTATTAAATATTATTGATTTTTTATGTATTTATTTGTGTCTTTTGATGTCAAAATTAGTAAATGATTAATTGGTTAATAATTAATGTACAGATATGCATGTGTGCATGTATATAAAAGTAATATTTTAAAGTTTTGGTTATAGTAGTTGGTATATACTTTTTTTACGGACTCAATTATAACTTAATTGGTATTAATAAATTTTTTTTCTTATTATTATTATTAATCTGATTATTATGAAACGGATCAATCGCATTACTTAATTAAAGTAGATATCTAAAAGATTAGTCTCAAGTGATCGTGTAAGAGTGATCGACCCAGAAGAATTTAATAAAAGAAAGTTTACTCTAAAGAACTCAACCTAAAATGGTTGATAAAAAAAACTTAACCTAAAAGAGTCATCAATTTTAGAATTAAATCGTTCAGTTAATTATAGGTAGATGAACATATAATATAAATCTCATCTTATAAATTAATTTTATAAGATTAAATTAAATATAAAATAATATTAAAATCATAAATAAGAGTATATTGGCAACAAAATTTATTAGAAATTTTTAGGACAGCATAGAGTGGATGGATGTAGGGTAGAAGAGAGATGTGGGTGTGTTGTATGAAGTTGTTTAAGCATTACTCGAAATTCCTCTTCAGTTTCCAATAAAAGGCTGTTACATGAGACAGCAATTGTGGGGACCAAAATAACTCAAACCACACCCTACACCTGCCTTAGCTTCCAAGTCTTCTTCACACCACACTACACCACGCTCAACCTAATAACCTATAATATTACTTACCAAACCAATCTTAATTTCTGCTCTGCAACTTCATTATTCAGACACTGTCATCACCAACAATAACTATTACCAGTACACACCCACCACAACCTACCCTTTCTTTTATTAATAACAATGCTTCTTCTCTTTTTCCACATAAACATCCCTTTTTAGCTTTCGTTATAACTTACATATCTATCTCCTCTATATTCATGCTGGTCCCGTTCCCTCGTAACACACCAGAAAATCAACACTCTATTGGACCACTCCACACAAATCCATTAATACGCTTACGTGCTTTGTTGCCAGTTCAAGAGAGAAGATTAGTGTTAATAATCTGAAACAGGAAGAAGTCATATGATTATGTGCCTACTAATATTATTATTTATTATTATAATTACCTCCCTTAAAGCACGCCCGCATCTGAATTTCAGCCTGCACGCTCTGCGCCCCCTGCGTTACAGCTATCATCCACATTACTTAATTTCGCCTTCTAACAAATTTTAAATTCCATCTAATAACACCTTTCATTCAAATTCATTCCCACTTTCATTCTATAACTTATCAATTATGCAAACTTCTTTAAAACCATATTCTTCTATTCAAATCACTTTTCACACCCTTTCCTCAAATTATTAACAATTAAATCAAACTTCAAATGTTTTCCACATACAAATTTTATTCTTTATTATGCTATTTATTTTTATTTACTTACCTTTATAAACATAATAATTATCTCACTGAAACAATCCATATTATTAGCAAGTGTGAATCAAGAAAAACTGGTTTATGTTATCAATCTTATTCACTGTTTTTGTCTTTTTTTATTCCACTTGGAAGTAATATGTAGAGAAAAATATCTCCATGTTTGTCGGATTATTTTTATTTCCTTTTTCTTATTTTTATTATTCTTCTTATGTTTACGTCAAGTAATATATAATATTAATCTAAAAGTAGTCTAAACTTATAATTTATAAGAGAATTAGTGCTAAAACAATAATAAAGCAAGATTGAAACAAAAATAATATATAAAATTACAATTAGTATTCTTTAAAAAAATATTTCGGCTGTGTCTCCTACAATGAATATCTGAAAATTTACATTAAAAATATACTTTTTTTTAATGTATTAGAGAGTGTAATATAAACCATAATAAATATAAAAAAGACGTAATTTTAATCAACTTTAAAAATATAAAAGACGTAATTTTAATCAACTTTAAAGCTATCGAAATCCCAATTTTACCCGAAAATTGCCATAATTACAAACTTCTAAGAACCGTAATAGACAAAGACATTGCTGAAAATAAATGACATTTTCTCAAGTTTTATAATAAGAAATATAGCTAAACATAAAAGAATACCTAAAATGACATACAAAACATCAGAATTTGAAAAGAATAATTATCAAAATAACAATCAGTTAAATTTTACAAATTACCAAATTATTAATTGACTTGGGCATTTACTCTTTTCATCCACTCCATCTATTTATTTAATCTTTCTGAAAAAATACAAAAAATGTGTTTATAAATAATATTTAACCTTGCAGATGAAAAATAAACAGAAATATGAAAACAAATCTAAAGAACCTGGCAAAGAAGTAAAGTATGAAAGGACTTAATTTATGAGTTGTCAGGTATCTATTTTAGTTAGAGTCGGCAAAGCAGTATTTTCAGAGACTGGAATTTACAGCTTAAAATAGAAGAAAATAATACAACATAAACACGATAGCGAAGCAGGTGAGAGTTCTGCTAAAAAATAAGATTAAGAAAAAAAAAAGCTTTTTTCTTGATTTCCCATAATTGTTTAAAAAATAAGACAGAAAATCAATGAAAAGCCACACGTGAATACACTGAGCCCACTCTAATACTTCCTTACTCTCATCCCTCTGTACAGCCTGTAATTTGTTTGTTAGTAGTAAAATGCCTCACTCAAAATGAACAACCCCACTAAAAATTTTAAAAAAAGGAAAGGGGCAAAACACCAAACGACAAAGAAAAACGCCGGAATCACCCAACCAATTCCACCTGCTGGCACAACTCCTTCCTAAGCCG
The DNA here is from genome assembly GCA_036885675.1 of Vigna mungo. NCBI lineage: Eukaryota > Viridiplantae > Streptophyta > Magnoliopsida > Fabales > Fabaceae > Vigna > Vigna mungo. The sequence goes on along the minus strand of CP144699.1, from coordinate 38,281,634 downwards.
TTGAGAGAAAAGCCTGCAGGCATCAACGCTTAGATCCACCGCGGCGGCTAGCGCTACGAACGCCGCCGCATCCTCCGCGCAGTTCACGTGCGGCACACTAACCTCCACCTTAGGCTTGCTGCATCTCCCCTCGCCCTCCACGCTCGCGGACATCACAAAACCTCTATACATACAGTATGGCCAGAGGCCGTACCCATAGTCCCCGCTGCTCCTAGGGCTGCACGCCGGCGATGTTGCACTCCCCGGCGTGGCGCGGCCGTTCGATCCGCCGTTGTTAACTCCACTGCGACAACCCATATCAATGACAAACTTTCCTCCTTTGTAGGTGCTCAGCGTGGACTCCGCAAGCACTATGCCCGCGGCACTCATGCCGCCGTTGGTGTCCGGTATGAGCTCGAAGCGGTAGCCGAGGCCGTCGGAGCCGCCGCGCTCACGCCACGCCTCGAGTCTCCCCCAGGGCTTCCAAGTACCGTCGCTGGGACGAAGAATGAGCCACGAACCGGGATTGGAGCAGCTGACCCGGTCCGAACCGGGCGAAGCGACGAAAGGCGTGACCATGGAAGCTGCCGCAACCGGCGAACCGGAAAGGTCGTGAACCGTAATGGACCATCCCTTGCGCTCTTTACCCGGACGCTCGCGCTCACTTCCGAACGAACTCAACCAGCTTCTAGAACCTCCTTGCTCTGACTGTAAAGACCTGAGCGAAAGAGAATAAGAACCCCATCGTTAACACACTGCACACACAGCATTCCCACACACTCACATTACTAAAACAGTTGCACTCATGGAAATCCAATTCCTTAAAATTGACTCTTAAACTAAACCAATCCTAAACCAACTATCCAACCAAAATTTGTGTATTTCAGAAGCAGTCACATTGAAATTCCTAGAGGTAACAGTATGTTCAATTGAACTTGGCTCAATTTTCCTTGCCGGCATACAGTAGATTACCTAACAGTAGCAACTGACATAATTTAATCGCTACAAAATTCTAGGCTAAAGTTATGGCGTGGAAGTGAAGAAAACTAACCTGGAACGGTGATTTCGATCGCCGGTGTTTCGGAAACTGAACTTGCAGGTGAAAACCGGTTGTGAGATGTTGCCCTGGATCTGAAAAACCTGGGGACTGCATTCAGGTTCGCCATCGAACTGGAAGACGAATCTGGGGTCGGGTTCGGCTTTTACATTCAAATGGAACTGCGCAGAAGAGCCTTTGGCGTCTTTCCCTATCCTAATCCAGCCATTGTGGAACACGGTGGTCTTCGCTACCGTTCCCGAGAGATCCAAAGGCACAGACACTCTACCGAGGAGTCTCCCAGAGTTGACGCCACAGGTAGTACCTCTACGGCCGGTATAGATCGAGATTTTGAGGCAGAGCTTGCCTGCGAAGATGGATTTTCCAGCAAGCCTGTCGAGATCAGACTTGCTGAGGTGGAAGGTTGCAGCGATGGGATGGACGTGGGAGTCGGGGAGGTTGTTATCGGGAGGGATGAAGGGAACAACGGCGGACTGTAGAGGGAAGCTCTTGAGCTTGATTTTGCAGAAACAGGGGGAAGAAGAAGGGTGAACGACAGAGCGCGCCGGTTTGGAAGCAACGGGAATTTTGAGGGCGAGGTTGCCAACGGTGAGCCTGACGAAAGGGCAAGGATCCATGGGGAGAAATTAGGGTTGGTGAGAATAAAAAAGGGTAATGCTAATGTGAAGGTAGTGGTGGTGGTGGTGGAAGAAAGATGAAATTAGTGAGAGTGTTGTTCATGAGGAATGGAGGAATGGAGAAATAACTGAAAAGGGAGAGGAGTTGTTTTGTGTGTAGTGTAGTGTAGTGTGGTGAAATGAGTTAGTTGTTGAAGGGAGGTGACATAAAGGAATTGAGAAAAAGAGGGAGGGTGGGATACAGCTGGGTACAGGGTGTCGTGACTCTAGTGGCTGGGGAACCCATGTTGACGGTATCTATTGCTTATTGCTGTTCTCTCTCTCTCTCCTCCGCTGCACTTTGCTGGGCTCCACCTTCTCTGATATCAGCATACCTCTTCTTACCAGAGTCACTGCTGTCCATTGGATTTATCCATTATTATAATATTTTTATTTTTTTTATCTATCTTTTTAATTCCTCAATTGCCCTTCACTTTCTTATTTCCTCTTGTTGCCTACTGCCTAGGGGTAAACCAGCTTGAGGCGCACCTGCCACACCACACGTGGACTTCCTCTACATTATGCCTCCCACACTGCACGTTACTGTTAAAGAATCCTATATCCTTGCAAAATTTATTTTTTTCTTTTATATTAAAAATACCTTCTGTTTTTTTTTTTTTTTTTTAATTTTCAAATAGGTTTTAAGAATTAAGATTTCGCATTTGAGGTTTAATCAGGATTCTACTATCTTGTTATATTTACAAGTGTGGTTGTGGATTTAGTCTAATAGCTCTTTGTGCACGTTTGAAATAGTAAAGTCCATTAAAAAGAAAAAAAAAAAATCTGATTCAACCCTTATGAATATAGAAGATGAAGTGATTGTCATGGTCTCATAGTGATGTGTTCAAAGCATTGCATAGATTGACTTGTAAAATATTATATATAAAACATGAGAGATGGTATATGCATCTTAAACATGGTCTACATGGCAAATAAAAAGCACTAGATTAAGATAAAGATGTTCCGCACAAGATGTGCAAAACATTTATGAGACGTGCAAAATATAGTTGATAAAGTTGTTAGTACAAAAGTCGTTTTTTTTTTTTAATTTAGACTTAAAAAAAATAGAGAAAATCATTAAATGAATTTGAAGGAAATAAAAGATAAACTCTTTTTAAGATGAAAATGAACTACGCGTTTTAAATTTATTATTAGTTGAAAGTAAAATTTATGAAAGATTGTGAATAATTTTATGGACGTAAAAGATAAAAATATATATATTAATAGATTAAGTGACACATTTGTCTTGGTGGTTAAAATTGATAGGATATGATATGTGATTAGATAAAATTAGTTTAAAATAAAATTTGGATGATTTTTAAAAAAAAATAATAATAAGTGTAATTAATTTAAAATAAAACGTGATTGGTTAAAAATAATTTTAATTAAATATTAAATTATAAAAACTTAGTACTATTATTAATTAATTATTTTTGTCATTATAACTTATATTAGCTTGAAAGCCCTCTCTTTCATTTATTTACAGATTTTATGAAAGAAATATGTCATTTTTATTTATCTTGTCACAAATAGTAAAAACCTTAAAAGCAAAGTAATTTTAAGAATAAATTTAAATGACTCATAAACTTTTAAAAATAATTTGTTGAATACGGTGAAAACTATGTATGAGATTAATCTTTTTTATTGTTGTATTGAATATATATATCATCTTTTATTTATAATAAAATTATATAATATATATATATATATATATATTTATTTATTTATTTATTTGACACACACATTATGTTTAATTTAAATATATTATGCTTATGAGTAACTTTTTTTTTCTCAAAACGCATTACTTATAAGAAAAAAGTTGAATGTGAAGAAGTTTACTCAGTTTTCATATTTTTAACGAATTATTATTTCTTTTCTATTTGTAATTTTGTGAGTTCAAATTCATATCTTAAAGGTTATTCACATTAAAAATGATAGTGTAGATAATAAGATAATTAATTGGAAGATCCTTCATGAATAATAGATTGGTACAAATGGGAGGTATCCACAATATAGTTTTCATAAGGGTGCAAGTAGAGTAACTTATATTGAAGAGACAAATAATTCTCAATTTGAAATAATTATAATACTTAGAAAAAATTGCATAGTTGGGCTTGTGACATATATACCAAAAGATTTTATTTAAAAGCTTTTTCACTTTCTTCAATGTATATGCTAATAACATGATAGAACATATCATGTTAAGGCTTGTATTATCAAAGACAATGTGTATATGAAATCTTCAATGAATGAATAGAACTTTATCTAACAAAACTTGATGTTCTATTTCCTTTTTCCCCTTTTAAAGGATGTATGTTAATTGACATGAAATTGACTCCTAATTTAGTTTGTTGTGTTTAAATACTTAGAATTTTCCTAAAGTTTCTAATCTTTTGTCATATCTTAAGAAAAAAATCCCACAATAAATAAGTTTGTTTGTATACTTTTGTAATTAAAATACAACTTCAAAATTAGTTAGTAATATGAATGACAAATAAACCCCTTTCAAGGTGTTGTCTAACTTTTCATGATTTTAACAAGAAATCATTTCATTAACTAAATATGTGTAATACCTAGTTTTTTTAAACTAAGATGAGGATAAAATAGATTATCTACATATTTTCTTGGTTTCCACTTATTCCTATGTCTATCTTCATTCTCACATTTGTTTCGTTTTAAATTACTAAAATACTAATTGTTTATTAGGTAAGATATATTCAATGTTTTTCATTATTTTCAGTCTTGTTTCATTTGAAAAACCTTTATTTATTTCTTATGCCACATATTTTTTTTGTTCTCTCTTAGTCGTTGTTCGATTTCTGTAATATTCATAAAGATAAACTATATTCCTAAGAAGTCACAACCTTGATTATACGTTTTTCTTTCATTTGTGTGATTCATACAAACGAATCTCATAAAACACAAACATCAATTTAATCAATTAAATATTTTATATAAACATTTGATTATTTGATTTTTTGTTTCAAGTATTTTTACGATAAATATTTTATTAATTATTTATTTCTTCACATAAAAATATTTACTATTTCAATTTAAAGTGCTCAATCTCACAAGTATTTAAAATGTATATCATTTTAACAATAAATCCTTACTAATATAATGATTACTTTGTTGTGATTTTTATTTCTCTATAAAAGAAGCTATTTGATTAATAATTAAAACAATAAAGTTCAAGTATAAGCATAACCATTATCCAATGAAGATGAATATGAGACATAAATGTTATTATTGTTAAGTATCACGATATGGATACATGTTTACTTCATAGATAAAAGATGAAATGCCCAGATCAATTTTATGTATGTCTCATTAGTAGTTGGAAATGTTTGAATGGTAGTTACATATTTTTACTGAAACAATGAAAGTCTTTTTGAATAAGTGGTAGAAGAAATAAGATAAACTTTATGATCTACTCGTAGAAGGAATATGTGTATCCATAAACTTTCAATTATGACCATTGTTTAAGGACTAATGAAGGTAGATTTAGATGTTGTAAACTCGATGAGTGATAAATTAGATGAGAAGTAGGATATGACATTAAATTAGTGAAATTTTAGATTAACCTTTGGATCTTGCAAGGGACAATAAAATTTAAAATAGTAAAACTTTATTAGCCTACACTGCCGGAATGCTTGTCTCCACTAGCCAAAGGAAAGGTTTACAAGTATACGTATTGTGTATTGCCACAAGACACCTAAGTCCCAATTTGGATTTCAGTGGTAACAAAGGAGCGTCTTCGTGTTTTTTGTCGCTATCTTCCCTATTAAATGGATTTTGTTTGCGCCCTTTTAAACATTGTTGATAACAGCTAAGCTACTGAAATAACGGACAAGGAAAATTAATCTTTGTTTATTTTTTCAAAAAAATAATCTATAAAGTGACTATGTAAAGATACAAACAAAAATTCTGATATATAATAAAATAAGAGATAAATATGAGTTTATATACACATAAGATATTTTCGCTTGTCGAAGATATTTTGAAATGGTATTAAAAACAAATTCTCGCAAAGTAGACAATGTCTTATTAATATAGAGATTTATAAACCTTTTAGATTTAGAATCAAAAGAAAAAAAAAAGTAATCAAATAAATATAATTTTATTTGTAATTTATTAATTTTTGCAAAAGTTTTAGTTTGTGAGAAATTTTATTATTTTTATTTTATTTTATTATTTTCATCTTCTATAAGTGTTTTTTTTTTTTGGGAAATGTTTGTCCAAACAAGTTTATACTTAAAATTTTGAAAGCGTTTTCTAAATGGATAAATTATGAGATAATACATAACTAATGGGCGAATAAGAAGAAAGAAGTGGAGAAAGTAAAATGAGATTTTTATTTCAGCAGCTTTTGGCATTATTTAATAATGCTAGCTAATAAAAAATGATTAAATTAATTGTTCATCTATAATTTCAGAGAGACCACATTAATATTAGTTAACATTTTTAAAATAATTTTTCTCTTTTATATCAGTGGACAAAAAACAACAAATTTAATTCATCATTCAATTTTAGAGATTAGATGGTTCGTGCTTCTATACAGTTATAGAATTATGGATTAACTTCTGCAAAGGTGTCTGCAAAAAGGGAAGCCCAAAAGGTATAGAAAGAAAAGACTAGGCCCAGTACAGTGCGTTAAGAGGGAGGATGTTTCTTTCTGCACCCTATGAATTTTCTTTGTACACCCTTAGAATAAGGAGAAATTTAATGGATGGAGGAAGAAACTGTCGAAGAGGGAAAAAGCAAATATAACCTTTGGGCCTTGTACCTCCGAACCCAAAATCTGAAGGGTAAATTGGGAAGTTTGGGAAAATATCTGAGAGGGATAAACCGGTAAGAGATGAGTGTTTGAGAAACAACAGAGAGAAAAGAGAGAAGAGAGAAGGATGTCGTCGTTGTCGAGCATGTTCGGGTGTGGAGTGGTGATGGCGCCACCACAAGCACTGGGAATTGGAAAGAGAAGTGACGGAGGATTGACGATAGTGTGTTCGTCTCGGCCGAAGAAGAAAGCGACGGCGCATCACATGAAGACTCGGCCACGGAAGACGCAGCCATGGGATATAAACCGCAAGCCAACTGTGTACGATCCTATGCCTTCTCTTCCTCCGGATTGGACTCTCGTTATTCCCGCCGGCGCTTCTTCTGCTCCCGCTGCTCCTCCGCCTCCCTCTGCCTAGCCACTCACTCGGTACTGCGTCGTCGTTTTAATGTTTCTTTCTTTCTCTGTTTTCTTCATGCCTCATACTCGCTACTCTTTAAACATTTTATCTTATATTTCGTGTTTAATTCTCAAATGAAACTTTTCATCTGTGCATTTGTTTTGGATGAATTCACTTTCTTAGGTACGGTGAGCACGCTTTATAGAGAATTCGATTAATTTGCGAACTAATGGTTAGGTTTTCTGAATGTGTTTTTCAGACTAAAACTAGACTTAGGAACACTTTGCAACTTCCTTTAGCTTTATATTTATGAATTCTTGTAGACAAATGTTCTTTCTGCACTACTTTTCTTCTTACAGTTTTCTTTTACACATTTTTTTCTCCCTTATTTCTTTTCTCCACTTAGCTATGCTGTCGCATGTATACATACTAGAGAAATTAAAGAAAGAGGCATAAGTGTGCCAATGTCGAACTCCTTCAACTAACAATTAATTTATTAAGTTAGTTTGAGACTCAAGGCAGTTAGAGAAATACTTGAATCTACAGTCTAACCAAGGTTCTGTGTAAATATTTGTAATGGAAAGTAGTTACTGCGGAAACAGAACAGAAAAAAGCTGTTAATTACCACACACTTGTGTTATCCAAGTTCTCAAAAGGAAACAATTCGTATTTCATTTCTCAGTTTTACAAATTCAGACACTCGGGCAGCATACTTCAGCTGTTTTTATGTTGACTTAAGAAGTCGTATTCTTTGCAAGTGGGTCTAAAGAATCTGTTTATCATTTGTATATGTGCTGCTTTCCCATTCTTTCTCTTAATCACAGTATTTTCCATTCCTTATGCTAACAGAGTGCTGATGTATGCAATTCTGATCTTAACTCTTTTGCTAACGTCAAATTCACTCAGCCCCCGTCTTAAAGTTTTAACAACCAGTATTAAAATACCAAAGTAGGAAGATCAATCACCACCAACAATACTGGATCCTAATCAGAATCATTATCTCGAGCCACATTTGTCTTTTGCTCACTGTTCTTGGTCTATTTCCCTTTTGCATGCCAACACTCAGAAGCAAAATGACCCGACACAGTTGTAACAGTGTATTCTTTTTTTCTTATTAAAACCGTCTTTCCTTGCCTTTTACCATTTCCTCCTCCTCTACTTGAGAACTCGGAACTATCTTCTCTCTCTTTCCTTTATTCGAGTGCCAATTTCCCTTTCCTCTTGCTTGTACCCTTCTTTCCATCTTTCTTATGACGCATCAGTTTTCTAAGAAAGTCTGAACTTGCACATGTTTGATCTATCTCTCGTGTGGGCTTTCTAAACACGAGTCTTTGCTCATCATGTGTCTCAAGTGATTGAATGTTTAATGCTTGGAGAAAATATTATTTACAAGATATATTTAATGTAAATTACTAAATTACTGCGATAAGTTTAATAGTAGGATTAAGTTAAACACGGGATACATAACCATGACTAAGCTGAAGTTACTTTAATTGTTTTTTTAATCCAAAGGTTAATAATTTCATATGTTTGACCAAAAATACACTAAGACAAAAATTAAGAACGGATACAGGTGTTGGAACGGCAATAAAGGGGGCTTGCAAAGGGTTACGGTCTTATATCTTCAAATCACGGCATGAAGGAAATAAAAATTTGATATTTAATGTAAGTTAAAAAAGAATCTTGCTACAGCCGTAGTTATTTCTTGTTTGATTTCTCTAAAAAATTTTGAGTAGAGTTTAGAAAGCAAAGTGCTCTGTTAATATCCTTTAAACAATTTTTTTTATTCGTAAATATCCTTTAAAGTATACCCGATATTTTAGAGAAGATTATTATTTTTTTTTCCAGTCCAAATTAAAAGTATTGTTTACGAGTATTTTTCTCATGGTAAAAGGGGAAATTTTCACTTGGCTTATTTTACAAAGTCACACAGATACATTCTAAATCAAGTATATCATTAAAAAAGACAAGATATCAAAAGCTGAAACATAAATTAAGAATTAAATATATTTTAATATAAATATGCATGCATACTTATATAATAATATAATTATTATCATGAAAGTTGGGCTTTAGTATGTGTAATAATATATTAGGGGAAATTTTATTTTGAATCCGAAATTTGGTCCAATTAAACTTTGATTCCATGCACACCTCAGTTTTCCATTAGGCTTTCTACCAATGGCCCAGCTTTCTTCCCACAAAATATGATTTTTAAAATACTTTTTTCTTCCCACCCCCGTATTTTCTTTCCGCACTCCTATACGTTTGAAAATTGTAAACTTACTCCTCCTTATAATAAAAATAATTTAGGGTTTTCAAACCGTAGCATTTATTGCTGGAAGTTCATCTTGCACACATGATTACTATTTCGTAAGCAGGTTCGTGTGTGGTTGTGGTCGGCTGCTTTCATACGTCTGCAAGATGCATTTGTACGTGTCAGATTTCCGGTAATCTTAGGGATCCGTAATGATGTGCCGGACTGTACAATCCGGTATGCGTTCGTAATACGAATAAAAATCGCATCAGAGAACATGGTTTCCGACGAACACACCCACCCCAGACAACAACCACTAATGCCAAATACAGTAACTGTACTTACCTCTCACTCGTGAATTTTTGTAATGTTTGATAAAAGTTAAGTTTTAGTTTAATAAAATTTATTGATAAACATGGTGATAAGTCAAACTATTAAAGCAGAAAATCATTTTATGAGATTAATTCACGAGAAGCCCCCCACCTCCCATACCTGTTTACAGTTCATTGAAAATGACAGTGAAAGAGATGCCCATTTTCTGAAAATTCCACTAAAAATTCTTTTTATTTCGAATATTTATGTATATGGAAGTAAAAATGAAAAAATTAGAATAAAAGATTAGAGTTGTCTGGATTGGGAAAAGAACTGGAAAAGTGTGAAGAAAATATTTGATATATTTGTAGTTTGATTTCATTGGTGTAATAACAATATATATATATAATAATTGAAAAATAATTTAATATAAAAGTAATGTTTAAATATAAATTCAAGTTATTACACATTTATTTATTATTACATCTAAAATTAAGTTAAACGGAATCCCATTTTGATTATCCCAATGTTAAACATTTATGTTTGGTGGTGTTAAGTAGACAAGAAAAAGAAGAACAAGATGCATTAATTTTGAACATAAAAAAAAAGTGTACTTGAACTACAATTTGGTCTAGATTCCCTACTGTAAAGTATTTTTAGGCCTTCTATATATACAGCAAAGAACGGTCAGTACATTTGAAATCCGTCAACTTATCCAAACATGGTCATATCAACATCCACTGAGGTCCCGTCAAATTCATCCCTTCGCCCATCAAGCCACAACATTCCTTACTTTAGAAGGGAAGAACAAGTTTACCAGAAGTTGTTCTGTACATTTCTTCATAGTTATTTTCCCCTCAACTTCCATGGCACAGAAAAACTGCAAAAATTATTAATATTCTAACATACTTTCCTACAGCCATAAGCCTGAGCTTCAAACTGACTAGATAGACGAACGTGCTTACGTTGTGAGAGGACATATATCAAAGGGCTAAAAGGATTTATTTTAGCCTGATCTTTTCTTGTACTTCCCTTGCCCCAGGCTCAACAGAAAATCAGTAAATATGTGTTCATACTCAGGCATTTTGCCATATCCTGCAACACCAAGTATTTAAACGCTGAATAATTTCAAAGGAAACGCACGTATTCTCACGTAGTTTAAGACTAGCTATTTCGTAAGAAAGCAGTGCAGATTACACGATAAGGAATAATGATTCAAAATGAACATAGAAAGAAATATCAAAATAAATTATTGTACATGACCTCTTTTGGCATTTTTCTTTTCAACACTTTTTCTATTACTAGGTGAAATCTCATTTGGGTATAATATCTGTTAATGGGTTATGATTTCATGGACATAACAAGGAACATTGAAAACAATCAGAAAATCGTGTTGATGTCATCTCTCAGATAAAGTAAACAGTAAGATCGAACGTATATATATGCTCTTACCAGGGAAGTAATTTATGTCGATGACGTAAAAGTGATCTCTTGTTCCATATTCACGGATAATATCCAGGTTGAATAGACGAAGACCCTAGAATAAGAACAATGACAAAAAAACATTATTATAGTCCTTGTATAGGCAAGAAACCTTCAAAAAAAAGAATGGGAAAATTACCAATCGCCACCGAAGTTCCTTAGCTAATTTCTCTAGTAATGGCCTTGGAGGAAGCTCTGCAAGGACAGAAAATGACAAAATCAGAAGACGACTTTCAATATGCACGAGGGTATTGACTACACCCGTAAAACAAACACTTCCTTCGTCCACGCATATGTAAATGTGCTGAGATTTCTAATTGACTTTGGATCGCCACCCTACCCATATTATAGGCCGGACAAAAGTTTTATTATAGTCAAACAGATTATGAAATAGATAGCCATAAAATTATAGAGAGAATTATCGCACCAAACCAAAAATGTTTTTAAAGAAGGGACATTATCAATAGATGAGAACCAACCAGGAAGTGGTTTCTCTTACGTTTGCGTATGAACAAGACAAGGCCTGGTTTTTTCCCTTACAGAGGAGGGAGAATTGTGAAGACCTGTTTGTTTTTAAAAAGTAAAGCTATATAGAAAGTTTTTTATACAAGACATGATAATTACCAGCGACGGTAGGATCCAGATCTGCATCATCTGCAGAAGCTGCAGCACACGAAACCCTTGGAAAATTATATATCCCAGCATCTTTGGAGAGTTCCCACTTGCTAACATCAGGTAATGAAAACCGCCTTACTACCTTTATAGCATCACCAACTATATAAACCTTGAAGAGAACACCCCCTACACAAACAATGAAGTAGCATTTCTCGTTCACTTTCTCATAATGATTTGTAATTGAACATTTAAGGGTAAAAAATAGATACAATATATCAAAATTGCTTACCATGATTGACAAATTCCTGAAGAACAAGAGGAGGTTCAAGTTTTTGAAGGGAAAACTTCTCATAAGCAAGGGATAATTCATGTGACTTTGCACTTCCATCGGCAACTAGTGGCTTTGCAACTAAAATGATTTTGAAGTTGCAAACATAAGAAGGAAAGTTCAAATTAAGGAATACAAAATTAAGTACTAGGATCAGACACAAAAATAGATGGGATTACCATGCCTATTTTCATAAGTTCTAATGACTTTGCCTCAAAAACACAACCCTCGTAACAATAAATGTCCATGCGTCCATGCTCTGAGAAATCGCATAACTGCAGCATCTAAAAGTAGTTGAAAAACCAACATATACATACCAAGGGGTAAAGTCAAGCCAGCTTGGTTGACCAACTCTGGAATAGCGCATGCCTCTCTCTTGATAACTAATTGCCGAGGAACACCCACGATGCCTGCATGATGATATTGAAAACTCAATACCTACTAATAACTCAACATGGCCGAACATAAAGCATCACTGAATAGTAATTCCATATAGCCACAATTCATAATCAAGGTGGAGACAAAAAAAATACCATATGAATCACAAAGGTTCATATCTGCTACAGCCTGAAGCATATACTGACGGTTGCGTAAATGTTGTATGGCATCTGGAGGGTCCAAAACTGTAACCTCAGGATGTGACTGCCTATAATCCTGAAATATATCCAGAAGTATAAAAACTAAGAAAAACATCTACGTAGAATAGAAAACATCCGGAGGACACCAGTTCTATACATTTTGTAAAAATAAATACGTAGAATAGGCTGTGAATTAAATAGCCAAACAGCAGTTCAAGATTATTTTTCTCCTTAAGAATATGTGTTCATTCAAAAAGAAACCGTAGTTCAGTTCACAGTTTCTCCTCACAATAAACAAGGAACGCTAATGTTCCCCTCAGAATACCCTACAACAAACTCTGGAATGAAATGTCCAAGACTATTCAATTCAGAGAACATATAGGGAATCTTCATTCAAGTCTCATTAATAGAAATGTGTAAGCTTAACGATAATCACGAAATAGCAAATTCAACAAATTAGGTAGAAGACTACATGATAATCTGCCTCAATTTCTGCAAGAATCCTTTACTCAGGCTATATACAAAGAGCTTGCATTCACATCTTTCCTTAAAGACACTACCAGACTATTATTTTGTTCTCTTTCATTTCTGGAGATCACTTTATTTCTGTGATGTTGAGCATCTACACTTCACACATGTCCAAAGCATTAAGAAATACCTCCTCTCAGAACGAAAAATGTTCATACTTTTAAAGCATGGACAATAACTTCATCATATAATTTTATTATAAAAATTTAAAAATTATACATTAAATATAGAAGACATCGTAAGAAGTACGAATATTGTAGGAATGCAACAGCTCATACAATAAATTTGTGTTCAAGGAAATAAAAACAGAGACTGAGTTTATTTGACATCTTACCCACTCTACATCATATAAAAGATTACAGGAGGAAAGTACCAGTAAGTCAGTTTTGCAAATACTCAGAAAGCTATGGGTGGAATTTTCAACATTGATGATATTGTACCAAAATAGAAACATAACATCCAGAAAGTCAGGCTTTCAGTAAAATGATATGATATCTAAATGCGACTAATCAGTAAATTTGAAAAGAAAATGCAAAACTCTTTCATTTATCAGTCGGTTATATAGGACCTTCCAATATTTTAGATATTATCTGAAAGTTCCATCTTAAAATATGAAGAGTTATTACAGTATAAAGTATAAGATTGTAGTTTTTTTTAATCAGATTCAAGACTTGCTATAAATTCGTACAATTACTTGTAGACTCGCGGACAATATTTTGGAGTTTATGGCAGACATTGTCAGACACACGCTTATGCACAGTACAACCAACAAGCATTATCATAGGCCGGGCTGCAATTACTGTTAATGAGACAGACAACACAATTTTAGTCCCCTGATCAGAAATCTTAGAGCCGTTAACCTTCAAATTTAGGTCATTATGACTCCTAAATCCCGTTTAGAAGCATAGAAAATACTAACACAGCAACGCTGAGAATTGCAATATAAGAAATTAAGAACGGAACTAATAATTTACTTTCTCTCTTTTAGCCAACTAGAAGTCCATCTTAGAGCATCCACAAAAAATGGAACCTAGTTAAACGGATTCAAAAAGGAAAAATCTGTTGAAATTTATTTGCTATGTAAAACCTGACAAAAACAGCTAGATGTCCATGAAAGTAGCAACACCCTCACTTGCAGGAACCTTGAGGCCTCGACCTCAACTACTGGTTCATGATTCATAATGAGAGATGGGAAGAATCACTCTGCAAATTATGTCCGACAGCAAGTTAAAAAAGCTAGTCGTTGACCAGCCTTTCATCGTTTTCTTTTTACATCCCAGTTAGCATCAAATGTATAAAGAAACAACACAAGAAGCAAGCATAACTATTATGATTGGATTAATTAGCACAACAGAAAAAGAGCAAAAACACGCGCTGAAAAGGGGGTGGCTGGTGGGTGGGGACAAACCTCAAGAACCTGGCGCCACTCTTTCCCTGATAACTGCATTTTCCAAGAAACAAAATGGAAAAATCAGCCACGGTTAAACCGAACAGGTATCATTCGAGCATTGACATGAATACATTGAATCTTTTATGAGTTACCAGTGGATAACAAGCAGTATAGAAATAATTTGAAAAGGACAACGAGGAAATTCGCAGGAGGAAATCATAACCTTATGCAAGACAATATCAAAAGGACCTTGATCTGAAAGGGGCCTATTATGGTCAATAGCCACGAATAGTATTCCCTTGTTCCTGCACGAAAGTCCGTACAAATTGAAATCAGTAACAAGCCGAGTACCACCACACGGTCATGTTTTGAAGGTAAAAGGACAACATTATTGAACCACAAAACAGGATTGACACAAGAAAACAAAAAAGGTACAAGTACGATCCATGTATTAAGAATTTGAGAGGAGGCTCTCAGAGAAGTTTTTCAGAAAGAACAACGATTGATGTAGTTTCCGTAAAAACAACAAAAATTGGCAAAATATCTTCCCATTTGCAACAGATTCTCCAAGGATCACATATTTTCGGTTCGCTTTCTCGCCAGCCTAACGAAAACGACGCGCGTTGCAAGAACCTCATTAATTGAAAATTGAAAATAACCTTTCACGAAGAACTCTCTCGTTTGAATTCACATAAAGGCAGTTATCCGAGGAAGAAACGATTTATTCCAGTTAATAATTCACTTTTTTTTAAACGCAATCAATTAAATCGCAACAAGACACGATGATGAATGAATTAACCGTTTTGGCTTTCTGTTTACCTAGCTAAACCTTCAAGCTTAGGCTGTAAAAAGCTCTTTATCTTTTTAGTAGTAAGAGCATAACCAACCACAACCAGTCTCTTGGGCGACGAAAACCCCGCATTGACCACCGGACACCATTGATTTTGGGCCAGGGTGACATCATTCTCCACCACCACTTCCTCTTTCTCACCACCGTCGTCGTTCTCCCTCAACCTCATATTTTCACCGAAAACCTAACCCTATCTAAGCTTAAGCTTAATTTCGAAGAGAAGGAAGGAGAGAGAGAGAGAGAGAGAGAGAGAGAGAGAGAGAGAAGCGAAATCGGTATTTGTTGGAGTGGTTGGAAGAGGAGGGAAGCGAAAAAAAAGGGGGTAATGGTTGGTGGAGGAGAAGAGAGATTTGGAATTCAAGAGAGGAAATGAATGAAACTAAGGTAACGAAAGAGTGGGAGTGAATGGAAAGAAAAGGGACCGCAGAAGGGGTATTTATAGAGAGATTGCCTTGTGTTATGCTGAGCTGTAGAAAACTGAAGATAGTACTCACTCACGATGATGAATTCAATTTCCATCATTCCACGCGTTAGAATCACGCTGCGCTGTTTGGATTCATTGTTGCTTCGGGTTACGAGTGAGTGAGAATTTATGTTGCACTTTATCCCTAGTTTATAGTTTTTTTTTTTTTTTTTTATTTTCTCTCTCCTTTCTTCTTATTTAATAGTTTAATTATCTTCTTAGTCTTGAGAATTTTAAATAACTCTGAGTTTTTATTTTTTATTTTTTATTTTTAAAAACAACAGGACAACTCTTAATTTTATATATTTTCAATTTAACATTGATTCGAAATATTAAAAATGTGGTTCCGTTAAATATATAAGCATTCCCACGTTCCCATGCACCGACCACTTTAAAAATCAATCACATAAAGTAAAGTTATACATTTTTTATTTATTTTAAAGCACTTGATAAATAAATGAATAAAACAACGTGTTTAATAAGATTTTGTAGTGTTGTAAAATGTTATTGTATTGATTTTAAAATATTTTATATATGTAATAGCTAACAAAACAAATTAAAGCTTAATCAGGACCGATATGTGATATGCAAAATTTAGCGTTAATAATATTTATACTGCAACAAAACCTACATCTAACAAAAGACAAAATCATTTTAAATACCAAAAAGATTTTTAAAAAATATTATAAGTAACGGAATTAGAGAAATTGGTCTTACGTACTTTGACCAGATAAGTTACGCAACACAGACTTATCTGAACTAGATAGATGAGTCAGTTCATACAATTTAATTCACGATGTTATCTCTAATTTAAAGTTGTATGTCATTCTTATATATCTTATTTAATGTATTGCATATTATTAAACAAAATTTTAAATATAATTAGAAAATAAAACATACGTAAGTTTTTCTTTTATATTATTCTATTGCATTTTTCAATTGAGATCAAAGGTGGAGTAACCAGTTTAAATTTAGGTTTAATAGGTTCGGAGGTCCCTATATTTGGAGGTTTAAAAGAGATTTCACCCTTTTATAATCCACCTATACACTTGAAATAGTGCAACCTAGAAGCGTCAACGTGCCACATGTTCAAAATCTTCACGGCGTTAACTGCATTTAACGGAAAGACTTTTATTGATTCAAATTGACAAAATTAGGGACCTAATTATCACTTCCAAAATTGAAGGATCCAATTGAAACAAACCCCCAAATATAGGGATATCCGAACCTATTAAACCTTAAATTTACGTATTATGAAAGAAAGGTTGAAGTCGTATCTATATTTATAAGTTTACGTATCATTTATGATTGGTACCCGTAAAATATTAATGTCGTCTCTCAAATGACACTATTAAAATTACTTATTATATGTTTAAGAAAAGTATTAAATCTGTGTTTCATTTTTATTTTTAAATAATATGAGACTATTAAATATAATAGAATAATTTTAAATATCAAAATAAATTATTTTCCTAATTTGTGATTCGTTTCAATTTGGTCTTAACATATTCAACCCCTGATTATTATTTTTTTCTATTTGTAACATTTTAAAATATTAACTTTAGTTTATAACTTTTAATATTCGTAAACGGTACACGTAATCGAGTAGAGACAACAATAGGAGCAAATTCATTCTCATTTGTTAAAATAATTATGAGTTTTAAATATGGTGTGATTAATTAATTATATACTTAAAATATTTATTTATTGTGGATTTTAATTATATTAAAATAACATTTGTCTTCTTTATTGCATGTACAGTCAATAACCAAATACATAACAGCGTATATACAGGTAGAGCGTTATTTATATTGATGTGTTGTGTTATTAATGTCATTACTTAATAGTGACGTGCTATGTTTTTAATTATGGCATGTTTATAACAATTTTAGGTTAATATAATCAATACTAGAAAATATAACAATATAAAACAATATAAAAAAAATTAGAAATTAGAAAAACAAGTGAAAATAAAACTGGATGATATAAATCAAATGATATTATATCCACTTAATATAAAAACATATTTTATTATGCCATTGTTTTACACAATGAACTCATCACCTACCATATATTATATGATGACATAAGAAAATTCAAAACTTAAATAAAGAAGGATTATTAATCGTAGAGTACAAGGGATTTGGAAGGAAGATGATCACTTTAAAATGGAAAAGCAAATCCTCTTTTTATTATTATTTTTATTAATACTTATATCTTACTTTTTCTTACCATAATTAATCACAATATTATTTCAAGTATTATAAGATACTATATAAAATTATGTATGTTCACTTATTCTCTCCATATATATTCATTTAGACTAATTCATGCATACATATATTACACCATTTTTTTTGAGTCATGTATTTACATCAAGTCACCATAAACATTGTAGTATTGAACTTAACATCGTTAGTTCTAAGTTTTTTAATATATTTTAATCATAAAAAATCATTCAAAACTATATAATAAAATGTTTGTGTTATCAAATAGTGATCAATTAATACTTAAAATGAATAAAAATTAACATAAAACAATACTAATATATTTGTTTCTTCACTGTAGAGGACTAGAATAAATAAATAATGCATACTCCTTTCAAGGAATCAATGAGCATAGATAGCACTAAGCACACTGGAATGTCAACTGTCAGAATATTTTTATAGTGCAGAAGTTTTTCATATTACTATTCAATTACAAATTGCCATGAAATTAATAGATATTATATGTACAAATTTTTAACTAATGGATTATATAAAAATTGTTATACTACAAATAATAATAATAATAATAATAGATAAGAAAATAAACTCTCGTACAAGTGAAAAAAAAAAGCTCAATATTATAATCAGAAAAATATACACAAAAATGATTATTAGTATATAGGAAAACCAAAGAATTAAAATTCTTTTTATACTTTGATTCGTCTATAACTAAAACATACATGAAACCATAAATAAACAATAAAAAAATATAAAAAAAAATATGGATTAAGTTTTGGTTCAAATAGTAATCAAAACATAAATTGTTTTTGATTTAAAAAAATTATTTAATTTTAAAGATATATAACATCAATTCTTATATAATTAAAATTAAATAATATTTATAATTATTAGGCTTTGGTTATTTTACGATCAAAACCAAATATTACTTTATGTTTCATGGTTATAAATAAAGATTAACGTGGGTGTTCTTTTAATATATATTTATTCTTCCGTGTTAAATCTACATAAAATATTACATAACAATCATAGAAACTACACATTATATTTTATCACACTCAAAATAAATCATAATTTAGATACAATAATTATTCTTATAACAAGTAAACGTGCTTAATACATTAAACATACATATCATAAAAGTACATTAAACATAAAAAGAATGTGTTAACATAGAGAAGCATAACGGTGGAAGAAGATATTTGTAAAAAGAATATTAAAAATAATCATAAACAACACTTTATATTTAGGTTATAAAAAAAATTAAAACCAAATCATTTCACATAAAATAATTAAAAAAACAAAAATTTTAAATATTTTCGTGCATATTTGGATGTCGATTATTTAAAAATTAAAGTAAAAAAAATGTATGGATTCAGTTATAACTAAAGTCAAATTCCTTCGTTCAAATAAAATAATTAAAATAATAATGAAAATTTTTTACTTCAAAATCCAAACATATCACTGCGATTTAAAAAAAAAAAAAATCAGAATTGCAATAATGATATATAATGGGAGAGTATCCTTGTTTTCCATTCTCATACAAGATATTCCATTATTCTTTATCCAAATAACGCACGAGCATAAGCATATATTTATCCGTAACGGAATGTTCTGCACCAAAATTAGTTGATTTCAGAAAGTTAGTTAAATTGTGTATTCTTTGCTCTTTCAATTTATCTGTCATGCATCAAATCATGTCAACAAAATTATAGAATCAAAAATATTTTTTTGACACATCTAAATTTTAAAAAAAAAATTACAAAACTTTATATTTTTTTGACCATTTTTATCTTTATATGTTATGTCAAAGGAATGTAAAAGTGTGTCATGATATTATTACTCTTATAGAATTGTGATTTTTATATTGAGAACTTAATTAATTATCTCTAATTAGTTTTTATTAGACCGTTTGCTATAAAAAAAATTGAAAATGACTTTATTTATTTTTTGAATATCCATATTATCATTTAAGCATTCATATTATCACTTGATCAATAATGGAAAGAAAAAATAATAATCATTAATTATATTACCATTTAAGTGATATTCAACTCGATCTTATTATTTTTCATATTTAAGTGAAATTCAATATAGTTCAAGATAAGTTACTGGTAATATCTTTCCTTTTCAAAACACTCATAAAAGATAAAAGAAAGAAAAATCATTAATAACGAGCACTATAATTAGTTTACTTTATTTCTTATATTACGCCTTCTTACCATTGCAATTAGGAAGCACCCTGACAGTCAAACTCTTTTTAAACTTAAAAAAAGTTCAGAAAAAAAAAATAAAAAGATAAAATTATGAATTACATAAAAACATATATACTATACTAATAAAATTTATATTATTTATTTCTTTTAAAATTTATCTTTAAATAAAACCCGATCTTCCACAACGACTTGGAAAGTATTACACAAACATTATTGTCAATTACGAAAATAATGGTACCACTACAGTGGATTTTTTTTAATAAATTTTTGATAGCACACAGTTTGGAACTAAGTGCATATTATAAAAATGAAACAAAAAGAGATTTTTTTTTCTTTTTTTTTTTTATTTATGGACACACAAAGTTATAGTGTTTTTCAACGGCCATCACGGTCGTACAAAAATGACCCGGCATTCAAATTTTTGTTGTTTATTTAGTAGACGAATAAAAAATAACCTAAGTTGTGACATTATTATTTATTAATTTAACGAATAAAAGTGATTGGTAATTGCATAAAGCTGCCATAAAATCATAAGAGAAATGCTATTTTATGAGAAGAATCTGTTCTCAAAGCTCAAGCTCAAGGACTACGGCCATCTAAAACACGAGACTCGACGAACATAACTTAAATATTAAAAGGGTAATTATTATATAATATAAAGGATAAGCACTCATATTTAATAATTAATTATTTTTATATAAAAATTAGCATTATGCATCTTTTCAATGTTTGGTATATTTTGTTTTTATTTAATGTGTCTATCCGAAAACACATAACAGAGATGAGTTTCTTGGGATTTTGTAATTTTGTACAGTTGGCAGATCCTAGACAAATATTTTAAGCTACAAACTACATATTATAATATAGAAATAAATTAAAAATAGAGAGAAAAACTGGGACAAAGATATACGCGAATATGAGTACAAAGATTTCTTGAGCGAATCTGGTCTTGGAAGATGTTTGGTTAATTTAAAATTGCGATTTGGTCCTCTCGTATTGGTGTCAAAAGAATAAATAAGGATTATTTTGATATATTGAAAATAACTTTTAATAAAATTGTAAGAAAAATAAAACTTAAAACGTTCGAAGAATAACAAATTTATTCTGAAACATCCAATGAAATTTAATAACTAATTTATTTTTGTAACATCCCAATAATATATAACAAAAGCTATATTTTATTCTAGGAGTTATCATCAACAATATTAAAGAACAGTGAAAAAGAATGAGCAAAAAGATACAACGAAACATGTCATATAACATAGAAATTTACAAGTTCAAAAGTAGACAAGTCTAAAACCAAAATGATAAAAACTAGAACGAACGGTTTTACAAAATAAAGAAACTGAACGTCCTCTGTTAATAAGCAAAAGGTAAAAATCTAAACTAAGGACCGGACGGTCCAGCATAGCTCTCCGGTAGCACTTCCAGGGGTTGCTCGACTTGCAAGGCTTCTTCCAACGTTTCGTCTTGAGTTCCCTCTGCTCACACCCAAAAAGGACGATCATTGCAGTGAAGAGAACAATCGTACGATCGGATACCGAACGACAACATAGACAATACAAAGGCACACAAGGGTAAGCTTATAAAACTTCAATGAAATCATTTAACATCAATATCACAATCATAAATTATAAGTCAAATCTTTTCATTTAAAATCCGAACGATAACATCATCAAAATTAATTACTCTAAACCGTGTTCGAACGGTATGACCATGTATGCTCGCCGCTCTCTGCACCCGGGTGGACCTGACTGGGATACACTCAACAGACCGCCACCCGAGGTTAGTCCAGTGGAACCACCTCGGTATAGAAATACCCCGAGGCTAAAGGACCTCCTGTCATTCCCACACATGAATTACCCCCCTCTACTTGAGAAGGCCTAATCACGGAATATCAGGATAGAGTCATAACCTAAGCCTTTTGCCACGGTCATACTATACCAACCAAAATCAATCATGAGACATTCCTCCTTGGAATTCTCTTATACAAACAACAAACCGAACGAACTAACGCCGAGAACGAACTTGTTTATCAAAGACTACTTTAGTGATTGACCGAAAGGTCGAATACTGAGGAAAACCGAGTACTATTCAAAACCAAGTAAAACTGGTAAATGATTTTATGAAGAAGACCGAACGCACAACAATCGAATGAAATTTTAGTGAGATCGAGTACTATACAATTCAGGTCGAACGTTTTTGAGACCGAACGTAAATAAATAAAAGAGTTATCTTCAATAAAGTTAGTGTCAGTACAAGACCGAATACTCCATGAGGAATTAAGTATCAGTGTAAGACTGAACACTTTTCAGATAGATAATATTATTATAAAACGGACCTTTTAAGAATTCGAGTATGGGTATAAGACTTAATATTCATCAAATAAGAAATCCCTCTTACAAGTCGAACGCTCAGTGGAAGACCGCACGTTCTGAATAACAAAGGTAATTAATTATGAAAACGAGTACTCAGTTTATGACCGAGTACTTTCAATAAACATTATCAATATGAAAACGAACGTTCAGAGTGAACGAACGCTGCTATAATAAACATAGATAACATGAGACTAGGTAATCGGTCTATGACCGAATACGTTAAAGTCGAACACTCAGTATAAGACCGAGCGTTCTGTAATGGATAGATCATTACGACTGAATAAGTAAGGCATTTATGTTTCTATACAATGGTACAAGAACGATCGTTTTAGGGGAAAACCGAACGGTCCTAATGAGCTTCGGTCTCAGATTCACATTTTCTCTAAGTTTCATAATTATCATACAATTCATACTACAACATACCATATTACATTCATAAGAAATCAAACAACATACTTTAGATATCAAACATGCATTAAATCAAACACACATTCAAAACATACAGAAAATCAAAATTTAACTTTATAAGCTTCCCTTACCTCTATTCCAGCTAAGCTTCTAAAGTCCTATGCTATGGTTGTCCAAACGTTCCAAAGTGCTCCACTTGGAAAACCGATCGGTGCAAGTGAAAGAGCTTGGCACCAGGAGTGTTTAATCTGAAAGGAGCAAGGTGATCGGAACAGTAAACGGTTTAGAATTTTAGAGAGAAGGTAGAGAGATTTTAGAGAGAAGGAGGAGAATTTGAGATTTTTCATAAAGTTGAGTTTGAGGAAGAAGAAGATTGCATGCAGAAAAGGTGGCAAGAGTTTGGAAATCCTACCTTAAATATGGCCTCCAAACCGGACGGTCGTCCATTTGCCATCTGCCACATGGCTTCCACTAAAACGTCCGGTCCACTCCCAGCGTACCACCTGACTTCCACTTTCAGGGGTTTAACTGCTCTGCTGCTGCACGGATCACGAAGGAAGGGAATTAAAAGCTTGGCAGAGTTTGTCTCTCACTCTACCGGACGGCTGACACATGTACCCCACTAAAGAGGGATATTAAATGGGGTGTGACAATTTTACATTAACCTTCAATATTTGATATAGAATATTTTGATATTTTCGTGATATTTAAATTCAAATTCATTGAAGATTAACCTCTTAAACTAAAACAAAAAGTAATAGTAAAGGGAATCAAACATTAAATTTGAATATTTAATTACCAAATCACGTGGATCACAACATGTGATTGATTGATTATAATAGATATATTTGAAGTCTATATATAGAGATACAGATATACATATTCGTTTTATGTCGATAATATTTTACACCAATCAACTATTTTACATAAAAAATTAAAATATTATTTTTAGTTAAATAATTTTTAGTCAATAAAATTTGAACAAAAAATTAAAATTCAAAACTTTGAAAATTAATAAATATAATATTTTAATCCAGTTATATTATTTTTTTATATATAGTAAACATATTTTTAACTAATATTTAACACTTTTGATACTAAAAAATATTAATATAATTAAGTTAAAAAAATTATATTCATTTATTTTCAATGTTTAAACATTCAAATGTATTAAAGTTTTGCAAATACGAATTCTAATTTTACGTTAAAATTCTTAGATAGAAAAACATATTTAATTCTACTATTTTTTTTAATTCTAAAATTGTAAGATACTGTTTTTAATCTTTAAATAATCGATACGTAAAGTTTTTATCATATATACATACAAATAAATAAATAAATAAATAAATAAATATATATATATATATATATATATCCTTAAAATTCCATCATAATATTGGTTTTGTGATGTATTTTGAGATGAGTTATACTTAGTCGGTGGGAGTTTCCAAAACAATTCCGTACTAGTTGTATGTATGAATAGAAAAAGGATCATAATATTTTAATAATTTTTTTTTAATAATAAGACATGTCATCACTTTATTTGTTTATTTAAATTTATTTTTAAAAAAATATTAAAGGGACTAATCATGTATGCATGGTTAAAAAATTATAAAAAAAAAGTTGTTAAAAGATTTTTTTCATAAGATCCTGATATTTTAACAACTTTTTAACAAAAACAGAATACATGTCACTATTTTATTGGCGTGTTTAAATTTAGGTTAAAGTAAAGCGATATAGTTTTATATTTGAAAGGTAATAGGAAAGTTATTTTAAGAAAAGTGATAATCTATGTGTATTTATTGTGCTTTATACGTTGGGATATGTGGATAAGCACGTTTGACATAATAGGACACATAATCAAAAATTACTAGGAGGCTTAACAAATGAAATATTGAGAAAGTGGAAAAGTGGGCAGCTAGATGCATGAAAAGTATGAGTTGTTGTTCATGTGAGTAAAGATTAAGTATAAGTCCTTCCAAATCAAGGTAAATCAACAAGACATAAAATCACGTTGTCCTTCTTTATGCAAACACTAATTCACTAATTAAAGAAAAAGCAAATTTCACATTCCAAATTTTGTTCGCTTCTGTTTCCTGTGAGCCACTGAAATTAAAATAATTGTATTTGCTAATTTTTTTATGCTACCTTTCTTATAATGCTTTTCAAAAGGTATATTGGATAACCACACACGTCATAATTTATTGGAATCTGTAGGTTGAATTTATTTCACTTTAGATAAAAAATTAGGATCCAACTAATCACAATTAGATAAATTATTTTATGTTTTTCAGTAAATTTAGAGCAAACAAATAACATGAGATTAAACTAATCAAATGAAATATTCGTTAGTTAACTTGAAATAAGTTATAGTGCATTTATCCTATTTTGTTTATAATTATATATGTTTTTGAGAAGATAAATTACTAATCACTTTTTCTTAGTTGTTTTTGCTGGTTGAATGACAAAGGAATGAAATAAAGGGTAAAACATCCTCTAAGATTTTCATTTTGAACGAGAAAAGAGACATGTTGCATTTTGTACCATTGTTTTCCCATCGAGATTATGGAAAAGCATATACTAAAATTTAATGGTTTTCAAATAGTTATATAATATAGAAAATTAAAATAAGATCTTAAAATTATTTGATTTTCATCACATGTATTAAATGGATAACATCTATTTTTATTATGAAAAAATATCTTCTTCTTTTTGTGTTCCAAAGATTCAATGAGATGGATGATGGCATTTGTTCCAAAAATTAAATGGATAACATCACATGAATGATTTATTATTTTATGATTCATTCCTCAAAATCTAATTAGATAAATCACGATCAAATTCTCATTCATTTGATTTATTAATTTATATTTCCCTTGGTAAATAGATTTATGTAGAAATACATGCATGTTTGTTAAAAAGGAAAAGTTATGTTTACGTTAATGGTGATTATTGTGGCATCTCTATTTTATACCATACAAGTCTATAAAAATCAAGATGTCTACATAGATAATAAAAGAGAGTAGTTCAAGAGTAGGAAAGTTAATCTGGTTGTAATTACAATAATCCAGAAACAAGAAGAAATTTAAAAACGTGGAAGGAACTCTAAGTATTTCAAAAATACATAACATAGGGAGAGCAAAATAAAATCCCTAAAGGTCTAGGCAACAACATCTGTGTTTTCATAATCTTCTGGGACATCCTCCAAAGTGGACTCATTCTCCTCTGCTCACATTCAAAAATGAATGATCATTGCAAAAGAAAGACATACAACATACACAACAAAACAAGACAAGGGTGAGCTAATTATATAAATAAACATCATGCAACAGATTAAACATTTGATCATAAAAGAGTGCATGGATAACAAACACATTTTATAGCAAACAACCTAAACATGTGAGATTCTAGACTTGACTCGTCCGGACTTTAAAATGAGAGTCGGGCTATGGCGAGTCTTGCACCCGTGGTGACTTATAAAACTTGGGTTCCCTACCCTGCCACACTCACGAGGTTAGTCCGTTCCGTGCCTTGAGGCATACTGGGAGCTCCCAAGACTAAGGACCTCCTGCTACTTCTCATCACATAGTTCAACCTCTCTAAGTGAGTTTGATTGACCATTGAAGCGTAAAAAATGACTCCCAAGGCTGAGCCCCTACTTTCATTTTAAAACACTAAAGATCTCACCAAGAGATCTTGAACTTATAGAACTTGTTACTTAACTTGATCACAACTTTGTCACTTTGTACTCATACACTTCTTGCCAAAATAAATATACACGTAATCTAAATAATAAACATTCTCAAAATAATTTCCAATGTTTCCTTAGTTATGAAATTACTCGTTAAATTATTAATGCTTGCTCCTAATTTATTCCTAGGGTGGAATTAAGTTAATTTAGGTTGGTTCTCTACTAAAATTTCCAAAGTCCTATGGTTTAGGGGATCAAATCAAAGAGATCACTTCTAAAGTGTTTTTGTTCAATTTTATGCCTCACACAGGTTCCATGTAACTTAACTAGATTGTCTAAACAACCCAACCACCCCCAATACTACAGATACTCGAATTCAATATGCTAATTTCCTCTCCCAAACCAAACGCCATCAAATTCAGATATATAAACAAAAGTACGATGGTAAATAATGCAAGATATGCACAGTGGGTGTACTGTACAATCCAAGAATACGAATTCTCACGTCTCTAACATTATTATGATATCAAATTTTTCCCATCAGAAGATGCAGAAATACTGAATCAACCCAAATAGTTAATTCACAGTTAACAAATCTAAATTAAAACAAGTTGACTAATTTAAATTATTAACTTTCTTTAACCAGAGATATTTTGTTAAAAAAAAAAAAATCTTCCAGCACTAAAAAACTTTCAAAACGAAACTTATTCATTACAAAAAGAAACGTTATGATATAGTATAAGGCTTCCTAACTAGACCTGACATATCACTAAATATATTACTCTCAACTTGTTTTAACCCAATGAAAAATTGCTAAAGTGATCTTAATTTTTTAAAAGCCTCAAGCTTCACTAATTTTAGGATAAACCAAAAAGTTTAGACTCACCTCATTTAATTAAATGAAGACTGATATACTTGGAAGTTTTAAATCAATTAGAGAAAAAGTCAATTTAAAATATATAAATAAGTACAAACTTTATTTTAAAAGTGAGTTTTATGAAGTTGAATTAAATTTAAAGTTTATTTTTTAATATTTAAAAAAAAAATTATGACAGAAGTATGAGTTTTATTATATGGAATAAATACGAAGTTTGACCTTAGAAAAGAAAAAACAAAAGTGAAAAACCTCAAATACTATAGCGAGTAGCATGTGAGGGAAATAGTGGTTGAAAGTTTAAACTTTTTGGAGTAAAATAGGAATGAATGAGAAAATGAATTGATTAGATATAGTAGTGGGCATGAGTGCTACTGGGTCACCTTGTTTGTTCTATTCTTTTATGATTATCTCTTCACAGTAGAAAAGAAAGGATTAGGGTGAAGAATATTCATGCTCAGCTCAGAACACTATAACACAAGTCAACTGCAACTGTTGCAAGTACTATCTACTACATATATAATTGCCTTTTAATTCTCACTTTTTCGTTAATTCGGTGCAATGCACTCAGAACCACCAACTTTCAGTGGCTGCAGCATCTTCTAAATACTACAATTTCATATTCGATCGTGTTTCCTGTGTAGTGCCCTCTCTCACATGCCATTATCCACCAACAGTTGCTCACTGAATTACATAAACTTGATTGTACTATTCAGTATTTTGATTTTCTTCACATGTTTGAACTTTGTACGAGAAATTTCAATAATTTCAAAACAATGAAATATATAGTATTTAAATTATTTAGATTTTTTTTAAAATTATTTATTTGTGTTGAGTAATTAAAGTATTTTATATTTTAATTTTCTTGTTTAGATAAAGCAATTTAATTTCCATTTTAAGACACATTTGATTATATTTTTGAGTTTGAGTTGAGTTATTTGATCTTGATTCATCTTAATTTTTGATTTGTGGTCGATTCCAAAATATTCAACTTGATCAGTTACGTTCGATTGTATGGGTTGATTTGTCTCAACTTTTAACTATAATTGATTGATTTTAACCTTCAATCCATGACGATTTGGTTTGACCTTCAGTGTCAATCAATTTGGCTAGAACTTTGACACAATTCAATTCGGCTCAACCTTCATCCCGGTCTGACACAGCTCGACCTTTAGCACGAACTGGACATGACCTTTAACACATACCGACTCGGCTCGACCTTTGTCACTGATCAACCCGAATCGACCTTTGGCACCGATCAACCTTCGACCATGGTCGAATTGGCTCAACCTTTACCCTAAACTATCTCGGCTCGACCTTCGATCTATTATGTCTTTACTCGATCTTTGTCCCGGATTGACTCTAGTCGACCTTTAACTCGACTGACTTGTCTCAACATTTGACTATACCAACTTGGCTCCACCTTCAATTTATGTCAAATCAATTTGTTCTTCAGTTTATGGCAAATCGCCTTAACCTTCGATCTGTGCTAAATTAGCTCAACTTCCGGTCTTTGCCAACTTGACTCAACTTATGATTCGATCAATCTAACTAAACATTTGACCCGGACCAATCCAGGTTAAACCTTAAGCCAATTCTAACTTCACTAAACCTTCAGTGTCCATTAACTCAATTTTCATGAAAAAAAGTAAAAGATTAAAAGTGTAAATTTCAAATTTCTTCTACTTTAAAAGTATTTAAAATTCTTATATTTTAGTCATTTAAAATTTTATTCCAAAATTCCTTAGATTTAATTTTTTTTAGTTATTTTATCTAAACAAGTCATTTTAATACAAAAATATTTAAAATTTTCAAATAACTAAAAGGAGTCTCATCCAAACTTAACACTAGGTTTCTCATTTATTATTTTATATTTTTCAAAATTATACAACTATTCACTTTCCACCACATATTCAATTATATATAATCTTTTAAGTAATGGTTATTTTAAACTAAAATAATTATTTTTAAAATTAAATTTAGTTATTTTTTTTAAATTAAAATAATTATTGTGTGTTTTATCCTTTGACATTAATTGTTATTTTTTTAATTAAAGTAATTATCTACAATAAAAAAAATATTGCATATATGGTATGTTTAAATCAATTACACTGCCACACAAGAGAGTTGTATCAATATGCACTTTTTATCTGAAATATAATTATACCATAGGTGATTTCATCTATCACATGTTAACCATTAAATTTAACAAATTTTTACTGATTTTAACATCAAAATACTTTTTGTATTTAACCAAACATATTAACCATGACAAAAGAGGAACCTCAGTATATAGAAGACTTAACAAATAAACTGAACCCCACATATAATATAATCGAAACGAACCAGCTATGGAAACGGATGATTTCTGATCCAACAGCTGCACATTATGAATCATGAATTTTAACCATCTCTATAGCAAAGGACTTTCATAAACGCTTCAACATTTAAGTGAGATGCCAAATGCAACGAAACAATTAAAGGTAGAAGAAAGAAACAAAATCATGTTTTGTTTTGGTTTCAAAGATGTCCCCTGTCGTATCTCGATAAGTCACTTCTTAAACAGATGCATTCTCTGTCATTTCTGATCAGAACGTTGCACATAAATATCTACTTGGTCTCATTCTAGACTTGAAATCTCACCTTTTAAGAGTGTGTTATTTTTTTATTATTATCATTCGCACTTAATTGCATCTTTTTTATAAGATAGCATATATATTGTAACAATATATAAAAATAATTCCATAAATGACAGTTAAGCACGTGAGAATTAATGTGACACAAAAATATGACATAATAAGAAGAATTAAACTTTAAATTTAACCTAATTACTATAAAATTAAGATTTCATGTAATGAAAAATTATAAATTTATATATTTTAAATAAGTAGGAGCATTGGTCTAAATAAACTTGCCTTCCACAAATACTCCGGATTTGATGCTTGATTTCCTATGAAACCAATAAACCCTTTGTTTATATCCTCACAAAACCAAACAAATAAAATTCAAAAACCAGTTGGGCCAAATCTAGCAACCAAAAGCGGGGCCCAATTAGTGATTTTGGGCTCTTGGACTAGAACAAGCCCGTTCGCACTTTTAACTTTGCACTTCACTGATTGCTTAGGTCACAGTGCAGAGACAGAGGGAAAATTTTTTGGCGACACATTTCCGTCGTTCTCCGCCGTTCATCATCGACGACGTCGCTCTTTTGTTTCCGCGGGGTTTTGGAAGGCGTGGGACGTACGTAGATCGACACTGTAATTTTTCTTGTTCTTCTTCGTCTTTTATTTGCTTTTGTTAACTCTATAACCTCACACACTCCTATGATTGAATGATTTTACAGGATATGTTATTAGCACTTTGTTATTTGTAGAAACATGCTTGTGTTATTGCATTAAACTGATGTAGAATAGTGTTGTCATTGTTTTGGACTTGTGCCAGTTCCAATGGCGTCTTCTAAGAGGCCAAATGTAGAGCCCAACGGGAAAGGGAAACGCCAAAAATCTTCCGGTGGTTTTTCGTCGTTGGATGTTTCTCCAGGGAGTGCGGTGTTCCGTTTGCTCTGTCCCGTATCAAGAATTGGCAGTGTTATTGGAAAAGGTGGTGCTATCATTTCACAAATTCGCCAAGAAAGTGGTGTGAAGGTTAAGATTGAGGAAGCTATACCTGGGTGTGATGAAAGGGTTATCACTATCTCAGGTTCTGATAAAGAAGCTGAAGAAGTTCATGCAGAGCAGGCAAGGGAGGTTAACAATGATGATGCTGGAATCGAGGGGAAAGGGGACGAAGAGGGGAGGGATGGTGGTGATGGGGATGATAATGAAGAAAAAGAAGATAAAAGTTCGGTTCTCGTTCAAGATTCTCCCAGTGAAAAGGGGAATTCCGCCATTCGGAAGGCAATATCATTAGTTTTTGAGAGAATGGTTGAGGGAGTAGAGGAGATGAGTGAAGGGGATGAAGAAAGTAATAAATCTTCTACCCTTGTTTTTAGGTTACTTATTCTTACTACTCAAGTTGGATGCCTTCTGGGAAAGGGTGGTAGTGTGATTAAGAGAATGGCAGCTGAAAGTGGTGCACATATTCGAATCCTTCCTAAAGACAAACTTCCAGCGTGTGCATCAGGTTCTGATGAGATAGTTCAGGTAGATGTTTGTGTTCCATTATCCCTTTTCGGTTCAGGGTTATTTAATTAAATCATAGTAGTATAGGTAGTTTTATTTGAAGTAGAAAATTTCTGGCTGGAATGTTTGCTTTGTCAAATGTTATTTAGTTAACTTTCTGAACCCTGAAATTAATTTGGTTGATACTTGCATGTATGCATTTTGAGTGGTACATAATGAGGCTGATGTGCAGAAAAGGGGTTCTATAACTTCCATGTTGGTGCTTGCTTGTTATGATAACTCATTTTAGGACCTGTTCGTGCGAGTTACCTGTTCCGACAGTATTTTTTATATGTATGCTATGATGTAGATCTCAGGAGGAGTAGATGTTGTCAGGAAAGCTCTTCAATCTGTTTCTCATCAACTATTGGAAAATCCACCACGAGATCATGAATTGTCCACTAATTTTAACGGGTCTTCTCATTCATCTGGACAATTTGCACCTCACAGCCGTTCTTTTGGTGGTCAACCTTTTGGTGCTGCCCACGATATTTCTATTTTTCATTCTGCCCCTCCATTGATGTCCAAGTTTCATGAAGCTGCCATTCACGGTCGCACGAGACCTATGCAGGAAATGCTTACTTTTCGTTTATTGTGTCCCGTGGAAAGGGCAGGAAATGTAATTGGTAAAGGTGGAACAATCATAAAGACACTTCAGCAAGAGACAGTAAGTGAAATCAAGATTGTAGAAAGTCCTCCAGATTCAGAGGATTGTGTTATTGTTATATCTGGTCCAGCGGTATGGTTCAAGTTTCCATTTTCTCATCTTGGCTATTGTTACGGAGCCATGTTTGTTTTTCACTTAAGTTAGATTAATATTTGCAGCAC
The DNA here is from genome assembly GCA_036885675.1 of Vigna mungo. Taxonomy (NCBI): domain Eukaryota; kingdom Viridiplantae; phylum Streptophyta; class Magnoliopsida; order Fabales; family Fabaceae; genus Vigna; species Vigna mungo. Next base: position 38,249,182 of record CP144699.1, on the reverse strand, counting down.
CCAGATGATAGAGTATCCCCTGTGCAAGAAGCTGTATTTCGAGTGCAAACTAGAATAGCCAAGCCTATGCCTGATGCCAAAGAACATACAATGTTAGCAAGGTTTCTTGTTTCTTCCAATCAAATAGGTTGTCTCCTTGGCAAGGGTGGTTCCATCATAACTGAAATGAGGAAGAAATCAGGGGCCCATATCCGTATATTAGGAAAGGATAAGGTTCCAAAGTGTGCTTCAGAAGATGAAGAAGTAATTCAGGTGCAAATTATATCTTGTAATTATTTAAAGCTTAAATCAAACTCCTCCTCCTTGGATTCATAATTTTATAACAGAATAGAATGTTTGAGATTTATTTGGGAAAACTAGAGTGGATATGGTCATACTGTGAATTCCTCTAGTTTTCAAAATGAGGAGTCAGATTAACTTGTTGATTACATGGTAGTGTAGTTAGTTTCATTAATTGGCACCACAAATGCTTGGTGGTCAGTTTTGGTTAGTTTAGACAGGTTTTACCTTCTAGTGCTATTTAATGTTTTTCCTGTATATTTTCTGACAGGTAAACGGAGAAATTGAGGCAGTGCATGATGCTCTTATGCAAATAACTACTAGATTAAAGCATCATTTCTTCCGTGATTCACATCCATCTGTCAATTATCCTTCAAATTCTCCATTTGTCGATCAACTTCCTCCATTCCCACCTTATTTAGGAAGACGGGGACTGTCACCTCCTGGGATGTATTCTGACCTTGGTCCTCCACCTTATGCGGGTTTTCCTCTTGATGACCGTCCTCCATTTTTGAATAACATACACAGACCAGGCATTCCTCCTCACATATCTGAAAGGAAGCCTTGGGGTCCTCAGGTATTGGACTATAGTTACTTTTTGTATCAGTTTTGGTTTAAACGCTACTGTATCTGTATGTCATTTAAATTACCATCAAACACTTGGGCTACATGTTGAAGTTGGTGTAGTTAAAATAAAAAATTGTAATGGATAAGGGAGGGTGGGAGGAATCATCTTACAGGCTTGGTTGACATTAAAATGAATATTTATGATCGTATGTAATTGTAATATATTTGATATATTTTTTTTCAACTGAAGGCATGCTTGCTTTTTAATTCTGAACTGTTTAAAGGTGCTTATTGTACAAAATATTTTCTTTCAGTTCTGACTTGCATAATTACTAAAGAGATACAAACAAAGTTGCAACATAGATCAATATCTAGCATGCATTTTATTTTTAATTCTGGGGCCTTTTGGCAGGCTACAGCCTGAGGCTGATATAAGCTTTGTTCAGATAAATACCAGTCAATAGAAGAGTAGAGGACTGGACTTTTGACTAATATCCAGTTTTCCAGGCCAAATTAGCTGGTCTGTATCTCCCAAATGGAACCTGCAGAAGTAATGACATTCCACTCTTTAGCTTGGATTTTGTGAGAACTGAGAAGCCATAATGTCTTAGAATCTCTCATTTATGCACTGATATGTCTACGTGTGTTGTTTTTATTTTTATTTTTATTTTTATTTTTTTATTTCTAGGGGGTACTTGAAGGTGGCTCACGCATTGGCTTGCCAGACTTTCCAGGAGGTCCTCCTAGAAGAATTTCAGGATTTGCAGGGTTTGTCTATAAGAATCACTGTCAATAAGCTTGTTTTCCTTATTATTTCTTCTGAATTTTCAATTTGTCTTCTATTCTCTGTATCTCTCAATACTGAGGTTATTTACCCCTTGCAGGGGTAGCCAACCAATTATCACAAGTACCACTGTTGAAGTTGTTGTTCCTCGAGCACTGGTGCCTGTAATATATGGGGAAGACGGTGAATGCCTGAAACAAATACTTCAGGTGAACCCTTTGCATCTGATAATTATGGATGTTAATTCTGTAGATTTTATCTGATGGTTAGATGATTTTAGTGCTTTACAATTTCGATAAGCTGTTTGGCCATACATGCGTCCACACCTGCACCAATACTTTATTGTATACGTCTGTGTTTACTGTGGTCAAGGAACTTTAATTTTTGGTCCCTTAAGTTTGTTGTGTGTTGTCACGTAGCGGAAATCACTTTTTGATACAAGACTTTTTTGTTGTTTTTAGTTTGTACTGAGTGATTTTGGCCCCTCTAGGTGTTTCTAGCAATTATGTCCATCTATTTTAAAATCAAGGGACCTTGGTCCTTTGGATGATTTACATTTTTGATACACTAAATGCTTTAATTATTTAAAATGAGAGAAATTGAACATTCAAGTTAAAGAAGTGCATCCTAATCTCTAACCCAATACAACATGACAGCAGTAAAAATGAACAATGAAAATATTGTTAACTCCTTAATCTAGAACATAATATGTTGGATGGTGGGATTATGATGATATCATTATATAATTCCTTACGAATTTTGACATTTACTATGTGATCTACACAGATCTCTGATGCAAATATTACTATAACTGATCCAAAACCCGGAGCTGTGGAAACTAAAATTATAATATCCGGAACCCCTGAGCAAACTCATGCAGCCCAAAGTCTTATTCAGGCATTTGTCATGAGTGAGAGGGAGTCTAGTTGATGTCTCTATTTGGGTAATATACTAATAGGTTTGTATCTTTAGTCCGGAAGTTGTAATTGAGCTTTTCTGCTTAGTTTTCTTCCTGTCTTAATTTTTAGTAGGCATGTGGTATAATTTGTGAAATATTATCCTATAGAAATATGACTATGCCCCCCTCTGTGCTTTTATGTGTATTTATTTGGTTTAATTTTTCCAAATATGAAGTTACAACCTATGTTTAATAGATTTCATAATGTCCATGTCCAAGCCTTCTAAATCTCACAGAAAACCTAGGTGAAGTGAATGAAGATAAGGGGTTTCAACGTCATTGGTATATTTAGCTTAAGCAAATTGGTGTATGCTTTACTCCTAATGTTGGACATGTAAGAATACTAATTATCCGTCGCTTCTCTGCATTTGGACACTGCCAAAAGAAAGATACAATCATTTGCTCTTCTCTACAATCACTTGATCTGCTGTACAAGACACTAGCTCAACTATTACCATTATCTTTAAAGAGTTTAATGTCTTGTTTGGATTAGAAAATGGGAAGTAGTGAGATCGAGAAAAGAGTAAAAATAAGTAAAAGTGAAGCTGTTTGTATTAGTTGAAAGATAGAGAAAATGAATGGAAAGAGGTAAATATTTTTGTTATCAATAATTTTATTTTAATATATTGTTTAGTAATTAAGTATTATATGATAATAATTAAAAGGTTAAGTAGATTCGGTGGTTTCTGGTTTTCTTCAAGTAGGTCTTTGTATTTTCAAAATGATCAATTTGGTCCTTGATTTGGAAAAATTAGAGTAATTAAGTTTATTCCGTTAACTTCTCTGAAGGGCGTTAAAAATCATGTTGGTTGGCAGAAAGAGATGTCATTTTCGAAACACTGGGGCATATAACCACTTTATGAGGTGGACTTAGTATTTGTTTAGGATTTAAATTGAAAAAGAACGTGTTGGAGAAATTGGTTACTTTTTTTTCTTTTAAAAAAAGGTTAAAGGAACTAGATTTGGCACAAGTATCCTCACCAACAGAACTTAGGGGTTCTGTTTTCCCTACTCATTCTAACATTCTCAGCAAACCTATGATTCTTCAATCTCTTGCTAATCGACCACAATCCCAAATCCTTCGGCATAACAATCTCGACTCCTCTTTCTGCTACCCCGTATTCCTACCCTCCACCATCACCGAACTCTCCTCATGCTTGAAGGGCACTGGCATCGGCAACGACCGGACCGAAAAAGTTGCTGAACCAGGTCATTCAAGCTGGCCCCAAAGTCTGCCCCAGCTTGCTCGATTCTGTTCCCGATGTCAAAAATCGTCGACATGCCATTGATCTTGTACTCCTGAGTCGCCAAAGTGAAATCCCTCTTCTCGAAGCTCTGCATTGGAAACTCCAGATCAAAGAGCTTCGATTGTGGAGGGTTCGACCACACAAATTGCGGAGGATTCATATGCGTATGAATCAATCCGCTGAAACCTTGGGCAAGCCGGTCAGCCAGGTCCTGCCCGTGACGCTGCACCTCTTCCCATGCCTCAAATGACCTTTCCACATACATCTTCTTCCACAACAAAACTCAGTAACAACAATCAAATACACAACAAGAAGAGAATGTTTGTAAAAGTTGAAAAACCAACGAATCAAAACGTTGGCCGTTTTGTTTCGTCTCCTTCCCTACGGTCTAGGTCGCGGCACAAGGAGGGAGACCGTGGTGATTTCAGTGTTTTGGGACTTCTGTTCTGCGTTTTGTTTTGCGTTTTTGAATTAGGATTTTGGTTTGTGAAATTTTGGCTTCCTTTCTGAATTCAAATCTGGGCTGGAATTCTTATTCTTTTTTGCAGATCGGCAATGGGGTTTCACATTCAATTTGGGGTTTTAGGGATTGTTTCGATGATCGTGATTAGGGGTGGGTTTACCTCCTTTCCGTTTCTTGAATTTAATTCGCGATTCTGGGTTCGGTGGTGGCTATTGTTATGCACAGGTGGCGCCAATGGAGGGCTGAAGGATGCCACCATAGGGTGGCAGCGGGCGTTGGCAGTTCCATTCTGACTGAGGAGTCCTTGGTTTGGGTTGGGCAGACAAATTTGGTTGGACTGAAAAATTTGGGTTGGATTAACTAATTGGATTAACCTTTACTTAAACTTAAAGCACGTGTTTTTTTTAATTTTAATCCTAAACAAATAATTTAAGTCCACGTCATTAAGTGGTTATGTGCCACGTGTTTTGGAAAATGACACCTCTCCTATTAGTAAACACGATTTTTAACGCCGTCCAGAGAAGTTAATGGAATGGACTTATTTGTTCTAATTTTTCGAAATCAGAAACCAAATTGATCATTTTGAAAATACAGGGACCTACTTGAAGAAAACCAGCAAAAATAGGAACCACCGAATCTATTTAACCTAATTAAAAACGTAAATAGTAATAAATTGATATAGTTAATTATGTAATGAAAATTTATGTTCTTTGTTTTTTACATTATATATTGTTGACTTTGAATGGAATCTTTCTCGTCTTTGCATGAAATCGACTTCTAACATTATAGGTTAAATATATGTTTTGGTCCTCATATTTGTATGCCAATATCAATTTGATCATCATATTTTTTTTTTGTCTCAATTGGATCCTATAATTTGTAAAATTGAGGCAATTAAGCCCTCATCGTTAACTAATGACTAATGCTGTCTGTTATTGATGACATGGTGGACAGAGAATTGGCTGACTTATAAAAGATATATACGTGGAATATAAATATATAAAATAAAACTTTTGAGGTGGAATTAGGTTTTTTAACATAAGTTTTTTAATTGAATCGTAAAAGAAGAATAAGGGGTTTAACCATTCCTAGCCTTATTCACTCCAGAAAAGAAATTGAGACCTAGAGTCTCTTATCCAACGAAATCCAAAAGGGGAATTCGCCCTCTCCGCCTGCACGCTGCCGCCTCAGCCAAGTCGACCACCGCAAGTCGGGAGCCAGGATGTCGCCGGCGTCGTTGGTCGCCGTCAAAGTCATTGTCGCCGCCGGCTCCTTCACGTCACGTCTTCGCCGCTACAACAAAACCAGCCGCCGCCGTCCACAAAGCTTCCTAACCCTAACAGCCATGCCCAAAGCTTCCTAACCCTAACAGAAACATTAGGGGTCTGCCAGTAGTGCTCCCATTTTGATCAAATGTCTAGAGACTTAGGGTCTCTCTCGAGGAGAAAGAAAAAACTTCATGGAATCCCGTCTCTGCTGCAGTCGTGTCCACCGTCTCCACCGCCAAAATCAAACGCTAGGAGCCACGATTTAAGGCGTCGCCAACGATGCCGTTCGCTACCGGAGCTCCCGTTGGCCACCGCAAGGGTCTTGCGCAAGAGACCCTCTCGTTCGTTGACCGTTTGTCGTCGTAGGGGTGTCGCTGTTACCGTCGAGCCTACCGTCAGCACTACCAAGAGCCGGTCGCGCCTCCTAGGGTCGGCGGTGTTGTGCCTGTCCTTTTCCCCTTCTCTTCACGCAAGGTTATCCTCTTGCTGATGAACATCCTTTGGTCCCTAGTGGTGCCGATCTCCGCCACAATCTCTGCCGGCCACCGCACCAGCTCTTTCTTCTTCCTCTATTTCTCTGTTCTGTTTTGATTTATGTGTATATTCTATTGTATGTGCAATGAACTGGAAGAGAGGATTTGATGTATGTATGTGTGATGAATTGTTTGCGAAGGTAAATGAGAAGAAGAGATTCTTGTTTCAATTGAGAATTTGGCTTGGTGATGAAAAAAAAATGAGAATCTGCCAAGGATGGGTTAGGCTTTTTCTTGAAGGAAAATGCCCCCCAGGGGTTTTGATGATATCAATCAGAGATGATGATGGAGGATTACGGGTGAGAATAAAAGGTGTTAGCTGTAGTCGTGAGTGTGAAGATATGGCTACCGCCCCGTCAAAATCTATCATTTTTTACACTAAAATCAATGTAAGCTAATTCTGTTTCCACCACGTCATCGGATATAAACGACGTTAGTCATTACTTAACGGTGAAGGCTTAATTGCCTCATTTTTACAAATTATAGGACCTAATTGAGACAAAAAAAAATATGATGACCAAATTGAGATTTGACATACAAATATGAGGACCAAAACATATATTTAACCAACATTATATACATCACCAAAAACATTTCTGCTAACAGTGGGATGAAAACAATCCTAGTACTTCTAGCAAATTGATGTCTGCCGAAAAATTGCAAAAAAGAAAAAAAGTCCGAATTTATTATTTCAAAAAATGAATTTAAATTATCAAATTGGGTTACGATATCTGAATATATTACTAATTTAATTGAGGAATTCAAATAAAATAATAACATTGGCAAACCACTATCTTGACTTTTTAGGAAGACATGGTAAACCTAATAAAATTCAATCGGTTGTGGTTCTTGACTAGTTAGGTGGGAATTATTCAAGTTTATAATTTAGACAGCTCTTTGTTTTCCTTGCACTTTTATACGCTTTACAATTCTCATTTTACTCTATTTTCATTGAGTTTCTGAATGAAATGTAAAAATTGGAATGCAAAATCTAGATTTCGAAATATAATTATTACATTTTCAAATGAATAATCTAGTATATAAATTAAAAAATTGTATTTTGATTTGAATTGTATATTTGTAATATAAATTTGTATTTTAAATTGTATATTTTTTGGATTATAAAATTTATATTTAAAAAAAATACAAATTTTGTATTTTGGATTGTAGAATCACAATGTATTTTTCTCTTATAAAAGGTGAAGAGGTGGAAGAGAGGGATGGGAGCGGAGGAAGGAGTGTCAGTGGAGGTGGAGAAAGAGGTGTTTCCGAGGAGGTTGAAGAATGGTCATTGGTGAAAGTGGAGAAAGAAGGGACGCAGATGAAGATCGAAGATGAAGGACGAGGAGAGGGGTGAATTTTAGGAGGAATAAGATAAAGGTAAATACTTCATTTCACTATTATATAAGAGTGGCAAATTAAAATCTAGGTTTATTGTCTTGTACTATTTTCCTTCTGAATATTAAATAGGTTCTTTTTTTTTGTTTGGCGTTCTCTTTATTTTTAAACAAAGACTTTCCGTCAAATTGATCAAACTCCGTTGAGAAGGGTGCTATGTGACATGATGATAGTATAGTATTTTATTATGTGACATTAAAAACGTGTCTCAATTGTATTTATTTTATTTTTGAATTAAAAAATGAAGTTTAAAAACATGTCTTTTATTACGATTTTTTTTTCTCTTTAGTGACATTAAAAACGTGTCTCAATTGTATTTATTTTATTTTTGAATTAAAAAATGAAGTTTAAAAACGTGTCTTTTATTATGTCTCAGTGACATTAAAAACGTGTCTTAATTGTATTTATTTTATTTTTGAATTAAAAAATGAAGTTTAAAAAATGAAGTTTAAAAACGTGTCTTTTATTACGATTTTCTTCTCTCAGAAACCCTAAACCTCAACTTCCCCCCAATTTGATTTCGATTTTACAGAGGAGAATGAGACTTTCAACACTTATTGATTTTCCAACTGTGTCCTTATATTATATAAGCATTCTGTAAATTTAATTTTTTTAATTCAAAAATAAAATAAATATAATCGAGACACATTTTTAATGCCACATAATAAAAAAATTATATTGTCAGCATGTCACATAACATCTTCCTTAATCGCGTTTGATCAATTTGACAAAAATCTTTATTTGATTTAATTTTACAAAAATAAGAATCTATTTAAGATTACGAGGAAAAATAGAAATTTAAAGAGTCATTGAAACTAAAATCTACATAAGTGCAACAAGAAGCTGCCGTAATTTTAGTGTGATGAGAGCGGGCTGGCCTATTCTATATTTTTTGTCTCTCCTTCCTCCTTTGCTACAAAACACTAGTTTTTTTTTTAAAAGCAATTGTTCTAGGATGTCAATGTTTCATTTTGTTTGTATTTAATTTCATACCCGTTACCAGGGATGTACACATAACTCAAGGGATTAAATAACAATGTTTTATAATGAATATATAACCATATTTTACTCTTTAAACATTATTCTATGTGCATAATACAATAATCTTAAAAGGCTAAAAATATGAGGGAATATAACATAAACCTTAACGCAGCGTATTCAAGTATATTTTATTAATCCTACGACAATTTTCTGTAACATCTGTATACAAGTTGACTTAATTGAGTTAATTCAATTTAAATTATTACAGATTAACTTTCATTATTTATTAAAAAGTAACCAAAATTTCTTCTCAACAAACATTATCATTGATATTGTAATTGAAAATTAAAATATCAAAAATAATATTATTAAGGTCCATTTTTTTTTTCTCAATTAGGTATTTAAAAGTGAAAAATCAGTGCAATTGGGTATCTAAAACCTGTAGAAACTCAAGTTTCTCTTTCAACCCAGAAACTCAGAAGCACCTTAATCACATAACTCCTTCATATTCATCACACAAATCATGCAATCTTCTTCGCGCAGAAGCCTCAACCCTTTATCTTCTTCAAACGAGCATTGCGAGTTACTCCTTCGTCAGCCACCACGAGGTCGCTGTCACACCTTCATCTCGAACCAAAACCTACAAGGAAAACCAAACATAGAACTAACCAAAACTCCTTCGAACTGAGCCACGTCGCCATTGCACTTTTAAACCCAATCACAAACTTGCGAAATCAATCCCCTTCATTACAAACTTCATCTTCTTTCCTGAACATCAAACCTGCAAAAAGAAACCAAGCAATCGAAACAGAATTGCAGGAACCCTAGAATCGCTAGGATTTTTAATTTGGGGAAAGGTTAAAGATGATGAACCCTAATTTCGATTTCATATGAAACTTAATTTCATGATCCTAAATTCAATTCTCAAAAACTTCTTTTTAATTTGTTAATTACATATATTCTATGTATCGTGGAGGGACCCAATTGCACTAATTTTAAACTTTTAAGACCCAATTAAGAAAAAAAAAAGATTTCGAAAAAATCCAACATAAACAGGGAAAATCATAGTGATTAAACCTATTATTAAATTGTTAATTTACATAACTTACATAATTAAGAATAATAAATAATTATAATACGAAATATTAAAAATGATAAACATTGTTATTGATGAATTGTGGTGAACCTATTTTTAATCCCATTTTGTTTATCCTATTAACTGAATTTCAGTTCTATCCATATTTTAAAAATTAAATCATTCTACACAGAACCTGATTTAAACCGGTTCTAAATTCTTTTTGACACCTCTTCACCTATTTCTTGAATCCACCTTTTTCACCATTTTTTCGCTCACACCTAGAGTAAGTTACCATGTAACATGAATACACCGTAATAAATTTTGTTTTACTGAATTATTCTGTTTATGATATTGGAGGAAATAAACACGGAAAAATAGTTGTTGGAAATGATTGACATGGAATATGAGTACGAATGTTGAGAATGGACTTTGTTTACCATGCTTGGTTCCACATGGATTGGTCTTGGCATCAGAAGGTTAATTAGATTGTTTTCCACTGACACGTGAATCACGGTTTGGGATAGTTTTCCACTGCAACTTCATCATTATACTTTTGTGCCATTACAGGATTTCTTGACCAGTTAGTGAATACGAGTCTCCTCACTCCAGAGTTTGTACTACGTAACGTTTAATGTAGATACAAGCCTAGTGCATACTCCACTAAATCAAGTGGGTATATATCATGTATGGTAGGCTTTAAGTCCTGTATGTTATGATATTTTTTGTTTTTTTGAGTATTTCTCTTCTATCTATATTGTCGGACCGTGGGATTAACCAATTTCTATCACGATCGAGATGTATATTCATTGTCGGATCGCTATTGGACCATCCAATTTCTATCACGATCGATATGTATATTCATTGTCGAGCCGCTATTGGACCATCCAATTTCTATCACGAACGAGATGTCTTTATTTCGGCATAAATATAATATGGTATTTCTGGTACCATATTAGAAATAAGGTTTTAGATCTAACTCAATCCCACAAAACCGACATGTATGGTAAGATTTGCACTCCACTTATATATTATAATTTGACTTTATCTCTGTAAGAATGTAGATTACTGAATTAAAGGATAATGTAGACTTGTTTGAAATTATTTCTGATGTTTATACAGTGCAGTGCAGATAGGTGTTGTGTCTATTGTTTCCTTCTATAAGCACTTGATAACAATGCATTATCCCATTCACAAGCATAAACTTATTAAAACAAAACAGAGAACAACTATTGCTGGGCTTTAAAGGGCTGATATTTCTTGAAATCTTGAGTGAGGCCTTGAATGGAGCCAACAGCTGAAATAATGGAAACAATCAAGCAAAGCCAGCTCAATATCTTGAGCCATGTCCATGTGAAGGAAAACTTTTGCATCTTTGACTGCTTAATGTACATCTCTATAGGGAAGTAAACGGTCAATGGCCAGAAGGACACCGAACCAATCAGTCCTAGGAAGTCATTGAAGAATGGAAACAGCATAGCTAAGACAGCAGTGGTGATAACATATGTCGTTCTCCAAACCACCCTGAAAAAGTTCACACTGTAGCTTCCACACAATGGCAACTTCACTGTATGCTCCCCATTAACAAATTGGCTGCTGGGCCACCTTTCCTTACTCCAGTTCTCTACGAACCCAAATATTGGCTGACAGAAAACCTGACAAACAAGGCATAAATGAAACACCATTCATCAACAAAATAAGAATTTGGACTCTTTGGAGTTTTCTGTATACTGCACCAAAAAACCCTATAGAAAATCTGGATTCACAATTAGGAAATGTGTTTGATTGTCGTTGTTACCTGATATGCTCCAACCAAGTGCACGGCTATGCAGATGTTAGCAAAGTCTATGAGCCAAAAGGGCTCGTAGAAGCCGAACCCGGTGAGGAAATTTCCTGGTGCTTCGTTTCCAAATGCTGCATAACCTAAGCAGCCACATAGTACATAAAACAAGGTTGTTGTCATGATGCCAATCAAGCTTGATCTTTTCATGACCTTGTTCTCCGGAGGACTCGATTTCAGGGTATCCTGCAATTATATTTGATGGGGTGGAACCAAAATGTCATCTTGATTATAGGTAGAAACAAATCATAATAATTCTTCTTGAACTGTTGGCACATATTTACACATGTACACAGAAAACGTTGATCAACACTTAATATATAAATGATAGATTTATAGAATGTATAATGTGATAAGAAAAAGAAGATAGGATGAAAAAACAAGCGTATGATAACTGTATGAAATCAAGGTAGATGTCAATTGCTAAGTAATGTTCACATAGATGAAATCCTATTGAAATGAATCTGGCAATTTTCTAGATTTTACAGTGTTTTTTCATTTCTCTTTTATTTTTTTCAGATGTAGTCTTTACTTTTTGATGAACAGTGTAAAGGATTTTTTTAGTGATGCACTAACTACAGGAAAGTGGTAAATGCTAACAAATAAACGCGGATTAACGAACATCATGAGAAAATAAAATAATTTGACTTGGCATCTTTCCCATGATAGAATAATGGCTTTTTGGTTAAAAGGACATTCATTATATCATATATGGTGTGCTTTCCACTAAAAAATCGATCCAAAAAGATTGAGAATATTTAGTTTCGATTGGAATAGATTCTGCCACTTTAATGGATAATTAACGAATCGTTTTTGACAAAAAACGTGCCAGTGTTACATGTTAATAGTTAAGTATACACATATGTAAAATGTTTATTAATTTATATAAACAATGATAAACATATACAAGTCTATTTAATACCCACGAATTAAATACTTAATTTTTTCTTCTTATAAAATAATATATCTTGAAAGTATCATATTTCAATTTATGTTAGACTTGATTGATTAAAAAACCGTTTTAATAGACCTCTGTATGATCCAACTATTTAAGCCACGAGTATGTAAAGATAAGTTTGTGTATCTGTCATTTCTCCAATTATTTCGATAAGTATAAAACTATTTTTTTAATTTAGTTCATTGACTTAATCAATTCTAACATAAAAAGGGATTTTAGTCAATAGCAAAACGTTTTTTTATTCATTGATAATGACCAAGTGGTCAATATACCAACCAAGCCATTTGTCACCCCTGCCATACTTTCACGTTTTTTCTTGAATTATGCATGCATTCAATCATGACTCCTAAGAACAAATGAACAATAGTTATCTACACTGATAAGGAAGCATGGAAATTTATGCTTAGACACTGCCACTTCCAAAATCTTTTCTATATTTAATAGATCTACTTGTATAAAAAAATATAGTAGATATATAATTTATTCGTTAAGATTACTTATATTTACAAATATGGATGATTAAATCTCACTGGTTTATACATGCAAAACCAGACGCAATATGTTTGATAAGAAGAGAATATGAGTTATAGTTACCTGTATCTCAATGAGAACATTAGAATAAGCGTAAGCAAAGGCAATGTCACCAATAGCTTGAAAGGTCCTCCACACCTTCTCTGGTCCTGTAACATCCACACCAACTTGCACCCCAGTTAAGGTTGTCCGTACATGACCTCCGCCACCTTCACCATTCACCAAACATGATCATTGTAACAAATTAATGTAAAGTAACTCACTTTGTTTTTGTTTTTTAGCATCCTACTACCTAATACAAAACAAGTTATGATCGATTGCTACTTTACCAGCAACTTTGGCAACAGATAGGCCGAGTCCAATGGAAGAATAAGCAAAAGACATGACTGCTGCAACAATAGATAGCCACCAGAGCTTGCTGAAATTCGGTATCTGACTAAGCACGATTTGGATGCACGCAAAGATAATCATGAAAGGGTTGTCTGACGTTAAGCACTTCTCATTGTGTCCATGTTTGTGATAACAGTTTGATTTTTTCACCGCCCTGGTTAAACAAACATTAATCTTTTATCACATAGTCCAAAGTTTGTATATAATGTTAATTGATATACTATACTTTATACGGTATTTACTTACACCATACTTATTGAAGCTGTTATTGTGTATCCGATAGTTACACCGACCAGATTTATGTACTGAGCTAATCCACACAGTTGGAATTTTCTCCCACCTACCAAAACGGTAAACGACAAGTTATACCACAAGTTAAAGTTTCTGGTCGGTGCTACTTGCATTTAATGACCAGTTTTCTTTGTTCATTCAAAGTTGTGAGTTCAGATGTGAATAAATCAAGTAAATCAGTAAAGTTACTGGGATCGGAGATCTAATTTCAGAAAAACACACCTGACAACTACCCTATTGGATCAATTGCATGGATGTCATAAAGTTTGAATTTTTTTACCTAAGACGGATTTGACAACGTCAGAATAGGTGTAGTTTCTCTTGCCATGAACAGGGTCAGGTGTACGATAACAGTCTGCAAGAAGAGTTGATGTGAAGTATGTGATGAAAGAGAAGGCGAGGAGAACCGCAGGGCCAGCCACCCAACCCAATTGTGCAATCGCCCATGCAAGTGACAACACTCCAGATCCTATCACTGCGGTTATGATATGAGCACTCGCAGTTATCCATGTTCCTTCAAACAGAACCACAAAAAAATCAGAGACAGAAACAAAAAAAGTAAAACCCCACACTTTGACACTTAAAATAATGATATCACGCAAGTCATTTTATGATTACATGGTCGTATAAAAACATTTTATACCGATACGAGGTATAGAATATTTTATGTATGACTGTGAGTATGTCATACGTATATGTGTGTGTCGGGTTTTGTGATAGTTATATATCTAGCTATAGATATGACCGTGTGTGTGTACCAGTTCTCTTGACACGTCCATCATCGTCGAAGTCTTTGCCACCTTCACCAAAAGCTTCTGGGGTTTCTACGTACATGCTGTTTTTCTGAAACTGATCGGGATCCATGTTTTTGAGTGAGAGCAAGGAAAAGGGAGAAAGAGAAAGAAGGGTATGTCTGTCTGTTGCTTCTGTGGTGATAGTTGGTTTGGTTTGGCAGTACTTATAAGAGTTTGGATTAAGTACAGACAAAATAAAAATTAATTGACAATTAATTACATTAATTTGACATATATTTATATTTATTTATTACATATTATTCATTTGGCAAACAAAAAATAAAAAAAATAAATGTAAAAACTAGATAGGTGTCAAATAAAGAAAAGACATTGATTATAGTTAGAGAGAAAAGAATAAATAAAATGGGTTAAATAGAGAAGTCAAAGAAGTGTGGTTAGTGGAAGTTGTGGCAGATGTAGTTAAACGATAGGAGAAGGATTTATGGAAAAGAAAAGTGATGAAGTTTGGAAAAGGAAAAGGCCATGGAAGTTCAGATGATAAGTGGTGCGAAAGAGTGGAATTTTAGACGCGTATTAGAACCATTGAAGGTGGCAAATCTCTGGCACATGTTCAAACTTTTGGTCCCCACACGTTTCTTCATATTTTGTTTTAGTCCATCCATTAGAGAATTTTTTGATGGCAACCACTCATACATTGTTTTCTCGAAAGTGGCAGAAGATCCCTCTGACTAATGCACCATGCATGCCGATTCCTTCTATCAATTTTTTTACTACCAAATACATAACACACTTTTACATTCGTTTAAACACGTTATATAAAAATAAAATGGTTATAAAATATAAAATTTTATATTTTTACAAAATAAATAAATAAATAATAAATAAAAATATGAATGTATTAGGATTAAATATGTTTTTCGTCTCTTAACTTTTAGTGAAAATTGGAATTAGTTTCTCTTTAGAACTTTTTTCTAATTTAGTTTCCCAACTTTAGAAACTTATGAATTTAGTCTTTTTAACTAAATTTTTATTGATAACATTTGGGTTGTTTACACTGTTTGACATATTTTTGCTTCAATCTTAACTGATAAGTACGTTTAAAATATCAAATAAAGTTAACAAAATTTGGTTAAAAGGACATACATTTTTAAAGTTGAGGGATTAAATTAGACCAAAATTTTGAAGAAGGACTGATTCGAAAACTGAAAGTTAAGGGATCAAAAACATATTTAACCCAAAATTTAAATGTGTCCAATAATTATTTATTGTTTTTTTTTTCTTTTGCTTTTGAACTTCTCTTATTTCAGTTGCAAACTAAAATTTTGTTTGCCTATCAAACATATATATGTGCTCTGACCTAACTTCTACATTTTCCTGAATTAAATAATTATAGGGATATGATGAAATCGAAGAACCTATACATCAGGCACATGCATCCCTTCAATTTATGTCTCATCTGAACTCCTTTTAGCTGATTTTTTTTTTAAGGATACACTAATCTGAATCTTTGTGAGATTTTCGATAAACATGAATTATACTTTTATTCATAAACTGTTACAAAATACAGCACCAATAAAACATAAAAGATATAATTTCATATAAGATAATAATAATACTAATAAAACAATAGAAATAAGTGCACGTAATAAATTTTTTTTGGCACTATTCTGAACTCATAACTTTACGTAAATAAATATAGGAATATTTTTTTTATTGTAAATTATTTAATAAAACAATATAAATTAATTGTAAATTTAATGAATCAATTATTACTAATCAATATAAATTTGTCTTTAGTATATTTAAAAAAATATATTTTGAAACAGTTTTTTTAACAACATAATAATACATTATTTATTTATTATTACTTTGACATACTTTAAATTCATAGAAAAGTGACCAACTCATTAAAAAAATAACATGTGTATTATATATTTTTTATACATTAATGATTTTATCGTAAATTCACAATTTTTTTTCTCATCAATTCCATTATACAATATTTAGAAAATGAAATCTCATAATTGTAAAAAAAAAAAAAAGACTCAGTGTTGGCACTGATGGTCAAATATGAATTGGACAAAAAATATGCAGAAAATTCCAGAAAGTGTGGCATTGGAACTTGAAGCTGTTCTTGTGTATCAGTGTTTAGTGTGTTTGTCATTATGTAGAGTAGTTGATTAAGATGCTGAATGAAACCTGCAATATTTTCGGCACTAACTTTCTTAAAATTCATTCGTACCTTTTCCACACTTGTATTGTACTGTGTCTGTCCTTTTGAACAAATCCAAGTCTTCCAATTAAGTCTTATTTTTCCTTTTTTTTCTTTTCAACAGATGAGACTTGCAAGCACTGAACCAACATAAGGTTTTGGCCAGGACAATTAAATCCTAATAAAGGACATTAATAATCATTATTTTTTCACATTTTTTCTTTTTGTCTTTTTCATCTCTCTTTCTCACACTATATTTTATAATCACAAATTATATAAATATATTTTTATTTTATATACATTTATTACCTATGTTTTTATCACATCATACGTCATATAAAGTTATCAATTCTATTCTTTTAAATATATATTAAATGGTAATAAATTCATGTATATATATATATATATATATATATATATATATATATATATATTTCAGTTGTTACATTTTTTAGCAATGTGTATCGAGTTTTAATAGACAAAAATATCATAATATATATCATGAATTCTAAGTTTTAAAGTTAAAGAGTATTTTAATTATTTTCATTCTCAAATCTAAAAAAAAACCTCAAAACATTGGTCACTTCTATTATTCCTCTCAACCATTTCTCTTTCATCTCTTACTCCAACATTTTCTCTGAAGTCCCTATGCTAGTCTCTAATAAAAAAAACATTCCATGTTAAACAATTTGTTCTTGTAAAGAGTTGAGTATATTTGCCTTTAGGAAAAAGTTCATTCAAGATCTCTTCAATTTCATTATTATCTCTAAAAAAACTTCCTGGCCAATTACCAATTTCTTCAAATGTTATTATGCTTGTGAAATTTAAATAAAAAATTATAAAATGAAAATTGATTATAAAATCATTTTTTGTAAGAAATTGTTTAAGTGTTTCTGATTTTTTTTCCAGACCAATTATCAATTCTTTTGGATGTCATTATGTTTGTGAAAATTGGATAAGACAAAAATTATGAAATGAAAACTCATTATAAAATCATTTTTTTTTTGTAAGAAATTGTTTAAAAGCAAGTGTTTCTGATTTTTTTCAGTTGGAGCTACAGTAGCGATGACTGAGAAAAATGTTAGGCTGAAAGAGATAAAAGAGAAAAGGTGGAGAAGAACGAGGGAGGTAAGCAAAGATTTGAATTTTTTTAGTTTTGAAAATAAAAGTTATTAAAATATCTTTAACCTTAAAACTTAGAATTCATCGTATATTAAAGTATTTTTGTCTATTAAAACCTGATATACAATGCTAAAATATACTAACTGAAAATAGGCATACACAAGTTATATATATATATATATATATATAGGTGTGTGTGTGGGTGTGTGATGGAAGTAGTGCAGAAAAATTAAAGGGAACAAATTCACCCTAGTTTCAATGATATTTAACGAATTGCGCAGTGTCACCAATTTACTCATAGTTTCAAGGATCATTTGATGCAGTATCATTACTGTTTAAGAGAACAAATGGTTTGAAAATTGAAACTCATTTACATCATCTTTTGATTTTTAAACTTTAAAAAATAATTGAATATAATTTTTTCAATAAAACATTATAATTCTTTTACGTGTCAATGTTATAATTGATATTTAAATATAAACTTATCAAATAACATAAATAACTTAAATATTAATTTGAAACATTGTTTAATATATAAAAATATTGATATTATATCAATTTACTTTTTAAATTTATACTAATGAAAAATAAGAATATACTACTACAGTAAAAGAAAATGATAGCAATTATTTTTGTTTATCCACTGCAATCGATATGATGAGTTGTAAAAATAATCGATAATATATATATATATATATATATATATATATATATATATATATTATATTATATTATATTATATTATATTATATTATATTATATCAGTTAAAGAAACATTTGATCTAATATGTCTTTTTTACTACAAAGTATGAAAATCATTTTTATTTTCAGAATTTTGTTTTCCTATTATTTCCCGTTTCTTCTAGAGTATTTGTTATTGTCATTATTGTATCCTATCATCTGTTCAAAAAATATTGAACTGTAATATAGTTAATTGTACTATATTATACTAAAAAGAACTGGACCATTTTTACTATAACTTAAATTACTGTTTTATGGTTCAATTTTTAAAAATTGAACTTAATAAATTTTCGGTTCAGTTAATTGCAGTTAACTGTATTGTCTTACGTTGATGTGGTTTTTTTTTTAATTGTTGAACAAATGTACAATAGTTGAACAATTGAACATCATAACCAATACAAAACAAGTTGTCTTAACATTTTGGGAGTAATGTATGATTACATTTACTTACACTTACGAAAAATAATAAAACAACGAAAACATGGATGTCTCGATTATTTGTTATTAAACTTGTAAGCACATCTAAATTAACACCAATGCAGTGAAAGATTTTAGCAATGGAAATCTTACTTTGATTTTTCAACCAAAACATGTCTATATGAGATAAAAAAAATTAAGAACTTTTGACTTTGGTTCTTAACTATATTAACAATGTAAGTAAAAATCAATTAAAAAAATTAAAAATTTAAAAACAAATTTATACATAAACTAATTAACTTATATACTCAGGTGATTTTTTTTCTTTCTAATAAGAGTATTTTTCCTTTAAAAAAAGTAAAAATAGTATAATAGTTAAAATTAGTGTAGGTTACAATTCAGTTAGTAGTTTAGTTCAATTTAGTAATAAAAAAGAACACCTCTCCTTCGCATGGTCACTTTGAACAACGGTTTTTTTTTTTTAAATTAAATATATTAGATTTGTTAGTTCCAATCAATATAATATGTTTTTAAATATCACATCAATATATATTAGATCAATTGTGAAACCAATATAATACACCACGAGAATTAATGTATGTATATATTTTTGCACTAGTTGAAAACAAAAGCATATCAAAATTAAAGATATAAAAAAGTTCAGTATTGATAAGGAGAGATTCACTTAATCATTTAATATGGATTGATAAAATTATTATACATAATCTGTTATATAAGTAGCATATTTGATTTAATAATTTTTCTTATATTCTTTTTTTTCTTGCTTAATAGTAAATTTATTGCAATGTTTTTATGTCATTCATTATGCAAACCCTAATGTTTTCTAGGTAGTTCATAACATTCCTTAATTATGTTATGGTTGATTGCTTTTGAGTGTCTTCGTCATCACTCATCATCCTAGTCTCCTTAGGTGACGAAATGCTTCGGTCACCAAAACGAGTTATTGGTAAAGAGAAAGTGACAAGGAACAATTTGCAGTACGACAGATTTTTGACTCAAATGGGTATATATATGTATGGATTTTGTGTTGGAACATGTTCATTGGAGAAAACAAATCTTCCTAGGTTTCCACCATAGGGGATTTTTTAATACAGTATAGCAGAGTTACTGAAAAGGTTGTTCAGAGAAGAATGATTTTGATGAATGTTAGTATGAGAGCGGTTTTGTGACACAAACGATAATATCACCATCTTGAGTTTCATAAGATAACGATATTTACACAAAATTTTTTTCAAAACATTTATTTGAATATCATATACATATCATTTTGTGATTGGATTTAAATTTAGACTCAACAAATTTTATTATAGTTTATACAAATGATTTTAAACAAAAATGAAAAGTAACGCATTGAAACTTAATTAACTATGTATTATTAAAAAAATATATTTTTCACTAATTATTAAGTAATATGAAGTTATCAAAATAAAATTTTTCAAAATATTAACATGACCCTTTTGACTAAAGTCACCACTGAACTGCCACTGATATCAGAAAGCCATAGCATCAGAATATGTCTCCCTTTTCTTGTCTGTTGATGATACTCAGTTCGAACATGTAAAGATATTTTCAGATTTCTTTTACCAATAAAATTAAAATAATTATGTACGATAAAAACTTTATGAAAAATAGTTTCCTTATGAACTTAAGAATATCTTTGAGAAAGTTTTCACTCAAACTGTTAAACTGTTTCAGTAAAAAAGAATAATTTATTTATAAAAAAAATACACTTTACTTCAATTAAAAAACTGCAATATGCAAATAAGAAACACATAATTGAATGATACTTGTGAGAGCATATTTAAAATTGTAACTTTTTCCTTAAGGAAGGAACATTTTGGATGGTGAAGAGAGTTGGTCCTATAATTATCAGAGGTTTTAAATATTCGGACTCATTCTCAGTTATTTCTTAATCTTGTTTTGTCGAACATTTTCTTTTTTCGATTTTTATGACATAGATTCTTTCTGGGCTAAGACCGACATATGAAAACGAATCTGATTCTGGAATTTATATTATAATGCAGAAACGTCTCCATTACACACCTTTTTATTCTTTTTCTTCGGTTTAAGAAAGCCAAACACTGTCAGATATTATAGCAAACTTTGTTTCTGTTCATTTTTCTGTAGGTCAACACATGCACAAGTGATACATTTATATAGATAAATAAATACTAATTTAAGTCTATTGAAAAAGTACATGCCAAAAATGCACCTAAATTAAAGTAGTGACTTAGACAAACTCCAAAATACTCTATTTTGTTTCTCTCCTTAAAAATGCATTCATTTGACAATCCTTTTTAATAATATTAAAAGATATTGTAAATCTAATTCAAATATTACTATTTTTCCATATCAAATTAATGCAATTTTGTAATGTCAAAGTATCACCACCCATTAGTTTATGGTAATATATATATGTGACATTGACGTGCATGTACTTTATTTGGAAAAGAAAGTGTTAAAATAAGCAACTTGCTCCATAAAGGTACAAATCACAAAGTAATAATATCTTCTGTTGCTTTTTTTCTTTATAAAGTGTAAAGAAAAATTATAAGATCTTATACTAAAGCATATAATTTCTTCGAGAACATTTGTATGAAAATTTTAATGAAGGGTTTGCCGCTATTTTTAGTGACCAATTTGGTATTGACTTAATTAGTTTTGTTTCTCTTACCATTCTTCGATAAATTTATTGAAATTTATTATGAAACGATATTAAATTGTTGAAATTAAATTAGATTTATAGGACCAGAAAAGTATGCTACGTTTATTATGTTCATTGATGAAAAAGATTGTCCTGTTATTAGGAAATTAATAAGTGTATGTGGTTCTTGTAAGATTTCGAATTAAAATTTTAAAAATTAGAGACAAGGATTAGTTAATTATTAATAAAAATGATTAATCAATCTTTTGGTGTAAATTAATTATTAATAAAAATTAGTAAGAATTTCATAATTATTGTTAAAACGAACAATATCACTAGTGTAAGCGATTCCCCATAATTATTTTCTAGTCACTTAACTTGGAAATAGCTTACAAAGATATTCTTATTTGACAAGTATATAAATATGTTTGTTGATATAGAAACTTGAAGTTTAGAGATTTAATGTTTCTAAGCTTAAAATTTGATGCTTCCAAATATAATATGTTATATTGAGATGATATAAGTGTTGAAGATGTTAGTGTTTGATCTTGCATTTTAACTGTATTTATTTATCTTTGATTTTACTTTAGTTACATATAAGTAATTTATTTTGAAGCATTTTAGTATTGTTTAAAATGTTAAATATTGTTTGCAATTGATTAAAAATTATTTATTATGTTAAAAATGTTCTTCGATTTGTTGGGTTTATAATAAAAAAAATATTTTAACAGAATAAAAATATAAATACTCAATGAAAAAGTCATTATATGATGTTTTTATTATTTTAATAAATTAAAATAACATTTTAATTTATTAAACTAACCTTTTAATTTATTAAAATTGTATTTTAATTATAAAAAAACTAGTGGAAACACACACGACGCTGTTGCGATTATGTATTCGTACGTGTAATCACATCTTTTAAATATTTATAATATATTATATTATTGTATTATGAGTTTATAATATTTATAGTTTATTTATAATATATTATATTATGAGTGATAGTGCTTGTGTATTTGAATTTTTTTAATCTTTATAATATATTATATTATGAGTTGATAATATTTATAATTTTATAATAATATATTCATACAAAATTTAAAGTATAAGTAAAGATGATATTAAAAATAAAAATATTACTACCTCATAAATAGATATTTAAAAATGAAAAATATTATAAATTGTATATAAATATAAATATTAAGAATTGTATATAATATAAATATAAATATTAAGAATTGTATATAATATAAATATAAATATTAAGAATTGTATATATGTATAGGTAAATACTAAAATTTGTAAATATGTATAGACAAAGATGAGAAATTCTTCTCCAAAACTCAATTACAAATAACAAGTGAAGAAAATGATAAACTAAAATATAATTTTAAATTATTTTTATAATGTTAATTATAAAAATAATTTAATGTTACGAATAAGATATCAATCCTCAAAGTAGTGGAGAATATCTAGATGAAAAAAAAAAAAGAAATGTGACATCCCCATTATATACGTCATGCATATAAAATAAGATGTCACCACATACAATACTAGAGAACAGTTAGAGTAATTTAAGTATGAGGATTACAGTCATCCACAAATTGAGTAAGACTTTGAAACTTAAAGTGCTAGAGTATCTCAAAATGACATAAATTTAAAAGTGTTCCAAAAGGGCTCAAGAGGCCCAGAAATCCTAAAGAGTCTAAGCGGCAACATCTTCATTTCCTTCCAAGACGTTCTCTAGGGAGACCTCATTCTCCTCTGTTCACATCCAAAATGGATGATCATCGCAACAAGAAAGCACACACAAACATGGCACATCACAAGCAATGCAAGGGTGAGCTAATTATATAAAAAAAACATGTATTAGATTAAACATATAATCATACAAGAGTGAACTTAGATCAAAATAGTAAAAATACAACATAAGCAATGTTCATTCTAGACTTGACTCGTCCGGACTTTAAAATGATAGTCGGGTTATGGCGAGTCTTGCACCCGTGGTGACTTATGAAACTTAGGTTACCCACCTTGCCACACTCACGAGGTTAGTCCGTTCCGCGCCTTGAGGCATACTAGGAGCCCCCAAGACTAAGGACCTCCTGCTACTTCTCACCACATGGTTCAACCTCTCTAAGTGAGTTTGATTGACCATTGAAGCGTCAGAATGACTCCCAAGGCTGAGCCCCTACTTTCATTTTAAAACACTAAGAATCTCACCAAGAGATTCGACACTTTGAATCACACTTACTAACTTGAATTATAATGTACTTTGAAACATACCATGAACAACCTGGAAATCATACCTCTTTACTTTCGAACTCATATACTTTGGATTATAATCAACACACATGTTAAAGTTCTAAAATTCAAAGTAATTATTTAATCAAAATAATAAGTTAACCAATCCTTTGTAGACTTCAACCCTGAAATGTAACATTATTCATAAGAAAACCTAAGAAGGCAATACAATTACTCCTCTTCTATTCCACTACCTATGCAACTTTTCACGTAAAACTCCCTTAAACAAAAGATATACCCTTCTCAATCTACCATCGATGGGACCTATAAGTAGTAATACAAATCTCTACACTTTTGAAAATATCAAACCAAGAAAATACTGGAACTCCTCCCCTGCACCTTCACTTTTAATTTCCTTAAAATGAAATGATCCCATCCTATTAAAATATTCAAAATTCCAATCCAAATAAAAAGTTTCTCTCATGGATGTAACCTTCCTTATATAAAATAATAGATAAAAAAAACTAAAACATTTTTACATTAAATCCACGGCCATTCCTTTATTTAATTATATATTTTTTTCTAACTTATAAACTCACCAACACTGTAACAAACTTCATTCAAAATAAAACTTTATTCTCTTTTCTATACTATATTATATTAATAGAAATTAAAATCACACAATCTTTGCTTCTAATTTTATATATATATATATATATATAATAAATATAACTTAATCCTGTTAAGTTTCGATACATATATATTATTACATAATATATGTAATATAATCACTTATACAAAAGTTATATATATTATATAATATACAAAAGAATGTAAAAGATATATTAATGTTAAGTTTCTAAACAGTCATATAAAAGTTATATATATTATTATTATACAATATGCAAAGGTAAGTAAAAGATATATATTTATATTCTATACAAAGATCACAAAACAAAATGAATATAGTATAATATATTATTTATATCAATCTTGATATTAAACGGAAACATAACAAATCCAAAAACTCATCATCCTATTTCCTCCTCTCTTACCCAATTTCTCTCACATCTTATATAATCAATTTAATAATATTACATTCAATTTCAATTAGCAACTCAATTCAAAGCAGATAAGATTCATCACCATACCAATTCACAAATTTATACTAGCATCCAGTAAGATTAACAATTGCAGAGCAGCTTCACAAACACATCAGTTCAACATTCAACATGTAATTATTTTATAAAATAAATTCCTAAAAAAAATAATCAACTCCCCTTACCTCTAGGTTGTCCCGTACAGTCTACAGAAAACGCCCTAACAGTGACCCATACGGCGATGCACTTACAGAACCTACAAATCACCAAATTGGTGATGGAGAACAACTCTTAGGACTAAAACACAATAGAAATCAGAAAAGGGGGTTGTAACTCGTTTAAATCACTAAAACCCCAAATCCTAGGTTTCGAAAATGACGGAGGAAACAGGGAAACAACTTACCAAAAGGAGACAGAGAAAGTAATCGGTTCGAAGTGAAGCCCTTGACGCTAAGAACGGTTTGGCAGCACCCAAGTAAGATTTGAACGGTTCAATGGAGAGTAAAGCTAGAGAGAAGGCAGAGGATTTGAAGAACTTGGTTTTAGAGAGAGAAGGGAAAATGGCTTAATGAAAGATCTAATTTTAGAAAAACCCCTTCTAAGGCTAAGGTACCCTTAGTCTGATGGGCTTGGCTGCCCCACATATTAAGGCCTAATGGCTTTAAAATAATTTTCAGGCCTTTACAAGAAGGGTGTTGCTCCCTGCACCTCCCCAAGTGGGACCTGTACCTCCCCATTATTTTAATTTATTTCAAAAATATTCTACACCTCCCCACTATTTTCTTTTATTCCAAAAATACCCCACACCTCCCCATTACAATCTTTCTCTTTCTCTCTCTACATTAAGGGAGCATTTACATGGCTCATTAATGGAGGATTTACATGACTCAAATTTTAACTTGTGATATATTTTCTTAAATAAATTTGATTCAATCTTATTTTTACTGTTGAATATATTTTTTTCTTTTCAAATTACTTAATAAACAGTAAAATTTTGTTCTAAATTTCTAGAAAAATGTTTATATATATATATATGTGTTTTTTTTTACATATAATATCTATAATTTTTAACATTATATTATGTTTTAACTCACCGACATGTTTGACTCAAATAACATGAATAAAATATTTAATTTATTAGATAAATAATATAAAAATATCATTAAATACTTAAAATATGAAAAAAGTTATTTATTAAAGATTTAGAATTTATTTAGTTCTTTCGTCATTATAAAGTTAGTATATAATAATAATAATATATCATTATTTACTATTAATATTATTATATTTATTATTTTGTATTTGCATCTAACTTTTAATTTTATAAAATGGAAATGGTGGAAGTACTAATATTGAAGTTTTCTTTGAATTTTATGTTAAAAATTATAGATATTATATGTAAAAAAAACACACACACACACACACACACACACACACACACACACACACACACACATATATATATATATATATATATATAAACATTTTTCTAGAAATTTTACCATTTATTAAGTAATTTGAAAAGAAAAAAATATATCCAACTCCATTAATGAGCCATGTAAATGCTCCATTAATGTAGAGAGAGAAAGAGAAAGATTGTTAACGATAGTGGGGAAGTGTAGGGTATTTTTGGAATAAAAGAAAATAACCAGGAGATGTAAAATATTTTTGAAATAATTTAAAATAGTGAGGAGGTAGATCCCACTTGGGGAGGTGGAGGGAGCAACAGCCTTACAAGAAACATTAGGAGTAGTAAGAAATATCTAAATGTTAGGTAAAAACTACATGTATGATGAAGAAAAAAAAAATAAAAATGAAACCTTTGGCAGTTTTATTATAAAAAATTCAAAATAGGGATTACAGTTAAAATTTTAATTAACAATAATCGTATTATAAATGGTAAAAATATGAAGAGTTAAATATGTTTTTAGTCCCTATACTTTGGGGCGATTTTGGTTTTAGTCCATCTACAATTTAGTCCTTCAACTCTAAAAAAACTTTGGTTTTAGTCCTTTTTACCAATAGCATTTAGATTGTTTACGGACACATTTTTGCTTCAATATTAACTGAAAAACGCGTTTTAAACAACAAATAAAGTTAAAAAATTTGGTAAAAAAGACTAAACCAGAGTTTTCTAAAGTTTAAGAACTAAATTGTTTCTAAAGTTTAAGAACTAAATTGTATCTTAGTTTGAAAATGAACTAAACCCAAAATCGCCCCAAAGTATAGGGACTAAAAACATATTTAACCCATATATTAATTATGTACCCAAAAGAGGAAAACCTTTTTATATAAATATAAAATAATCAATTAAAAATTCATTGCATGATGTTTTTACTATTTTAATAAATAAAAACTAACATTTTAATACGTAAAATCGCGTTTCAATTGTTTAAATACTAATTTAGTCTTTATTTTATTTAAATTTATTTAATGTGTTTTTTAGTTAATAAGATCCCAATTTAGTCTTTATTGTTAAAATATTTTAAATAGTTAACAATATATGAGCATGATATGTCATGTATTAGGTTGTAATTTTTTGTTTTCGTATAATTTTTTTTTTTTTAATTTTAAAATAGTTAAGTTAGTATCATGTTATGTGACAATAGTAATGTCACATGTCAGTTTAATTTTATTTTTTTATTTTTCAAATTAAAACTAAATTTAAAATGAAAGAATTTTATTCCTTTCTAAAGATTACATTTAATTTTTATTAAAATGCTATACTGATATTTTATTGAAATTCACATTATAATATAATTCTTATATTTATGTAATTTTGTATTATGTTAAAAATAGGTTAGAATTAGTTTAAAATTAAAAGGAAAGATTTTAATTATTTATGAATAAACATAAATCTAAAATTTATATTTTAATCATATAGTTAGAGGCTTTTTTAAAATGATTTCAAAAATATTTAATAAATGTGAATTTTAAAAATATTCATTATAACTTTTATATGAGAATTAAATTTGGTTTCACTTTTAATAGAGACAAAATTGTTTAATTTTAATAAAAATATCAGTATAATATTTATATAAAAATTAAATTTTGTAGTAATTTAGAAAAAAAACAAAATTGTTTTATGTTAAAAATTAATCGAAATTGAATTGAATATATCATACTTGCCTCATTGACAACATAATATATAATAGGTTTAATACCTATTTTGGTCCCTCCTTTGGGGGGGTTTGTTCAAATTGGTCCCTCCTTTTTTCAAAAGTTCACTTAAGTCCTAAATTTCGCAAAAGGTGTTCAATTTGGTCCTTTTTGGTTACGGCGTTAAGTTTCTTAACGGCACAGATGCCAGGTGGATAGTTTGTGAGTACGTGTAACGTTTTGCTTTGCCACATGTTTAAAAAATAAAATAAATTGTGACGTGGAATATTGAAAATTGGTTTAAATTAGAAATTACAATAAGGGTTATATTAGAAATTGGAATTAGGGGTAAAAATTCGAATTAGGGTTAAATTAGTTTGGGGTAAAAATTTCGATTGTGATTGGGAAAAAGGGAAATTGAGAAATTGAAGAAGTGGTTTCTTCTTCGTCGTCGTCCATCGTCTTCATCAGCGCTGTAGGAGTTGATTTCTTGAAGGTTGGTGATTCGCAAGGTTCGCAAGGTTCGTGGTGTGGTTCGCAAGGTTCGTGGTTTTGTTACTTAGTCATTTCAATATTAATTGTTTGTGGTGTGGATGATTAAAATATGTTTATGTTTGTGTTATTGATGCTTAAAATATGATTGTGTTTGTCCTGTTCATGGTTAAAATACGATTTCATGTTTGTCGTTTTCGTTGTTCAATGGGGCCCCCTGTTGGGTGTTGAAATTGGTCCCCTGTTGGGTGTTGAAAGTGGTCCCTGTTTGTTAATGTGGTCTCCCTTTTCATTTGCAACATAGGGTTTGGGATGGGTGAGGAGAGGTTTAAGGTCGTGGTCCACCACGGTGGGACCTTAGTAAAAGACGTGTGTCCCTTTCTGTATATAGGTGGTCATATATCATGTTGGGACATTGACCCCGACACATGGAGTTATTTTGGTGTTGTTGCTTCAATGAAAGAAATGGGTTACATGGAAGTAGAGGAGTTAGTTTACAGCATTGATAATATTTTGCATGGCCTGTGTGACGACAGAGGAGCTATGAATATGATGGAAATAGCTAGATGTTTGGGGGAAGTGCACTTATTTGTCGTGCATAAAGTTAGTGAAGCAGAGGTTGTGGAAATTGAGAATGAGAAAGAGAATGACATCCTTTACCTTTGCCAAGGGCCTGCAGAGAGTGGTGGGGGTAATGGGTCTGAGGCAGTTGAGGTGGACAAAGTTAGTGCAGTTGATGTTGATGAAGTTGGTTCAGTTGAGGTCCATGAAGTGGGTGCAGTTGAGGTTGAAGAAGTGGAGGTGGAGGCAGTGGAGGAAGTGGAGGAAGTGGAGGTGGAAGGGGAGGCAGCAGAGGCAGTTGAGGTGGAGGTGGAGGCAGAGGCAGTGGAGGAAGTTGCGGTGGAGGCAGTGGGTGTAGTGGAGGCTGAGGAAATGGGTGCAGTGGACGTTGAGGAGGAAGTAGAAAACAGTAGTGAGGAGGAAGTTGAAGTGGATTCTTGGGTAGAAAACATTAGTGAGGTTAGTGGTGAAGATGACATGGTGGAAGATATTGGAAGGGGGTTGTCTGATGATGATTGGGAGTCAGAACAGTTGTTAACTCCAGAAGGTAGTGGTAGTGAGGAAGATGACAATGCTGCCAAACCAAGTCCATGTCCGTTTCCTAAATTTGGAAAGCAAAAGTCAATGGTAGACTACAAATGGGAAGTTGGGACTATTTTTAATGATAAAGAGGATTTTAAGGAAGCAATTAGAAACTATGCTATTCATACCGAGAGGGATCTTAAGTTCGTAAAGAATGATAAGCGTAGGGTTCAGGTGAGATGCATGGGGGCTCAAAAAAAGTGTCCATGGGTAGCTTACTTAGGATATTTGTCATCAAGAAAGATTTGACAATTAAGGAAGATTGTTGATACCCATGCTTGCAGCATGCAACTAAACATAAAAATGAAGAATAGTAAATGGTTGAGTCATGAAGTAGATAAGGTTTTGCATGATAATCCAACTATAAAGGTACAAGATATACGTAACAAAGCACTTAGGAAATGGAACACCAAGGTCTCAATTTCCAAAGCAAGAAGGGCCAAGTTAATGGCAACAAATGAACGTGAAGGAGACTTTAAAGAGCAATTTAGAAGGATTCATGACTATGGACATGAGGTCTTGAGAAGTAACCCAGGTTCAACTGTTAAGATTAAAGTGAACAGTGATAATGGTGAGGCCATTTTTGAAAGAATTTATGTATGCTTGGATGCATGTAAGAAGAGTTTTGCAAGTTGCAGGCCCATCATATTTTTAGATGGTTGTTTTTTGAAAGGCATATATAAGGGAGAGTTGCTAACAGCAGTTGGTAGGGACCCAAATGACCAAATGCTTCCCATAGCATATGCAGTAGTTGAAGTTGAAAATAAAGATAGTTGGAGTTGGTTTTTGCAATTATTGATTGAAGACCTTGGTGGTAATGAAATGTGTGGAGCATGCACGTGGATGTCTGACCAACAAAAGGTACATGCACTCCTTACAAATTTTCCTTTTTTGCAGTTTATGGCTATTCATGTATGTATTTTTCATTATAATTGGTGTTGTTGTCAGGGGTTGGTTCATGCTGTTGAAGCACTTTTGCCTAAGGCACCACAAAGATTCTGCATAAGGCACTTGTATGCTAACTTTAGGAAGCAATTCAGGGGTTGGTTTTTGCAATTATTGATTGAAGACCTTGGTGGTAATGAAATGTGTGGAGCATGCACGTGGATGTCTGACCAACAAAAGGTACATGCACTCCTTACAAATTTTCCTTTTTTGCAGTTTATGGCTATTCATGTATGTATTTTTCATTATAATTGGTGTTGTTGTCAGGGGTTGGTTCATGCTGTTGAAGCACTTTTGCCTAAGGCACCACAAAGATTTTGCATAAGGCACTTGTATGCTAACTTTAGGAAGCAATTCAGTGGTCAAGTATTGAAGAATTTGATGTGGAGTGCTGCAACAAGCACGTACCCCCAGGCTTGGGAGAGAGAGATGCTGAAGATGAGAGCAGTGAATGAGAAAGCCTATAAATACCTCATAGCTATTCCACCAAGGTACGTATGCTAAATACCTAATCCCTATGACATGCATATTGTAATACGTCATATATGATGACCCACTTTCTTCCTTCTTCTGGTCTAGATATTGGTCAAGATCTAGATTCACAACTCAAGCAAGTTGTGATAGTCTAGATAACAACATAAGTGAAGGTTTCAACAGTGTCCTCATTCATGCTAGAGGAAAACCAATAATCACATTGCTGGAAGATATTAGAGTTTATTTGATGAAAATGTGGGCCACGAACAGAATGAAGGTGGCTTCTATGGATTTCAATGTTTGCCCAAAGATCAAGAAGAGATTATTAAAGGAATCTAAGTTGTCTAGATATTGGATTCCAAGGTAATATTCTTCTTATGTCTTATTTAGGTTTAGTTTCAATTTTTTAACATAGTTATTTATTGTTTATTTGTTTCAGCTGGTTTGCAAGGAGGATTTTTGAGGTTAGGCATGTGTCAGCTGTTGGGAACAAGTTCCCAATGGACTTGGATGCTCGTGAATGTAGCTGCAGGCAGTGGATGATCAGTGGCATCCCATGTTGCCATGCAGTATCAGCCATGCAGTTTATAAATTTACAACCAGAGACTTTTATACCAATTTGGTTCATGAAATCCACATACGAGGAGACTTATGCATCCATAATTTATCCTGTGAATGGCCACCTCCTATGGGAAAAAACAAGCTTCCCTAATATAATGCCACCGGTCAAGAGGAAGATGCCTGGGAGGCCAAAGAAGAAAAGAAGATTGGATCCATGGGAGCTAACCAAGGATGGAACCCAGATGACTATTGGTGGGCATAGAAAGAAATGTAGCATCTGTCGTCAAATGGGGCACAACAAAAAAATATGTCCTCTACGTCCACCCATCATAGAACCAACAGAAACAACAAGTGACCAACCTCCTCAGCCACAAGAAGCACCAAGTGACCAACCTACCCAGCCACAAGAACCAGTAAGTGACCAACCAACTCAGCCTCCAGTACCAACACAAGATTCCGTGACAGAACCAACTCCACCAATACTAAGGAAAAAGTTAACAATTAGAAGAAACGTTGCATAGATTGAACTCTCTATCTTTATTGAGAGTGTGTAGGACAATAGCTAAGTTATTATGTATGTTATTTGATGTTAGACATTTTATCTTTCATATTTGAATTTGGACATGTTATGAATTTAGTGATACCAATTATGGTAGTATCTTTCTTTTGAATTTAAACATGTTTGACTGGATGTACTGAAACTTATGTCTCAAACTGCTGTTTGAATGTTCTTTTATGTTTAGCTTTCCTTACCATGCATAGGAATTATGTTCAACTTAAGGGACCATTATGCACAATTTTTAACTAAAAGGGGGACCAAAATGAACAATTTTAACCAAAAGGGGGACCAAAATGAACAACTTAAAATGAAACTGAGGACTATTACGAACTTCATTCAACTAACCCAGATGGTTCAAGTTATATTACAACACCAGCTCATAATACACAAACACCACATTGATTCAAGATTGCCCACCTAACATCAACCTAAGGGCACTCAGAACATTACAACATGAACTCAAAATACATGAACACAACGTAAATTGCACATTCGTCACCTAACATCAACCTAAAAACAGCCCCAATATGATGATGTTAAGCACAATGACAACAACCCCAACTCCAACTACTAACTTCATCTTTCTCTGCAACTCTTTCACAACACTTTCCATATCAGTGGTCCTCTTGTTGCTTTGCCTCACATTTGCACCATCTCTATCATCACCGTTCTCTTCATCAAACCACTTGAAAAAGTTACATGACATCCCACTTGTAAATGCACCCTATTACTCACAAAAAACACAAAAAACTGTCAACATAGGATATCAATTAAACATAAAAGTGACTTTGCTATTACAGAAACCTTATAATGACGACATGCCCAAAATTGCCTCCCAGCATTCCTTGCAGTTTTTGCAACTTTCACTACAGCAAAATCACCTCAGTAGCAAATAGGGGTTATCCCACCACCCCTCGAAACAGCACCCTGTGATGAATGTGAAGCTCCTTTGCCCGTTGTCTTCGAACAAGAACAGCCACTTTGTGAAGAAGCCATTCAAAACTCTAAACCCTAACCTTCTCACTGTCCAAAACTCTGGAGCAAATGACCACAAACCCTAACCATGGCTTTTAAACTTTGGAACAATAATCATCAATCACTGTAACAGGATCAGTTACCCCTAAATCCTTCTCTAATCCATCCCTAAGTATAAACATTTCCACGTAATCATTATAAATTTTTAAAAAACAATTAATAATGCCAAATCAGCAGATGATAGCCACCTGGCAGCTGTGCCGTTAAGAAAGTTAACGCCGTTAGCAAAAAGGATCACTTTGAACCGTTTTTGCAAAACGTAGGACTTAAGTGAACTTTTGAAAAAAGGAGGGACCAATTTGAACAAACCCTCCCAAAGAAGGGACCAAAATAGGTATTAAACCTATATAATATTATTACTGATACTGACGTTAACATAATATATGAATAATTTTCTCTTTTAAAATTAAAAAAATAAAAAATAAGTAAAAACTAACACATAATATACTCTGTTCATATTATTAAGGTGTAATAGCCAATTTAGTCCCCACTTTGGTTGAAAATTTTCAATTTAGTCCTTCGTTATAAAAATGTTTTACATTAGTCCTAACTTTTAAAATAGCGGGTCAGATTGGTCCCTTTCGTTAAATATAAGTTAACGAAATTAATGGATGATGATGTGACACAGCTTAAAGCTGATGTGTTAGTTTGGTCCCTCGTTAGCTTTAAGTTGTGCCACATCATCATCCATTAATTTCGTTAACTTAAATTTACCAGAAGGGACTAATCTGACCTACTATTTTAAAAGTTAGGACTAATTTAAAACACTTTTATAACGAGGGACTAAATTGAGATTTTTCAACCAAAGTGAGGACTAGGCTATTAAACCTATTATTAACTATTCAAATTGTGTTAGACAAAGGATTATAAAAACAACAATTAATGAAAATTGGGACTTTACTGTAAAAAAAGAAGAAGAGAGGATCATGTTGAAAAAATTCAACAAAATTTAGCATAGCCTATTAAAAATTTACACCAAGACACTAACTTATATTCAATGAATTACAACAAATTTTAATACATTAAAACTATTAATGTGAAAAATAGTAAAATAGTAAAAAAAAATTTACAACAAGAGTTATTTCTATTAAGCTTTGAACTATCAATTTGTAAAAAATGTTTTAAATCATTATACACACTGAGATAAACTCCAAGTTAGAAAAATGCTTCTTAGATGTACTTTACTAAACCAATGACTATAACCATATATTAAGTAGATCCCCTTGGGACCACCTTAACATCTTTCCTTCTCATCTTTTGATATAACTTGCTTATATGATCTTGCTCACTTTCTAATTGCTTTGGAATGCCTTTATCATATGATCATATATTTCTGTGTATAAAGTGGAAGATGATTTTGTTGAAAAATCATAGGTTGATTGGTCTAAGATTGAAAATAAGAAGACATGATGTAACAAACAAATATAGAAAAAAAAAATTTAACAATATTTTTTTAGAATAAATTCAAACAGAAAAATAAAATAATGACACATGTTCTATTATAAAAAAATTGTTAAAAAAAATTATTAACATATCATGATTCAAAAAATATTATCATATGCAATTAATCCTAATGTTTTTTTTTCACAGTGTATGTTTTATTTGATGAATCTAACACTTAAAAAGTAGGGAAGTTTTTTATTAACGCACGTGACAAATGAAGAAATTATCTTAAATAGTATTACAAGATTAGTATAAATGGAACGAAAGAAAAAATTGTGTTATATTTTTGAATAATATCACAGGTGAAATTGAAGAGAGAGTATCACTGAAGACATTTTTTAATGACTTTTATAATGTTACGACCTTCGTTTCTTAAGTTGAACCAAAATTTGTAGAATGAACATTGTATTACTTTTTATGCATGAAGAATTAAATCAATTTGTTTGAAATGATGTTTGGTAGCTTCCACAAAAACAATAGATTGCACGAACATAATAGGCACTAAATGAGTGTAAATCAGATTCATAATTAGAAACAAATATAGGTTGGTAGAAAAGGGACGTAATAAAGAAGAAGGAATAAACTTTATAGGAAACACATGCTCTTGTAGTAACTAGCTTGGAGGCTGTTAGATTCTTCAAACATTTTGTTCGTTGAGCAATTAAAATAATAATTTAATCGATAAAATCACTTTAAACCAAATTTCCACATTTTATTTTTTTAATATATGAAAACAAAATTTTATTTAATTAAAATCATTTAAAAATCTCAACTTCGTTTTTGTTAAACTTTTTAAAAAGTTTATGTTTTAAATTTCAACTTTTTGTTATTTTTCAACTAATTAAAATTTCGTTTTAAAACCGTGAGAGCTTAATTTTAAATTATACTTTAATCAATTAAGCCAGTTTTAATTAAGACCAACAAATATAAATTTTTTGATGCATTTATGTGAATTTGAAACATTTATTTGTACATAAATTTCATTTGGACAATTTTGCATTTGATATTATATATGTGTATATTGTCACAACCCGAAAATTTCATTTTTATTAGGCTCGGCCACGTGGCGACCGGCCGGTCTCCCCTGGTGAGTGGGAGACCAAATCTGCAAACATTTAATTCCCTTTTTCTTGAAATCCGTGCAGCGACGGCATAGTAGGAAAAA
Organism: Vigna mungo; assembly: GCA_036885675.1. Lineage (NCBI taxonomy): Eukaryota > Viridiplantae > Streptophyta > Magnoliopsida > Fabales > Fabaceae > Vigna > Vigna mungo. The sequence goes on along the minus strand of CP144699.1, from coordinate 38,213,444 downwards.
TCCCTGAGAGTGGAAGACAGATGACGTCATTAGGATAAACTGGATGTTTATAGTGGAAACCAGGTGGCATCATAGGAATGGCCGACCGCTGGTGCTGGAGGTAAGAAGAAAACAATGCAACATTATCTCTGCATGCAATCTTCTTCTTCTTCATCAAATATCGTTTTCTGAAAACCCAAATTCTCCTCCTTCTCTCTAAAATTTTCTCAACCTTCTCTCTAAATTTCTAACCTTAAATTCTTCTCCGATCACTAGTGCCGTTCAAGTGATTTTGTGGCTGGCACCAAGACGTACAATCTGTACCAAACAGAAATCCATTCTGAGCTGGTAAGTGTCCGACCCTTGAACCTTTCTAATCTTCCTACATGCATGTGCCATTAAAGCTTGCATGTACATGTAAACCGTTTCCTCTGAACCTATACTTTTGTATTTCATTTTAGAATTTGGAAACTTAGAAGTGATAGTAGCTATCCATCCACTGTTGAAGTCTTAGCAGGAATTAGAGGTAAGGGAAGTTTATGATTATTCAATATTTGTTTGATATATGGTTGAATGTATGAATTATGGTATGTGTGATTTTTATATGGTATATTTAAAGTTTGAATCTTGTGTTATACTGAATTCTTTGATTTTTAGAATTAAAGGATTGTATGAGAACTTAGAATAATTGATTTTATAATCGAAGGGTCATTAGGACCGTTCGGTTTCCCTTAAAGACTTGAGTTGATCTCTTATTTCCGAACCTATTATATTTTACTAAGTCCGCTATTTCGGATTTTTTGTCTTACGCAGAACGTCCGGTTTATAAGTATAGTATTCAATTGATAAAAACGTCCGGTATTTTTACCGATTCTTGATTTCTCACGGAGTGTCCAGTTTAGTAAGGGCATTCACTTTTCTGAAGAGAACCTGTTTTTCATAAACCGTCCGTTTTCTTCAATTTATTCAGTTGATTTTCCTTAATCAAATTCTTTTCGATTCTCCTTAAATAGTCGGGTTCCTCTTTTGTTGATTAAATTCTATATTAATTAGTCCGACCGGTTTTCATTAGTTTACGCTCATTTCTATTTAAAGAACCATCATTGATAGTTCCGTCCGGTTTTCATTGGTCCAATTTCTCCTTACTTATATTATTTTTAGTTTTACTACGTTAATTATATATTGAGTTGTTGTCTTGTTGGATTGAAGTATAAGAGAATTCCAAGGAGGAATGTCTCATGTTTGAAGTAAATTGATTTAGTATGACCGTGGTCATAGGCTCAGGTTCTGACTCTATTCCGATATTCCGTGATTACATCACCTCAAGTAGAGGGGAGTAATTCATGTGTGGGAATGGCGGGAGGTCCTCTAGCCTCAGGGTATTTTGATACCGAGGTGGTTCCATTGGACTAACCTCGGGTAGCGGTCTGTTGAGTGTATCCCAGCCAGGTCCACCCGGGTGCAGAGAGCGGCGAGCATACAGGGTCATACGTCCGAACATTATTGTTTTTGAATAATTTGATGATTGTTGATGTTTCTTTCATGAATTTATTTGGAAAGTACTTATGTATTATTTATGATTTGTGTTTATATAGCAAATGAATTATTGAATTTTTCATAAGCTTACCCTGCCGTGTGATTTTGTTTCGACTATGTTTCTGTTCGGTATCCGACCGTTCGGATGTTTCTCTTCACTGCAATGATCATCCTTTTGGGTGTGAGCAGAAGGATTTCAAGAGGAGTCTCTGGAGGAAGCACTGCAAGAGGAGCAACCTTTGGAGGTGCTGCCCAAGCAATTTGTTGGACCGTCCGGTCCTTAGCCTTAATTTGTCTCATTGTAAATATTGTAGTCGACGGTCGGTTAAGTTATTTTGTAAAACCGTCCGTCCTAAACTTTGTGAACTCCCAACTTGTATATTTTGGTTGATTAAGTTATCTCAATGCCAGCTTTCGTTGCTTATATTTACTCTTCTTTTTCTCTACTGTTCTTTAATATTATTCTTGATAACTCCTAGAATAAAATATAGTTTTGTTCTATATATTTATTGGGATGTTACATATATATATATATATATAAAACTAGTATTCGATTCTTTTTCTTGAAGAATTTGAATATTTCAAATTATATGTCACGTAAGTTTAATTGTATAATTATTTATCAAACATATACTTAAATTATTTCAATCATAAAATTTATTTTTTGGCTAATATTACCACCTTTCGTAAATTAAAATTTTCAATTGGACTAGTTTTATAAAAGAAATGAAAAGTTAATTTTTGTTATGAATATTTTTGGAAAATTAAATTATGGAGAATTTACTTATTATCTGATTTTTTTTAACTAAAAAAAAGTATGTAAATAAAAAACGGAAATGTCAATGAATTCTTAAATAAATAACTTTAATTTGCCTCCATTTTATGGCTTATTAGGAGGATTCTTCATGAGTTGGATTCAAACAACGTCCAAAGCCTTGTGAAAAATAGAAAGAGGTTAGTTGTGTTTGTAATGACATTGCCAATTGAAGAACTCTCATTTCACATTTCACATTTCACATTCAAACGCTTGATTTTCATTTTCCAGGATCAAGAACCATCACAATTCCACACAACCAACAAGAACGATGAACAATTGGAGATAGGATCAGTCAACCGTTCATTCCAATTTCATTCAAACCTCGTTTGTTAATAATTTGAGCCTTCCACACTGTGCGACAATTACGAACCCTAGAATACCATTCCCTTTATCTTTGTTTTCTTTCCTTTTCATTTCCGTTCATTGTTATGTCATTATCGAGAGGATACATAATAACATTGCTTTGTTAGCTATTGGCGCCGTTTCCTTTCATTTTTTCAGTTTCACGTCATAATCTTGAATTTTCTTTTCCTTAATCGTTAATTTGAGTCCGAGGAAAGAGTTGGATTAATCGTGAGAGAGAATTTTTTGACAGTAAGTTAGAAAGCCAAATGTTAATTTAAAATTATATTAATATGATCATATTACTTGTAAAATTTTAATCTCACTTCTGGTTGTTCCATTATTTATATTTGCAATACAGGTTTAGTTTCACTGGCCTGCTCCTGTGTGTGTGTTCCGCATAATGTCCATATCGACGGATGAGTTTTATGGGTTAAGAATCAGGGTGTGCTTGAGATGTGTGAAGGTTTGAAAGGGGCAAAGGAATTTGCTAATGGCTGCTAATCATGATTGATAGCATTACCTACAGGGGAAAGATGTTTGTGTTGGTTATTGTGGTATATGCATGATGCATCAACCAGGGGAGGATGTTTTGTTGGTGTGTAACATTGAAGCTAGTCGGTAGAGTTCGCCTGATTTAATGCCACCCTCTGTGAAGGTCAAGTCGGAGGCTACGTTGGAGACTGTACAGGAGATTGCCGTCTATCTTCATAGGTTTCACAACCTTGACCTTTTTAAGCAGGGGTATATTGCGTATACATTCATTTTTATTTTTTTTTTACTTTTCTTATTTTCTGATTTCTAATTTTGTTTTTAAATTTCTAATCTGGTAAACCGATGCATGTGTTGTTTTGTATAGATGGTATCAGATTAAGATTACCGTGAGATGGGAGGACAGTGAAAACGTATGTTTCGGTATTCCAGCAAGTGTTGTTCAATATGAAGGTAACTCAACGAATATACTGCTTAGCCACCTATATTTAACCCACTGTTGATTGGTATTATAGTTCGTTATATTTATTTATGGAAAAATGGGATTAGGATTCTTTATACATGGACTTATTTGCAAACAGACCAAAATTATACAATCTTTAATCCAATTCCAAAATTATAGTAGCTTGTTACTCATTTGAAATTGAGTGATTAGGAACTTCAATCTCAAATGATGGTCTCTCCCAACCAATGTTAGTCCTCTATGAAGTAGAACTGAGAGGCAACGAGGCATGATCCTCACCGTTCATAATTAAATAATCTTTGTAAGAAAAATCTAAAAAATAAAACTTTGTATGGTCACGTGTAAAATTCTTCCTAGTTTACTCCTCTATGACTGCTAACTAACAAATTAATAGAAACTCTTCATATAATTATACATTAAGTGAATTGAATATGTAACAACAATTCATAGAATCATACGTATATAACAATAAGTCAGCAACTCCCTGAACTCCAAAAGAATCATACAAATATAAAAATAAGCAAATCATCAATGTTTCTCTTTACTTTTTTACCTATGATTTGAAATACTTTTCTCTACCTTCTTTATTTCATTTGAAAGAATTTTGAATGACCAATTTTGCTCTATCTATCACTTCAGAAATGTAAATTGTTGTTGGTTTTTTCTCATGATCAACCGTTCACAATTTGAAATGGAAGAAGAGATTAAAGCTTTGCATTTCTCCTTTAAGGTTCACGTTACCCTAAATTAACTCTAAGAGAATTACTCCTTATCTTTACTTTTCATTTTTCTCTTAATGTAACAGTCATGCAAAGTCTTTTTATTAAGAAAAATGAAGAGTGAGGATGTTAGATTTATTCTTAGAGTAATCTCCTTAGACACACACACAAGAAGGAATCATGTTACTTGAAGAGTAATTTTCAGAGTTACTCCTCATCCTCACCCTTTATTTCTTGTAATCTAATAATTTTAAGAAATAAATTAGATGTTATATTAAAAGAAAATGAAAGATGAAAAAGAAAAGTTGCTTTTGGAGTGATTTGATCCCTCCTTTATCTCTCTCTCTCTCTCTCTCTCTCTCTCTTTCTCTCTTGTGTGTGTTTGTATAGTGTAGAATAGAATTTTCTTCGAATGAAAACTATTGGATAAGCTTTTCTTATATGCAAAAGTGATACTGAGGTAGAAAACCTTTGGTTATGCAGTTCCTCCTGATCTGGATCCTAGCAGCATATATGGCGTATGGAGGATTGATGACACAGATAACAGTTTCTCAACGCAGTCTTTTCGAATAAAATATGCTAGGCAGGATGTTCATTTGTATTTGATGATCGTGTTCAACTTACGTCGTAATAATTTGGTGGTAATGATCACTATCATTTCTTTTCTTTGCATGGGTAACAAAGGGAAAGAACACCTTCTAGGAATGATATTGTATCTTGAGTGCCAAGTATCTATTATTGAGGCTTTTAGGTTACTCAATGTTGGTTGGCATATCAATTCTGTAAAAATTAGTTTATACACATGTTAGCGCATTGTGTAACCACATACACATGTATGTATTGATGTTGGCAACATGCGAGCCACAAAAAAATATACAAAACTAGTTTGCATCTGTCTGAGAAGGGGACCTATAAAATCCCACCTCGAAGGTTACTCAAGCTTTCATGTGAAACAAAGTCACTTAGCTTTTACATTATACATAACTCTCTTTCCTCTAGTTCAATATCCTTATCAAATTGACCTGCTTTATGTCGCTCATGTTTTCAGGATTTAGCTACAACTGCTGTTATTTTAAAATTTGAGCTTATATACGCTCCCGTGACTGAGCAAGGGTGAGTCATAAAAGTGGTGTCTCCATTGGCCTAATGTGCCATATAGACACATGTGTGTTTCTATTTTTATTGATATCTACTAGGTGCAACTGACATGTTGATTGTTGATGGGAGTATGTCATCTACAGTGTCGAATTGGACCTCTCTCTGGATGCTTCCTCTGCTGCTATCCATGAATTCCGAATACCTCCTAAAGCTCTTGTAGGATTGCACTCGTATTGTCCTGTCCATTTTGACGCTTTACATGCGGTGCTTGTTGACGTAAGTGTACATGCCAGTATACTAAAAGTTGCCACTCATTCATTTCCATCAAAGCTACCCAGGTTTGTTAAATGTTCTTATTTTCCAGTTTGAATCTGCTAGAGAATTTTCTTTTAGCATTAGCTGTCTGTTCAAAGGTTTATTTTTGAGCACTTGTGATTGCTAATATATTTTTATGCATCTTGGATTATATAGAGTAACCTGTTCATTTGATCCATTACAGCAATTCTGCCAACACTGAAGTCATTGCAGATAAAAGCAGCGACGCCTCGAATAAAGTATGTTCTAAGACATTAGATGCCTCTTTTTTTATAGTCACACTAAAGTGATGGTCAAGTTGACTTCATGCAAAATATTGATTGCAAACATTTTCTTGCATTATTTCATTTCTGAGCTCTTTGCTTGCTTTATTACCTATATGAGAAGCATGGACATAGATATGAACACTATAATGGCGTGGAACTGGTACATGACCATGATAATGTCTAAAATTATAGGACATATATTGATGATAAGGGATGATAATGGATCGGATTGGACACAAATAGTGTCTACTCACTACTCGACTTATAACAAAAAAATCCATTCATTATCCATTTCATTATCGGTCAGATATACATTTACCGTTTACAAAATACTTGCATATAATTTAAAATTCACAGGTATTTGTAGATATTCACGAATATTTAAAATATGATATTTTATAAATTTTTAAAATAAAATTACAAAAAAAATATAAAATATAATATAAATTAAATTAAATATAAATAATTTTAATTAAATTTAATTTAATAAAATATAAATGAACTTTAATTTTAAATAAATTTAACTTAATAAAATATAAATTAAATTTTAATTTTAATTTTTTACTGGAGGTATTAAAATATACGCTATATGCGGTAATAAATATCTCTGCATACTTGTTGCTGATTTTATATACGGATACTCATAGACAAAGATGTTTTTGTCATCCTTGGATGATATATGTCATATATAAAATAAATGCAATATCAACACAAAAAAGACATACTAAGTTATAATAAATGCATTAACATTTTTTAAGTTAGTTTTATTTTACAATAAAACATTATCATTATATAATCAATTTGCTATTGCACTTGTATTGAAACAAAATTTCACAATTCAAAGATGTAGTCAAGAAGCATCCCAAAGAATTTAAGAAGTGTATGAAAAGTATATATGGTATAGTTTTTTTAAATATTAATGGCCCCTAATAGTCTACACTTGACTTCAAGCACTTTGGCACCTACTTGGCATTCACCATGGTAATTTTATACTATTATGATGACTTAACTACACTCAATTGTACACAGACAAAAGGGGGAAATTTCTTATGTGCACGTATTCACGAATGGACATGAATATTTTCTGTTCCTTGTTATCTTTTTTTGTACAAGCACACATTCACATATTTTATGTGGACTAGTATAGCAGTAAAGTTGTGCCTAGGTAACCAATTGATCACGGGTTTGAATTTGAAAATAGGTTTTCATGCATATGCAAGGATAAGGTTGTCTAATGCCTCCCATACCTTTGTATGGTGAGGAGCCTTCTAGCATTAGGATACAATATATTTTATGAAGTAGATTTCTTGTTTTGTACTTTATTCCATCTCATCTAGGTCTATCTCAAAGTGTATTGTGATTTTATGCTTTGGAACCTTGTTAATATGCTTGTTGAAGTCGTTCAACGAGCTTAGGATGAATTCTATTATTTCTACTGGTTAGTCAGGAGTTAGTTATTTTTTTGTCGACTATCTCTTTCAACTAAAATACGATAAGTTTGTGATATATTTAAACTCCGTTTGTATATAAGGGTGGCTATGTAAGAAACTAAAATACAATAAGTTTGTGATTCTTAGAGTAGTTACACATTTTTCTAAGTGAATCTTTGTCATTTGTTTTCTGTTGATTACAAGTCCTATAATTGTCCGTCAGACTCATCCAGTTTATACAAAATTCTTTTCTCAGTCTCTTTTTGTGTTCTTTCTTCCTTCTATGTTCTATATTGTTACCTCTTGCGTTCTTTATATTGTTTTCACCAATAACATGGTACTCAAGCTTTGATTCTTATCCTTGTACCACATCTTTGGAGTTTCTCCCGAATATCACCTTTTGTGTTCGTTATAATACTTGTGCTCGTTATGATACCTGGATATTTCTTTGAGGAGGAGACATCTAAGAAGATGAAAAATACTATCAAGATCAAGAAGTTCTTAGACAATGTAGTCAAAATCACGATTTAAAACATGTAATGTTTTATTCATAATCCTTATTCTGAATTATACATTATGGAATCTTATTCATAATCCTTATTCTGAAATATATTTTTTCACAATGTTTACAAAACAAGTAATCAAGAAGCTTTTTAATTTATTTCGCATTGCATTTTTTCAAAATGTGTAATGATTTGGAAAGATCGTTTTCATAGTTACACTTAACGGGCAGGTGCTCAAATAAGATATATGAGAATGCAGGTAGCAATTGCCTAAAAGAAATAAACATTTAGCCCATGAAAAAAATGTTTTTCAGTTTATATACTCTAATACGAAGACTAGCTTCCCACACCAAAAATGAACTCTGGAATGATACAAGAAAGATGAACCAATAAGAAAGGAAATTACTTATCAGAGTCTTCCACCTTAGGAATGGCCAATCCCACCCAATACCTCTTTATCTATGCAAAGCTTCTCTGTTCTATCACTTTATTTGCTTTTAGACATTTTCTTTAACTGAATCTTCTACACACCTCTCCTCCACTGCTACTTGTTAAGGAAATTATCAAACATTATCATGTACTTCCACCACATATATCTTTCTCAAGCAAGACATTAGTCCACTATCTGAATGTTTTAATCTTTTGACATTTTTCTACCAATCATTAACTGAATGTTGTGTGGCTGACCAGGGCTCTGCCGTGCTTGTTAAAGTATTGTCAGCTTCTCGTGATATATTGCTTGAAGAACTACACAAAATTGGCAGAGCAATTAGTGAAGCTTTTGATTTTTCAGACTTTGAGTCAATAGTGAGTAATATGAAGCAAGAGAATCCATTAGCAAATGAAGTTGTAGGACAAGGCAAGCCACAATATGGTCGTAAGGTTCTTGCTTTTATTTCACGCCACGGACTACAGAATAATACCTTTTTTGTATCTATATTGTTTTAAGGTTCTTCTTTTTTAGTTTTTGTCCTATTGTCCAGGGAGGAAATGAAGATCTAGATTTTCAGGATGTTGAAAAGCTTTGTTCCCTGTCCCAGAATGAGCTGATGGACTGTTTTCATTCGCTGGGAGATCAATTGTCCTATTTATGGAAAACATTTTTAAAGTTCCACAGGTTTGCCTCTTATCCTATATCATGAGATTCATAACAATTCAACAACGATGTATGATTTTTTAAATTCTGCATTTGAATCTGATTGAAGTATCCCTTTGTTTTCCCTTTTTTCCAACTTCATTATTTGAACAACTTTGATACTATTTAAATCATGGTTTACCCTGTGACTAATAAATTTATTACTTTTTCTTACCGCCTTTCAACTACCATGAGTCTATATAACTTACTATGAACCGTATTATGAACCTTTGTTTCCTTCAATTGTGCATCACTTCTAGATTTGGTTTCAGAAGTTAACTTTCCATCAATACTTGGAAAGTTTAATCTACATTCAGGTTTCATACGCTGAAAGGTATAATATAGCAGGATATTAATCCAATTTACTGCATGAGAACTACAAGTTATGGCCTTTGCATTGGCTCTTACTCAAATGTGTTTTATGATTCATGAAACTTTATCTCATCTCGTTTAATAAGCTAATATTTACATTTTCCCAGGGATAACAAAACAAAGATTATGGGATTTTTACACGAGACATGGATTAGGGAGCGGAGAACGGAATGGTCAATATGGATGTTATATTCTAAGGTAGAAATGCCTCATCAGTATACAAACAGTAAGGGTGATGAGACTTCCCAGCGTGCCACCAAACGAGTGGCCAGTTTGTGGAAGTTACCTGATGATGTAAGTGCTTGCGTCTTCCTTCATATTTTGAGTATCATGCAATTTTGAAAACAGGAAAGTTGTGAAAGTAAGCAATTTTCAATGCAATAGACTCAAAAGCATAAATTTTATCTCATAAATCATACAGCCTATTCAGATTGCAGCCACACGTGCAGAACTTCATCGAAAGAGCATTGAACAAATGCGGGTAATCTGTCAACTTGAATGTTTGATATTTACATATGGCCAATATAATGAAATATTGATCACTATTTTGCAGATTAACAACCGCTCAATTCAAGACATGCAGATATTTGGAGATCCTTTGCGTACACCAATTGTGATTGTTGAACATGTGTTGAATGTACCGCGGCGTTTTCCAAGTGAAAATTCATTACTGAGACATATTGGGCATATGGATTGTGATGGCTTTCCACTTAACCTTTATGATAGTATAGGCAAGAAATCTGCACAACAAAGCAATGATCGTGTGTTGAAGATTGTTGTCTTTGTGCATGGGTTTCAGGCATGTCTTGTAGATTTTATTGCAAACTATATACTTTCTATTTTTAACGTAGGATTTGAGTTTGTTAGGTGTTTCTTTTTTTGGACGTTGGTGGCTTGAAAGTGATTAGGTTTATCCACCTATTTTAGAGTCTGTGGCAAGTCATATACTGTTGATCTCTGTGTAGCATTGTCAAAATGGATCATCCTCTAGTTCCTTTTTCTTAAAACCTTAGCTTAAAATTCTTTAACAAGATATATTAGACCAGTACTATTAGTTTATTTCCACAATCTTTGGTCTTGAGTTCAAAGATTTTATGTTTAAGTTTAAACTAAGAAAACGAAAAACGAGGTTCTGCACTCTGTTCCTTAATCTTTTTCAGGAAGGCAATAGGAGTTGCTTGGGTGTTGTCTTTGGTGCATTTGAGCATGAATTATTTATTGATGGATGTGGTTTGGTGCTTTCTGTGTGTTCTTAGTTGATCTTTCCTCTTCTTAGTTTGATCTTGCTCATTCCTTTCGAGTTTGATAGAGAACTGTAACAATCTGTCTTGATGAGTCTGAAAGTAAAAGTAAAATTTACTTAGTGATGACGAACTCTCAGAAAAGCAACTATACCGTACGGTAACGTGTTATTGAGTTTTAATAAACCCGAATAACCATACTTTAATACCCTTAATTGAAGGCTTTGTAATTCACTCTGCCTGTGCTCTTTGGCTAGATAAGCCAGTGTTCTCTGTCATATCTATGTGTGTTTACTACTTGAGGGGCTGTATTAGATAACATTTTAAGAAATATGTTTTGATTCTCTTGGAATATCGTCTGTTTTCTTATTCTAGCAGGTTTTGTTTTGTTGTTAGTGTGCTTGGGCTGGCTTTTCTGCTAGTATAGTTATTTCGATATAGATAAGAGTATTTGTTGATAAAGTAAGCTCTCTGCTCAACGTGATCAAGTTTATTAGATATCTTGTATATAACATTGACTTTAAAGACCTAAAGTGCAGGATTATTTAAAAGGATGTATGACTCCTAAGTAAGCCTTTTCAATAATAAAGTGTTAAATAAATGTGTTATGTAACCCTTACATTATCTCAAATTTCCAAAAAATAAAAAGATAGATTTTGTTGCCCAGTTGAGCTGACATAAACTGAGGTCAGATAGAACAATGCTATGCTGTTTATAAATGGTATAACTGAAAACATAGGATGCAGTATATCATAAACATAACATGTATATCACTTTCATTTGAGAGCTGCATCCATATATCGCAGAGCAATATTGGTTGACTAAATCCACGTTTTTTTCAAGTATGTTGTTAAAAAGTTGATTCAGACCTCTTACTGGTTGTCATTTAATATGTTTTAGGGGCATCATCTAGATTTACGACTTGTCCGGAATCAGTGGCTTTTGATAGATCCCAAAGTAGAATTTCTGATGTCAGAGGCTAATGAAGATAAGACATTTGGAGACTTTAGAGAGATGGGAAATAGGCTAGCTAAGGAAGTTATTTTATTTCTTAAAATCAAAATGGACAGAGCATCAAGATTTGGGAGTTTGAAAGATATTAGGCTAAGTTTTGTTGGACATTCTATTGGTAATCTCATTATAAGATCAGCGCTAGCAGGTAGTTCATAATCGTAGAAGCAATGATATTCATCAGTATGACATTTGGTGCTAAGCTTTGTCCTGTATTTGCAGATAGCATTATGGAGCCATTTCTAAGTCACCTACATACATATGTTTCAGTATCTGGTCCACATTTGGGGTATCTTTATAGTTCAAACTCATTGTTTAATTCTGGGTTGTGGTTTTTGAAGAAGCTAAAAGGCACACAGTGCATTCATCAACTCACTTTCACGGATGATCCTGATATCCAAAATACATTTCTCTATAAACTGTGTCAGGTAGGCACAGTGTCTACGATGATTGGGATAAAGACATGAACTCATAGTCTTGTTTGCTTGAATAACTTATTGTGGGATGTATTCTTGATTTATATATTTTATGGAACTATTTATTTGATGAGGTTCTAATAGAGTTCTTTCCTCCCGTCCCCCTCCTTTTTTCAGCAGAAAACCTTGGAACATTTTAGGAATATTATTCTGCTATCTTCCCCCCAGGTATTACCTTTTCTTCTTGTCTTGTCTCGCAATAAATTTTAGGAATTTTATCAACTGTCACTCTAATCAGAAATTGAGTTGTTATACTTTAGCATTAGCATTATCATTCATGAGTTTAATGCAAGTCTGTAAAGTTGGTCTTTGTTTGTGGATCTTAAATCATTTTAACTAAATTTTCTTGGTTTGGTGTTAACTGAAACGGCATTTTCAGGATGGTTATGTGCCTTACCATTCTGCTAGAATTGAATCATGCCAAGCTGCTTCACGAGACACTTCAAAGAAGAGTAAACTGTTCATGGAGATGTTGAATGCTTGCCTGGACCAAATCCGTGCCAACTCCACGCAACACCGAGTCTTCATGCGTTGTGATGTGAACTTTGATCCATCTACACAAGGCAAGAATCTGGACTCTATAATCGGTAGAGCTGCACATATCGAGTTTCTGGATTCTGACATTTTTGCAAAGTTCTTAATGTGGTCATTCCCAGATCTTTTTCGGTAGCAGTGTGCCCTGATTTTTGCCTTCTCTTCACTCACTTATAAAGCTTTCAGGCATAACCACTCACCCTTGTATTAGATTCAGTAACCAAGAGTGTATATTTTGCCCTCAAAATGTTTATTTGAAAAATAGCTGTATATCTTTAGGGAAGGGATGTAATTATTTGGTTCTGTAGATCATTAATAACTACAAGTTTTATTAAAGAATATTTTAAGAGAAATTAGAAAAATGCTTCAAAAGATTAAAATATATCCATAATTTGTATCTTATAGACAGTGCATTGTAAAAGATAATGTTTATATATATATATATATATATATATATATATATATATATATATATATATATATATATATATATATATATATATATATATATATATATAATTGACATTCTGGGTTATATAAATTATATATTGAATTTGCAATCAACAGTTTTAATTTTGATAAGGTTGTTTTTAATTATTTTAATATTTCTTTAGAAATTATTAAAATTCAATTTGGTCATATAATTAAAAGATGGTTAAGGGATGAATGGTTAAGAAGATTATATATGTGGAGAGAGAAAATAGTAATTTTAGATGACTAAGAAAAAATTGCCACTTGATAGATTTAAAATGTGCTTTAAAAATATAGTATGATAATGAAAAGAGCTAGTTCATAATGTAGTAGTGGATTTATAGTATATATTTTAATGAAACTGTAAGAAAAATTGTGATGGCAGGTATAAAATTTACTTGTATAAATTTAAGTACGAAACTGGAAGGAAAATTAGTTTGTACTAAATTCTAATTTATATGTGCCACATAGTAACTTTTTCAAAAATAATAATTTTTTTCTACCAATTTAATAATCTTACATAGGTTACGATTTGAGACTTAAAGGAGAGTTTAAATATTTTTTTCTCATTTCATCATTTGAGTTTGAGGTGTTTCTCAATAACAAAATTGTGATGTAGCTTCATATTTTAAAATGGACAGTACCATAAAAATAGAGTGAATGATCTTAATGATATATCAGTGCTAATATATATATATATATATATATATATATATATATATATATATATATATATATTTTGACAGACTTAATATTGAAATATTAATACTTACCATAAACTTGATAACAAGGAAAGAAACTTTTCTTTGAGGTGTCTTCCAAAAATAAAATTGTGACAAAACTCCATACTCTAAAATGGACAATACTTTGGAAATGTGATGATCAATTTTAATAATATATAGGAGGACTTAGGATTCACACCTAAAAACCACGAGGAAATAAATTGTTCTCTAAGGTGTCTTTTAATGAAACTCCATATTCCAAAGCGAACGCTACCTTGAGACGTAGTAATCGACCCTAATGATATATTGGTAGGGATGAACCTATCCAAATTTTAAATAGCTAGAAATTGAATTGATTTTGTTTGTGTCGTTATTGTTGGGAGCATGTCCACCATCGGGTTATTACTTTTTCCAATTTCATATTTTTCTCTTACTCCATACTCCTTAATGAGTCAGACTTTTCGGTGTGAGTATAGTTGAGATCAATATTGTCAAAATCTCAAGTAAGATCGCAATATCACACAGTTATGCGAGCTTTGACCCCTCAAGCGAAATGACGCAGATGTCGGATCGAAATTTGGTCAGATTTGAGCAATCTTCCAAGTTTGGCTGTTGAATTAGAGGATTGTTCAAGCGTCGATCCTCTATGGTGCGATATTAGGGTTCAAAGGAGTTGCGATGAGATTAGGGTCTCTTGGCTCTCCTATATATTATTAAAAAAATTGATCTGCTGCATGTGTTAGTGTTATTATAATGACTCGACCCAACCCAAAACCTAACATTTCTCCCTTATTCGTCCCTCCCCTGTTGAAGGAAATGGTGGTATGGGTGATTCAAAAGATGCTACAAAAAGACCAAATGAATGACATACGAAGGGTCATCAAGTATTTTCTAGAAAAAGGGTACTAAAACTACTATCGAATCCATTTTTAAGAAAAGTGAGAGGGAAGATTCTTGTCAAGAAATCGTTTTATTTTTCTACAACAATAATATTCCATTTAATGTAGCAACCAATGAAGAGTTTAGAAGGATGCTTTAGTTGGTAACAAAACATAAGACTGGATTTAAACCACCATCCTACCATGAGATTAATGCGAAATATTTGAAGCAACAAATTGAAAAGATTAATCTAATTTTGGAAAAACATAAAATATTTTGGAAGAAAAATGGATGCATAATAATGATAGATAGATGGACTCATAAGAGGAGAAGGACTATACTTATTTTTTTTTGTTAATAGTCTAAAGAGGACTTCTAAAGGGAACCGTGTCTTTATGAAGTTTATTTAAGGGGTGCTCTTCCCATTTGTGAAGGAAAATGAAACAAATTCAAGTTTGGATGCTTCGTATGAATATATCTTAGTTGAAGTTGCAGAGAATGAAAATGCTAGTAAAGATGGTGTTATACATATGGATGATTTGGAGGTTCCTCCAATTATTGATAATGATGAAGGTCGTGGAGGATAAGGTGATATGGAAGACAAAGATTATTATCCTACTTTTGATATAAAAAATTTCTCTGATAATTTGTATTAAACATTAAACAATTTATTAAGTCAAAATTAAGAAACTATTTTAATTGTTATTAACTTATTTTATGAATGATGTATGAGTTGTTTTTATCATTTATATTATTTTGAATTATGCATCTATTTATAAATATAATTTTTTATCTATTCATAACACTTATGAGTTAAGTTAAAATTCTCGAGTTGTTATTCCTTCTTCAATTTCCTTACTATTTGGGTTTGACAATACTAATTAAATGTTAAAATTCATATTAATATTTAACATGAATTTATTTTAAAATTTTTAGTGAAATAAATCTTTATTATGTTTTTGTTCAGTTAAACTTTTTATATATTTTCAATTAAATATTTATTGTTTAATTTAAAATTACTAAATAACATGATTATCATTTTTTTTCATTTTATTAATTTATTTATATAATAACCCATAAACTTTTATAATTAATATAAAATAATATTCTCATTAATATAAAAAGATATTTATCCTTTATTACTATTTTTATTAAAATTGTGTTAACAGTTATATTATCATGATAATATTTTGGTAGCTTCCACGTCATTATTTGCAACTAAATAATCATCATCATTACCATAATAACAGTCGTCTTTTACCGAACATGATTTTAGTTAAAATAGTAAAATCCACTTACCGTTTTACATTATCTATAAAATCCCTTAATATAAACAAGAGAATAAGAAAATATAACCATTACAGTTGTTCAATTAAAAAATATAAAACTTTTAAATAAAAATAAAAACAAAAAACTCAACTAAAAGACAACTTAAAATATAATTAAATTTTTTTCTTTAAAGCTTATGTAGCAGATAAAACGTTTTTATGGTTTCAATTTATGGGATGTTACCAGTTTCATGTCTATCCAAATTTGTTATTATCCGATTCCAATCCAAAACTCGTTTATAAATAATAATCACAATGTGGCCAATGTTTCCCTCTTCCCATATCGATTTACGAATTCATCACTGTACTGAGATTTGTGAATCCTACAATGGCCGAATTATCTCTTCCTCGGGACTCCTACTTTCTCGGATTCGACAGTTCCACTCAGTAAGTCCAATTTCATCATTGTTTTCACTTTCAATTTCATGAGCAATAAATTAAATCTTTTGGTTTGATGTGGGAGAAATTAAATTTTCAATTTTTATTGTTTTGAAGGTCGTTAAAGGCCACAGTGTTGGACTCCAACCTCAAAATCGTAGCCTCAGAGCTTGTTCATTTTGATTCCGACTTGCCCCATTACAAAACCAGCGATGGGGTTTACAGAGACCCCTCTGGCAGTGGCCGAATTGTTTCACCCACCTTGATGTGGGTGGAGGCTCTTGACCTAATGCTTCAAAAGCTTTCAAAATCAAATTTTGATTTTGCCAAGGTTGCTGCTGTTTCTGGCAGTGGCCAACAGCATGGTAGCGTGTATTGGAAGAATGGTAGTTCTCAGATACTGTCAGCATTGGATCCTGAGAGGACATTGTTGGATCAGCTTGAACATGCTTTTTCCATTAAGGAATCCCCAATTTGGATGGATTGTAGCACTACTGCAGAGCGTAGGGCTATAGAGAAGGCTTGTGGAGGGGCCTTGGAGTTGGCTCGTGTAACGGGATCGCGTGGATATGAGAGATTTACTGGTCCCCAGATCAAGAAAATATTTGATACTCAACCAGAAGTTTATGACAGCACTGAAAGGATTTCGATTGTTAGCTCATTTATGGCGTCTCTTTTTGTTGGTGGTTATGCTGCCATTGATCATGCTGATGGTGCAGGCATGAATTTGATGGACATAAAGGAAAAAACATGGTCTAAAGTAGCACTTGAGGTTTTTATTGCCATTTTTAAATTTAACCTTATGTAGTGATTGCTGAATTGGATTTCGATGTGCCTCCGAGAATGGGGGTTTAGTGACTGATTGATATTTTGAAGTTCTTGTTTAACCAATGTATGTGCATTCTAATGGTGGTTGCAGGCAACTGCCCCTGGTTTGGAGTCAAAACTTGGAGCCTTAGCCCCTGCTTATGCTGTTGCTGGAAATATTGCTTCCTATTTTGTACAGAGGTTTGTTAATTCGAAATTCACTGATCACATAATTCAGACCAATTGTTGCCTACTCTAATTACCTCCTCCATGGTGTGTCTTAGTTATATTTTTTATATAAATATGTTTCTGCATAATCTGCATTTCAACAATTTATATGATGCTATTTCAATGCTATCTATATGAAACAAGTATGAACAAATGTTATCCTCAACCCTTTGCTGGCCAAAATGGTCTGTTACGGACTTGTGGTTTCTTTACCTACTTCTTTGTTGCACGAGATATGTCAAAATACTTAGATTGATGACTTATGTTTATTATTTTATATTAGATATCACTTCAGCAAGGATTGCTTGGTTGTTCAATGGTCAGGAGACAATCCCAACAGTTTGGCAGGTGCCTAATTTCTTCATTAACATATTCTATCATCTATCTATACTATTGTATATTTCTTATAGCACGATTAATGAGTCGTGAGTAAACTCATAAGGATTAAAACACCACCTTCAACCAAAAACCTTACCTCAGCAAGTTTTTGGGTATTCTTCCTTATATATTATTCAACTTTTTTATTCTTATTCAATGCATGACTTAAACTTACACTTTGATTCATAACATCCTAATTTTTTCCTAAGGAAACAAAAGGACAAAAAACGACCTTAATATAGTTTTATTTGCTGAGTGCCATCCATATTAGAAAAAGTTTTCGTATTGTCTATATTTTCCCTGCTTATCTGACAAGTTAACCCCAATTTATCTGCAGGTTTGACCCTAAATATTCCTGGAGATCTCGCCATCAGCCTCGGCACTAGTGATACTGTAGGTTAAGATACATAGTGTGATAGGGTTATATCTTTAAAAATGCCCATTAACTCCTTTGCTTTTAGTGACAATTTCTTTCTGGCTTATCTCTCAGGTATTTATGATCACAGAAAATCCTAATCCAGGATTGGAGGGACATGTGTTTCCTAATCCAGTTGATGCAGAAGGTTACATGGTAATGTTGGTATACAAAAATGGGTCCCTTACCCGAGAAGGTACTGTTCTGGTTCTTTGTCTGAAACATGTATTGTTTGCTTATAAACCCACACAAATGTTTCTTGTAATTTCTAATTCTTGATTCTATTTCAAATGTCAGATGTGCGCAACCGATGTGCAGAGAAATCATGGGATGTTTTCAATAAATTTCTGGAGCAAACACAACCTCTAAATGGTAGGTATTACGAACTCTTCCTATGTTATCCACTCTCTCTAACATTCAAGACCATTCACAGCACAGAATAACATAATTCCTAAATTAAACCATACAATTCACGTACCTTGATCATGGTATTTGCATTGGCAGTCATTAGAACAACACATTCAATGCACAACTCATGCAATAACACCAACATCAGAATAAACCACATTCAACAGCATATGATCACTGCAGTACCCATAGCCAGAAAGGTAGCTACATACATAACACACTGACCAAGCTTCGAACCCCTTCACCTTGAGTGCCATACAACCATATCCACCATCCATCCATCCAAATTCATTTGATTATATCATTGACCACAAATATATAGGCAACATATGTACTACACATCATTTTAGGTATTCTTCAGGAATTGAACACATGACCACTAGCTCAACAAGGACTTTCACCAACTAAGCTGTACAACATTTCTTAAAACATAAGCTTTCTTATTAAAAAACATCTGGCAAGATCAGATCATCCTTTTATTACATTGGATTTTTCCCAAGGGTCTTACACTCTTTCCTTTCTCACAATGTTTTTTAATTAATAGGTGGAAAGTTAGGTTTCTACTACAAGGAGCATGAAATTATACCTCCTCTTCCAGGTGACTGTTTAATTCTTGCACTGGTAAAATACTTGTAGTGATAATAATGACTTTGCCGGAAGAAGTTACTAACTAATTTTTATTGTCTTAGTTGGTTTCCACCGCTATGTCATAGAAAATTTCTCAGATTCGTTGGATGGACTCAAGGAACGGGAAGTGGAGGAGTTTGATCCTCCATCTGAGGTTAGGAAAACCATGACAGTTTCTTTAGGTAGTTAAAATCCTAATAAATATATTTTTATTGATTAACAAGTTAAATTACAGGTACGTGCATTAATTGAGGGTCAATTTCTCTCGATGCGGGCTCATGCTGAAAGGTTTGGAATGCCTTCTCCTCCAAGGAGAATTATAGCCACTGGTGGAGCATCGGCAAATAAGTGCATCCTTAGCTCAATAGCTTCAATTTTTGGCTGTGATGTTTACACAGTTCAAAGACCAGGTAAGCAAAAATTCACAACTTTAGCACTATACACTCTTGATGATTTGAAGATTTGTGTGACCCCCTTATATACATGTTATTGTAAAATGTTTTGGAGATCTCTGAATTCTCTCTCCAGCTATGATGTACCGATACTTTAATTTGTGTCATGTGTTCATATCTGACACATCTTTATATCCAATACTTGATAAAGTATATGATCTATAAAGTACTACTATTTTTCTGATGACAATAATAATAATTTATAAAGTAAATAAGGTTCTGATTTGAATTTGCATAACTGCAATTATATATTTATCTGTTTTAAGAATCTTTATACATTTTATACATTTTTCAACATGTACATATCATGCATTGTATCCCATTACTTTCAAAAAAATGTATTGTTGTATTAGATATGCATCGAATTCAAGATACATAGTGAACCCGTGCATCATAGGTGTCCAATCCCTTCTATAGTTTTTTTTTTTTTTTTCTATAATGAAATATGAACAGGTTTTTGCATTTATTTTAACAAGATATATAAAGTGTTTTTAGTTTTAAGTTTACACGACATTTCATTGAAAGAGGATAGGTGGTGTTCTCCTTTTCTCCAAACATATGTATATAGATATTCCTGTCGCAAATACTTCATATAGATAGTTAGGGATTTGTTGTTTTCCTTGTTTCAAAGTGATAAAATAAACTAATCAGATAAGAAAATTCTTGAACTTGGTCACAGATTCAGCTTCACTTGGAGCTGCACTGAGAGCTGCTCATGGCTTGCTCTGCCACAAGAAGGGCAGTTTTATACCCATATCAGAAATGTACATGGATAAAGTGGAAGAAACTTCTCTGAGCTGCAAACTTGCAGTGCATGCTGGAGATCAGGAGCTGGTTTCCAAGTATGCATCCATCATGAAAAAGAGAATTGAGATAGAGAACAGTCTTGTCCAAAAGTTTGGACGCTGTTGAAACATCTAACTAGTTTATTTTATTTTATTTTTTATCATTTAAATGTTAGTTTGGAGTAATTTGTTAATTGAAAAGTTGAACTCATAGTCTCTTAATTTTTTTTCCAAATGTATCAAATTAATTTTATAATTTTCAAATGTTAATAGGAGAGTTGAACCAACCACCACTCCAATCTTTTTTAGTGTGATATTATTATTGCTATTCCTTTTCTGTTACCCATAAATTAATAGAAAAAAGGAAAGAAAGATGAAACATTAAGTAACTTTTTACTATTTTATTATATCTGATTTTATTTAGTTTTCCACCCACTCCTCTTTTGCCACCGTGAGAGGAATCAAGTTTCAGAGGCCTGCAAATTATTCTATTGCATATGGTTCTTACACATCTCTCTCTGCATTAAAAAAAGAATAATTTTCTTGGCAGCAGCAACACACTTTTTTATTTATTCTTGATAAACAAAAAGGAGTTACATGAAATTTGGTTGGTGTGCTCTTTGAAATGGGTGAACAGGGAATCTTAGTTTTATGTTGAGCATATATATATATATATATATATATATATATATATATATATATATATATATATATATATATATATATGAGAAAGGCCAAGTAAAAGAGAGGATAGTGCATTTTTGCTAACATCTTAGTGATTTATTTTTAATGTCACTCTACATTAAGCATAATAAATATTTTTAAATGTGTATAGTCAACCATGATTTTTTAATGGAAAATATTTTTTTACTCCATCTGTTCACTCTACATTCATTTGACATTTTTTTATAATAAATTAGTATATGATAAAAATAAATATAAATAGAATATTATAAAAAATAATGATTCATAAAATTGTATTGAGTATAAAAGAAAAGTTGGAGTGTGAATAAATCAGATGGTACGTGCGTTGAGTTAAGACGAGTTTAAATAAATAAAAATTTGCGAGAGGCAATTGTCTCACTAAGTTAAATTATAAAATTGTGAGAGCAATTGTGACTCCTAACTTTTTAATTTTTATTAAAGGTTAAATATGTTTTTAGTCCCTATACTTTAGAGCGATTTTGGATTTAGTTCCTCTTTCAAATTAAGGTATAATTTAGTCCTTCAACTTTAGAAAACTCTGGTTTTAGTCCTTTTTTTAAAAAAAAAATTTAACTTTATTTGCTATTTTAAACGCATTTTTTAGTTAACATTGAAGCAAAAATGTGTCAAACAGTATAAACAATCCAAATGCTATAATGAAACGTGCTTGAAACAATAAATAAAGTTAAAAGATTTTGGTAAAAAGGACTAAAATCAGAGTTTTCTAAATTTGAAAGACTAAATTGTACTTTAGTTTGAAAGAGAGACTAAAACCAAAATCATCCCAAAGTATAGAGACTAAAAACATATTTAACCCTTTACTTTTTTGTCAAAGGGTTAAATATGTTTTTAGTCTCTATACTTGGGATGATTTTGGTTTTAGTCCCTCTTTCAAACTAAAGTACAATTTAGTCCTTCAATTATAGAAAACTCTGGTTTTAGTCCTTTTTACCGTTTCAATATAGCATTTGGATTGTTTACACTGTTTGAGACATTTTTGCTTCAATGTTAACTTAGAAACGCTCTTGAAACAGTAAGTAAAGTTAAAAAAATCTGGTAAAAAGGACTAAAACTAGAGTTTTTTAAAGTTGAAGGACTAAATTATACAAAATCGCCCCAAAGTAGTTTAACGACTAAAAACATATTTAAAAAAAAAAATAAATGTAAGTTTTATAAAAGTGACACATTCCAAATTTTTTTGCTAGATATTGGTTTAAAAACCATTATATAATTGTGAGCGCTCAATTTCAATTATTAAAACACAATAAAGTCTCATTTTATTAAGCAAAACAAAAAAAAAACACTTTATACATAATTTATATTACCTTTCATTATTAATTCCATATTCTTTTTATCTCATTAAATTAAATTTCAATAGTTTTTTCCATATTCTTTTTATTTGAATATATTTCATATAATTTTAATTATGAGTTGTCCATTAAAAATTGATAATTTAATATTTTAAGTATATTTCTTTTGCTCCAACCATGGAAGACCCACCCCAGCTGCGGCAACTTCCATTTGTTTTCAATTTGAGATCCCAAAAAAATAGGCTTTGCCACCTGCAGACACCTTATCTTTCCTTGATTTTTCAAACATTACCATACACAGACGTAGAGAAACTTTTGTGCTATACAAAGCACACATATATTGATATTTGATAACAACCAAACATTCAAAAATCTCAACACACAGAATTTGATCCCAGAGAAAACGAAATAGTTAACATCAAACACATGATATCAGACAGATATTCCAGATTCTAATATTCCTCATCTCCGTCAACATCTTCTCCATCGCCAGACTCAGCGCCAACCTCCTCGTAATCTTTCTCAAGAGCAGCAAGGTCCTCACGAGCCTCTGAGAACTCACCCTCTTCCATACCTTCACCCACATACCAGTGCACGAACGCCCTCTTCGCATACATCAGATCAAACTTATGATCAATCCTTGAGAACACTTCAGCCACACTGGTTGAGTTAGAAATCATGCACACAGCCCTCTGCACCTTCGCAAGGTCACCTCCGGGAACAACAGTTGGAGGTTGGTAATTGATACCACACTTGAACCCAGTGGGGCACCAATCCACAAACTGGATGGTTCTCTTGGTCTTGATGGTCGCCACTGCAGCATTCACATCCTTCGGCACAACATCACCCCTGTACATCAAACAACACGCCATGTACTTCCCATGCCGAGGGTCACACTTGGCCATCATGGAGGATGGTTCAAAAGCACTGTTGGTAATCTCAGCAACGGAAAGTTGCTCATGGTATGCTTTCTCAGCAGAGATAACAGGGGCATAAGAAGAAAGCATGAAATGGATCCTCGGGTAAGGAACCAAGTTGGTTTGGAACTCAGTCACATCCACATTCAGTGCTCCATCAAACCTCAAAGAGGCAGTAAGGGATGAAATCACCTGCAAATTCAATTCCAATTCACATAAGGCCGAGTGATTTGAATGATATCCTAACAAAATAAGATTTAAAACACGCTTTTAAAAATTAATTAATCAATCATATGTCCCATCTGTTATGATTAGGATTCATTATACCTGAGAAACGAGACGGTTGAGATTGGTGTAGGTAGGGCGCTCGATGTCGAGAGATCTCCTGCAAATGTCGTAGATTGCTTCGTTGTCGAGAAGGACGGCAACATCGGTGTGTTCCAGAAGAGAATGAGTTGAGAGAACACTGTTATATGGCTCCACCACGGAGGTCGAAACCTGAGGAGATGGATAAACGGTGAAACCGAGCTTGGACTTTTTCCCGTAGTCAACGGATAAACGCTCCAGGAGAAGCGATCCCAAGCCGGAACCGGTGCCGCCACCGACGGCGTTGAAGACGAGGAAGCCCTGGAGACCGGTGCAGTTATCGGCGAGCTTACGGATCCTGTCGAGGCAGAGATCGACAATCTCCTTTCCGATGGTATAGTGGCCACGCGCGAAGTTGTTGGCGGCATCTTCCTTGCCGCTGATGAGCTGTTCTGGGTGGAAGAGCTGGCGGTAGGGCCCGGTTCGAACTTCGTCGATGACCGTTGGCTCAAGATCCACGAAGACTGCGCGTGGCACGTGTTTGCCAGCGCCGGTCTCGCTGAAGAATGTGTTGAAGGCGTCGTCTCCTCCGCCAACGGTCTTGTCACTGGGCATCTGTCCATCGGGCTGTGCACAAGAAAACAAAACTAACATTCAAGCCCAAGCCCAAACCCAAGCCCAAAATAGAACCCAAAACAAATGTCATTTGAAAACGTACCTGGATGCCATGCTCGAGGCAATAGAGTTCCCAACATGCGTTTCCGACCTGGATACCGGCCTGACCGATGTGAATTGAAATGCACTCTCTCATTTTCTCGGCGAAGAAGATGAAACCCTAAAGATTGGATTGAAAATTTGGAAGGAAAAGCAAAAGTGAGAGGTTTGGGGTGGCGTTTATGAAGACGCCTTTTCCCGTTGGATTGTGAGGGGGTAAGGTTTGTTCTTGGGCTTATATAGGCGCAGACGTTGCCTAAATTTGAAATGTTCGGTTAGAAACTAACTACGGTTGGGTTAACCCTGGTTCGACAACTGGGATTGGAACAAAAAGGGGTTTGGGATTTGTGAATGTTACGCTGGTTTTCCCTCACTACTGACCGTTGCTTCATTTTGAATTTTGATTCATTTCATTGCATTACTCAAATTCCTAGAATGCCATTGCTTTGCTTGCTCGCAATCCAACCCCCACATAACACCCTCGTGCTTTATCATGTAAAAGACACCGAAAAGAGAAAAAGAAATATTAAAATAAGGTTAAAATATTAATTTAGTTTATACTTTTTTATTAATAAATTCAATTTTAATATTTTTTAATAATATTTTAATTTTTTGTTAATTTTGTTTCATTTAACTTTTTTTAAGGTCATTTAAATAATAGTGTAAATCAGTTTATGATTTTTTTTTCAAAACTTTAAAAAAAAAAATCACATGTGAGTATTGTATGTAACAACAGTATTAGTGTTATATGAAGTCGAGTGATAGATTGTTATCGTCTTCTGTTCAATTTAGTTTCTATATTTTTTATTTTTATTCAATTAAAGTTTATTATTTTTTTAAGTAAAATTAAATCTAATTTTATATAAATGTTAGATTGATATTTTTATTAAAATTAAAAAAAAATATATTATATATTCCTAATTTTGGATTAAAATTGGTGAGAACTGATTTAAAATATTAAGAAGTTGAAAATGATAAACTATTTAATACTTTATGTAATTTTGAAATTAAAAATCTATTAAAATAATTTAACCTAAAAACCAATATAAAGTGTATATAAAAATTATATTTAATTTTCATTTAGAAAGGAGAAAAATATTTTCATTTTTTAAAAAATTGACACAAAATTGAACAAAAAAAATTACTAAATACATAAAAATCAAATTGAATATAAAACACTAACCAATAGTATTATTTGTAATATTAATCTTGACAAATAATATTTATACTAACATATAATTATACTATTGTTTTGCGTGACATAA
The DNA here is from genome assembly GCA_036885675.1 of Vigna mungo. Classification (NCBI taxonomy): domain Eukaryota; kingdom Viridiplantae; phylum Streptophyta; class Magnoliopsida; order Fabales; family Fabaceae; genus Vigna; species Vigna mungo. The sequence goes on along the minus strand of CP144699.1, from coordinate 38,187,620 downwards.
TATTAACTTAACATATAAATATTATTTTTTAAATTAAAAAGACCACATTGTAATATATATGTGATTCATTTTTAGTTAATTATTTAAATTATCTTAGAAAAAAACTAAACTTAATAAAATTGATAAAATTGACCGTATTGGAAAAAAAATTATAATTGAATTGATCAAAGAGAAGTGTAAGACCCTTGAAAATGATTGTAATTAAGATGCTATATTTTTAAAAATAATAGAAAAAATTTTTATAAATGCTACAGTAAAATACGTAAAATGCTACAGTGAAATATGTACAGTGCTACAATACCACGTAAATCATGTGTTGTTATAATACTGCTATAGGAAAAATGTAATACGAGCTACAATACTGCTACAGTGACATGTAGTACAGCTATACAATACTGCTACAGTGACATGTAGTACAGCTATAGTAAAATGTAGTACTGCTACAATACCCCTAACTTCAACTATAAATAGGGGTGAAAAAATTGAATTTTTCACAAGGAGAGTGAAACTAAGCAAGAGTTTCATAGAAAATAAAGAGATTTTAGGCTAGAAATTGAGTTGTAGAGAAGGTAGCAAGAGCTTCTGAAGAGGTTCTCTTCATTTGGGAAGAAGAGAATCATGTAAGGGAAGCTAACCTTTCTAAGTTTTTATATTATGATTTACTATTGTTAAATCATTATTCATGTCTTGAAATTCTGTGTGAATACTGTTAATGAAAAACATATGTGCTTGTTGTATATTTATTCATATTGATTGCTTGTGTTAATATTATATACTATTGTTTTGAATCTATGAATGAGAAATTTGTTAAGAAAAAGTTGAGGAACACTTTGGCTAGGGAAATACTTGGTACTTAAGTGGTCCATTGTGACGCACCTCTCTCTCCTGGAAGTCTACTCAATGAGTTTTTAACCAAGTTCTTATCAGGCAGATTATGTACAGTTAAATTATTTTGTAATATAATAAATTTGTATGATATTTGTGATGGATGGATTTTATGATGAATTATTGTGTGTGTATCCTTATTCTCTTGCACCTATGTGGAAGGATAAAAAGACGTCTAACCGGCTTTGCCAGATTCAACTTCTTGGTTTCCCATAATGTTTATATTGAAATTATTTTTTTATAGTAGCTTACCCTTACTTTTTGTGGTTGTACCGGGAAAATTATATTGTAATAATCATAACGTACATGTTATACTGGAGCAAATGAGGGAATGTCGTCTAATCCAGTGCAAGAGAAGAGGGAGACGAAAGAATAGTAGAGAAGAGTTCGATTTATCTTTATGGAGGGGAAGTTGAAATCTGAGTTTAAAAGGTGTAATTAGCGTGTTTATACTTCCTTGTGAGAGAGTGTAAATGTTACAGTTCTCATATTATTTATATATATAAAATAAATTAAGTGTAAAATTATAAGATGTTACAAGAAGAAAAATAGAAACTAAATCAATATTTTAACCTAAAAGTGAAGAATAGGATAGGATAGTTTAAATGAGTAAAATAAAATGGAAAAAGCTTATGTGTTTGATCAAAACTAAGAAAAAAATGGTTAAGAAAAGTCAATTTAAGATCGTTCAACTCTCTTATTTACACCAACTTTTTTTTACTCATATTTAACCCCATTTTTCACTACCTTTTTCTTTATTTTTTTTAAATAAAAAATATCGCTTTTAATAAGACTATTTTACCCCTTAACATTAGAGTTGTCAAAACGGGTAATTCGGTCCATCACAGGTTGGTCACTTAGTGAGTCAACCCAACCCGGCTTATTTATTAGCAAGCCAGAAAAATTCGAACCCGGACCGACCCACCACGGGTTGATGGGTAAACGAGTTGGCTCACAGGTTCATTTAATTACAATTTTTTTTAAATAAAAAAATCATAAACTTTCTATAATTCAAATTAAACAAATTTCACTTCCAAAATTCACTCTCAACAGGGGTTGTTTAATTAATTTTGAAAATAGGAAACTTAAATAATTTTTTCAAGCAAAAAAAAATAATAAATATCTTTTTATAAAATTAAAATTAAATTTTAATAAAATAAAATTAGGTAGGTGGGTTGGTGGGCCAACCCGACCTACCACGGGTTCAACTCGCATGAGCCGAGTTTAAATGAACCAGATTGAAATCTGACCCGCATAAAAAAAATACAATTTTTTCAAACCTAACTTAACCCAAACCCGTAATGGACCAGATTGATCCATGACCCATTTTGACAACTCTACTTAATATACTTATCACATTTTTGTTATTGTTTATTGTAAAATAAAGTTATTATTTATCGTTATAACTTTTAAAATTATTATTTTAAAATTCCTTTTTAAGATTACGTCTAATTTATGGACTACCTATAAATCTTTATACTAACGGAAAGTATGACATTAAAGATATCTTATTAATGAAAATAACATTAATTGTGTTTAATAAGAGAGTTTAATTACAACACAAATATTAATTATCGATATTTTATTGTTATTTAATTTTTTCTATATTTGTTTTATTTTTATATATGTCTACAAAAATAATTCTAATTTTGAGAAAAAAATTACCTTGAACTTTTATATAATTTATATTGAGATTTAACCAGTCTCGGTTACTAATTATATTTTTAAAGATTTAATGAAAAACTCTTTAAAATAGATAACAAATGACCATGTATTCTGTATAGTTATTTAAAATAAATTTTTTAGTATGTAAAATTCCTATTTCGTTGGTGTTCCGGTAGAATCTGGATACTTTACTTTCCACATGATTCCTTGCGTTGTTCCGTCCGTCCTCCTTATTCGCCCCCTCCTGCTTGTCCTGTTCGCCTCGTAAGAACCATCCGGTCGGGTACCTGCTGATGGCACTCCGACGATCAAGTCAAAATTCTAGTGATAGAAAGAGAATGTGAAAATAAATGTGCATTCAATGTAACCAACTACCTTTCACCTGTGGCTTATATTTATAGTACTCTTGATGGGCCAAGGATTATCCATCTCTTAATCGCGGCCCAATCCACGACCCATCTCTTGTAATCGCGTTTTACTTTAATCTTGATTTAATCCTTTTCCTTACCGGGACTGAGTAAGCGTGATCAGACTCCCATGGTCCATCCGATCATTCCCGGCGGGATCGCTTTCTCCTAGTGAATCGATGGTCGTGCTTGTCTCCGTCCGAGTCGTACGATATTGACGACGTAAAGATTTACCATAAAACAAGAAAAGACTGTCCTAGGCTGCCGCCTCTCTCAGCTCTGATGTAGTGGATTAGGAAGAAGATTCCGATGAGCATTCTGGTTACACGGACGTGCGGCGGCGGAGGCGCGGCCGATTAAGAACACGTTCCATTGGAGAATGGTCATGTTCCCTAGGCGCGGACGGGCGCGCGGCGGCGGGGCCGGTTTGGAACATGTTCCATTGGAGAATGGTCATGTTCCCTAGGCGCGGACGGGCGCGCGGCGGCGGGGCCGGTTTGGAACATGTTCCATTGGAGAATGGTCATGTTCCCTAGGCGCGGACGGGTGCGCGGGGCGGCGCGGCCGATCAGGAGCATGTTCGATTGTCTTGGTGACGAACCGGTTGACTAGACAGTCATGCGGACACGACAACGCATCATGTGCGTCATTCCCGAATGCTAATGAGGTCTACTCGATTGTCGGTCCTTCCGTTCGGCGACCTAGCGACTCAACGCTTCAGTTATATCGATCGTTTCGTCTCAGCATTTCGATGAGCATGGAGAATGCGGTGCTATCTCGTGCTGGCGTGATAGTGAATTCTTCAAGGTTTTTCTTACGTAAGGTCACTCCCGACCGCCAAGACCGGGCCGATGGCGCTTTCGTACGGCCGTCCACCTTACTCCTTACAGTACAGTTGGTATCAAGAAAATAAGTTCCACATTTAAGTGATTATGTAAAATTATTTTTTCATCAAAGACGGTTATAAAAGCGTCTTGATATAAAATATATTCTATTTATCACACATACATACATTTTAAATATCAAAATATACATAGCGTAATTTAAATATATTTTTATTATTATAAAACAACAAAATAGTTTTCAGTCACACAAAATTGTTATATTTAAAAACAATTAAACAAATTTTCCAATACGTGGCAAATATATTACTCGATTATTACTATTTGAAATGAGTTTCTTAATCTTTGTGCTCGAAATTGAATACAATTTTTCATCTAATGCAAGATGATAAATAAACCTATTTTTATATATAATATCTAAAGTCGTTGTTGAGAATCTGTGCTTTAACTAAAGAAGATAAATATAGGTATGAGTAATAATACTCAATTTTTTTAATTGAAAATAAGAATGATGATAAATTTTTATTTCACAAAAGGGAACTAGATAATAAAACTTGTATCCACTTGTCACATTGTTATGTTATATGTAATTATCTTTTTTAAAAGTTTTTAGGTAATATTTTTATTAGAATTTTGTTTTAATTAACATAATTATATATTGAATTATCTTTCTTAAAAGTTTATACCTAATCATTTTTATTATAATTATGTTCTAATTAGGAGTAATTATGTATTGAACTTTTTAAGAATTTAAATACGAGTTAAGTAAACTAAATTAAATTAAAATTTTAATTTAATTAATATTAAATTAATTTTTTTAAATAATATTGCTAAACTAAATTTAGATTTACATTTCAATTTATTATATTTAGGTTCAATTTAACTAGATGTAATCTAATGTGGACTTGATCTTATTATATTGAATTTAATACAAAATTCGTATAGTTAGATTCAATTCAACACTCACAGTCCAACTCAACCTAATTTGAGTAGAATCTGATTTGACTCATTTTTACTTGGACTAAGCTTGATCAAACCTAACATTTTTAGGTTCGGTTTAACTTTAGCTTGGTTTTACCCAACTCGACCTTGCATAACCTTGCTCTAACCCAACATTTTATAATAAGAATCTAACTCGACCTAAGTCATACTCCACTTAACCTAACTTATATCTGGACACCACCTAGCTTGGGTTGACGTGAATCATCCTTACTTGATGTGTACCCAAGTTGAAAAAGGCCTGCTTGACTCAACTTGAATATAGGATGACTCAACTTGACATGCATTCGAGCCATTCGACCTAACATAAATATGGACTAACTTGATCTAATATATGACTTGCCCAACTTGGCCATATTAGGACTCAACCCATCTCAATTTAACTTGTGTCTCACCTTACTTGACCAACTTAGGTTTGAGTCGACCTAACATGTAATGACCCAAATTAAACTAACTTGGTTTAATACAAATTCAGGGCAACATAGTCTAATGTGGACATGGGTTGATTTTACCCAAAGTGTGGTTCAACAACCTATGCACTACTCGAAGTGGAACAAAGTCGACTAATCCAATCTAATCCCTTTGCCAACTTTATTCGTATACGAATTGACTTATACACCAAAATTTGACTCGTATTGATCTTACACGACTTAATCAAACCTTGACTCAACCTAACCTATGTTTAACTTGACACAATTTCATCTATGTCCACCTTAACATAATTTTGGACAACCTTAACTTGACTTAGGTTCAACTACCAAAATCAGCTTAGATTTGGCATAATACAATCTAACTTAGATTTGATCGAACTTAAGGTAAGACCCAAATTGATCCAGTTTATCTTAGATTTGGTTCTAATTATCCAAACGTAATTTAATGTGACTTGATTCGTCTTATATTAACTCTTATATGAAACAATATTATAATTTGAATGTAATTTAATATGATCTTATATAATTTAGATATGATCTAACCTTATTTAAATCTGACTTAACGTGTAATTCAATTTTAACATGAAGTAAAATCCTATAAATTTAAATTTAATGTTGGGTTCCTGGGGCGTTTCGAGAAAACCCTAGAACCAGAGAATAATAAAAGAGAGAGAGCGGAGCGAGAGAATGAATACTGAATATTATTGAATGAAAGTTGTAATTGAAAGAGCGGGGTTAGTTACTATTTATAACCAACGTAAACACGCAACAGGCAAAACCCGCAAACAAAACAAGCCCAAAACAAAACAAGTCCAAAGTAAACAACCAGACCGACCGGACTGACCGGTCAACAGACAAAGGAAGCCAAGTCTTCTCCACCTAGACTTGCTTCAAAAACAAAAACAAAAGTAAAACACGGACACGGCCGGTCAAAACAATTAGTGACCGATCGGTAGACACCCAATCCTGGACAACAACAAGAGAAACCTCTTCTTAGCGAGCGACTTTGTTAACATATCTGCAGGATTCTCTTCGGATGCAATTTTGTAGATTTGAACGTCACCGGATTCAACAATGCTTCTGACAAAGTGCAGCTTGATGTCAATATGCTTGGTTCTGGAATGATAAATCTGATGATTGGCCAGATGAATAGCACTCTGGCTGTCGCAATGAACACATACAGACTTCTGATCAAAACCAAGTTCCCGAACCAAACCTTTCAACCACAGTGCCTCCTTAACTCCTTCAGCAAGAGCATAGTACTCAGCTTCCGTAGTTGACAAAGCCACAACCGACTGTAGTGTAGACCTCCAGCTAACAGCAGTCCCAAACAGTGTAAACACATATCCCGACCGGGATTTCCTAGTGTCCATGCATCCGGCAAAGTCAGAATCAACAAAACCTTCAATATAACCTCCACCTTGAAAGTTATTCTGGAAAGACAATCCAGTACCGAGAGACCCCCGTATATATCTGAGCATCCACTTCAACGCTTCCCAGTGTGTTGGTCCAGGATTAACCATGAACTGACTGAGAACACTAACACCGTGCGCCACGTCCGGTCTTGTGCAGACCATGCCGTACATAATGCTCCCAATCCCATTTGAAAATGGAACAGATTCCATCTTCTTTCTTTCTTCCTCGGTCTTTGGGCATTGCTCCTTGGTAAGTTTCAAGTGTTGACTGACCGGCGTGCTGGCCATTTTAGATTCAGCCATCCGATACCTTGAAATTACCTTCTGCAAATAGCACTCCTGAGACAGAAAAAGGTTACCGCCCGGTCTATCCCTTTTAATGTCTATGCCCAAAATCCGCCTTGCTTCCCCTAGCTCTTTCATTTCGAAAGCATCCGCCAACCTTGCTTTCGTCTCACCGATCATGCCCCTGTCACTGCTAGCAATTAGGATATCATCCACATAAAGCAGGAGATATAACATTTCACCGTCATGATTCAGAGTGTAAACACAGTCATCATAATTGCACCGCTTGAAGTTCAGCTTTATCAGAAAGTCATCAAATTTCCTGTACCACTGCCTTGGGCTTTGCTTCAAGCCATAAAGTGACTTCTGCAACAGACACACCCTATCATCCACAGCGAAACCGTCCAGTTGCTTCATATAGATGGTTTCCTCCAAATCGCCGTGTAGAAAAGTTGTCCGAACGTCCAACTGTTCAAGATGCAAATTGCAATGCGCAATTATTGCCATCAGAACTCTGACCGAACAATGCTTAACCACTGGAGCAAAGATCTCATGATAGTCTACGCCTTCAATCTGAGTAAAGCCTTTGGCAACAAGCCTAGCTTTGTACCTCGCTTTCTCACCGCCCGGTGTAGCTTCCTTTTTCTTGAAAATCCATTTCGAACCTATGACCTTCTTACCCTTCGGCAGATCCACCAATCTCCAGGTGCTATTCTTTTTCAAAGCCTCCAACTCTTCTTCCATAGCACCCTGCCAAAGATGTCGGTCGTTGCTGTCAAGGGCCTCCTTATAACTTCTCGGTTCATCCGATCGGTTAAGATCTTCAGCAGCATTCAGGGCGTAGCAGATTAGATCCGCCTCTCCAAGTCGTTTGGTTGGCTTGGAGATCCTTCTTTCTCTGTCACGAACAAGCTGATAGTTTCTCAAATCAACACCAGCAGCTTTTCCATGACTTCCCTCGCCAGACATACCATCTGTATCATCACCAAGGTCTGTTCGAAATTCATCCGATCGGTTCTCCTCTATCGTCCAACCGTTTTCAACTTGCCCTTCACCCGTTTGGTTTTCCTCAGTCCCACCGGGCGTGCCAGCTCCATTAGTAGTATGCTCCACCTCCACGAGAATCTTCTTCTCACTTCCAGAGTTTTCAGGGTGCATCGCCATCCTTGTTTCATCAAAAATGACATCCCTACTAATGATTAGTTTTGAAGGTGAATCTAACCTCCATAACCTGTATCCCTTAACTCCATCGGCGTATCCAAGAAAGATACATTTCGCCGCCCGGGAATCCAGCTTATCACCCCTGACATGAGCAAACGCCAAAGAACCAAACACTCTCAAGTGTGAGTAATCAGCCGGTCGTCCACTCCACACTTCCATTGGCGTTTTAAAATTGAGAGCTGAAGACGGACTCCTGTTAATCAGATAGACGGCCGTATTGGCAGCCTCTCCCCAGAAAGCCTTTGACAACCCTGATCCCAGCAACATGCACCGGACCCTCTCCAGAATGGTGGTTCTATTCATCCGTTCGGCCAAGCCATTCTGTTGCGGAGTTCCAACGACCGTTCTGTGCCTCCTGATTCCTTTCTCTTTGCAAAAACCATTAAACTCCTCTGAAACGAACTCCAGCCCATTATCGGTTCTTAGGCATTTCAGCCTACACCCCAATTGGTTCTCAATCTGTGTGTGCCACTCTTTGAACTTCTGAAACGTTTCAGACTTATTTTTTAGAACGTAAATCCACACTCTCCTTGAGAAATCATCAATTATACTTAAGAAATACGCTCCTTCACCATGAGTTAAGGTTCTTGCCGGTCCCCATAAGTCAGCATGGACATATTCAAAGGGGCGTTCGGTTGAGTGTTTCCCTTTTCCGAACGGTATCCTGTGTGATTTCCCTAAGACACAATGGTCACAAAAATCCAGCTTCTGCAGTTTGTCTCCCAGAAGCAAGCCTTGCTTTTCCAATTCTTCAAGACCCTTCTCACTGATGTGTCCCATCCTCAAGTGCCATAACCGGGCGGTATTCTCGGTCCCACTTGCTACTGAGACATGACCAATGACAGTTGATCCCTCCAGAATGTACAAGCCGTTCCTCCTTCTGCCTTTGGCAACCACAGAATCTCCAGAACAAACCCTCATTACTCCATCTTCAACTTTAGTGGTGTAACCTCCAAGATCAAATGCACTAATAGAAATCAAATTTCTCTTTAGTTCGGGCACATACCTAACAGCCTGCAACACCATCTCACGATTGTCAAACATCTTCAGCCTCACCGACCCCACACCTTGCACTCGGCAAGCTTTGTTATTTCCGAGCAGTACATTACCATGCTCTTTCTGATCAAGATTCTCAAAAAACTCCTTCACCGGGCACATGTGATAGGAGCAGCCGAAATCCATGACCCAGCTCCTTTGAGGATCTTCAGACGAAGCCACCAGCACTCCAGCCGACTCATATCCCTCAGACGCCTCTGCCACATCAGCGGTTTCTTGTGGCCGACTGGCCTTTCCTTTCTCCGGGCAGAACTTCTTGATATGACCCATCTTCTGGCACTTGAAGCAACGCACCTGCTTCGTACCGTCCGGATTCAGCTTCTTCTCTTTTCCAGACTGCTTCTTCCCTTTCCCTTTCACCGAGATCAATCCGGACGCTCCTTCCTCGGTTGTCTTCGAATCTTGGAGTTTTTGGAACTCCTTGGTTCGAATTGACGTCAAAACCTCCTCTAACGTGATCACTTGATCTTTCCCATAGAGTAACGCATCCCTGAAATGCTCGAAGGTTCTGGGAAGCGCATTCAACAAGATGACAACTTTATCTTCATCCTCCAACTTCACTTCAATATTCTCCAGATCATCAACTATCTTGCTGAATTCTGCAATCTGCTCCTCTATCGTTCTTGATTCTGACATCTTGAATCAAAAGAGTTGCTGCTTCAGGCACAACCTATGAGCCAACGATCTCGTCATGTACAGAGACTCCAGTTTTGCTCAGATTTCAGCGGCAGTCTTCTCCTTCGCAACCTCCCTCAGTACCTTATCACCAAGGCACAAGATGATTGCACTCCTTGCCTTATCTCCCATCTTCTTCTTCTCTTCTTGAGTCATGGCACCACTCATCCTTGACTCACCCTTCAACGCTTCATCACATCCCTGCTGTATCAAGATTGCCTCCATCTTGATCTTCCACAGCCCGAAGTCATTAGCGCCGTTGAACTTTTCTACGTCGAACTTGGTTGCCATCGCTCCTTGGAAATTCTTGAATCCTTGCCCCACGGTGGGCGCCAATTGTTGGGTTCCTGGGGCATTTCGAGAAAACCCTAGAACCAGAGAATAATAAAAGAGAGAGAGCGGAGCGAGAGAATGAATACTGAATATTATTGAATGAAAGTTGTAATTGAAAGAGCGGGGTTGGTTACTATTTATAACCAACGTAAATACGCAACAGGCAAAGCCCGCAAACAAAACAAAGCCCAAAATAAAACAAGCCCAAAGTAAACAACCAGACCGACCGGACTGACCGGTCAATAGACAAAGAAAGCCAAGTCTAAATAACATTTAAGATAAACTCATTAAAATGAATTTAAAGAGATATAACTTTAAATATTTACAATTGGAGATGTTCTAAACCAATTAAAATATTATGTTCAATAAAATTTACAGACACAATTAAAAAAAAAAAAAACTAACTAAATTGACCGTATATAATCCATTTACATGTCATTTTTTTTTTTCGTTTGCAATTACGAAAGTGGGGTGTGACTTTTGTTTATCGCTTTAAGCATATGAACATGAGTTGTTGTCTGCACTCCTAAGTTGACAAAAATTGTTTAACTAATAAAAAAACATGTATGTATTTGTTAAACTAACAAACCACATTACCTATGTATTATCATCAACTTAATAAAGTAATCACTTATTATAACTTTTATAACTTTTATCATGTTTTGGTAAACTTGTTTGAAAAAAAGAGTTCAAATGAAAAACAAAACAATTTTCTCCTTATTTTTATTCCTTGTAAGAAAATGTAAATGTTGGGATAAAATAGAAAGAATATTAACAAAATACGAATATATCTTTATGTATTTTGCTAGTATTAATCTTATTCTCCCATTTTTGTTTCCCGTCTTTTTTTAAGTATTGTTTTTACCGTAATCGAACAGATACCGTTTTCTTCTTGCATAAGAATCAGTTATTTTTTTTTAACACAGATAAACAAACCTAATATATGTAACATTATTTCTCACAAGTTAATAATAACATTTCATTATTAAAATGTGAAATTTACCTTCACCAAATAAATTTCACTTACATTAAGTAATTAAGTTATTGTCACTAATGATATTTTTAGTTGTATAAGTTTATTAATTTTAATTCTCAATTTCTTAACCAATCTATTTATATAAAAAGCATATATATATATATATTTTTTCAATAATAACCTAAACATTCATGAATAATTTGAGAAACATTATCATTTAATAAAAATAACAGTTATTGATAAATTTAAAGATACCATTTATAAATAGAGGTGTCTTCCATTTGTAAATCTATTTTGAGATTTGTAATGAAATGTTGTCAAATTATTAAATTATTCTTAACTTATGGTTAGAGAGCATTCCATGAGGTCTTTCTATCCATCAATCTTTAGAGTCGGCCCAATTTCTCTCAAAGCACTATTAACCAACTTCATTTCACCACTTAAACTTCCAAACCTAGTGCAGCCACCACCGTCTTCATAGCTTTTGCGTCACTTATATTTTTATGTTTTCATCTTTTTGTTTTGGCTCAACCTAGTTTTAAAAGGAGTCTATCATAGTATCTTAGATACACCTGATCGGTTAGAAAACAAATTATCCGAATAAGAAAAAAGATAACTCAGAAGTAAGTGGTATTGTTTGTTGGATCCTATACCAAAAAAACATGTATGATTTAATAACGAAAAATATGTCAAATATTGTTAATTTAGTATTAGTCATAATAAATATAAATATGTTATTAAAAAATAAATTGATGTCTTTAATCAATTTTATGTTCATTAATAATAGCTTAAAATTTAAATTTTGAAATAAATATAAATATTGTTTAAAAATAAATTAGTAAATATAGATATGGTTGGGATTTTGAAACAAATTATAGTCTAAATATTTACCTATTTTATTCCACATAAATATTTTAATACTATTCATACATTGATTATTGTATTGAAAAACTTAGAAGAAAATTAACAACACAAACATGCATCTTTCAGTTAAATTTTGTTGGTACGTATTCACTCAAAGCAATATTTATTTTGAATATGGAAGACAACAAAATACAAATCAGGATGAAAAAGAATATAGACAAATGTTATTAGTTAACTTGCTTGAATTTTCAAATGTGATATAAATTAACATGAACTGTTTTATATCTTAATTTGTACGAATAGGGAAAAAAATTGATATGTTTTTTCTTCCTTTACCTTATTGTATTTTTTTTTCTTCTACATTATAACATCATCCAGAATCCAAACCCTCATTTCTTTTACAACTACACTGAAAGGTAATATTTTTATAAATTAATCTTCCAAAATATGATAAAGTGTAATAAGTTTCCAAATTAATGCATGCTAAATTAACATTAAAATTGACATAATTCAATTAAAATTTATTCCTTAGTTAAGATTGAAACGAATTCATCCAACACTGGTATTTCTATATTATAATATGATTATTTCTAAATATAATTTTAATTATCATTACATAAATTACAATATAATAATTTTCTGAACTGATGTACGTTAAATTTATGTTAACATTTAAACAATTTAATTTAAATATTTTTCCCACTTAAGTTTGAGATAAATTTCATCAACGTTGATATTTTAACTTATAATACGATATTTTTAAATATATCTTTAGTTTAATTTTTTTACTTTTGAATTTTCATTTAATCACGATTTTGGAATATTTCAATTCAGTTATAAATACCCGTACCCGGAAATAACGAAGTGATGTAAGTTGAGGTGGAATGTTATATGCATAATTTGATTTTGAAAAATATTAATTAATAAGGTAACACATTAGAAACATTCAATGTTTATGACTTTGATTATAATAATCTCTTAATATATATTAACATAATTTTGAAAATAATTATACGTATCCTCTTTACTTAACGTACTAAGTTATTATAAAAATGCTTGTCTGATTTGTATCTCAAATTAATGAAAGTGTTTCTTTGTCTTGCTTTGGTTACTTGAAAAGGAAATGAGAAATATATTTAAAGATTTTTTACATATATAATGTATTAAGTAATTATAAAAATACTCACATAATTTACAATCCAAAAAAATAAAATTTTCTTCTTTAAATACGACGTTTTCATTTTTTAATGGTTATGGCCAATGTTTCATTATTTTATTTTATTTACCAATTTATTTTGATATATATTGTCTAAAATAATTGAGGAGAAAATTTTACTTGTATTTTCTTTCTTTAATTTGAGTAAACAATTTGACCATCCATTGTAATTATAAATGCTTAAATGATTGATAATACAAACTTTTAGGAATTATTTTATCTTTCGAATAATTTTAAAAAATATTTTTTTTACAGTTTTAAAAACGAAATCGGTGATTAACTGAAATATTCTTTTTAACGGACGATGTTAAATATTTCTTTTTTTATTTATTTATTTAGTCTTAGTTATCGGGTTGGGTAAGGAGCACAGAGGAGATGTATTTATATGGAAATTGATGGGTCCAGATTCTGGTCACATGCCATATCATCAACTGTTGGCGTGTCAACATTCACTAGATACTACATTTCTATTGCGGACCCAACTTTTTATCTCTCATCAAATAAACAAAAACTACTTTCTCTTTTCATTTATATTTTACTGTAAAAAATTTCAAAAATGAAAAATAGAGATAAACAACAAATAGTTCATTAATAATATCAAAGAATTGATGATAAAATCAGACACAAATGAATCTATATATCGAAAATATTCAAAGTGAAGGTAAATGGGTCTTGTTAACAATTAGTGTTACAATAAAATGGCACGTAAGCGACAGAAAGCTTAAATAATGTATTGAAAACTTGTCAGATGTATTAACTTCAACCGTTTGATAAAAAAATATTAAAATAATTTTTTTGCACTTTGTTTGAACATAAAAGCGACAGCGCACTTTGTAGTTTGTTTGCTCCGACATCACATTCATAAGATTAAGATATTTTTCGTGCATCATAGCTGGGGTATGCCGCTATGGGTTTCAAATTTCTTAAAAACAGGGCATTGTGACTTAAACGGCCCACAATTCTTGATCTTAGCAGTGCCCAGAGAAAAGGGCACTTGGCTCATATGACATTATTACCAATAATCGCCACACAACTATGTAGATAACATTGAGCTCATGTGGGTGCAGAAAATGAAAGCTTTTAAACTGGAACACTGTATTCTTTATGAGGTAAACATAAAAAGTTTTCTACTCTGACTTTTGAATCCGAAAGCTTTTACTACATTAAATTCAAGCGTCACCCATTCTCCCGAAATTTGAATATTTCAAATGTGGCTTTATTTCAAAGCAATTTCAACCTTGAAGGTGTTTATAAATCAAAATAGCGGACAACAAATATCAATACTTTTCCTAGATAAACAATACCGAATCATACAGAAAATTGCATGTACCAGATTTCCACAAGAGGCAAAGAGAAATTGGAGAAAGACAGAGAAGTTTTTTATGCATATGATTGATTACTATATGATGCATAGCATGACACTATGAAAGTCTTTCTGGTGAGAAAGTATATCTCTGCACCCAGAACTGATATGCTCGTATTTTCATCTCCTCTTACTTTGAAGAGCTATGACCAAAATCTCAGGGTCATAATCCAAACAGAATAGCTCATAGACTATGTTTCTTATTACCATGGAATCAAATATGAGAAAATATCGAATGTAACAACAGCCTAATATACAATTACTGCCTACTGAGTCCTGCACTTAAAAGCATTTAGAAATTACAGCTATTTTGTGTGCTAAAGATTAAAGACAGTAAAAATCTTTAGAATATACCAGAAAGAGTAGAAGTAGAATTTTAAGATTATCATGGAAAACTGGAAATTGCTGCTTCCCTGACCCAACAGTCATACAACAACTGACCTAACATGAACAGATGAAATTAGGAAGGCTATCATGAGGAGACACAATGGCTGAAGCACACAGTGAGTCAAGGACAAGGGAAATGTTATTCTATGGTTAGATTATGAAAATGGAAGTAAAAAATTTAAAGCAACGGGAAGGAATTTTATGATCACATGACCAAAACTCAACAAAATGTATCTAACAGTAGAAAACTTCATCCAACATATGGAGATGATGATGATGTATGCAGGTTAAATTTACATATGGAGAATCTCCATACTATCCTACGGTGTTCAAACATTTGACAGGATGAAAATTAATTATCAGAACAGGAGCTGATGTCAATTCCTGTCGTAGACATCATGTGTCGCTACACTAAAACAGATACAATACCATAGGATGCAAATAATTGCTTCAAGGACGAATGAGGTGAAACTATAGCGTATGATGTGACGAAACAAAAACTTATACAGGACTCTAGCTAATGCAATTGCACAGAAGAACTGCTGAGGAATGTGAAATTGGAACATAAGTGAATCAAAATGGTGAGTGGAAGTAATACTATTCGGTTCAATAAAAATATTTACAGCTAAAGAAAAGTTTCTGTTTTTAACTTCTTTGGACAAAATACTGTAGCCCTGCGATTCTTCTTCCAGAGCTCTTGCATTGCACTTATCATGACGAGGTTATCGTGTTCACAAACAACGAACAATGGATTGCTCAGTTCATTGCAAATTCTAATCAGACAATGCACGCACTAGTCATATACAAAACAGGTCCCACTAGAGTCAAATCATGCGGCTACTGCTGCATCAGTTAAGAATAAAGGTTGGAACAGTGACCAAAGATTCAACTCCACCACATACCATCCTCCCTGACATTCTTGGACCACATTCGATCAAATCTTTTTGTTCTTACTCCCTCTTCCCCGTACACCATTTCACAGAACATCAACAAAAACAGTGACATCTCACTTGTTCAGAGCCAAACAAAAATCGTTTCAACCTCACGGGATTCAACAAAATTTATGCCACCGGCAGAGAAAAACCACAAATGCAAGAACACTATTAGAACAATATCACAAATTGACAAACAAATAGAAAGAAAAACGAGCAATAGGCAAATTGAAAAACAATATAATCTATTAAAAAATGGAGGACAAACATAGATACATCATCATAGTGATCATCGGAAATGAAAAGGAGGTTACATAAAGAAGCGAAAGTCAACAAATGATGAAAAACCTCAAAACAGTGTCTCTCCTAGGCATTCTAATGTAGCTTAACCAAAACCCATGATCGATGACGATTCACATGCTCCTCTTTCTTCCTTTAAATCTCAGAGCACCAGAAAAGAAAACAAAAACATAAAAAAAGATCCCGAAAAGAGAGGGGGTGGGGGCGTTGTTGCCGTCGCAGCAGCTTTTGAAGAAAACCCAAAAAAAAAAAAAGAAAATTTATAAAATGGGAAGAAAATATATAGAGATAGTATTTATAAACTATATATAAAAATATGGTTTATGCCTGGCTCCATCCTGTCTGCCTTTTTGGACGCAATGGAAGAGAGAAGGGAGAGACTGAGACTGAGACAGAGAGAGAGAAGAGAGAGCTACATTGTACTGCTCGTGTCCGTGTCTCATCTACG
The DNA here is from genome assembly GCA_036885675.1 of Vigna mungo. Taxonomy (NCBI): domain Eukaryota; kingdom Viridiplantae; phylum Streptophyta; class Magnoliopsida; order Fabales; family Fabaceae; genus Vigna; species Vigna mungo. Next base: position 38,170,920 of record CP144699.1, on the reverse strand, counting down.
AAAGGAGGGAAACGAGGTTGGATTTACAAAGGGAGGGTGAGCAGCAGGTACCTGTTTGAGAGAAAGGGCATAAGGGTCATTGCATGTTGGAGAAGGAGAAGAACAAGAACAGGAGCAAGAGAAGCTAAGCAGCGTGTTATTCTCCTCCGTGACACCCATTGCAGCAAAAAACAGAATCAGAAGAATGGTAGCCAAGCCTTGCCGCTATCACACTGGGGTTTTGTTTCTTTGTCTCACTCTCTAAGGATTTAGAGAGAGAGAGAATAAAGGTTCCAAAATGGGGAAGTTTGATTGGTTGGGGTAGGAAGCTTATGCAGGCATTGAACATTTTGGGTTTGGGGAAGGCCGGTGAAAGGCCATTTTCAACTTTCTCTTTGTTCCTCTTTCTGGTAATACTCACCCTTTTGTCTCTCCCATGCCACCACTCTACCCTATTTTTTCTCTCTCTTTCTCTGGGTGTGTCTGATTTTTGCTTTTAAATATAGAATAAATTTTTGGTCGTGTTGACAGTGGTTATGGTGGTATCTTGTGACTAACCAGGTTTTAAATTAACCCATTTGCATATCCGTATTATTAAAAATAATAATAATAATAATAATAATAATAATAATAATAATTGAGAATAGCGTATGGTGAGGGGCACTTTGGGGCTGCACAGCACAGAAGAGAAGCAGTGGTAGTATTAGTACTATTACTCCGTGGCTGTTTGGCCATTTTGAATGTGAAAGCCTGAAATGACGTGAGATCAGTGTCACAGGAATTTTTGACTTGCTTCCCAAATCGTATCCATTCAGCTTTTATTGCATTTTCCCAACATTCATTTTATTATGTAACCCCTTTTGCTTTTTCACCTTCACTTACCTCATCCCTTCTTATTTAATATTTCAATTTCAAATATTAAATTATACTCCATGTGAATAAAAACAGGAAGAACAAAACCGGATTTGTGTTGTATCATGGTTAAACAGTTTTGTTTTCTGAAACCAGCGCCTATTTAATTGCCATCCTTGAAAAACTAAACTTGCAAATGTATGACATAACATTAACCTTTTTCGAAGGATAAATTAATAAAAAGAGGGACCGGGTTGAATTCAACCACATCGTTATTATATTTGGGCCACGTGTACGTATGATTTTAAATGCCTAATTCAACTCAAAATTTATAAAAAGTCATTTTATTTAATCTTTGCAAATAAATATAAAACAGTTGTGTGTAAGATGACAAGTTTGTCCATAGTAATTTTTACATTGTGGATGTTGGTTAGTTATTGAAAAATCTGCGAAAAGATTGTGTTGTTTTGGGGGCAGTGGATAGAAAATGAGAGTGAGAAAGTGAAAATCTGTTGGAGAGAACTGAAAAGGCAGAGAAAGATGGTATTTTTGTTTGTTTGTATTTTGTTTGTTTTGAAAAATTGTGTGTTTATTTTGTTGGAGAGCTAAAGGTGGAAAAGCAAAAGGTGATGGTACATTTAAAGAAACGTTAGAAGGTAGATGTGTGTAATTAATTAAGAGTTAAAAAAACTAATAAATGTGTTGGTAACAACAAATCAAATAGCCGCCCTCTTATATTTATATATCACATCACTAATAAAAGCTTTTTTTTTTAATTTTTATTTTTATCTTCAACGCTCTGTATGTTACATTACACCCCCACCACTAAACCATAACAACTATATAATAAATACTGCTCTAAAATTATTTCATTATATTTTGTCAGATTGTACGTTTTAATGGAGTGATGGAATTAAATTCTACAGTTTAAAGTTACTTCTCTTTAATTGATATAATGTGTAATTTATGGTTATTGATACATGTGATAACTAAATTGTGTTATTCAACTATAATTTATTTAGTATTTGAATTTTATGTAATATGATGTTAGCCAGTGTTTTGCCATCATAAACATGTGCAACTATGAATGAAAATTAGAAAGTGTATTTTTAACAATTTTTTTTATAATTTTTTTATAATTGTTATTTGATAATATATGATTGAATTGTTTTAAATATACAAATCAATAAAATAATAATATATATAATTTGTTATTAAAAAAATTATTAAAAAGAATTATTAAAATATCATTATTTTTAATCTTTAATATTAGTATTCGTTAATATTCTCACAATTCACTGTTAACGACAAGTAATATAAAATTCGTTTATTATCTTTCCTTGATATTAAAAAGAATTCTTATTTTGAAAATATTATTAATCATGTCAGATTTTTTATTTTTTTATTCTTATGTCTGAGCAATGGTGTAAGTTTTCAATGCTGATATTGTGTATGTATGGTTTTTTCCCCTATAATTAAAATTACATTAACCTTTCTCATTTATAATGGTTAAAATTTGCAAGTGTAATCTCGAACTATAAGACAAGATATTACCATTTATAATTAATATATATGATAAATTTAAACACATTTAAAGTAAATTTATTAAGATTAAAGTCTATTTGAAATTGTTTATGAAAATAAGAATTTCATAAATTTATTATAAAAGAATCATAAAATATATAGATAAAGTGTAAAGTAATATGTATTAGAGAAATGTAAAAGTTAGTATACTGTGTTCTTTATTCCAAAATGATAGAAAATAATAATTAAACAAGCCATTCAAATGTTGTTGGTATAGTCAAGCTCTTCAAAGTGTAATGAGCTAAAATGTAAAATTGCAACTTGTAAATAATTAGTATTAATCTCTTTTAATTTTAAATATGTTAAACATAGTAAATCGAGTGAGACCTAACTTTGTTTGCTAATAGTACTTTTATCCCTTAGATATCAGCATAATTTGTACTTATGATCATAACAATATCTATTCGTGTGACGACAAGATTGTTGTCAGATAATTCTTCTTTCTTTTGAACATGGAATTTTGTTCAAAGTTTTTGTTGCATATAACACAAAATACAGCATGGTTCATATATAAAATATGATTTTATCTAAGTCAAACGTAATATTATAAATAAAATGTATTAAGAGATTTGATAATTAAGGTGAATGAAATGTCTGGACTATGTAACACAAGTTTTAGATTTTTGTGTTACTCTAATCATTAAACAATGTCGAACATTATCATGTTCACTTCTTTGGACATATTGTTTCAACAAATGGGTCAGCAAGGATGTTTGTTTGTTTCGCGTTATTTGAGAGTGAATGAAGTTTGTGCATATTTGCGAGATAAATGCACTGATGTAAAAGATATAAAGGTGTGTATTGTTCATGCCAGACGTTTTTATGAGTATGCCCTACACATATTGAGAATCTTTATGTAACTTATGTATGACTTTTACCTATTAAAATTTTGTTTTAAGTAAATAGATTTTATTTTCTATTAACTTCAAATTAATTTTACCTAAATACATATTAGTTTTATTAATTTTAATTATAAGGACAAATTATTTATCTATTACATCCATTATATCATTCAAAAACTTTTCCAAAATTTATTTTTGTTTTCTATTCTCTTAAATTCATCTATTCAACAAAGACTTAAAAAAATTATTACGTAAAATTCTAATTCGTATTAAATATCGATTAAAAGATAAAAGGAACATCAAAACTCACAATTAATTAATTTTATACCTAAACACACACACACACATACATCCATACATATATATATATATATATATATAAACATGAAACATTTAAATTTTAACATAGTTAATTAAACCATTCTCACCCATCATTTCTAACATAAAATAACTAATTTAATTTTACACACTTATCGATCTAACATGTAAAAACAATTTAAATATGATAACATCAATAACAACGAGTCCACAACATCGCTGTGAATATGTGAGAAAGAGCAATGGACGTAAGAAATAAAATGATTGTTATGAAGAATATGTGGTATATAAAAGAACTCTCGTGATTTAGAAGAAAAGATAAATAAAAGTGAAATGCTACAAATTGGTAGAATAAACATATATACCACTTTCGGTGACGATTTCTATTACTCTTCGTTCTTTTCACTCTTCAATGCTAAGAAATCATTATTTTCATCCCTTATATATTTACAATACCGATTCTAAGTTAATCTTAAAAAAAATTTTGACGTCTCGTATTCAACGAAAAAATTAATATAAAAAATGATTGGTGATATTTTTATAAATAAATATTGAATTTTGACATCAAAATTTACGATTTCCAACGTTATATGGTTATTAGAAGTTGAAATTCTTAATTTTTGACATCATATTGGGTGAAAATGTTTGGCCAGAAGGTGAAAATGTATCAAGTATGACATTGAATATTCTATTTTGAGACGTCAAAGAGTTTTACGATGTTAGAATATCACTTTTTAGACGTTATATGTTAGTGAATTCATTAAAAAATTGGACAAGAGAGTGAAAATTTATTCATTTTATTTTTGCGTAAAATCTTTTTCTTTACTCAAAACCTTTTCCGACAAAGCTTTTGGCGAATAACGCATGATTTTCTTTCGTTTTGATCGATTGTTTTCATGCACACAGGTACTCTTTGGAGCATAGAAGTGTTTTCCTTTCTCTCTCACTAGTAGTAACACTTTATTCTCACAGAGAACACACCTTCAAGAATAAGTTTAGTTTCATTTTCGGTTTTTATGGGATATAAATTGGTTGAAGTTATTGGTATTCTTGAACTTGTTTGATGTTCATGCATTGTATACATCCAAACTTAGGATAAAATTGATAGTATGTTTATAAGAACTCAAAATGACTTGAAATTTTGTTCAAAAACACCAAAAAAACATGAGAAGCTCCCACAAAAAAATTTAAATCAAAATTCAAAGCCTAAATATGTGAAATAATTTTGCAAAGTTTGAAAAAAAACAAAATAAATTGACAAAAAATAGAAAAAGGCATTTTTTTGAAAATCTAGAAGGAATAGCCTACATAGACAAATGTCACGTGATTGTAAATTATTTCACCCCAAATCAATATATAATAATGTCAAATTTGTCAACCAAAACAAAAATTATGCTCATTTAAAGATAAATCTAGGATTTAATCATTAGATGAACCCATATAATTTTTAAACTTTAGACAAACCCAAAATAAGGGCTCCTGATGTTTTTTTTTCCCTAAAATAGAGGTTTTAAGGAGTGCTAAAAAAGTTCATTAAAAAGTAATAACTCTAGCTATCAAAACTAAAAATCACAAGTAAATACACTACTCACTATAACACCATTCACTACTACTACTATTGTAACACCACTGTTAACATACACAATATTGATTGACAGAATGACAACTCTTTCTTCATTCTATGGGTGATGATGCATACAAATATGTGTTAGCCACATTCTCATGGTTTTTCAGGTTTTTACTTGTGATAATTTTAGTTTATATTAATTTATACAAATTTGGAAATGAATTCTGGATATATGAAATGCCAAAACTAGGCTACATTTGTTAAATTTTTGCCTTTCAAGTATGACAAAACTCTAAAAATGATTCATTTAATAAAAAAAAACAAAGAAGGGACATCTGAAAGTGCATTTTTTATGTCATTTGACTCATTTGATGTTTAAAACGGTCATTTTCAAACGTTAATTAACATCAGAAATGACCATTTTTCGACATCAATTAAAGTTTGAAAATTACCATTTTCAACGTCAATTAATGTATGAAAATTGTCATTTTCAACGTCAATCAATGTCTTCCTCTATGACATCGGTGTTTTTGCAGAAGTTAAAGGTGAAAAATAATAAACGTCAGTTCTTTTTTGCACTCGTTTAAATATGTATTGTGAATGATGGTTCAGAAAATTAAAAAGTTTATTTCTTTACACAAAAATTATATTATCTTGTCTTTATATAATAACGCTCGTTAAAACTTACTTTTTACATGGTGTGCTCACATACATTATGATTTCTCTATTCACAGGTTGTTTTCATGTAATTCAATAAGTTCTCAAAATGACTCTTTCTCTCTCTTTTTATCTTGCTTTTTAATTACTTTGTAGTATAGTTTTTATTTTTGCACTTCTTAAATTTTGTTTATTATTTTTCATTTCGATATTATTATTTTAACACAAACCATTGTTTCACATACTTTACATTAAGTATTTTACTTTTCAATATCTCTCTTATTTCTAAAAGTGGATTGTAAACATGTATAAGGAGTGTTGTATAATACATATCTTTTTGGTCAATAAGTCAAATCAGTTGACGAGTCAACCAATATGCTCTTGGGACCCAAACTGACTCATGAGACCGGTCAACAGACCTTTACATTGATCATCCAAACTGATTGATAAGACTGGTTGGTATACCTTTGGGTCGATCATCCAGATCGACTGATGAGTCCAACTAGTACACCCCAAGGCCTATCCCCCAGACAAACTAGTGAACTGACCAATATACCTGGGGACTGATCACCCAAATTGACAATTGAGACTGACCAATACACTCTTAGGACCGATCCCTCTAACCAAGTGGCGAGATTGATCTATTGCAAAATAAAGTTCAGATTAACACTTAGTTAATAATAACCACGGATCAACCAACTAATGTTGATTAAAGTATGATTAGGTCATGATTAGGCCAACAAAAAGATAAAACTCCATAACAACTACTATAAGTAAAGGTCTCATGTATGGTTGTTCACACACATGCATTGCAACATTTAATACTCCTTTACTCAGACCCTATATGATTTGAACGTTGGCGTGCCTTTTGTAGGTATCCTTCGAGCAATGTGAATGATCAATAAGACATAAAACTTGAAGACCAGTTGGAGGAAGGGACATCTAGTGAGACTTTGAAGACCAATAGGGTGAAGATTACACGACCTTGCATAAAACATTTTGGCGTCCACTGTGTGATTGAACAAGCATTTCTTTTACTCCCATGGTAACCACAAAGAACTTGACGACCAATATAATAGTGGAAGAAGTCAACAAACAACACATATGCTATACTATGTGTATATACTATACTATACTATGTATTGTAATATACTATGTACCCATTCTCTTTGGATGATAAAAAATATCAAATTACGTTTTAGATCATTTCCTATTTATAGTATGCAATATTCAAAATAGTATCTAGAGCTTGATATGTTTTTTTTTTCTGACAGTCTTATCGTAATTATTTATTTTCAATCTCTTTGAATCATGTATAATCAACCTCGACCTCTCAACCTGATTGGCCTTGACCTTTCGACCTCATCCACTCAACCTTTGGTCGGCCTTGATTTCTTAGTCTCGTCCTCTCGCAACTAAACTAAAACATTCGGCTAAAGGTGAGTTCTAATCAAGGAATCTCTTTTGAAAACTCCATCAGCTAAGGACGAGTTCTAACTAAGAAACCCCTCTCGATTGGACTAAAACATTCGGCCAAGAGCGAGTTCCAACCAAGGAACCCCTCTCGGCCAAGTACTCGGACTTGGGGAGCTATTGTATGGTACATACCCTTTTGGTCAATTAGTCAAACCGACTAGCGAGCCAACTAATCCTTAGAGAGATTGTCTAGTTCGATCACCTATACCTACTAGAGATATTGACCAATACACCTTAGACCAATCACCTAAATCGACTGATGAGACCGACAAATACATTCCTTGGGGTTGACTCCTAGGCTGATTGACAAACTAACTAGTATACCCTAGGACCAATCACTTAGACCATCTGGCGAGATCGACCAATACATCTTTAGGATCGATCCCCTTAATTAATTGGTGTCCTAACCAGTACACCTTGAAACCAATAATCCAGATCCACTCACAAAATCGACTAGTTATAGAATAAATGTCAGATTAATACTTAGCCAATAATAATCACAAATAAACTTACTAATGTTAATTAAGGTGTGATTTAATTATAAAAAAACAAAAATGTGAAAAGTCATAACAACTATTATAATTAAAAGTACAAAGTTGTTCACATACATTATAATATTTAATACTCTTTTACTTATATGACATTTATACTCTCAAAAAAATGTGAACGATTAACAAAAACATAAAACTTGAACCAATTAAAGTCAGAGATGTCTCAATTGAAGTCAGAGATGTCTCATAAGTCTTTCAGAACCAATAAAATGGAAATAACCCGCAAAAACAACTATAGAAAAAACAATTTTCTTTTCACATTATTACTCTTATCATTATATACTATACATTATAAATATCGAGAAAAACTTTAACACTGACTATGTATGAGTATACTATTTTCTAATTATATATATATATATATATATATATATATATATATATATATATAATTTTTTTTTTGATAAATTCAATGGTGGAAATTTTGGCTAACACGTTATAAGTTTAAATTTCATTGCCGTGATTATATATATTAATAACTTACTAATACAAATGACATGTAAAAGATAATATGCGTCTTATGGGTAAGAGGATACCTGTGACAAGAAAAAGAAAATTATAATAGACAATGAATGAATTTAATTTTATTTGATTCAACAGTGTGAATTATCGTAATTTTTTATTATTGAAATTCGAATGCTTTCTATGAAATAATAAATGACGAGGTTACTTCATCGTGTCCTTTACAATTATATTTTCCAAAAATGAAAGATATTAAAAAATCAAAATAATAATAAATCGATTAAAGACTATAATTGAAGGACTATTAATAAATTTTAATTATCAATTTTTGTAATCCTTTAAATATACTTTTTACACCTTTAATTATTTTCTTAGAAATATTTACTAACATCTGTCTCATTATTGTACCATAGACATATTAACAACAATTTTAAATGTATATTTTTTATTAAAGGTTGTCGGTAGCATCTTTTTGCTGTGTATATTATGCATGTTGTGGACCAGAAGTGAAAAGATGGAACGTGAAAACTTATTTAAAGTGCTTACAGCGACTTAAATAAAGAATCAATAATGTTGTCTAAGAAAACGGCATTTTATTCATCTACTACTTCTTCTCCATTACATTTTTTTCTGTCAATATTCAGTTTTAAATTATTTCATTTAAAAAATAATAATTTTGCTTCACTTTGCAATAACTTTTAATAAATGTTCCAATTAACAAGATCATTTATGTTTTTCAACCAAATGTTAATGCTCATGTGAAACATTTTCTCCAAATTCTGATACATTTTTTCTCTCGTTTAATTTCTTAAAAAGTGTCCTTAGACACTAGCTAACATTTGCATGATAGTTCTTTAGTTTAATTATAATTTTTGTCTCCTTTAATTTCTAATTTTCTATTTTAGTTTCCTATTTCTTTTTTCTGATGTGAATCTTAAAATTTTATAGAAAATTTATAACTTCTACTTAATCTTTAATTTTGTATATTCTCTTAGTTAGTTACATTATTTTATGAAGATACCTTAAATGAACTCTTAGGTTTTAAATTTAATTGGATCAAAGTAAAGTAAATAAAAACATAAAAATATTGATAATTGGACTTAAATTATTAATTTTTTTAGAGATTACAACCGCGTAAACCTAGAAAAACCAAAATAATTATTTGGATTTCTTTTAATGGTATAATTTAGTTTGGCATTTATTTGGAACAAAATTTAGATAGAAACAAAGTTTCACATAAGATAAAATAAGAGATAAACATGAATTTATATACACATAAAATATCTTCATTAGTAAGAGACATTTTAAAATGATACCAAAAATAAATCCGTGAAAACTTAGTTTAAAACTGACAATATCCTACCAATTCGAAGATATATGTATAGAAATAACTGAAACATGTGTTTTTTATATACTCAAGCCACTATTAAATAGAGGTTTTTTAATCCATGTGAAGGAAGTATTTAATTTCCGATTAGCTGAATTTTTTAATATTAATTTTGAAATTATCTGACAGTTTGATGAAAAGAGTATGCAATATGGGAAAATGAAAAATATATTTTTAAATAAATGATTATTTTTATTAAAATTTGTATCTCATTTTCCGTCAAGAAACAAATTTGTTTATTCATAATCAAATAGTCATCAATTTGAATAGAATGAATCGTTGTATTGTATGATTTTAGGGTTAAGTTTTGTTTGAAAAAGGGATGTATTTAATTACCATGGTGCACTGTTTGTAGCAAAAGCTATACTTATAATTTAAGTAACAAATTATCCAGAATGTTCTTGTGGTTTCGTTTTATAAATCATTTTTTTTTAAATTAACGTGCTATTGAAAATACGCTTTACGTTGTACGCGATTTTTTTATTTTTTATTTAGTTCAATACAGTTTTAGAAAACAGATTAAAAAAGCCACAAATTTAGACCAAAAATTAAATGTGTATACTTTTATTAAATGATAATCGAAGATCGAGATTAAAAAAAAAACTAATTAATTAACTCTCACGTAAAAATTAAAAACACTACAATTTCACATGTGGAGATAAATGGAAAACAACTAATGTGCAAACTTTTATTTTATTTCTCGGTTTAGAATAAAACAAAAAGGGAAAAAGAGTTAGAATATTTTAAATTATTTTTGGAAGATGCTAATAAATACAATGGCAACCTTGATAGGGAAAAAGGGATCTTGTCTAAAATTTTCATATAATATTGTGATAAGGTTTCTCTTCATAGTCATTCTCAATTATTTTTTAGTTTGACTTATTTCATTAAAGTTAAGTAAAATTTTTAAAAGCAATGAAGCATTTTAATTGCTAGTATGATCCATTAATTTAAAATTTGAAAAGTCCTGTCTTTAATATTTATAAGGAAACTAATAAATAGAAAATTTTATAAAGAAATTGTGTAAAGTTATTTATAATCTTTTCTATCTTAACAAGATGCAACATATTTGACAAATATGAAAAAAAAAATCATTAAGTTATTCGTCTAAACTAATTTTAAATTACAGAATTTAACAACTAAAAGTTATCTATATATAATAAAATCCTTTATTTTGGAATTCATAAATGATTTTTCAATAAAGGAGTTTAAAAGAAGCCTAAAATTGGTTTAATCATACACTGAAAAAGATATTACAAATGAATTAATCAATAATATATTTAAAAATTCTTAAAATATTAATTTTTCAATTATCGCGACAACGATAATCTTGATTGGGCCCTAAACTTGTAAACCTGGACTGGGCCGTAACAGCTGGGCTATTAATATCTAGTTATGTTAGCCCAAAGACTGCATGGTTGATAGAGTTGTAAAACTATGTTACCAACAAACCTAAAAGAAGCAGCTTTTCCCCTCTTCGTTCTCACAGTGGCAATTGGAAGAAAAATTGCCTGCCATTGCGAATGAATGAAGGAACCCTAACCTAATAATAGGGGCAGAAAATTCGATGCATGATTTTTGGTGGTAATAGAGACCAAACGTTCGAGTGTTTGACCTTTAGTAGCACGGGACAGGACAATAGTTGACAAGTGACAGAAACTGTTCTATTTGATTAAAAAAACACAACCTTTGGATCAACGTAATTTTGAGAATTTTTCAACTGAGACAAAAAGATACAGGGAAATTATTTTAGACCCATTTTGAACTCTCTTGAGACGTGGGTGCGCCACTAGTTTTTTCTACTGAGATAAGAAGAGGTGTGCACAGAGTTGGCATATACTAATTCTGAAGTGCCTAACTTGGCAATGTTCCCAATGATGTCAACAATGACAAATTGATCAATCACCCATTGAAACATGAAATTATTTTGAGCAAAGGCCATATATTAGACTTGCTCTGTTTACTAGGATTTTAGACCTTGGTGGGGTAGACTCATTATGTTAACAGATAATGTAATGGTTGTAATGCAAATGCAATGTTTTTGTGTTATTGGTCGGGTTGACAATTATTGTCTTTGTAGTGCATCATTTTGGTTTGTCTGGTAACGTACAGTTAGCAATTGGTCATGAGTTTGGCATTTTACACTGGGGCATTGGAGTTAAATTCATACTTAAGAATTCCTTGTACGAAACAGGTATGTTGTGTTCTTGCAAACATCAATTACTTTTGATTGAGTGACTGTTTAATTCAGTGAAAGTCAGGTTTTCCACCCTTTTGGGACTGTTGATGAGAAGAGACGAGACAAGAGTAGATATTTGGAATATATATACACACACAGTTCTGACTTTTATGAGGGGTTATAGTCCATAAATCAATAGAATATGCACTGATAATTAAAACTGGTGCAGGGTATCAGAGTGTCTCATCTGAACTCCTTTGGTTCCTATTGTACTTAAGGAGAGAACATACCTGTCCTCAATTTAGCTTCCTCTCACAGCCAAGCATGCTTTGGAAGTTGATGCCTTCTGTCTTTTTTGTTTAAGAAAACTATTCTTACCGAACCTTCTAACTTTTATGCTTTATGGCCTCTCCACCAAGCCTAAAGAAATGTTGCGTTTGTGAATCTCATTCTTCTAAGGCGACCCCGCCATCCACTCATAAAGCACATGAATGTACAGAAACTCAGATATATCATATAATTGTACGCACACGTGTGACTCACTCTGCATACATTTTTTGCTTACAAGGTAACAAGCATGTGCCACTGATTTTATGCAGTTTTGCCTTTGTACACAATGATAACATTTTCATTATATTGCTATTTTCTTCCTGATTTCCTTAAATATGGGTGATCTTGTTGTATCAACATCTACTTCAAATATGGTTATGATGTTGATTGGTTTTTCCTATTCTTAGCACAGAGAGGTGTTTATAAACTTTGAAGTTGGAAGTGGGGGTTTCATGGCTCATTTCTGATGTTTAGACATGGTTGATTGATCTATTCCTCATGGCCTCATTCTAACAAAACGATAATCTCTACTTGAAAAGGATTCAAGAGGAAAAAGGAAAAGCTTAATGGTGCTTCTTTCTTCTCTTTCACTGGCTAAAATGGAAACAAGATGCTCTCATCAATCAATCATTCCATTCATCTTTATTTTCCAGTGGATAGCTTTGGCAGAGGGACCCTCCACATACAAATAATGCCACAATATTGTATTCAGAATCTGGAACCCATTTTGATTTTTTTTTATGTAAAATATAAAAAGGGAGCTCTTTGCGAATCACGACCTTCCAGTCCTCACAATCACAACATATATGCTGCTTTTTTTGGAGCCATCTTGCATCGCTCAAAATAAAAGTTTTGATACAGGAGAAAAAAAACCCAAATTCCACAAAGCAAGTTGGCAAATGCTTTCCAAAGTGGGGCTGTATGAAATATATATAGATACTGTACATTACCTTAAAGCTTGGATAGAAATCTAGCTTCAAATTTTTACAAAATGTCAAAACTCAAAGACAGTAAAAGGGAGCAGCTACAGAGAGAAGATTCATAGTCAAAGATAGAATCTACAAACTACTTGCCTAGAAGAAAAGAAAAAATATTGTACTAACTTGATCTCTCTTCTACAGTGAATCTCTCGGTTTCATTTCATCTATTGAGAGACTGCTTATGTTTAGCTGTCACATGCTCCCTCTTAGCCTTTAAGCTACTTAAATTATAATTCATATGGTTTCTTTACTACGGTGACATTTGTAACATCTTTGGTTGACAACTTGCAAGACTCGGAACCGCGTGGCTCTGCCTCAATCAGAAGCTGAACAACCTCTTTCATGGTTGGTCTACTTGTTGGGGCTTTGTAGGTGCAGCGAATGGCAATCCGCAACACTTTGATCATGTCATCCTTGAATGAACATGATAACCTCGGATCAAAAACTTCACTTGGTCTTGCCCCCTCCTTTCCTTCTACTTTGTTGGAAACCCAGAAAACAATGTTTCTGTTCTCTCCAAACTCTGCCTCCACGGGCTTCTTCCCAGTTAACAGCTCCATCAAAATCACCCCAAAACTATAGACGTCGCACTTGGTGGTGGCCCTTGATGAATATGCAAATTCTGTGACAGCCATAAAAACATGCACAAAATAATATTCAGCGTTGGGAACACCAAAAAGATGACAGAGAAGTTAGCACATGACTAATTGTCCAACCCCCACGTACCACCTATGTTTTTTTTTGGTACAAAGTAGTACTTATATTTTAACATTCATATCTGCACCTTAATTATTTACATGGTAAAAAGGCATCATTCAGAGATCAGTACTATGAGAATATCCAAGCAGCACTCTAATAGTCAATGTATTCTTAATCATTTACCACGGAGTTTAATTTTTATGCACTGCAAAGTTGTTACTTAGTTAACTGATCAGAAATCATATTAGGATCAACTTTTGTAGTAGCAATTGTAAAACTCAACAAATTTTATCGTATTGAATGATTTCTGTTGTATAAAAACTCCTTTTGCATATACTATTTGCTCTATCATTCAAGGAAAACATATGATGGTAGTTTACACAAATGAATTTAAATGATGAGTATAAATAACTTTTGTGGGAGAAACTACCTGGGGCTAAGTAACCATATGTTCCTGCAATGACAGTTGTCGTGGAATCCTTCACTCCTCTCGCTTGCAAAACCTTGGCAATCCCAAAGTCTGCAACCCTGGGCTGGTAATCAACATCCAACAGGATATTGGTTGACTTGATGTCTCGATGGATAATAGGAAGAAGCAAATCATGGTGAAGGTATGATAAACCCTGTGCAATTCCCAGTGCAATTCTATAACGAGTAGGCCAATCCAAAAGGGTCCAACCCTTGTGCAGGGAATCCCAAAGATTACCATTTGGCATGTACTCATAAACCAACAAGCTGCAGTCGAAACTGGAGAAGCAGCAGTATAATTTCACTATGTTCTTGTGTCTTATGCTTCCTAAGGTCTCCACCTCTGCCTTCAATGCCTTGTCCACAAACAACCGATCCTCTGGAGTCGAATCCTTGGACTTGCGACTCCACAGCCTCTTCACTGCGACAATATCACCACTTTTCAACTCAATCTTGTACACTGTCCCAGACCCTCCATGCCCCATTATGTTCTTGTCCACCAAGGACTCAACGATCTCCCTTTGGTCGAAAGAGATCTTGTGGAAGCTCTTAACGTCATAAGAGAAAACCGATGAAGACAGTGTCTCCTCATGTTCCACTGCAGCGTTGTCTTTGCTGCACCTACGTTTGAGAAACAAGGCAGACCCAATAAAGATCAAAACCACTGACACCCCAGCTATCCAGATGGTGTTGATCCTCTTGTTCTTGTAGGCACTTGGACATATGGGGAAGTTTCGATTCGATGAATTGGCATACACAGGTAGCACACACAAACCAGGATTCCCTGCGAAACTTTCCACCAAGCCTCCTTTGATCAGTTTGGGAGGAATTGGACCCGAAAGCATATTGTGCGAGAAGTTAATAGAGTTTGGTAGCAGCACAGAGAGGCTTTCAGGGATGCTCCCAGTTAAAAGATTGTTGGAGAGATCAAGAAGGTTGAGAAACTCCAATGAAGAAAGTGAACCAGGGATGGAAGAATTCAGCTTGTTCCCTTGCAACATAAGCAAATTGAGCCTTCTGAGGTTGCCTATTTCGGAAGGGATTGGACCAGATAGAAGGTTGTAACTGAAATCTATTTTGACCAGACTAATGGCTCGAGATATTGTGGGAGTTATGACACCTGAAATTTTGTTCCTCTGAAGGAACAGTTCAGACAGGTTTCTAGAATTCCCGTTAATCTCAGGAATTGGACCATTCAAGTTATTGTTACTCACATCAATGATTGAAACGTGTGGTAAACCAAGGAGTCCCGCGGGAATGGAACCCTCCAAACGGTTGTTACTCACTCTAAACCTCAACAGCATCATGCAGTTCGCATAACTCTGTGGTATCTCTCCAGAAAACATGTTATCCAGAACGAGAAAGTACTCTAGCGTACCGCCCTTGCAAACCTCGGTTGGCAACGGACCAGAAAATTTATTCTCCGACAAGTCAAAAACTAACATTTCAGAGAACTGTCCCAGTTTCTTGGGAACCTGTCCTACAAGGAAGTTGTCGTACAGAGACAGCATTCTTAAAGCTGTTGAGTTTTCAATCGCACCTGGGATTTCACCTGTGAGGCTGTTGTTGTAGAGCTGCAAGACTTGAAGCTTGGGAAGCCTACAAACCGACGCAGGGATGCTCCCGGTAAACTTGTTCACTGACATATCCAAATCCACGAGCTCCGTGAGATTCCCCAGCTCCTCTGGGATGTTCCCAACGAGATGGTAGTTATAGTAAAGCTCAAGCTGTTGAAGGTTCTTCAGCTGACCAAGCTCTTTCGGAATTTGTCCCGTGAGGAAATTCCCACTCAGCTCAAGATCGATGAGGGAAGTTATGTTCCCTATGGACGCAGGGATTTGACCATGCACCATGCACGTCGTGAGAACCATGGACTTGAGGTGTTTCAACCTGTCAATATCTGAAGGTAACTGCCACAGGTTGAAGCCTTGGTTTTCATTGAAGTTTAGCAGCTCGAGGTTGGTGAGGTTGAACACTGACATGGGGAACTGGCCTGTGAAGGCGTTGTAGGACAAATCAAGAATCCTCAGAGATTTCAAGGAAGAAAAATCTGGGAGCGTGCCGGTCTGGGACATGTGGTTCATGTTAAGCTCTTCCAAGTGGGAACAGTTGAGGATGGTGTCTACGTTGAACTTGAACCTGGTGTGGCCGAGGCGGAGAACACGTAACTGTGGGAGGTAAGAGCATGTATCTGCCGGGAACTTTCCAGTAAGTGATGACCAACCTGAAAGGTCGAGGCCGATAACGTCACCTTTGGTGTTGCAGGTAACTCCGGTGAAGCTGCAGACGGGTTTTCCAGCGTCCCAATTCAAGGGGTACTTCCCGGGGAGAGAGAGTTTCATGAGAAAGAAAAACTGTGACTGGTTCTTGGTGGTGCTACTGGTGATGATAACCTGGGAGAGTGACAGGGTGGTGGTGGAAACGATTAGTATAGTAGAGAAGAGGGTGATGAAAGGATTATGGTGGTTCATTTTGAGAGAAGAAAAAAAAAAATACAAGAGTTGATTGTGAATGGTTGCAGGGAAGAAGAAGGGTGTAAGAGATGTATATAAGATATGGAATGGTTGAGTGGATCACTTAAGGGAAGCAGTGACAAGCCTTGATGATGAAAAAGCAGGTTCTTGCTCAAGTACTACTGCTGCTAGAAGTGAACATCTTTGGTAAAGAGGCTTTACGTTTATACTCCACTATCACTCCCTCATCACAGAATAACATCAGTGCATATGTACTTTATACTCTCCCATTCATACATTATACACTTAGCTTGATAATTTTACAAATAAACTAAGTTTAGAAAGACAGTAGATAGATATTTTGATGTAGGATAAGTGATGACGAGAGATAAAGAGTTTTTGTAAAATGTTGCTGTGATAATGGTGTAATCTTTTTAAAAAATGCATACGCCTTTGACAATGATATTTTAAGAAAAGAAGGCATTCTCTTTTTGTGTTGTGGTAGTATAGAGCATGTAGAATGAAATGCATCTGATACTAATGAGCGTATTAAGCTTTCTTTTGGAAGAAAATAATAATTTTGTTGAGAGAGACATCTTTGTTATGGATTCCAATCCTAGCCAATTACAAAGATATATCCCACTTCAATAACAAAAGCAAAGATTGAAGCGAACAAATGCATTTTTAGTGCTCATCATCCAACTTATAATTTCTTTTTTCCTGTTGCTTTAAACAGGTTAGAACAAGTTCTCATCGTTAAAAATATATTGACGCAACCAAAACTTTTTCTAATTATTTATAACAAAATAAGAGTATTTAACAATTTAAAATATTAATATATTTTATACATTTTTATATTATAATTTTCCTTCCTCTTGTGAATGTGTCTCCCAGTATTGATATATATCATTCCCGAGCTTTTTATTTTTGAACGGACAATGATATTTTAACACCATTTTTTTGACACTATTTTGACATTACACACGTGTCAAGATGTGATTGGACGATTTCAAATTAAAAAAGTTGAGGCAGGGGTATATTTGGAAGAGAAAAACCAAAGTTTATTTTTTAATTTGAAATCGTCCAACCACATTTTGACACGTGTGCAGTGTCAAAATGGTGTCAAAAAATGGTGTTAAAATTTTATTTTCCTTTTTGAACAGCTGTGGTTGACCGTAGAGGACACAAGTTGTAAACTTTATAATCACTTCAACAGTAACCATTTCATTGGATTAGGTAGTGGTATAGATTGAGAAATAAAAAATGAACATAAATAAGTTAAAATTTTATTAATAATTTTATTGATATAATAATAAAAGAAATTGTAAATTGATAGATTTATAATCAAGGTGCATACATACAGACAACCTACTTAAAGTGACCAAATTTGTGTAAAATAATCTTAGGTTGACTTTTGTTGTCTTATATATAATATTCCTTTTTTCTTATTAGTGTTATAACATGCGAGTTTCACCTAGGGGTTATGGATTGATTTTTAAAATTCAATTTAAAATCAATCTAGATATAATAAAATAAATTGAATCTAAAATCTAAATTCATTTTAATTATATTATGTTGATTTATATTTTTTAATTTAAATTAAATTTAATTGTTATTTTTTTATTAAATTCATTTTGTCAATTATTACGTTAAATTCTATTAGATATGGTTAAGATATTATTAAATATGTTACTTATTATATTATAATATCATGTTATCACATAGGTTATACATTTATAAAAAAAAATACAAAAAGATAAGGCTAATTTCGTTATATTTAAAACTTCATCCTATGTTTTTTTTATCAAATCTATAGGAACAATTTACCTAATCAACTTGATATGAGATTAATCTAATTTAAAATGGTCTCGAATCAATGTAGGTACAACATGTTGGTTGAACATGGATCTAACTTGACTTAGACTGACTTGGTATAGTCCACCTGTATCCCACTCAAACCTAACTCAACCTAAATTGATTACACTAGACACAATTTAGGTTCAAATAGACTTAACTCAAATAAGACGTAAACCAACTTGGTTTGACCTTAACTCTAAGGATGACAATGGTGGACGGGTCATACAAGCAAGCTAACATGTCCATAAGAAAAAATTCAAGGCAGGCTAAGCATTTTAGTCGATTGATTCATTTAGGCTCGTCCTACATTACTTGTAGGTCATACGGGCCAACAACATATTGATCTGCATTTAACCTACATAATTTGCACTGACTTAAATTCCTAAAATCCAATAACACTAGCAAAACACATCTTATGTGTTTCTTATTCATGTTTTTTCTTCAATTCATCCAAGAGTAGCTCTCTCATTCACCAATTATATCAGTCTAGTTCAAAGTTATTTTTATGTTTAACAGGCTTGTACTTACATATATATATATATATATATATATATATATAATTGTGAATATTATTTATTTTAAGAAATAAACTTATAGAGTTTATTATTTCTACTAATTCAATTAAATAAAAATAAAGTTATTAAAGTCTTGCACCCTAGTATTTTACAAAAGAAAAAAATTACAAAACAAATCATTTCTTACACAAGCCAAATGTTATGCAGGTCAAAGAAATTAGTCCGCATTTCTTATGTCTTATGTGGAGAATAGGGGCGACCCAACCCACTTTTTGCAGGCCAAATATAAGGTCGATCGGCTCGCATTACCATTCCTACTCAACTCAAACTAGAATTGATTTAGCTCGACTTGACCTACTTTTGACCTAATGTGGTCTTGGTTGGGATAGGCTTGACCAAAACTTAGTAAGAATAAGGAAGACTTTAGCTTAGCCCAACCTGAATGAACATGGGTTGGCCATGACTAGGATGGATGTGGATCCATCCCAACTCGACTGAATCAAGTCCACACACGACGACTTAAGTTTAGACCATTTGGCTTGACCTAATCTTGGGCTAATTCATTTTGACATAGGCCCAACACAATTTGTTTTAATATGGATCTTGAACAATTTGATTTGACCTAGGCCCCAACCAAGTTGACTCGGCTTAGACCTAAAATGACTCAACTTGACATGGAGATAGGTTAACTCAGGTCGACATAGGTCTTGGCCGACTCAACTTCATAGTTAGGCCGACTAAATTGGCATTTGGGTGACTCAGGTCAACATGGCCTAAGCTGACTCGGCTCAACTTGGACCCAAATGAACTTTTCTCAACTTGGGCCAAGGTCGAATCGATACAATTTGAGCCCGAGTTTAATCGATACAACCTAAGCCCAAACTAACTTGACTAGACCTTAGTACAAATCAACTTAGCTTGACCTAAACATACGCTAACTTGATTTGACTTAAACTTGGTCTGACTTGACTTGTCTAGGTTGAGGATAACTCACCTTAACTTAGGCCTAGATCAAATTATCTCAACTATGATTTAATGATTTTTTATATAATTATTTTTATTTTCTAACGCATTCTCATGAATTTAGTTTTACCACCACGACTATATAAAGATGTTTAATTTATTTAATACTATTGTCATAAAGTTCAAAAGATGAAAGATTGATAATTGGCATTATCATGTTTTTTATTTTGTTTTTTTATTGATATTTTTATTATTAATTTTTGAAATAATCAAGGTTTTATTTAATAATTTGGAAAAGGTACATATTTGATTTACATTTTTACATATAAGTGGAAATCACTGAAGATTAAAGAATATATCAACAAAATTAGTTATCAATAGAGTTGGTTACTTCAAGTACAAAATCAAGTACACAAATTTCAAGTGTAGCCTAACGAGATATGAGTTTTGGAAAATCTATAAATAGAAGGTTTTACACAATTAAAATTCAATTCTTAGGTTGAGACTAATTATGGAGGTTGAAGGCATTTATCATTATTCTTTTTTCTAGTGTTCAAAATGTAAAGAAGTAACTAACTCCCTTATTCACAAGGTTGGACGAGATGTATATCTCAACCCTATATAATTTATGCTATTCAATATATTTCTTTTCCACTACTCTTGTGTTCTATTGGATATTTGATTATTGGATACAATGTTGAAACCTAGACTAGGATAAAACAACTAATATATTCAACTCTATACATGAAAGTTTGATCATTTGTCTTTCTAAAACATCTAAACTTTATGCGTAATGTAGAATTTTATTAAAAATATCTAAGACATTGGGGTTTTTCCCTTAGTAAGTTTAAACATGTCTCTAAAACATTAGATCTTATTAGATAGTGGTGTGAATGATAAATTAGGAATTAGAGATATATATTTTATTACTTTTATATTGATTTGATGCATGAAATCTAATACTAGTGAAGTCTATAGAACATAATTACTTTCACCAATTTAATTGCATTTTAGATCTTAGAATTATTATAATGAAAATTAATTATTTTCATGATTAAAGTTCTTCACCTAAATTAGTAAATAGTCATAGTTTTTCTAAACAATGTGAGGGGAAAACAATATTTGAACTTATCCATTTTATTACTTCTACAATTTGATACACTTGCCAATATCAATAACAAGTTTTTGACGTTGTTGTCAAAGGCTAGTGTTTTGTTTAGTTAATTGTGTTTTATTTACTCATTTTGGTTTAAATGGTTTATAATTTTTTTCATATATTTTTCTTTCTATTTTTACGTATTGTTTAATTTGTATATTAAAATCAACTGTTACTACTAACTAGATTTTTATGTATTGTTTAATTTGTATATTTTTCTTTCTATTTTTATGTATTGTTTAATTTGGTTTAAATGGTTTATAACTAGATTTTTCAATTGTTCTCATTTCAACTATTAGAGTAATTAAGAAGAAGAGGTAGGTATGGATGAAGAAGATCATATATAATATGCTTTGGGAGATTATTCAACATTTGAGGGCCATTGAATTTTAATAGTATTGCTAGATTAGTGGTGAATGTAACCAACATGGAGATGAAACATGCTCTTATTTATATGGTGCAAAGTAACCAATTATATGGGTTATCTCATGAGAACCCATACATTAAGTTACATTCTTGGAGATTTGCAATACGGTTAAGATTAAAGAGGTACCTAATGAAGTTGTTCGTTTAACTTTGTTTCCTTTTCCATTGGCAAGTAACACAAAGGTGTGGTTGCATCTGAGAATAGTCTGACTCTTTGAGATGATGTTGTTACACAGTCTTCACAAATTCTTCCCTTAATCAAAGGTTAATCAGGGAAAACAAGAGATTGTTTCACTCCACCAAGATTATGATGAAACATTAAGCCAAACATGGGACAAATTCAAAGGATTACTTAGAAAGACTTATACCCATGGAGTTGATGAACCAACACAAATCAACATCTTCTATGTAGCTCCATTTATAATGTGTCATTTGGAATTATTTTACATGTCATTGTATTTATTTATGTTTAATAAGGATCTAAATGTAATTTTGGTTCAAGAGACTCCTTTCTCTTGTACAATTGTATTGTTCATCTTTCTGGATTTCTCTTTCACATATTGAACTTGCATTTGCAACATCTTCATCACTATTTGAAGAACCAAAAGACGTCATTTTCATTTGGTGATGATGATCATAGTTAAGGATTGGAGCTAACTTTGGCAAGTCTTGGTGATGTGGTTGATTAGCTCCATATGGAAGGCCGAAAGAATCTAAGAACAAGCTAAAACTACTAGTATAAGCATGCGGGAGAGTGCCAACATGCTCAGCCTGTACATCCTCAAGGTCAGAAGTTGCTTTGACATCTTCAACTACATCACCACCTACACACATCATTGTTAGCATGGGATCTACATCCTCATCTATAACAACATGTCGCTAGGAACTAAGACAATATGTAGAAGTAAAGAGTTTGGCCTTCATCATGGTCCTAGACGATGGAGGAAGTTTGAAAGATGAATAGAGATGTAGTTTAGAGAAAAAAAGTCTCTTAAACCAAAATTACATTTAAGTCTTATTATAAATAAATAAATAAAATAACATATAACATAATTCCAAATTGTTAGCTATAAATGAAGCCATCGTAATAATTGTTTCAAAACCCTTATACTTATCACAATACTTTTCATGCACGTATACTTTGCATATGAGAGATAAAACAGAAAATCCCAAAAGGGTTCCACACTTGTTGAAATTGTAATGGTTCCTTGATCTCCAAATACCTACAATCATAAGGTTAAAAGTGATGCTCCACTCTCTATCAATGAGGCTTGTTAAGATATGCTAAATATTTTATTAAGGGATATTATGCAATCAAATATTGTGTTAGTTATAATTTAGATATTATTTTAATTTGTGCACCTGTCATTCCTTTAATAGATGAAGAATTATAGGATCCATGTATGTATATATATATGGTACTCTACTCTTTGAAATAATACATCAGAATTATTCTTTAAACCTTTTATTATGGTATCAAGAGCCAAACACTGATATCCTCTACAATATAGGAATTCGTGCTTTTTTTCATTGAATATTTCTGATGGCTTCTTCTGATGACAATCAATCGGAGAGACATGATTCTGGAACTTTCGCTGCTTCTAAGAGTTATATTTCTACTGCTGCCGGATTTGTGACCAAGTCAGGTATATCTAACTATGCTCTTAATCTTTCAGTTGTTACTAAGGGTTGTGATTGGATAATTGATTTAGGTGCTACTGATCATATGACTTGTAATCCTCATATATTTACTAATTTTTCCTCTAATTGTTCTAAAACTATTATTATTAATGCCAATGGGGTATCATCTCCTATTAAAGGTATAAATACTATATCTCTCTCACCCTCCTTATCAATTCCTGATGTTTTATTTGTTTTTACATTAAACTGTAATCTTATCTCCGTCAGCAAGTTAACCAAATCACATTCTTGTGTTGCCTTGTTTTACCCAACCCATTGTCTTTTTCGAAACATTCATTCCAAGGAGAAGATTGTCAGTGGTAGAGAGAGTGAAAGATTGTATTATCTTGAAAATGTCTCACAACAAAACCATAAAAGAGGATTGACTTATCTTGGGAACGATTACATACAAGATAAAAACAAAAAATAAATTTGGTTGTGGCATAAACGGTTGGGACATCCCTCTTTTGGTTATTTAAAAATATTATTTCCATCACTATTTCATAAATGCAATATTTCTGATTTTTTTTGTGAAACTTGTGTTTTGGCAAAAAATCATCGTGTTGTGTTTCCTTTAAGCAACAACAAAATTGATTTTCCTTTTTCATTAATTCGCACAGATGTTTGGGACCCTGCCCCGTAATCTACACATAATGGAAAAAAATGGTTTATCAATTTTGTTGATGATTATACTCGGGTAACTTGGGTATATTTGCTTAAACATAAAAGTGATGTGTATGATGTGATTTGTTCATTCTATCATCTGATTGTTACACAATTTAACACATCTATTAAGGTCATTCAATCAGACAATGGAGGGGAATATTTTAAGACTGAATTAATAGAGTTCATGAACTCTAAAGGCATTTGCATCAAACTACATGTCCGTATTCACCACAAAAAAATGGAGTGGCTGAGAGGAAAAATAGACATATGTTAGAGGTGACAAGATCACTTTTGATAGATGGTAATGTCCCATCTCATTTATGAGGTGAGGCTGTGAGCTCTGCCGTTTATTTAATTAATCGAACCCCTTCTAGTGTGCTTAACTTTCAAAGGCCTTATGATGTGTTGTCTGATCATTGTATCCTGCCTCCCATAGTTTATTTACCACCTCATATTTTTGGATGTGTTATATATGTTCACTTACACCCACATCAACGTAAAAAGCTCGAAGAACGAGCGATCAAATGTGTTTTTGTTGGGTATGGATCAACTCAAAAAGGTTATCGTGCTTACCATCCACCATCAAAGAAATTTTATATTTCTATGGATGTGACATTTAATGAGCATGAATTTTTTTATGTTGATTCTCCACTTCAGGGAGGCAATGAAAGTGAAGTGCATAATCATGATGTTAGTATGTTTGATTATGAAGATATATTATCGTGTGAGGATCATTCTGCAGCAAGTGAGCCAATCCTAAATATGGACACTTCTTTTCTGGATAATACAATGTCTTCCGATTATAACCAATTGACTCAATTTTCTTCACAGGCTCAGCTTGACTCTTCAGAGGTACCTTCTGATCCTATCTCTGATAATACTAATTTAGATCAAATTGATCATGGAATTGATTCTTCTCTGTGTGAGACCACTAACACATCAAACACTAAGTCTACTACTGTTCAATATATTCTTCCACCCCGTTCTAACCATTGTCAACCTCCAGCTAAATATGAACCAGACCTCCAAGCCAAAGTTAAATATCCCATTAGTAAATATGTGTCATCTCACAGGTTATCCCAGTCATATGTGTAACACCCCAAACAATTTCAAGGGTATTACGAGTAGTAAAATTTGAATTTAATATTTGATCTCCATAATCAAAACATTATTTTAATTTAACAAACATGCAGTTTCAATCTTACAAACTTTAAATAACACAGTCTTCACCATAAGTTCAAAATTAAACTTGCAAGTTGTTACACAACATAATTTTATGATACAATTTATTTTTGACAAAAAGCCCTTGAAAGATTTTCCCATCAAGTCCCTCATCATCTCTAAGCCTTTTCCACTGCATCTGCGACATTATCTGCTCACGTATAACACAAGTTATACGATCATAGCACAAACAAATAAGAGTAAGCTAATTGTTAACATAAAATCATTAAACTTACTCTTAAAATATATAATTCAATTATCTCTATGCATTATTATTCTCAAACAATTATTTCACTTAATATACTTTTTCCCATCTTTCTTCAAAATCACTAATCTCATTTTCATAAACCTTATCGGTTATATCTTGCTTATTTCCGAAGCCTTATGGTCAGACCACTCTCTGTCTGCTTCCTTAAGTCTTATTAGTATACTATATTCATATTCCAAAGCCTTATGGTCAGACCGCTCTCTGCCTGCTTTTATAAAACTTACAAGTACTTTGCTTATGTTAAAGCCTTATGGTCAGACTACTCTCTGTCTGCTTTCATAAGCCTTCTGAGTCACTCTACTTAACTCCACTACTTCTGATAGTAAATCCTTAAATTTCAATTCATAATTAATAATTCCTTATATTTTCTCAATTCTTTACAAGAAATCAACCAATCACTTCATCTTATTCATGTTCAATTAATAAATCATGAAGTGATAATAATTCATCATCATTATACAATCATGTTAGTACTTAAGAATTTATACCGTATCAGATATACCTACAAAATAGATTATCATATTCTAATTTAACTTTCTTAGAACGATTATATTCTCAACATAATTTTTACTAATTGAAATTTATGGATCAACAATCTAGTTGCAAGTCTTAGAGGTCGAGATATAATAATATGTCTCAGGAATCATCTATCAAAATTTCAACTTTATCTAAAGGTAACGAAGTGGAGGTTTAGATTGTTCCGGAATAAGTTAGAGATAGAAATAAAGTGATGATCATTCTACCAAAAATTTCAATATTACTTCCTATAAATAAAATCTTCAAATTACAATCATGACGTCTAAAGTTAATTATTATGTCTCATGAACCATATATTGGATTCCTAGATTGATCTATCCTTAGATTAAGTAGCAATTTAGAATTTTTACTAAAATAACTTCAAAAATGGAAAATCACATCAATAATTGAAGTATATTACAAAATAATTTAGCAGTACATAATCTGCTTAATAAGGATTAAGTTAAAAATTCGTCGAGTAGACTTCCAGGAAAGAGAGGTGCGTCACAATGGACAACTTAAGTACCAAGTCTTTCCTGGTGTTCCTTAACTAGTTTTTAACAAATTTCTTATTCATAGATTCAAAATAACAACATATAATATTAACATAGAAATTTAAATAGTTATACAACAAGCACATATGTTTTCCATTAACAGTATTCATACAGAATTTCGAGACATGAATAGTGATTTAATAATAGTAAATCATAATATAAAAGCTTAGAAAAGTTAGCTTCCCTTACTTGATTCTCTTCTTGCAGATGAAAAGCACATCTTCATAAACTCTTGCTACCTTCTCTACAACTCAAATTCTAGCCCTAAAATCTCCTTATTTTCTATGAAACTCTTGCTTAGTTTAACTCTCCTTGTGAAAAACTTCATTTCCTCACCCCTATTTATAGTTGGAGTTAGGGTTACTGTAGTTGTACTACATTTTACTATAGCAGTATTGTAGCTGTACTTCATTTTACTGTAGCAGTATTGTAGTTTGTACTACATTTTTATTATAACAGTACTGTAGCAACACATGATTCACGAGGTATTTTCACTGTAGCACTGTACATATTTCACTGTAGTACTATACGTATCTCACTATAGCATTATACATACTTTACTGTAGCAATTTACTATAGCATTTATACATAAAAATTTTCTATTTATTTCTAAAAATCTATCATCTTAATTACAATTATTTTCAAGGATCTTATAATATGCATCATTTGTATCTCAATTATCTTCAATTTCTATTCCTAGTAATATATATGAAGCTTTGGCATATCCTAAATGGACCGAAGCAATGGTTGAGGAGATGTCAGCTTTAGAAAAAAACAACACTTGGGATCTTGTGTACTTACCAAGAGGGAAGAAAACTGTGGGCTGCAAATGGGTCTTTACAATTAAGCATAAAGCTGATGGAACTATTGAGAGATATAAATCACGACTTGTGGCTAAAGGTTACACTCAATCTTATGGTGTAGATAACCAAGAGACGTTTGCACCAGTAGCCAAGCTCAATACTGTGAGAATACTTTTGTCGCTAGCTGCAAACCAAGATTGGTCTCTTCTGCAATTTCATGTGAAAAATTCTTTCCTACATGGAGAAATTTCAGAAGAAATTTATATGGATTCTCCACCAGGCATGACAGATTCAATTGAAATGAAGGTTTGCAAGTTAAAGAAGGCTCTATATGGATTAAAACAATCCCCAAGAGCATGGTTTGGAAGGTTTACCAAGTCTATGAAGTCTTTTGGCTATAAAGCAAGTAACTCTAATCACACATTATTTTTTAAGAGAGGAAAAGGAAAAATTACAGCTTTCATTATATATGTAGATGACATGATTGTTACAGGAAATGACCAAGATGAGATTTATAATTTACAATAATACCTTGCATCTGAATTTGAGATGAAACAACTTGGAAACCTCAAATATTTTTTGGGTATTGAAGTAGCTAGATCAAAACGTGGTATTTTTCTATGCCAAAGAAAATATACTATTGATTTACTATCGGAAACTGGGCTACTTGGGAGTAAACCAGTTGATACACCAATTGAACAAAATCATAAACTCTTTCAATGCTCAAATTTAGCAAGCATAGACAAAGGAAGATACCAAAGGCTGATAGGAAAATTAATTTATTTGTGCCATACACGTCCATATATCACATATGCAGTTAATGTTGTTAGTCAATTTATGCATGACCCACGAAAGCTTCATATGGATGTTGTTAAAAAGGATTTTGAGATATTTGAAGTCCGCTCCTGAAAAGGGAATTTTGTTCTCAAATCATGGAAACTTAAATGTAGAAGGGTACACTGATGCAGATTGGGCCGGTTCAAAAGATGATAGAAGATCTACCTCTGGATACTTTACTTTTGTAGGAGGGAATCTTGTAACTTGGAGGAGTAAAAAATAACCTGTAGTAGCAAGATCTAGTGCTGAAGAAAAATTCAGAGGCATGGCACTAGGTGTATGTGAAATTTTGTGGATTAAAAATGTGCTATCATATTTAGGCTTTAAACAAAATGAAGTTGTGAGTTTGTACTGTGACAATACTTCAGCTATAACAATTGCTCACAATCCTGTGCAACATGATAGAACAAAGCATGTGGAGATTGATAGACATTTTATCAAAGAGAAGCTAGAATAATTTCATTTCCTTTTGTAAGATCAGAATTGCAGTTGGTTGATGTTCTCACCAAAGGAGTGTCAAAAATATTGTTTAATGAGTCTCTATTCAAGTTGGGAATGTGTGATATTCATGCACCAACTTGAGCGGGGTTGTTAAGATATGTTAAATATTCTATTAAGGGATATTACGCAATCAAATATTATATTAGTTATAATTTAGATATTATTTTAATTTATGCACCTGTCATTTCTTTAATAGATGAAGAATTATAAAATCCTTGTATGTATATATATGGTACTCTACTCTTTAAAATAATACATCAGAATTATTCTTTAAACCTTTTATTAAGGCTTTTATCGTTGTATGAACCAATGGTGCAATTGTTTGAAAGAAAATATATTTGTATTGGATTAAAGGAAAGTTCATGGAACTTTATAAACTTTAAGAGAAAGGTGGGAATTAAGTTAAAACCGTCTAAATCACCTTATGAACACATGTGATACTACTAAAAAAAGCATTAATGATTAAAGATAAAATTAAGTCTTATTTCTTATTAATAACAATATATCCTCTATTTACACACTTGAAGTGTAGATTAAAAATTGAATAAAAGATGGTCATGGTTTTTGAACTCAAATAATTAGAAGCAATCCATCAAATAAATTCAGTATCCTTTCTTCTTGTCATACTATATCACCAATCATTTCAACCACTTGTTTCCCTTCTTTATTTTCCCATATCCAAAATGATTTTCCGCAATAATCACTTGTGGTTTTTTCTTGATTCTCGCTAGCAATCAAAATTTTCTAAATTGCTTCATGGATCGTAGCATGCTTGCTCCACCTAGATCACTCCTCAAGTAACTAGTTAATGGAGGTATAATATAGATAAATGAATTGTGGGTTCAATAGGTATTGGATTTTGTACTACATTCCACTTATTATTTCTTGTGTCATTGAATTCATATGGTAAACTCCACTTACTCTATATTACATATTCTAACTGTATAACTTAGATATTTTTTGAAACACTAGATTCTATTCCCACGTCTTATTTGGTATTACAGAAGAAATGAGAAGGTGCATGACAATAATAAAGTCTCGTAAAACAGAGAAAGAGTATCCCTTATGATCATTTTTTCTTATTCTTTCAAGATTCCATGTTATCTTTTGTTAAAATATTCCTTCACCTTTTCAAATTTTACACTCATTGAGAAATGTAAATTCCGATAGGTTAGTTTAGTTGTGTGTATAACCGTTTACATCAATAGGGTGGGGACAATATTCTATGTTCAATCAAAGATACCAAAACAGGGACCATGCCTGGTTTTTTTAAGTGTACTGGTTAGAAGCACTCTCGTGTGTTTATGATCTTCCCTTTCAGTTGATAAAGCAATGTATTTTATGAAAAAAAAAAATAAAAACAAACAAAATTGTTAAAACTGGACTTTAAACATAACTCAATCCCACATATTTATTTATATACACTTAATTGATTTTATCTTTATTCGATATAAATTTCCAAAAAATATTGCTATAATCTACGTTGTAAGGCATGGAGTAAAACTCAACTATACAAAACTTGTTCTCTGATACCAATCTGGTTAAAATCTGAACAAGTGTTTCTGTTTTTCTTTCTGGTTAAATTCTCACCATTTCTGAAGAATTAGATCCTTGCTTCATGTTACATGTGACCCGATTGGGAGAAATATAAGTATTATTAAATTAGTGATTCATTTTCATTTATTAAATTAGTATCTCTTGTATTCATAATTACAAATATAATAAATTGTTAAATCAGGTTTCAGCCCCAAATTTTTTTAAAGAATATAAGTGTTAGTTTAAATCTTATATAAATAAAAGTATAAAATTGAATAACATATAAAAGAATTATAAATTTTACTTGTTTTAAAATTTTAAATTCAAGACGGTGTTATTCTCTTATTTATTTGATTTGGTTCATGTTTTATTATTATTATTATTATTTGAGTGAACCTTCGTTAATATATCCATTACTTTAGCTCAATGTTAAATTTTTACATTATTTCAAAAATGTAAAACTTTAATGTGTTTTGATTATAGAGTTGAAGTTATAAGTTTTTTTAAGTATTGTGTATTTAATTGTCCTATGTAATATTACATTTTGTTCAACTAGAAAGTTATTTGAAAAAATACTTTGATCAAAAGTCATTAAAGATTCAATAAATTTAACAATAAATATGTAATAGGTTTAATTTAATCATGATCTAATTGATAATGTCGTATTTTGACTTAAATCAATCATCATTAATTTTAATTATTATTTAAAGATAACTGATTAATCTACAGGATTCTACCGATTAATCTCTGAACTAAACCGTCTAAACTGACCAAACGAAAATAGATTACAAGAAGAATGAGTTATTTTGATTGACAATGTGCTATTTTTAGTTCCTCTTATTTTTGTCAAATATATAAATAATTATATACTTTTAGGAATAACACACGTGGGCTTTTCAAACAACCATACTGTAATCGGATTGACTTTAGTGGACCATTGGATTTAGTATAAACAAAAATAGAAATGAAAAAAATGATATAGTTGAGTGGAATTATCATTATTTTTTAGACTTTAGAATCACTAAAAGAAAAATTAGACCCAATCCTAGTTATAGTATGATTGGTTGGTAAATCAAAATCAAAATAAAATTGAAACCCTATCTTTAATGTTTCGTTGTAAGGAGGTTTATCGGATTGACAGAAGAAGAAATCAACTAAACAAAATAATTTGAAAGAATTGTAAGCTGGAAAATCCAATTTGATTTGAAATGGGAAATCTGAAAAAGAAAAAGAAGTCCAACTTTTTGCGTCGACCTGCAAACAAACATGCAGACTCGTCAAACAACTGTACTTTTTTGTTCCTATGTCTTTGACTTCTCAGTCCAAACATGTCTTTTAGGTTATTTCATTTCTTAATTGTTCTATTTCCTAAAATGTATATTTCCTTTTTTTAAGATAACAATATTTTGACATTTATATTTTTTATTTATTTTTTCGTTACAAATACAAAGTTTTTTTTTATAATTATTTTTATCTCTACGTAAATATGGGTCTAACAGACATTTTTTCATTTTGTGAGGGTTTACCTACGAAACACACACGAGAAGAATAAGGTAGTGGGCCCATATTGAAAGCCCAAATTGGGCTGATGAGCCCATGTAGCATCATGAGTGGGAATCTGTGTGTCCATTATGATATGAGTGGTGAATGATAGAAGTGCAAAGATGCGCCACTCTTGAAAAGTTTTAGTGCGTTGATTTGGCAAAATGTGACATTCCAAACTATTGTTTTCTCTTAAAAGCTTTATCAGTAACTGTTCCTTCCAATGTCTTAAAACATTTCAAAGAATTTAATGTACTAACAACCACTTAACACCACACATGTTTTTTTATGCTGCGCAAGGCCGCCTCCAAACACATTATTCAAAATCTTCCAAAACGATTGTCCTTTATTACAACAATACATATTTTTCTATATTTTATTATACATATTGTATTATTTGTAAGGGTTTTCATTCATAATTATTATAATTAAGTCTTAAATGTTGAATAAATACAACTATCTATCACTTCACCTTACCTTTATATTTATATGCTTTTAAATAGATTTTTAATCATAATTGATTCAATTGCAGTCCAATATCTTCTAAATATGTTTTTATTTTATTAATCAAATTTTTAGTTCGTCAAACAGAACAATCATTATCATTATGTTCGACTATTGATCCAGATACTGTTTATTCTTAAACTTAACGGTTAACCAACCGGTAAGCATAGACCGAATGATCCATACTCTATATATATATATTAAGATATACGATAATTATATATGTGAGAAATTTTCAATTATATATGGATTGAATTAACGAATTAAAAACCAATTTAATTGATAATTAAGAATCGGGCTGATGATAAACTTGTTTGACAGAATATTTTTTCAGATAGGACTATAATGGTAATCATTGTCAGAAAATTCCTACATCGGTATGTGAGGAAGTGTGTTAGTGCATATTTTGAATACATATTTTATATATATTTGTGTGTTGATTCATGAATATATACTATTGTCGACCTTAAAAAAGTAATTTTTCCAAACAAGCGTGGAAAAAACAGTGATGGAATACATGCTCTCTGTGGTTTGGTTTCTATCCTTTGTTGTCGTAATGTCTTGTCAAATTATTTCGTTCCACGTATATCGCTAAAATGCTTAAAGATTATTTATAAAGTAAGTAGAAAAACTTTGTTCACCGATAAAAAATTTAAATGAGTAAAAGTGGCATTATTCATTGTATGAATATAAAAATGCTTTTTTTTTATCCTGATCCGGTGAAGTTTACTTGAAGGAAAAAAAAAAGTTAATGGGATTTTCAAATCTTCATTTACGCTTATAAATAAATGTCTATTGCCATGTAATGTGTATTTTATAAGAGTTTTTGCGCCTTAAAATGACCTTAGAAAATCAGTTCAATAGACTTTTCTACGATAATTAGTTCAATAGATAAGAGCGAATAAGTTTTAGTTGTGATGGCTATGTTTTGTTATTTAACTTTAAAATGGAATCGTTTTTATTTTGCTATTTAAAATTTGGTGTCACAAAAAGTTAGGAAGAAAATTAAAAAACATCTTATATATATGTGTTTATATTTTCAGTGGTTATACTAAAATTGTTAAATTTTTGGTGTAATATTTGCATATGACTATTTTTTTAGGTGCATATAACAATTTCGTTCAAGAATAGTTTAAAAAAAAGTGACATTGGACA
Source organism: Vigna mungo (assembly GCA_036885675.1). Lineage (NCBI taxonomy): Eukaryota > Viridiplantae > Streptophyta > Magnoliopsida > Fabales > Fabaceae > Vigna > Vigna mungo. The sequence continues at coordinate 38,137,436 of CP144699.1, read as the reverse complement.
TGCTTTACACTTTAGAAATGGTATCCTTCAACGAATTGAAATTTTACAAAAATAGTCATGGTGTTTTATTATATATATATATATAATATGAGAATTAAATCACGATAAATCTAAAGTAAATAAGTTTTAAATAAACAATCTGAATTTGTATTGTAAACAAATCGTTTTTAAAATTTTATAACTTGGAATATTGTTGTGAACAATTTTTTTTATTAAAATCCTTGTATGTATTGTACAACTTCTTTTTTATGTAAGTCAAATCCGATGACATGAAATTTAACTAAGAACTATTCTAAACTAGTTTTAGATTACTTAATGATTCTTTTTTAAATATGATTAATTGGATGATATTGTCACTTTGAATTTTATTTTTGATACACACACTCGTCTTCAGGGTTTAGCATTTTAACATCTAATGCATGACTTGATTTATTGTAATTTTTGAAACATGATTATAGTCTACTTTTTTTTCCCATAGTTTTACTTCTTAAATTTTAAAAACTAATAATTCTATATCTAATTTTTAAAATTTGCATTCACTGTAATTCTCTTATCAATGGGAAATGTACATAAAAAAGCAATTATCAGTTCAAATGGACGTTGTGTTTTTTGAGGTTGAATTCGGTTCAGGGTTTAAATTTGAGGTTTTTTTCTTTTAGGGTTTAAAGTTGTGGGGTGCAGGAAGCAATTATCTTGGAACAGCTAGGTCGATTAGTTTGTGGTGAAAATTCTGAAAAAAAAAAATAATGGCCTTGGACTTGTAATAATAGTTATTTAATCCAACAAAAATAATAGACAAACTCATGATTTTGTTCCTCCATTCTCCCGCTTCTTATAGCACCCTTAATTTGAAAATAAAATTATAATATTTTTATTTAAAAAAGAAAAGGGTTTAGACTTTTAGAAAGTGTGAATAAAAAACTTTTCAAATTGTATGATATAGAAAATAAAATCATATTTTCATAATACAATCTCTATGGTGAGATGTTCACTTATTCGGTTCCACCACTCTTCACGTCATCCTGATCCAGATTTTTCTTCTACGGTTGCCAGATTATATAATCTGTATGTATTTTTTATTTTAGAATTAGATAATCCATAAATCTTGTTTAAAAAAAAATATCATTTCCATATGTATTTTTTACTTCTAAAAACTACTTTCAGATTAAATATTTAAAAAAAACAAAAATAAAACCTTTTTTATAGGGGAGTGCAAGAAGAAACCACTCACAGCTTAATCCAAAGCTTTTGTTTATGGGTTGAGTTTCATGAACAATGAAACTATATCTTAAATATAAGATTAGACAATAGTTATGGTTAGTTGGAACTCTAGTAGAAAAGCAATTCAATCACCAATTAAGTGTGTTTTCGGTAAATTACAATATGTTTTGAATTATTTTATTATAAAAATAATGTTTTTTTTTTTTTTTTCATTTTGGTACATGTTGTTTCTCAACACATTAGAAATGTTATTCTTAACATCAACAACATATTTTCTGGTTAAATTAAATATGATATTTTTAGTTAATTATTTGTAGTTAATTAAAGTTAAAAATATTTTCGATTAATATTGATCAAATTCTAGGTCAATATTATTTTTTCATTAATATTAATTACAGTTTTCTTAGCTAATATTGATAGAATTGTTGTTTATTGATATGAATTAAGATTTATTTTATCAGTACCAAGTATACTTTTTTTTTTTAACTAATGTAATTCAAAGTTTTTATTGTGATTGTTGAGATTGTATGTAGCTCAATAAAATTTAGGGTTATTTATTAATTGATATCTGTCATGATGTTTATCAAGTCCACATTACTTTTTTCATTGAAAAGTAATCATATATTTATCGTTTAAAGTTTGTAGGAGTTATTTTCTTTTGTTGATTTTAATAAGGTTGAAGCAATAATTTTTGTGTTTATATTGTTTATTTATTTGTTTGTTTGTTTTTTAATTATGTTAAATCTTTAACAATCTTTACATAATTTAAAAGTTAAAATAAAATAAAACTTATCATCTTTTAAAATAAAATAATTTGATGTAAAGAAAGTTTGAACCTATACCTAGTATTTATAAATTTTATTTAAGAAAATAAAAATAATTAATTATCTTAAACTACATCACTTATAATCAGGTTTTAATCAGGTTTTAGTAAATAACACATGAAATATCGATGTTTATTTTAGGTTTTAATTCATGGTTACACGTTAGGGCTTTATATATGTATTTTGTTCATATGTATCACTTATAGACTTGTTCATGTCTCACAATAGAAGTTCTACCATCACACTTATCAGGTAAACTCTTAATAGATATTGTCACTCACATCCCTATAATAATTGTTATTTGATTTATTAGGAGGTACTTAAAAAAAACATGATAATGCATATATCGAAACCTTATTATTGTAAAAATTTATATTACACCTCGTTATAAGAATGAGAAATAACATATGTTGATATACTTTAATCAACAACTTTATTCTTACTCATTGAACTTCATTCTATTGGATTGTCATTCATGTGGAGATAGATATCCATTTTTGCAATTAATTTATTGACTTTAGCCTTATTTCTCTTAACGAATCAAGTATTTGTTATGAAGTGAGAGAGTCAAGAGAAATAATACTATTAATAATTAAGATTATCATGGATTTATTTCTCACACTCATTTTTTTTTTCATTGACATTTTTGGTATAAACTTTAGATATTGAAAATTAAAGGTATTAACTTATTTATTATAGTAAATTATAAAGGTAATTTAGAAAAAAAAATGCCTAAGCAATAACTACATTAATAATCCATACTTCAATTACAAACAATAATCTCTTTAACCGATTTTCATTGTATTACACCTCTACCTGAAATAAAAAATAATAAACCATTGATTTTGTGTACCATAATCAAAATCCAATTTACATTAATATATCTTTCAATAATCTAAAAAGTTTTCACACATTAAAAGCATAACTATAAGATTAGCAAACAACATCATCACTGAAGACAAAACAATATTATAAAAAACACTTAGTCCATTATTTTTTAGAAATAATCTAAGTGAAAACATACAAAGCGTTGTCCTTAAAATAAAATAAAAAAAACGTCTCACAAAAAGACAATAAAATATTATGAGTTTTTCTCACAAGACACAACAACTAATCAAATTGTGTGAGAAAACATATTTAAACCTTACAAACACAAATATTTTAAAAAATAATATAAAATAAAAGACTTAAAATTATTTTATATAAATTGTTGTGTTATATCTTGATCACACAAATACATACTATTTATATATAAAAAAATAAACATGAATATATTCTAATAAATATAATTTAATAAAAAATAATTTGTAATGAAGTTAAAACCGTTAACTCGTAAATAATATTTATCTATGAAATTAACAATCCATAAACATTAGAAACATAGGATTATTTATTTATTTATTAAATTATATTAAATGTTTCTACAACAGTTGAAAGTAAAAACAATTCAAACTTAACGTTATTTAAATTTTGTTGTAATTATCATTTTTTTTCCAAAGACAATGTGAAAATATTTGCTAAATAGTGTAAATGTATAGTGTTGAATACTTCTAATTACTTAAAAAACAAACATTGAATAATTTGACGAGTTCCGTATGATAATATTTGACATTCTTATGTTTCTAATACATTTGGTTATCATTTGCCTAATATCAAAATATTAAAGGAAGAAAAAAATAATTGTATATGTGTGGAGAAAATTTCAACTGATTTTTGTTGAAAAATGAACAAGAAAGCAATTCCCTTGTTCAGTAATAAAAATCGTAAAGGTATTTGTTTTCTTTATGAGAAGAAAACAATGAAAAATAAAAGAAATTAGTATTTTCTAAAAGCAGTCCTCTCGCATAATAGATATTGAGACAACTTTATAACCATGCAATCATTTAATTTTATTTATCTGTTATTTTTAAAAGTAACTATTTTTTCTTCATTTTTATGTCAACTTTATAATGATGAAGGAGTGTTGTGAGGGTAGAATTAGTAATTATGGGAATGGAGGAAGCATTTATGTCACTTCTTACCCGTGGGCCTGCCCAAAGTGATTCCCGGACCAATAATATTTTCTAAATTACTAGGGGAATTTCTTCCTGCACCCTCATGTTGCCTTCCAACACTTCATACTTTTTAAAATTCCAATTATACCCCTGTTTAAATTATTGTTCTAGGTTCTACCATCCGTGGATATGTTTTATTACACAATCTGTAATACAAATTTACAAATATCAGGGTTTTAAATAGTCTTTTTAATTATGGTTGGGGTGCAGCAATAGCAAGAAATCATGGGTACAGAAAGAAATGCCCCGAAACTAGTATCCATCCATTCACATGGTCTACTTTAGTTTTCAAACTATTTGTGAGCAGTGATTATTTATTAAAAAGCATGTCAACTTAATTGGTCAGTTAAGAAGGTGTATATATAATTAGGAGAGGAATAAAAAATTATAAAAAGAGTTAACTAAAATTCGGGAACAAGCTGGCAGTGTTAAGAAAAAACATTAAAGAAAAAATCTGATAACAAAATGTAATAAACAAAGGCATATCTAGAAGAAACATGCGTGACGAACAAAATGATTTACTAATCACATGACGTATCCATAATGATAAACTAATCAGATTTTCACATACCCAAACCAATAATGAAATCATAATTAAGAAAATATAAAAGGAATCAGCAGTACTGTGATGCTCAAATTGATTTGACAGAAAAAGAAAAAAATTAAAAAAAAGGAAGAAAGAATTGTTGGAATTTACTATGATTTTATTTTCTATTATATAATTCCAAAGAGTAATCTGTATGATCATTCAATTGATTGCTGACATTTATGTCAAATGATGATAATATTCAGAGCTAAATAAAATCAACAATGTTCTGATGAGTTAAAAAAACATATTCAAATTTAAACATCAAATAATAAGAATACTTTCTCAAATTAATTTCTAATTAAATTTCTTAACATTCAACTTTTTTACCATAATAATAAATAACATTACTTTTCTTTCTGCTTTCCCTCAAATCAATCTTTTTCGACACTCTCAGTTCCAAAATAAAAAAGCATAAAGAACTGTGATTTTCCTATAATTTTCCATACATTTTTATTAATATATGTTATGGAGTAGTTATTGTCTAAAGGGAAAAAAAAGTTATAGGGCTGTAGTAGCTATAGCTATTTCACATTAAAGAAGTAACTTTTTAATAAAAGTGGTTTTCAAATACCAAACCTGTTTAACTTATACGTCTAGTGGACCAACCAACATAGACCATAAAAAAAAATGTCATATATTAATTAAATAATCAGCCTTCTTTAATATAAACATATATGTGGTATCAATTAGGCATAGACTTGGACTTAAGATTTTTTTTTTTCCACTAATTTGATGTTATTATTGAGTTTTTTTCTTTTTCACACATTCACACACTCCATTCTCAATTTGTTTATCTAGAAAACTTCAATTCTTTCTTAATTCAGAAATATCATTATTTAGTTTAAAATAAACTTTAAATAAAACAAATTGAAGAATCCTGTTATAACTAATAAGTTTCATAGACAACCGTTTAATTAAAACATCACTATCATCATTTTATTACAAATTACCAACAGAATTCAAATAATTATTGACATTTTAATTTCTCATCACAATCCATTCATAAAACAAAAATAAATTTATATAATTAAACTAGCTTATCTTATTTTAAAAGAAGAATTATCACACAAGATAGTCATAATTGGTAATTTTAACTATACAAATAAAGCTCAAATTAGTTATCTAAAACCACTTTCATGAGCACAAAAAAAATTAGTAATTCAAATTGAACTATCTATGTGTGCTCTCAAATATTTCACTATAATAACACAAATTCAAGAAAAAGAAAAAAAAATCTATTGTTTATGTTGGATTGGAGCGAGGATGACTCATGTGTCACATTCCTGTCCCAAGGAACGTAAGATACTTTGATGCTCAAGTCATAATTTTTTTCTCTCGAGATATAAAGTAATTCAATAATGGAAATAATGTCTCTTACCACTAAATTAACCTCTATTTATAGAGTTTAAAAAAAAATCTGACCAATTAATTTACCTTTTAATGGTCATTAATGTCAACTTTACTTATCATTAGTAGTTACCGTATTGATTGTACTTTAAGTCTGTTCAATTGTTGGTCTTTAGGTCTGTTCAATTGCTGTCGCGACCAGCTGCAAAGTCCTTTCCCGTACCTTAGTCATTCAGTCAATTCGAGATTTTCAATTAATCTTACCTATAGTAACATCTACTATAATCTCAAATATGATAAGATAGATACAATGTTTTCAATTTCAAAATTCGAATTCAAATGTTCAAAGAGGTTGAGATACTAAAAACTGGAAAATGACAAAAAAAAATGACAGAGATGAATTATTTTTATAAGTGAACTCTTTTAATTAAAAATTATATTTATAGTTTACTTTTTTTTATGATAAAATATTCAAATATTATAATATTATTTATAAAAACATTTAAATTTTTGAACAATTTTCTAGATTTTTATAAGTATATTAAACCCATATTTTTATAAAACAAGAATTACGTGGAGTAATAAATATTTATATTCACATGAATTTCAGTCGTAAAAATAGTAATTAAGACACAAATATATGTTTTCTATATCATATTAAAACATTATTGAAAGTATTGAGATGAATATGATAATTATAATTTTTATTGAAAAAGTTTTTTCTTTAGCTAGTGTTCAAAGGATTGAGAGTATTTGCTATATCTTTATTTTTTAAATTCGAGAAAAATACGAGAGCCGACGAACGAGTTTACCGACATCAATTAAATTCATATTGTTGATGGAATATTCGATATTTAATTTTTAAATTTTAATTTTTAATTATAATAACAACATAGTAATAATAAATTATAAGTTTAATATTTTAATAGGTCTTATTTTCGTTCATAATCTCAATTATGTTTTTTTCTTTTTTGGTGTTTCAATTAAGTTTTTATTTTCTTAAAATCGAATCAAATAGGACATTTCCGTCAAATTGAGATGACGCCGTTAAGAATGGTATCTTGACCGGATAGTTTTTTATTACGTGGCATTGAAAATGTGACTAAATTTTATATTTTTAATTTTTGAATTAAAAAATGAAATATACTTTTATTTTTTAATTTAAAAATTAAAAAAATACAATTTAATCACGTTTTTAATGTCACCTAATAAAAAACTACACTGTCATGTCAGCATATCCTTCTTAACATTTCAATTTGACAGAAATACCCTATTTAATTCAATTTTATAAAAATAAGAACTTAATTGAGACGTCGAAAAAAAAAGACCTATTTAAAATTCTCGACGAAAATGAAGATATTGAGACATTAAACTTAAATTATAAATAAAATATCTCTTTCCACTAATTTTCAATACTTTTTACTTACATAAGCAAGTTTAATTTTCAATTTTTTTTTCTTTTTTCTATTCTCTCACTTTCTATTATTTAATTTATGAAAAGAATACATTAAAGAGTTTACTACTCTACCATTAATGAAAAGAATACATTTAATATAATGGCCACATCTAAAATTCACGCAGTACAGGTAGATTGTGAATGAATGAAAGCAAAATGGGTTTATTTAGATTTGATGTATCTTACTGGAAAAAAGGTCAGCAGACAGCGACAACTTATACAACATTCATCATCCATTATCAGATGCATGAACATACGCTACTGTTTTCTGAATCAGGGATCTGTCATCAGCCACCTTCATGCAAGCAAATTAGCCTTCTGACATCTCGCAATCATCTTTTATTATTCAGTTTTCGTTTTATTTAGGCTATTATAAATTCTAATACCCAAGGAATATGAACTTGTCACAGCAATCATCTTATAAATGATAGGGATATTTTAATATTTATGATACACGGGATCGGACATAACCAATTATTTGAAACTACCAGTTCCATCAATCAGTAATTAAGGAAGAAGAACTTTGCTTCTTTATTGGTAGAAACAGTGCTAGATGGAGACCCTTTACTACACTAGTCTTCCACTTCAAAATACAGTGTTCCTTTATTCATGCAAAATTTACAGCTAACCTTTCAAAGTTGGTTGCTTGGTTCCCCTTGATCATCATCATATACATAAGCTTCAGCCTGCTGTAACAGACAATGCAGAATGAATACATTATTTCTTCTCATTCACCCCTATTTTCTTTTCACCACCGTCTTTGCTGATAACAATCCCAACCAGTTTACAAGGCTCAGCATCCTCAAGTTTTTGAACCACAGCTCTCATGGTCGGTCTTAAAGCTGGAAGAGTTCCAGTGCACAGAACCGCGGTTCTCAAAACCTTGCAAGCTTCCTCTTTATACATTTCGGGAATCCTCGAATCCACAGCACTCCTAAGACCATCTTTGCTCCGTGCCATGTTATGGACCCAACTCACCAAATCCTTATTCTCCCCAAATTCTGCTTCATTTGGCCTTTTTCCAGTTACCAGCTCCATCAGCACCACTCCAAAACTGTACACGTCACTCTTCTCATTCACTTTGTATGTATAACCATATTCTGCACCAATTCCGACAACATCAGGACATTAATAAACACGGTAATAATAATAATAATAATTAATTAACGACAGTCAAATAATCAGTATCCGAAATTATATACCTGGAGCAATGTAACCGTGGGTTCCGGCGATGACACGAGAGGAAGAATCCTTTCCAACGTTGGCCTGAATAACCTTGGCAAGCCCAAAATCCGCAATTCTAGGTTTCAGAAACTCATCCAACAAGATGTTACTAGACTTGACATCTCTGTGAATCACGGGCCGTTCGCATCCGTGATGCAAATACTCTAATCCTTTGGCTGCCCCAACAGCGATTTCGTACCTCGTTTCCCAATCAAGCTCCATCTTTCTACTTGTGTGAAGCCGATCCCACAAGCTTCCGTTGGGTAAATACTCGTACACCAACAAGCTCGAATCTTCACTCGTTATGCTGCAATAAAGCTTCACCACATTCACATGCCTTATGGAGCTCAAAGCCTGAACCTCTGCATCGAACTCCTTCGACTTCCCGCCCTGCTTATTCCCAAGCATGGGAGTGCTGCTCCACGACTTTTTCCGCGCGGGTACATCGGTGTTCCAAATATGCTTCACCGCCAGTTCTTTTCCGTTGGAAAGCGTGACTCTGTAAACGTTTCCTGAACCTCCTTTTCCTATCAGATTCTCCTGCTTGATGGAATCTAGAATCTCCCCCTCCGAGAAACTTAACACGTGGAACGATTTCACGTCCCAGGATTCTTCCTTCAACGAACGTTCTCCGAATCTTTCTCCCTCCTCCTTTCTCCTCTTCAGCTGCAAGTAAACGCCCAAACAGGAAAGCAATAATATCGACGCTATCGCGAAGCAAATTACGAGATCACGCATGTCCTTGGACATGCCAGAGGAAGAAGAGCAACGAGGGAAGGAGTTGATGGCGTCGACGCTGCACAAACCGGGGTTTCCTGAGAGGCTTCCGTTGTAAGCTTCGAGGGTTAGAGCCTGAGGAATTGGACCCGTTAACCGGTTGTACGATAGATCAAAGAGGCTTAACCTGAGGAACGCTAAACCCCCAGGAATTTCACCCGAGAGATCGTTGTCTGAAAGATTCAGAGAATTCAGCGCGGGGAAAGAACCCAACGAGGTGGGGATTTCTCCAGAGAGTAAATTCCTCGATAGGTCAATGTCGTTGAGGGATTTGCAGGAACCGAGAGATTCCGGTATCGAACCTGTTAACCTATTGCTCTGCAAATGAAGACTACCTAGTTCTTTAAGCTCCCCGATTCCTTCTGGAATCTTCCCCGAAATCTGATTCTCGCTCAGGTCCACAGTCACCAACGACGTTGCTTTGGAGATTTCTTCCGGTATTTCACCGGACAACCGATTTTGCCTAGCTAATATTGAACCTAATGTTTTGGCGTTTCTGATATCCGAAGCAACCGAACCTTCGAACTGATTCAGCTCAATATCGATAATTTCGGCGTTGGGCAATCCCCAAATCGCCGGTGGCACGGTACCCGAGAGCGAGTTATTGCTGACTCTGAATCGCTTCATACTCCAACAGTCTCCATAGGTCGCCGGAATCTCGCCGGAGAGATTGTTCTGAAGCACGAGCAGTGCGTTCATCTTCCCCATTTTACACATCTCCGGCGGAATAGACCCCGACAAGAAATTCTCCGACACGTCGATGAATTCAAACTCAGCCCAGGAACCAACCTTCTGAGGAATAGGACCTATCAATTTGTTCCTGTACAGAGACAGGGCCTTGAGGCCTTTGAATTCGCCTATTTCATCAGGAATCTCCCCTGACAAATTGTTCTCAAAAAATTGCAGCGAAACCAGATTGGTCAAGTACTTCAATTCAGAAAGATTCCCTTCGAGTCTATTCATGGAGCCGTCCAAATACTTTAGCCCCGTGAGGTTTCTCAACCCGGTTGGAATCTTCCCCGTGAAGGAATTGTTGAAAAACTCAAGCTGCCAGAGTTTCCGGAGGTTCACAATCTCCGCGGGAAATTCGCCGGTGATGTAATTGTCGGAGAATTCCAATTCCGTGAGCTCCGTGAGGTTGCCAAGTCCCACCGGAAGTTTCCCTCCGAGGGTGCAGTTGGACAGGTAGAGCCAATTCAGCTTCTTGAGACTCACAACCTCTTTGGGAAACGGCGTGAAATCGAAAGGGTTATCTCCGACACTTAACTGCAGCAGACCCGTCATGTTTAACAGCGACTGCCACGGAAAAGTGCCAGAAAATCCACTTTTGTTTAAAAACAAATACTCCAACTGATTAAGAGGAGATATGTCGGGAAAGGGACCAGAGAAAAGGTTGTTTCCCAAATCCAAGTAGCGCAAGGTGACACATTTTCTAATGTCCTCTGAAACATTGCCATACAAGCCGTTGTAGCCGAACGCGAGTTTCTGTAGCGATGGAAGGCTGCAGAGAGAGTCAAAGGGAAGAACCCCAGTCAGATTTTGGTTGGAGAGGTTGATTTCGGTGACCGAACGGAGGGTGTTGCAAGTTACTCCGTTGAAACTGCAAACGGAGTTGGTGTCATTCCATGAGTCAAAGAGTTTTGAAAAATTTGAACTCTTGAGAGAGGATTTTAGGTTGAGAAGGATTTGACGCTGGTCTTGCTGTTGGGCGGTGAGTAGAGAGAAGAGTGAGAGAAGAAGAAGGAGACGAAAGGCGGCGGACATGTTTGGAAAGTGTGAAAGATGAGTCTCCGAGTTTCAATTTCAACTAAAACGGGTTAAGTACTCACATTGAAGGCGCTCATTGGGGTGTCTATCCATGAAGTCACGGTAAAGCAATTAATCAAAACGACGTCGTTGGAACATAGCTTAGTTTACTACAAGGTTGTCCTATTTCGTATTTCTGTTACAACGGTCGTTTCTCCTCTCGTTCTTGTTTTTTATTGTTTTTACCGCGTATTTTCTAAATGCTACTTTTCTAGAGAATTTTTATATTTTAATAATTTTTTTAACAATTTTTAATAATAAGATATATTTATTATTTTATTGGTTTGTTTAAATTTATTTTTTGAAAAGATATTTGAAACTGATTAATCACATGTCAAGAATATACTTATCGTAAAAAAAATTGTTAAAGTACTTTTTCCTTTTCCTAAAACACTCATTGCTTCTCTCTTAACAGCGTCTGGAAGAGTCGTGGACGGATGTTAGGATGAAACTGAAAGTAGCCAGTGTCAATGTATGTACATCCATTGACTTGGGAGATTGGAATCAACACAATAATTGGATAAAAAAAAACACCACCTAGTTATTACCATCGATACAGAAAACAAATATAATCCGTCGAGATGAGAACAGAAGAAAACTTACCTTTCTGTCGAAATAAAGTGTAAGTAAAACTAGTAACTTCAGCAGAAAAATTTAAAACTAATCACTTTGTCATATTGTTATTAAATCATTTTTACTTTTACTAATGAAAAATATATACACTTTTACAATCATTTATGTAATAATTACAATGTATCCACCATCATAAATTATAGGGTTTAGATTAGTTTAGATTTTAAGAAAGTGGTTTATTATAAGCTTACATTTGATTTCTTATGCATTGTGATTATGATATAAATAAACAGCTTTTAAACTCGTATATTACGTTTTAATTTCAAAAATTCGAAGTGTATACAAATACGGTGAGAATTCGTAATTTTAGTGACACTATATGCCTCAGTTCAATAAAAATCGATGTCTAAAAGTATATACTATCTTGGTTCTTTGATTAATCGAAACAAAAAAACTTTGAGAATTTTTTTGAAATAGGTCTATTGCCTTTGCTCTCTGACTAACCGAGGCAAAAAAACCCTGACGGCTTTTCTGAAATAGGTCTACTGGCTTGGTTCTCTGACCAACCGAGGCAAAAAACCTTGACAGCTTTTTCGAAATAGGCCTAATGTCTCGGTTCTCTAACCAACCGAGACAGTATGTCCTACCAGAAACTGACAACCTCTAATTTTGATCGTTCTAAATCCAATTTTTCAACATCTACTGCCTCGATTTCATTTTAACCCATGTTTAGGCCCTTTATGCCTCAATTTAACCGCGAACTAAGACCTATAGTTAGTAGATATTTTGAAAATTGCCATTTACAATTTTATTTTGAATTTTCTCTCGAAGGTTTATGCATCGGTTGTGTTTATAACCGAGATAATAGCCTCTTCGATAGTTAAATTCCAGAAGCGTAAAACAGTAAGCACGTTTTCACTATTTCTTCTTCTTCTTCTTCCGTCAGAGAATGCAAACACAAAATGCTGCTTCCCGTCTCGCACAAACAGTAAGCACGTTTTCACTGTTTCTTCTTCTTCCTTCACCACTGGCCATCGTCATAAAAACATTTAAGGTTTAAACCATTTAGGCGTCCCTATTTTCGTTAGGTATTCCCAATTTGGTCCCCTTCATTTAAATTTTCCCAATTGAGTCCTTAAAAGTGCTAATTTTAAACAAATTAGCCCCTGTCGTTAAAAATCGTTAACGGTGTTAAAATTGTGCACATGTGGTTGTTTGACGTGTCAATCGTTTGACTGATTTGTGAAACGTGGCACTGTTCACTGAAACGTGTATCCATTCATTAAAAGGGATTATGACCATTATTTTATAAAATGAAATTAAATGAAAATAGGGTTTGGTTAAATCAAAAAGGGAATTAGGGTTCAGTAATTGGGATTCAATTAAATCAGAAGTGTGAGACGAATCTGAGATGAGTGCATCGCGACTTCGTTAGTGGACATGAATCTGAATAGGTTTTGGTCGAGATCTTCCTTGAATCCTAATTACCGATTAGGGTTCAGTTTTGTTTCTGACTTGAAAAATCCGCTTTTATCCTTTTTGCCGCTTTCCAATACATTTTCATCCCAATGGTTATGGTTCAGTTTTTGCAAAACACCTAAATTCATCCGGTCACCACTTAAGGCACTCAACCTTTTAGCACTTTTGGCAAGAGATCTATCCGGTGGAGTTGATTTGCTAATTGGGCTTGATTTCTTCCTCAATTTACTCATAACTGAACCCGACTTAATTTATGTGTTAAAGTACAACTTAGACATTGTAGGAGACAGGAAAAAAGAAAAGAAAACACAAAAGTTCTCAGAAATTCTAATGGGGGATTTAAGAATGGCATGGGCACAAAACCTGTTTTGCTTTTCTTGATAGTGTATTCCTCCCTCTGTGAACAGTTGTTGCTCCACTCTTCGTTAACACTTGAAAAAGAAAAATCATAAAGTAAATGAAGTCACACTCTTTCCACTGTAAATTTTATCAAACCACAGAATGAATCAAACGCAGAAAACCGAAAAAAACTATAACAAAAGGTGGAAACCGGGAAAGGAGAAAAACCATAAGCTGCAGAGTGCAGATCTTGTCTTGATAGTTACGACTCATTCAAACAAAAACAAAAAGTAGGCACCCAAAGGCAAACCAAGTTCCAGAAGAAGGAGAATCAAAGTTTGTTTAATATTCAGAAAATTTACAGGCAAGAGAAATCTGATTCAAGCAAAATCGACCATCATCTTTTCATTTAATTGAATCCCAATTACTGAATCCTAATTCCCTTTTTTGATTTAACTAAACCCTATTTTCATTTAATTTCATTTTATAAAATAATGGTTATAATCCTTTTTAATGAATGGATAAAAAAACGCCACGTTTTAGTGAAGAGTGCCACGTTTCGCAAATCAGTCAAACGTTTGACACGTCAGACAACCACATGTGCACAATTTTAACACCGCTAACGATTTTTAACGGCAGAGGCTAATTTGTTTAAAATTAGCACTTTTAAAGACTCAATTGGGAAAGTTTAAATGAAGGGGACCAAATTGGGAATACCTAACGAAAATAGGGACGCCTAGATGGTTTAAACCAAAATTTTAACTTATTGTTCTCTCTTCTTTCTCGCGCAACCATTCTTTCTCTCAGGCAAAGTTGTTGGTTTGTGGCCTCGATTTCTCTTGCCTGAAGTGCCTATAGTGGTCTCCATCTTCGTTGGCAACATTTTTGTTGCGCGAACATTGTTGCCTCCATTTCTCTCGTGTGAACTTCGTTGTTCGTTGTCTCCACAAGCTGTTCGTCGCCACCTTTGGTCGTTCTTCGCCGCTTCTGTTCCATTGCAGATAAAAAAACAAGAAAAAAAAATGATTTTGAATAGACAAAAAACCCAATTTTTTGAAAAAAAAAACATTTACAACCTCAATTCGAAACCAACCAAGACAAAAAACCCCATATACTGTCTCAGTTTTTAACTGAAACAAAAAAACCTAGCACTTTCTACCTCGTTTGTATATACCTCAATTCATGAAAATATATACAAAAATAACGGGTGTCATTTTCCATTATTGTCATGATACTTTGAATTCGATTAGAATAATGTTACTTTGTTTTTATTAGTTTCATTTATTATATTAATTATTAATTATTTGAAAACCAAAAGAAACTTTATAATTTTTATGCTAACGCCAACGTCATAACTCTTTCATATATATATATATATGGGTTAAATATGTTTTTGTCCCTTAACCTTCAGTGAAAATTGAAATTAGTTCCTTTTCAAAACTTTGGTTTAATTTAGTCCCCAACTTTAAAATTGTATGAATTTAGTCCTTTTAACTAAATTTTGTTAGGTTTGTTTGATGTTTCAAGCAAGTTTCATAATAGCATTTGGGTTGTTTACACTGTTTGACACATATTTGCTTCAATGTCAATTGAAAAACGCGTTTGAAACATCAAATAAAGTTAACAAAGTTTGGTTAAAAGGACTAAATTCATATATTTTTAAAGTTGGGAGACTAAATTAGGCCAAAGTTTTGAAGAAAGACTAATTTCAATTTTCACTGAATATATATATATATATATATATATATATAAATATATATATATATATATATATATAATTAACTATATTTGATTTATTGGTTAAGATAACAATTAGTTTATAGATTAGTACTTAAGAAATGATATTTTATAAGATTATAATCCAATTGAATGAAGTCCCATTTTAGAATGACTACAGATATTTCAGTAACATTAAATTATCATATTGTGAACAAAATTTGTTTTTCCTAGTTCAAATAGGCAAACTACCGTGTGTCAATATTACATGTATGACTATAAGTTTTATATGGAAAGAAAGTTTCAGTAAAAAAATATGTATACTTAATATTTTCTATATTAAAGTCATTAACAATTGTACGATAGTATGCTTTCAACGGCCGGTAGAACCGAACGGCCCTAAGGGGACAACAGCCCATCACAGCGCCACATTCTTACTGGGCTCAAGGCCCAATGCCAGCGTAAATGGTGTCCACAAAAATATATCAACCAGATATATTTTAAACAAGAATATATCAACCAGATATATCCTAACAGAAACATATCAAGCAGATATATCAAGCATAATATCAAAACAAAGATATGTCAAGTAAGACCGTTTATATTTATTTTTATTCTGCTTATATTTTGTTTATCTTATATAAACCCAAAGCCTATAAATAAAGGCTGGAGGACTCCAAACAAGGTACGTTCCAAATACACTTCACTCATAATTCATCTAGCACATTCTTTGCTATCATACTTTATCAATCCTCTCCCACAGAGGGTCAAATTCCCTCCTATTGGGAATTCCACATACAGGAAGACAGAAGACGACGTCACCAAGGTCAGTCCTTCGGTCCCAAAATTTATACCGAAACAACAATATTGTCTATAATTTATTATTTTACGAATGATTTTAGATCAAGATAGTTAAAATCGATATTAATCTTAAAAATCACAAGAAATTATAAATTATAAAATCTAAATAGTATACTTTTTATCAAATATTATATCTTCTAAATGGGTCGGATAACCATATAACCACTCAAAGATCAATTTAATAACACGGTCGAGGATGAATAGTCGACGAAAATTCATAATCAGATATTTTTGCAAGGATTAAAATAAAAAGTGATTAGAGACATTGAGTTAGAATTGGACAGTGATTAAAATTTCACTAACCCAAACCCATAAGGAAAACTATAAAATTATTTTAATACATCTAATAGTCTATTTTATGGGTCCTTACTATTAAAACTCACAATATGAAGGGTGTAATAGAAAACACTTTCAATTTTAATTGGATTTGCATCTTATTTTAATTGAAACCTTATTTATTAAGAATGTGAATAAATATTACAGTTAAAAAAACGAACTTTAATTACGTGAATTTTTAATTAGATAGAATATTGACTGATAACACACACAACAAAAATAATTTTTTAATTACATTAATTTTTAATTAGATATATATTTTATTTAAACTTAATCTGTTCATTAAAAAAAAGGCGAGTACGCAAATAGTAATTTGAATTAATTTTTTTCTCAAAATATATCTATTTAAAAAATAGTATATATATTAGTTTTAGTTCTTAAACTTATTCATCTATTAATCTACCATTAAGAATTTGGTTATCAAGGATCGAATTTTCAACGATATACATTGTTATCATATTTCTTTTTCTCTTCGTTTTTAATTTAAAAGAATAAAAATCAGTTGAAATTTAATTTTCGAAGATTCAAATTTCAGTCTGATTTTTTTTAATTTATTTGTGAAATTTGAGAGAAACAAAAAAAAGGAAATATTGTGTTAACATTCAGAAGATCTCTAGATCGAAAAGGTGGTCGACAACTGGTTTCAGTTATGCTCTTAGAGTGGCTCTTGCATGGATGAAGATGGAGAAAAAGTATTATTTTCCTTAAGAGGGGAAGGTGGAGATGATGGGTGACCGAACACATCAACATTTTTCTCAAAATTAGTTTAAATTAATTCAATTATTTTCTATTTATTAATTTTTTATCTATTACATCCATGAAATAATTCATCAAACTTTTACAAACTTAATTTTTAAATGTATTAATTTTCATCTCAAATCTCTTAAAACAAACAACATATCTTACTTTTAAATTTATTCAATTTCAAATCTATTTTTAGAAGTCAACAACACTAATAAATTGAACTTAATTTTTTTTAATATTTCCATGCCTAATCAATTAATGTCTCCGGTGAATAAATAAAAGTAATTATAATTTTTATATGTTAAATTATTTGATTATAATTAACATTTAAAACTTAATTTATATGTATTAATAATTTAAATTATAATATTGATTTATATTTCCACCATTCAAATTAAATAATAAAATAAAATAATTTTTAACTTCAACAAAAAGTATTACTGGTTAACTTTCCATATCTGAAATGCTAATTTGTTTAGTTCATTAAGATAAATCAAAACAAATTAATCTACTAGACATGTTAGATAAGATAAATTTATATATGAATATTAACTTAATTTTTTAATTATGATATTAGTTAAGATATAAGCTTCTTTAAGTGAACTGGGTTGAATTGAATATTAATTAAATAACTTGTAAATTTATTTATTTAATATAAATTATGAAAAATTACAATTATTTCTTAATTATTATTTACTAATCATAAAAAATAATAAATATTCTTTATTTCAATCATAAATACAATATCAAAATTTAAATTTTGTAAGAGTACTTGACACATCATGTCTGACATTAAATTCAGACAAATTTATACATGTAAAATAACTTAATTGTTTAATTATGATAGAAGTAAAGATGTAGACTTTTTTAACATGAATCGAATTGAAACTTTATCATATAACATGTAAAATTATCTATTTATTTAAATTTTTGTGTGAGAAATTAAAAAATCATACACTTTCTCTCATGTTTCTTTGGATGAAACCCTAAATCATATTATAAAAAAATATATCAAACCTATATATATTAATCAGAAAAACAATCTCAAAACTTAAAATTTGAAACATTGTTACAAGTAAATATTTAAACAAATATATATATATATATATATATATATATATATATAAAATAACCTAATTATTTAATTATGATACAAGTAAATATATAATTTTTTTAACATGAGTTGAAAAGAAAAATTGCATACTAGACATCTATTCTACAAAATGTAGAAAAACAATAAAAAGAAACAAAGGCATATATTTAAAAGAAAAATTGTATTTTTAAAATGTGGTTGTAATTTCCTTAATTTAAAATCACATTTGAAACGGTGAGTGTGATGTGTATTTTATGTCATTATCTATATAAATGAATTTAACCAAAATCTTTACTAATTTTGTTAAACAAAAAAGACCCACCATCTTAACATGTTTGTTTGGTTGTTTTCAAGACAACTATTGAATTGCAAATGTTGAATTGTTGTTTAGCACAAGAGGAAAGAACCAAATTAAACGATGGGAATGAAAATTAGAATTCCTAACGAAGCTTTTCATTCAACTACACTACGTTTTCCACCCTCACTTATCCATTCTTATTCAAACATTTGTAAAGTTATAGCGAAAGAAGAAAATGAAATATGAAGGCAAATGTGTATTACAACTAATTGATTAGTTTGTCCTTAATATAGGTTCTATTTTGGATTCAATACCATTACGACAAAAATGTACCCATAAAATAGCCATACTTAAAATAAAAATAAAACAAAAATAATAGCTAGTGGCTGAGGAGTTATAGTTGGTAAGAAGAGAGTGAGAGCACGCGACGCTTGGAAGGGTGTAGCCGCCGAAACTGACTTTTGTTTTTTTATTATTGTTTTTGTTTTGAAGTTGGATGCATGATTCGGTAGAAAGTGACAAAATAGTAATTTAGAGAAGAGAAGATAAGTACCAACTGACAAAACACTTGCCTTCTAGAATCACAACACTATGACGCTTAAACGTCACCGTTTCACACAGATCTCAGAGAAAAATATAACGTGGTAATTGCTGTTTAATTAAGCTTCATTGTTAAGAAAAGTATTTAGTACTACTAATGATACTAATAATTGGTATTACGTTAATCATTTGTGTTGAAATAATTAGATGCCCTTTTCTTTTCTTTTCTGGTCGAAAGCATATAACTGATTTTTTAGTTTAATTCGTTATATTAATCATTGTACAAATTTATATTATTAATTGATTAAACTTCATTTTTTTTAACATAGTTATTGTAGCATTTCATTTATCGTCTCATTATAAGATCAAGAATTATTTTTGCCTATCTTGTAATGAGACGATCATAAATAAATATTTGAGTGATTTTAATTTTTTAAAATTTCTCTAGACAATAGATCCCATCCCGTGTATTATTAGTAATATTTTTATAAGCCATATAGATGTATATTTTGTAACATCCCAATAAATATAGCCTTAAAATTATGCTTATTTTAAGGACTTAACAAAAATAATAATAAAGAACAGTGAGACACAAGCATTTAGGTGAATGAGGAATATGAAATATCATATAGAATTTAATATTTGGACAAGATAGTAAAAGTCTGATACAATTTACAGAACTAGACCGAACGGTGTTACAAAACACTTCAACTGAACGGTCTTAACTACTATACGAAAATGTAAACCTAAACTAAGGATCGGACGGTCCTGCACAGTTCTCTGGCGTCACGTCTAAAGGTCTGGTAGAGAAGAAAAGAATTAATGGAAACTCAACAATGAAGGTCAACGAACTTAATCTAGGAAAACAGCCTTAGTCAACGGTCAGTTAGAAAGAGACCAGACGTTTTAAATAAGAGAGTTCTCTTCAATAAAGTGAGTGTTAGTACAAGACCGGACACTCCGTGAGGAATCAAGTGTCAGTGTAAGACCGAACACTTTCCAAATAAATTATATTATAAACCGGACATTTTTAAGAATTCAAGTACTGGTATAAGACCCAGTACTTGTCAAATAAATAATCATCAATATAAACCGAGTGCTCAGTGTATGACCGAACGTTCCGAATAGTTAATATGAGGCCGAATACTCAGTCTATGACCAAGTAATTCTATGTCGGACGTTCCGTGTAAGACGGATGTTCAGTGTAAGACCGGACAATCCGAACGACTAACTAATAGCATATTTTAAGTTCAACATAAAGGGACCGGATCAAATGTTTGAAGGGAAACCGAACGGTCCTAATGACCCTTCGATTACAGATTGATAATGCTAATTCTTACCATTATCTAAGCATCATTTTAGTAGCAAAATCAACTCCTTCATAGCTTTAACCTTGTTTTATCCTCACGTTTTGTGTGTTTCCTTGTTTTCTTGTGTTTATTTGGTATATGCTTGTTTTTACCTCTAATCTCTATGTTTGAGTGTGTGAAATAAAGGAATAAGAAGCAATTCTAGTGGAGGAAAACAAGCAAGAACTCAAGGGAACATGTTTTGGGACAAGAAAAAATCAATTTGATACCCATGTTGGACGCCTTTGGAAGCGCACAAGAGCCTAAAATTCAGAATGCTGTCAAAACTGTCAGGCCTGGGCGCCCCAGAAGGGGGGCTGGGCGCCACAGAATGGGGCTGGGCGCCCCAGAAGGGCGCTGGGCACCCCTTGGCTGCTGTTTTTCTGCAGATTTTGCGCTTGGGCGCCCTTTGACTCGCTGTTTTGTGTTTTTATGGCGTCTGGGCGCCCTTTGGGGGGCGCTGGGTGCGACTTGCGCTGATATGTCGAAAATGGGTTATTTAAACAGGGGTCTTGGGATTTTTGAGGGACTTCTCCTCCTACACTTCATTCTTCGCCTAGAGAGATTGGGAGAGGCCCTTGGAGGCTATTTGGGGGTGTTGGGAAGCTCTCCCACTCCTCCTTGGGTCTTCAAGCTTCATCAATGGTGATTTGTCCCTTTTGGGGTTGAGGAAGAAGATGGGTCAATTATTGGAGATGGAGATGCGAAGGGGAGGCGCACATGGAGCATGGAGCAGCTGCCAAGGACCTTGGGAAAGGCTTTGCATCTTCTTTTTTGTTCCAATTTCTTCCCTATCTCTTCAATTTTGTAGAACCCTAAGTTCTCCTCCATGGAGGGCTTTTCCTATTTGTTGAGATTAGTTGTAAAATATGGAATTCTTATGTATTTTGTGATGTTAATGATATATGCTTTTCTAATTCATGTTAGTATTTGATTTCTATGCTTAATGCTTATTGTGGCTTGATCACCCATGGCATGAATTTTGGTTCTTGATGTATTGAGAAATATGAGTGAACCTAGAATTGAAATTAAAGACTTATTGGATGGAATTGAGATGTTTGGGAATGCATGAGAATGAAATGGATGAATTCTAGTCTTGACAAATTGTAAATACACTATGTTAAATTCCTTGCACACCAACTATTTGATAAAATACCAAAAAGAGTTTCTTGTGTTATTTTTGTGCACTTTGATGTCTAATTGAGTTATAAAAGGAAGAATTGTCATGTGTTGCACAAGTCCCTTGGGAAAGAACGATATTTATCACTTGCTACGTCGCGACCGGTGCACTTGTCGTTGGTTTTGCGGCCAACAAGTTTTTGGCGCCGCTGCCGGGGACTTGTGTTCCAACACAAGGCAATTTGGGCATTTATGGCTCTTTTAGAATTTGTTGTTTGTTGTGTCTTTGAATTTTGTTTTGTCTGCAGTTGGCTTTAGTTTCTAAGACTTTCCATTGATTTAGTTTGTACTTAATGCCTGTCTCGGGATACGTCTCAGAGCTTAATCTAGTTGTTGGGATGCCCAGGGATGGGGTTTCAGCAGCCTTGATGTAGTTATTGAAATGCTTAGGGATAAGGTTTCAGTAGCGGAACTAACTAAATCAAACCAGATGTGTTAGTCACCAGGGATGGAGTTGTGTGTTTGGATTCACTGTTTGGAACTTAAGGCAAGTTTTGATGGACTTCTTATGCCAAGGGATTGGGTGAGGGTTTGTCATACTTAGCAAGGCACAATAAGAGGGATCTGAGTGTTCTGACTTTAGAAAACAGGGAAAGTGGAATTATTTGCCAATTGTATGTCTGTTTTGTTTGGGCTTCTTTTGTGCAGTTTGCCTTCAGATGTTTATACTTTCCACTGGTTTGGTTTGTGCTTAAAGCTTGTTTCGGGGTACGCCTTAGAGCATGATCTAGTTGTTGGGATGCCCAAGGATGGGGTTTCAGTAGCCGAACTAGCTAAATCAACCCAAATATTCTAGTCACCCGAGTGACGCCGATGTGATTGTGTATTTGGACCCCACTATTCTGGTTCTTAATGCAAGTGTTGATACATGCTTATGTCAAGGGATTGGGTGAGGTGTGTCAAGCTTAGATAGGCGCAAGAAGAGGGATCTGAGTGTTTTTACATTAGAGAACAGGGAAAGTAGTATTCATCACCCTAGGAGTGTACTAAGTGATCTTGCAACAAGAGGAATCTGAGTGAGGTTACTTAGGAAATCCATTTCAATCATTCTGCATTTTAGAATTGTTGTTTGGTTGGTGTGCTCATGTTATGCAAGCTTTGTTTCTTTGTTTCCTTGTTTCTTTGTTGTGTTTGTCATTTTTCTATTTCACTTCTTTATTTGTTACTTTTGTTTTTATCTTTATGTTTTTCAATTTTCAATTATCAAAACTTGGTTTATATAAAAATTGGACTAACATGTTTGTTCGAGTTTCTTGGTGTTCTTGCAAGCAAAAGGTATGAACGTTGATGAAGATGAATATACAAGGAGCTGAGGAATTTGAGCAATAAGTTGGTCCACCAAAAAGAGAGGTAACATCTTCATTAGTCTTTAAAGCATGGCTTGGGGGCCAAGCCCCTACTGATGGGGGAGGTGGAGCAGTTGCGGAGTATAAGCTACTGTGAGGAGGAAGATGTTTCAGTTAATAAGCGAAGCTAGTGTTCTACACTACTGGAGCTTCAAAGAGTCCATGTTAATTGGTTTTTCAGTTTTAATTTCAAGTTTTTTTTTATTTGCTTTCAGTTTTTAGTTTTTGGATTTCTTTTTGACTTGCCTAGTGGATAGTTCTTCTGCAATTGGTCTGGTGATTTAAGTGAATCATATGCTATGCTTGAATTGAATACAGATCTCTTGTGTTTGCTCATTATACAGTTGAATTGTTTTGAATATCTGATTGAGATGATGTGTTTGAGCCTGTTGAACGGAGATTGTGGTTGCTTGCATCTGCTTAGATAGATGCTTGATTTTTATTGTGATCAATATTCTGGGCATGATGTTTTTCAAAATTTGGAACCCTGAGTAAACCTGTGAGATGTTGTGCCCCAGAGTTTATTGTTGAGTGCTATTACTTTGAAGTCACAATTGATTTTGCTTGAGTTTCTCTATTTGAACTATTTGCTTGCTTGTTACAAATGATCAAGGTCATCTTGTTCTTCAACCTCTTCTACATTTTTGAGCCTAGAAGCCAATGCAAAACCCTTGAACCTTGAAGAAGAACTTTCTCATCCCTGGAACCTTAAGCTAATTGAAAAATCTTTAACCTTCTTACCTTGAGTTAAGATGAACATATATGTTAGGATGAGGAGAATGGTTTAAGTTTGGGGGAGTTTATGTAATAAGGGAGCATTGAGAAAATAATAATATGAGTCAAAAAGAAAGAAAAAGAAGAAAGAAGAAGAAAAGAAATAAAAATGCATTGAATGAACAAGAGTTGGGAAATAAGTTGAGAAGTGGTTTATCCAATTGTGAAGCAAAAAGAGAGACTAATGTTATATCATGAATTAAATTGTTTTCTCTCTTAGCTCAAGGTACTTTGTTGTCCAGAAAAACCAATTTTTCTTCTTAGCCCAGCCACAATACAAGCCTTAAAAAGTCCTTGAGATGATAACTTGCTTGTGAATGTGTTTGATATTGTTGAAACGAATGGCAAATTTGATTTGTGTAACACTGTGATAGTTGAGAGTTAGACACACATCCTTCTACACCACTGTGCTTGAGTGAAACACTTTCTTCGGTGAGGATTGGGTCCATGCATTCAATGAAAACATCTTGCCACGTTTGTTAATCTATCATTTGCATCTATCTTGTGATTTTGAATAGTGAGCACCAAGATTGAAGTTTAGCTTGCTAAAACCATATTGTCTCGTGAATGTAATTTCTAAGTTGAGCAAGCATGATTGATTTTGTTTATTTGATTTAAACGTACTTGAGATGCTAGACTATTGTGATTGAATTGTTTGCTAGGTGAAGTACTTTTGCTTGAGGACAAGCAAAGTTGTAAGTTTGGGGGAGTTTGATAATGCTAATTCTTACCATTATCTAAGCATCATTTTAGTAGCAAAATAAACTCCTTCATAGCTTTAACCTTGTTTTATCCTCACGTTTTGTGTGTTTCCTAGTTTTCTTGTGTTTATTTGGTATATGCTTGTTTTTACCTCTAATCTCTATGTTTGAGTGTGTGAAATAAAGGAATAGGAAGCAATTCTAGTGGAGAAAAACAAGCAAGAACTCAAGGGAACATGTTTTGGGACAAGAAAAGATCAATTTGAAGCAAATACCCATGTTGGACGCCTTTGGAAGCGCACAAGAGCCTAAAATTCATAATGCTGTCAAAACTGTCAGTCCTGGGCGCCCCAGAAGGGGGGCTGGGCGCCACAGAATGGGGCTGGGCGCCCCAGAAGGGCGCTGGGCGCCACAGAATGGGGTTGGGCGCCCTAGAAGGGCGCTGGGCGCCCCTTGGCTGCTGTTTTTCTGCAGATTTTGCGCCTGGGCGCCCCTGGGGGGCGCTGGGCGCCCTTTGACTCGCTGTTTTGTGTTTTTATGGCGCCCGGGCGCCCTTTGGGGGGCGCTGGGCGCGACTTGCGCTGATATGTCGAAAATGGGTTATTTAAACAGGGGTCTTGGGATTTTTGAGGGATTTCTCCTCCTACACTTCATTCTTCGCCTAGAGAGATTGGGAGAGGCCCTTGGAGGCTATTTGGGGGTGTTGGGAAGCTCTCCCACTCCTCCTTGGGTCTTCAAGCTCCATCAATCGTGATTTGCCGCTTTTGGGGTTGAGGAAGAAGATGGGTCATGAATTGGAGATGGAGATGCGAAGGGGAGGCGCACATGAAGCATGGAGTAGCTGCCAAGGACCTTGGGAAAGGCTTTGCATCTTCTTTTTTATCTCTTCAATTTTGTAGAACCCTAAGTTCTCCTCCATGGAGGGCTTTTCCTATTTGTTGAGATTAGTTTTAAAATATGGAATTCTTATGTATTTTGTGATGTTAATGATATATGCTTTTCCAATTCATGTTAGTATTTGATTTCTATGCTTAATGCTTGTTGTGGCTTGATCACCCATGGCATGAATTTTGGTTCTTGATGTATTGAGAAATATGATTGAACCTAGAATTGAAATTAAAGACTTATTGGATGGAATTGAGATGTTTGGGAATGCATGAGAATGAAATGGATGAATTATAGTCTTGACAAATTGTAAATACACTATGTTAAATTCCTGCACACCAACTATTTGATAAAATACCAAAAAGAGTTTCTTGTGTTATTTTTGTGCACTTTGATGTCTAATTGAGTTATAAAAGGAAGAATTGTCATGTGTTGCACAAGTCCCTTGGGAAAGAACGATATTTATCACTTGCTATGTCGCGACCGGTGCACTTGCCGTTGGTTTTGCAGCCAACACAGATTCAGTTTCTCTAAGTTATATACATATAGATAATTTCATACCAAAATCAGACATGCAGTACATCAAACAACATACCATACTTTCATATTTAATCCTATTCATACAACATCAATCATATGCTCAAACCATCATGCATTAATTCATAAAACATAATCATAATTAAATTTATTATAAGTTTCCCTTACCTTATGATCCGAGTTAATCTTCTAAGTCTCTAATGTTCACTACTCCTATGGCTCTCAACTCCAAAGTAGTCCAAATGAAAATCCGATCGGTGCGAATGGAAGGTCTTGACACCATGAGTAATTAATCTGAAAGGCGTTTAGTGATCGGAGGGAAGAGGTGATCAGAATTCTAGAGAGAAGTTTGAAGGTTTAAAGAGAAGGAGGAGAAAGATGGGGTTCTGGAAGGTTGAGTATGAGGAAGAAGAAAGGTTGCATGCAGAAAGTGGCAAAATCTAACCTTAAATATAGCCTCCAATCCGGACGGTCGGTCCATCCTCCATCTGTCACATGACTTCCACTACCAGGAACTCTCCATTCTTTTTGCAGCCGCACGGTTTCCGAGATTGAGGAATTAAATGAACTATAGATCATGTTTGTCACTCGTCCTAGGAAGTTAAAAGGGTGACAGGTGGATAACACTAAAAAAGGGGTATTAAATGGGGTGTTACATATTTTTAATATTTTCATCGTTAAGTTTTTTATTTAAAAAAGAATAACAATTCTATAAATTGAATTTGTATAGGATTACTGAATGAGCTTGAATTTAACCAAATTTTGTGCATATATTATAAGCATTGCAATAAAACTTAAAAAAAATACATTTACGTTTATATATATATATATATATATATATATATATATATTTAAAATGTAAATGTATTTTTTTAAAGTTTTATTCATTTGATTAAAAAAACAAAATTATTTTTTAGAAATATGTTTGACAAATCATTCTAAGCAAAAAAAATGTTATTCTTTTATCATATTCTTCTCTTTTTTTCTTCTCATTCAACTTTGATCACAAGTATCAGTTAATTAGACCATTATGTCATTCTACATATTCATCTTCTTCCTCTTTCTCTTTCTTCTCATTATTTTCTTCTTTCTCGTCTTTCTCTTAATCAACTCAATTTTTCTTCTTTTTAGTTCTTAGTTATCTTCACTTAATATACAAAAAAATTATAATATTTGATAAAAATTTATTATTTATTTAATCGGATTTACTGAAAAAATATGTTTGTAATAAAAATTTCAAATAGCCAACAAAATTTATCAATATAATTGATCACTAAATAAATTATTAACAAAAATATTTGTCAATAACTTAAATTTTAATTTATTAAAAGATATTATCCACACCGACAAATTAATAATTAAAGAGAAATATCCATCAACTATTTATGTTATAAAATTTGTGTGTAAAAATAATTAATATATAAATTTACCAACATTAATAAAAATTCATTGATAAATATAAAAATTCTTATGATGTTTTGTATGTATATTTTTTAAGTTTTTTTTTCTTGTTTAGTCCATTTGGTCATATTAATGATGTGTTCTTAAATTTTTAGTTTGAGCCAATGTTTTTTTAATCTCTAATTCATTCGTTTAGTTGACTAACGTGCCGATAAAAAGAAAAAAGCAAAACTAGTTGACTAACACCGGTTAAACAAAAACTTATAACAAAAATAATGTACTTTATCTAAACTCTAAAACAAAGTAGTCGTTTACTATAATATTTTTGTTCATTTGAAAATGTTCTTCGATAAAAGATGAATAAAACGTCTATTATTTTTACCTTTTGGAAATTGAAAATTATCGTGTCTAAACTCGATCATTTTTCTATCATTAAATCTCTAATTTTTTTTCATTGATATCTTTTATTGACCGGCACCGAAAATATTTTCAGGAAATTCACTTAATATAATATGTTCAACATTTAGTTCTAATAAATCATCTTAATTTTTTTTTTTGCATTTACTTGCATTCTTCAAATGAAGACTATTAATATTTTCAATATCATTTTTGCCTTCTCCCTCTTCTATGAATTTGAACTTGTTATATCTCTCTTATTAGTACTGAAAAATAAGGATTTATTTTAGGTTTAATAGGTTCGGAGGTCCCTATATTTGGGGGTTTGTTTCAATTGGGTCCTCCAATTTTAGAAGTGATCAATTAGGTCCTTAATTTTGTCAATTTGAATCAATAAAAGCTTTTCCGTTTTTGAACATGTAGCACATTGATGCTTCCAAGTGGCACCATTTCAAGTGCATAGGTGGATTATAAAAGGCTAAAATCTCTTTTAATTAGGGATTTCACCTTCAAATACACCCTTTTAATTTAGGGATTTCACCCTTTTATAATCCACCTATGTACTTGAAACGGTGCCACCTGGAAGCGTCAGCGTGCCACATGTTCAAAAACTTCACGGCGTTAACTGCATTTAACGGAAAAACTTTTATTGATTCAAATTGACAAAATTAGGGACCTAATTGATCACTTCCAAAATTTAAGGACCCAATTGAAACAAACCCCCAAATATAGGGACCTCCGAACCTCTTAAACCTTTATTTTATAGCTTCTTGTTATAGGTTAATTGTCCCTCATAAGATTTTTTTTTTTTGTTGTATTAAATCTTTTGTCCAAGTGCCAAACCACTAACATACGCACGTGTTTTTGTCGAATGTTTAGAACAGAGTTAAGATGGCAATAAGAAGAAAAAGAATACAGCAACAACAAATCCTATGATTTAATCTAGATGCTAATTAGGCTAATGAATCTTTAACCACCCAATTATGAAAAGTTAATGCTTTAATTAAAAGTTTAGCAGATAGCTAGATCAGAAGGAAAGATATTGCTTCTGTCACTAAAAGACCTTTTTTTTGTCTTTTTGATGCCACAAATTATAGTGTATATTCGCTGTCGTACCTCCCCATTTGCAAACCAACATCTTATCCCTCTTATAGCAGTTGGTATTATGGTGTATTATTGATAATGTTTTTTATTTCAAAGGAATTTAAAAGTTGTCACCACCTTCTGAATATCAACATTAAAGAGGGTCACAAGGATAAGTGCTCGATTTTAGGATAAGAGAAATGTTTGAGACATTCAATGTTAAGAATTTAAGTGTGTATGAAAATTCATAAATTCATTACATTAAGGATTTAGGTTAAAAGTGATATAACATAACAGCTAATTAGACAGCAAATTTTGACGAAAAACTTGTTTAAGTAGGAAATTACTTTAAATTCTGAAAGGTAGGGACAAGTAAAGGGAAACATTGATTTTTGAAGTGCGATTTGGAAAGGACTTAAAATATATTTGAAAGAGGAAAAAGAGAAAAGGAGGAAAGGAGAAAAAGCTTTGCATGATTAACCAGGAAAGTGACAAAAGATGTATTGTTGTGGAGGAGTCAGCCATTGATTAGGAAGTATTGACCTCATTCAATCAAGCAGAGCAGAAACATTGAATAAATCATATATTTTATTGCATATATTGTCTCCCAATATCATTGATTAACTTCCCAATTTATTCTTCTCAAATTTGACAAATTAGTCCCATTATGCAGATATCATCTTTTCGATAATGCAGAAAGATGTCAAAATGGATTATTTGACTAGATTCGATCGAGTACGCCATAGGTTGATCACATAGTGAACCAACATTGCGATTCATTTATTAACGAGTCAAAAAAGTTCAAACTCAACTCGACCCACCACAGGTTAGCTCATTATTTCACTTAATTACAATTTTTTTTAAATAAAAAAAATACAAACTTTTTATAATTCAAATTTAAATAAAATTTACTTCCAAAATGAAAAAAAGTACAATATAATTCACATATAATAAGCCAAATGGTATTTTTTAGGATTTTATAAGATAATAAATTAATAAAACAAAATTAGATGGGTTAGTAATGGTTCAACCCTGATGAATTGGAATATTGTGTTAAAAATAGACCCATATAAAAAAACATACATTTATTTTTTTTAAACTACTCTATTTTACCTATTAATATAATATATTTATAAAATGCCATTTCATAATGCCTTTATACTGTTTCATTCAACATAGATTTAAAATCAGGAATGAATCTCCTTTATCACGTATTTAAGTTGGTTTTGTTGAAAAAGACATAATTTTGTTAAACTCAATCCCACACTACGTACCGATTAAGTGGGTTTAAATCCGAGTGAAGATGAGTTTAGTTATAATTCATCTATCACAATTTTTATTATTTTTTTTATACTGTAGGTTAATAATTTTAGTTATTTAATATTTGAATATTATTTAATAAAGTTTGAATAATTTATATCTTTAAATTATCTGTTTCTTCAACCTTATATATGAATATATCTTAATTTTCAAGTATTATTTTTATAATGTTATTTTTTAATCATGGTTCATACTTAATAAAATAAATATACATTCTTATTGTATTATAATAAGTATTTAAAATAATTTATTTATTTAGGTTTATTTACCTATAAAAAAAAATACTAATTTGCTTATTTAAGGTGCTTTATTTGCATATTACAGAACAGCATAAATTTTCGTCAAAATTTTGAATTAGGCCTTTTAAGTACTTTCTATCAATGGAAATTGAACATGTATATTGAAATGTGGACAATTTGACTGTATTGTTATTAGTGTGTCAAAATTAAGATGAATTGTGCTGATTTATCTATACTATTATATTTAAAAAAATATTTTGAGTTAGTGACATTTTTTTTAATTGAATCGTTTTTTTATTTAACCGTTTCTCTAATTTAATTATTTTTTAAATTAAATAAATAAAATAATTTATAAAATAAATAAAAACTATCTAAAATTAAATTGTAAAACTAATTGTACTAAAACGGATTATAAATTTTAGATTCGCTTTCTCAATGGGTGGGTTTACAGTTGACGCTATCAATTTTTTTTCTCTAAATTTTAGATTCTAAATAAATTTCTTTAACCTAAAGTTTTTTAAAGTACAGGAAAACAGTGGAAATTAAAACTTATAGGATCAACACCAAAATTTACTATTTTTACAGGAAAAAACATATTTAAACACAATAAGAATTTTATGGAAAATATTTTACAATTTATATTTAAAAAAATATAATTAGTTGGCAACTGTAAATATTTTTTATTAAAATTGTGTGAAGATTAATCCATAAGAAGGAAGAAAGTGTAAAATTAAATAAACATAGTGTTAAATGGAGAAGATTATAATGAATAATAATATTATATTTAAGTTATACAGATGTAAAAGCATTGAGAAAAGGAGTCTAAACAACATATGATAATTTATTTGAATGGGAAGAAATTAAGTGACAGAGAAGCCAAAGAGAAAATAAAATCAAAGTTAATTGTACCTAACTACAATCCGGTCAAAACTAGCACTAAACTTCAAATCAATGAGTCATTTTCTTCATCAATTATTAATTATTTTGTGGATTATGAAATTCAGGAGACAGTGATGGATATATTCCAATCCAACTAGAGTCATTGGCTTGTGACAAACTGAGTAAAATGAATATTATTAAATACATTAAAACACAGCTTTAATTTATTAAAAATAAAAACTTAAGTCTCACATTCTTATTATTAAAAATTAGTTTTCTGAAATTGAGATCAATGCAAATTAAGTATAAACAGTTATCAATTTATTATATATGTGTTTGAACCATATTAAAAATCATAAGTTATATTTATATTACTTTCATTGCATTTTAATCATTTTAATATTAAGATATTTGAACCTGTTGAAATTAGTTTTATTCCTCGAATTACAAGAATTAAAATATCAAATTTAAAATATAAATGTAAATAATGAAAAAATTAATATAATTTGAATTTAAAAAATTAAATATATTTGAGGTAATATGATATTAGTAGTATCAAATTTAATAATATCAAACTTGATTACTTTAATTATTAAGTTAGGTTAGATGGATTTGGAACTGACTTTAATTGTGGCTAAGTTAAAGTCTACTTTTTTTTTTTTACTCATTATTATTTTTTTATAAAAAAAACATATTTTTGGTAGATTAACTTTAAAAAAATCAGTGTTATTTTGAAATCTTCATCTAGTTTATTTGATATTTTAATATATTTTTCAGTTAAAAATATAAATGTGTCAAATACTATGAACAATTTAAATGTTACTACGAAATATTTTTAAAATATCAAATAAACTTAACCAAATTTATTTAAAATAACTAAATTATGTATTTTTAAAATTAGAATACTAAATTAATGTCAAAATTTTAAAAACTGACTAATTTTAATTTTTACTTAAAATTAAAGTTAAGAAATAAAAATATTTTTTATTTATTTTTAAATTAAATTTGAGTTTGACATGCTTAAAAGTCTATATTGAAGGTGTGTTATAGAATTTGTTTCATAGAAAAAACTTATGAACAAATCAATTAACTAAACTAAGTCAACAGGCCTTATTCATTACTTAAACTATTCTTTATATTCTAGATACTTGTTTAAAAATAAATAGTAAAAATTTTAAAGTAATAAGCTATTATATTAAAAATTGGCACACAAATCACACACTAGAAAAAAAAATGATATTTCCCGCGATAAAACAATAGCAAAATGTTTTATAAGTTAAAATAATTAAAGAATGAAAAAGTAATAAAAATGGAAGAAAAAGGTTTAATTAGAATAATTAAATACTTGTACGTTTTGGTTGAGAAAAACCATTGTCTTATTAGTCATTACATTATACTCACTCTCCTAAAAATAATAATTTAATTTTGAAACATTTTTACTTATTTAATGAAAATTGTAACAACTGAACCAATTAAAATAAAACCTAAATTTGAATCCATTCCGTATAATATAAAACTTAATTTTTGGAAAATAAAAAATATAATTTAAATTTCTCATTGAGAACAGTAACTCGCGACTCAATAAACATAATTTTATTTAATTACAATTTATTGTATATAGTCAAATTATTAATTTTTGCAATGATTATCTTAAAATTTGTAAAAAAAAATATAATTTATAATCAAATAACTTTATAACACCGTATTTACATGATTATATTTGCTATTTTAGTTCACTTATTTATAGTTGTCGTAAATTTATTTTTTTATATTTTGTGGTATAACTATCATATTGTTTTATTACATGATTAAAAGTTCTATTACTAATAAATAAAAATAAAAACATGGATAAATTACTCACATATTTATACGTTAATATTAAATTAAAATTACCTTTATTACAATATTATTTATCTAACACAATTACCTTTATTATTTTATGTTAATAACAAAATCTCATATCTATTACCATGTCGAAACAATTAAATAAAACGCCAAAACAATATAATAACTACTCACTCGTTTAATAAAAAATTAAACGGAAAAAATTCAATTAAAAAGAATAAAATTTTTAAATATTAAATTAAAGAAAAAAATAATAAAACTTAATTGAAAGTCCTTTATAAATTATTTAATCAAACTTTTATTTAAAAGCTACTTTTTAATTTGAATGAAGAACTGAGGACTGTCAGAAAATAGTGGAAGACGAAGACGTTAATCCTCCACTGAAATTATTTAATTGTTTTACATAAAATACAATTATAGATGTATCTTGAGGCATTTTCAAGATCTTCTAGATGTTCTGCCAATAACAGTACAGTCAAATATTCCAAAAGAATCATGATTTGATTACAATACCATTTCTATCTATTAAGCTTCTTAAGAAACAACAATTACAAAAGATTTATCGTCCCAAACCATGTGCTAATCCCCAGTTTAAGAATTAAGAATGTTTAATTAGTGAATGTTGGGTTCTTGGGGCGTTTCAAGAAAACCTTAGAACCAGAGAATAATAAAAGAGAGAGAGCGGAGCGAGAGAATGAATACTGAATATTATTGAATTGAAAGTTGTAATTGAAAAGACGGGGTTGGTTACTATTTATAACCAACGTAAACACGCAACAGGGTTGGTTACTATAATTAACCAACGTAAACAACAGGGTTGGTTACTATAATTAACCAACGTAAACAAACAGGGTTGGTTACTATATTTAACCAACATAAACACGCAACAGGCAAAGCCCGTAAACAAAACAAGCCCAAAACAAAACAAGCCCAAAGTAAACAACCAGACCGGCCGGACTGACCGGTCCACAGACACGGAAGCCAAGTCTAAATAACAATTCTCCACCTAGACTTGCTTCAAACAACAAAAACAAAAGTAAAACACGGACACGGCCGGTCAAAACAATTAGTGACCGACCGGTAGACACCCAATCCTGGACAACAGTAAGAGAAACCTCTCCTTAGCGAGCGGCTTTGTTAACATATCTGCAGGATTCTCTTCGGATGCAATTTTGCAGATTTGAACGTCACCGGATTCAACAATGCTTCTGACAAAGTGCAGCTTGACGTCAATATGCTTGGTCCTGGAATGATAAATCTGATGATTGGCCAGATGAATAGCACTCTGGCTGTCGCAATGAACACATACAGACTTCTGATCGAAACCAAGTTCCCGAACCAAACCTTTCAACCACAGCGCCTCCTTAACTCCTTCAGCAAGAGCATAATACTCAGCTTCCGTAGTTGACAAAGCCACAACCGACTGTAATGTAGACCTCCAGCTAACAGCAGTCCCGAACAGTGTAAACACATATCCCGACCGGGATTTCCTAGTGTCCATGCATCCGGCAAAGTCGGAATCAACAAAACCTTCAATATAACCTCCACCTTGAAAGTTATTCTGAAAAAACAATCCAGTACCGAGAGACCCCCGTATGTATCTGAGCATCCACTTCAACGCTTCCCAGTGTGTTGGTCCAGGATTAACCATGAACTGACTGAGAACACTAACACCGTGCGCCACGTCCGGTCTTGTGCAGACCATGCCGTACATAATGCTCCCAATCCCATTTGAAAATGGAACAGATTCCATCTTCTTTCTCTCTTCCTCGGTCTTTGGGCATTGTTCCTTGGTAAGTTTCAAGTGTTGACCGACCGGCGTGTTGGCCATTTTAGATTCAGCCATCCGATACCTTGAAATTACCTTCTGCAAATAGCACTCCTGTGACAGAAAAAGGTTACCGCCCGGTCTATCCCTTTTAATGTCTATGCCCAAAATCCGCCTTGCTTCCCCAAGCTCTTTCATTTCGAAAGCATCCGCCAACCTTGCTTTCGTCTCACCGATCATGCCCCTGTCACTGCTAGCAATTAGAATATCATCCACATAGAGCAAGAGATATAACATTTCACCGCCATGATTCAGAGTGTAAACACAGTCGTCATAATTGCACCGCTTGAAGTTCAGCTTTATCAGAAAGTCATCAAATTTCCTGTACCACTGCCTTGGGCTTTGCTTCAAGCCATAAAGTGACTTCTGCAACAGACACACCCTATCATCCACAGCGAAACCGTCCGGTTGCTTCATATAGATGGTTTCTTCCAAATCGCCGTGCAGAAAAGCTGTCCGAACGTCCAACTGTTCAAGATGCAGATTGCAATGCGCAACTATTGCCATCAGAACTCTGACCGAACAATGCTTAACCACTGGAGCAAAGACCTCATGATAGTCTACGCCTTCAATCTGAGTAAAGCCTTTGGCAACAAGCCTGGCTTTGTACCTCGCTTTCTCACCGCCCGGTGTAGCTTCCTTTTTCTTGAAAATCCATTTCGAACCTATGACCTTCTTACCCTTCGGCAGATCCACCAATCTCCAGGTGTTATTCTTTTTCAAAGCCTCCAACTCTTCTTCCATAGCACCCTGCCAAAGATGCCGGTCGCTGCTGTCAAGAGCCTCCTTATAACTTCTCGGTTCATCCGATCGGTTAATATCTTCAGCAGCGTTCAGGGCGTAGCAGATTAGATCCGCCTCTCCAAGCCGTTTGGTTGGCTTGGAGATCCTTCTTTCTCTGTCACGAACAAGCTGATAGTTTCTCAAATCAACACCAGCAGCTTTTCCATGACTTCCCTCGCCAGACATATCATCTGTGTCATCACCAAGGTCTGTTCGAAATTCATCCGGTCGGTTCTCAGCTATCGTCCGACCGGTTTCAACTTGCCCTTCACCCGTTTGGTTTTCCTCAGTCCCACCGGGCGTGCCAGCTCCATTAGTAGTATGCTCCACCTCCACGAGAATCTTCTTCTCACTTCCAGAGTTTTCCGGGTGCATCGCCATCCTTGTTTCATCAAAAATGACATCCCTACTAATGATTAGTTTTGAAGGTGAATCTAACCTCCATAACCTGTATCCCTTAACTCCGTCGGCGTATCCAAGAAAGATACATCTCGCCGCCCGGGAATCCAGCTTATCACCCCTGACATGAGCAAACGCCAAAGAACCAAACACTCTCAAGTGTGAATAGTCAGCCGGTCGTCCACTCCACACTTCCATTGGCGTTTTAAAATTGAGAGCTGAAGACGGACTCCTGTTAATCAGATAGACGGCCGTATTGGCAGCCTCTCCCCAGAAAGCTTTTGACAACCCTGATCCCAACAACATGCACCGGACCCTCTCCAGAATGGTTCTGTTCATCCGTTCGGCCAATCCATTCTGTTGAGGAGTTCCAACGACCGTTCTGTGCCTCTTGATCCCTTTCTCTTTGCAAAAACCATTAAACTCCTCTGAAACGAACTCCAGCCCATTATCGGTTCTTAGGCATTTCAGCCTACATCCCAATTGGTTCTCAATCTGTGTGTGCCACTCTTTGAACTTCTGAAACGTTTCGGACTTATTCTTTAGAACGTAAATCCACACTCTCCTTGAGAAATCATCAAACTTAAGAAATACGCTCCTCCACCATGAGTTAAGGTTCTTGTCGGTCCCCATAAGTCAGCATGGACATATTCAAAAGGCCGTTCGGTTGAGTGTTTCCCTTTTCCGAACGGTATCCTGTGTGATTTCCCTAAGACACAATGGTCACAGAAATCCAGCTTCTGCAGTTTGTCTCCCAGAAGCAAGTCTTGCTTTTCCAATTCTTCAAGACCCTTCTCACTGATGTGTCCCATCCTCAAGTGCCATAACCGGGCGGTATTCTCGGTCCCACTTGCTACTGAGACATGACCAATGACAGTTGATCCCTCCAGAATGTACAAGCCGTTCCTCCTTCTGCCTTTGGCAACCACAGAATCTCCAGAACAAACCCTCATTACTCCATCTTCAACTTTAGTGGTGTAACCTCCAAGATCAAATACACTAATAGAAATCAAATTTCTCTTTAGTTCGGGCACATACCGGACGGCCTGCAACACCATCTCACGATTGTCAAACATCTTCAGCCTCACCGACCCCACACCTTGCACTCGGCAAGCTTTGTTATTACCGAGCAGTACATTACCATGCTCTTTCTGATCCAGATTCTCAAAAAACTCCTTTACCGGGCACATGTGATAGGAGCAGCCGGAATCCATGACCCAGCTCCTTTGAGGATCTTCAGACGAAGCCACCAGCACTCCAGCCGACTCATATCCCTCAGACGCCTCTGCCACATCAGCGGTTTCTTGTGGCCGACCGGCCTTTCCTTTCTCCGGGCAGAACTTCTTGATATGACCCATCTTCTGGCACTTGAAGCAACGCACCTGCTTCGTACCGTCCGGATTCAGCTTCTTCTCTTTTCCAGACTGCTTCTTCCCTTTCCCTTTTACCGCAATCAAACCGGACGCTCCTTCTTCGGTTGTCTTCGAATCTTGGAATTTTTGGAACTCCTTGGTTCGAATTGACGTCAGAACCTCCTCTAACGTGATCACTTGATCTTTCCCGTAGAGCAACGCATCCCTGAAATGCTCGAAGGTTTTGGGAAGAGCATTTAACAGGATGACAGCTTTATCTTCATCCTCCAACTTCACTCCAATATTCTCCAGATCATCAACTATCTTGCTGAATTCTGCAATCTGCTCCTCTATCGTTCTTGATTCTGACATCTTGAACGAAAAGAGTTGCTGCTTCAGGCACAACCTATGAGCCAACGATCTCGTCATGTATAGAGACTCTAGTTTTACCCAGATTTCAGCGGCAGTCTTCTCCTTCGCAACCTCCCTCAGTACCTTATCACCAAGGCACAAGATGATTGCACTCCTTGCCTTATCTCCCATCTTCTTCTTCTCTTCTTGAGTCATGGTATCACTCATCTTCGACTCACCCTTCAACGCTTCATTACATCCCTGCTGTATCAAGATTGCCTCCATCTTGATCTTCCACAGCCCGAAGTCATTAGCGCCGTTGAACTTTTCTACGTCGAACTTGGTTGCCATTGCTCCTAGGAAATTCTTGAATCCTTGCCCCACGGTGGGCGCCAATTGTTGGGTTCTTGGGGCGTTTCAAGAAAACCTTAGAACCAGAGAATAATAAAAGAGAGAGAGCGGAGCGAGAGAATGAATACTGAATATTATTGAATTGAAAGTTGTAATTGAAAAGACGGGGTTGGTTACTATTTATAACCAACGTAAACACGCAACAGGGTTGGTTACTATAATTAACCAACGTAAACAACAGGGTTGGTTACTATAATTAACCAACGTAAACAAACAGGGTTGGTTACTATATTTAACCAACATAAACACGCAACAGGCAAAGCCCGTAAACAAAACAAGCCCAAAACAAAACAAGCCCAAAGTAAACAACCAGACCGGCCGGACTGACCGGTCCACAGACACGGAAGCCAAGTCTAAATAACAGTGAAATTAAACTGATGTGATAAAAGATTGAATGGGTGTGTAAGAAGAAAAAGTGAAGATGTAAGACATGGAAGCATTATTTTATTAAATTATAGAAGGTGGTATGAAAGACAAGGGAAACAACCTTATCTTTGTCATTTGAAAGAGGAACAAGTGATTCAGCACCTACGACAAAAAGTTTCACGTGTACGTGTGGTGCATGTTGCGTCAGAGATCATAAATAGGCCAATAATTGCCTATTTTCTTCCCTTTTACTAACCCATACCCATCTCCATTCAATTTACAAATCCAACAAAATTTTATTTTATAAATTATTTTTTTAGACTCAGTAACTTAAATCTAATTTTTTTATTATAATATTTGTTAATAAATAAATTTTAAATCTTTTATGAAATCAATTCATAAAAGAAAATTTGTATTCATTATATATTTTATATACCTTTTTTTAGATTTCTTTTCTAGTTTTGATATTTTTAAAATTTGTATAAAAGTTCTTATTATATATTGAAAAACTTATCCAACATAATGCAGAAAAATCTTTAATCACAATGGATATGTGTCCTTTGAGTAATCTTTGTTTTTGATTTTTATTAATTCTTGTTAATATTTTGTAACAATCTTAAAGATTTGTGGTTGACATCAACAATTCAATCTTAGATAATCAAAACATTATTTCTGAAACGCAAACAGTCTTTGTTAAATCATTTTTGTATGTGTTAAAAATCGAGGTCTTATCTGATTAGAAGTTTCTTGCTTATAAAAACATGTGTTTGTCCTTTTAGACATATACGAAATTGTTATTACTATTTCATCTCCAAAACTTGATTAGAATATTTCTTCAAATTCAAAACAAGTTAGATATTAATTTATGCAAACAAGATATATTAATATATTTTACCTGATGCATCTAATAATGATTTATTTATTTAGTGCACATTCAAGTTATTTGTATGTGAATTTTATTACTTTTTTTTCATATTTTGTAACAAAATATAGCTCAAAACATGAAAAATAATTGAAAATACGATGATAGTGACAAAAAACAGAAAAAATATATATAATTACTTAATATATTCTATTAAATTTTTAATTTTTTCTGTTATGTTTTTCAAAATCATATCCACGTTTTGTATTTTATATTTTACATCACTAGGTATTTACGCTTCAACTTTTCAAAAGAAAATTGTTATTACCTATTCATTTTAACAATTTCGCTTCAAATTGTGGTCATCATTTGACATTGCATTAAAATTTTATTAAATAAAATAATTAAAAAATATAAAACATAAAAATCACACCAAACTTATGATAAAATAAATTAAAAAATAAAATTACGTATATTTTATAAAACATAAGAAAAATATATTTATAGTGAAAAAATACAAACTAATAATACGTTTAATTGTCCCTTCTTTAAGCGTGTTTGCTTTTGTTTTTTTTTTTTTCAGGAATTTGATGTGTGATTATTAGAATCTTGGTGCATCACATTGCACTATTAGATGGTGTGAATAATAATTTAGAAGACACACTCTTTTCACTTTCATAAAGAATCCAAAAAACATTGTCGGTCAATAGTCAACATTGGAACTTTGGATAGTGACAATACCTTCATTGACCAGCCTATAAGAGTGATCATAAACTTAGACGATTCCAATTTTCATATCCACCTATTAAAACTGATGACAACTTTCTACCGAATATGCATGCATATTTATAAGGACTCCATACCTAAAAATAATACTAGGAAGAAGGTAAAGATAGTTTCATACTAATAAAAAAAGATTATAGATATTTATACTTAATTAGATAAAAATATTAAAAGACAATGAAAATTATTAAGAGATAAAAGTATTTAAATTACGAGGAAATAATACTGAATATAAGTAGAATTTAGAACAAATAAAGAAAACCAGTTGGAATTAACAATAGGAATACGTGATTATGCCTAAAGTATCTTTGAAACTCATTGTTTATAACTTTAATTGATGGGTTATCATTTGTATGAAATTGAGAATATAATCAACTTACGGATTTATGTTCATTTGTTCAAATGGAATTTATAAGTGGAGTAATTTTCTAAGCCTAACTCTAACATCTTCGTATATTCATTTATTACATTCCTTTTATGTGTGCGTCAATTCTTCAACAATTTTTTTAAAATTTAGTTTGATTTTTGTTATTTTATTTTATTTTAGCACGTATCTTTATTTTTTTATATCTTTATCTTCTATTTTTTTATTTAATTTAAAACAAAGATATTGATTTTTTTCATGAACCACATTTTGGAGGATGAGATGAATATTTGAATATATATATCCTTTAGAGTAAGATTGAAGTTTAGCTTAGGCGAAAGGTCACACTCACTATTAACGTTAAAGGAAGGTTTAATCATTCACAAAATTCTTATTTTCGCGTGTAATCTCAATTTCGTTCTTTTCTTTCAAAAAATCTCAATTGGATTATTTCCATTAAATTGTCTCTAACGATGTTAGTGAGAATTGAACGTGGCACGCGATAGTCAGTTTGTTAAAAGCACGTGGATAATTCAATTTTTTAAATTAAAAAAAATGAAAATTATAAACCGGAATTGTATCGAGAATTGTATCAGAGCTGGAGTCGGAGTTCGTCGCGGATGGAACGCGAGAGAGACAGAAGATGCTCTGCTTCTCTGCGTGGACATGCCTGGACCAGCACACCACAGCCACCTACCCCACATTTTTCTAGAACCCAGATAGAAAAAAAATCCAAACTTTATGAGAAAAACACCATCATCGCAAAAAATGGACACTGCCCAGTAAAGTCACCACCGTGAAAAATCAACAACCTTCATCTCCCCTCTCATCTGAAACGTTCAAAACGTATTGGTCACTAAAACCGGTGCTCAAAAGTAGCAACTTGCAAGAAAGAACTGACAAACAAGTATACTTTAATAAATAAATAAAAAATCCTAAGAACGAGAGAAAGAATCTTTGTGTGTGCATCTGGCAACTTTCAAAAAAAATAAATTTACCTTAAAGAGAGAAAGGAAGGAAGGAAAGACAAAGTAATTGGAGAAGGTAAGAGAAAGAAGAGGAGAAAGTGGATTACTACGGAGTTGCTACGTAAAATACTTTCATTTTCTTTTTATTTAAAAAATTGAATTATTCACGTGCTTTATATGATTAGCCACGTCAGTTAACAAACTCACTATCACATGTCACATCCAATTTCCACTAACATCGTTAAAGACAATTTAAAGAAAAAGATTCAATTGTTTCAATTTTTATAAATTTGGGACCTAATTAAGTTTTTTTGAAAAAAAAGGACGAAATTGAGATTTCATGCGAAAATAGAGTCTTCATGAATGATTAAACCTTATAGGAATTGGATGTGTGGGTTTGTTGTGAGAATTAGCCTTGCTTTTGTTTGTTGAATTGTATGGAGGTTGGGTTGCTTTGTTTACTGTTAAGAAAAAGAATTCAATGACTCTCACACTCACCAAACGGCCACTTAATGCCACCATTCACCTTACTCTTTGTCTATAACTTCTCCTAACATGGGTCGGGATCTCATTTATCTTCTATACAAGGAGAGATGCTCCCTCCAACACCACAAATTTCTTTTTGCACCTCTCCAACTTATTTTTTTTTCCAAAAATATCCTTAGAATAATTTTGTTTTTTTACTTTTATCTATCACTTTTTATACTTTAAATTAAAAACGTTAATTTTTTACTCTTGTTCCAGCGCTCACAACATACCCACCCCCCCTTTTCCATCTCTTTTTCATTTCCGTCACATACCCACCACCTCTCCCCTTCCCCTCTTCTCCTTCTCTTTTCCATTGTATAATTTAATCTAAGGAAAGTGATAGGCAAAAGTATAAAAAAAAATAATTAATCTAAGGAAAGTGAACACTCGGAAAAATGGGACTTGCATGATGTAAGCAAACAAAAAGTTTAGGTAGTTACTTTTTGTTCTTTCTTTTACACAATTAATATTTGATCTTTCTTTTTCTAACGTAACGGGTTGTCATAGGATTTTACGGTTGATAATTGGCAATTGATCTTTGTTCCTTCATGGGACAATTAATTTTGTTTTTTATTGTTCTTTCTTTCTTTGTGACACGAGTTTAAGGTTGGAAATCCGTCTTTGTTTCGACAATTAATTTTCGTTCAATTATTTTTCGTTCCTTCTTGATTCTTTCTTGTTATTTTTTTGGCAATTAATCTTCGTTCTTTCTTTGTTTTTTTGGTAGCCAATTAATTTTTGTTTAGGACAATTAATCTTTAATCTTTTTCGTTTTTTTTTTTGTTTTTTTGGTGAATATGAATTTGAATTTGAATTTCTCATGAGATGAGAATTTGAATTTCTCATGAGATGACAATTTGAATTTCTCATGAGATGAGAATTTGAATTTCTCGTGAGATGAGAATTTGAATTTGAATTTGAATTTCTTGTGAGATGAGAATTTCAAATTCTCATGAGATGAGAGTTTTAATTTCTCATGAGATGACAATTTAAATTTCTCATGAGAATTTGAATTTCTCGTGAGAATTTGAATTACTCATGAGGTGAGAATTGAATTTCTCATGATATGAGAATTTGAATTTCTCACGAGATGAGAATTTGAATTTCTCACGAGATGAGAATTTGAATTTCTCACGAGATGAGAATTTGAATTTCTCACGAGATGAGAATTTGAATTTCTCACGAGATGAGAATTTGAATTTCTCACGAGATGAGAATTTGAATTTCTCACAAGATGAGAATTTGAATTTCTCACGAGATGAGAATTTGAATTTCTCACGAGATGAGAATTTGAATTTCTCACGAGATGAGAATTTGAATTTCTCACGAGATGAGAATTTGAATTTCTCACCATATGAGAATTTGAATTTCTCACGAGATGAGAATTTGAATTACTCACGAGATGAGAATTTGAATTTTTCATGAGATGAGAATTTGAAATTCTCTCCATATGATAATTTGAATTTCTCATGAGATGAGAATTTGAATTTCTCATGAGATGAGAATTTGAATTTCTCGTGAGATTTTAATTTCTCGTGAGAATTTGAATTGTTCATGAGATGAGGATTTGAATTTTTCATGAGATGAGGATTTGAATTTTTCATGAAATGAGAATTTGAATTACTTATGAGATGAGAATTTGAACTTCGCATGAAAATTTGAATTTCTCATGAGATGAGATATTGAATTTCTTATGAGATGAAAATTTGAATTTCTCATGAGATGAGAATTTGAATTTCTCATGAGATGAGATATAAAATTTCTTATGAGATGAGAATTTGAATTTATCATGAAATGAGAATTTGAATTTCACGTAAGAATTTAAATTACTCATGAGATGAGAATTTGAATTTCTCATGAGAATCAGACTTCCCAACCCTTGACCCCATGACTCCTGACCTAGTGTCCCCATGACAAAGAGTATAAGTGAAAGAGCGATTCTCTTATAGTTCTCTTTCTTGTTTATGTATCTCTAAAATTATAGATATTCTTTAACTTTTTATTAAATTATTAATATTATTATTATTATTTTACGTTTTTTCTTCTCTTTCTTTACAATGGTCTTCATTAGTGTACTTTTTTTTGACCGGTTTTCAAAAATCGATTAAAAGTTCAACGATTTTCAAAAAGTCTGTTAAAGTTCTAAATACAATTTTTTTTTTGTCTGATTTTCAAAAGCTGAACTCTTACCGACTTTCGAAACATAAAAACTCTTATCCAACTTTTAAACTGGTTTTCAAAATCGGTTAAAAAAAACTATAGTTCAAAATTCGTTTAAGAAATAAACACATTTCAAAAAATGTATGAAAAATAGACGTATTAATTTTAAAATAACAAAAAAATTAAAATGAATAAATAATAG
Organism: Vigna mungo; assembly: GCA_036885675.1. NCBI lineage: Eukaryota > Viridiplantae > Streptophyta > Magnoliopsida > Fabales > Fabaceae > Vigna > Vigna mungo. The sequence goes on along the minus strand of CP144699.1, from coordinate 38,092,868 downwards.
ATTTTGAAAATTCGAAATAAAACAAACAAAAGAAAGCAAAATAAAATAAAAATTAAACAAAATTTGAAATAAAAATAAGAAAAAATTAAATGTTAAATTTTGTTATTTAATTTTTGTTATTTTTTATTTGAAGTTTTGTAAAAGTTTATTAATTTTCTTTTTCTGTTTTGATTTGTTTTATTTTGAATTTTCAAAATTTATATTTTATTATTTTAATTATTTTGTTATTTTAAATTTAGTAGGTATTTTTCTTAAACGTATTTTGAAATATATTTATTTTTTAAAATGTATTTCGATTTTTTTTTTCTTAATTGGTTTTTGAAAGGTTAAGAGTTCATTCAATTTTCGAAATTCAGTTAAAAGCTCATCAATTTCTAAAAATCAATTAAAAGTTCGTCAGCTTTTAAAAACAAGTTAAAAGTTTACCGATTTTCGAAAACTAATTAAGAAATAAAATAAATACAGACCATTACACAAGAAAAAGAAAAAGAAAAGTAAAAAAAAAAACAATTTAACAAAATGTTAAAAGTTATATATGTACTTTTGGAAATACTAGAAGAATGAGTAGATATGCAGAGAAAATCACTCTCCGTCAAATTGAACGCGTCATTCATGATGGGTCGAATTAGAAGCCTAGTAAATATGGGTTGAATTAGAACCCAAGTAAGATGGACATAGCCTTTGGGCTCTGAATAAATGGAAGTTTTCTTTCACACTGATTCGTTTAACAAAAACAAAAAAATTATCGGATTATATACTCTTTATTTAAGATTTGTTTTGTTCTAAAAAAATCCTAGACAAATTTTGATTTATATGTGTTTTCTCTTTCGCTTTTAAAGTTACGTTTAGGCATATTTAAAACCACTATCGACGGGTTTCTATACAAATTTATGAAAATAATATCAACATTGGTTGAACAATTTCTTACACATCAACTTAAATATTACTACTTATAATTTATTTGAGGTTTTAAATATGTCTTACGATAGTATTTGGATTGTTTACACTGTTTGACACATTTTTGTTTTAATCTTAATTAAAAAATGCGTTTGAAACATGAAATAAAGTTAATAAATTTTGGTTAAAAAAACTGAATTCATACATTTATAAAGTTGAGAGACTAAATTAGATCAAAGTTTTGAAAATAGACAAATTTCAATTTTTACTTAAAGTTAAGAGATGAAAATAATATTTAACCTATATTGAAGCGTTGTTTTAACATAAAAGACTAAACTATTATACGAGAGATAATTTGAGAAAATATTAACACATTTTACAGCGTATATTGAATAAGGGCGTTAACGTTGCAGTTTGGTTTGATTTTTTAGTTAAAAAAGAATAGACATATGAGCCGATTAGAAAAACATGTGAAGCGTAATTTAGTAGTCAAAATTAATCACACAATCTCTGAACAATCAAATAATTGCCATTCAAAAAATATCAAATACAATTTGCTCTTAAAATACCATTTTGTTACAGTGATAAATTCACAACAAAAGATTACATTAAAATATAATTAATTTATATATTATTACAGTGTTGAATTCAGATTAAACAATTCACGTTGAAAAAAAAAAATTCTATAGTACATTAGAAGTCACAAAAATAATTTTAATTTTAGAAAAATAAAAATAGAATGAAAATAAAAAATATAATAAATAAATAAGAATAATATATTTTGTTTTGAGTAAATTTTCATAATTGATAATATTTTAGTTCTGTTTTTAATTTTTAAATTGGATTGTTTCGTGAACCTACGTATTCTCGATAACATTTATTTAATATTTTGACAAATTCTATCAAGATACAGAAAAAACACAAACAAATACCTTTGTGTACGAGGAAAGTATTGGGATGGACAATAACACGTTTATTTGTATATTTTGATAAGGTCTTGTCTCGATATAAGCAAAATATGATACTGTATTCTGTATTATACTCAACAAACGTTATCATGTCACGCGTTGCAGATATTTCAGTGAAAATACAAATTATCAATCATTGGAGAGTTTTAATAGAGAGCACTTCTCCCTACACTTCACCTCCTTCTCCCTACACCTCCAAAATTATATTTTTATCCTTCATTTAATAAAAGTCAAACCAGTTTTAATGATTCATTAATGATTTCTTACACTCAGACCAAAATTAAAAGAATTAAAAGAAATTTAATATAACAAAATTAAAATAACGAAATTGAAATTATTATATAAAACAAAATTAAAATTAAAAGAAATAAAATAATTAAAAAACTTATTAACAAATATTGAAACAAATAAGAACAAATAAAAAAAATTAAAATTAATAATAATATTAAAAAATAAATAAAATAACAAAAGTATTAATTATTATAATACTTAAATAAATACAAATAAAAAATATAATATGTAACAAAATAAAATTTACGACAGGAAAATAATAATTATTTAATTAAGAAATAATTTAATAAAATTTCTAAATCCATAAAAAAAATAAAAAAGTTAACTAAAATTATATACATAAAAAATAATATAAAAGAATATTTAAAAAACAAATTAACCAATTTACGAAAATATACTTTATCTAAATTCAAAATTAAAACTTAATCTAAATTACATTAATAATAAATAATATATAAAATTTTATAAACTTAAAAAAATTAACTAAAAGTAACAAAAAAAACTAAAATTAAAAAGAAACCTAACAAACAATAAAGTATTTCACAAACCGCAATATGAAATGTGGTTTTCACAAACCGCAATATGAAATGCGTTGCTCCCAATCCGCAGTTTGAACTGCGTTTCTCCCCTGCACCCCCAAACCAAATCAACCGCAAATCGATCAGCGGTTGCTTTCTGGCACTGCGGCGACACTACATCCGCTGTTCCATTTGCGGTTCCATTACGCACCTCCCAAAACCCATTGTTCGTATTGCCGGCAGCGTTTACCTGCAGTCACAGTTGTGGTTCGATATGTGGCACCCCCACCATCCTATTCCCACCTAAACATTTCAGATACACACAGATAAATACTTCAGAGAAAAAATGCAACAGAGATCAAGCAATCTCACACCTGCAACATCAAGATCTACACCCACAACAGGAATACCCACAACAGGAATACTAAACTGGACACCAGAAAAAACACAATCTGAACTGGTAAAGAGCAACACTAACAGAGCTAACAACAAACTCCACACTAGCAAATAGCAACTACACTTTAAAAACACTTTAAAAACTTGATCTTGGAGGGGTGGAGAGCAAGACAGGTAAAAGTAGAATGAAGAATGGGGGTGTAGGGTTTCTTTTGTGTGAGTTTGGGTAGAATCATTTAAGTTTTTTAAAAAAACAATGAATAACTAACAGAAATAGGCTTATAGGGGTACAGTAGGAATTAAAATAAAGTTTAGAGGTGCAGGACGAAATCATGGAGGTGCAGGGAGGAACACTCTTTAATAGAAGATTGGGTGGTGCTAATATCAATGCCAATCCCATCTATTACTGTCAATGGCATAAAAAACACGAGAAATTCAGGGTGGTGCTCCACATGCAGAAGTGCTCCTCCACTTCTTCACTATTTTTATTTGTTTTAAAAATATTGTACACATTTCTTTTATTTTTTTTATTTCAAAAATACCTTACATCTCTCAATTATTCTTAACAATATTTCTTTTTCTTTCTCTATGTTAATAGAACATTCACAGGGTTTAAATTTGAATTTGTGCTATATTACAGAATATAAAATTAAGAGAAAACTTCAATATTAGTACTTCTACCATTTTCATTTTATAAATTAAGAGTTAAATACAAATATAAAATAATAAACATAATAATATTAATAGCAAATAATGATATATTATTATTATTATATACTAACTTTATAATGATGAAAGAACTAAATAAATGTTTTTTTAACAAATAACTTTATTTTTATATTTTAAGTATTTAATAATATTTTTATATTTTATCTAATAAATTAAATATTTTATTAAAGTTATTTGATTCAAACATGTTAGTGAGTTAAAACATAATATAATGTTAAAAATCATAGATATTATATGTAAAAAAACACACACATATAATGAGCCATGTAAATGATCCATCATTAATGTAAAGAAAAAAACATAAAAATTGTTAAGAATAATTGGGAAATGTGAAATATTTTTTGAACGAAGCGATTAAAATAATGGAAAGGTGCATTACACACTTGGGAAGGTGAAGAAGCTAACACCCGCAATTCAGCATCAGCAAATGGGCTTGTTTAAAAGCCTTTTTTTATTTTTTTGTGGTTCTGGAGTTTACTTGATCATGCTGGGTTAAGTGGAACTTATATTTGAATATAACAGCTCAATAATATAATAATAAATAATTAACACTGACACCTCTTATTTTCAAAACTAGAATGAGAAATAACGAAAATAACAGCTTTTTTATTGTTTAACAGAATCCCAACTAAAATCAGATAACAATTCTATAATTTAAAAAACATTTTTGTGTTCTTTTAAATAAAGTTAAACTGAAGTTGAATGGTGATGAGGAAAACAATTATTGATTTATTGGTAGTAATGAAATTCGCGGTTTCTTTAGAAGCAAAAAAAACGCACGAGTAGGAGATAGGACGCGTGCGTCACGCGTGGCGCGTGGTCCGGTATAGATTTTAGAGGAATACACGTTGACAGTGATATGTCAACGTGACGGTCCAACCTCGTCTCGATGCAAACCGTTCTTCCTTACGCGCATCTGAAAGCGCGTCGTCGCCGTCAATAACTGCACTGTCTGCGTCGGGCTTAAGATCTCCACCACCTTCCTCATCGTCGACGCGCGAAGCGCGTGCCTTTCTCTGAAATCGTCTTAAGCGCTTCCTTGAGTCCCTGAAGCGCCGCTTGCTGCTCAGTTTTCTCGCCGTCAACCACTCTGACGAGCGCCAGCATGCGCGGACTCGCCATGCTCTCTTGAACGGAAGCCATTGCCTCGGAAACCTCTCTCTCAGCTCGCTTGGTGTCGTCCTTGACTCGCTCCATTTTCTCCCTCTGCTCTGCCGTTATGCCCGTGACATTGCCGTCGGCGAGACGGAGAATGAGCGAGGGCTTGTAGTCCCCAATCTAGAGTAGCGACCTCTCGTAGGCGGAAAGCCAGGGCGGGGAAAAGAGAAGGAAAATGTCGTCGTTGGCCACGTTCGATTTCTCTTCCAAAAATTGCTGGTAATGACACATAACTTGCTCGATCAGCATCCTCTGTTCTGCATCGTTATCATTGGGCGCGACGCTCAGAAGCTGCTGAAGGAAATTTCCGTGTCGCGCAAGCCATTCCTCGTAGAACGCCTCGAACGATTTCTGAACATTCTCCTCAGGCATGCTCGCGAACATTGAAATTGTGAAGTAGTGGTAGCAGCAAGAGTGATGGTTTATTGGTTAGCGATTTCAGTGCGCAATTTATAAGCGTCTCGTTTTTGTAATTTTATTTTTTGGGTGGTTTTAGGGATTTGAAAATGTGGTATTGTGTAATGTGTTGTCGTCTTGTTGATTTGTTTACTATTTTTTAATTGAAGAAATTTTCTTAGCAGGTAAGGACTCTGATGTTGGTTTTTCGCGTACTAAAAGGATGAGAGTGGCTGCACTGCATGAGCATGGTTGCCCATGGCGGTGGAAGTCATGGAGTCTCCGTCGATTGCATGCCACGTCGTTGGTTGGAGCCACCGTTACTTTTAGGGCAACCAAAAGACGCTAAGAACAACACCTTCCTTCCACCCATCTATAACAATTGTCATTAATGTTGGGTTCTTGAGGCGTTTCAAGAAAACCTTAGAACCAGAGAATAATAAAAGAGAGAGAGCGGAGCGAGAGAATGAATACTGAATATTATTGAATTGAAAGTTGTAATTGAAAAGACGGGGTTGGTTACTATTTATAACCAACGTAAACACGCAACATGGTTGGTTACTATAATTAACCAACGTAAACAAACAGGGTTGGTTACTATAATTAACCAACGTAAACAAACAGGGTTGGTTACTATATTTAACCAACATAAACACGCAACAGGCAAAGCCCGTAAACAAAACAAGCCCAAAACAAAACAAGCCCAAAGTAAACAACCAGACCGGCCGGACTGACCGGTCCACAGACACGGAAGCCAAGTCTAAATAACAATTCTCCACCTAGACTTGCTTCAAACAACAAAAAACAAAAGTAAAACACGGACACGGCCGGTCAAAACAGTTAGTGACCGACCGGTAGACACCCAATCCTGGACAACAGTAAGAGAAACCTCTCCTTAGCGAGCGGCTTTGTTAACATATCTGCAGGATTCTCTTCGGATGCAATTTTGCAGATTTGAACGTCACCGGATTCAACAATGCTTCTGACAAAGTGCAGCTTGACGTCAATATGCTTGGTCCTGGAATGATAAATCTGATGATTGGCCAGATGAATAGCACTCTGGCTGTCGCAATGAACACATACAGACTTCTGATCGAAACCAAGTTCCCGAACCAAACCTTTCAACCACAGCGCCTCCTTAACTCCTTCAGCAAGAGCATAATACTCAGCTTCCGTAGTTGACAAAGCCACAACCGACTGTAATGTAGACCTCCAGCTAACAGCAGTCCCGAATAGTGTAAACACATATCCCGACCGGGATTTCCTAGTGTCCATGCATCCGGCAAAGTCGGAATCAACAAAACCTTCAATATAACCTCCACCTTGAAAGTTATTCTGAAAAAACAATCCAGTACCGAGAGACCCCCGTATGTATCTGAGCATCCACTTCAACGCTTCCCAGTGTGTTGGTCCAGGATTAACCATGAACTGACTGAGAACACTAACACCGTGCGCCACGTCCGGTCTTGTGCAGACCATGCCGTACATAATGCTCCCAATCCCATTTGAAAATGGAACAGATTCCATCTTCTTTCTTTCTTCCTTGGTCTTTGGGCATTGTTCCTTGGTAAGTTTCAAGTGTTGACCGACCGGCGTGTTGGCCATTTTAGATTCAGCCATCCGATACCTTGAAATTACCTTCTGCAAATAGCACTCCTGTGACAGAAAAAGGTTACCGCCCGGTCTATCCCTTTTAATGTCTATGCCCAAAATCCGCCTTGCTTCCCCAAGCTCTTTCATTTCGAAAGCATCCGCCAACCTTGCTTTCGTCTCACCGATCATGCCCCTGTCACTGCTAGCAATTAGAATATCATCCACATAGAGCAAGAGATATAACATTTCACCGCCATGATTCAGAGTGTAAACACAGTCGTCATAATTGCACCGCTTGAAGTTCAGCTTTATCAGAAAGTCATCAAATTTCCTGTACCACTGCCTTGGGCTTTGCTTCAAGCCATAAAGTGACTTCTGCAACAGACACACCCTATCATCCACAGCGAAACCGTCCGGTTGCTTCATATAGATGGTTTCTTCCAAATCGCCGTGCAGAAAAGCTGTCCGAACGTCCAACTGTTCAAGATGCAATTTGCAATGCGCAACTATTGCCATCAGAACTCTGACCGAACAATGCTTAACCACTGGAGCAAAGACCTCATGATAGTCTACGCCTTCAATCTGAGTAAAGCCTTTGGCAACAAGCCTAGCTTTGTACCTCGCTTTCTCACCGCCCGGTGTAGCTTCCTTTTTCTTGAAAATCCATTTCGAACCTATGACCTTCTTACCCTTCGGCAGATCCACCAATCTCCAGGTGCTATTCTTTTTCAAAGCCTCCAACTCTTCTTCCATAGCACCCTGCCAAAGATGCCGGTCGCTGCTGTCAAGAGCCTCCTTATAACTTCTCGGTTCATCCGATCGGTTAATATCTTCAGCAGCATTCAGGGCGTAGCAGATTAGATCCGCCTCTCCAAGCCGTTTGGTTGGCTTGGAGATCCTTCTTTCTCTGTCACGAACAAGCTGATAGTTTCTCAAATCAACACCGGCAGCTTTTCCATGACTTCCCTCGCCAGACATACCATCTGTGTCATCACCAAGGTCTGTTCGAAATTCATCCGGTCGGTTCTCAGCTATCGTCCGACCGGTTTCAACTTGCCCTTCACCCGTTTGGTTTTCCTCAGTCCCACCGGGCGTGCCAGCTCCATTAGTAGTATGCTCCACCTCCACGAGAATCTTCTTCTCACTTCCAGAGTTTTCCGGGTGCATCGCCATCCTTGTTTCATCAAAAATGACATCCCTACTAATGATTAGTTTTGAAGGTGAATCTAACCTCCATAACCTGTATCCCTTAACTCCGTCGGCGTATCCAAGAAAGATACATCTCGCCGCCCGGGAATCCAGCTTATCACCCCTGACATGAGCAAACGCCAAAGAACCAAACACTCTCAAGTGTGAATAGTCAGCCGGTCGTCCACTCCACACTTCCATTGGCGTTTTAAAATTGAGAGCTGAAGACGGACTCCTGTTAATCAGATAGACGGCCGTATTGGCAGCCTCTCCCCAGAAAGCTTTTGACAACCCTGATCCCAACAACATGCACCGGACCCTCTCCAGAATGGTTCTGTTCATCCGTTCGGCCAATCCATTCTGTTGAGGAGTTCCAACGACCGTTCTGTGCCTCTTGATCCCTTTCTCTTTGCAAAAACCATTAAACTCCTCTGAAACGAACTCCAGCCCATTATCGGTTCTTAGGCATTTCAGCCTACACCCCAATTGGTTCTCAATCTGTGTGTGCCACTCTTTGAACTTCTGAAACGTTTCGGACTTATTCTTTAGAACGTAAATCCACACTCTCCTTGAGAAATCATCAATTATACTTAAGAAATACGCTCCTCCACCATGAGTTAAGGTTCTTGCCGGTCCCCATAAGTCAGCATGGACATATTCAAAAGGCCGTTCGGTTGAGTGTTTCCCTTTTCCGAACGGTATCCTGTGTGATTTCCCTAAGACACAATGGTCACAGAAATCCAGCTTCTGCAGTTTGTCTCCCAGAAGCAAGTCTTGCTTTTCCAATTCTTCAAGACCCTTCTCACTGATGTGTCCCATCCTCAAGTGCCATAACCGGGCGGTATTCTCGGTCCCACTTGCTACTGAGACATGACCAATGACAGTTGATCCCTCCAGAATGTACAAGCCGTTCCTCCTTCTGCCTTTGGCAACCACAGAATCTCCAGAACAAACCCTCATTACTCCATCTTCAACTTTAGTGGTGTAACCTCCAAGATCAAATGCACTAATAGAAATCAAATTTCTCTTTAGTTCGGGCACATACCGGACGGCCTGCAACACCATCTCACGATTGTCAAACATCTTCAGCCTCACCGACCCCACACCTTGCACTCGGCAAGCTTTGTTATTACCGAGCAGTACATTACCATGCTCTTTCTGATCCAGATTCTCAAAAAACTCCTTTACCGGGCACATGTGATAGGAGCAGCCGGAATCCATGACCCAGCTCCTTTGAGGATCTTCAGACGAAGCCACCAGCACTCCAGCCGACTCATATCCCTCAGACGCCTCTGCCACATCAGCGGTTTCTTGTGGCCGACCGGCCTTTCCTTTCTCCGGGCAGAACTTCTTGATATGACCCATCTTCTGGCACTTGAAGCAACGCACCTGCTTCGTACCGTCCGGATTCAGCTTCTTCTCTTTTCCAGACTGCTTCTTCCCTTTCCCTTTTACCGCAATCAAGCCGGACGCTCCTTCTTCGGTTGTCTTCGAATCTTGGAGTTTTTGGAACTCCTTGGTTCGAATTGACGTCAGAACCTCCTCTAACGTGATCACTTGATCTTTCCCGTAGAGTAACGCATCCCTGAAATGCTCGAAGGTTTTTGGAAGCGCATTCAACAGGATGACAGCTTTATCTTCATCCTCCAACTTCACTCCAATATTCTCCAGATCATCAACTATTTTGCTGAATTCTGCAATCTGCTCCTCTATCGTTCTTGATTCTGACATTTTGAACGAAAAGAGTTGCTGCTTCAGGCACAACCTATGAGCCAACGATCTCGTCATGTACAGAGACTCTAGTTTTACCCAGATTTCAGCGGCAGTCTTCTCCTTCGCAACCTCCCTCAGTACCTTATCACCAAGGCACAAGATGATTGCACTCCTTGCCTTATCTCCCATCTTCTTCTTCTCTTCTTGAGTCATGGTATCACTCATCTTCGACTCACCCTTCAACGCTTCAGCACATCCCTGCTGTATCAAGATTGCCTCCATCTTGATCTTCCACAGCCCGAAGTCATTAGCGCCGTTGAACTTTTCTACGTCGAACTTGGTTGCCATTGCTCCTTGGGAATTCTTGAATCCTTGCCCCACGGTGGGCGCCAATTGTTGGGTTCTTGAGGCATTTCAAGAAAACCTTAGAACCAGAGAATAATAAAAGAGAGAGAGCGGAGCGAGAGAATGAATACTGAATATTATTGAATTGAAAGTTGTAATTGAAAAGACGGGGTTGGTTACTATTTATAACCAACGTAAACACGCAACAGGGTTGGTTACTATAATTAACCAACGTAAACAAACAGGGTTGGTTACTATAATTAACCAACGTAAACAAACAGGGTTGGTTACTATATTTAACCAACATAAACACGCAACAGGCAAAGCCCGTAAACAAAACAAGCCCAAAACAAAACAAGCCCAAAGTAAACAACCAGACCGGCCGGACTGACCGGTCCACAGACACGGAAGCCAAGTCTAAATAACAATTAATTGTTATTTTTTATTTATACTGTTAGTATTTTGTTTCAGAGATAATAAAGTAACTTATCACTACAAATTAGGATTAAGATTAGTTTATTAAACTATAAGGACGTTAATTCCCGCACCTCCACATATTTGGACCTTTATCTCCTCATCCCATTTTTATCCTTTCTTTTTTTATTTATATTTATATTTTTTATTTATATTCCTATTATATCCTTATGTAAAATTTAATTTATAGATTAATTTTAATTATAATTTTCTACAGTAAAAAACCTAACTTTTTTCCTCATGTTCTGCTGTGTTCTGCTCTCTCGTTGGTTTTCCGAATTCTTTTTGTGCTTTCTTTTCTTGTGAGAATTTTCTTTCAAAGAATCGTTGGTGAGGGAAAGTTGCAACTGTACAGAATTCTTCTTCTCTTTCTCTGTAATCGCGATACGTGAGCGCGCTGCATAGGTATGTAATTTACGGTTAAAAAGCATAAATCCTTAAACAGATCTGATTATCCGTCAACAGATGTTAGTATCCGTTTAGGGTGAAACGGATGTCGACATTCGTTTCCCCTTAAACGGATGTCGACATCCGTTGAAGGATGATCAAATCCATTTAAAGGTTTAGTTATATATAAATATTTTTTAAATTTAATGTTTTTAATAATATATATTTTTTATTTCTATTTTAATTATTTAAGAAATGATTGGAAAAGTTGAAAACTTTTACAAAATAAAAGGTGGAGCTTGGGGGGTGTGAATGCCAAGGGAAGGGGAGGTGGGACTGTTTTCGAAAGTTTCAAAAGTCTGTGATAGTGAAAGCTGAATAGAAAGTAAAGTAAAAATTAGAGTTATTAAATTAAGAGGGTTAAAAAAATAAAAATAAAAAAGGTCAGTTTTGTAATTAATGAAAAATTAAAAAAAGATGGGGAGGTGTAGGTTTGATATGGAGAGGTGGAGAGATTAATGCCCAAACTATAATTATCTTCTAGTAACTTCTTTGGGCTTGAAGTCTGGCCCAAACGGGCCCAAAGAAAAAAATAGTTGTCCAATTATCAAAGAGCATAAGATTCTGAGTTTTTTTATTTACGTGAATCTGGGTGCCATGAGGCGGTGCTTCTTCCATTAAGTAACATTTCCGCACAGTTATCGGGAACTTTATGGTTATAAGGGGTCAGAAATGGAATAGGATAAAAACAAATAATGCATTTTATTCATTATAAATGCAATTTGAAAATATGATATCCTCTATTCAATAAAAAATAATCCAATTAAGGTATTAATAATGTTTATTGATTAATATCTACTCATGATAATAAATTTAGAAATTTTCAAAAATGGTTTTTGCAAAACAAATCTAAAGATATACTTTCAAAATTTTAAAATAACTTATTTATGAAAAAAATGGTTAATTAAATTTTTTATAATAGATAAAATGAATGGCTGACCAACGAAGTAAATAGGTAAAAGATAAATGAATTGGTTTGTGATTTTTTGGGGGAAGCTTAGCACAATGCTTCCGGTGGCGCCATACAAAAAATAAAAAAAATTATAACTATACAATAAATATAAATAATTTAATTATAGATAACTTTTATTAGTCTCATTATAGATAAATTTTACAATTTAATTATAGATTACTATTATTATTATAAAATAATGATTCCGTATATAGACAGACAGTTCCAAATTAACGCTATTGGGGAAGAGGGATCTGTAAATTGGTGGTGGGGTGAGGGTATGTTTGCAATAAACATTCCCATTGACAGAGTCACACATTGTCTGCCGAAGAGCAGTGTCCCGACAGAATGAAGTGTGCTACAATGCGCCTTCTCCAGCGGATGCGCCACTCTTCTCTCTGTCTCTCTGTCTCTCTCTCTCTCTTCCTGGTCTTGCGCTATGCCCTGAGGAAACGGTCACACCGCGATTGCGAACAAACTAGAGATGGGGACAGAAGGGTCACGGAATTTGGAATTCGGACACAATGGCGAATCAAGAAACTCAGAAGCGCCGTCCCCGTCAACAACGCCGGTCCAAGGGTCGACCGGTGGTCCCGGCTAGGGTTCCGTTGAGGCTGTTGCTGCGGGTAGCGTCGGTTGCCGGAGGCATTCAGTTTGGGTGGGCATTGCAGCTCTCGCTTCTGACGCCGTACGTGCAGCAGCTGGGGATCCCACACGTGTGGGCCAGCATCATATGGTTGTGTGGGCCGCTCTCTGGGCTGCTGGTGCAGCCCCTGGTGGGCCACTTGAGCGACCGCTGCACCAGCCGGTTCGGCCGCCGGAGACCATTTATCTTGGGCGGAGCATTGGCGATCATCATTGCTGTTCTGATCATCGGTCACTCCGCGGACATCGGGTGGTGGTTCGGCGACACGCCAAAACATCGCCCCTGGGCTGTGGGTGTTTTCGTTTTCGGGTTTTGGATTTTGGACGTGGCTAACAACGTCACTCAGGGCCCTTGTAGAGCCTTGCTTGGTGATCTCACTGGTATATCTTTCTTCCCTATGAATTTCCAATCGTTAAGGACCAAATCAAAGCCCTAAATTTGCACCTTCCTCCTTAAATATGAATTACATGTTCGTTTTTTATTCTCGTATTGTACTTTTTTTTCTTGATTCTTCCATAAAGGCATGCTATCATCATATATTCAGTTTGGGTCCAACATGTTTGTTGTTTAGATTGGTTACTATTACCGTAACCTGCCAAGGAAGTATTTTAAAAACTACTAAATTGATGAGCTAACTATTAGGTAATGTTGATCTCCCAATTTTCAACATACTAGATCGTGTGACAAAGTAGTAGTTGAAAAGTTGATGTTCAATTTGGAAAACTTATGTGCGTTTGGTACAGAATTCTGCAGCTCCGTAATTTTTATTTGATACACAAACTGAGGCCGTGTAACTTGTGCAGGGCTATTCAAGGGTTTGCTTCTCTCCAAATTGATAGTTAGAGACAAAATTGCCCCGACTGTCTTACATTGGTTTCTGTCAAGGAAACCATAAGTCACTTATTATTGTTTTGGATAGAAAAGTCTCCCTAGGGTTAGAGTGGCTTTTTCTCATGGTATTCGAATTGTCAGCATGGGTTCTTTCCGATGTATAACTACAACGTGCTTTCCATGCTTTAATCAGGAAAGTAAATACGATTTTCTTAGACGGGAACTGAAATCATTGATATTATGCTGCATTGCATGTACTCGTGATTTTGGTTTCTTAATGTTCACTTTTTTCAGAGGCCATTTTGGTTGAAGTCCTTGTGCTATCTTTTTCTTTTTTCAAGACCCTGTGATTCTGAAGATCTTTAAATAGCTGGATAATTTGAAGATTTATGTTAGGGGAAGCTATTATAATTTATAGTATTTGTACATTGAATTTTTTGAATGAAAATTGAACGGAAGATTCCAAATAGCAAAGATATGGAGTTAGGTAATGGACTGTATATTGGGTATTGGCCGCTTAAGGAATTGGCCTATAATTCCAGTGCTGACACTAGACCAGGGAGACATCAACTAAAAGGCATGTCACCCTGACCAACACAGGCTATTGGGCTAGTATCTGTCTAACTGCCTGAGTGGCACGGTATAAGGGGAGTTGGTACTCATAAATAAGAGGGTCATTATCAGATGAAGGGATAAGACTTTTGTTTACCCTAGAGACTAGATAGCAGAGAGAAAGAGAAAGAGAGTTCATTCTAGTTTTTTTGTTAGCTTCTTTAGCTTAAACAGGAATAGTTAAACTATATAAATGGAGAAAGACAATAGTATTTAGGTTTATTTTCCATTACTCCACTTTGAAGGGAGTTTGGTTCAAAGAATTGGAGGGAATGGGAGAGACTTTAATAGAGGGCATGATAAGGGAGGAAAAGAAGGTCCTTTTGTTTGGTTAACAAGAGTAGAGATGGAAAAATATACATAAGAAACTGTTTTACCAATGTAAATATTAATGGAAGGGATGAGAGTTGAAATGATATTTTATGGTAATTTAGCCAATTGATAGGAAGAACCTTGGAATTTGGGAGAACCACACCAGAAAAGTTAGTTCGTTGTAGTTGGAGAATGTGGGGCTTAATAAACCCGCACTAGAATTCCATACTTCCAGTGAGAGGCTCCGTTCCTGTAAGCCTGATGCCCATGCAGGCCAGCTATGCACTGGGCCTTTGACTATGCAAGAATCAACTACAAAAGCAGTTTCTTTACTGAAACAACACAGACCCAATCTAGGTTCAATGTGAGAATAGGCGGGAAAGATCTAAAATGGATTACCTAGGAAAATTCTACACTATGTGACTCTCCTACTACTGCAAATCTATGCAACAAAACCAATAAACCCTTGTTCTTATATAAATAGTAACTAACTAACTAACTCAAATCCCCTTTCTTCTTGATAGAACCTGTTTATTCACGCCAACACAATGATAGAACCTGTTTATTCACGCCAACACAATCTACATATTAAATCACTTTCCTTATCGTCCAAATTTCCCAATATTAGAGGCTAGATAAAAATAGGAAGAGAGGGATTGTGGCCCTTCATTTTTTCCTTCCAAACTTTTAACCCAAATGAGGTAAAAAAAAGCATTTTTCATTTTCCTCCAACCAGAAAACTCTTAGCGTTTGTTTTTAATTCAATTATTATGAGAGTTTTTCTTTTTCTCAAGGAAAGGGGAGGAAAAATGACAAGAAACTTGAGAGAATTGCATCTGAAAAGCTAGGCATTATAATTGGAAAGTCCAATCTTCCTTCATGAGTTTACTAAAGGGCTCCACTATAATAAATTTTAATTACAATAAGTATTTTCACTATTACTACTAGCTTACTCAAGTACACAGTGTCACTCTTGACAAACCTTCCTAATCACCCATGAGATTAAAGCACCAAGTATTCTTCGACACTAAGTTGTTTTCGGCTTTCATGAGTATTTGTAATTGTCACTTTTGACTGCAAACAAGAGATGTTTGATAATGATTATAGGAATGTAAAGAGTATATACATAGAAGGTGAAATTAATTTAAGTTCTTTTAGCGCTTTAGTTGAATTAGCAAATTCTATTGAGTGTACTATTACATTAGGATATCTTATTTTAACTTTTATTACTTCAAAACATAGTCTTATTTGTTGTCATCAAAGCACAAAGTGTAATGATCGTTTAACAGAACCCCACACTGTAATTTCTTACCTTCCGAATGGATTTTAATAGAAAAAGTGTATAGATAATTTATTTCATTAACATTTACTACCATCTTAGTAATTTTATTAGGGATGACAATGTGGGCTGACAAACCCTTCATTTGGCCCACAAAAAGTAGATTGGATGGACTGACCCACATAAGAATTGTGGGGTACTTTTGTTGGCTCACCCTGCATAATAATTGGCCCGTGGCCCTGTCTGTAGACCAACTTGCATAAGCAAAATCTTGAAACAAAAACTACATACAAATGTTGTAACAATAATCTTGGCTTATTGTTTCTCATCTTTGTTGCACTTCATGAGTTTACAATTGACAAAAAAATTAAAACAAGCTAAATAAACACAAGATTAACAACTACATCAAATAAATATGTCAAAGTTAAATATTTCATGAACAAGGAAACAAAACAGAAATTATTGCCCAAGCTACTAAAAACCTATAGTAATTAACCATCATTTTGTCTTAACTTCAAAAGCATCACTGTCGTTTTTCCATATAACATTGGATAAAGCCTTGGAAGAGCTTCCATCTTCTACTCTTTCATAATTATAATCTTCCCCATTATCATCTGCATACATTTGAACAATGAGAAATGATGAAGTTAAAAAATAAATAATACAATATAAATAAGATCAGTTAAAGATATTTTATTGCCCTCAAAATATTTGTGCTTTCAAATAGAAGTACAAATAATTGCTTCCACATTTTCAGGCAAGAGATGATCCCTACACTTGTTAAGGATTTGAGAACCAATGCTAATGCAAGCAAGACAGTTGGCTTAGGGACTCAAGCGTGTAGTTAAGGAATAACGAAAACAAAGAAAATAAAAGAGGACTAACTGACTTAGGATTAAAATATAGTGGAATTTTTGTTGCGGGTTATGCAGGCTAGCCCGCTCATCTGGTTGTTGGTCTGCATGGTTGCAGGTTATGTTGGGTGGACCTAAGTGGACTAGTGGGTTAGAATACTCAACCCTTCCTGCATTGTCATCCCTAAATTTTATGTCTAAAATTAGGTTAATGAATTGTAATTATGTTCTCCTTGTAAAGGTTATTAAGAGTATGTATGACTTATAGGACACTATGGGATGAACTGCAGAGCTTACAATGCGACATGACTATACAAGCCTACATATGATGTTTAGTGCGTGTTATTTGTTGTTAGTAGGATCTTAAGTTTACTGCTGGAAGATTTTAGAGATCTTAAGTTTACAAGCCTACATATGATGTAATGTTTCAAATTAATCAATGGAATAAGAATCATTCTTTTAAGATTTCTCCTTTCAAGTTGGTTTCGGAGCTCCCTTCTTAGTTATTATTCGTTTTGGGGTTGCTTGAAGTGCACCCATTTCCTTTAATTTTTGGGGTTGCATGAAGTGCACCCAACCCAACTTGTGGTTCTGTCTTTTCTAACCCTAGCCATTATGATCCATCGGGGTCGCTGATGGAGTTGCCACTGGAGCCATTGTTATTGATGTCGTTGGAGCTTTCTATCTTACTATTCTGGAGCCATTGTTATTGATGTTTTTAGTTCCTAAACTTTGATATGAAATTGAGATTAGTCTTTGTCCCAAACTTTGATACAGTTTGGTTCCCAAAATGAATAAATATAATCCACTTAACCCAATTGTGTTAAATTTTTTTGATGTGTCAAACACTGTTTTAGGCTGGCATTTAAGCTGTTTATAGATTTGGCACGTTCTAGCTCCAATGCTAGTCTAAAATGCCGTTTAGCACGTAAAAGAAATTTAACATCGTTGGGACAAGAAAATTATATCCATTCATTTTTAAAGTTTGAGGACCAAAATGTATCAAATTTTGAAACAATGACTAATTCCAATTTTGTGTCCAAGTTTTGGGACTACAAACTAATTCCAATTTAACCCATTTAATTTAGTATGACAACTTAAGATTTTGAAAATCCTTGCAAGACTTCTTCCTCTTCAATTGAAGAAGGAATGCTTGCACCCCATGCTGAAATTGACCGTCTAAAATCTTCATGAAGTCTATTAGTAAGTCACCTTCTAGTACTTGCTCTCTAACCATGATTAGTAAGAACTTCACTTCCTCTTTCAATGTTTCTAGAACTACGTTTAAGGACTCTTGAGTTGTAGACTTTGATGCAACAGACCATATGACCCTTCATTCATCTCTGTTAACATCATATGTTTCTCTGCCTAGTAATTCTGCATTACTGTTGCCAGTGGGACATGTATCCTAGTAGCTTGACATGGCAATATATCTCTTTTGCCATTCCTCAACCTTAAAGATGTCCTTTATATTCCAAAACGTTCTAATAAACTTATTTCTGTTTAAAAACTTAATGATGACCTCGTTCTATAACCTTTCCCATTCAATGTGTTTTTCAGGATCTTGAAATGGGGCTGATGATTGGAATGGTTAAGGAATAGGGAGAGTTGTATTGCTTTAACAGCTTGGAAACTAAGGATAGTA
Organism: Vigna mungo; assembly: GCA_036885675.1. Taxonomy (NCBI): domain Eukaryota; kingdom Viridiplantae; phylum Streptophyta; class Magnoliopsida; order Fabales; family Fabaceae; genus Vigna; species Vigna mungo. The sequence goes on along the minus strand of CP144699.1, from coordinate 38,074,624 downwards.
TCAGTATACCAACGGGTACCTCTTGCCTCCTCTCTTGTACTACTTTTAAGTCCTCTCAAATTTGGCTTCTTCACCATCGTCTAGGACATCCATCCGTTTCTCTATTGTCGAGACTCTTCTTTCTTTCAGATTTCTCCTTTGAAGTTTATCATTTCAAGGAAAATCTTAGGAACAAATGTAGAGATTTTTGCAATCTCTTCAATTTAGGAGCTATCCAGAATTTTAGAAGCCAGGGGCAGTTTGAGTAGGTATTTTTTTTCTCTCTTACGGTTTTTTTTGGGATTTGGGGAAAGCGAAAGGAGATGGTCTAAGGGAATGGATGAAAGGGTAACATTGTTTATGTCTTATAAAGAGTATTTTGATCACATTCCTAACAAATGTGACATCCTAATACATTCGTCCATTTGTAGGATAGAGATATTGGAGCGTGAAGTTTGCTAGAGTGATTGCACACAACCTAACATCGAGACTAAGTAGGGCCTACTGTGATGTTTATTTTGAAGATTTAAGATGGAGTTAATGGAGAAAGGAATATTTTAGAGAGAATATCTAAATGAAAAGGGCTTTGTCATATTTAGTTGAATAGATTCTTAATAAACTGAGTGGGATCTATTTCCTTGGTGAAGATTAAATGGGTGTAACGTCCAAGGTACACCAAGATGCATTTCCTCAATACAAAAGTCTACTATTTCTTAAGTACATTAATTAACCATGGTTGCTCTTTCACTGAACACCCAAACAGTAGGTAGAAACTGACATAGCTGATGATTTGATGGAGAGTTAATTAGAAAGTCATCAAAGGTGATAAGCCTTTTGGAGGAGGTCATTGGAATGCTGTTGGAAATCTGTTGGGAGTCACCAGCAGTTGCAGGTCACAGGAAAATGTTGCTAGAAGTGTTTGATGGTGGAGAAGAAGGTCAATGGAAAAAGGAAGGTGAAAGAATCTCTTGCTAATATTCAAATATCACATACATACATCCATTCTCGAACTCCATAAGCTGGACTGTTCTATCATTTATTTGGTTCCTCCTTTCCAAATCCACGTGATGTATCTATCGTGTAAGAAGCAAAAGGTTGATGTGTATTATATCATAAAATTTTCTTTTGTAAATATTTTGCACATCTTCTAGGAAGTTTCTATTCGTTTTCTGTCTGTGATCTTAAAGTATTCCCGCTGAAGAAAAACTACCATATCACTTAAAACCTGAAATCAAATTATCAGCATCTGACAACGGTGAATACATGAAAACAAGTTGAAAATAAGAATGATTTTATTATTCTCAATCATGTCAATTACATTCTCCTTTGCTCTATTTGAAACAATCTAATCTTCTAAAACAGGGAAACAAAATAATCTAGAAGATTACACATCTATTTTCTCTAATTAGGAAGATTCTATAAATATCTTCTTTAATTAAGAAGATATTTCCTCTAATTACAATACTCCGCCTCAATTGGTAAATGAATATCAATCATTCCCAACTTACCTATAAGATCTTGAAATCTACCTAGAGGGAGCCCTTTTATAAAAATATCTGCTATTTGAAATTCTGTAGGAACAAAAGTTGTAATCACAAAGGCTCTGTCAAGATTATCTTTGATGAAATGTTTGTTAATCTCAATGTATTTGGTGCTATCATGCTGTACTGGATTATGGGCTATGCTGATGGCAGACTTAGTATCACAGTGTAGTTGCACAGGGTTATCCACCTTGACTTTAAGATCATCCAAAATGATTTTCATCCAGAGTCCTTCACACATTCCTTGAGCAAGAGCTCGAAATTCAGCTTCCGCACTAGAACGAGATACTCTCTATCTTGCTTTTTGCTTCTCCATGTTACCAGACTATCTCCAAGAAACACACAACACCTAGATTTAGATTTTCTGTCAGTAATAGAACCTGCATAGTCAACAACAGTATATATTCTCATAGTCAATGGTCTTCTTTTTTGAATAATAACCCCTTTCTTGGACTTGACTTCAAGTATTGGAGAATTTTGTCAACTGCTTGCATGTGTCTCTCTCTTGGATCATGCATAAATTGGCTTACTACACTAACTGCATAAGCAATGTCTAGTCTTGTGTGTGATAGATATATCTGTTAGAATTATTGGTTAGTGTGTGAGTTGTGTGTGAGCAGTGTGTATCTTAATGTTAGAATAATCATTAAGTCTACTTATGATTAGTATAGTTAGTAGAGGCAAAAGTAGGGAGTTGTGTGTTGGTTTATCTATAATGATTGTATCTAGTGGTCTAGGAGAGTTCCTTGACCTTCCATCTCCCTATTGTATCAACTCTTTATCTATATAAATAATAGAACATGAGGAGGGTCAATTAAGCCTTTAGAAATATATTTTTCTGATTTAATCTCAACATGGTATCAGAGCCATTTCTCTGATCCTACCGGCTGCCTTTCCTGTTCGCCGCCGGCGGCCCCCTAAAAGTTTAGTATTTCAAGCTTTTCTGGACAGTCGTGCAGTTGTCCAGCCAAGTTCATGTCTTTCTCAGCTAGCTGCGACCCCATCAATCTCTACTGTCAACCATCGCCGACCACCGTCCGCCGTCGCCGACCACCGTCCGCCGTCGGCAACCGTCGTCCGCCGCCGGCTACCGTCGCAGATTCGACCGGTGACCAGCAGATCTGGACCGTCTCTTCGAGCGACGGCCAACCACGCCGGAGACGGGACCAGACTCCTCCGAACGCGTCGCCACGAGCACCAAATCAGTCCGCCGTCGACCACCGTCCGTCGTCGGTCACCGTACCAGTTTCATCCTGTAACCAGCGGATCTGGACCGCCTCCTTGAGCGACGGCCAACCCCGTCGGAGTCACGACCAGACTCCGCCCAACGCGCCTCCACGCGCCGCCTGTATTCAACTGGTCTCTGGTGCGTGTTGGTCACGCGCTGCCTTCCCGGCGTCGACATCAAACCGCGCCGCAGCCGGTCGTCTCGCCGGACTTTCCTTTCTCTGTTCAGACCTCAATAGCAGCCATTGCTGGTATCTCCGTTTGCTTCATCTCCTCTTTGCGATTCCCTGTCCACCATCTCCGGTGTTCACTTCCAGGACAGGAACCGCGCCACTTTGGGAGTTAATCTCTCAAGCACTTTTACTCTTCCATCAATGGTCCACCAATGAGTTTCTGCTGTCATCTTCTCTACAAAAGAACCTCTTCCACTGTCTCAACGGCTGTCCACCATTCTCCACCAGCACTGTTATTGCTGTTTCGCACCTGTCCGGTGCTGTTCGACGTTGTCCGCAGCTGTCTCGCCGTTGTCCGGCTGTCTCGCCACTATATGCAGCTGTCAACTGCAGTTTGGAGTTATTCAACTTGGTTGTCCACCATCTCGCATCTGTCCGCCGCTGTCCGCTGCTTCTGCCACCACTACAGTCAGTCACTGCAGCCAGTTTTACCTCTTCCGCCTCTGCTATTTTCTTCTCCAATCTGAAAGGTGCCATCCAGTTCCACTGGAAATTAATTTGCTGGAAAATTGTGAAGAAGGCCTCCAATTCCACATCTATAGGAGCCTTGGCCTTTCATTTTTCCTCAGCTTCCCTAGGTTCTCAAAGACCACTTGGAATACCGTCATCATCAATCTATTCAGAATTTGGAAGACCAAAAACGACCACTCTAGACGCAAATGCGTCAGTTTCTTGGATCTTTGGTCACTTTCTTCTTGGGCTAAGTTTGGCCCGTATTTCTTGTGATACAGTGTTAAGTATCACCATTTGGGAGTTGTCCAGCAAAGAACTTTGGACCTCCAACATGTCTTTAGTCTTTTGATGCCATCATGAGACCCAATCTTTGGTGTTTTGGTTTCTCGCACGTGAAAGGCTCTTTGCACCGCATATGCCTTGTTGTAACAGCTCATGTGGAGTTGTTACTTGAGACCGCCCGCTGAATTTAATCTTTCAAAGTTATGGGTTTCAAATTTGTCCAAACCCTCGCATGGATCAATTCTCACCAGTTCTTCTACCTTCATGTCGTTCAGTTGTGAGGGGGAGAAAGTCTAAGCTGCTGCAGGGTAGTGTAGTCCCTGCAGGACGTCATCCACTTTTAGTGGAAATCTCTTTGGTCGAAGTCATTTATGTGTGTTTACCTAAAGCAACTATGATGCTTCCAATTTCAGTCAACAATTTCACTGTTTCCACCGTTCATAGTGAGGGGGAGTATGTTTCCAAGACATTGCAAGTCAAGTATGGTAGTTCAAGCCACACAAGTATGGTTGTCCCTGTAGCTTTACAGCTCTCAGCCCCACTACAGGCCCCATCACCCATCAGTCTCAGAGATGGTAGTCCCTGCAGTTTTGTAGGCCCCATCCTTACTTGATGAGGGATTTCGTCCTTGCAGTTTGTCATTGTCCACCGCTGCTCTCCATCATTGTCCACCACTGCTCTCCGTCATCCACCTTTGAAGTTGAAGTTTCACAAGCTGCTTTTAGTTGTTCGTTGACATGTGATAACACACTACCTCACTCTTGAAGACAAATCATCTAGTTCAAAATCAAGTTTATCTATTCCAAGCTTGGTTCGTACAATTTGTATGCTTCAGCTTGAGGGGGAGTGTTAGAATTATTGGTTAGTGTGTGTGAGTTGTGTGTGAGCAGTGTGTATCTTAATGTTAGAATAATCATTAAGTCTACTTATGATTAGTATAGTTAGTAGAGGCAAAAGTAGGGAGTTGTGTGTTGGTTTATCTATAATGATTGTATCTAGTGGTCTAGGACAGTTCCTTGACCTTCCATCTCCCTATTGTATCAACTTTTTATCTATATAAATAATAGAACATGAGGAGGGTCAATTAAGCCTTTAGAAATATATTTTTCTGATTTAATCTCAACAAGATCAATTTTCCTACCAATCTCTGATATTGGGTCTTCTTTACAGGAGCACTTTCCTCACTTCCAATTCTGTGATTCTGTTCTATAGGAACTGTTGAGGTTCTACATCCTAGCTTTCCTAGTCCTCCTCCATCTATGTGATCAAGTCTTGAACGACCCTTGAGAATCCTTCGAATATACTGGCTGCATTGTAAGAAATTTTGACCATCCAACCGATAGGTACCCTCTATATTTGGTAGGTCAGTAGGACCCAAAGGAATAATTTTGACTTCAAACATCACGTAGAACACAATCAGGGGCCTCTGATGACCTTTTCCGAGATGATGACGGCGTGAGGGTCACACCGAGAAAAGGAGAAAAACTTAAAACTCAGATTTACTCAAAATGAGCCAAACGGGATGTCATCGACTCTTGGAACGGACCAAGGAGGCTTTGTCAACCCTGTTTGTGGCAGTAGTGGCAGTAGTGGCGAGTGGGTCTCACTTGAACTAGGCGCGTGGGCTACACGTGGCGGCGACAGTGGCGGCGCATGGTGGCATGTGGAGGCTTCTTTCCTGGAGCGACTTCCGATGTCGGGTTTGCCGGAGTTGGGTTCGCGGGAGTTAGGCGCACCTTTTTGCCCTATCAACAATCCCAGTTGGCGACGACAACAGCCACGGTGGTCGGACAGCGGCGACTACTGTTGCAGCGGAAATGAAGGCCCCAAGATTGAGAGTTCTGACACCAAGTTGAAAATAAGAATGATTTTATTATTCTCAATCATGTCAATTACATTCTCCTTTGCTCTATTTGTAACAATCTAATCTTCTAAAATAGGGAAATAGGAAAACAAAATAATCTAAAAGATTACACACCTATTTTCTCTAATTAGAAAGACTCTATAGATATCTCCTTTAATTAAGAAGATATTTCCTCTAATTACAACAAAATACAAATATTGTACTAGATATTTTGCAGGAAATTTGTTTTCTTCTATCTCTACCAAAATTTGATAAGTTTGATATAGTTTACAAAAGAAGGAAAAAAGAAAGTAGTTAGTACAGTTGTAATTACATAACTATAACAGACTATTATAAATAGTCTTATTAGGAGGTGAGCAGGAAGTTTTTTTGGGGCTTTTGGAGAAGGGGAACTAGGAGAGTTAGGGTCCTCTCAAAAGTCCTTTGTTTTCTACTATACTTTGTTGTTGTGTTCCTACCACATTGGTAGGACCATTCTGTTCCGAATAAAACATTCAAGAATCTGTCTTGGTATTTTCTGTAATTCTGTGTGTTCTATTTCAAATGGTATTCAAAGCTTCTTTCTTGGTCCTGTGGTAGCTGTGTGGGGCATAGTGAATACAAGAATGATATCAAGATTGGATGGGCTGGAAAAGATAGTGCAAGAATTTGTTCAAGATCATGACAGAGCAGAAAAGGAACATCATGAGAGGTTCCAGCTGCTATAAAATTTTGTTAGCAGACTTACGGTGGTGGTGGAGAAGATGTTGAGTGGGCCAACGTGTGGGTCGAATCAGAATATGGGTACTCCTCTAAAGTCTGTTGAACAAAAATAAGACTGAACTGAATGCTGGATGATGTGGCACAAATTAGAATTCCTATCTTTGTGGGAGATGATGTGTTTGGCTGGACCAACCGGTTGGAAAGATACGTTCATCTCCAAGAAGTATCTGAAATGGAAAGAATGCAGACTGTGATGATAGCTTTGGAGGGGAAGGCCTTGCAATCCCAATCCCACTTGGGAGTCATTCAAATTAGCAGTGGTTCGTTGCTTCCAGCCCAACATGATGAAAAATCCTTTTGAGGTGCTTATTGCCTTAACTCAGACTGGTTCGGTTGAGGATTATGTTGAAAAATTTGAATAGTATGCAGGGCTGCTAAAGGGGATTGATCAAGATTATCTTATTGGGATATTCTTGAATGGATTAAGGGATGATATTAAGTCAAAAGTGAAGCTGTATGATCCCTCAACTCTGGCATAATTAATGATGAAGGCTCAAATGGTGGAGGACAAAATCCAAATTGTCTATAAAGGGAAGGGACCGGTGGAGAATAAGGTTGGGTCGGGTTTCAAAATCAACTGGATAACTAGAAGTTTCTCCAATAATGTGGGGAATTCTATTGTCGCAAGTAATCATAATATAGGGAAAGGGGGGACCCAAGACATAACAAGTAGCATCATTAGTCACCAGGGAGGGCAGCCAACCACATCTACCCAACCCTTGCCTCCTCCACTAACCAAAGACTATAGTCTGTAAGTATATCGAGAACAACTGTAGATACTAGAAAGACCACTCGAGGTGACTTAGAAGTTCTTGTCAAATGGAAACATCTTCTAGATATTGAGAATGGTTGGGAATTTAGATATTGAGAGTAGTTGGGAATCTATTGCCTGCATTCATAAAGAATTTCACCTTGAGAACAAGGTGAATCTTCATGGAGGGGTATTGATAAGTTTGATACAGTTTACAAAAGAAGGAAAAAAGAAAGTAGTTAGTACAGTTGTAATTACGAAACTGTAACAGACTATTATGAATAGTCTTATTAGGAGGTGAGCTGTAAGTTCTTTTGGGGCTTTTGGAGGAAAAGGGGAACTAGGAGAGTTAGGGTCCTCTCAAAAGACCTTTGTTTTCTGCTATACTTTTTTAATAAAACATTCAAGAATCTGTCTTGGTATTTTCTGTAATTCTGGGTGTTCGATCAAAATTGCTAATGTTTATTTCTACACGGATGATTGTCTGCTTGATATGTCACTTAAATTAAAAGGACATGTTTTTATCTTTTTATTTTGATTACATCTTGCCTGAATGGTTTCTGCAAATGCGGCCTTCAATGTCTGAATAAAACCCCTTCACCTCCACCCAAAAAAAGAACGAAAAAGATACAGCAAGAATATATCTTATCTATATTGTAATTTATTTAAAATTTTAAAACATTAGCGATAAAACAAGAAAACAATACTTTGACTGCTTTTATAATATTTTGTTTATGTATCTTTGAAATGTTAGGCAAGGATCACCGAAGGACACGTGTTGCAAATGCTTATTTCTCCCTGTTTATGGCTATTGGTAATATTCTTGGATATGCAGCTGGATCATACAGTGGTTGGTACAGGGTCTTAACTTTCACTATGACCCCTGCATGCAATATTAGTTGTGCAAATCTCAAGTCTGCTTTCTACCTTGATGTTGGTTTCATCGCTGTCACCACTTATATAAGCATCATGGCAGCTCATGAAGTGCCTCTGAGTTCTAGTGGGGCACAACCTGTTGAAGCAGCAGCAGGTGAATCGGGTGCTGCTGGAGAAGCTTTTCTGTGGGAGCTATTCGGGACAGTCAGATATTTTTCAACCCCAGTATGGACTATACTGTCCGCTACTGCCTTAACTTGGATTGGATGGTTTCCATTTCTCCTTTTTGATACTGATTGGATGGGCCGAGAGATTTACGGTGGTGAACCAAATGAAGGCCCTAATTATGATACTGGAGTTAGAATGGGGGCAATGGGCTTATTGCTTAATTCAGTTGTTCTTGGAATAACGTCTGTACTCATGGAGAGGTTATGCAGGAAGCGGGGGGCTGGGTTTGTGTGGGGAATCTCAAATATCTTGATGGCTGTCTGCTTTATTGCAATGCTTATTGTAACCTATCTGGCAAATAGAATTGGCTATATAGGCAAAGAACTACCACCAACTGGCATTGTGATTGCTGCATTGACAATCTTTACCGTTCTTGGGTTTCCACTTGCAGTAAGTTGCTCTATTTCCTGCTAAAAGCATTTTGTTTGTTCTTTTTTCTACCAATATTGAAGGCACCTTTTCTGTCTCCCATGTTCCTTAAAACAAAAACTCAAATTCTGTCTTGCATGGTTTCAGTGACTCATCATATGAAGTATCTTAATTCATTTGATTTTTTCTGCATGATCTCTTTAGCTCAAACTAGCTTCTGTTCTCCTATGTACGTCAACATAAACAGTACAATTATGGCTCCTAGAGTGTCTTGACTCAATCTTGGCAGCAGTTTTACCACAAACTGGCATTTTCTATCTCGAGAATCAAGACATGTCAAACTTTAAAATTTGGACATTGCCCCATTAATTGTGCATGATTTTGCCAATATATTATTTGAGAGTTCTGTGTAAGTTAATCTGGCTTCATGGATCAATTTCAGATCACTTACAGTGTTCCATATGCCTTAATTTCCACACATATTCAGTCATTGGGGCTTGGCCAAGGTGAGCAGGGTTGATACCTTATTCTTTCTTGTGAGTATATTATTGTATTTTATGGCTACTTATATTAACTGTTACTATTTCCAGGATTGTCAATGGGGGTCCTAAATCTTGCAATAGTGTTCCCACAGGTATTACTTTTTGAATTGTCCCTATTTCTTGTTCTTTTGTTGGATGGGGTGAGGTGGGAGGTTGAGAACCAAAGGAAGTTCTTACCAATTGCTTGTTTGGCATTCCCGGTAGATTTTGTGAAGAAGAGTCTTTCTTCTTAAAATCTAACTCAACTTCACAAAATTAATTTGTAAGGTGAAATTTGCATTGATATGTATCCTATAATTTGGCTATATCTTTTGTCAATGTGAGTTTTCCAACAAAAAAAAAATCAAACCGACGATCAACAAAGAGAAATTAAAGAGATGTGGTTGAATTTGTAAATCAGTTTATCATTGTAGAGTATTATTATAAAAGTCAGTGAACCTCTGTTGCAGAACACATGGTTACAAGGACGGAGGAGCACTACATTACATTACAGTTTTTCATTTGAACAAACTACAGCTGTCAGCTGTTTACTTCTAACTAATAACTGACAACTGCTCCATGTGTTTAGTCTTTGGACGTAAAACATGATTGTGAGATAAATTTACAGCACTGAGTGATCACAATAAATAATCAGAGTGCCACAAGGGATTGCTTGCTAAGTGAGTCGAGTTTGAATCCATAATAGATCAGTAGTAGCAGAAGCAAGGCTCGTGTATAACTTTTGTGCTTGACCGAGCTGAACCAGTTAGTTTTCTTGACAACCAAGAATGCCGCACCATAAGTTGATCTTCTATCATTAGGAGATGTAGTCCAATCAGCATCTGTTTTGAGAGTTTAGAAGCAAAATTCGTAGGAGAAAAATTGGAATTTGTTCTAGCATATTTGTCTTGGCTAGCAGATCCTTTATATATCATGTTTGTGTCAAGAGTGCCATTGGGCTGTGGGTGTACTTCAATAATATGATCCAAGGCCCCTACTGTTTGAGTGAAAAAACAGAGTTTATGAATAAGATGCTGAATCAGTATAGTTTCTAGTTAATCATATGCACCAAACTTGTTACAAATATAATAAATTTTAGGACCTCTAAAGGACTCAGGAAGAAATTTGCCAAATGATTGTTAGAGTTGACAAAAACACCAAATTTGAAGCAATATGCAAGGAAGTTTAGTTCTCTGAGCGACTGCTTGAAGAAAATAGTTTACACGAGGTCGAATCCATGATTCAATACTCTCCTATTACATTGGCTGGGGACAACATTTTGTTTCTTTCCTAGGAAATTAAGTTATTTCCAATAAGAATGTAGTATTGGGAAGTGGATATCTCTTTAGTTAGAGAACATATTGAATTCTCATCCAAATATCCCACAACTCAATAGATAGTAAGGTATTATTGCCTGCAGATATACCTGTCATTTGAAATTACTTAGATACTCTTAATTATATCTAAAAGATTGGTCTAATTTAATGTATGTTTCAATATTTTTAGTATAAATGTAAACATGTTTAATTATTGCCAAATCAGTTATTTTTAATGTAAACATGTCTCAATTCTTTTATTGTTGTTTAAAAATTTGTATTTTAAAAAATATACGTGAATACTTACAAATATTCATTAAAAATTGTGGTTACTCGCTTAACGCTTACTCGTGTGGGTATGGGTTGAGTACATGAAGAATTTTCATCCAACGATGTGGATGTGGGTGATGACGATTACTAGTCGTTTTTGTCTTGTCCTATCAGCATTCCTACTTGGAGCTACTTTGATACATTTCAATATACGAATGAGAGAATTCCAATGTCCTTCACAAGGGCAGTTAAGAAATTTATTCACAATCTGTGGCAGAAGTTGTTTCCTCCCAAATATTCATCACATCTGTCCTTTGAAAAATGGTAATACTAATCTTTGACTTGTGCTACATCCATCCCCAAGAAGTGATGGTGTCTACCAAGATCTATTGAAGTCACAAAGACTGTGAACTTTTCTCTAATACACAGCCATAAGCAACAGCAACAACATCATTCTTTCCTTTTGATTAAAAAAAAATGCAGCCATAAGACCTTAAAGGTGGCAAAGGGAACTGATACATATGAAGAATTGGAAAACACCATAAAGGCACTGAATATTATTGGTGCGAAGAATTTGTGCTTATTTCCAAACTCATTCACTAGTCACTTGAGCATGAAAAATCTACTTCAAAACGGGTGAAACGGTGAATTTTAGATACATAACTACAGATCAATCTTGTTCCAACAAGAATTATCAGCCTCCAGGATAGAATCAATTTCCAAAGTTAGGTGATCAACATTGTCTTTACCCTTAGCTAAAGCTTGATGTCAGAAGTCCAAGTGTCATAGTTGGTTCCATCCAGCTTGTCGAAAAAGGGTCTGGGAAGGGTACATTTGGAGAAAATAGGAGGATAAACCTTGGGAGTTGGGAGTGGTAGAAAACACCATTGGGTGACGACCTAAAATATGGAAACAACCTGTAATAATAAGAAAAAAGAAAGTTAGAGCCCCTATAATGGGCCAAGAAAGCACTGAACAAGGTAGAGCACAGTGGGAAACATTGATAACAGTTGGAAAGAGTGGTAGACAGTGGGCACAAGAACCCAAGGCCAAAACATGCCAAAATGTCAAAGCTAAAAAAAGAGTATGACAGCACAACTCGGGAAACTAAAGAGACGATGTTTTGATCCATATAGGATTGAGTCACGAACACAAAATAATCCTTCTCGAGACATCGTTGAGGCAAGAAGCATACCCCGCCTTAAGTTGGAATGAATGTTAGTTTTTTCTTATAGGAAAGAGGAAAAGCTATATACACTAAATACATTAATATTTATGAAAAAAGTGTAGGCAGTAACCAAGAATTATGGAATTACTTTTCCCTTCTGTTCCGTCTTTTATCTCCGCAGTATTGAGTCTTCCCTTTGTTCCTTGTTTAACAACAGCAACAACTTTTACTTTTATCTCAAACACTTGAGTTGCATAAGTTGCCATATAATAAGTGCGAGTGAGGAAAGCTGATATATCCTTCACTGTAGTATGAAACATACATGTGTCATCGATGTTGGACTCCGTGAAGAAAACGTCTGATTCTCCTTGGCCTTTTGAAGGATGTGAGAAAGACACCCCTTTCCCTTGAGATAGGTTAGAACAAGATGGAACCATTTGAGAAAGTTTTCCTAGGAAGCTCTAAAGTCTTAGAGTTCACCAGTCTTTTTATGAAAAACTGAAATCTTCTTCTGTTGATTCTGGATCAGACATCATGGAAATACGAATTAACAACCTGCTGTCTAATGAGTGATTTTACATAGAGAAAATTGCAATGAAGGTTATTATGATGAAACTGTAGCAATTAAGGTTGTACACTCCTGAAGAATGGCAATGAAGGTGGTAAGTGGTAAAAATAGAGACCTGGACACCAGGAAAAAACCTAGAGCTATGATACCATGTGAAAATTTGTGTAGGAAGTAAGCAATGATTATGGAATTACTTTTCTTGATATCAGATAGAAATAATACGTGGGTGTTTAACGAAAAATGAAGTCCTAAGAAAAGGAAATAAACCTCCTCAAACAAAGGAAATAAATCTCCTGAAATAAAGACACTCTAAATCGGGAGCAAAACTACCAAATAAACTCCTAATCCAAATCCTTTAATTTTAGGGATTTCTTACAAAAAATCTGTACTTATTGTGCAGTAAATGTGAAATATTTACACCCATATTTCAACAATATTTAAATGAAGAAATATGATAATCCTAATTAGTGGTCCACATCACATGGTTTTCCTTGGGCCAAACTCATCTCCATGGGATCAACTTGTAAGGTAGGAGTTTCCTAAATCTTTTCAAGTTATTGGTAATCGCTATCTATTGAAAATGTGAAAATTGAGATTTTTTCCAATATGTCCATTATATCCTGCACTATTGAGCTTGATAGGTAGACGATATGGTAGATAACCTAGGAATTAATGTAGGATAAATTAGAATCTAAGTTTTGGCTTAACCCAATTTTAAAAACTAGTTCATGAGGTGAGGCCCATGCGAGTTACTCCCTACTTATATACATTATGACTATATTACTAGTCAATGGTGGTATCATTAACTCCAAAAAATGGCTCCGATAGATAGTGGATCCACCGAGATGAGGTAGGGTTGTTTCTTGTTAACCTGTAAATACCATGTTGAGAAGAGAGAAAGCAAGACACATGATTAAGAAAATAATTGCCTAATTACTATAACTGTATAAATCCTAGAATTGCTTAATTACCATAATTAAAATATCTTCAATATCTAATATTCTATAAAAATATATCGAGTTAAATCTCACAAGTGGTCCTGAGTCACAGTACCCTCACAATTTCTCATCACTTGATAAAATGGGATTTGTAAATGAATAATCAATTAATTGACTTTGATACATGTATTCGGATACCATTAATAGCAACAGGCAGTACAATTATAGTCTGATCCCGTACGGTGAACTTCCTTAACTAAACATAATTTATAGTACTCTCCCAAGGTATTTTGCTGAGTAAAACGAAGAGGGTAGTAATTTTCGTGCTGGGGCCACCAATTGAGATGTCTTTTGACTAAGAATAACAATTTTTGGCATGGGAACTGAGAAAAGTTTAGAGAGTTGAGACATTCCTGATACAAGTGTCAAGATATGTCTGATACATGGGTCCTTTTTAAAGGTTTCCATGCTTATGTTTTAACTTTTAATTTGGTCAACTTATTCCCACCTTTCATCTGCACAGTGTAAGACAATTAAAAGCTGTCCATTATTACAAGAGTACAACAAGAAATATAATTGAAATAGGCACAAAAATAAACCATCTGTATAAAACAATAGTAATTATCTCCAATTCCTTGGCATATCTCTGGAGAAGATTTCATTAAATAAATCATGATCTGAGCACTCAAGGTTGGTCCTTGGAGATTTGTTTCACACCAAAACATTCTCGAGTAACGATTGAGATTATGAGCATTTTGTTACAGAGAGGTAGATTTGTGAACAGAAAATTTATAAGAGCTTAATAAAGCTTTTCCTTACTCGTGACAGCGTTTAAAATTAGTTCAAAGAAATTTGATTGAAGGACACAACATTCGCTAAGAATTTCAAATTGCCTACACTATAGGATATATGCATCAATTAAATGCACTATACCGTGACTCACATTATGGTCTATGTCATTTCTTCAGGCTCCACTTTGTTTTTTTTTTCATTCATTATGAGCCCGAATTATTGCCTCTGTAAAACTAATTCAGGCTGCTGAAGAAAGTACTTGAAATACTCATCTCAATTAATTCACTTTTCCTTGATCCATCATGTTCTGAATTACGTATTGCTTGAGACAGGCAATGAGATTTACCCAGAGTCGCACTGCTAATTTGTACAATCATGCAGGTTTAATGAAAATTTGCTTTGTACTTTTGCCCTCTTCCCAGATACACATTTCAAGTAACTGATTGACAGATTTCAAGCATGCCAGTAGACCTAGATAATAGAATTATTTTCAAATAAGAAAATTCGTGAAATTATTTTACAGTTGTAAGTTTACGGAGATTTATTATCTCTTGCAAAATAAAACATTGTGGTGAAGGATCCTATTTGAGCTGCTAAGTTTATGTATATGAATGCTTGGATTAGATGGTGGTGTCCCTGGGAAGTGGACCGTGGGATCAGCTATTTGGTGGAGGAAACTCTCCGGCCTTTGCCGTGGCAGCTGTTGCAGCCCTTCTCAGTGGATTAATAAGTATCTTGGCTATTCCCCGACCTGGCGGTAAAAAGTCTACAAGTCAAGTATGAGGTATCATGTTCTTTCTACATTTGACACGGATTTCTTTTGAAAGAGGGATGAGGAAAATGGACAGGTAGCAATAATGTGTAAATAGTCATGTTTTACTTCTGTTTGATTGCAGTCTTTTTATTGAGCCTTCTATTGATTGAGATATCCCCGGCCCAATCATTTTGTAATACGAATAATTGATTACATGGATGTGTTTTTATTTTATTCATCATTTTTTATGGCCGATGAGCTAAGTTCTAGTGCTATTATTTTCTGATGTTTTGGAAGCTTTTGACTCTCTCTTATGTCATTCTGATGAGTGAGTGGTCTTGTTCTAAACAGTGAGAATGTCCTGCTTTGTTAACCATGAGGGACCCTCTACTGGCCGTGAGAAAGGGTGATTTTTCTTGATGTATAAGGAACAATGTAAAAGAAGAAATTCTTATAGCACTACTTTTCCAAACATCCTCTTGCAACTCATATAATCATAAAAGCTGCCATCAAATACTGATTAGAAGATTATCTGCAATCAGTGGAGAATTTCTTCATTGTAAATCAGCACCACCTTTGTAGATGTTGCTTTAAAGGCTAATGCGGTGGGAAGTAGTTGGGGCATCTTCTGTAGGTTCTAAGATTTCTCGTGGGCAACATCTTTACAACCAAGATGAGTTGCTGCTGTTTGAGAATTATTCCATATGAAAAATTCTTTTATTTTGGGGGGTGTGCGTGATGCTTCAAGCATGATGTATTGGAATTTTAAGATTTTTGTGTAATTTGTTTGTATTAGTTCGATAAATGTGCTTTTTGGCCAACAGTGAACATGTTAATTGTGCTGATGGAAACCTTGATTAAGACACGGTTTTAATGCCCCATTTTTCTTTTGGGTTTGATTTATAATGGTCATTTAATGTGTACATTTAATTTATCTTACTTCTTTTGAACATGGAATAAATTCTTGTTTTTAATACACTTCAGTATTCATGAAAGTCTGATTTGCTTTCAATTCTTCGTACATTTGTCTGTTCCTAAGACTCAAAGAGCATTTAAAATATCAACCTTTATGTCATCATTGTCCTAACTATTAGTGATCAAATCTTCCAACCACGTGCCAGCTGCGCTGCTGGAATTTATCCGTCTAACCAGCCAGCAAAACTTTCTGTAAAGATTGGATTTAATTTTGCAGGTTATTATAATTTACAGGAAATGAGTGTTTGCTGTTGCCGAGAGGGTTGGATGAATGAATTATTTCATATTTTCAGTTTATTATGCTCATTTTATATACAAAAATCATGATTATTAATTTCTTTTCGTTGCTGGTAATTATTGGGCACACATTTCCATACTAGATTGTATGCCATGCGTATTCTACTGTTTATCAGAGTTCTAGCAGGTATGCTTTCTGGATTTAGTCCATATGAACATGCAAGTGTATGTCTCCATAAATGATAATTTATGTCGCGTAGCGACGGAATGCAATAGTTATATGTACTCTTCATTAAACCAATTTACGTGAACTGGTAGAGAAAGGCGAGGGGGGGTTCAGTAGAATAGTTTGTCCCGGTGACATGTTCCTACATGAACACATCCCATCTCTGTACAAGATTGTGGAAAAGGTTAGAGGAATACAATTATCGAATCTGTTCGAGCGTCTTGAGGAATACAATTATATCATTATTTTCCCTTTCATTAAGTTAAAAGAAGATGTGGCTGATCTCCAATATAGCAACTTGTTTTATGATATCTTTTTTATCGATAACAGTAAGTTGGCACGCCATCATGACGTGATCCTGAACTCGTGGCTGCTTCAATTCATTTAATAGAATCTTTTGCTGTTGGAGGGATATCTAGAACTTACGCAGCTGCACTTTGCCAATCCATTTAGTGTGCCAAATTCGAGATAGGTTTCCTCCCATTCATATTTATTCATTCTTTGGATGAGACTGGTTTTTTCAGATTGTCCATTGTCAGAACCTTCACTGTTGCTTTATAAATTAATTCCAAAGCATCGGTTCCCTTGCATGATACATATCTTTCATTTCACATCAATTTGCTGAGCTACAGACACATGGAATCTGACATGGGATGGCCTTGAGTTACAGCAGATTTTTAATATATTTTCTTTTATCATTATACAATGAAATACTGATGGCTGAAGTTGCTCAGACGGCAAGGTAAAAAAAAAAAACGAGTTTACCTGCTGTGTTTAGGATAATTATGATACAGAAGTTTCTGTTTCCTCATATAAAACGCCATGCTCTGATATTCACAGACAGACTCACCTTAATTCCCTGATCTTCTGATATAAGATTAAATGGTCGTAATTTGAGCACGTAATTCTCTCTAGTGTCTCCTAGCTCCCATCTGTCTCTTCTCCATACGGCCAGCTACCATCATTCCCCATTAACACCACTGGTGGTCCCTCTATGACACCAACACCTACCTCCATAATCCACACACATATTTTGCATATGTAAATAGATATAGATACACATATCCATGAAGATAACCTTTATAAAAGGGGGAAGTGGGAAAAAAAAGTGCAATATAATATACCAGGTAGGAACACACTAGTTTTATAATATGAACTACTACGGGAAAACCAAGCTATGAACTTGACAACAGGATTCGTAACTTTGATTTGTAACCATGTATCTCAGTTAGAATTCTTAATAACTTTTGATTTTCCTCTACTGCTTAATGCCAAGAAATATATATAACATGGACTAGTGGACACCCGAGCACTAGATATATTTGAACATATCTGCTTGGTAGGGGATAAAACATTCAACAAGTGATAATAGTGGGAGTACAACAAGAGGGATAGAACCGTGTGGGTCCTAAATTGGATGCAAGAAAAAACTTGCTTCATCTGTTAAATAAGGTAGCAGTCAAGGGAATGTTTCGCCCTTCGGCTGCTTCAGATGGTCTATATATAGACAATGGATGTGTTGAGAATGGAATTTAGGACATGGTCTGGAGAAGATTGAGACATGCATGGCTTCCCTGCCTCAACCAACATGCAATGCCAAACATTTTGCCAGCACTACAAATTAGCAACTACCACCCACTGTCCAAAACCAAACAAAATATGTTGTAGTAAAAGTGAGTTAAAATTAGTACAAACTGTTGTTCTCTTCTTATTATATTCTTTTATATATATATATATGGTTTTTCTCTCTTTCTTTTCCTCAGGTTGCTTATTTGCACTTTTTTGCTCTTCTCTTTCTTCCTTCCTTTTAAAGGTAAAAAGTATCAAATCAAATAAAATTATCTTGAGTGCAAACACCAATGCATAAGCATCGTGTGTGGCCTTTCCATTCTAAAAGTATCATCACATCCCATACCAAAATGAAAAGGGAATATTAATAATAACAATAATAAGTTTCTTTGACAAGTAGGGGAATTTTTCTTTGGTGAATTGGGTTGCCCAACACTTGCACTTGGCATTTCCAGTTTGAGGATAAAATTCTGTGTGTTCCTTATACAGGGAAATGGAAAACCCAACGTGGTGTTTTAAAAAATTATCCACACATAATCCATCCATTATTAATAACCGGATTAGTTTAAACCACTACTATACCCATCATTATCAAATCAAAGCGTGTGATCGATTTGACGGCTAAAATAACCACTAAAGCGAATAAATCTGTCCATTCTTTTTCTTCAGTTTCACCATCCAATTTGTTTTTAACCTTTCTCCTTTTAAATATATTATCATTATTATAATCACATATTCTTCTATTTTATATTTTCTAGACAAAGAGAAGGTCGGTTGCCTCCGTGGACCTCCATACAGCATTTCTTCCGTTCAAGCTTCTCTCTCTCTTTCACCCTGTTCTTTTGGTAACTGTTGTTTCTTTTGGTAATTAATTTCATATTCATATACTGTATATAGTTCAGCAATATTTCTCTATAGTGACACGTAACCTTTGTAGGGCCAGCTTTTCATTCATAAAAACACATTCCCCTTCACCCTTTCCCTCGCATCCTCACACAAAAACCCTCTAATTCTTCCCTCACACAACTTCAAACGCACTGCACGATCACTGAGCCCAAGCCAAGAGACTTGTTCTTCTGTATTCAAGCTACCCTTTGTTACTATACATAATATATCCATCATGTGTAATCCCAAACCATCCTCATCATCCCCATTTCTGTGTCCCACAAAAGCCCACATCATAACTCCCGATCCCAAACTCAAAAATCACCCTCCGCTTCATCGTCAACTTCAGGATGAACTTCACAGATGGCCAACTCCCAACGAGGTAACGAGAGAAACAGAGAGAGAAGATATTAATAAAAGGGGAGGGAATAAATCCTTGTAGCTATGATTTTTTGTGAATGTAATTTAAATGAAGTTGCGGAAGATACCGTCTTCATGGTCACATCACACGATGAAAAACAAATAATGGGAGTTTATGATATTAACGTGTTTTTGTCTTATTTTTTGTCCATGGTACTTTATAATTTTGGAGTGCATTGGTGCAGGTGATAGCAGAAATGAAGGCACTGGGGAAGATATCAGTCCCAACAGCACTGACCGGGTTGCTCTTATATTCAAGAGCCATGATCTCAATGCTGTTCTTAGGGTA
The DNA here is from genome assembly GCA_036885675.1 of Vigna mungo. NCBI lineage: Eukaryota > Viridiplantae > Streptophyta > Magnoliopsida > Fabales > Fabaceae > Vigna > Vigna mungo. Next base: position 38,055,131 of record CP144699.1, on the reverse strand, counting down.
CCTTGGTGAGATGGAGCTAGCCGGAGGCTCTCTGTCTATCGGCTTCGCCAACATCACCGGCTACTCCGTCATCTCAGGTCTTGCCATGGGAATGGAACCCATTTGCGGCCAAGCCTACGGCGCAAAACAATGGAAAACGCTGGGCTTGACCCTCCAGAGAACCGTCCTCCTCCTCCTCTCCACCTCCATCCCCATCTCCCTCACCTGGCTCAACATGAAGTCCATACTCTTATGGTGCGGCCAGGACCACCAGATATCCTCCACCGCACAAACCTTCATCCTCTTCTCCATCCCAGACCTCTTTCTCCTCTCCCTCCTCCACCCTCTCCGCATCTACCTCCGTACCCAAAGCATCACATTGCCCCTAACCTACTGCTCCGCCCTCTCACTCCTCCTCCACCTCCCCCTCAACTTCCTCCTAGTCGTTCACTTCAAAATGGGAGTCTCCGGCGTCGCCATAGCCATGGTATGGACCAACCTCAACCTCTTCCTCTTCCTCTCCTCCTTCGTCTACTTCTCCGGCGTCTACAAAGACTCATGGGTCCCACCCAGCTCCGACTGCCTCCGTGGCTGGTCCTCTCTACTTGCACTTGCGGTTCCCACCTGCGTCTCTGTCTGCCTCGAGTGGTGGTGGTACGAACTCATGATAATCCTCTGCGGCCTTCTCCTCAACCCCAAAGCCACCATTGCTTCCATGGGCATCCTCATCCAAACCACCTCCCTCGTCTACGTCTTCCCCTCCTCCCTCAGCCTTGGCGTCTCCACCCGCGTCGGTAACGAGCTCGGCGCCAACCGCCCCGCCAGGGCCCGCATTTCCATGATAGTCTCACTCGCCTGTGCCATCGGTCTCGGCCTCGCCGCCATTGCATTCACCACCCTCATGCGACATCAATGGGGCAGATTCTTCACTTCTGACACCGAAATTCTTGACCTCACCGCCTCCGTGCTCCCCATCGTCGGCCTCTGCGAGCTCGGCAACTGCCCGCAGACCACTGGCTGCGGCGTCCTCCGCGGCAGCGCCAGGCCCACCGTCGGAGCCAACATCAACTTGGCCTCGTTTTATTTGGTGGGCATGCCCGTCGCTGTTCTCCTCGGGTTCGTCGTGAAAATGGGTTTTCCTGGGCTCTGGCTTGGGTTGCTTGCGGCTCAAGCCTCTTGCGCTTCTCTCATGATATTCGTTCTCTGCACCACTGACTGGAATGCTCAAGTGCAAAGAGCCAATGACCTTACCACTGCTAATTCTACTTCTCCCAAGTTACCCACCACTCTCACGCCAACAACCTCAAACCATGTTTCTCTTCCAGAGCCTCTTGTCACCCATGATCACCTTCCCCACACACCCTCTCTTGAAACAGACCCTCTCATTATACACACCGTAAATTAATTCACCCATTATTTAATTAACCACTTCATCATTCCTCGCCAGAATCCACACCAGATTGAATTGTACAACTTGTACTGAGGACAAAAAAATTTAATATTTATCTTCTCCCCCTGTTTCTCTCACATTCATTATCCACTCTTTTCAGGTGGTCGCCATAGTAATGATAAAATTAAACCCCTATAAACTCGGTTTTATTATGTAAAGTAACCTTCTTTTTAATATTTTAGTGGATTAAGATTTTAATGATGTGAACTTTACACACGGGCTTACCTGAGCAAAGGAAAAAAAAATATAGTGTGTATAAAAGAAAAAAATAAGTCTTTTATTATTATTTTTTTCTCAGAACCTTTCGGAGAAAGAGAAAAGCATTGGGTTCAGATGTCGGATTTTATTGAAGGAAAACAAAAGGGGTTTCTGAGTAACGTTCGTGCTGTTCCTTCCACAAAGGGCAAAACTCTTGACTGTCTAGAAATGGAAAAAAGAAATACCTCTAAGACCATCAAAACCAAGCCTAAAGCGTGAATTTAAACTCGATCGGTTTCGTTTCTCACTGTTCCTACTAAAAGATAACAATAATAAGAATTATTTGAAAGAAAAGGGTATTTGGGGCCGTGAAGGAAATAGCTTTCATCCTCACGTCGCTCAATGACTGTATGATAATGATGGTTATTCATTAGGGTTGGTGTTGAGTATCTAAAACTGGAGCTCTAATTGTACATTCTCGTAAATGGTTGTCGTACAATTCCGTAATGTGCGTGTGATGCACAGAGAGAAAATTGGCCCCATGAGTGTGTGTATTATCATTACTATTATTATTTAAGTTTGCGCTGCTGCTTGTGTGTTGAACAATTTGCTCTCCCCTCTCGTTAACTTTTATTAGGACCACTGTATATGATTGAATGACACATGTCTGTATGCAAGAAACATTACACTTACGAAATGATATGTTTCTGTAATGTTTTTCAATGCACGATGCACATATGGCAGAATGATTAGTGGTGGACGAGTTGTGACAGTGGCAATGAAAAATGCGTAGAAATATATATGCTTCTTACTTAATTGCTCTTTTCCATAGTGTCTGTACGACAAATAAAGAAAGGATGAGCAAGGAAACAAATAGACACAGACAATGACGCGAAAAGACAACAAAAACAAAATTCAAATAACAAATTCAAATCATCCGTTCAAATATATGCTTTTAACAACTTCAAATCTTTGATGCATAAACTTAAACCAGCTTGCTCATTACTTTTTCTCAGTTTATATTGGTAAGTGCAAAATCATATTGAACTCCTTTTAACACTTCCTCCATCCATGGCTATGTTTGGTTTAGCATTTTCTTTCTGTTTCAAAAGTTTGGTTACTTTTAAAATTCTACTAATAGATTTGTAATTCATTATGTTTTCTTTTTTTGCTTCCATGGAGTATTAATAACTTCCTTTTTAATGCTGCATACTACTTCTTAGTGAAATTTGTATTGGAGATTAACACGTATTTAATATTGTCAGGGTTGTAAATGAAGTCTCACGTTGTCTGGTTTAAGTCTTCTTGTAATTCCAATACAAATTTATGTATCCTAATGTATAAACTGAGAAATACGACTTTCAAAATTTTCCAATTTGAACTTTCTTGCGCTCTTTCAGAAGTACGTTAAAAACAAAAGATGTGAAATAGTTTCTCCTTTAAAAGCATGTTTTGAGAGTAAAACACTGAAAAGCTTTTTTTTTTTTTTTTCTGAAAAAATGTGTTTATCAGCATCTGGTAGAGAATTCCAAGGACAATGAAACATGGTAGAGAAGAGTATAAAAATAAGAAATGGAAATATCTTAGTGAAAGCAGCAGAGATTGAGAATGGAAGAAGTGATGGATTTGATTTAATAAAGGATTAATGAAGTTTTAGAGTGGCAAAGAAGCAGAAGTGCAGAAGGCAGAGTGGCTGGTGGGGGTGAGAGCTATAATGAAAACAGGTTAGGTAATGGTTTGGGGTGAGTGAGTGTGTGTTTTATTTTACATGGTTAATGGTCTCAAGTGTACGATAAAAAAAAAGAAGCAAGAATGAGGTTGAAGACAAGGAGACAGAGACAAGAAGGGCACACGCAAATGGAGAGAGGTATCTACTGAGAGAAAGCAGTAAAAGAATGATAACAATAATTGGTAGGAGAGAAGTATCTACTGGAGAAGGGTATTGGAGGGGCCCTGTTTGGAACTGCAGAAACAAAATCCAGCTATTATTGCCTCTGTCTACTTCTCAGATGACAAAAATATTGGAACAGTGCCTCTGCATTGCCACTTCCCCACCACCTCATTTGTTTTTCTCTAACCAAACCAGACCACTACAATCAACACAACACACAACATTCAAATTCAATAAAAAAAAAAAACAACCTTTTTCTTATTTTTCTTATTTTTCTACATACTGCATTTTCTTCATTCATTCACAACTATGAGTGCTTGTGTTGTAAGAGAAGAGATATGGTACAGGGCCCATCTCATATTTTGCAGTTTAGAGTGGAACGCCAAGGCCATGTTTGTCGTGTTGGCCTTCTTTTCTTCCCGACCTAGTGCTTCAGACCACCTTATCTTCTACTTTTCAACTTGTTCATATATATATAAACAATATCTCCATTCCTATCTATATATCTATCTATCCTAGTATTAGTTCATACTTATACAATTGTGGCAAAGAATTGTCTTTATAATGGGTGGTACAGCATCAACATTTCCAACATTTCATCATGGCTATCCAACATTTTTAGTTTCCAACACAGATTGTGTGGATATATGCCACCTCTCTCCAAAGCCCTTTCTTTTATTTTACCTCACATTCTGCAACTTTTTATATATCTTCTGTGATTTCCATCTCAACTCAACATAAACCTTTATTCCTATTCGTTATTCATATTATACATATTCCTCGGAAAGGCGTACAAAAATGGTAAAGCTTTTGAAAAAGTGTGCCACAGAGGGTAATCAATTTCCCTTATTTTGACTATTTGCAACCCTGCACTATCTTATCAGATGCACCCTCCTGCAAATCAAAACTTAACACACCACTAATTTTCTACTCAAAAACAGTGATATATATATATATATATATATATATATATATATATATATATATATATATATATATATATATATATGTAATGGGACTTGAGAATAAAGTGCAGAAGTTTGAAAGGGTTTAATTAACGAAACCTGCATACAAGATTTCCACTTACAAGGATTTGGTGCAAGTTGGTATTGCCATCATATATCTGCATTAGTGAAAGCTGTTTCCATGCCCACCTTTTTTTCCGTATTGCCACTTTTTTCCCTTTCATCTTTCATCACAGACATTAACATAGGTTATATGTATATAGCATGTATGATATGTGTTCATGCTTGCATGCTATGATATATGTTTTTAACGCCCAGATAGATTATTAGGATGCTGTTTTTAAGTTGTTTTCCTGATAAAAGATAATAACAGCATATTTTTGTGAAGATAAATATAGTTTATCTGTTGGTAGATGAAGGAGGCATAAATGAGTGTGGTGGGGTTCGCACATTCTCACTCTGCAGATTTTTAACCTTCTCTAAAAAATCATCACCTACTTTCTTTCTTCTTCTTCTTTTTTCTTTCTTTTGCATCATTTTAGGCTTTTCTTCAGCTCTGTAAGCAGGGATATGAAAACATTATTTTAAAATGTTGATAACCTTTTAATATTTGACAATGTTATGAAAAAAAATCATTTTTTAAAATTTTAAATATTATAAATAATTCTTTGATTAATACTTTTCTTACCCACAAGTACCTTGACTATTTAACTCTAAAACAAAATCATCTACACAAAGATTACTAACTATCAATATAAAAATATTATTGTTAAAATTTAAGTTAAGATTAAAATATAATATTCGGAAATATTGATACTATAATAACCTTTAAAAATATAATAATATTCACATCCGTGGGGGTTACAGATTTATTGTATCCCCATCCATCAAGTAACACAGCCTCACACACACCTATTCCTTCTCATTGAGAGTCTTATTACAAACAATGACGTAAAAACATGAAAACACATTAAAAATTAAAACTAAGTATTTGAAACTCTTGTTTTGAAAATATTAAAAGTCTTATATTAATTAAAAATAAAGTCAAACATTAATAAGTAGATGGATAACAATAAGTGAAATTATTTATTCTATAAATATAAATTTTATTAGGGTAAATTCTAATTTATAATTTTCATTTTAAATTTAATTTAATTTTATAAAATTAATTTTTGAAATGAGATTTACGTTCATGTGTTTATTTAAAATTAATTTTATTTTTAATGTGACTTTCAACCGATATATGAAAAAATTCAAAGCAAGACAATCCAATTAGTCTCCCAAAGTAAAAAGAATCTTTTCAGAATAATCAGGTTGAACCGGAAAATCGATGAATTAATTGCAATCAATTAAAATAAATTATTAAATTTTCAAAGAAAAAATTAATAATAAAGCAAATCGCAAAAAAAATGGATCCACAGTTCATTACTGAAAATACTTAATACAATATTATTTAAATTTTTTTTTTTAAAAATAAACTTAACCTGAAACCTTGTTAATTTTCATTCTAAATACAAGGTTGATATTAATAAAAGGTTCTTGTATTAATGAAATTATTTGCATCATGGTTATAAAAAAGTATTTTTTAGTATCATAAAAAATTATGAAATTATAATTATTATTGCCTTTACCATGTCCCTTATCATAAACGTGTATGTGTTTGATTAGGACAGTTTTGAAGGAATAGAAGATAGATTAATTGGTTAAAAACATAAAAGTGATTAAAAAAGGTTGAAGTTATGGCAGATATTGTTTGAAGAATAAAGAAGGTAGACATTTATGGTCTTTAATGGCAAAACATAGTTGAAGATGTTATATTTAATCCAGCTATAGTTAGCATCTTATTAGACAAGAGTTACTATAAATACAATTGTACATATGTCAAAATCTTAGTTAGTTTATAATAATTTTGTCTCTGATTGAGACACCCAAATTCCTTAAAGACAAACACATGTCTCAAACAAAAACCTTATTGTCACTTTTCATCACTTATTGCTCTTTCTTATCATCTTAATTCCTATTTCCTCTCTAAACTTTCTTTAACTTTTAAATAATGTAAGATTATTATAGTTATGATAGAATCACTCGTAGTAGTAATAATAATAATAATAATAATAATAATAATAATAATAATAATAATAATAATAATAATAATAATAATAATAATAATGTAAAAAGTAAAAGAAAAATGCAGACATGTTTAATGTCTTACATGTTAAGTTAAGTTTGAATGAGAATAATTAATTGAGCAAATTGCATAATTAAATGTTTGGCACTTTTGATTTAAAATAGGCATGAAGATGCCGTCTGTGTATAATGGTTGAATAAACGTAAAGAATTGGAAGAGAATAAAGAAGAAATTAATGTGTGTTTATGCAACGAAATAGTTGGCTTAATATGGCAATAAGAATATATTCAGCATTCCTTCAAATGTCTCATCACACCACTCTTTATTCATCAATGAGTGGCCATTTTCCACACTTTCCATCTATGCCTTTTGCATTTTACCATAACAAGCCTTAACTTTTCTCATTTTCATTTTAACTTTTCTTATTTATATATTCTCAATCCCCTCTTCATCTTACAAAATACCTTCTGCATTTAATCTTATAACTCTATCATTCTATATAACAAAATCAATGGACAACTTCTTTCAAGCGATACAACTTCAAAATTTACCATTACCTTTATGTATACATTAATTTTAATAAGTATAAAATTAATTTTAATTTTTCTTCCAAAACAAAACTTAATTTATATAATATATCAGAAAATTATAAATATATTTAAATTTTTCTATATCTTATAAAACAAACTATTTTTTTTTCTTTTTACTTTATTCATCTCAGTTTATTTTATATTTTGAAAGAAAAATGTTTTTTCATTAGTGTTAGATAGATATAGAATACAAGATGTGATATTGATGTATCTAAATGACAAAAATATTTTTGTCGGGAGTAATTGCAAATAAAATTTATTTTGAATAGATGGTATCCATTAAAATTTATTATCTATGATTAATGGATATTTTAATATCAAATTATAAAAAGGTTGATACGAATATTATATTATCTATATTTGTAGTATTTATTACTAAAAAAATTAAAATTAAAATTTAATTTATATTTTATTAAATTAAATTTATCAAAATTAATTCATATTTTATTAAATTCAATTTAATTTTAATTTATATTTTTAATTTTATTTAAATTTTATTTTAAAAATTTATAAAATATATTTTCTTAAACATGTGTATCTACATCTGCATGTTTTAAAACATCTGTAGTTATATTTTAAACAAATATATAAGGAGTGATGACGAGTAAATTCTTTTGTTGCATATCAAATAATACCATACCTAATCCGTTCCTCTTCCCAATCATTACCTGTCGATTTTTTTAATATAATTTCATGTATTAATAGGTTTGTAGATAAATAATGTCTGAGGAAACACTTTTAATAAATATAAAATATAATTTTCTACTACAATTTAAATTAGAAAGTGATATTTGCACCTTTATTCAATGGTATTTTTTTTATGAAATTTTCAACTATTTTCTTATATTTAAAATTATGGTAAATGATATGATTAATCTAATAATAATTTTTAATTAAAATTATTATATTAAAAGATATTCAAATCAAATCTATTATATATCACTTATTTACTCCACTTAACTAAAATCTTGGAATTTGTTATTTTCATTTTTTTTTAAAAAAGAAAAAAGCAAACACGTTTTAATTTTGAAATAACATGCACTAATAGGAGGTCATCCTAGATAGGTGATGTTAATATGTTGCTTATTTATATGGATATTCATATTTTCTTAAGAAGAAATTATAATATATATATATATATATATATATATATATATATATATATATAATTTTCGATATTTGTTTTTCTATTTTACTATTTAAATAAAATATTTTTAAATTAAAATAATTATTATATTCGTTTTATCTTTAAATTTAACTTTTTTTTCTACCATTTTTCTAAATTTAACTATTTTTTAATTAAAAAATTACGTACAAAATAAGTAAAAATTATTTGCAACAAAATTATAAAAATTATTTATATTCAATTTTATAATTATAATAATAAAAAATTTATTAATTTTTATTATCATAAAAAAAATACACACACATATGTGTTTTAAGGATAAACTTTATATTTGATTATGTAAGATTAAAAAAATATTTTAATTTATTTTTATAATATCTAATAAAATTTAATATAATAATCAATATGATCTTTTCTCTATTATGATATTCAATAATTTGTATTGTGTTTATTAAACTATTTTCTAAAAATGCATGAAAGATCTTATATTCAAATTATGAGACTTTTACATTTATATTAATTTAGATTTAAATTTTACTTTTAATAACAAAACAGAAGAAAGAAAGATGAAAAAAAAAATTGTTGAGGAACACATTTAAATTCCATGTATTTAAAGTTTACACTTTCAAATACTTGGTTGAAAAGAGAAAGAAAAGTAATTGGCCCTTTTCTTCTTCGATTTGCTTCTTCTTCCCTTTGTGATCAATTGATGTCATCCTTATTATAAGAAGTAAAAGAATGAAAAACATAGATTAAAATACTTATTCTCATTTTTTTTTCTCTCCATCTACGTGCCTTTAATAAAAATGTTACCCTTAATAAAAAAATTACCCCTGTTTCTCTTTATTGTTAATTTTTTTATTTAAATGTCTTTTTTTAATAACAGAGAAAAGAACAGAGAAACATGATTTGATTCTACAAGACATGTTTTTACATACATTCAAAAAATGTATCAATAATTTAATTGGGTAGAACTAACCCCCATGTTAAGTAACAAGTAATAAATTAGTGGTTAGTTAATGAATTAGTTTAGATAAACTCTTATTAAAAAATTTTAGTTGATAAACTAGTTTGATTAGTTTAGAATTGTTTAATGAGAGTAGTTGATAAACAAATTAGTAAAATATATAATAATATAAAAGAAAATAATGATATACACTTTATTATATAAATAGAACGTTTGTTTTCTAGAAAAAAATATACTACTATAATTATAATATTTTTTTAAATTGAGTTTTTATTAAAAATTTAATATATTTATTGGTTTTTCAAAATTTATATACGTCTTTCTATTTGAATAATGAATTTTATTTAAATTGTTTTCATCTAATGAGTACTAATTAAATTTAATTCTTATTTTTTTAACAATTATTTTTTATTTATAATATTACATTAAGTTTCTTTTTCACAATCTATATTATATGTAATTTTCATATATCATCTAATGAGTACTAATTAAATTTAATTCTTATTTTTTTAACAATTATTTTTTATTTATAATATTACATTAAGTTTCTTTTTTACAATCTATATTATATGTAATTTTCATATATCATCATATAATTATTTTAATTTATAATGATAATTTATTTTAATTTATATTATCTAAAAAAATTAAAAATTAATTAATCAAATAATAAAAATAGTACAATATTAATTCTCTCTATAAAAATTAAAAAATAATTGATAAATTAAAAACAAAATATACATTAAAATATAAAAAGTTATAGTAGAAAAAAAAAAAACTATAAACCTACCGACACTACAAGAATTTGGTTTATTTTTAATAGGATATTATCGATAGTTTCATCTGCTAAACTCAAATTTTTCAAAGAATTTAAATTAATTGATTAATAATTTTGTCAAAAAAAAACTATTTTGTCAAATTTATTAGAAAATTTTTTCAATACCTTACCATAGTTACCCACGATTTTATTTCGTTGATAACTTAATGATGAGAAGAAGGTAAAGAGGTAGTTGTTGGGCAAGTTGATGAGTGACATAGAGGGTGATGATTAATGCAAAGGTTCGTCATGGTGTGTTTTGGTGACTTTGATGATGCTTGTGAAAGTTATCACAGACAATAAAATTAGTGAAGTAAACGAGAAGAAAAAGAGGAGGTGAAAAAAGCAAATCATATCACATATTTTATCCAAAAATTTAAATTATTAGTAATTATTAATAAATGTTTGTATCTGTCGATAAACTTTAACAATAATTTCTTTATCAACGAATTTTTATCTGTTGGTAATTCAAAGATAAAAATGATTTACGATCAATTATTATCAATAAACAGTAACTATGATACGTTATTTTCTTATATAATGTTAATCTAATTTTTATCTTATAAGTTATGAGTTCTTAAATTAAATATTTTAAGTATCTTTAATTTTAAGTATCTTTTAGTCAAATAAGTAAGTAATTAATTTGGTGGTATATATCAAACACTAATATCTTTTCATCCTTAAAAATGTGTAAAATATAAAGTAAAAGTAAAAGAATATGGTTCATCGTGTACTTTGAATCAAACTTGATTAATTGCCTCTTAGTATATTTTCATATTAATATAACTCCGTTATTTAGTCGTACGAAAAATATTCTAATTTGAGTATCTTTCTTCAACATATGCATGATGAAATTGTAAGCTAGTAAGACGGGAGAGTCTTCAGTTTTTGAAAAATATATTTACACATACAAACACAAAAAACATGTTGAAAATATAAGTATGAATTTAAAAAGCTTAAATAATATAAAGAAGAAAATCTATATAATCTTATTATCTTTAAGTTTTTTTTTTTAAAAAAAAAAAGTAGCATCAATTATTTTATTATGTGAATTGGACTTTTAGTATACTTTTATTTTTTAACATAAAATACTAATATATTATTATTAAAAAAAAGTGTGAAAGTATTATTTTATGAAGGAAAAAAGTGGGAGTGACATGGCCTAGCCTATATTAACGCGAAAGAGAGGAAAAACCTAGGAAGCGAAAGTCTTTGTTTACGACCAATGATTTTGCAGGACGTATTGCACGGTTCATTACATATAGATTCATGCATCCAACTTTTCTTCCCTTCCATTTTTTCCACCCATCACATTGTTATTTCATTTCCTATTTGCTAGGTGGGAGTGAGGTGTCTTGTCTACCTGCAACACCTTCACCACCACCAATCATTCTTATTTATATTCTCCATTTTCAACTAAATTCCACTCAAAATACTTTATCAATAACAACAATATCATTTTCTTTTAATTATATCTTCAACAAAACTATTTCGATCAAGTTTAGAGGTTTTTTAAAACATTTCAAGTTATTTCGAAAATTGGACTAATTTTAAAAACTGGACGGACTCGTTGAAGGCTGGATGGTCACCTTGGTCTTCCTCATACTCCAAGTAGTTATTCGTTCTCTTTTCTCCTTCTTCAAGCCGAACAGGTACTTGCCAAAGGCATTCCGACGCTCAAGTCAGTAAAAATGACCGAACGGTTATCACTGTAAGTGATGCATGTGGTGTACATAATGTGCAGCATGATCCATAAGTCATATCTTAAACCTTTATTTATACTAGTTGTAATGGACTTTTATCTTTCGTGGGTTTAAAGACGGTCCATTCATACCTTAACTTTCATTAAGGACTTTAATGAGCTATTATCTTTATAATTTAACCATGTGGTCGGTCAGGATTGTTGACCTGATGGTCGACTTAAGAAGAACCGTTAAATCTAGATGATCGGTATGGAAAGGGTCGTTTGGTCTGGATGGTCGGCCTAGAAAGAACCGTTCGATCTAGATAATCAGTCTTAATGATTGGTCGGCCTGGAAAGAGTCATTCGATTTGGATGGTTGACCTTAATAGTTGATCGGCTTGGAAAGATTCATTCGACTCATGGGGTAGGGAGAACCATACGGTACAAAAACCATGCTGCTTGCTCATGCAACAACATTCTACACTTAAAAATACATAATTTGAGAATGGTTGTGAGCATGCATGAAGAAGATGCAGACGAAGAATGAATAATTGGAGTGAAGACGAAAAAGATCAGAGAGCACGCTGCTAATACTATAATAGTCAATAGAATAGATAATAGAATAGGTTAAGTTGAAGTACCATTCAAGCCTTCAAAGATGCCAATCCTGTGATATTCAGCACTACCATCTCTTAACAACTCATACTGGCCCATTTTCTGCATGCTAAAACTCACATCACTTGCCCCACAACATTGTCTTAATCAACAAAAAGGAATTTAATTGCCATCAACATTAAACCGTTTAATAATAATAAGAATAATATTGTCAAATCTATATATAATGTGGCTCATTTTGCATCAGACAACAGTAAAATGTATCCAAACTGAATTTTCAAGAAAGGTGAAAACTCAAGTCACATGATTTAGAAAATAAAAGGGTGTGCTTGATTTTATTTTGTGCTTGCACATAGGTCTACTTTACATGCATGCATGGCGTGGCATCGGTGAAGTACAGTTTGACTATTTGCATGGCTTCTGCAATATCCATCAAATGAAACAATGTTTCGTATAGGAAAGCTATGGGAATAGGATAAGAGAATGTAAGTTTGAGAGTGAATGCTTGCATTGGTACAATAAGCAGAAACAAAAATGTCATGCTGGCAAAACTGGACTTTAGGCTTTATTGCTTTAGGCCATGGACAACTAGGTTTTCTTCTTTTCTTTGAAATGAGAGAGACAACTGGTAATTAATTCTAGTTGTTTTTTTTTTATTCATTTATTTAATGTGAAGTATGCATTCATTTTATAAAAACAATGCAAAATTTAGATGTCTTACAACAAATTTCAAATTATGTAGAATAAGTGTTCGTCATATATATCTTATTTATTATATGGATGAAGATGCAGACTTTATGCAGAACACGTGGATACTCTAGAATTAATTAAAGTATGCAGGTTTAAATGAGAAAGTGATATATGTCCCTTCAATAAATCTGCCTTAGATACTCTGAAAAAGAATAAAAGAGTAATAAAACAACAAAATTTATATTAAGCTCTGTCATCAGACTTTTTTTCATTTACATGTAAATTACTTAAATAAGCAGTTTTTATTGAATACGTATTCAGGATTTTAAATGAATATATAGCAATGTAACATCATACAGTTGAGGAAATTAGTAATAAAATATGAACTTATTTTAAGTTTTATTTATAATAAAGTTTCGTTTGTGACTTTGATCGGTATCAGTTTGTTTTTCTTTCTTTCTTTTTTTTTTTCTTTTTCATGATTGGTTTGACCATAGTTTTGTGTTGAAGTGAAAGTAAAGCAACAAGAATATGTCAAATTTGCAATTAATTGCCACCGCCTACCCAATGTAGTAGTGATTGTTTGAGATTTTATCAGTTTTTGGTTGCATTTGACCAATTTTCATATGTGGTCGTGTTTTGACCATATGTCTTGCTGGGGTGCATGGCCCACTATTAAAAAAAAAAATCATCATAATTAATTCTTTGAATTAATAACTGATTAATTAAGAATTAGTGCGCCAAAACGAAAAGCGATTTCTGCAGAAAAGGAAATCCAAGAAGCTATAAACACCAATCATGTTATGCATAGATACTAAAACTAATTATTCAACACAAAAAAGCACAAAGAAAGTAATCATCATATACTAACATAGCTCCTTCTTTTTCCTTTGGCTTAGTTTGTGAGTGGGGTTTGCAAAGTGCAAAATTATATTATCACTATTATTGATTTCAATTCTAAGGTACATATTTATATGAATTAATGATGAATGTTTATAGGTTTTTTGAAAAGGCAAAGAGAAAAGTGAGATTTTTTGAACCCTAGAAAAGAATATGTACTCGTATTGTTTAAGAAGTCTTGTGAGCTATAAATTTGGCATACGGAAGCTGAGTGTATGGTAGCCATGGCTCTATTGCAAATAAGATATTTGATAGCTAAGAAAAGAGAGAAAAAGTAAAAGATTGTGTCCATCTTTTTGTCTTTTAAGTAAAGCGTTTTGACTTGAATTTGGACCAAGTCATGCTATGGTTTATTTATGCCTAATGCATTAATTCTTCTGATCTTGGCATTGAGTAATACGGAAGCATACATTAACATTCTCATCACCTGCGTATCAACTTCTTCAACTTCTATCTTAGAAGCTAAGACAACATTCAAGACCAAGATACCATTAATTAAATGTATCAAAACGAATAAAATATACCAACTTTTATTTACTTTCATCAACCTCCAACTCCATCAATAAGATAATATATGCCATCAAATCATTAAATCTAACCTAAGAAAATTACCCTCTACCTGTAAATTAATGGCTTTTACTTCTTGCACCCCGTCAAGATTTCAAAATATCCATTTTACCTTCCGTAAAACTGACTGACTTCTCAGAATACATATTTCGGAAAATTTTCAGAATGACATTTTCAAAATGCATATAATAATGTCTTTCAAAACGTTTTTTGGGGACAACTCTATATGAAAAGTGTTGCGAAAAGAACTTCTTAAACTCGTGAAATATGCTTGGAAAATAACTTTTCAAACACATGAAATGAAAAGAGTTTTCTGGAGCGAGTTCATGTGTTTTTTTTTTTTTTTTGACATTTACTTTCTTCTTCGTATGCAACGTTATCTCTTTCTTCATGTTCCTCTGTAGCAACAATACAGTAGTGACAGTGGGATGCAGTGGTGAAGGATGGTTTCATGTTATTGTGAGGGTACAGTTAGTAATAATGGGGTGCGGGAAGTAATAGTTTAAATTAAATTGAAATATTGGGCTTCGTTGCTGTACCTAAACACTCCTGCTAAATGAACACTCTGGAATTTTAAACCTTCTTAGCACTGCTACCTCTTTGGGCTTTTGTTAATTTTATTTGAATAAGACTGGGTATTGCTTTCTACACCCTATCAAATTTCTGTTTCACCCCATCAAAAAATTTTGGGAATTTTTTTTTTCCATGACAGGAGAGAAGTGATTGGTCTGCGGAAAAGAATTTCCAGAGGCATTTATTGTGTTTAGAAAAATAAATTTTGAAAATGACAGGGTGTACTTTTGATGTTTGATATGATGTAACGAGAATCAAAAGAAAGTAACTTTTTGAATGGATAAAAGTTGTAACACAATAACATATGCTAACAGTGCATTCCAGTCAAATTCTTAAAGCATGAGTATATTTATTCGTTGATAACATGCCAACTAATGCATAACCATAAAAGTCATATCAAAGGGATCGACGCTATCTTCATTAATTTCTTACATATGAACTGTTAAGAGATAAAGGAAAATGATTTCTCACCTTATATTCGGATTTCCAATTCAGCCTTTCACTTTCCTACGTCCAACACGCTGGCCATAAAGGATGGCTGATTTCTTTTTGCACCCCTTCTTTTCTTCTACACTCTTATAAATATGAAAGTCTTCATTTTTTTTTCATTTTCTTTTTGCACCCACATGGAGGTCTAGAAAGAAATCATGGTCGTGCAAGAAGAAATTCAAAAGGACGTTCAAATTTTCGGATTAAAAGGTTTGTGGCCCAACCCATTTTATGTTGACATGCCTCTCATTTGCAATGGAAGAAGGATGTTTCTTCCTGCACCCCAAAAATTCTTTAATATCAATTATACCCCTTAATTAAATAATATTTAAAACCCTATCCATTGTTCTTTTTTCTTCCCCCATGAGCGTTGCACCTCCCCTTCTATTTCTTTCTTCGTGCTGTGTGACATTTTTGGTAACCAGATTCTTCGAGCAACGCACCTTGGATGAGAGTGTCTTGTGGGGGAAGGTTGAAATTTTTTCTGAAATATATACTTCCAAACATATAATCTGAAATATATATTTTTCTACATCATAGACTGGATGTTCTGATTTTTTTTTCAAAAACTCCAATCTAGAAAAAAAAGTGTATAACTTTTATTATATTTTTAATGAGGTGTAATTTGGGAATAAAAGTTTTATGTGGGTGCAGAGGAATAAAAAGGAGGTGTATGAAGCAGTAACCTGGAGAGAAGTAGGGCCGTATAGCCCATAAATATTTTTATACAGGAATTCATTTTGTGAAATTTTGAATACGGATGTCGGTAAACAGAGGGAGAAATTCAATTATGCCCATCAAATCTTGTTTAAGAAATTGAAAACAATAAGCAGAGAAAAACACAATATATTAAAAAAATGTTACAAATAATGTACAATAGTGGTATTTTATATTAATATATCTTTTTCAACCCATCTTGAAATGCACAATGCTTAATATTTTAGCACTTTTGAATTTGAATGTATTATTTGAATTGTATGTAATTTTGGGAAATAATTTTAATAAGCATTAAAGATG
This sequence comes from Vigna mungo, assembly GCA_036885675.1. Lineage (NCBI taxonomy): Eukaryota > Viridiplantae > Streptophyta > Magnoliopsida > Fabales > Fabaceae > Vigna > Vigna mungo. The sequence continues at coordinate 38,038,485 of CP144699.1, read as the reverse complement.
AAACTTAAATACATTTTTGCATGTATTGCTCCCAATCAAATTCAAAAGTTCATTTTAAGTGACGCTAGATTATATTCAGGAAAATATTTAGTGTAAAATATCGAGGTAATACTTCAATTCCGATTGAAATCAACGTCTATCTAAAAATTAACACTTACTTTTATAAAATCGAACATACTTTTTTTTATCCCATTTTAGTGTTAAATTATCGCAAAGTAAATCTTTAAGAAAAGAAAAGAAAAAGTGAAATATCAAAATCATTTAAATCAGGAAAAAATAAATGAAAAATTTATAGTAATTTAATAGTACGATAAAATAAATTTGATTTATATATTATTATATTTATAAAATATTAAACACGTAATTTAATTAGTACGATAAAATAAAATTGTTGGCTAATATGGGAAGATGTGTATGTTCTAAGAAGTAAACAAAATACAAATGTAATTAAGTGTGGGCAAATAAAAAAAAAAAAAGTTTGACATATAACTAAGTCAACTTGGGGATGATGAAAGAAAAGAGCAACATCTGTAAGGCAGTGTTTGGATGGAGCAAAAGAAGAAAACCTTAGGAGATTCTTTAAACACGTAATAAATAGATGAAACAAATTTTAACTATGGAGATTGTGTTGAGTTATAAAAAGAAATTCAAACAACAATCCCAATCAAGTGCTCATATTATTGTTGCCAATTTCTGATCTTTATTCTTTATTATTTATTTATTATAAAAGCAATTACACGTTGTATTTTTGTTTTTTTTTTGTCGGAAGAAGATGAACCGACACTTAATATTTTAAATAGTTATTTATTTTTTTGACAAAATTATATATACTTTTATTTGTAGCAAATACTTTTTATATGTGGAATATAATTGATGATGTACTTCTTATTCACTTTTCTTATTTTAGAACTGTTTATGTTTTTAAAATAAACTGTATTTATTTTTACTCCAGAAAATGGATTTTTTATTTTTTAGTCAGCTCATTCTAAACTACGTTAATTCTAAAAGAAAACTAAAAGATGGTGTTCGTTAATAATTATCTTAAAATCATATCAATGCTAAATTATTATTAAAAAATGTAAATTTATTCTATATTACCCACCCATGCGTAATCATTAAACTTTAATAAAAGGATTTGAAAAATAAAAAAGCATTATTTTACATTAAATTGTAAAAACCAGAGCAACAGTCCCTGTGTTTGACTCTCGTTTTAAACGTGTTTGTTATATTTTTACACATGATCTAATAATATACATGATTCGTATTTTACCATTAATTTATATCGTATTAACCGAAATATTGACTCAGAAAATCTACCATTACCTTAATTTAACACGTGGTTTTTGTTATATTTTTACACATGAAGTGCGCGAGATTTTAATTTTAAGCTCTTCGCCAGTTGTTAAAGGTTTGACGTTGACTCAATATTTTCTTTTATATTTTCATTTTCTAATTTCGGATCATTAAATTGAATAATAAATTTACTGTTTTTTAAATAAATTCTGTCACTTTTATTATTTATAAATATATAGTTTGTTAAATACACACGATTTCTTCAGGTGCTTTTTACGTGTTTTTCTGCTGTCAATACATATAATTTTAACAAAAACAAAGGGCACGAGGTGAAAATATGCCAGAAATATAATAGAAGGACTTTTTTTTATTTATTTATTTAGTTTACATTTATAAGTAGAAGGATTCTAAAAAAGAAAGGGTATTCAATTATAAGTTTTGGCATTCGGAAACAATTATGTTTAAGGCTCTGGGTAAGAAATATTTAACTAATATATATATATATATATATATATATATATATATATATATCTGTATTAAAAAGAATTTTTAGTAACTTTTCTGTCTCTTTATAAAGAAAGTAATATTATACATTTAATCATATCATTGAAAAATAAATTAAAAATTATTATTGTAGACAGTTAAAAAACTTTTCATTTAAAATATAATATATATTTTAATGTTGTGTATTATTTTGAGACCACGGAAAAAGATAATAAATAAGTTGAAAAAAATAGGTGAAAAATAAAATTGAAGGTTTAATTGTTTTGTAAAATAAAAATATTTTTTAAAGCAGTAAGTTTATAAAAAAAAAGAAAAAACAAGTAGAAAGATAAATAATTAACATAGATAAAAAAAATTAATAAAATATGTTTCACCATTTACCTAAAATTAGTTCTCCTTTTTTTCTTCTCTCACTCAATCAAACAAATTAATTCTCTACCATTTTCGTACCTGATCTCAACTAAACAAGCAATGGTCTTAGTATATGCATCTCTAATTAGATACTAAAAGTTCATTTTCTTAACCACATTTTTTTTATATTCCTTAAAATTCAAAAAATTACAATTTAGTGAGTTTGACCTTTCATTTAATATTTTTAGCCTTAATTTAATGATTATTCCTTAAAAGAAAAAATGTACTAAAATAAATAAGTTGAAAAATATATTATTAATGATTTTCAAAACTGAACTTTTTAAATCGATAGTTTATAGTTGAATGGTAGCGTGAAATTGTAACAGTATGAACATTTATCTTCTCTCTATTTTAAACAATAATTATTGATTAAACTTTAATATCGTAATTAATAAATTAGAGAATATATTATTTGACAATAATTTTTTTAATACATTTTATTATTGATTAAACTTTAATAAAAGGTAAAAGTCATGTTTTTTTAATAAAACTTAAGGGGTGCTAAAAGTTAGTCAATTTAAAAATAAAAAACTGTGAGAAATTAGTATTTTTTTTATTTATTTTAATGTATGTAATGAGGTTTGGTTGTTCGAGACGTATTTCGTTATTGCCCGGAGGTGCACCTGGTCTTTAACTGGTACCCGAACCCGACCCGGATGAGTATTTGCAGTGTTTCTTTGTCTGGTGTTCTTCTGCATAGAAGCGACTCATAACTCTGTATTTAGCAATAGATCTCTCGTCTCGTTCTTTCTGGTTTCACTAAATTCTCTCTTCAAATACTTTCTCTCTAATTCAGTCCCTAATCTCATAGGGTTTTGGATCTTTCTCCCATTCTTTTCAATCTCTGATCCTTCCCTCTCACTCCCTTATGTAGTGTTTTTTCAATTTCAGTTACCGCCATAAATTCATTTTTCTTTTTTTTTCAATTTTTTCTGCGTCGACGTTAAATTAATGGCTTCGTTTCGGCGGACACTGTCGCCGGCGTATCCTGATCGCCAGTACCTAAACGGTTCCTTTCCGGTTTCCTCTCCAACGCATAAGCTCGCTTCCGGGAACGCCAAGTACTCGTCGCCGTTACCGGCTCTTGCGGCGGCGTTTCGGCGACTCGTCGGCGGTGTGTTCACGCGCCGGCACGGTCGGAAAGGGCAGTGGAGACGGGCGGCGTTCAGGTGCGTTCTGTGTTTCTTCGTAGGGTTCTTGCTAGGCATGTTTCCGTTCGGCCACATGGCGGAGGACATTCGGTCGCACGAAATCTCGTTCGAGATGAAGCCTCCGCTGCCGCACGCGAACAACGCGCAGCAGCTCCTCCAGGAAGATCGCGTTCTACGGAATCGCGTCGATGAGGGTTTCGTGATCGATCCGGTGAGCCTAAGCGCGGAGAGGGAGAGGCAGGGTGATAGGTTTGATCTTGTGCCGAGGAAGCCGCTGATTGTGGTGACGCCGACGTATGGCCGAGCTTTTCAGGCGTATTTCCTGAACCGGTTGGGGCAGGTGTTGCGGCTGGTGCCGCCGCCGGTGGTGTGGATTGTGGTGGAGATGAAGGCGGCGTCGATGGAGACGGCAGAGATACTGAGGAAGACGGGAGTGATGTATAGGCATTTGGTGTGCAATAAGAATTTGACGGATGTGAAGGACAGGGGGGTTCATCAGAGGAACACAGCGTTGGAACACATTGAGCGTCATAAGCTCGATGGGATTGTTTACTTTGCGGACGATGATAATGTGTATTCTCTTGAGTTGTTTGACTCCTTGAGAGACATCAGGTGCTTATTCTGCTTCTAGTTGATTGGACTATCGGTTTTTGTTTTGTTTTTTTAATCTTCTTGGGCTTTCTAATTAGTTGGTATCGTGGTGATGTCTTTGCATTTGATCCATGTTATCTTGCATTTCTGGAGTGGTAGCTGTTGTTGTTGGTAGTATGAATCAGAGTTTTTACCACTTGTTTGTTAGTTGCCTCAAGTTACTTACCACTGGCTCTAAGCGGTTGGCACGCCTGCTTTTTGGTAGCATTTGGCTTTTAGGTTTCGCTTAATGTAAACATCAATTTAGATGATTGAAATATGATTGGCTTTGGAGGTTAACTGAGGGAAGCGATCATGGGATTCCATTCTTGGGGTCTAATGTGTTTTGGGGAACGCATTTAAGAAATTAATCTTATTTTATTTAGGTTTGATTTAAATAATTACACTACTATATTTGTATATTTAGCTTTAGGATATATGGCATCTCGGCAATATAGTTGATACAACTGTCCTTTTTTGTGGTGTTGATTCATACTTTCTTTTACTTTTAGAAATATATAGGCCCAATTCATATAAACTTCGTAATAAGCATTTTATAAGGGAAGAACTAGGAAGGCAAGTGATTCAACTTTTGAATTAGATGAGACAGTATCTGAAATAGCTAAAGTGGAAAAGTTGATTTTAGCTTGTGAAAAATGTTTGATATTGATTTATGTAACTTCCTTATTTTCTTTTACAAGTGAGAAAGTTTATTCAAGCTAGATCGAATGGACGCTTTTTGATGTACATTTGTCTTTTTATAGACTTAACACAACTTTTAATATACTTGAGTTTTTCTTTATTCTATTCTTGCACCAAAGTCTGCTATGTCCCAATTTTTCAGTGGAGTGGAAAACAATGGTTCTTGAAGGCACTAGCTATTCATTTTATTATTTTAAGTAGTATTCTAAGGTCGTTTTTTCTTGTGGGATTTTTGCCATTTATGCATCTTTGATAGTCATGTAGCTTCCCCCCCCCAATTAATATGTTTTTATTCGTAATAGCAGTAATGTTATATTTTCTTTGTTTTTTGTCTTCAAGAATTTACAAGGGAAAGGGAGAAAACAACAAAAACCTTGTTTTCACTATTTTCTTTGCTAATTCTTGAAAACAGAGAACTAAGTAAGGTGACGTTTATGGAATCATTTGAGAAAACATGTTTACTGAATGAAAACCAAAATCTAACCAAATCTTGCTTTACATTCTCCTTTTTTTCTGTTGACTTAAAGTTTTGGGGAGTGGAAGTTCCATTCCAAGGTTAGAGCAAGTCACAGGCCTCAATTGTTCTCATAACGAGCTTCTGTCCCAAAAAAGGAGCTTTATTGGTGCTATTCTCATCCGTATGGTTTAAAAATAGTTTTAATGTAAATATGAAATTAAAGAATTCCCACGCATCTTTATCTTTATTTATGAAGATTCCATTTTACCTTCAACTTCAAAGTAACTTTAAGATTAGAGAAAGAGATTTAACTTAAACTTCGTTTGTAGCCACTCTTCCTGGTTGGTGAATAATCTTCTTGTAAGTGAGATCCCTTGGTGGTGCCTAGGAACTAGTTGAGTAGTTGCATCTAGGTCAAACCGCTTGTGGTTTGGACTTGTGTCCTAATCCCAAAGGTGAAATCTTCCGGTAGTCCCAAAATGTCATAAGCGCCCTGCCCATTAGTGTTGGGGGTGCCTACCCATTCTATATTTTAGTCACCAAATACGAAAAGACAGGTCAAAAGCTACCTATTACCTAAATGAATTCAAGTATTTGGAATTGTTAATAACGATAAGCTTTCTTTGAGCCATATCTGTTGGTTTTATGTTTGTGCAACATGTGATAATGAATTATGTCCTCTCTTGTAAATTTGTATTCCTACGTTCTAATGTTGAACTGATCTTGTAGCCGCTTTGGCACTTGGCCTGTTGCCATGCTTGCGCCAAGCAAGAACAAGGCCATTTTGGAGGGTCCTGTATGCAATGCAAGCCAAGTGATTGGATGGCATACAAATGAGAAAAGTAAAAGACTTCGTAGATTTCATGTTGATATGTCTGGATTTGCATTCAACAGCACAATCTTGTGGGATCCAAAACGATGGAGGCGCCCTTCTTTAAATCCCATTAGACAGTTAGACACAGTGAAGGAAGGTTTTCAAGTATGATTTATGTTCTATGTCTTTAATCTGACATTCATTTGGTCTTACTATTCTTTTAGCCATTTAATATCATCAGCAATTTTTGTCATTAAACTCATGTGACTGTTGGTTTGACAGGAGACCACCTTTATAGAACAATTGGTGGAAGATGAAAGTCAAATGGAAGGCTCACCTCATGGTTGTTCCAAAATAATGAATTGGCATCTTCATTTGAGTGTTCATAATACAGTTTACCCAAAAGGTTGGGTGCTTCAGAAAAACCTAGATGCTATCATACCTGTCAAGTAATCCTCCACCAATTCTATTGTGAGTGTGTGATAGGTATGATCTGATTTGTAATGTGCATATAGAAACTCATCTGTAATTCTTAAAGCGAATGCAGGATGCATTTTAAAGTGATACTGAAGAAACTAGAATGTTAACTTGAGAAATTTTGCTCCTCTCGGGCCTCACCTCAACTTGAAATTCATTTAGGAGAAAATCTTAAAAGGTTTAATAATAGCTTTAACCTCATGCGAGACAAAATTAACTTGGCTTTTTGTTCATGACAGTTAGCCCATATTTGGTATTGGTTCATCACAGAATATATGGATTCATGAGTTAGCCACCATTTGGCACAAATGCATTGTGTCGCCGGGCCAGACTGGAACAGGCTATTGATTTTGTTCCCGAAGTCTCTTGCACAAAAATGTTTGCAAGGGAAAATTTTGCTGTTGTAAAGTATGTGTACCTTATTTCTTTGGGAGAAATAGATTCTTGGAGAAGAAAAAAAAAAAAACTTTTAATCGATTGTTGGATTTCAATATTATACACAGCTATGTATAGGTGGATATCATCTGGGGGCCAATTAATGGCGTCCCATACTGTTTCTGATTTAGGCCGTACATCAAAATCTGCAGAGGGTAATGTCTCAAATGTACACTCTTTTCCTCTTATTCTTTCAATTCATGCAATTCTTCTCACTACTTGCTTAATTGCCATGAACACCTATATGAATTGCCCTGTTAAATCTTCAATATATTTCAAGTCTAGCACTCTACACGAAGCATTTTCCCCACTTATTTTACTGTTTAAACATAATTATCATTTCAAATTTTATGCGTGAAAGATAATTTTATATATTCTTAATTTTCAATAAGTGCGTAATAATGTCGAACTAGATTAGTTATTTATTCCGTTAGTAACTTAGTATTCACACTATACAAAAATAGATAAATTTCCAAGTTAATGTACTTACTGTCTAAAGTGATGAATATTAAAGACTAATTAAATTTAAAGTGAAGTAATATAAAATAATTAAAATTTTGCTTAAAACTAATTTTATAGTTTCCTTTAGTTTAAGTCGAGCTGTGGATATTTGTTAAAGGTATCCTCACATTCAAGTTAGATATTACTAAAAAAAACTTAATTCACAATTACTTATCAAAATTCAATTAAGTTAACTTTACATTTGTGGCTTAGTTCTTTATTTATGAAGTTTATAATGGATCTTAAATTGATAGTCCAATAATACCAATAGTCTAATTGTAACCCAACAGTACATAGGCTCACAAACTCTTTTTACCTATGTAATTTATAATGTAAAGTAAATATACCGAATGCTGCTAGATATTCTACCAACATCGTTCGGCTAACATGTCGGCACTGCTTCATTGCCCAACAGACAGTCTGGATCCTACCTCATGCCATACACTGTTAATATATATTTTTAATTTATCAATCTTTTTTCTAAAACTCTTGACAGGTTCTTTTATATAAAAATTACTATAAACTAAACCAGCAAACTTTTTTGTGTGGGGAAGAGAATAATGATATATTAAAATTTCATAACTTTTCAAAGATCATATAAAGAAAACTTACCAAGTTAGCATTTACTTTACAACGGGTGAATCTAAGTGAAGATACAAATAACGTGTGTGTGTGTGTGTGTATATATATATATATATATATATATATATATATATATATATATATATATATATATATATATATATATATATATATATATATATATATATATAAACTATTAAACTCTTATTGGGTCTTGATTGGAGGATATTATCATAATAGTGTTTGAAAATTTAAAACGATAACTAGATATCTAAAAATGAATTCTGCACTGAAGTTAATCTTTGTGGTTAATCACCCTGCGGATTAGTCATTGAACTACATTGGGAATCATTTATGTGTGTGTGTCAAACTTATCACTATCAACAATAAAAAGTTCTTCAGATAAAATTAAATATTCCTAAAAAGGATAAAAAAGGAAACAAAATTTTAAAATTGTGGAAGATACTATACACAAGTTGTTCGAAGAAAGATAATTCATTTGAATCTCTAATAATTTGATATGGGTGTATTAATTTCAGATTTGTAAAACTTTATATTAGAATTAACAGATATAAGTATCCTAAAATTCAATTTATGTCCGTCTGTTTGAAAGGCACTATTAAGATTCAATGTTCAAAATATCTAAAATTAGATTAACAAGTTTGTGATCGTATTTATAAAGTATAGAAATATAATTAAAGGATGACATGACATGCTTGATACAAAAAAACTACATAAAAAAGTTTAATTTGAAAATTGTTATCCTTTTATGAATTATTCATAAATGTTCAAAAAGTTATAGTTTAATAACTTTTAACATACACCTATAACTTCAAACGATCATGTACTTTTCTGACCTAAAGCAAGAGTAATGACAGAATATCTTCAATGTCATCAAACATTTGTACTTTTCTGACTGTAAAAGTCCTAATTTTTACGTAAAAAATATACTATTTCTAACTTGAATATAAAAAAAAAAAGTTAAATATGTTTTTGGTCCCTTAACTTTCAATAAAAATTGGAATTAATCCCTCTTTAAAACTTTGGTCTAATTTAGTCTCCTAATTTTAGAAACGTATGAATTTAGTCCTTTTAACTAAATTTTATTAACTTTAATTCACGTTTCATAATAGCTTTTGGATTATTTACACTGTTTGACACATCTTTACTTTAATGCTAATTGAAAAGCAGATGATAACGTGTAGCAGCTCAAGTTACGGTATAATAGCTCATAACAATCGAATCGTGATTGCATATCTGATATACCATTTAATAATTTAAAAAAAATATAAACATGTGTTTACAAATAGCATAACAGCACATGGGTCGGTAATGTATCACATGAAAATGACGTGTCAAGAATGTCACCTTGGTATAATCATCACATAAATAGTTTTGGTATTTTTATAGAAAGCCTCCATGTTTAGTGTTTGAATTTTGGAATAGTCTGATCTGACTAGTCCATGGTATAATTTTCTCTTTAGCAAGTCTTCCCGAAGCGAGGAATGGAAGGTAGAAAAGGGGTTTCAGAGACATGATTTCATTTTTAGCATTATCATAGCGTCTGGAGAGGACTATGGTGATGACTATGCAATCACATACACGAGGATAGTCCATAGTTCTTACCCCAGAAAAGGCACGAATATAACATCAAAATTGAATGAATAATATTACAATGAAAAAAATAAAATAAACAAAAAAAGAAAACTATGATACATTTCCTAGAAGGCGCGGTGGATTTCATGGAAACTACGATATGATTGGGTGCATGCCCCAATGTCGGGATGGTCACAGACTCTGAAAAGGCTGCATTTGGGGCTCCAAGACGCCGTATAAATTTGTTTCTCTGTATCTTTGGATGCCAAGAAATCCAGAAGTCGATCAATCTTATCGACAACAATTATCAATTGGCCCAGTTACTAATTTCCTGTAGTCAGTAACTTAACCATCACGTAAGTGTTGTTCCATGAACTGATGAACTTGTGTCAGAAGGGTGCAACGAAGTTGACAAATGTTGCTGCACATGAGTTTCATTTGCAAGACCAAGAACTGCTAAAATTGATCTGCACATGGTTATACATAATTTAGTTGACTACAACAATTAATACTAGAATGCGAGGGAGAAACTGAAACTAGAAAATATAGAACGTTCGTATATGCTTTTCCAACTGCTAGAATTTTTAAATAATCATAAAACGTTGTTAACGGGTGTAAGATTGATTAATTTTGCCATTCAATTGCTCAGAGAAATAACTGACAGCATACAAATTTTGGATGAGGTATTATATTGTAGAATTAATTACTTAATAGAACCCAGTAATAGATAAATTACAACGCATGGTAATGATACATTATTTTGCGTTCGATCAAACATGTCACAGTATGTCCAACTGTACTCAGAAGCACGCTGTTATGCTGCAACATCTGAGAATCATGTGTCATACGATAAGGTCATTGTCAGTTATTTCCCTAGTAATTGAATGGCAGATTGACAGCGGGCCAGAATTTATTTAATTAGGAAAGTTAGGGGGGATATTATTAGAGCAAAAAATTATTGAGTCCAACATCAAAGACAGGAATAAAATATGTAAAAGCCTTTCAAATACTCACATATAGAAAAACTTACCTACTAAGTGTTGATTTTATAGTTGGTTGACTGGCATATGAAGCAAGGGGACCTCTGAGATTAGCGTGCCTGTTGAGTGCACTTTCAAGTTGTTGAGGTGGCAACTGTGAGGAGGACGAAAAAGGTTAACGTTAGAACCTAAATGGTATCCAGATCAAATGTAAAAGTTAAAAATAGCAACATATAATTTCGGAAAATGTGATAGATTTAATTTGCATTTATTACTTTTGGGCCATATTGTGTCTATCACTGTTATGTAGTTTAGACAAGCATTTCAGAAGTCTCAGGTTTCTTCCTTCATAAGAGGGTATTTAGATTTAGAGCCTAGAGTCAACCTCCCTATGCATAACCAGTGGAGCCGTTATTCATTGATTAGTATCTTTTTTGGGTATGCTACATCTCAATTTGACTTTTTATTTGTGCTGTGAAATCCTTCCAGAAGCTTCAGCAGCTCTGTGCACCTTCACTTGGCACTGTCAACAAGAGTCTTTTCCACCCGAACCTTGGATACTCTGCTGGATACTCTGCTAAGCATGAAAAAACTCCAGAAGTTTTAGACCACAACTGGCATCAGCACTACTCTTATCATTCAGCATCATACCCTTAGCCCCTCTAAAACAAACCCCAATTAGAAGATAGAACTCTGCAGAACTAAGTGACAACACCTCCCAGAGTAAAATAGTCCGAATTCTCTCGATCTCTCCTCAAATTTATTAGCAACATAACTTCTTTTTCTTTATCAACAACTAACTAATTCGCTAGAATCTAACAGATACTCACAATTAAGATATTAAAAAAATCTTTCCATGAAGCTTCGTCCCTAAAGGTTTGGCTTCTAACTGCTAAAATAGCAGCACCAAAATAGCTCAAAACCCTCCAATAGATTTCGATTCTCTATTTTCTGATGTACTTTTAGCCGTGAGACAGCATCAATGCCTCCACAAGTCTACTGCCCGAGACTCCATTTACTCATCATTTCCACCCATTTCCTTGCTACAGGAGAGCCTGGCCATGGTGCTGCTGGAAGTAAATTTTCTTCTGTTGGTTAAAGTCAAGGAAATTGACTAAATTTTCAAAATTCCAATATTTGCTCATAAGGATTGGAATTTGACTTATTTCTGGGATTACCTTCCTGCTCTTGCTGTCGTAGCTTCATGACTAGTGAACAGGCCTTCTTAATAGAGTTGGAGGGAAGCAACCAACACCATCCTTGTCACTGTCATTGGAGTTGCTTCTACCTCTACAAAAGCAACAATGTCTAGAATTTCTAGAGCGGAAGCTTATTTAATATGCATGATCGCTAGAAATCTACAATCAATGACCATCCCTAACGTGGAAGAACCAGAGTACTTTACTCAATCAAATGATCCTATATTATACTTTGATTATAAATAAAGGATTTACATGTGTGATTAAACACAATTTACTATACATTGAACCCCCCCCCCCCCCCCCCCCCCCCCGCTGTCTACAGTTGTTCCCCACAACCTCCACATCGGGCTCATTTATGAACCCACTCACAAGGAATGTTTTACCTTTCATTATTGTCCCCCATTATTGACTTCCCATCAGCCCCATCCCTTTGCTCCTTCAGTTCAGTTCCTACTCCATCATTAAAGAGTTCATTTTGCTTTGGCCTTTTGGCCAGAGAACCTTCTTTATTTTCTTGACCTAGAACTTTAATTTTTTCTTATGATGTAATCCTTTCCCAATTAAGGTTCCATCATTGAGCACAAACCAGAGGATCTGAAATTTCCGTTTTTGGTACAACTGGAGGGCACGCCCTTCCAGTGCTTTCCACATATAATTGAAACTTTGCCTCCTTTTCCTTCAGGTCAAAGTTCTACTGCAGTTGAATCAAACATTCATACACACCATCTCTCTTGAAACTTGCAATTTCATTCCTCGGTTCTCATATTCATTCCCACTTGCACGGTCACCACTGAGAGACAATTTAGCATTCCCATTCTCATCGAGGAAAGAATCCATTCCCTTATTTTTTCTACGTTGAATTTTGTTGTCTATCTTTTTAAGATTTCTAAGTTTCTACCATTATTTTTTTTTTCAGATATGTGATTACATACGATTGGAGAGTTTGAATTTCTTCCAGCAAGCAACTAATTTTGTTCATAACAGTTACTCTTTTTTGTCTGGTTTCTTAAATGCAATTCAAAACTGCCTAATTATTAAGTGTACCAAGGAAAAATGATGCTGCATTGAGACTTTCAACACAATGCGTGTTGTTAGAATTTAGTTGTGCATGTTTTATTTTGGTAAATACGACATCCTTCTGCAGTCGGCATTGTAAGTTGGATCTTAAATTCAGCTTGTGACTGGGAGGTAGTACTTTGGACTTTTATCTATGAGGATAAAGGTTACATTCAGATAATTGGACAATAAAATGTTGACTGGATCATTGGACAGATTTACCAACTGATTGGAGATGCAGTTGCACAGTCATTGGGCATCAGAAAAGTAAAACAACAGAATGTACTTGAAGCTTGCAAGGTCAAGGGTTAGGGTTTAAGCCATGCCATCAGATTCTAGCGAACTAATTTGTGATAACTAAGCTTCACTACATATAAAATCTAGTATTTCATGAGGATCAAATGAGTAGATTCATTTCAACATAGAAATGATCTTACCTACACTCACTTATTCAAATGACAAGCAAGTGGACGTTTTCACCAAATAATTAAGGGGGCCTAAGATAAGTTAGATACATAATAAAGCCTGGTCCTCACGACTTATATGCCCCAGTTTGATGGTGTTTATTAAAAAGTATGCAAAATAGTATTTAAGTACATTGTATAGGCCAATCAAATCATAATAACTACAGTAATTAATATAACTGATTTGTCTATAATTCAGCTTTGCTGTCTAGTTTAGAAGCACATACTTCCTCGTTTCTCCACAACAGTTATGATTTAAGGCAAGTTCAAAATGTAGTACCTGCAATAGAACATGAAAAGAACGTGGCTGTGTCTGATATACACATTTTAAGAAACCAACCCAAAGTTTAGGCATACGCCACACCTGCATTTAGTAATTTAAAGTTAAACATCAGCAGTTCAAAGTCCATAGATCAGAGTAAAATGTGTTCCAGAGAAGCATACCTGTCTTGTCACAAGTTTTGAGAGTATCTCCATAACAAAATCAACCTACAAATAGAAGTATAGGTTTATGTTTTCTCCATGCAGGACTTCCTTTGAAAATAAATATCGAAATTGAGCAAAATCCTTGTAACAACACTAGAGGCACCACACAGATGCCATTATTATTATTGATGTATTAACTACTTCATAATTTTGCATTTCATGAATTACTTGAAAAAAAGTTAAGCCAATTTTCAGGAAATTGATCTGACCATTATGTTTGAAACTTTGGTTAACCCAATATTTTCAAAAGAAAAAGGCAGAAAATGAGTATATAGCTCTGTCAGCAAAATCTCCTAGTGTAACGTATTCATAATCCCATTCCCTATAATACCAGTACGCTATATATCATCTAAAGAATTCAACATCAACATAATATCTTAACAAACAAAAACGCATTAGCAAAAGCAGATGTGCGTGAAAAAAATCTGAAAAGAAATTTACCAGTGCAGGAAAAGCATCAATTGCCTGAATAACTGTTCTCATGAAAAGTAGAGGCAGAGGAGTTTGATCAACCTGAAAATTTAAATAATAGAGCCATGAAGATTTGAAGTAAATCCAGTATAATTGGCCAAAACACTGAATCTCCTTACCATCTGGTTCAATGCCTTTGCTAGAACCTGCTGTGTGAACACAGTACGTTGCTCAAAACAAGCCGAGCAAGCATCTGTTATCTGATGGTGCAAAAGAATAATTCAGAATTCACCTCTAAAGTTTTTAAGGCTTTTCAATAGTTGACACAGCAGAACTAGTTCAACTAACATTGATGAAAAGGATTATACAGATCAAACTTGGGTTTGGTAACTAGTAATAGCCTTTGGAAAAAATATTTGGATAACTTTTTCTACGTTCCAGATAGAAGGCAACATTACACAACAATCCAATTAGGTTTGAACTTTTTTATGCACAAGACCATAATAGTGATTTGCATTTAAACAAGCTTTTCACGCACAAGACAAATAACAATATATTATTTCTAAACACTACCGTGACAAATTGAAGCCAGGTAAAAAGAGGAACGAGGTATTGAAACAGGTAATAGGAAAAAATACATCTGAAAAAGTAGTGAACTGCTCATTTATTTGGTAGGTACTTTGCTAGTTTAACAAAATAGTTTATTTATTTCTTATTGGGAGAGGGGGCAGTCAGGAAAAAACAACATACAGTTAGCTGCATCAAGACACAGCTATCCTTATTGAGATTTTGATGTGTTGCTTGTTCTTCATTTTGTATCAATTATTTCCTATTTGTGCTGTGATACCATATTAGAACAAACATTTTATTTTCATTTTAGAATATGTACACAAAACACCACGCCTTCCCCAAAAATGAAAAATGATGAAACCAGGAGGGTGAGAAGTAGATCAGAATTACAAATGACCCTAAATAAAACCAAAAAGAAAATTGAGATTAATATGAGAGAATATAAAATTGGAGGGCCTCCAAGATCCTTATTGTGATTTTCTATTTATAATCATAGAAATCTGATACAATGGCAAGAGGAAAGATCAAAAGACTACCCAAGACTCTTAGGTACAACTCATAGAGTGCATTAGACTCCTAGGTACATGACTAGGTACTAATTATCAGTACAGCAGGAATAAAGTTCCCACTGCACTACTTATTACTTATTTCAACAATATACCAAAACAGTTATATGATTTGATCAACAACATTCTTAAGAAATATATGGACTTGGATTACAGCTAAAAAGGGTTGTAAATCAAATCAAATACAACCTACCAAATCTAGTTCCACTAAAATCAATCAGGTTAAGAAATAATAAGCTTAATTTTTTTAATAGCAAAGATCAAGCTTACTTCCTGATTATATGGCACTAAAAAAATTTTATTTTACTTATTACAAAAACTCATAAGATGTGACATCTTCCAAAAGCATTAATACATCATATATTATAGATCATCAAGACAGAAAAACTCTTTTACAAACAACATTTAATTGGAAAGGGTAATTGAAGCATAAGCGTAGATAATAGAAGACATGCCTTCTTAAGTGCAAGGCCATCCTTCTCCGGAACAATTCCATGCATTGCAACCAACACTTCTACAGGAGTTAAAGCTGGACCTGTATGAGCTGAACCCTGCCATGAACAGCATTAAACGCTTAGCTTATCTAGAAAGGAGGAAAAAAGATAAAGAAATAACTTGTAAGAAATATTGAGGTTAAATCGAACATAAATCCTCATCTACTAAAAGGAACAGGTAATAAGGAAACATGGAATGTGAATGAAAGCGCAGTCAATTTGCCAAGCACAAGGCATCCAAGAATAAAAAGCATAAGAGACATACAAATATGAAATCCAGTATTAGAATTCACACATACCTGTAGTATGTGAGCAAGTGCTCTTTGAAACTTTTCCAATGGAAGATCAACAAGCCTTGGGAATATTGGTAAAACCTGTCACCATCAAAATTTGAAATCAAGCTGATTAAGAAAAATATCTACTATTAAACAGCAAGAGCATGATGTGCTAAAAATTATCAGTACTATTTATGAAGAAATTGCTGAAACAGATGGAAATGGCATCTTCAGGCAAGCCAGAATCAACTTAATTTCCTAGTCACAAAGACATTGATATAAATTCTAGTTCTAGAATAATATTTACTACTGAATCTAGATTTGACTTTGGATAGATATTTTAAATAAATTAAAGAACAAATGAAAGTAAGCATATTGATGAGAACCTTATCATCTGGCAAGTGTTATGTAAGAATACCAAATATATTTTATCTTATAAGTACCAACAAATGCTTTGGATAAGATCCTGAATCATTATATATCTATCTAATTTTATGTCAACAGCACGTAATTTGTGATGGTGATTGCCAGAATTATTAAATTACTGATCCAAATTTCCCATATCTATGATAGAGGAGAGTGTAATATTGTCTATACTGAGAAATAGCTAAAGTGAGATGCAAAACAGAACACCCTAAACATTAATACAAATGGGTTTTAAGCTCCTTGCACTCATAAAATCGTTTGGCGTCTAGTATGAAATTTCCTCAAATATATTTTATAAGCCAGAACAATAGAGTATCTACAAATGAAAAAACAATTTTAAACGAAACTAAGCAATATAACCTCCTGTTTGGAGAGCGAAGACAATAATGGAACAAGAATTGTAACATCCTGCAAAGGAGAAACAGCACAGATAAGAAAAAGAAACAAAAAATCTAATCATTGGTGAAAAATTTTACAATTAATTTGACTGGTATACATACTCTAAATTTCGTTTCATACAAACGTTTAACAGTAGATATTAAATCAGAAGATGGCGACGTGTCCTGAGTCAATATTTGTAGTACCTTCAAAAAAACAAGTTCAACATTAATGTCTCTTTTCACATTCTGGTGATAATCCTTAAATGATTAAATAAGCCATAGTGAGCAATGAGAACAGTAAGCTACCAATGTCAAAAGATTTTCACTTCCTTGAGGTGGATCAGATATGATACGGAGCAATTCAGAATAAGATTGCCCCAGTGCCCTGACAACAATAGGAATGTGGCGATGAAAAGCCTACAAAAGCATGAGTAGGAAAAGTCAGAAGTGTCAAACAAAGAACTATTACTGCCAATAATAGCTAAAAGAAAATCACAATGCAAAAAGGTGAACTTCTTGGTAGCACTGGTACATGATTCAGTCATAACCTTTTGTGGAAAATTCATTTTTTCATTATGCAGAAAATAGTTACATTCACATACTGTTCCACAATCACATGAGCAATTGATTCAGAGAGATGTCAATTCCGGCACATACTCTCAATCCCATGCCACAAGTTTTTATATAAAAATCTATTTACTATGCTACAAAGATGAGATGGGAGCAAACTCTATCAATCCCATATTTTATCAGCTGTTACATGACCAAAGAAACAGGTGGATTAACCTAACTCACTGAATACTACAAAAATAAAACTAGTAAACTAACATAATCAACAAAATAAGACCTGTTTAACAATTTTGGGGGCTTGCCCGTACACATTAAATACAATCTGAAGAAGACTGGGTTTCTGCAAATATATAAAAAACTACATCAATGTTACTAAAACAGATGAAGAGTAGTGTAGTCGTTTCAATATTGCAAGAAGTATTCATAAACTAACCTTAGTACATAAGGCAAAAAACAAAGAAATGAGACGTTGAGCTTCAGAAAATGATATAGATGGAACATTTTGAATCAATGGTTTAGCCATTCTAGCAGATTCCTCTTCAGAAATTGTAGACTCTGAAATCTGGGAAGTACTTATTTCATGGCCTTCAACCTATAAAATTAAGTACATGCTACCAATAATCAGTTTATCAAGAACAAAAGTGACCGAGCCTTGAGCCATTATGTGGGAAGCAGTTTATGCACAGAAAAACATAAAAGAAAAGATAAATAATTAGAAAAAAAGGATACTTAAGCCTGATTTCTAAGCCATATTACATGAAGTTCCATTGCTGGTGTCTCAAAGCCATAAACAAAAAGATACCAGAAAAAATTTGAAAAAAGTCATTTCAAAATGTGTTATGCATAAGAATGAATCTGACAAATCCAAGGCAGAATATATAACAAAATCAGAATCAATATATAAACAGATATATTACAGAATTCTTTGAAGTATCGTCAGGTTCATCACAAAGAAGATACACTAAAGGGACACAAGAAAAATAGCAATGCACCTCTGCCTCGGCTCTATATTCAGTAGGTCCAGATCCAGGTTGCAAAGGACCCGTATCTGAAACTTCATGTTCTATAGCAGAAAGCAGCATCTTTGTTGCAAACTTTTCAACATCTCCTGATATGTAACTAAGCTGAAAGAGCTTGTTTGTAACCTGTTCAACATAAGCAAGAGCACTCAGTTTCATCATCAATTAACAGTTTGGCAGTCTCCATAAAATCTTTTACAGCATATACCAGCCGAATAGCTTTAGCTCGAATCTCATCCTGTGGGTGGACAGCACACTGCCATAGTAAATCAATAAATTAGACATCTGAAAAATGTTACCGTAAAAGGATTACATCAGAGAAAAAGGAGAGTCAAGGTTAAGAAAACAGGTAAACAAATAATATTGGTCATTTTACAAAACACAGGAGGACTCCGTACTCAAATACAAGAGCGATAAATTTTAAAAAATGTATTGAAGACAAAAAAAAAAGTAACGGTGGGTGATGAGCAACCCTTGACATAACAGTAAAGTTGGTTCCTTTTCACCAGGTCTCAACCCAGAAACAGAAACTACTTGCAAGCATCAGACTGGTATCTTCTTCCTCATACCCCAGCTGGTGGGAGTCTCACGCACAATCACCCATTTTATTGGGAATATTAATGGAAAATGTTAAACCAAGTTTATAAAACATGCAAACAAAAAAAAAAGAATGACATCTGAAGGTTACAACAAATTAATCATTAATCACTAAAACAATCCTCCAGGGGTTCTACACACAAGCTAACAACTAGAAACCTCAACTTTCACTGAACTATCTCTAAAAGGCTACAATGCAATATGTGGCAATTTTGGACTTTGGATTGAGTGCATGCTTGGTTTCTCGTTGGATCAAGTCAAGCCATGCATGACCCATTGTTTACACCAGACTGTGGATCAAAATTCCAATCGTCAAACCAAAAACGTATTGAATGTATTCGGATGATTGCTTCTTTTTGTTTTCTTGGCTCAAAATTGATGAGATATTAGTATATTACCAATTGTTAAAGAAACGAGAAAATTAGTGAAGGTAATATGCTAGGAACCAAGAATTTCTTTTATTGAATATAATGAAAAGAACAAGAAATAGGAGAGCACTCTATCCTTCAAGGGCTTGCCCTTCACAAAGAACTAACACTCAGCCTACAAAATTCACCTCCTTCCCCTCTCCTCTCCTTCTTTCCTATATATATCTACCTAACACCTCAAGTAACTAAGTCATAAATATTCTAACTATCTTAAATAATCTCTGTTCTCCGTGAACCCTAACATAATCTGGACACAGAGGAGGCCACTAGAAGCACCTATTAGAGGAGTACCCAGTAGATGTGAAATAAGATTTATACCGTTTTTGTGTTTTTCCTTGGAGTAGTAAACTAAAACGTAACATTGCCTCTACCAGGTATTGACATACAAATAGAAATCTTAATGAGTAGTAAACCACCCCCAAAGAACATTCCAAGAAGATTCCAGATATCTAACTTATTTGTCTACCTTATATGAAATGCCAAGGATTGGAATAACAAGTAAAAATACGATAAAAACTATGCGTGTTCTGAGAAACATGTGTTGAATGACCCACTACAAAAAACAGATAGCAAATTACAGTGGGGTTGCAAGAGCACAAGGAATAATTACTAACACCCAAATCATTCACTGTTCGAGACCTTTGTTCAAAAGGGATTTTACAATATATATATATATATATATATATATATATATATATATATATGTTGTAATCTGGGATAATATTTGTAGAATCTTCCTAATTAAAGGAAATAGATACATAATATTTTATTTTATTTTATTTTTCCCTAGGTTTCCCAATTTCCCTATTTCCCTTTTTAGGAGAACTAGATTATTACAAATAGAAGGTTTGAGAATGTATTTTTCATAATTTGAGAATAATAATAAGTCTCATTTTCAACTTGGTGTCAGAGCTCTTGATCTTAGGGGCTAGATTCCGCTGCAACAAGCCGCACCGCCGCCACTGTCCGACCACCGCCGCTGACACCATCGCCGGTTGGGGTTGTTGATAGGGCAGAAAGGTGCGCCCAACACCGGCGATCACAGATCCGTAAGTCGCTCCGTGAACGGAGCCGCCACGCGCCGCCACCGTCACTGGCGCGTATAGCCCACGCGCCCACCTCCGGCGAGACCCATTCGCCGCCGCCGTCACAGACAGGGTCGCCGGAGCCCCTTGAGTCCATTGCTAGGGTCGGTGACGATTAGTTTGGACTATATTTGAGTAGATCTGACTTTTTCGTTTGCTCCTCCTTTCTCGGTGAAACCCATTCACCGTCGCTGTCACAGAAGAGGCGCCAGAGCCTCCTGATTCTGTTTTAGGGTTGGTAACGACCCGTTTGGCCTTTATTTGAGTAGATCTGAGTTTGAGGTTTTTTTGCTCTTTTTCTTGGGTACGGGATGTCTGAAGAAAAAAGTATTCATTTGGAGGTACCCAACGACTTACCAAATATAGGAAATACCTCATGGTTGGATGGTCAGAATTACTTACAATGGAGCCAATTTATTTTGAGGATTCTCAAGAGTCGCTCAAAACTTGATCATATATAGGGAGGAGGACCAGCACCAGAAGACAAATTTTTCAATTTGGGATAATGAAGATTCCTTAATTATGACTTGGATATGGCAATCCATGGCTCCCAAGATAAGGAAGAATTATATGTTTCATTCTTCTGCTAAAGAAATATGGGATGATTTACAAAATACTTTCTCTTTAAAAAAGAATCTTGCTGCCACCCATGATCTCAAGAACAGGATATTTACTACAACACAGGGCTCCCTTTCCGTATCAGAATATTACGGGATCCTGAATGGCCTTTGGATGGAACTCGATCAGATCCAAGCAATGAAGATGTGTAAAACAGATGCTGCCATTCTTGCTGAATTCATTGAAGGGGAAAGAATCTTTAAATTTCTCCCGGGCCTTAATCATGAGTACGACCCAATCCGAGTTCAAATTTATGGAAGAGAAAAATTACCACCCTTGTCAGAAGTTTTTTTTATGGTAAGAGGAGAAGAAACTCGGAGATCTGTCATGCTTCATGGAGGGATCTCTAACACAGGCTCGACCTCAGGATAACACAGGCTCTGCCATGACAATTGGAAAAGGAGTCCACAAGGGAACAAATGCTGGGGGAAAAACGTTTGAAAAGGGTACTCATGGGGACTATTGTTCGTACTGTAAAAAATCTGGACATACCAAGGAAATATGCTTCAAACTCCATGGAAGAAAGAATGTTCTCGAGCGCATGGGAAACAACAAAGGGCCTACTCAAAAATGGGTACATCATACTACCTCAGAACGGGATGTCATCAACCAATCTAGTCCGTCCCAATCTAATCCACCACCACCACCCCCAGATCTCGATATGAAAGCTTATAAGGAGAAACTCGAGCGCTTGGAAGCAATGATTGCATCAATGAGTAAGCCCTCTGGATCATGTACTCTGTCCATAAAAGGTAAGATTTGTCTCCATACTGTTGGTCATGTGTCTCAAGGTATTTGGATCCTTGATTCGGTTGCAACTGATCATATGACACCTTTTAGTGGGTATTTCGACTCATATGACAAGAGTAATAAAGAACAACTTATTACAGTTGCAAATGGTCAGGGTATACCTGTATGCGGCTCTGGGAATATATTTTTGGACTCCTCTATTATATTGAAGGATGTTTTACATGTTCCTCAATTAGCTAATAGTCTTATCTCTGTGCAAAAACTCAAAGGATTTAAATTGTTCAGTAATATTTTTTCCAACTTATTGTGTTTTTCAGGACCTTGCCACGGGGAAGACGATTTTAACTGCTAAGGAGCAAAGTGGGTTGTATTTTTTAGAGTTTGATGACCAAAGCAACACACAGATCATGAGTCAACAAGCTACATCTGAGACGTGGGCAAAATCTCAAATATAGTTACATCATCAGAGGCTTGGGCATCCGTCATTTAGACTTATCAAGTCCTTGTTTCCCCATTTGTTTACAAAGGAGTCTGTTGAGTCTTTTAATTGTGATATTTGTCAATTGTCAAAACACCATCGTGCATCTTATCCTATTAGTAATAAAAAGAGTATTTCTCCATTTGATTTAATTCACTCTGATGTTTGGGGTCCTGTCTTAGATTCTATTTCCGGAGCCAAATGGTTCGTTACCTTCACTGACGATTGTACTCGTGTCACGTGGACATACCTTATGAAAAATAAATCTGAAGTTTTTCAAATTTTTGTTAATTTTTTCCGTCTTGTCCAAACTCAATTTGGAAAAAATATCAAAAGAATTAGATCTGATAATGGTACTGAATATGTGAATCATGAATTTCTCAATTTTTTGTCTCATAATGGTATTGTTCACGATCTAACCTGTGTTAACACCCCTCAACAAAATGACGTTGCTGAAAGAAAGAATCGTCATCTTCTTGAGGTAACTAGAGCTCTTCTTTTTCAAATGTCTGTTCCAAAAAATTTATGGGGAGAAGTTGTGTTAACTGCCACATATCTCATCAACAGGTTACCCACTCGTATCTTAAATGGCATTAGTCCTACAGAGTCTCTATTGTCTTTTGTTCCTTCTTCTTCCCTAATAACGAGTCTACCAAGTCGAGTCTTTGGGTGTGTTGTTTTTGTTCACTCTCATCCTCCTAACCGTGGTAAATTAGATCCTAGAGCTCTTAAATGTGTCTTTATTGGGTATCCTTCTAATAAAAAAGGGTACAAATGTTATCATCCTCAGAGTCGTCGCGTCTTTATTACCATGGATGTCACCTTTCATGAAACAAAATCCTTTTATGTCAGTCCATCACTTCAGGGGGAGAAAGCACTTGAAGTGGATGACCTCTCCTTCTTGTCTTTACCATGTTTGTCTTTGCAGGATGCCCAAGACTTGAGCAATGAAGTTACCACAGTCCACAGTGAGGAAGAAGAGGAAGACAGATTTTTTGGCAAAAAGTATGCAAGAAGAGAACAACCCACTTCGACTCTAGAGCAAGAAAAATTGTTTGATCCGGAGGTGAGGATCCCTGAAGATATCAATGAGGAGGAGGTAAGTATTACTGAGGATTTACCCATTGTATTGAGAAAGGGAAGAAGATCATGTGCTAAATATCCTATTTCTCAGTATGTTTGCACTAACAATCTCTCTGATAAGCACAAAAGTTTTATTGCTGCCATTGATGCCACAGAAATTCCTACCTCAATCCAAGAGGCCATGAAACTTGAACATTGGAATCAAGCCATGAAAGAAGAGATGAATGCATTAGAAAGAAATTCAACTTGGGAGATTGTTGATAAGCCAAGAGACAAGAAGGCAGTAGGGTGTAGATGGATATTCACAGTGAAACATAAGGCAGATGGGACAATAGAAAGATATAAAGCTAGATTGGTGGCAAAAGGATATACCCAAACATATGGAATTGATTATGAGGAGACATTTGCCCCAGTGGCAAAGATGAATACAGTTCGAGTTATTCTCGCTTTGGCTGCCCATTTTGGATGGGACTTACACCAGCTGGACGTGAAGAAAGCCTTTCTTCATGGAGATCTAGATGAGGAAGTGTACATGGAGATTCCCCCAGGTTTTGAAGTGAAAAATGAAAGAAACAAGGTATGTCTCCTGAAGAAAGCATTGTATGGTCTTAAGCAATCCCCTAGAGCATGGTTTGGGAGATTTACA
This sequence comes from Vigna mungo, assembly GCA_036885675.1. Taxonomy (NCBI): domain Eukaryota; kingdom Viridiplantae; phylum Streptophyta; class Magnoliopsida; order Fabales; family Fabaceae; genus Vigna; species Vigna mungo. Next base: position 38,014,348 of record CP144699.1, on the reverse strand, counting down.
AAAGCAATGGTTTCCCTGGGATACAGACAAAGCCAAGGAGATCATACTCTATTCATAAAGCACTCCTCTACAGGTAAACTCACTCTATTGCTTGTCTATGTGGATGATATGATTATTGCAGGAGATGATGAAACAGAAAAATTGGCATTAAAAGAAAAATTGGCAGCTCAATTTGAAATGAAAGACCTAGGAAAACTCAAATATTTTCTTGGGATCGAGGTTGCCTACTCCAAGAATGGAATTTTTATCTCCCAAAGGAAATATGTACTTGATCTCCTCAAAGAAACAGGAAAGTTGGGATGTAAAACCTCAATTGTTCCTATAGAACAGAATCACAGAATTGGAAGTGAAGAAAGTGCTCCTGTAGAAAAGGCTCAATATCAGAGATTGGTGGGAAAATTGATTTATCTATCACACACAAGACCAGACATTGCTTAGCAGTTAGTGTAGTGAGCCAATTTATGCATGATCCAAGAGAGAGACATATGCAAGCAGTTGACAAAATTCTCCAATACTTAAAGTCAAGTCCAAGAAAGGGGCTATTATTCAAAAGGGAAGAGATATTGAATATGAAGATATATACTGATGCTGACTATGCAGGTTCTATTACTGACAGAAAATCTACTTCTGGGTATTGTGTATTTCTTGGAGATAGTTTGGTAACATGGAGAAGCAAAAAGCAAGATAGAGTATCCCGTTCTAGTGCAGAAGCTGGATTTCAAGCCCTTGCTCAAGGAATGTGTGAAGGACTTTGGATGAAAATCATCTTGGATCATCTTAAAGTCAAAGTGGAGCACCCGGTGCAACTACACTGTGACAATAAGTCTGTTATGAGCATAGCCCATAATCCTGTACAACATGACAGAACCAAACACATTGAAATTGACAGACATTTCATCAAAGATAATCTTGACAGAGGCTTTGTGATTACAACTCATGTTCCTACAGAACTTCAAATAGCAGATATTTTCACAAAAGGGCTTCCTCCGAGTAGATTTCAAGATCTTGTAGGCAAGTTGGGAATGATTGATATTCATTTACCAACTTGAGGGGGAGTGTTGTAATCTGGAATAATATTTATAGAATCTTCTTAATTAGAAGAAATAGATACATAATATTTTATTTTATTTTATTTTTCCCTAGGTTTCCCAGTTTCCCTATTTCCCTTTTTAGGAGAACTAGATTATTACAAATAGAAGGTTTGAGAATGTATTTTTCATGATTTGAGAATAATAATAAGTCTCATTTTCAACTATATATATCAAGATATTGCTAAAATTATAGAAATAAATAACTAATCATATGTTAAAAAAATATCTAAATTATATATATATTATTATGAGCATTCCTATTTATTCCTTTATCATATTTTTGTTATCAGAGGATATCAGATCCCCTCTACTTATAATATTGACTCATTATTCTTAATATAAATAAAGTACTTGTGCTGTCTCGGAAACACAATTTCAGCTTAATGTTGCTCTCTTTAACATGGTATATAGAGCCACTATCTTCAAAAGATTTTTTTTTCTCCCAGGTTCGCATTCTCCTACCAGCTAGTTTTCCCTATCCTTTGGTTATTATTGCCTTTTCCTCAACTCTCTAGGAAAAAAAATTTCTTCCAACACCGTATCAATCTCCAGAACAGATTCTCTGATCTTTCCTAACCATATAGTTAGTATTGAGAAGATGGACGACTAACTAATCCACTTGGGCTTCCAATATCAGGTTATGGTTAAGTGAGTTATGTACAAATCAATTTCACTACCACTAGTGAGTTCATTCCTACAGAAAATTGAGAACAATGGATAAAGACTGATGTTCAACTCTGTAGTGCTATTAAATCCACTATGCACAGCTCACTCAGACTAATTTTCAAACCCATGCCTTCATCAAATTTTGGGATTATCAATAAACCCTAACATGACTTCCACGTCATTAACACTCCTCTGGGTTCCTCAGAAAATAAATACAGAGACACGTGCTTTATCTGCTGGGGAAAACACCGACTTTGTGTTAGTAATAATTTTGTATGCTTTCGCACAAATAATTCTAAAAATGTCCAAAATGTGAACATTATCACTGCATTAGACATACAATTAATAGGTGATGGAAGTTAATGGAAACAACCCCTCATTCACACAATATTGCCCAAGCATCTCCTGACATCACCTTTGCAATGACCGTAATAAGTCAATTTTTAAACTCTCATTGTCAAGACCATTGGAATGCAGGCATACAGATCCTAAAGTATTATAATAAGGCTCTTGGAAAAGACCACATTTATGAAGATAAGGAAAGTCACCAAGCAATAGGCATTCCACTTCAGGGTAATTTTCTCTTGCATAGGTAATTAAATATTGCGGGAAAGTAAGAAATAAAAGGTTGTGGCAAAATCAAGTACAGTTGCAAAATAGAGGGCAATGGCATTAGTCATGGCAAAAACATTTCCTCAAAAAGCTCAAATTTGAAAAAAGTTCCCAAAACACCTTGTATGTGACAACTAGAAGCATTACACATGGCCTCAAATTCTGTTTTTCAAGGAAGGATCAAACATATTGAGGGGGATTGTCACTTCATAAGAGTAAAGCTGTAGTCGCGAGACAACACCACTACATCAATCAACTCTAATGATAAATTGATTGACATATTCACAAAGTCACTGAGGACAAAGGATCAATTATATTTGCTACAAGATGTGCACATATGACTTATATGCTTCAACTTGAGAGGGAGAGCTATAGTTAGAGAAATAAGGAATTGATCCTATACAATTACAAATATCTAGATTATATATGCAGTATTAGAAATGTTTTTTATTTATTTCTGTATCATATATTTGTTATTAGAGGATATCAAATTTCCTCTATTTATTATATTGATTCACTTTTCTCAATATAAATAAAGCATCGTAGTTGTCTACACACCTTCAACTCAATGTTTACTTTTCCTAGCATTTAACATATATATAGTGTACACTTGGCACACAATTAATTAAGCTAGCTGAAAAGTTGTCTTAGATGGTTGCATGGAAGCAGTATAGTGAATACTAACACTTTAAATTCTTTAAGCGCTAAAAAATATTATCATACTTTTAGCATATTGCTTTCATCCCAAATTATTTAGTCCTTCAAGTCTTTTCATTTCAATTATTACTGGAACTCCATGAGACTAAGTGCCAGCTTCCAATACGCCAAAGATGCATGACTATAAATAAATAGCTAAGATATCATACACTATCAAAATGATATATTTTGCATTTAGAGTCTCATGAATGACAGCTTACCTTCAATGCTATTCCCAAGCAGGCTTGGCGATTTTGTGGACGCCCCAAAATTAAACTCCAGATAGCACCAAGGCCTTGAGTCACACGTTCAATGTCACGGATAACTTTTCCATCATGACCAATAACATCAGAATAGCAGAGATCACTCAAAATCTTCAAGGACGATTCAGGCAAAAGTGGAACTTCACCAAGAAGTCTACTAAAAGACTTGTCTGAAGCTGGAAAAGAGTCCAACAAAGTTTTGGCCTACAAGGAAGTAGTATATCCCACATTTATAAGAAAAAGATAGAAAAGTGTTGTTCATTACGACCAAACAACTAATTTTGAGCATACCACTCCCAAGAGAAATTTTTCATACAAAACAGCAGAAGATGAAGCATTTTCAACTGAATCGAATATCATCAGGGAGTGCAGATGGTACAAAACATGCAGTACAAGTTCATGTCCCTGAAAATCCATCAGTAAATGATCAGTTAGTATATAAAAGAAATTAAAGAACAGAAACAAATTTTCAGAAAAACGTCTGTAAAATGGTAGAAAAAGTACTTAAAAAATTTGAGTCAAGAATTAAGATTTGTATCTAAGCAATACTTATAAAAACATCCGAGGTGATAAAACAGAACTCTACTTTACCAACTAGTCTCCCTTTATAAATTCTTTATATATTGGAACAATAGCAAGATTCCACACCACCCTACAGTATGCAGATTTGAAGAATAGACTATATCATTTATCATGTTCCCAAACATACTTTACAGCTCTTTTTACACCATGTAAAATCATATTCATGAGCTTCAAATACAATACTATGATATGATTTTGCTTGGCAGTACAAACCTAGAGTGGCACAAGCACTGACAATTATTCCATGGTTAATCTAGGTATGAGGTTGAGCCTTCAAAGAATTGAATGGTTAATTGTTTCTTGATTTGAGGCTAGCCATTCAAATAAACAGTCTCTCCACTCACAGGGTTAATGCAAACATATACTCTTCCTAAACCCCACTAGTTGGGAGCCTTGTGCACTGTGCCACTCCTGTTTACAATCTATGATGTATCTTACAAATATCAAGATTCCCAAAAACCAAAGTTGACAAGATAACCTACTTCACATATGTAGTGGAAATTTACAAGCACCACAGTGATTTCTTACAAATAAATCATTACACTAATATAATATCATTCATTACTTATAAAGTACCATCATATGCATTTTACACCTCCTACTATGAATGTGTGTATGTCTAGTCCATTTTATTTTATAATGGAAAACGATATGCAATTCTGACTCTGATTCAAGAATGATGATGAATCTTTGTAATTGCAAAGTACACATTTTAAGAAACTAAAAGGAAAAAAACACATCAGCAAATCATAGCAACAACTGTAATTGAAAAATATTCAACAAATTTCGGTTACTCTATCCATGACAGGTAAAAAAGTTAGAAACAAATTTTGTTAACAAATTACAACAGATTTTATAAAGCAGACACCTTTATCCAGTGGTCTTCCAAGATGTGTTTTTGCAGCATCATAATAAACTCGTCATCATCATCAATCTGCAAGGGGAAGGGCAAGAAATAATTAAAGTGAACACATGCTCCATTGTTCCTTGTGCTGAATGAAATTTGCTCATAGAGGTCGGAATACAGCCAAAGTTTAGTGCTTCATATAAGTAAATACATTATACATTCCTTCCATTTTTCCTTATTAAAGATAAAAAAATTAAAATGGGTATCCGTTTCTTTTAAAAACTTTTGCAAAAGAAATTTAAGAAATAAACAAACACTGTAATATAAATCTTCTTTCTTATATAAACTTACAATATAAATATTATTAGTTGTACCTCTGAATTTCTAAAGGTGAAGGTTAGCTATTGGATTTCTATAGTAGTGTATAAATGCTTATAAACTAAACACCATAAAAAGAATCATTTGAATATGATGTGAAAGATATATATGTATATATATATATATATATATATATATATATATATATATATATATAACAGCACTTTGATATCTTTGATAGAAATAAAACCTTGAAACAGTAAAATAAACAGTTTTCTACCTGAGCAACTAGTCGAGCAAGTAGAGGCATCCAAAACTGCTGACAATATGTTCCATGTAAATGTTTGTATGAATTGATTATGTGTCTAACAGCCATGTTTTTCACTATACTTCGCTGTTCTTTGGATTGTTCAACATATGGTGGAAGCTGTGGTAACTCCAGACAGGTATCTTCCAATGTGTGTTCAACTTGAACATCAAGAGAAAACTGATCAAACTCTGAAATGGATGATGAATCTGTACCAATTGCTTCATTGTCATCTGACAGATTCACTGAACTCGGATCCTCCTCTCTTAAATCAGTGGATGAGACTGAAGGACCAAAGGAAGTATCTGCTTCTGCAATCTGATGAATATCTCCAGGCCTCTCCTGAAACTCTGTTTTAGGAGTTACCTGATCAGCTGCACCTTCAGAGATCATATCATCATTTTTTATTTTCACTGTTAAATCTGATGGAGTATTGTCATCAGCAATAACAACAGGAAGTGAAACAGGTTTAATTGAAGAAACAGGTTCATCAAACTCAATCTTTGTGGCCCCATTATCATCTGTAACTGATACAGTTGCTCCTCCAGGAGCTACCACAACACGCCGGGGATCAAGGCGACGGGGATCCTGAAAATTTGAACCAGATGGTTCAAAGTAACAGAGGCTGTATTGTAAAAAATATCCATTTGGAAATATAGACTACCAAAAGCCTATTTGTATAAAAAAAAAAAGCAAGATTTACCCGCCGAGGATCACGTTTAGAATCAGCAGGCAGGTTACTGAAGATAGATGTGTCAGACGGCAATGAACTGGTGCCAATAACAGTGGCCGTAGTTGAAGGCAACACAGCTTGGCCAGTACCAGACACGGATTGGACAGAATTTATTGAAACAGAAGTTGATATAACATGTGATTGACTAACTTGGGAGTTTAATTGTCGTGTTGCTGGTAAATTCCCAATCCTTGACAGTGGTGGGGGAGTCTTAGGCAAATGCTTCATATTAGTTATGACAATATCAGCCAGTAGATCAGGATGAATCTTTGAAATGAGGATCTCAAGAGATTCGGCACCTCTCTCTCCTTCAGCAAGTAAAGCACCAATCACAGCAATCATTTGCTCTACAGCAGTCATTTCACTATCTAGCAAAGGAACATTAGGTGATACTCCATTAACAGAGTTAGGATCTTGTCCAGGATCATTTATTTTAGCTGGTAAAGTAGACTGAGAGTCAGGACCAGAACGAATCCGTTTAGATATGCTTTCATGACCATTGGTCATTTGTTCATTATCTAGAGGAACAGGTCTTTTTCTAGATAATTCCCCTGAAACAGATGACTGAATTGATGGTTGTTCATCCTGAAAGTTAAAATCAAATATAATGTAATATACATGGAGGGAACAAAATAAAAACTTTTGCTGAGTATCAGCAGCTTACTTGGTAGCAAAAAGATAGCAAATCACCACATACCTTGTTAACTCGTGCATCGCGAGTAGGACGATCACCATTTTTGATCATTTTGTCAACTTGCCTAAGCACCTGATCTGCAGCATCTCCTGCATTCATAGCTCGCAGGCTCCTTATTAGTCTTTCTCTTGACTGCAAAAATATGAATACAGTTATTTAAGAAAATCAATCTAATCATGGTTAGCCACAAAATGCCAGTCCCTATCCTTTAAAGCAATAATCAAGAATTCCTAACAAAAAAGTTCATCACAGTATTCTTTCTACCTGCACTAGCCAGTATGCAATTTGTTCATAATTAAAAATGCTTAACTACAAAAAGTTGAGAAGAAAGTGGCATAATTCTTGAAACGTAGGAAAACAGTAATTGCATGCAGGAAAAATTGTAGTCAATTCCTCCATGGCATATTCTAGGATCCCATCAACAAGCAAACATGAAAATAAAGCATTTACCATCATTGAGGTATAGTTTCTCAACAGTAAAGTGAGAGATTGAGAAATATCTGAGAAAAGTAGGACCACAGATTCCATGCTTAGTACAGATATGTAATTTGGAGTGTGATGATAAATATGCAAAAGTAAAAACCTGAACATTTTTTAACAATAAAAATATACAACGTATCATTATTCCTTTTGACCAACTTTTCATGTATATACAGTCTTCTGAGGCCAAATAATTCTTACAGTACGTTAATCCAAGAACTAGTATTTAAGTTAGAGGTTCAAATATGAAAGACAAACACATTTACCTCTAGTATTGGTGAATAAGTGCACCTAAGAAATCCCAAAAAAGCTGTTCTTAAGGAGTACTGAATACTAGCAATGTGACATCCCTTCGCTGTTTGAACATTTGGATCAAATTCAAGCAATGCTAAAAGAATAGTATCATAGTGCTGTGGCCTTTTTCTTGCAATGGCTGCTAAACTGTCAAAACAAATACTTCAGACGGTTAGGTTTGACATGACTATGAATGGAGGCAATAGAAGCGAAACATTATACAAACAACACAACTACAAATTATGCTATGGAGCAACATAATAGTTTAAGAAAAAACCAAGAAAATTTAAATCCAAGAACTTATGGAAAAAACATGTCACCATAGGCATATTCATTCATAATTCTAGCTACAAACAAGTAAACCAACCATTAACAGGGTATTTTTTGAGTACATATAACAAACAGCATCCTATTCACAATTGTCCTAAAATTGCGTCGCATTGGTTTTAACAAACATTTTATTTCAAATTCGTATTTAACAACCTAGTGAATGTCTGCCTGCTTAAGTGGTGGGTAACTACTTTCACAGAATGTTAGAAACAACCTGGCCGAACTTCCTGTCAGGTGTTCAAAAGCTCTAAATAAAATTTTGGTTATCACTGCTTAAGATAAATAAAAGAATTCATCTATCATGATCGGATCAAGGAATTTAGTTATTGAGCCAATACTTGCTGGAAAACATAGAAAGTTTAGTAGCAACTGCAATCAGACTCAAGCAATAGGCGATGCGGAGATATTCCTTTCTTCCTGTTTCCAAATTGCCAGAGCACTTTTAGACCAACGCATTTTGAAGAAAAATGAGTGCTGGAGTATTAGCTTATTCATATATTCCATAGGTAACTTCTACCAAATCTAAGGATCTTTTAAGAATTTATCAAGGAAAAGAAAGATGCAAAAGTAAAGTACAAGATACTAAAATCCCCTAAAATGACCATTGGCAGAGCATCACAAAGAACCTAGATAAACTACTTACATCCCAGATATGCTTGAAAAAAGCCTACAGAACAGAAAACTCTAGCATTTCTTTCAGACCAAATACGCTAGAGAACCACAAACTGAGAGCAACACTAAATCTTTTTGGCATCCCTAGCAGTCTTATTTGGTCATCTGAATAAAGTCATTCAAAATAAGGCGACCTACAGCTTACTGGAACTCCATCTTCTATTCATTCCATATAAACCAAGCTAAATGAACACTCTTATGAATCATGTAACAGCTAAACTAAAACACAATACAAGAAGCTGAAGAAAAGTATGCATCAATACTAAACTGAACCGTTGTCACTTAAGAAACTTAAAACTTGTTTTGTCAAACTTCCGTATTATCAAAAACCAGGGTTAAAATATGCCTAACTTGTATCCTTGGTAAAATAATATGAACAAGGCAATTAAAGGGGAAAGAGCTAAAGCTGAAGACTTTAAGAAGCTGCTGTGGCTGGTCAGAATATAAGAATACATAACCACTACTAAAAATAAAATCAGACAGGATGAAATGGATATCAGAGATACATTGCGAAAAATTATATACAATGTCATGTGATGATATGTGAGCACATTATATATTTCTTAAGTCAATTTTGGGGGCAAAAGCTGGTAGCCTACTATTAAAATGAAACTTTATTATAATTTTGAAATGACAACAAATAAATTACCATGAAAAGACAGTTGGATAAACATGTCATTGCACAAGAAAAGAACCTCAGTGGCTTATGATTCAAAATTTAATATCACAATCAAATACTCAATTGTCTGTATACTAAATTCATGTATCCTTTAAAAAATGTTTGATTGCAGAAATTTAAAGAACATAAGAAATATCCAAAATTAAGTCAAACCTTTGTCAGTGTTTGACTACAACACAATATTACCAAAAATAAAGCAGTGATGAAGAATCATCTAGCATGAACTTATAAGATGCAAACTAATAAATAAGTACACAACACATTATCTTTACAAAATTGTTCCATGTTAACAAATGAAGGCATGCCACTGTGTAGAGAAAAAGACAAATGGTGAACACAATGGCAAAAATAAAGATTTACTAAAGCAGTTTTAGTGGGACATTTCATTCAACCAAATCTGTAAAATATGAAGTATGACTAAACAGATAGCTGTACTTATCTTCAAAGGCAATGAAGTGCAATTTTTCATATTAATATTAGACACATAAGGATTTCAAAAACCAGACAAAACAGGTACCAAGAACCCAAAACATAGAACAAGAATAAAATGCAGAAAATAAAGTGATAAGTAATTGCGTTTTATAGATTCATATAATAAAACAAGCAAAACTAAAATCCAATAAAACCTGTTCTTCTTGTTTCTGTAAGATTCATATTATTTTCACACAGGCTAATAGCCACATCACAGACAACTAAACGGTTCAACACAGGGCATAATATGAGTTACCATGAATAAAACCATCCATCGTTTCAGGATAATCAAACAAATAAGGGTAAAATAATGAAATAAGCCTCTATAGCTTACAAGTGAATGAAACAATCACAAGGGTTTGAACAGCACACACATACTCAACTGAACTGTAGCTATCCCTAGAACCTTTATAAGCCAACTGCTAGACAAAACCAAATAACCCTAGCCATCTCATGTAGAAATGCTAAAAAGGTTTCTTCTAAAACTTTAGAAGTAAAGTCTTATGTTGTCACAGTTTTGAAATAACAATATGCATGCAGCTCCAGAGCAAAGATAAATTTTTCATATCGACTGTCTTACTCCTTTGATGTTTATACATTAATCATAGTCACTTAAAATGCATTGTGCATTACCATAGAGAAGCTGGCATAAGTGAAAATGAATCCCCTCAGCTTGCTTAAAAACTGGTTAGAGTTAATGAAATCATGTTATATTATTTAATATTTATTTCGAAGTTTTTAAGAATCTAGTTTTGAAAACAAAAGGCTAATAGTAGTGTAATTTTTGTTATGTAACATTGACAAATTGTTGGTATATTCCACCATTTATCATATTCCTTGCTTGCTGATATTTTTGAAGGGGGGAAGAATTGTTAGCTTGGATGAAACTCTATATTGAATATCCATGTCGTAAGATTAATTTCAAAGGCGGGTTTAAACTGCACACAAGCTGCAAAAATGAAAAAGGATAAACAGAACACTTGCACATTAGAACCTGATTTTGCCAGAACAATCTAAGGATCAGCTGAATAGAAGTTTAATGGGTTCACTATGAAATGGTTCTAGCATTATTGATATGCTAACAAATGGAATGGAAAATCCATAAAAATGCCAAAACAAATATATAACACAAAAACAACAATATATATATTGAATTATTGAGGCATTAACTGTGTATCAGCTGTTATAAAATAATAAATACATTAACTGTGTTACAGCATGAAATTTTTAAATGGTAAATGGTCTCTTAACAGTTTACAATAATAAACTGCATCACTTGACGACCATGTTTCCTCGGTTCACTAGATGTCCATTATAGTGCATCACTTTCGATTTCTAACACCCAGCCAACTGGCACTCCATGGTATAAATAATGAACCATCTTACACAGCCTTATCAAGGTAACTTCCAACTTATGAACCACCAATGCAGAAGTATCCAAGGCCAATAACTTCCCATAAAGAACTGGTCGGCATGCTGCAATGTTACTAAAATAACAAGTAGTTGAACTTATTCGATTGATGAGTCCCTGCTTCAGTAATCACTCCATTTTCAACATAGTAAAACCAGGGGCAAAATGCAGTTATATGCTCATTTTTTAAAGAATTTCATTGATTTAAGAACGGAATCAGTAATGATTAAGGACTGAGTATAGCATGTAATGGTATTGACGTGAAATCCCAATACAAAAAGATAGACTAGAATCTTAAGAAATACACTTGCAGCCTTCCTGCATAGAAATGAGTAAGGCAGAACAGAAACACTACAGTACTTCAAACTCAAAATAAACATTACATTGAATATATTGCAGCTGCAACAAAGGTTTCTAAGAAAATATGCATACAACTTTAAACTATTAAACTTTAGGACCGTTGTGTTTGGAAACAACACATAAATAGTGAACTCGTTTACAGGTTGCCAACCACATGAATAGTGAACTCAAATACATGCACAGTAAATACATAAATACGAGATAAATCAAATAAAAGGGGGATGAGAGAGAAAAAATAGTTGACCAGAAAGGCATAGCCATATATTTTGAGGTAATTGGATTTGACCTTATGTATTTTCCTGTCCCCAACACCTCTGTAATATTAACCATGTAGCCATCTTGTCTTAATTTATTCTTTTACTCTTAAAGAAATGCCCAAGCAATAACAAATGTCCTCTGATGTTATTTTCAGTTTCACTGTTATTCTTGGGACCAATTATAATCCATATTTTATATTATGTTTATTGCCCGTGTTCGAAGCCTGAAAAATTAACCTCTTCCCCCCATCACCACACACACACACACCGTTGTATAAAGCAATCTATAAGTACCAATGAGGAAATGAAAAGGTGGTTTTTAATTCATAGAAGAATCAATACCAAAAACTATTTTTTGTATGTTTCAAGAAACAAACAGTATCAGAAGCTATCTACACACAAAAATTGGATTTTTTAAAGCATGTAAGCAACACCGCTGAGTATTGAAAATGATTTTTTTTGCTGAGCAAAGGACAAAAACTAACAAACAGAACAGACAAAAATATTAATTACTCCCATAGAAGATGGTAGACATCAAACAGAATGCACACAAATCAGTTCTTAGTTTGAAGAAGAAAACTTTCCAAAACTTAAATCATATCACGGACAACGGAAAATTTGCTACAAGGCATTTACCAGACATCAGAAGATATGGCTTGGGACAAAAATTATAAACTTACTGCAGTGATGCCATCTGTAAGATGAAAGATCATTGGAAATATAATTTTACGTAGATATAATGATAGGCCTAAGGATAAACTGGGGTGGATTGTATATGAGAGGATCATATAAACTTAATGGCGAGAGTCATTTATTTTAGAAAAATAATTTATGGACACCAAAAAGGTGCATCAAGACTTAATATACACCTAGAGAGGGAGTAAAAATGATACGTTTATAGGTTATATGATGTGATAAGAAGAGAGAGATAGAAAGAAAAAACAAGTGTATAACAGGTGTAGATAAAAGAAGGTGTATGCATATAACTGCTGTTCATTTTATATATAAAAAACAGTAAAAGAATAATAAAAATGAAAATTCATCTAGAGCCACTAAAATTCAATACGATGGCATAATGAAAAGTGAAGCAGACGACACGTTCAAAGTGTGTACCAGTAAAAAGTATAGAAACAAATATTTAAAGCATATGAAATTAGACTATTAAATTCCTAAAAGAGCCAGTTTTTAAAAAAGGGCCTGGTAGGTGCCAAGATATGCATTTCTATCTTTTTTACAAGGCAATGAAAAAATATGGTCAGAAAACAACTAAATTTCGTAACAGCTAATATCATCATATCATGCAAATCCAACTAGTCCACTAATTTGTTTGAATTCTGTTTCAGTTGACAAAGACTAGCCATCAGTTTCAGTTGGTTATGGTGTTTGAACTCAGGACATTTATCCAATTCAATACAAGTTTTAGCTTTTGTTTTCAGATCAAATGTCTCTCCCTCTCACTGTTTTTGTAACTTTATCTCGTTTTCTATATTCACAAATCTACCCACGAGTTTAATAAAGGGTCCTGGTGACCAGTGTGTTAAGTTTATCAGTCAGGGAACATTAAATACACCCCCATGAAATGTTTCTAGCTAGTTTAAAAATAAAAAGTGAGTATTGAATGTTTCTCACATTCCTGTTGCCTTTATTAGAAGAGTACACCTTTGAGAAGAGCAATGTACAAAGAGAACATGAAATGATTTAAAGGGGTTTTAAAAACCAACATGCAAATAAATGAAATAAAATGTTAATCAGCCTACTTCTCAAGAAATAAAGGAAAACAAGCCTTAACATGCAACCACATATATATTCAAAAAGAGTTGCCTACCACACAATTTCCATAGGATCTATTGTCTGAAAAAGAATACAGAGAAATGCTAATGATATTTAAACACAGGTCATTGGCTTCTACCATATCAAAACTCACCAATTTACAACAGTAATAGTCAAGCAACCAGGAAGAGTGCCAACAGACTGCAATAAATTTAATAGAATGCCAAGAGTCCTATTTCCTTCTGACATGAGCACCACTGGATCAAGAATAGGGTGAGGATGACCACCAACCAACCACAACACATTAAAAGCTTGTCTACCTCCTGCATTTAGATTGGTTTTAGCAATAACATATGACTAGATGATTATTAAGCTATTAATTCCTATTCTAAACTGGAACTTTAAGTAAAAACTGTGTTGTAAGAACTAGAACTCAAGCCATTAAACTCGCACATGCATTAAACTTGTTAAATGTGAAGAGCAGTACCTTTTGTGGCTAATTTCTCAGAATCACTGATGTCAGATGCAAATAGTAATACAAACATTTCAAGGAATTTCAGTGCCAGCAACTTTATTCCAACAGAACCAGGCTGCAATAGCAAGCAAATTAATTTCAGTCAGAAATCAGAAAAAAAATTAAAGCCCATTGTTGTAGCCACTACAAGTTCAAGTTAAAAAGAATGACATAAGATTCCAAACAAGGTCTAAACTGAAGAAGTTGTACATGGATTAGTGTGAGACCCAAAAGCTAGTAAACAGGATAATATGTACTTCAAAAACACATAAAAGTATTATTTCAGACTGAAAGAGGCTAGTGACGATGACAGCCAACAAACATGAGAACTCCAATATCGCTTGTCACAATTACATTGCTCAAATGCCACTTTGCTCACCCAAAATTGCAATAAAACTACTATCCTATTTCATATATTGCAAATGCCTCTTATATGATCAAACTATCACTTCTACACATCAAGGTCCGTGCCTCCACCAGAGAAAACTTCACAAAAATACCCCTAGACGTGTCAAGTAATTACCATTAATTTGTAGCTAAATGCTTTGGTTCATTTCTCGGAAGTACCAACTTCAACAAAAACACAAGATACAACATAGACACAGATAGAGCTCATGTTAGAATCCAAGTGAGTTTAAGTCTCACACTGAATAGAAATGAGAAAGTTGGGAAACATATAAAAAAGAAAACCTAAACCTACAAACCCACAAACCCCTTCGAAAGATCTCAACAGTCCCATAGTATGCTTGAACACCATATGCATATGTATGCGTGAAAAAGGAATCAAACTACACACGTATAAGTAACACCAATTATTACTTCACTTAATAATTTTATCTTAAAATCCACCGTTAGATGATACCTTCTTTTCATATCAATCATGACTACAAAATTATATATTTATCCAAAATTACTTAGATACCTAATTCATATGTCGAAATTGTCGTAATAGAGACTTTAAAATATAAAATTTTGATTTATTTGATCATTTTCTTTCATTTTTAAATTTCGAAAAAATTGAACACAATCAATCAAGGTACAATAGTTAGAACTCAATAGTTGAATTGAAAAACAAAGTGCAACACTATACGTGAAACCATTGATAGTGAAATAGTAGGTATAGCTTACACAAATGTTATGTCATTCATCTATACACACACACATATGTATATAATGGGAGAGCCTTTTTTACATGATTGACAAATAAAAAATTGACCACCAACAACAAAAGCCTTTCTCCCACTGCATGATGTTAGCCAATGGATGACACAACACTGATAGGCTTGGTTAAAGACCAGATTTTCTTATATATTATATTATTCACCAGGAATCCTTAACAGCTTCTCCCATCTTCCTCGGTCTCCCTCTCACACTTAACAAATTATATATATCAACATGACAAAAATCTAAATGGAGAGTTGCTGGAGAGTAACCAAAGCTGATAACAAAACCACATGACCAAAACAAGAGTGAGTAAAAAGCAATGATGGTACTATGGAAAAACTGTGCTGGAGGATCATGTGGAAACCACGCTGCAGGATAACCAGGACAAAATCAGGGGCATGCAGGATGAACTAAGGAAGACTCTGCTGTTTAGGGAGTTTCCATTCAAAGAAACAACGGTACTCTCCTATAGATGTTAAAATTACTAGATATAATTCATTGACTGTTTATATTTAAAAAAGTTACAGTAAAGAAAAAATAATAGTTTTAGGTTTAAATATGCTTCTAGTCCTTAAATGAACAAGCTTTTATTTTGGCTCCTAGTAAAAGAATTCTTGAAACTTTAGTCCCTCTAAAATTGAAATCACTGTTATTGATCTCTAGTATTATGTGACACTTGTTAATAGCTTATGTGCTGAACGAAAGATTGAGTGTGATTATTTCAAGGGATGCCCCACTAATGTTTACAATACTATGTCAGCATGTGACACCTTTAAAAAGATTAGGATCCATAAAATAAATGACAACATGCACTCAATGATCAAAACCCATAGATTGAGGATTGCCTATGATTAGACAAAAATCTAACAAAGCTTTTAAAACAGAGACCTCTTAGTAAACTTCAATTGTATTTCAAATATTAAATAATCGCATGCTTCAATATGCTGAATATAGCTTGTTAGTATATTCCACACCAATATACCGCCTACTAGAAAGTAACAATTGCAGAAGATAGTAAAACTTAAAAGTGACATACAAGTGCAATGGTCCTCCAAACAATTATGGCAACAACAATGGATTGAAAACTAGAAGCTAATTACCTCCACAGCAATCCCAAAAACAGCATCCTTGAACTTAAGCATTGAGATCCAAGTATCTTCTAGCCACCTCTCAACTTTACCATTTTGTTGAAACTGTTTGTTTTCCAGATTAGTATCACTTGGTCAGTATCATACTATGTACCAAAGCAATATAAAATAGAGAAGTTGAGATGGGCAGAATCTCTTCATATTAATGAATTTCATCTTCTTAAAAATAATAGTTCAGTTCTTCGTCTTAACTAAACTGGTTTTCCAGATTAATACTACAATCATTTGCTTATAATACATAAAATTTATGACAGTAAATTAATGAAATGGGAGTGAGATGTGTTTCTTTATTTAAGAAACATATGGGTTACAGGCATTAAAGGAGGTGAAAAATCCATCTAACAATGACCAGCAATTAGATGAACCACTGGAAATAATCAATATGCTCTAACACCGCACAAATCTGGTATAAAATCAAATTTTAATAATGACATCATAGAAAAAACAGAAATGGATAATCCTCGTATCATTTCCATAGTTAATATGCATGTATATCATGCTAATTCATACAAGACCAAAGAAAGTTAAGGTCTAAAGAGGGGGAGAATCACCAGAATAAACATGTACACAAAGTAACCAGATAAATAGCAAGACTTATTCCTTAAAATAATTTAATCTACATAGATAATTAAAGAAAAAAAAATCCGTGCATGTATTCTATCGTATCAGCACGCAATTATGAAGATAGGCAGCGGGACTAGAGAAAGTACCTGCACAATCAACTCCTCAAAAACACTACCAAAGATATTTGTGCCACTGACAATAGACTGCTTTACAACAATTACATCACTGTCTCGTAAGAATGTTAATAGTACAGATATCAGCGTAGGAGAGTGCTCAACTGCTCTAAAACCAATCTCCTCGATTATCCTGAAATGCAGCGAAGAAATCAAATTAAAAGTAAATATATATATATATATATATATATATATATATATATATATATATATATATATATATATATATATCATTCAAACACGCGCGCGCGAGCGCGCCAGAAGCTGCTACATTTGGAGAGCTGAAGGCAAAGGTGGCACAAATTATGGATGGAAACAAGCAAGCTACAAAACTCCAGAGAGACAAATTGCACCCAACGAACAAACTCTCACAGCATAACTCAATAAACAGAGGATATCACATCAAGAAAGTGATAAAAAAAATGCACACGAGAAAAATTTTAAATGAAAAGGCAGAAATGTAGCCCTGCAGCATTACCCTAAAACGCCAAATTCATAGAGAAAACGTGACAGAACGAATTGTGGATTCAAGAAAAGGCATAAACAACTTAAAAGCCGCGCCCACACAGGGTTAGAAATCAAATAAAGAAAGAAATTATTAAAAAATAAAAATAGAGTGAGGAACTAACTGAATGAGCAATTTGCGAACGAGGCTTTCGGGAGAAGACTGAAGCTCAAGCAAGTAAGGGAAGAGGTCGGCGGCGAGAGAGTGGTCGATGGAGAGAAGAAGGTCCTTTGCTTGTTTGAGCGATGAGGTTTTAACGGCAAGGTCGCCGTGATTGTTAGCCGTAGCGAGAAGAGAGAGGGCTTGGTCCCTGGTAGGAGCGGCCATAGATGTCTGTATGTTTTAGGGTTTTGAAATAGCGAGGAATGGATGAAGAAGGTTTATGTAATGTTGGGAACAACGAGGAAGAAGAAGACGAAGGATTGATATTCGAATTGGATTGAAGCAAAAACTCGGCGGGCTGAATCTAAATCACAGTCACTCCCTAATTGCAACGATGAGGAATTGCTCATTGGGGATGGTCAGTAACAAATTTATCCATCCATTGTGTTCTACACAGATTATTATTATTATCAACTCAAATTTGGCTTTTTTCTGTAAATAATATAATATATTAAATTAAATCAAAAATCCACCAAAGATAAACAACTAAATAATATATAATAAACAAATAAATAACTCTAACCTAATTTTTCACTTGTTTGGTATAAAATCAAACACATCAATATCTCTTTCTTTTTTATTCTTTTCTGAAATTTTTTTTTTCTTCGTCGACCAATTCAAAATTAAGAAAACATAATCTCAACAAGTTCCATACATGAACAGAGACTTGCCACAACATGATTAATACAAATAGGTTAATTACATTGAGGAGAAATTATATTTGACATGCAAAATTTTATATTATTTTTTATATTTATTTAACATTATTTTTTTACTTAAGTGCGTTATTAAAAAATTAAAAAAATACTTTTTTATGATTATTTTATTTTATAATATGTATCAAATCATCTTATCATTATTTTTTATTGAATCTATGAGAGATGAGTATTGTTTAATGGGTTATTGCTAAAAAATATATATATAAATCGTAAAAAAATTATTTATTTCCATGTAGATAAGTTCATGTCACATATCGAATATAAAAAAATAGTTATATATATATATATATATATATATATATATATATATATATATATATATATTTATTGTTAAATTGTGTATGCCTGTTTTTAGTTGGTACATTTTAGCAATGTGTACCGGATTTTAGTAGAAAAAAATACCATAATATATCATCAATTCTAAGTTTTAAGGTTAAGGGTATTTTAATAATTTTCATTTTCAAAACTTAAAAAAAAAAAAAAAGAAACCCCTAACTCTTACTCGCATCCCTCATTCCTCTCAACTCGTTCTCTGTCATTCCTACACTAGTCCTAATTGGAAAAACACTTGTTAAACAATTTGCTTTTGTAAATAGTTGAGTCATTGGCATATTCGTCATGAAGAAAATGTTCATTCAAGATCTCTTCATCTTCATTAACCTCTCTAATTTCATATTCTGCGAATGTTGAATCATCATCTCTAAAAAAAACTTCCAGGCCAATTACCAATTCCTTCAAATGTCATTATGCTTATGAAATTTAGATAAGACAAAAATTATAAAATGAAAACTCATTACAAAATCATTTTTTGTAAGAAATTGTTTAACACTGAGTGTTTTTTATTTCTTTTCCAGGTCAATTACCAATTCCTTTAGATGTCATTATGCTTGTGAAAATTAGATAAAATTAGATAAGACAAAAATTATGAAATGAAAACTTATTATAAAATCATTTTTTTTTAATAAATTGTTTAACTTTGAGTGTTTCTGATATTTTTCAATTGGGGCTACAATAACGATGACAGAAAAAATGTTGGAGCGAGAGAGATGAAAGAGAAAGGGTTGAAAACTCATTATAAAATCATTTTTTTGTAAGAAATTGTTTAATAGTGGGTGTTTTTTATTTTTTACAGGTCAATTACCAATTCCTTTAGATGTCATTATGCTTGTGAAAATTAGATAAAATTAGATAAGACAAAAATTATGAAATGAAAACTTATTATAAAATCATTTTTTTTTAATAAATTGTTTAACTTTGAGTGTTTCTGATATTTTTCAATTGGGGCTACAATAACGATGACAGAGAAAATGTTGGAGCGAGAGAGATGAAAGAGAAAGGGTTGAAAACTCATTATAAAATCATTTTTTTGTAAGAAATTGTTTAATAGTGAGTGTTTTTTATTTTTTACAGGTCAATTATCAATTCCTTTATGTCATTATGCTTGTAAAAGTTAGATAAAATTATATAAGACAAAAATTATGAAATGAAAACTTATTATAAAATTAAATTTTTTTTGTAAGAAATTGTTTAACAGTGAGTGTTTCTGAGCTACAATAGCCATGACAGAGAAAATGTTTGGAGTGAGAGAGATGAAAGAGAAAGGGTTGAGAGGGATGAGGAAGGTGAGCAAGAGTTGGGGTTTTTTTTTTTTATTTTGAAAATGAAAATTATTAAAATACCCTTAACCTTAAAACTTAGCATCCATGATATATTAGGGTATTTTTGTCTACTAAAATCCGGTACGCATTGCTAAAATGTATCAACTGAAAAACAAGCGTACGCAAGTTAGCAGACTCATATATATATATATATATATATATATATATATATATCTGCAAACAGTTTATTTTTAATTTATTTATTTACATCGAAGTTTATATTGAGAAAAAAATTAATTAAAAATTTTGTTCTTAGGTGAAGTCACATGAAACATCCCAAATATATAGCAAATTATATAATTTAGTAATCCACAATTATAATATTAAAGAACAATTAAGGATGTGTAGATAAAGTCTTAAGTTTAGAATCATCCAGAAGAGGCCATAATTCAAAACTTTATATATACTAGAGTATTTCAAAATAACATAAAGTGACTAAGAAGTCCTAAAAGAACTAGGCTGCAACATCATCACCCTCTAGGGCCTGCTCCAAGGGTACCTCATCGACCTCTACTCACATCCAAGTGGATGATCTTTCGCAAAAGAAAAACACAACACAGACAAAGACACAAACACAAAAGCAATGGTGAGCTAGATATACAAAAATCATGTTATCACAATCACACACACAACATGCAAATTTATTTCAATTACGCTGGATCACATCACATGACTTGTTACACTTTTAACTAACTCGTCCGGACTTAGAATGATTGTTGAGCTATGGCGAGTCATGCACTTGTGTTGGCTTCTACTACTTTGCAAAGTCGTTGGTAATGGGTTTCACCCTACCACACTCAGGAGGTTAGTCTGTATCGCGCCAAGACTAAGACCTCCTACTACTCCTCACAACATGAATCAATCCTCTCTACGCGAGAAGAAAGATCATTGGAGTTTCAGGATAACCCCCAAGACTGAGCTACCATGCAAATCATTATAAAACACACTGAGGGCACCACCATGGATTCCTCTCTTTGAGGAGCATGGAATTACGTCCAATAAGGGCACCACCATGAATCCTCCCCCTGAGGAGCATGGAATTATGTCCAATAAGCACACTTATTACATTCAACATCAATCACAACCTTAATAACCATATACTTTCAATTAAACAACGTCACAACAATCATACTTTGCATTTAAATCATCACACATACTTAGTTCAAACCAAAACAAAAGTTAAACAGTAAACTGGACTCAGAGGATTCGCACAACGCATCCTATCCGCAAGGTAAGACAGGAGTGTCTCGCACAGCGCACCCTAATTCGCAAGGCGAATTAGCTTGCGGAGGTGCCAGACCTCAGGTCTCTCACATAGCACACCCAAGTCACTATGCAAGAGCTTAGACAGAGAACACCCCCCCCCCAAAAAAAAACCCTCCCCATACGCTCATCTTCGCTTTGCGAATTAAAGGAATTTAATATTAGACTCCTCCCAATTGCATAACGAATAGATTCGCTATGCGAATTACCAGACAGAGAGTAGTACCCTTCAGTCATTCGCACAATGCACCAGCTCGCATAGTGAATGACTCAAACAGAGAGCACTCTCTACAGGGACTTGCTATGCGAGACCATTCGCATAGCGAGACTGCATAATTTGTAGAATACAAGTTTTGCATAATTATGCACTCACACACCCTCTTACCATTTCTAGGCCTTTTCCCCAACTTCTAACACATATAGTTCGTGTTTTGTGCTTAATTATACTCGTTTACATGATTATAAACATTCCTATCATAATTCTAAGGTGATTGAGACTCAAATCCTACTATAGAACACGAAAATCAACAACTTAGGGACCCAATTTCAATTTTACCACTTGTAACATGTTTTAGACCAATTTGATATTCTTAACAAGTCCCAATTGACTTATCTAAACTATCCAAATAGCCCAAATGCACTCAAGACCTCCAATGCTCAAAATCACTACCTCACCACTTCTCAAATGACCTAGAATCATGCCAAACACTTGACTTCCTACCAAATCAACATGTACAACAAAATTTCCACCTCAAACACTTTCAACAAGTCCAATCCAAGCAATTAAACACATCCACATTCAGTCCATAGCATCACAACACAGTTTCACAGATTATACATGTCAGTTCATGTTGCTATACTTCTAAAAAGTCGGAAAAATACATCAAACAACATACATATACCACATGCAACCAATGCAAATAAGTATTCTAGCTCCCCTTACCTTAGAGTTGAGTAGCCCCGCACACAAACCCGCTTCAACGGTACCCTACTCAGAGAAGACTCTAAACAACACCCTACAAACTACCATATTGGTGATTAAGAACAACTCTTAGAGTTAGGGTTCGACAAAAAATTGGAAGAAGAAGGTTTTTAGTTACATGTAACTAGTAAAACCGAATGTTATAGGTTCCAAAACTGCAGAGAAAGGGAAAACTACTTACCGGTCAAAATGAAGAAAGTAATTGGTTCAAGACGGAGCCCTCTATATTATGGACGCTTAAACACCACCTGATTGACAATGCAACGGTTCAACGAAAAAAAGTGGTAGAGAGAAAACAGAGAAGAAAAAAAGAAAATTCTGAAGAGTGAAGTTTGGTTGCTGAAGTAATAGGAAGGAACTTTGAACTCCAAGTTTCTATACATACATTATTTTATTAATAATGTTCCATAGCCACCTATCAACCCTCCAAAAGTGACTTTTTTTCTCAATCTTTACACCACCTATTTAGTCTAATTTTATTCATTGATTAAACACTAACGAAACTGGAAAATGATCACTGAATCTTTCGTCTCCTTTATTTATTTGATTTCAGAAGTTATTAAACGAATAAATAAAATAAAAACAATACAATATTTATACGAAATAACTTATATTATTTTAAAAGCTCAAGTAATTAAAGAAGCATGAAAAGCAAGACTTAAAATCTGACTTTTTCTTAAGACCACAAACTTATCGTGAAAGTATTACTATTATGTTGATAATTTGCCCGTGTTAAATATAATGTTAGTAGCAATACATTTTTCTTTTTTATTTCTCATATAAATATTATATTTCTTCCTTTAGTAACATTGGACTAATCGTGTTTTTAATGTATATACTATAATTATAATTTTAAAACAAAAATAAGTATTTAGTACTATTTTTTATATATTTTATTATAAAAACTAATACAAAATTTAATATATATATTTGTTTATTATGTGTATAATTGTTATCAGCATTAATAAATCTTTTTTTTTAGTACAGTAATTATTCTTTCAATATGTTTATTGTCATAATAAATATACGCACTCGGATCTTCACTGTAAGGCCCTTAAAATATTTAAAGCAAGTGGGCCTCTGGAAAGACCCCAGGCCCATTCGTATTGGGCACATGGCCAAGAGAGGGGTCCATTCCCTTAGCTGCAGAATTTCATTTCTCCATTTTCTTTTCTCTTTCAAAAACATAAACCTTGCCCTAACTCAAGCTCTCATTTCTCTCTAAAATTCTAGTAGATTTCACCGTTTAAAACTTGATTTGAGGCCACCAAACTGCTCCTGGTAGGAAGGGCTTCCAACTGAACCGAACGTTTCTCAATTTCATTGGGTAAGAAGATTTTTCCCCTTTTTTCCACGGTTCTTGATTTAGGGTTTACAAGATTTCTGATTTTAAGTACTGTACGAAAATTACTTTTCAATCTCTATGCATTCTAGCTCCAAAAGCTTTATTCTATCACTATTTTGGTGATTTGTAGGTCCTCTCTCTCCTAATTTATAGGAGCACTCTAGAAGTGTTAAGTGAATCTGCTGTTGCTTGTTTCAAGGTAAGGGGAGCTTTTATATAAAATATGTATTTCTTTTGTATTTATTCTTGGATTGATGCAAGTGTGTATAAATTAGAACTTGATGTTGTGGATGAGATTGAAACTGTTCTGTTAATTACATGTCAGATATATGTAATTGTGAAGTGCTGTTGAGATTGACTGGGAAAGAAGGTCTAGATAACAGTACAGTGATCATAGTACCTTAAGAGAGCCAAACTCAGAGTGCTTAGGATACCTTCTTTGTTGGTAGGATAGAGGGAACCTAAAAACCAGAGTTGGCACGTCACTAATCATAGAGCAGCCCTGGCCTGGTCTAGTACGTTGTGACTAGTCATACGTGTTGGTGACGAAGGTGAGTCCGCTGCGGTGGACATTTGTTCCCACTCTGTTGACCAATTGGGGTATGAGAAGGTGGGAGAGAGTAGAACCCTTAGGCAAAGGATCAGTAGCTTAATTTGATTTTATTTAATTTGGGAAGAGGGAACTAGCATAGTAAATTTGTGTCCTTGGGGTATCGGGGGTGTTTGGGCTGTTTAGTTAACTTACATTAGTGAAATGGAACCTGTGTGAGGCATAAAATTGAGGAAGAACACATTAAAAATGACCATTCGTTCCCTGAGCCTTAGGAATGTGGAAATTCTAGCCAAGAACACACCTAGATCAACTCATTTTTACCCTAGAAACAAATTAAAATGAGCAAATTAGTTTAAATATACATGTATCACGAGTTATAAATGCTAGAAGTTGGGCAAAGTAAGTAAAAATGGCATTGATATGGGTAGTAAGGAGGTACACAGATACTGTTTTAAATTACTATGAGAGGAAATAAAATATAAAAATTAAGTGTTTAAGGTTTAAAGTACAACAGACTAGTTTAGATAACTTATATATATATATATATATATATATATATATATATATATATATATATATATATATATATATATATATATATATATATATTATTTATATTATATTACGTTTAGTTATATATATATTAACGTAAAGTTTTTACTTATAATATATATATTATATTACGTTTAGTATTATATATATTAACGTAAAGTTTTTACTTATAATATACATTATTTTTATATTATATTACGTTTAGTTATATATATATATATATATTATATTTATATTATATTATATTTTTAGAACCTATCAAAAGCATAAGGTGTAGGTGCAACGTCTTTTATTTTTATGTCATTCATTATATTAAATTTGCGGTCATAAATTTGTTTTAGCTTTTAATGATTATGTTATTATTATTTTTACATATAATTTATGATTTTATCAATTATTGTTTGGACTTGTGAATTTTGGTTAAAAAGTATGTGAATTGGTAAGGAATAAAACATGATTTCTAGTGTGTTGATTGTGGTAAATGTAGGATCTCTCGGTGAGATCCTTAGTGTTTTAAAATGAAAGTAGGGGCTCAGCCTTGGGAGTCATTCTGACGCTTCAATGGTCAATCAAACTCACTTAGAGAGGTTGAACCATGTGGTGAGAAGTAGCAGGAGGTCCTTAGTCTTGGGGGCTCCCAGTATGCCTCAAGGCGCGGAACGGACTAACCTCGTGAGTGTGGCAGGGTGGGGAACCCAAGTTTCATAAGTCACCACGGGTGCAAGACTCGCCATAGCCCGACTCTCATTTTAAAGTCCGGACGAGTCAAGTCTAGAATATAACATGCTTAGGATGTGGTTCTAAATCTGTTTGATGTAAATTATTCTTTTTATGATTAAATGTTTCACTTGATGCATGCCTTCTCATTTATATAATTAGTTCACCCTTGTCTGTTTGATGTTGCTTTGTATGTTGTCTGTTTTCCTATTGCGACGATCATCCATTCTTGGATGTGAGCAGAGGAGAATGAGGTCTCCGTTGAGAACGTTCTGGAGGAACATGAAGACACTGCTGCTGCCTCTTAGTTTTCTTAGGAATTTTCTGGGCTGTCGTGCCCTTTTTGAGTACTGTTGAAATTTGAGATACTTGTCATTTCCACGTTTTAATTTCCTCTAAATTTCCTAGATTACTGTAACCCTTTATATTTTAAGTTACCCTCTGTTTTTTCTTATTATAATTGATGACGTCTAGACTATATATGCATGCCGTATATTATTAGGATGTCACATTCACTAGTTTTTGGAAAATGAAATTGTGTATTTTCTAACTCTAATATAACTTTCATTTATTTTGATCTTTATTATTTTCAAATTAAAAAAAATTAAAGAATGTACAGAGTTAATTTTTACCAAAAATAAATAAATAAGTAAACATATTTTATATCCACCTAAAAATAACATTCAGATGTCTAGAACTCCTAGAATTGTAACTTGAAAGCAAAAGTACGGTCTACAAAGAAAATTTGTGATAAGTTCAAAATAAATAGATTAATTAACTAAGTATAAAAGATTTCATAATTATTTTTTAAATCCAACAAACAATACTTGTATAGGTCTAAGCAGGGTTAGTTCATATTTTTCCTGTTTTAATTATAATTATTATCGACAATTGTAAACCAGTACTTTTAGCCTCCTAAAAAAGTTATATGCATTAATATTTAATTAAATCCATAGTAAATTTAAGAATTTTTAATTGAGTTTTTAATAAACTTTTATGATTTATTGAGTATTAAATAAATTAATATTTTTTGAATTGAGTATTCATGGTTAATTTTTTTTTAATTGAGTGATATGATTGTTAATGATTGTTATATTATCAATGTGATATGACAAAATAACAGCAGAAATTCAATTAAAAAATATAAAATTATTAAATATTCAATAAACCATACAAATTTAATAAGAACTTAAATAAAAATTTTAAAACTTATGAAAGACTTAAAACAAAATTAAGCTTTAATATTTTATTATAAATTTAAAAATATATACCAAATATATACTAACACAATACGGATAATTTCTATGAAAGTTCACTCTTTTGTTATACTAAAACCAACAAACTGATTATTTAAAACTTATAAAAAATGAAAGATAATTTCTATTATTTATCGTGTGTACATGACTTGTTGTATCATATTAAATTTCTTTCAATTACAAAATTACGAAATTATAATATTACAAAATTACAAAATTATAATATTAAAAATTGTAATATTATAAAATTAAATCACGGGACAGTTAAGATCAAAATCACATCACCTAAAAGAAATTAAACGTAAAAAATTAATTTCTTTAAAAACTCAATAAATCACAAAATTTTAATAAAAACTCAATTAAAACTTTTAAAATTCATTAAATATTTAAAATTTAATTAAGTTTTTAAGAAATACGAAAAAAAAACTCACGAACATGCCAGATAGATTTAAAGAAACAAGTATAATATAAAATAATAAAGAATAAGTTAAGTGTGTGGAAAATTAATGCTAAACTTAAACCATTCAATCTTAAGAGTCTTTATCTTGATAATTTAGATAACAAAATAATATTTATAAATAAAGACATTTTAGTATTTATGACTCAAAACATTTCAACAAGATCTATAATTTTAATAACAGACAAAACTCAAATTAGTTTGAATTTGTCATATTTTATGGTGAGTTATTGGTTCACATGTCTGAATTTTTATTTTTTATTTTCAACAAATCAACATTCTAATTTGGTGTTGTTAGTACATTCATCGATGCCCAATATTAAATGTAGAATAAAATCTAAGAATTTGAGCGCATTAATATAAGTATGATATTAAAAGGATATCGACCTTTATGTCACACAAAAAATTAAACATCATTTTCAAGGGTTTTTAAGATATGTTTTAATATATCGGTAAGTCTTATTTTGGTCAAAAATTTCAAATAAGTCTTCTTTCTTTTTTCGTTTTAATTGAGTCTTTTTTGTGTAAAATTTGAACAATTAAAGACTTACCGTCAAATTAGACAAATGTCTGTTTAAGTATTGATTACGTGACATTTAAACAAATTTTGTATCAAAAATCATGAATGAATAGTGGTGTAATAAGCTTTTTGGAAGGGCAAAGTGAGAATAATAAAGACTTTCTACCTCTACTTCTACCTCCACATTCTCGCTCCTGCGCCTCAAATTTCCATGGCTGCATTTTGGTTCTTTTGAATTGGGAATGCGTGAAACTTGAAGGTGGTTTCCCTTGCACGTTGCAATTGGGATTTTGGCTTGGAGGAGGTGGATGGAGGTTCATAGTGGTGCTCTGGATGCTGTTTGAAGGTTTCTGTTGTGGCCAAATTTAGGGGTTTTTGGGTTTTTCTGGTTTAGCTTTGCTGGTCTGGTGATGGTGGGGAGTGGTATTTTCAGTGATTGCAGTTGGAGCGTGGAGGACATTGAATCTTGCGATCTGGCGGAGAGGAACATGCTACTGGTTGTGCAATAGTGTAGAAGACAAAGATGTGATGGCGTTGTCGCAACGCGCTCGCGATGATGGAAGGACATGGTCTGAAGGTTCTCGCGACAATGTCCATGGTAGCGCGAGGTAAGATTGGACGAACTCTGTCTGTGTCGTAGTGGCCATAGAGGTTGGCGATTTGGGTGGTGCGAACTGAGTTGTCTGCTTTGCGCGGATTGAGGTTCGTGGCATTGGTGGTGGCGATTTTCGCTCCAATGAGGATGATGATGGTGGAGGCGCGCGATGATGATTTCACGAATTGGTTTTCTTTGTTTATGTTTCTGCGATTTTGTGCTTTGATTGACAAAGAAGACGATGGAGGTGTGTCGCGATTCTGATAGTGGTGGCTGTGGAGGCTCGCGACTCTGCAACGGCACTGGCGGTGTAGATGAATAAGTATGGTGGTCTGGCGAGATGAGCAAGGTGGTTGGCCATGGTGATTATTTGCGACATTGACGGTGGCTTGCGACATTGACATAAAAAGTTTTTATTATTCCCACGTTGTCCTTCCAAAAAGATTATTACACCACTATTCATTCCTAATTTTTAATACAAAATTCATTTATAATGTCAGGTAATCAACGCTTAAATGGTGTTTATCCAATTTGACGGCATACCTTTAATTGTTCAAATTTTACACAAAAAAAAAGACCCAATTGAGACGGAAAAAAAAAAGACCTATTTGAAACTCCTGGCCAAAAAAGGGACTTATAAATGTATTAAACCTTAAAATATCTATAAATAAAATTATCTTTGAATTTGAAGATGGATTTGAAATAGTAAAAAGTAAAAAAAAAAATGAGAAAAATTACATGTTATTTGATCTGTGAAAAATATGGTGAAAAGTTAGAAAAATTTGTACCAGTGAATAATTTTATAAATGTGACGAAAAGAAAACTTTAATTGATTAAATTGTAATATTATAATTTTACCTTTGTAGACAAAATTAGTTTTAAAAAAAGTATTGGTTGAAATTAATTTAAAATAAAGTGTGAGGCGTTAATTTGAAATGTGATGGATTAAAAAAATAAAATAAAAACCTGCTAATTTTAATCCATGAACTTTCATCTAACTCGAGTCATGCAAACTGTACCAAACAGAGTTTAAGAGTGAAGAAAATCAATTATACTTGGAGGAGAGTTGATTTTCTTTAAAAAATAATCGATTATTTATTTTATTTTGAAGTGAAATCGATGATGGCTCAATATAATTGATTTTCATGACCTTATATTCTAATTTTTAATGTTTTTCAGTCTTGGTTCCTTACTTTTATACGTGAAATTAAGTTTAGTAATCATTATTCACAAAGCAACTCCATCAAAACACATCCATGGTCACAATCTTATTTCAAATGGAAACTTCACCAACCTCAACTCGCCCAATTTCACACATGCCACTATGTAGGAATAAATATTTGTCATGCAAAGGATCAAGCAAAAGGCAATTAGGTATTTTCACGCTTATCAAATTGGCTTTCCCTTTACTTTTCCACAAAAAACCAAAAACTTTATGGACCCCTTCCTTGCATTTTCATACCATCACTTCCACACATATACGAATAAATTCAAACAATGACAAATTCCCTCAAATCCATCCACGTGAACAATACTCACACTTATATAAACACGGTGTAAAATTTTCATTAGGCATGACCGATTAAAAAGCTCTCAAAGAATATCAATGTACAGTGGATGTAATTGTTTCAATTTAGTTAACACTAAACCAAAACACAATACCAACAATATACAAAGAGTGTATGACCATTGTAAAAACTTCATTTTATGAGTTATCTACAAACAAAAAATCTTATTTGTATATCCTTTGTTTTGGAAGTTAATTTTATATTTAAAACAATCCCCTTCACTAGAATTAGACGGATAATTATAATAGTGGAAAGTCAAAAGTAACCTAATGAAAAATTATGTATTGTTTGTTTGTGGGAAAAACAACGGAGACAGTCAGAAGTGTTTTATATATTAGTTGAAAGTTATAGTTGGCATAGAGAATGATTATAATCATCACTTGAATGAAGCCCTATGTGATTTGTAATGAAAAGTTAAACACAATTAGTATTCATGTGAATCAATATAGAATTCGAGTGTTTTTTATTGTTTATCTATTACACGTGTACGATTTTTTTTTCTTACACAACTTGCTTACGAGATTATTATTTGTCAAAGATACATGTATTGTAACTTTGGAAATTTTTTTAAAAGAATACATGTGTTTGTATTATTTAGGTTAAACCACTCATGGGGTCTTTATTTTTGTTGAGTTTTCTCAAATAGATCCCTTTCATATTTTTTTTCCCGAATTAGGTCTTTAAAAGTGAAAAATCGAAGCAATTGACTCCTTGTCGTTAAATTGGATTAACGGGATTAAGTTCCTAATGAGCTGGCAATTGATGTAGAATAATCTTATGACATGACATGTGCAGTGCCTCTTAGGTGGAAAATGTTTAATTAAAAGATTAAAAAAAAGGTTTTTAAAATCTGAAATCAAAAATTAAAAAAATTAGGGTTGATGAAAATCAAATTGGGAACAAGTGTCTTCGTGTTCAAGCTTCGAGACTTCCCACCGTCAATGCTCTATCGTCAACACTTGACGGAGGAAGAACCCTCCTGTTGAAAATGGTTCCTCGCTGCACCGCCATTCCACTTTGAGAAACTCATTGAGAGAAGCTGGTCTGTCGTCACCATCCCTACACAACCATCATCACTTCCGTTGGCGCTCCGTCGCCATTTTCTTGTTTAGCCAGAGTTTTCTTGGAAGCCACACTGCTTTATTAAGATCTTTTTGAGTTTTCAAGATGTGGGTTTTCTTTATCAGCTTCAAGTGAAACTAATGACAAGGAAAAAAGGATGAATATGGATATTGAAGATTCTACAAATGACAACCTTGATAAAGCAAACGAAAAGAGTAATAATTTTGAATAGGACAAATAAGCTAAATCTGCATAAAACAGAGGAATCAAGTTCTATTTTGGATTCTCAATCTCAAATTTTTAAATTCTTTATAATTTGTGTTTTAATTGTTTTAGAGTTAAAAACTTGTAAATAATTAAGCTTTTAGGCACAAGGAACATTTCCACAACATCCATAGAATGCTAAGGTGCAGAGTAAATAATTCCGAATTTGTCTTTCATGTTTCAGCCACCCTCAATCAAGATACAATCAATACCCAAAAACATTCAGTGTTGAATTTTGGGGTAGTACTACCTTAAATTATTAGGCTTTTATTGGATTCGTTTCATTGGAGTCTTTCATACACCAGACCATTTGTTTGTGCTGGCACTCCTTAATTCATGGTCCTTATTTTTCTCTTTCCCTGAATGCATTGTTTAGGAATCTTTTCGTAAGGTTTATGAATGGAAATTCATCAATTGCCTTGAACTTTGGACTAGTGATGTTTGTGCCTATAGTTCAAAATCTGACTTTAAGCAACTTGCATATCTATTCACCCCAATGATTTATGGAGTAGCTCGTTTGATTCCCGTAACCACGTATTTTCCCCTTAGGTTGAGATGTGTAAGAACGTTGAACCAGATCGCAACTTCTACCCATTCCTTTGTACTAGTGTTTATGCTCAATTAGATTTGTATTAACATGAGTTGACAGATACCATTTCGAGACATAATAAAAACCCTAACAACTGAGTTGAAGAAAATAAGCAGGCACATCGTCGTGGTTGCGGAGCATCGGCAAAAGTGGTGGTGGCGGTGTAGGGATGACGACGCAAGACCGACTTCTCTCGATGAGTTTCTCGAGGTAGAACGACGGTGCGACGACGTGGTGATGCGGTGAAACTTGAAGAAACGTATATGAACCCTAATTTGATGATGTTTTGAATTCACCTTCCAGAAACTTTTTTTTTTAATTTTTAATTAAATATTTTCCAGTGCATATGCCACGTCATAAAATTATTCCACATCACATTGACAATTCATCATTAAGTTAGTTTCGTTAACCTAATATAACAACATAGAGCCAATTGTTTCAAATTTTCAATTTTAAAGATTCAATTGGAAAAAAGAAGAAATAAATTTATTTGAGAAAACCCAACAGAAATAGAGACATCGGAGGTGGTTTAAATTATCATTTAAAAGAAACCGAAAAAGAACACAAGCGAGCAAAATGAAAATAACAAAATTCGTGTTGACCAAAACTTGATTGTGTGTGAAGAATTATGCATCATCTATTGTTAGATTAACCAATATAAAAAATTTACTTGTTTTTGATAATGCAGTCATTGATGTTATCAAATTATATTACATTTGCAAAACAACTTCAATATTACTTTGTGACTAACAAGTGATACTAATTAGTGTAAAACTAATCCAAATTATCTTTCAATGAACACAAGATTTAAACCAAAATAAGTTTTTATGAAGCATACACTTAAAGTTAAAGTTAAGAGTATAAAACAAATAAAATAAAATAATTTGGTGCAAATAACAAAAAATAAAATAAACAACGTGCTAGAATATTGTGCATAAATTGCATACGACTTGCATAAATGAGATTTTCAAATTTGCATATTGAGGATATTTAAAGTGATTTACTATTCATGCAAAATGAGAATAAATAACCATTTAATAATTTTTTTATTAATACATATTATATTTAAATTAATAATCATGAAAGATAAATTTTACTTGAAAATTAAAATGAATTATAAATATGGGATTGCAA
The DNA here is from genome assembly GCA_036885675.1 of Vigna mungo. Lineage (NCBI taxonomy): Eukaryota > Viridiplantae > Streptophyta > Magnoliopsida > Fabales > Fabaceae > Vigna > Vigna mungo. The sequence goes on along the minus strand of CP144699.1, from coordinate 37,981,351 downwards.
CCTTTGTTAACCAGTCTTTGCTAAAAAAGTTTATCCATTTTATCAAACTGTGGAGTTGGTTGATTTTCCTTCTTAACGAAAATTTCGGCCTTGATGTGGTTTCGTTGTTGTTTTGTTTTATTTTTATTATACGAAATGACAACATTTCCGTTGTGCAAGTTTGAGAGTAGAATTATCAAGCTTTAGCATGTGATTAAATTTCGAAGCAAAATTGGTTTTATTAGGTGTAGTAAAATTAAATTATACATAAACACAACAAGGTACCTTTATGTTCTGTTAGTGATTATATATATTATAAAAGATAGTAGGTATGATTTTGATAATTTAATTCGAAATTTGAGGGATTATTATTATATATAGTTTTATTGTTGAACACAAGATGTTATAGTTTATTTTGGTGAAGTTTCGTTGATTGATATTATATATATATATATATATATATATATATATATATATATATATATATATTTGATGTTAGTGTATAAGTTGATATTTGTGTTGGTTGTTGAATTGGAAATGCGTGTGATTCAATAAATTATATCATATCTATAATAAACAATAAATAAATGAAGTGTATTTTAATATTTTAATAAACAATTTATACGATGATACATTCCTGTTTTAATTATTGAATATTATTTTAAATTTTTTTAACTCAATTCAATGTATAAGGCATTATACATTGAATACATATATTAACGAAAAGATATTTGAATTGAAAAATGTTAAAAATACTACTCAGAAAAATGACAACTAAATATATTTTTATTTAAAATAATTATTTTAAGTTGATTAAAAAATAATAACTCCTAAAAATCTTTCACTGACTAGTATAAAAGAGGGAAGGAGCAGCATGGTAGTTTGAAGGCAATTCAGCGTGCGTTTGAAGCAGAGAGAGAGAGATGGAAGGTTGGGATCCGAACACGAAGTCGACTCTGACACAGATCCCTTTGCTTGCGACGAAGGCGGGTCCTCGAGACGGCGCGGCATGGACGCAGAGGTTGAAGGAAGAGTACAAGGCTCTCATAGCCTACACGCAGATGAACAAGTCCAACGACAACGATTGGTTTCGCATCTCCGCCGCCAATCCCGAAGGCACTCGTTGGACCGGTAAATGCTGGTACGTCTACAACCTCCTCAAGTACGAATTCGACCTCCAATTCGATATCCCCGTCACCTACCCTTCCACCGCCCCCGAACTCGAACTCCCTCAATTGGACGGAAAGACCCAAAAGGTTCCTTCTTTTCCCTTTTCCCTTTCCTCTTCCTTTGTTTTATACCTCTGACAGCAAAGTTTTAATTGCTCCCTCCTTTTTTATTTTATAGATGTACAGGGGTGGAAAGATCTGCTTGACTGTGCACTTCAAACCTCTTTGGGCCAAAAATTGGTACGTTTTCTTCTCAACTAACCATATAAGATTAACTTCAACCTGTTTGTGATTGAGATTGTAATATGTTTGCGGGGACTTAACTGCAGAGTTGCCAATGAAAATAAAGGATTTTTCGCTAAACTAGATGTTAGTTTATCGGGGACTGTTGTGCTATTTTTTCACACATATAGTTTAAGTGCTTTAATTGGAAGTTGACAAAGTGTTAATAATACCTGCTCTCAACGTGGAAGTGGTGTTGAACGAATCAATAAAAATTGAGTATCGGGAAAACCTAAGTTTCACATTGACTGAAATACCGGAATTGTGTATATTAATTGGTGAAACTCTCATCTTAGGAGTTAGTTTTTGAGGTTTCGTAAGGTCTCACTCAAATTCCATGTTAAAGTCTGATATAGATTTGTTATTGTGCCACCTTTCATATTATCCATGCACCAAACACAATAGTATTTAGTGGGAGGGAGGCGTGTTGAAAAAGACCGGATTGATTTTTCTGTATCACATTTTCCATGCACCAAACACAATAGTGTTAAGTGGGAGGGAGTGTATTGAAAAAGACCTAATTTTCATGCTGAGTAAAGATAGGGCCTAAATAATGCATTTAAGTGAGGGGCAATTCTCACAATACGAGCTAACTTTGGGGTTGAAATAGAGTCAAGCCCAAATTTAAGACTAGGAACTATTGTGATTGCAATAGTTAGGATTGTTAAGATTCCAACAAGAATCAATTAGGATCCTTGGTCAAATGATATTCTTGATTAATCAATATCTAAAGCTGGGTAAGATAACTAGAAGGTACCTGTTCTGCTTCATTCATGTCACTGAACATCTGGAGTTGTTTAATGCAAGTGCATATTAAGATAGCTTAATATGACACTTGATTTTACTCTAGCAGAATACTGATGTGGGGCTTAATGTTTCTGTTTCAAGACTGGTGTTCCAATAGTGATTTGAGACTTTTTCGTTTTAGGGTTGTTTCATAATGGCTGGCCTAACAGTGATTTACAGTTGTAAAATGATAGGAATCCGGAAATAGTTAGGCCCAAACCCACAATATCTAAGGTGTATGTTAGACAAAGAAAGAAGGGCAAAGTAGGGGATCAAAATGGCAAGAGAGAGAATGAGAAGAATTTCATGTAACAAACTGTTGAGCTGGCACATTAGGAGAGGAGAAATTCTGTTATGTGGGTATAAGGAGTGGAAGGAGAGTGGGGGGAAGGGGGGCTGGAATTGGCTGGGAATTGGGAGAGACTAGACACTCTCTAACTGTCTAGGAATACTTTTTTTCTTGCTTACAGATCTGTATTTGTCTTCCTGGGATATGCACTCTGTTTTCCTTTAATAATAAAAGTGAATATTCAGCGTTAGTGTGCTTTCTTATTTCTGGTATCTATCAATTGGTATTCAGAGCCCACGATTCTTGGGGTCTGGATGGTTACTACAAGAACAACAATGGAGTCACAGATTGAAAATCTAGAGAAAAGTATGCTTGAATGGAAGCATGAGAGTCAAATCCAAATGGACGAAATCAAGCAGCTGTTGAAGGAAAAAAATCGAGGAGATACGAGGGGTCGATCACGACAACGGCGTTCTCCGAAACGACGCACGGAGGGAGAGAGTCAGGGTAGTCGAGCTATTTCATCACGAGAGTCTGAACCCTATTCCAGAACTCGGGATTCGCGAAGGGGGAGTCGACCACTGAAGGGGGATTACAGAGGGCGAAAATTGGAGATTCCAATATTTGCTGGTGATGATGCTTATGGATGGATTAACAGAGTTGAACGCTACTTCAAGGTGAACGATATGGATGACTATGAAAAGATGGGGGCGGTGTTAGTAGCATTGGAGGACCAGGCATTGAATTGGTACCATTGGTGGGAAGAACAAACACCTTCACCAAGTTGGGTCCAGCTCAAGGAGGCAGTGATTCGGAGGTTTCAACCTGAACTAGTGCAGAATCCTTTTGGGCCATTGTTGAGCATTAAACAAATTGGGACAGTAATGGAGTATAGGGAAAAATTTGAGATGATTTCAGCACCTTTGAAGAACGCAGATCGGGTGATGTTAAAAGAAATTTTTCTAAACGGACTCCACGTAGAATTGCAAGCCGAACTGAAGCTGTACAACATAGACTCATTATCTGAACTCATGGATCGGGCCCTATTATTGGAAGAGAAGAATTGGGCTTTGAAGAAAAAGGTGTTAGGCTCCGGTGAGAAAGTAAGCATGGGTGAGAAGGAGATTTCTCCAATGGTGACCAAGATGGCTAGATCCTATACTGCAACAGTAGATACTATGAAGAATAAACTGTATGTTAAGAAGCCCAATTATGGAAGTGCGGGTCCAGTTGAGCCCAAACCGCAAAATGGGCCTAGTGGAGACAAACAAATCACTATGGGTAGGAGGCTTTCGCAAGCTGAGTTGCAAGAACGGAGTAAGAAGGGGTTGTGTTTTAAATGTGGGGAGAAATGGGGACCTGAACATGAATGCAAGCTGAAACATTATCAGTTGGTTTTGATGGAAGAATGGGGGAAGGAAGAATCGGAGGATGGGGATGAGGAAGAGGAAGAAAAAAAACAGAGTTGGAGCACAAGACACTTCAATTGTCTTTAAAAAGTAAGGTGGGGCTGACCTCTCACAAATCTTTTAAGATTTGGGGGACTATTGGCCAAAGACGAGTGCTGATATTGGTGGATTGTGGAGCAACCAGCAGCTTTCTTTCTAGAAAATTAGTAGCTGAGTTGGATCTGCCAGTGGAGAATACCCCTATTTATACAGTGGAGGTGGGAACAGGTGAGAAGGTGAAGGGTAGAGGATTGTGTAAAGGAGTTGAACTTGAGATGCAGGGAGTCAAAATTAAACAAGATTTTTTTCTGTTTAATTTGGGTGGAACTGAGGTGGTATTAGGGATGGACTGGTTGGCAGACCTTGGTGACATTGAAGCTAATTTTCGAAACATGATCATAAAATGGGGAGATGAAGGAGGCAAGAAGGTGTTAAAGGGAGATCCTTCCCTAAGCAAGGCCCAAGCATCCTGGAAGAGCATGATTAAAGCATTACATGATGAAGGAGTAGGTTACTATATTGCATATCAGCAGCTAGAAGATACAGAGGAAAATCAACAACTGTTATCTGATGAGATCAAGGCTGTCCTAGAGGAGTATAAGGACATTTTTCAGGACCCACAAGGGCTTCCGCCAAGAAGAGAGCATGATCATGCAATCAATCTCAAAGAAGGTGTTCAAATACCAAATATCAGACCTTACAGGTACCCCTATTATCAGAAGAATGAGATTGAAAAGATAGTAGGTGAGATGCTGGATGCAGGGATTATTAGGACTAGTACTAGCCCTTACTCTAGTCCGATTATTCTTGTAAGAAAAAAAGATGGTGGGTGGAGATTTTGTGTGGATTATAGAGCACTTAATAAGTTGACAATACCTGACAAATTTCCCATTCTTGTAATGGATGAATTATTTGATGAAGTAGGATCAGCTATACTATTTTCCAAACTGGACTTAAAATCTGGTTACCATCAGATTCGAATGAGGGAAGAAGACATTCCGAAGACAGCTTTTAGGACACATGAGGGACACTACGAATTCTTGGTCATGCCATTCGGGTTAACCAATGCCCCTTCTACTTTTCAAACTCTCATGAACAAGGTCTTAAAACCATATTTAAGGAAGTTTGTGTTGGTATTCTTCGATGACATTCTAATTTATAGCCCGGATGAGGGAAGCCATCAACAACACCTTAAATGGGTGCTTCAATTGTTGCGGGAAAATAATTTATTTGCAAATTTCAAGAAATGTAATTTTGGGCAGCGACAGTTGAGATATTTGGGACACTTGATTTCGGGAAAAGGCGTTTCTACAGACCTAGACAAGGTTAATGAAATGGTAAATTGGCCGGTTCCGAAGGATCTAAAAGGGTTGAGAGGATTCTTGGGGCTCACGGGATATTATAGGCGATTTGTTAAAAATTATGGCAAGATTGCGTGGCCACTCACACAGTTGCTCAAGAAGGACAATTTCAAGTGGGGAAATGATGCTCAACAAGCTTTCGAACAACTCAAGGCTGCAATGACCACTTTACCTGTCTTAGCTGTTCCGGATTTTGAGAAAGCTTTTGTAATAGAGACAGATGCCTCTGGCAAGGGAGTAGGAGCTGTGCTTATGCAGGAAGGCAGACCCATAGCTTACATGAGTCAATCATTGTCTGATAGAGCTCAACGAAAGTCTTCTATGAGAGAGAATTAATGGCTATAGTGTTGGCTGTTCAGAAATGGAGGCATTACTTGATGGGTAGCCATTTTGTGGTGCACACGGATCAGAAAAGTCTGAGAATTTTGGCTGACCAGAGGATTATGGGGGAGGAGCAGTAGAAATGGATCTCAAAATTAATGGGTTTTGACTTTGAGATAAGGTACAAACCTGGTTGTGAAAATAGGGCAGCAGATGCCCTTTCTAGGAAGCTACAATATTCGGCACTTTCCACTGTACAATTTAATGAATGGGACGGGTTGGAAGATGAAATTCAAGCTAATGCTAGATTAAGGGGGATCATCCAGGACTTATTGAAACAACAGGATTCACATCCGGGGTTTCAATTAATAAAAGGAAGATTGTATTATAAAGGACGAATGGTAATACCAAAGAATTCCTCTAAAATTCCTTTAATACTCAAGGAATTTCATGATTCAGCATTGAGTGGGCATTCTGGATTTTTCAGAACATACAAGAGAATTTTTGGATTATTATTTTGGGAAGGGATGAAGAAAGAAATACAGCAGTATGTGTTGAGCTGTGCAGTTTGCCAACAAAATAAGTATCAAACCTTGAACCCAGGCAGGTTGTTACAACCTTTGCCAATACCTACTCACACTTGGTCTGATATTTCGATGGATTTTATAGGAGGATTGCCTAAAACCCAAGGGGTTGATAGTGGACAGGTTAACCAAGTATGCACATTTTATAGCTATTGCTCATCCTTACACGGCTAAGGACATTGCTGAAATTTTCATCAAAGATATCGTCAAGCTACATGGGTTCCCTTCTTCGATTGTGTCTGACCGGGATAGAGTTTTTATCAGTCATTTTTGGACGGAACTATTTAAAATGGCTGGCACCAAGCTGAAATTCAGTTCTGCCTATCACCCTCAAACGGACGGGCAAACTGAAGTGGTGAATCGCTGTTTGGAGACCTACCTTCGGTGTCTCACTGGGGCTAAGCCTAAACAATGGCCTAAGTGGCACAACTGGGCAGAGTTTTGGTACAACACTAACTACAACTCATCTACTAAAATGACTCCCTTTAAGGCTTTATATGGGAGAGAACCTCCAGTATTAATTAGAGGAGATATGATACAGTCTTCTGTGGAGGAGGTTAATAGGTTGATGGCTGATAGGAATCATATGTTGGATGAGTTAAAAGAGCATCTAGTCCTAGCCCAAAACAGAATGTGCAAGCAAGCCAACAAGCACCGACGGGAGCTGGAATTTCAAGTTGGAGATGTAGGGTATTTGAAGATACAACCTTATAAATTAAAGAGCTTGGCTAAAAAGGTCAATCAAAAGTTAAGTCTGAGATATCATGGGCCTTACGAAATTATGGAGAAGTTTAGTCCTGCTGCCTATAAACTGCAACTACCTGCAGGAAGCAAAGTGCATCCAGTTTTCCATGTTTCTGCACTTAAGAAATCCATCGCTGCAACAGTCACCAGCCAACCATTACCTTTATTTTTAGCAGATGATTGGGAATTAAAGGTTCAACCAACAGAAGCACTTGCTGTTAGAAGAAATCAACAAGGGGATCTCAAAATTCTTATTAGGTGGAAAGATTTACCAGATTTTGAAAATTCATGGGAAGCTTTATCTACAATCAAGGAGCATTTTCCTGATTTCCACCTTGAGGACAAGGTGCATCTTGTGGAGGGGAGTGTTGATAGGAACCCGGAAATAGTTAGGCCCAAACCCACAATATCTAAGGTGTATGTTAGACAAAGAAAGAAGGGCAAAGTAGGGATGGCAAGAGAGAGAATGAGAAGAATTTCATGTAACAAACTGCTGAGCTGGCACATTAGGAGAGGAGAAATTCTGTTATGTGGGTATAAGGAGTGGAAGGAGAGTGGGGGGAAGGGGGGCTGGAATTGGCTGGGAATTGGGAGAGACTAGACACTCTCTAACTGTCTAGGAATACTTTTTTTCTTGCTTACAGATCTGTATTTCTCTTCCTGGGATATGCACTCTATTTTCCTTTAATAATAAAAGTGAATATTCAGCGTTAGTGTGCATTCTTATTTCTGGTATCTATCATAAAATCTTTTATTTAGATAAATAACCTGCTTTTTGGGATCAAATGACATTTTTTTTTTCTGGAGTTGTTTATTGCAAGTGCAGATTAACGTAGTTTAATATGACACTTGATTTTACTCTAGCAGAATACTGATGTGGGGCTTAATGTTTCTGTTTCAAGACTGGTGTTCCAATAGTGATTTGAAACTTTTTCGTTTTAGGATTGTTTCGTAATGACTGGCCTAACAATGATTTACAGTTGTAAAATCTTCTATGTAGATAAATAACCTGCTTTTTGAGATCAAATGACATTTTTTTTTTCTGGAGTTGTTTATTGCAAGTGCAGATTAACGTAGTTTAATATGACACTTGATTTTACTTTAGCAGAATATTGATGCGGGGCTTAATGTTTCTGTTTCAAGACTGGGGTTTCTAATAGTGATTTGAGATTATTTCATCTTAAGGCTGTTTCGTTTTGGCTGACTTAACAATGATTTAAAGCTGTGGATTCCTTTTTGTAGATAAATAAACTATTTTTGGGGATGAAGTGACATATATTTTTACAGGAGATTTTAGTTAGCATCCTCTTAATGTTTTCTGAATTTAAATAACGATGTATTTCTGTTTTTGGCTTTTCTTACAGCCCCAGATTTGGTATTGCTCATGCACTTTGCTTAGGTCTTGCACCATGGCTTGCAGCTGAGGTTCCCATTCTTGTGGATTCTGGTATGATTAAGCACAAAGATGACGCAACCACATCAACTGAATCTTAGTTAATCACATGTCTTGCTGAAACTGTAAAAGTAGAACTCAGGTTTTTTTTTTCTTGCCTGATTGGTCGAGGGAAATAAAATGAGCTGTATGACCACAGGATTTTCCTTATGTAACTGCAGATATTGACGTAGTCTGGCAAATTAATATATATTGCATATGCAACATGAATGATTTTTATCTGAGCTTCATTTTCAGTCAAGCTTTCGGTTGAAAAAGTTTTCTCTTGTGTTGATGATAAATTTATGGGCTAAATGAAGGTTTATTTGAAACTTTCCTGAAAGGACAACGTTTGTCTAAACACTAGACATGATGGCAATAAAAAAGAAAATGAAGCTTGGGTCAACTTGGTCCAAGCTTTTTGCTGATCAATATTCTTTCTAAATTTTATTCACTTGAATTTCTCATCTTGCTTCTGCCTTTGATTTTTCTCTCTATTGCTCACCAAGAACTATTCAAAACGCTGAAGTTTGTTATTTCATAATTCAGGTTGCAGACTTTTTCTATAACCATATTTTATCCTGCAATGTAAAGTCTAGAGAGGTGTCTTAATGATCTGATTTGTACGAAAAAAATCTGATACAGCGTGAGATTGGCCTCGTCTACGTGATTAAATATATAGACCGGCCTCGTTTGACTTCGTTCCTGCTCTTGTAGCCCTCTTCCCCTTGTATCTTCTAAATCTTTGTTATAACTGCAATTCCTTGTTAAAAATACTTATTTTGTGGGTTCAAGTTATCCCTTGTTCACAATTATTACCATAATGCCAGTGTTGCCTTTGCATTCACCAACTCTACAACTAGTGTTTACTAGAAACTTGTAGCCTCATACTCGTGTGACTGGTTGGTTTTAGAAGAGTTGGTTTACTTGCTGTAAATAATATTGTTTCTGGATGCCTATAATCATCGTGGCAGTCTGATGTGGAACGAAAAAACCAGGATTGATCTTGGCGTAATTTTCTCACATTTACAGCGAAAATGAAAATTTTAACTTTCTCTCTGCTCTTTTGTGGTGAATGGGATATAAAACAGACAAATTACTAAGTGGTTTTCTTTGGTGTGAACAGGTAGGAGTAGAAATGTTGTCTGGTTCGGATTATCCAAACCAATGTTTGAATTGGTTTAGTAAATCGGTTAAATTTAATAGTGACGACTATCAATATTAATTTAATAAATTCAAACCAAGTTAATGATATTACATTTTGTTATTAATGTTTGGAATTTTATGATATGCTTACATGTATATTTTTAATTTTTTAGTTGAGGTAAGTTAATTAAAATAAAATTACATTTTCACTTTAAATACAGTTTTATTTGCATGCATCACATTGAACTTTGTTCATTCGAACCAGTAAAACACAATTTTACTTTTATCAATTTTAAGTTTGCCTTGAAACGCAATTAGTTCATAAAAGGTAGAAGTGTCAATTCTGCGGAATAAATGTTCTAGACATATAAGTGCCCTCGAACTTCATTTTTGTGTTCATATATGACTAAAAGAATGTACCAATAAGATTTAAAAGTTAAAACCCTCCTAAATACGTATTTTAAGATTTTGAATTATAACTTTTATATGCATTTTTTATGATTTTATTGGTGCTAATTATTTCTACTATATCACTTAATAAAAATCCTAACACTTATCTAATGGCATCATGCATTTGAGTCTGATATTGGGTTCTTTTTCTTTTTTGTTTTTTTTTTTATCTGAAAAAGGTAATCACAATAGCAGAAGAGAAATGGAACAATAGAAGACAGTATTAATCCGAAGAAGCTGAGGAAATTTTGTGAGTATAATAATATTTGAGTTGCCGTAGGAAATTGTAGGTCATGCAGAGTTCGTAGGTGGAAGTAGCTGGCGAGGACATAGGTTGTAAGACAGCATAAGAAGTAAACTGAAAGGTGAAGAAATATCTTGAGATGCACATAAATGGAATGAAGGTAATTTCAAGCTAAAGACATCTGATAATGATAAACTGATACAAGTTGAGAAGCACAGAGCATGAGTGAGAACCTGTGAAAGACATGTGTAGAGAAGCATATCTGATGGGGTCTGTATAAAGCAGACATAAATGCTTAAAGTTTGTTTATATACAGATGTTGGGCTTTCATAGCCTGCTGCAGTAGTTGGACTCATTTTTCTCAATCAACTTGCTGGGATTTCATACTTCATGACTGCCTATTTTCCTATTTAATATTTTCTAATCTATGTGCTTTTTTTCCTAAAAATGGAAACTCATTGCTGTTCCTGCCAATTCAAGATCATCACTCCAAGCAATATATTGTTAATTACTTCTTACCAAACATTTTAGGTGCCTTCAAATCAAAATTAAATCACAAGACATTCTGCAAATCTGTCAAATAATGCAAATATATATACATATATTTGTAACTGATATCGGGAAGACCAACCACATGCTTTTCTTCTAAATAATAGCATGGTATAAAAAAGAAAATCATTCCAAGAATTATTTATACAAAAAGTGTCTAATTTCATAAGCTTCCATCACCATAATTAATAAAATATATTAAATAAATTGTATAAAGTATCATTTGTTAGAGATATTACTATGTAGCAATTATGATGATAATATATCTGTAAAGATATTTCATAATATCTTCAGAAGTATATGTAAAATATCAAATATTAAAATGACAAAAGAAAATTACAGTAGCAAATGCGATGCAAATGATGGTGGAATTATTGGTGATGTGAGTTACAAAGTCTTAAAGGAGACAGTAGCAGTGAAAATGGTAAGGGACATCTTAAAAGAAGAGAAGAAAACGAAAACGAAAGTTAATTTTTCTTTTTTATCTGAAAATGAATAATATTAAGGAGTTTGATAAATGGAAGTGTTGCAGTAATTAAAGAAAGGATAATGATATTTTGACCAACATTTTTTTTGACAACGGGATAGATGCCATTATTTTATTGGTCTATTTGAATTTACGTTTAAAAAATATTTAAAACGACTTAATTACAAATATACAAAAGTTGTTAAAAAAGTGATGTTAAAAAAAGTTTTTCTTTAAAGAAAAGAAAAAAAAATTACTTTTGAGATATTTTTACAGGGATAATGATATTTAGACAACGTTTTTTTTTTACAACATTTGAACATTGATTACGTGTCAATATGTGATTGTCAAAAATTATTTTACAATAATGACACGTAATCAATTGTAAAAAAAAATGTTGTCTATTTTTTTTACATTGAGTGATTTAATTTAACACATGTGAAATAAGTGTGTGGAAAAGGAGGGAGTGTGGATAAAGCATGGTGAAGGGTCTCCAATGAGAAGTCAGAGAAATCTCTTATATGAATGAAACCTACAAAGCCACACGCCTTAGACCAAATCAGAGAGAGAGAGAGAGAGGAGGGTCAAAGTTTGCATAACTCTTCTAATTTTCCTTCTCTTCTGCGACTGCCCCTCCTCTCTAACATCTTCCACCTCAATTCCCCTTCCGTTCTATTTTAGGGTTAGGGTTTTCGCGCCAATGGCACTTACATCCACATTCTCAGCTGCCAAATTTGATGCGCTGTACCTCAAATCCTCATCTTCCTCTTCCTCGCAATTTCCTTCAAAGGCATTACGCACTGCTTTTCTTGGCCATGACAGAACAACCTTCGTCCGGAGAGGGGTTGTTCGCTGCGACTCTAAGCCCTCTGATGCATCACTTGGTCCCAACAATGCTATCTCTCTCTCCGCTCTTGAGCAGCTCAAGACTTCTGCTGCTGATAGTAAGTCCATATAACTTTACATTTTCTTTTATTGCCTTCGTAATCTCGTTAATTCGGTATTCCCGTTTCTCCCCATGGTTTCTATCTTTCTCCCCGGAATTACGCTTGAGTTTGTCGTTTTGTATCTTTCCTTTGTTGAATAAAAACACTCGTGTTATTTATACTTCGTCTTGTATTTAAGATCATTTTAAGCCTCGGCATTAGTCTTACGTCTGTGGAGAATTTCTTCACATATTCTTCTCTGCAGTTATCTTTGTTGGGCGATTTTACTGTTTGATCTGAATGTGGAATAGTATAGTGGGTGCTTGAAATATTAAACGGTTGCAACAATACCTGGAACCATATCATCGCTGTTCGATCAGTATTCAAGGATTGAGTTTTGCACCGTAGCGTCTTCCCTTTTTGATTATTTTGTCGTTGGTGATTTTCTCATTGTTGTATTCAATTTGATTACGGGTCCTTTTTGTTAATGTTGAAAAGGGAAAAAATGAAATGGAATTGGAATGTTCCAAGTGATTAGGCTTTTGTACTTCATGACTGGAGTTGTACGCCTAAATTATATTCTATGCCGACTTGTAGCTTTCGGGAATTGGGACTTGAGGTGAAGATCCAGGGGAATGTTTACACCAAAGGCTTTCATTGGATTTGTACCGGTTAATTATCTGATGTTTTCTGGTTGTAGCTTTTAAATAATTTGTAATTAACCTTGACAGGGTATACAAAGGAAAGGAGCAGTATTGTTGTCATTGGGCTAAGTGTGCACACGGCACCCGTGGAAATGCGTGAAAAACTTGCAATTCCAGAAGCGGAATGGCCTAGAGCTATTGCAGAGCTGTGTAGTCTTAATCATATCGAAGAAGCAGCTGTTCTCAGCACCTGCAACCGAATGGAGATATATGTTCTTGCACTGTCCCAACATCGTGGTGTCAAAGAAGTCATGGAATGGATGTCAAAAGTATGTGTATAGTTTAGGGAACGGAACCAGTGACTTTTTCACATAACTTTTCTTTATATTTCTTCTTTTGGAAAAATGAAGTTGGTCATTCTACACATGAAAATTAAGTTACAGTGACGTTTCTCGGAAAAAAGTCATTGAATCCGTATCCGTAAAATTTATTATCCAGATGGTATTTAAAGCGCATTATTAAATATTTACATGCCTGTTCTTTTTTGCAGACAAGTTCTGTCCCTGTTTCAGAGCTAAGCCAGCACCGATTTTTACTTTACAACAATGATGCCACACAACATCTTTTTGAAGTAGCAGCAGGTCTTGATTCTCTTGTTTTGGGAGAAGGTCAAATCCTTGCCCAAGTAAAGCAAGTTGTCAAGGTTGGACAGGGAGTTAACGGCTTTGGGAGAAACATCAGTGGGCTATTCAAGCATGCGATTACTGTTGGTAAAAGGGTTAGAACTGAGACTAACATTGCTTCCGGGGCAGTTTCTGTGAGCTCAGCTGCTGTGGAGTTGGCTTTTATGAAGCTACCTGAAGCCTCGCTTGATAATGCCAGAATGTTGGTTATTGGAGCTGGGAAGATGGGGAAGCTCGTGATCAAACATTTGGTGGCAAAAGGTTGCAAAAAGATGGTTGTTGTCAACAGAACCGAGGAGAGAGTTGCTGCAATACGAGAAGAACTGAAGGATATTGAAATAATCTACAAACCCCTTTCTGAAATGCTCACCTGTGCCGGTGAAGCTGATGTAGTTTTCACCAGTACTGCATCAGAAACCCCATTATTCTTGAAAAGTAATGTCAAAGATCTTCCTCCTGCAAGTCAAGATGTTGGAGGCCGTCGCCTTTTCGTTGACATTTCTGTTCCCCGGAATGTGGGTTCATGTGTCTCAGACCTTGAGTATGTGCGAGTTTACAACGTTGATGACCTTAAAGAGGTTGTGGCTGCCAATAAAGAGGATCGCCTAAGAAAAGCAATGGAAGCACAGACAATCATTGCTGAAGAATCTAAGCAATTCGAAGCTTGGAGGGACTCGCTGGAAACTGTCCCTACTATAAAAAAATTGAGGGCTTATGCAGAAAGAATCAGGCTTGCTGAGCTGGAGAAATGCTTAGGTAAGATGGGTGATGATATACCAAAAAAAACACGGAAGGCTGTGGATGATCTAAGTCGGGGTATAGTGAATAAGTTGCTTCATGGTCCAATGCAACATTTAAGGTGCGATGGGAATGACAGTCGGACTCTTAGTGAGACACTCGAGAACATGCATGCTTTGAATAGGATGTTCAACCTTGATACCGAGATATCTGTTTTGGAGCAGAAGATTCGAGCGAAGGTAGAACAAAACCAGAAATGAAATCCAACACCAATTTCATTGATCATAATGATTTATTCTCTCCATTAGAATAAGAGGAAACATCCTCATCTGTTAGGAACTTAGTTGCATAGTTAAAACACCTAAAGTGTCCATGTGGTCCTAACATCAAATCGTCCGTGTTTCTTGGGTCATGTGCTTTCACCCTGTTTTTCCGCAGCCATCTGGCTTTGTATTATACAAAATGAAGTGTTTTGTTGAGCTTTGTATTTACCTCGAATAATATTTTCTAAAATGTGCCCCTGTATCGAGAATGTTAATTGTAAGTGCCGAGTTTCTACAGTATAGAGAGGGTTGGTTTTGCACTTCCCGCGTCTTGGTCCGGGTTTATTTACACTTTTCAGTGTTTTAGATTTTGTAAACAATATATTTGGAACCAATTACTAGTTTATCTACAAGCATTGTTCTTGGAGTGTTTCTTCTAAGTGTTGTAACAGGTTTAGAATAGCAATCTCGATTGGGAGGAGGGATTATGACACAGAGCTCTACTGTTATTTTACCTCTAATTTGAAGACTGCCCGTGCTAGCATTGGCCAGTCAAAGCCGAGAAATTAGGAAAGTTGGTTAAAATGAGAGGAGATCTGTTAAGACAAAAACGCCAGTGAAAAAGCTAGAGAAACGAATCACTCGATCGGTCCATCAGCAATTCAGCATATCAGGTAGGTCACTGCAGAACTCCCATTCTGATGAATAGGAAAGCTGTATTAAAAAATGATAATAATATTTCCTCTTTACTAATATTCTTTTCCTTTTTGTTTGCCTATTTGAAAGATACATTTTTGTTTTATTACTTTATTTGTATATATTTAATACTATCATATCCTCAAATATCATATATTTTCAAATATTTTATTCATACGCATATCTTATATGAAAGTGAAATAAGAGGAAATGCTACGAGAAGTTAATAAAAGAGATTATTTGTTAGTTTTACCTTATTTCCCTAGAAATTTGTAGAAAAAGAACAAAAGCTCTCATGTTGTAGAATGTGTATTGTTTGAAATAATTTTATAAAGAATTGATAAATTTATTAGATAACATCAATTACACGAAAACATAGCGGTGTTTTAATAAATTACCTATTGAATATTTAAAGTATTTATGGTTTGTCAAAACTTTGATTTTACTGAGTGAAAAAGACAATATAACTTATAAATTCAAAATATAAAAAGAGTAAATAAAATAAAGCAAAATGTATTTTTAAAAATGAAATAAATATCTAAAAGCAGACAGCAAAATCTGGTCAAGGGTAGCCCAACACACATACATTTAAAGAAGATCTTTTAGTCGAAACAGATTGAGAAGATAAGAGTACAATTCACATAAGGCATAGTTGCTCAAAACTACTGAAATTTGCAGTGTTGTTAGAATGAATGCTTTGGACAGAAACCTTGACGTGTCACTACCACCCTTCTACATCTTAAATCATCTTAAATTCTCGTGACTCAACTAATAGACACCACATGTAAGTGTTAGAGAAAAGAACGTTGCATTGGTAATTGGCGTGATAGAGCAATAGGGACAGCTAAAAGATCTATTAAATGAACTCAATTGTCAATATGTTTACTTTGTATTCTTGTGAACTGGAGAAAAATGGAAAATGAATACCAGTACTCTCAACATTTGTAATGCTCATTTACATTAATTATATTTAAGATGGAAAAAATGCAACAAAATTAATAAATTAAATGTACTTAAATGCTTTTAGATGATTTTCTTTTACAAAAATAATATTAGAGTATCTGTTAGTGAACTGGAAAAATATGGTGACTTTATTATTGTAAAGACTGAAAAATAAATGGTTTTGGAATGATTACATGGCAAGGGATAATTGGGGGCTAAACATTTCAGAACTAAACTCTTTCTCTCAAAAAGCCCTTAGTTATCTAAATGTTGTGACCCACCTTCAACTTCTATCATCTTCCAACGTTCTTCCTTCTCACTTGCTCTCACTACCTTGTACTCACAAATTTAATCATTTCATTATTAATCAGAAACCGCCTGAATAACCTGGATTTCCAGAACAATTCCATCAATTAATCTCTCTGTGTTCTACAAAGAGGTAAGTGTTATTCCCTCTTTTCTCCTTCTTTGAGTTTTGTAACATGCAATCCGCTTATTGCATGTATCTGTGAGTTGTTCCTTTTCAATTTCTCCTCCAATTCCAACTTCATAATCTATTCTGATCACTAAATTGTGATCTGTAGGGTTTGAAAAAATTCTGTACTGTTAGGACGTCTAGAAGAAGTTCTTGAGCTGTGTTGCGATAATTCCCAGGTAAGGGAAGTTGGGTTTTAAGTTCTTGTTTGATAATTTATTTTATTTTGGTTTGATATTTAGATAAAATTGTTAAAATCTGAATGCATGTATAAATTGGGTGAAAAGTTTCGTTATTTTTGAACTGAATATAAGAGCGTATGTCATGAAATTGATGTTTTATTGTATGTGTTTGGTATGAATTGATTTGTTATCAATTATGAATGGTATGACTATGTAGATGATGTGGATTTCATTGTAGAGGTGTGAGAATTCTGTTTCTGTAGGTTGTAAGTAAAATGACTAAGTCAATTTTAGCGTTTGAGTTAAAAATAAGGAACTTAGGTAGTGAATTTTAAAAGTAGAGGTCCAGGTCTGAAATAGGTGTTTAGGATAGCTTAGTAAAGTCAATTGTGACTTATAGGAAGTGTATAATTGGCTTAAAATGGTTTCTAAGTGGTAGAATTCAGATTGGGCTCCTAGGTGAATCATATTAGAGTTTTAAATCCAATTTCCTTGCATATCTCTTAGAGTTTTGAGTTAGGATGGTGTGTGAGACTTCAAACAAGTTAGATTCAACTTGTATTTCGAGTTAGGAGTGTCCAAAGTTCACCAAAAGGCCTAAAACAAAACTTAGGGGGTAGAGTTGCTCAATTATGCAGAAAAATCTGCATAATTCACGCTTGGGAGCCCCTAAAGGGCGCTTAGGCGTCATTTTCTGCTGTCATGTTTGTTTTTGATAGTTTGTGAGGTTCTAGACGTTCGTTTTGGACGTTCTTTAGGTCGTTCTGGGGGTTTTTGACCCTTCCGGAACCATTGGTGAGGGTTTCCAAGCTATTTGAATTACCTAAGTATTGGTAATTTAAGATTATAAAGATATTTGTATTAATAAGTGATGTTTTTCTGAAAATATGTAATTCTTGTTTTCTCTTCCTTTCTTGTGTGATGATCTAGGTATCTTTTCTTGTTTATTTTGTATGATTACTTCCAGTATTATGAGATTGATTCATGCTTAATTCTGTAAGAAACTAAACTAATATAAAACATTTATGGTATGAAAGTAAGTAAAGTTAGTATGGAATGTAATGTGATTTAAGTACATCTCTAGGTGAGATCAAATTAAGTTCTGGAATGAATATAGGTAGCTCAGTCTTGGGGGTTTTCCTTAATACTCTAATGACTATTCAGTCTCACTTAGAGAAGATTAGTTCATGTGGTGAGAGTAGTAGGAGGTCCTAGTCTTGGTTGTCTCCATTTTATATGGGCCAAGGTGAGTGATAACGGACTAACCTTGTGGTGGTAGGGTGGAACCCATAGCAATTGGCTTTGCAAAGCAGTAGAGGAGGCCACCAGAAGTGCATAACCCGCCATAGCTCGATATTCATTCCGGGTCCGGACGAGTTTAAGTCTAACACCACCTAATAAAATTATAACTCATAACTTATTAAAACTGTTCTTCTGTGATTGCATTTGCTTGTATGTTTCTTTTACTTTATTTAGTTGTAATTGACTTGTATTCTTTTTGAATTCTAGCTTACCCTTGCGTGTGTGTTGCTTGTATTGTATGTGCTTGTTTTCTTTTGCAATGATCATCCTAATTGGATGTGAGCAGAGATAGGAGATGCCCCACTGGAGCAGGTTCTGGACGGCTCAGATGTCCGAGATGTTCCAGACATCGCAGAGTAGTATAGCTTAGATAGAATCTAATGTATATAACTTAGTTTTCTTTTGTTTTACTTCCTTTTTGAAAGACTCTATAACTACATGTAGAGCTTTTATCTTTCTCATATATTTTGAATGACTGTATTTTGTATATACTTCATCTGCCACTACTCTTAACTGCTTTATAGTATTATAATATGTTGCATTCCACATTATATAGATATACTTATATTTTTGGGATGTTACAATTATTATTATTATTAGTAAACCAGATTAGAGTTTGTTTTATGGCAATCTTATGAGATATGGTGTCAAATTTTATCCAATTTACTTTTTATGATTATTGAAATGAAATGATTGAATATTTGGCAGATGGTGACGGACATCACAGCCGGATTGTGAAATGTAAATGGTATTCCCCTGTCCTCTTGTTTTCATTTTGGGTCCATGGACGAAAAAAAGCAACCCTTTGAATTGTGAAACGTGGGCTTAAGATTTGCCACAGCAATAATTCAAAAGCGATGCCATATTGTCCTGCAACTTCAATCTCCATCGTGTTTTGTACAAAGAGAATGGTGGTCACCCCCCCTACAAATACCACGTCAAATTCACCCAACAAAACACTTTTTTCTTTAGCTTTTCTCTACCAGCATTTCACCACTTTTTTATTCTACACATTTATAACTCATTAACCATCAAATATACCCTCTAATAACATATAGACTTAAATTTTCTCACAATATACGTAGTCAGCAAAAAAAAAAAAGTAAAGGCATTTTATATCTGGAAATCCTGAAGAATATGTAATACATTTTTTTAGTAATTAAACATGCAAATTAATGAAAAAATGTTGTGATTTATTTTTTTAATAAACCATCAATATATTTCCTTAGCTTGTGTTTACATTTGCAGAGTAAATGTATAAATTTGAAGTAAAGTTTGTGTTGTTTATTTTAAAAGATCTGAAGATGAAAGTGAATAGATTTAGTGATGAAGTTTACAAAGATTTGAAAGTGATTTGACTTATGTGATTGATAAAAAAATATAATAAATTAAAATATTTCTATTTTTCCTTTATAATTAAAATTAATATATTATTATTAATTAATAAGAGAAATTGTTATACCACCACACCATATGCAAATGAAGAGAAGCCAAAAATATATGGAAGGTAGATAAGCACAACCGATATCTTCAAATCCCCTCACTCAAGTCATATTACGCAAATGGATGAGTCCAACTAATCCATATTCATAAATCTGCAATTTTCAATAGAAGTGAACATACCAAATCTTTGCAAATCCTCACTATCCATCCATCTCTAATAACACCGATGTCACCCTTCAAATGTTGAATATCCAAGCATCTAATATTCAATTATATCAAAAATCAGATTGAGGGATTATTGATGCAAGGACTTTAATTGAGGATTTTAAAGAATGGAAATGGTTTATAGATAATTTTTTATCTGAAGCAGTGTAAAGAAACAGGGGTACTAAAATTAGATGAGTTGATAGATAAGATATAAAGTGTAGATCCCTAGCCTAGAGTGCAGTAGCCCATGGGTTATTTATAGCGCAACACAAACTGACATAAAAAGCAGGTCCTTTGTTGAGTAGGCCTGGAGCAGACCAAAGCTAAAACAGAATTGGCGTTGTTGGTGGTGTTGTTTTTGGGACCTCGTCGTGCTCTTCTTCCTCATCCTCCTATACTCCTATACTCCCATCAACACTACCAAGAATAAACCATAAGAGCACTGGGCCAAGAACAAGACGGGGAGATGGTGATGGATTTGACAGCAGAGACTCCTATTAGGGCTCCACACCTGACATCTCTGTTCCAGATCCTCCTCTCATGCTAACTAATTCAAATGGCCCTCTCATCTCTTCTCTCCATTTATCATCACTCATCTATCTATGCCTACTCAATTTCTACTTCTGAGCCCACCAACTAGCTGGAAACTTATTGTCCATCCCACCAAGCTAAGCTTCCTGACACATACCATTCAAACTCTTGTCCTCTATCATTTTTAATTTTGGACTCCCCGGCTACTTGTTAAACAATTTTTAAATTTTCAGCTATAAAATTCACTACCAATAAGTACCCAAAGCATGTGCCTACTGTTTGCTTTGGAAATCTCATCTCCAAGGTATATGGACCTACAACTTATTTCCCCCCTCCTTTTACCACCTTGGAACACAGTTTATTTTATTTTGTCACGTCACGTAGCTGGGTGTAACGCTTATGATTGCATTTAACTTTGGGCCCCTTCAAATTTCATTTCTGAATTGGCAAGGTAAGGGTACTTGTATGAAAGATGAAAGAAACTGAAAAAGCAGGATGTTGGCATGGAACGTAATCATTTGTTCATCATTAAGTTCTGTCTTCTGCCATGTTTTTCATCCAAAAGATGATTTTAGCCTCGTTGCTAGTCCGCTTGTTAATTATTAGCCGCACAAACCCACTACCTTAAAGCGACAACCATCAAAATCTTAAAATCTGAAAAGGCAAGCATAAAAAAGAGAGAGACTTTTTAGATTACTAGTAGAATGGCATTTACAACTTTCTAGTGTCTACTACAACTATTACTACCCTTTCATATCATAAACTACAAATCTGAAGATGGCAGAAGCGGAGTTTAGATTTGTTCTGGGTTTGGGTTGTGTTGTGTTGTGTGGTTGAAAAGCAAATGATTAAAATGGGAAAACAAGAGTGTATGTAAAAGGCACAAGACAGGAAGACATGAGGGAGGAAGCATCCAATGAATTTCTCCCATTTAAGGGTGGGCCATGCCCTCTTCTCTCTGGTCATCTTCCAATGCAGAAAGGGCCGCGCCGTCTGCTACCACCTTGTCCCCATTCCATTCTACTACCATGCCCCATCCCTTTTTCTCTCTCTCATATGCCTCCACATTTTAAAACAATAAAAACAAAACATAATTTAAAAAAGAAAATTAAAACCTAGCGTTTTCGAAGCCGTGCAAGTCGCTCACTCTGTTCAAAGACTTCTTCATCATCGCCACCTTAGCCAGCTTCTCGGCGGCTCTCCAAGCCGACGTCGGTGTAAGCGGCTCCCCATTCTCGTCCACCAAAGTCACCTCTCTCTCACTCCCTCTTCTCCGCTGTTGCACACTTTGCTGCTGTTGCTGAACCTGTACCTGCTCGTGCTGTCTTCGCCAATGAAGCTCTGCCAGCTCGGCCTCCAAGGCGCGCATGTAGTCATCAGCCGAAGCGGCGTTGGAGTGCATTAGAAGTGCACGCGCTGAGGCAAGCAAATGATGCGCGCTGGTGAAGTCAGCGTTATGCTCAAGAAGCCTCCTGGACTCTGCAATGGCTCGGGTAGTTATGAAGAGATTCCTGAGCCTCTGGATCCTAGTACCGGAACAACGCAGGCTCTGAGGCGGCGGCACCAGAAGACCCTGCTCCCTACCGTATACGATCTCCTGGCTAGCAGGGTCCTTATAGAGGCACCGTACAGCCATCACGTGGTGGGTCCCAGGACCTGACGACGCGGGAACTCTCAACTCCACCAACAGCTCCCTCTCTTCCTCCGCGTACAAGTCGCCCAGCCTCACCGCCCCTGAGCTCAGCAGACTGGGCCTTCCACTGCACGAGTAAATCGCGCTCATCTCCACCGCCTCTGACTCAAAGCTCACTTGAATCCTCAAATCCTGCACCACTACGCTCAGAAGCCCACCCACGCACTTCGCGAACGCCTCCTCCCCCGGTTCCTGGCTGAAACCGCTTTTCGCCCCGAACCCGAAAGCGTGAACCGGAATCTCGATATGCGCGAACCGCGTCGACGACACGTGACTCGAAGCCTTCCTCTGACCACTACTGTTACCCCTCTGATACTGAACCCTCTCTTCTTGACCGTCCGATAACAGCATCACGCTCGCCACCGGGTTTCTCTCTCTGCGATCCTCTAACACTCTCGTCGCCTTCCTCAACGCTTCGCCAACGCTCGAGCCTTGACCTACAACGAGCCGGTCAACTATACGTCGAGCCACGCGCTGACCCTGGGCCGTCATTCTGCGCAGAGGCAAGAGCCGTTTCGAAGTGGCTGAGAAAGCGACGATTGAGAGCCTGTCAGCGGGGCCAAGCGATGAAACAACCAAACGCATCGCGCGCTTCAGCATGTGCAGCTTCGCTCCGGTCATGTTTCCACCAACGTCCAGCACGGTGACGAGATCTATCGGCGCACGTTGCGATGGCGCCGTACTGCTCCGTGGTGGAGATGGTGGAGGCGGAGCCTTGACTTTCAACACCAACGCGTAGGTCTCGTGCGTTCGGGAAGTTGAGATAACTGCGCACTCCGGCATGAGTTTCACCTGAACCGTTCTGGAATCTCCGTCAGTTGTTTGGAATGAATCGGAGTACGATTTTGAGGAGGAGGAGTTCCTGGTGTTGACGAAAAAGCCCTGGAACTCCCCGGCGTCTTCTTCTTCGTCGTCTTCTTCGACATTCTCATCGGCTTCGGGAATAGGAATGATCCTTCCGCCTGAGGTGGGAGAGAGGAGTGGCTCGTCGTCGTCGTAGGACCGAAGCGAATCGGTATGTTTCGGCGGGGGCTCCACCTGGTTGTAGGTCTTGAAAACGGGGGATGTGTTTTCTGTTGGCTTTTTGACGTTGGCATTGGTGTTTTCGGTGGTCCTTTGAGCGACGTCGTTTTGCGTGGCGGATTGCGCAGCGAGGTTCTTGTGCGCCGCGAGTAATGGGACGTCCTTCCACGTGGCGTTGCAGACGGGGCACACCAGGCTACCATGTTTGCGCACATGCGCTGCGATACACGGGAAATGAAACGCGTGACCACATTCCGCAGTGTAAATAGCCGTACCCTGTCCCGTCTTCACGCTGTTCAAGCAAATTCCACAGCTACTCTGTTCAACAACAACATTCAAATACTTTATTATTATTATTATTATTATTATTATTATTATCTATCACCGCATACACAGAGAGAACGTAACATACCCTGAATTTGAAACTGTTCTTGAAGAGGGAGAGCTTGAGAGGAGAACGAGGTGAAGATGGATTTGAGACAGAAAGCGTTTTGGGAGACTTAGTTGTTCTGGAGATGTTCTTGCTTTGAACTCTGGGGCTTTCGTTTACAGTAACTGTTTGAGAAGCAGATTCTGGTGTAGTTGTGCAGCGCAAGCGTGGGGTGGAAGGGTTGCTCCCTCCGGAGAGAAAACCCAAACGGGCACAGCTTCTTGGGCTGGGGCTTGGGCTTGGGCTGCCGGGCTGTTTATCCGATATGGTAGAAGCTGGGTCGCGGGTGCAGAAGGCTCTCCTCCAACCAGTACCCATGTTTACAGTGAGGGTTATACCTGAGGAATATATATATATATATCTAGAGAGAATCGATCCCTTTCTTTGGGTTTTCTCAAAGGGAGAGAAAGATGGGGAAAAAACAAGTTTTGTTTGTTTTGATGAATCTGAAGGTGGCACAGAAGACAAACGAATTTTGGTTGATGGGCATGGGATCAAACGAAAATAAGGCTAAGAGACAAACTAAAGGGATGGATTCAGATAAAAGGAGATATTCAGAGAGAGGCAGGGATGGCTCTTTCCATGTCTCTCTCCCTTATATCGAGAAACCCAAAAGATCTCTGCAATTAAACGCCTTGAGAGAGATCTGTCTCTCTTTCTCTTTCTATGTGTCTGTATATATGTAATTTGTACAAAAAGGGAAGGCCTGCTTCGTCTGCATATTTATATATGGTGGTGCTTTTGGAAGGAGTACACTGACGCCAATTACCATCTACATCTACATCTACTTCCAATAATTAAACAAATCAAACCTAAACCCATCATTTACTACACACTTTTTACCACCATAACTCCCACCTCTTTCTTAACTATCTAACTAATCATTAATCATTTCTATTATTCTTTAACATATCACTCACAATCGCCAAACCTACTAAACAACAAACCTCATTCGCCCAGTTCAAAATTACACTTTTAAAATAAACATTTTTTTTAAATCATTAAAATCTCCGTCTTATTTGCACTTCTCATCATTAATTTTTAAAGTATTTGCTTATTAGTATTTTGAAATCAGACAAATTGTAGTAATCTAAGATTTCCTTGCTTCAATCTCTGACTTCACCTTATTTTTCTTCTTCCAAAGTTTTCAAATTTTACTACTAATAATTTCCGAAATCTTTTTATACGCTAAATTCGGCATATTTAAATCATGTTTGAATCGAAGAGATTTGAGTTTGAGGTAAAGTTGGTTGGTGCGTTAAATATTCAGAATATTCCTTTCACAATACATAATATGATAATCAAAGAAATTGTTTTGAAGAAAAAGTTATAATAATCTGTGATTAAGCAGTAATTGTTTTGAAGATATTGTTGATGATGTTTGTGAGATGGCAGTCACATAGGTGAGAGGGGAAGTTGATAACCGAACAGATGACGCAGTTCCCATGCACACCACCTTGTTAGTTGTGTAGTGTTGTGACACCTCCACACACACCAACACGTGCCATACAGTGCTCCCACACAACACAACCCTTCGACTCAAAAACACCCTTCCTACTCCAATCTACTTCTACTCCCACCTCTCATGCAATGTTGGCCGTTTGATGCATCACCATCAAGGGCATCAAAGTGGGACCACCGAGAGAAGATTCAGTGTGTGCCAGCCACAGCCACAGCCACAAAAGCCAATTCTATATTTTTTACTACTCACCGTAACAATGCATATACCTTGCTTGCTGCTGCACACGACACAGTACAGTGTTTGAATTATTCGTGGAGTTTGGTGTGAAAGGTAAGAGGACGTGTACAACTCCAAATTTACCCTGACATTAACCTCGGATTACAGTGTGGTAATTTTCATAAACAGTAAAACCTAGATGTCACCCCCAACTTTTGGAGTACACCAGTACTACTGCTACTAATTCTACTCCATGCAATGTTTTTTTGAGCAGGAGCTAGGAGAACGTAGAATAGAGTACAGAAAGGTGAAAACATTAATTGCCATAAAAAAAAGTCAGAATTACTATTACTACTACATTGTATAATAAAACACTCACTCATCAGACATCCACATGACCCGTCCTTTCTTGGTGTGTCAGTAGTTTGGAGACCTACGCAGAAAGCCCCCCCTCCCACACAGACCCTACATACAAACCCCATACCCTCCCTTTTCTCTCTGCATGGGCCTTGCCCTACATTGTCACTCACTTTTACATTTACCCACTTACTTCTTCTATATCATTTCAACATTATTCAATAATTCACACCCACCCCTACTCTTCTTTCTCACTCTATATCTACAAGATTCAAACTTTATTTACAAACTACCACTTTAACTCTACCCGTTGTTTCACTTCATTACTGTTTATCTTTTATTATACAGTAAGTGTCCTTGAAAATGAAGCAGAATGGTTTAGTGAAATGTTGATCACTGGGGTTTTGATTATATGTTAAGTATAGTAGTGTAGTGTGATTGAGAAATAAAGAACTAGGTAAAGTCGTTGTTGACAAATGCATATATAGCCACCAAAATGAACCAGTAGGGGTAGATTTCTCAAAGCTATGAAACCTAGGCAGAGAAATCACAGCCTCACACACAGAGGTAGGTTGGTACCTTCCCAAAAGAACATAACAGAGAGAAAGAGAGAAAGAGAGAGAGAGATTTGACTGCAAGTATCTCAAAGAGTCAATAATTTCGACACGCACGTCGCGAGGTTAGGTTAGGGTGCGACTTTCAACGCCGTTTCGCATCTAAACCCTAAGCTGATGACGTTTTCGTATGCTACTATAAGTACCTGTGCGTGTTCCTTCGTGCAATGCATAGCAAACAAAAACAAAAACAAAAACAAAACAAAACCACTCGTATAACTGCGTGCGTCAAATCTCATTTGTCAACTTTCCACAAATCGAAGTATATATCCCACAGATTAACTACTAAATATTAACATATTATACATGCTTTTCATTATTATTCTTAGAGGGTATTCAAAGTTATTTTGTTTTCAATATTGAAATGTAATGAGAAGGAAAACAAAATAATGATTAGACATTGAAGCTTTGATGAAAATGAATAGAAAAAATAGAAAGAATAAAGGGATGAAAAATGGAGAATGAAGGATTTGAGTTTGTGTTGCGATGGCCTTTTTAAGAATGGCTACGAGGCTGTACCTATAAAGTATGGTAGGTTTTAGCTCTGGTTTAAACCATATTTTGGTTCTTGCCCATGTCTGGGGAGACAACACTCAAACCCCTCTGTAAAAATTAAAAACCCACCTTTATTTATGGCTTTCCCCTTTTTATTAATTTCTTTAATTTCCGTAAAATGTTTTTGCCTAGCATCCTAAGGGGGTGATTAAATTTTCTAATCAGGGGAATCGGGTTAACCTTTGTTGACTTTTTGAATGATAATATGTATGGATAATGGTTAGAAATGGAGAATTATTTTTATATGAAAGGGGAAATGACAGAGGAAGAAATGTGTGTGAAAGAACACATAACTACCTCGGTACTCACAATGATGTAGTGATGTGCATGCATTAAATTTGTTGACCATATGATATCATGCGTAAGTGCCCACCACGGATCTCTCATGATATGCATATCTTTTGTTTCCAATTAATGCTACATATATGCTGCTACCATATATATAATAAATAAATAAATAAATCATATCACAAATTTCAATTTCTTTTTATTTTCATTCAATATTATTACTTTTAAACATTATAAAAAAAAATAATTACGAATGATTTTTAATGAGTATAAAAAGAATTAATTTTACTTGTAATGGGTTTGGTTGGAGACAGTAATATCTGTCTAAAGAAGCAAGTGTTCCAAATAAAATAATTAGGCATCTTCACCAATCCATATCTTATACACTTTATTTTTTTACTCCAATAAGTGTAGATGATTCATTGTCAAACATGTACTGCAAGTGTTTAGCAGCACAATCGGTAAAGATTGAAAAACAGCTATTGTTTTCTTTGAATCTGGATTTTATTTTTTTAACACAGTAAAATATGGCATAAAACTCGCATATTTTTCCAGTATGTTACTTTAGGGTTTAGGTATTGTCACTGTAGGAATATGTGTAGGGCTAAGATATGTACATGAGGTGTCCTCCTTACTTTCAAATGCTTGGATCACCTGGCTTCCTTCATTTTTGAACTCGAAATGGATACTTGAAAAAGGTATTTTGACATTTAAGTTAGATGTGTGTTCAAAGAGTTTCTGTTCACAATTAAATATTTAGTGTGTAGTAAAAAATATGAATTGTATTTATAGGACACCTAATAAATCAATATAATACCAACTTACATTTTTCTCAATTTGTTGTTCAGAAACCGTTATCAATTATCAATATCTTCAATCATTCTGTTATTATTTTGTTAATAGTCAGGTTATTAGCCCATTTAAATTATTAAACCATTAATCATAATTTAAGCACTGGTCCAATTACGGTTCAATGTAGACAAAACGATTTACTGGACCGAAAGATTCATTCTTCTAACCATTCGACATACGCCATATACCATAGGTATTATTTTGTCACATTATTTTTAAGCAATTCAGATAAAATTTATTCCAATAAAATGAATTTTAATTCTTTAACACAAAAAATGTTACCTTTTACTTGTGTTTTGAAGATTTCATTCTTAAATTTATAAATTCAAGAATCAAATTTATGACTGTGGAAAACATGTTTTTCAATAGTAAATAAGTCTTTATTAAATGATTTTTTCCAAGACATTAAGATTACTTTTTCTCATCTTTATATTCCACAAAAGATTTTATCACAAGTTTACTTTCCAAAATTTTGGATAGATTGAAATTTTATAGACAATGCACATTGAATCTTTTGCAAAAACTACTTTATTACCTTTCTTCACAATAAATAATTATTGTTTTTTCTCAATGAAACAGACCATAACCAGGTGTTATATAACTAATTATTAGTTATACTATTAACTCATTATATTTGCAGAAATTACATACATTCTAATATTAATATTAAAGATTTTTTTTCCGTAAAAGGGTACGTACTATTGTCCACTTTGTTGATTTTGAAACTAATTTGCTGCCCTTTTTTTTCAAGGTGTTGTCTTTTCAAAGTAAAAGAGAAAGTTTCTGAAGCCTACAGAAAGCAAGATTGATAACAGTTTGAAAAAGTTGGATGATTTTTTATCTCATTTGAAGACATATACAATCTCAATTGACAATATGTAACATAAACATATTTTTATTTACAGAAGTGAAAATAATAGACAAAAATTATAGGTTTAGAACAGGTTGTTGTGTTTCGGTGGAAATGTCTGAATAATAATTTGGTGAGTCCTGTTAGATATTGAGGTTTATTGTCCATATTTGCATCTTTTAATGTCAAATCTTGTGACTTCTTGTTCCCTTAATGTACGTATCAGTTTTCTCTTGGTATGTTAGTCCTTTTATGATTGTTCCTTTCATAATCATCTTACAGATACCTACAAGTTTAGGGAGAATATATGCTATATTCTTCATGCTCCAACACTTTCATTTTCTTTTTGCAATTAACTATCTTTATAGCTGTAGACATTAATTAATATATATTTATATTTTTATATACAATAGTAGACCCGTGAAGTGTTTACTTATAGTGCACATTTATTTTTTCATACATATTTGGTATCTTTTTTCTATGATTTCACAAATAATTGGACCGTCAAAGAGGCATATGTTCAAAAAACACGAAAATGACTTGCTAAATTAGTATGAGCTTACATTTAATTATTAACCCACAAAGATTTATTACATAATACCTCGCAAAAGAGTTTGAAACATCTCAATTTCTG
Source organism: Vigna mungo (assembly GCA_036885675.1). Classification (NCBI taxonomy): domain Eukaryota; kingdom Viridiplantae; phylum Streptophyta; class Magnoliopsida; order Fabales; family Fabaceae; genus Vigna; species Vigna mungo. The sequence goes on along the minus strand of CP144699.1, from coordinate 37,952,095 downwards.
AGTTTCAATAATATATTGACCCCTCAACCACTACGAATAACTATAATTTAAACTTGAAATACAAAAATCGTCACTTTTTTTCATAACAAACTATGCACGCTCTTTTGGACATGGGTTAAACTCCTTTATTCAAAGCACTCTAAGTTGTTTTGAAGACCGGATGAACTTCATAATTGTCCTCCTTAATTTAAGTTACGTTATTCATTCTTCCTACTTCTTGTCCAAGCCGTGTGGGTGGATACCTGTCAAACACACTAAGACGTTCAAGCCAGTAAATGATCAATTGGTTAGTACAACAACTAATGCACAGTATGTGCATGATCCTCTAAGACCTTTATTTGTAGTAGTTGGGATGAGCCTTTACCTTTTATCGATTTAATGACAACTTAATCACACCCTACTTTGCATTAAGAGCTTAATGATTCATTAGGCTGATAATCTGATTATGTTGTGCTCGATCAGTCACGTTTTTTGACCATACTAGGTGACATAGAGGAACTCTACGCAAAGAAGCTCGACTTTGAAGGATGACTTCCTCGATAGATGGTCTGGATAGATGGCCAGGGTGGTCGACCGGGAGGTTAGCCTGGGTGGGCGATAGGGTGGTGTCAGATCCTATTGTGCAATACACATGGGTGGACGATCTGGATAGACGTCCTAGTGGACAGTCAGAGTGGTCGTCTTGAGTGTTAAACGTTAATGGACAGCAGGGTGGTACCAAATCCTACTGTATGGTACACATGAGTGAACGATTTGAATGAACGACCTAAGTGATCAACTTGGAAGTCGACCTGGTGAATAGGCATGATGACCGACCTAGGTAGTCGACAAAGTAATACCATATCTTATTATACGCTACACATGCTAAAAGTTAAGCTTCTAATTATCAATTATTCCAAATGAATGATAAAAAAAATAGTGAATATTATGTAGTTTGATATCGTTGATAATAACTTAAAGTACAGATGCTATAAGATAAATATCTGTTTTTGTCTATAGTTGCTTCACTAAATGAAAATTTTATTCTGGAACGGGACTCTATTACATACATAGTAAAGATTGAAGACTTTTTATATAGATTGTTTTAACTATTTTATATTGATGAATAATTTGCAAATAAGTTTAACCACTTTTTCTATTGTAATTAGATAACTAATAAAAAAAATATAATGCTAAATTGCTTTTTAATTACAAGTCTTTTAACGCGGAAAAACGTTTAAAATATTTTGGAAGAAATACAAACTTGCCTTTTCCCTTTAAACTTGAATCCTTCCTCAGTAATACAATGCTCCCCCTCTTTATATTTATTTGATTTCATTTAAGCTACCACATAAATAGATAATTAGTAATTTAAAACATCAAAAGAAGTGATTACTAGTTACCCATCAATTAAGGTTTTTTTTTAAGAAAGATAACTGTACGAGAGATAAGGTCTTAATTGATAAGAAAAAAAAAGGAGATTTTGTTCAGATAAGTTTCTAAGATTTTTGTAGAAGATTATTCTAACATCCATGACCCATTAGATCTTTTAGGAAAGTTAGTGTTGGATGGACATGGCTGACACAAATTAATTAAGTTGAAGACATACGTGGAATACCTTTCTTAAATTAGCGAACCTTTTTCGACTATTAAAACGTAATATTTTACATAAATTAATAGCAATCCTCATTTTATAAATATATGTTTCACATTGGTGATGAACATCATTTCCTAAATGTAAACGTATCAATTGCAATAAATTTTGTTTGCATCAATCTCCAATCACTAACACAAAATCATCTACACAACTTTCACGGTGTAAAAATTGATATAAAAAATTGCATACTAGCATTTTGTAAATAATTTGAAGAGTTCCATAAAGAATTCAACGTACATTTTTTCTTATATTTATGTTTACAAATTTTCTACTTATTTTCGTTACGAAAAAACATGTTAAAACGTTCTTTCGATTTAGAGTTTTATTTATGATGATGAAATGATTGTGGTTTGATGATAATCTTTGAATAAGTCTTCATCTTCAGTGATGAACATCTTATGAGAAGTATTTTTGTCTAATGAATTTTGTTGTCCAGGTTTGTTTACTAAAATTTCCTTTTTTATTTGTGATATAATGAATTGTTTTGGAGAATGTATTATATAAAATATACCGATCAGAGTTAATGGTCATCTATGAGCAGTTAGAAGGTTAATAATTCAGATTGCCTTATATTTTCCAAATATATGGTATTAATAATTGATTATTGGATTTGATTGCTTAAAAATATATTGCATTAATGATTAATCAATGTGTTTGGCTGCCACAAACCCTATAAATATACAATTGATTCGAGGTACAATAATTCATTTCTAACTTTTTATCCTAATAAAATAAAAACCTTTTGAAAAATATATTTGACTTGAGCCTCAGAGTGTAGCGCAGAGCAAGGAAGGACGACCGACTCTTAAACGAATTCAACCGAAACAGAGGAACTTGGTCATGACTTTACACAAATATTTTTTTTTTATTTTAGGTTTATCAAAACGAAAGCTTGATTCTCACCTTAATTCATTTTTTAACCAATAAAAAAGCTATAATGAAATGAGTTTTTTTAACAAGTTTTTAGAATTTTGTATTGCATATCATATGAATGATTTTTTATCAAGTGGAAGAAAAGTTACTAATTATTAAATTCAAATTTAAGACATAGCTTAGATACTTAAGAGAAGACTGAGTTGTACATATTTAAGAATACTTAAGGGCTTATTCTTCAATGTCCTTGAATCTATATATCTCAATTTTCTTTTCAAGTGTTTTAATCTCTATCATAAATTTGACTTCTCTATTCACCAACTATTTTTTAGATTGATCAAAATTATTTGTTTGATAAAAACACACAAAAGAAAAAGTTTAAAAATGCTTATTTTATTATAGTGTCATTATTGGACATAAATTTATGTTGACTAATGATAAGGTGAACCAAAAGTTATGTTCTCCATTAACCCATATCATGTGAAAAAAAAATCTTTTGTGCTAGTAAACACATATGAATATGAATGTCAATTTAATTTGATAGTATCAATGATCTTAACACAAGTTAATAGATTTAATTTGATGACATTTGGTATAGATGCATTTAATTATGTTTTTTTGTCTTATATTTTGTACATGGATATTAATGAAAAATAGAGTAAAAATATTGAAAAAATGATAAGTAAAACCTTGTAAAGGTAAGTTATAAAAAAATGTCTTTCTGAATGAGATAAGACAACACCTTTAAAATAAAAACATAATATATTGATGAAATAAGTTTATTTTTGTCATGGTCTTTAAAATATAAATTTAAATTAGTTCAATTCAAGCCAGATGTTTAGTTGTTTAGATCATACATATATTCCTGACAAATTACTTTTATAAAATATAGTTGATTTTGGTCAGATAAGTTGATATTATCAGAAAAAATCCAATAAATAAATGCTTATTTCTGATACTAATTACAATTTCTAAATATTAATATATAATTTGTGCAAATGTGAAAAACCATTTTTTCAATAAGATTTAAGACAAATGATGCAAATACAAGTCAAACCATCCATAACTTTGAATGTGGTCAATACAAACTAGTGACTCGTAGTGCAATTTATGTGACAAGTATTTAGAAAAAAAAAGTAAAAATAAAAGCACTCACTTTATTAAAGTTATTACTTTATTAAACTACAGTATATCCTATTATTTAATAAAATATTATCATATCTTCTACAACATGGTTACGTGAAGACTTATGCCTTTTGAAATATCAAATATTTCATCTTGCACTAATGCATAATTCCAATCATTGATTAATGTAATATTTTAATTCATTGGTATTTGTTAATTAATCATCTTAACGAGAATAACTAATACTGAATGATGGAGTAACATGACCAAACTCCATGTACCTTTTTGACTAATACCAAGCTGTTTAAAAAATTTAGATATCATAGGATCCCAAACACCCCTTCTGTATTATCACTTTTTTTTTTCTATTTCAACAGAAAAATTAAATAAGAAATAAGAGATGCAACTGTAATTAATATGGGCATTATTCGTGCCAATGATTGACATGTGGCACGATAGTCAAGATTGGTAGGTTAAACACGAAATTAAAAAAGAAAACTGAATCCTGATTAAAAAAATGAGTATCCTAAACACCATTGTTGTATATTAATAGTTGCATTGTGAAAGTTGGACCCACTCACAGGTGTTCATAAAAGAAAGGAAGGTGCATCTAGTAGCCTATGCTTGGAGAATGGATATAATTAATGAGATTGTTTAATGCTATGGCACTTTTAAATTTAGAGTTATTGATGCACATGATGCTATTGTTAAAGGTTTTAGGTCTTTTGTGGAAGAGATCCCATCGTTTTGCATACTCCAAGTTTTCACATTTTTTTCCTCTGTTTGTTATTTAATAAGCTACCTGCAAATTGCAGATTCAAACCCATTCATTTAATGCCTTCTACTCTTTCATTAATCAAAGCCACTTCACACCTTTCTAATATAAAATTCATCATATGCATCGCGTATCAAGGATTTGACTAGTGTGTGAATCTTTCAAACAAAATAATCCTCAGACACACTGTCTAGAAGAGTAAAAAATACTTAAGAATTTGATCTTCTTGAGTTAAATCAAGTATTTAGTTTAAGGGGTGTAAATTATGATTACATGCTAGTCATCAATTTAGCTGTTAATTTACTTCTTGATCTAATACGAAATGATTGACAAATGATAAGACCATAAATAATATTAACAATAAGAATAATAATTATGCTAATCTAAGTTAAATTATTACAGTTTGAGTTATAATTATGTCTGTGTTGATCAGAAGTTATTTTTAAAATTTATAAATAAAAGTTTTGTTATTATGAGCTGGAAGTTAACGGATTGGGAAAGGTGGCAAATTGCAGGAATAAAACTTAGTGAGGGTAACGTTGAGGAAAACGTACCGTTCGGTTTCGACAATCGTTGAGCAGAGGTGCAATTAATGTCATAACGGTTACGGTCAATCAGTTAAGGTTTGCATTAATGATCATTAAGAGGTAAATTAATTGATCAAAAGGTAATCTTACTTTGACTTACTATTGAATTAAAAAAGACCTATAGAAAAAAATTCTGACTTGAGTAGCAGGTTATTCCCTTTGAACCGATTAATTGGTTGGAGCACGAAGTAAGAAGAATGTTCGACACAGAATCAACACACAGACGGTTATCTTCGTCCTATTTCAGTAGAAACAAGTTTGATTTCAATCAGTTAATTAATTACTTTTATTACGGTTCATTACCAAAGTATTCCAACAAATATTGACTTTATCATCAAAATGTTTTATGTACGTAACAAGCAACTTGACAAAACAATGTTGAGAGAATTAAAAATTAAATTTTGACCTGAGTTTGAAACTTAGAGATTATCCATAAAAAAATATATAATTTCAATCTCATAAACCGAAACAAAATAATTACTACATGAGTCACTTTTTTTTAATTGTATATTGATTATATTTAAAACTCTTTACTCTTCAAGTTACACCAAACTCTTTTGAGTGTAAACATTTTTGTTGATGGTGGCTCATCGTGAGAGGGTAATTTGCGAGGCCACCAACAAGAAAATAACCTCTATTGATTTTGTGTGTGTCTATGTATATATTTTTATATATTAAAAAGAAAAACAAGAAAAAACCTTTATTTTGCTTATGTCAATGCAAATGAATTGGATTTGCTTGTTTGTCGCCCACGAATTGATTAGTCGAAAAAATGAAAACTGATTAATGATTTAGTTTCTGTTGAAGATAGTTATTAAACAGTGTTAAAATTTTGTTGATGGTGGTAGGCAACTTTGCTGATTAAGCTTAGGTAGCTAGATAGTCAAATTGGCGATGGATGAATAAAAAAGCAAAAGAAAAGTTGTACTAAAACCGATGATACGTATTATCTATTATTAATGAGAGTAATTGGTTGGTGGAGAAGAGAGAAGTGGAAAATACGTTTTGAGTAATAAGAACTAAAAAAGTGGTCATATATTATTATGTTAGGATGGGCTTTGAAATGAAAAGCTGGTTGTTGAGATGTTGCCAATATTGGGTCACATGCCATGAACTTGTTAATTACACAAAATCCATAACAACCACGTACTTTTAGGTTCCAAAATATAACAATTTAGTATAGTATAATACAAACCACCAATCAAGTACCCCAAATACTCATTATTTTATTAAGTTTCACGCAAACTCTCATGTGCAATGGGACTGTGAAATTCAATACTACTTACATAAATGTTATTGCCTATAACTTATCAACCTTATTTCCACAAATCTATAAAGGGTATATCATCTTCATAGATCCTATGGACGAGGGAGGTTGACATCAAATAACTAACTCTACATTTGTTTTAAATTTCATCTCTAAAAGGTCTAGGATCCTGAGTTTTTATACATACAAAATGCAAAAAAGTTGAGTTCATATATAAGCTTAAACAAGAGAGTAATAATTTTGTTTGTCATTTCAGTATGGTATTTGGGTTTATCGGAAGAGGTTTATTGGAGAGATACAAACACCAATGAAATATAAACTCAACCGTATAAGAAATTGATATCGCTCTTTATAAAAATTTTAAGATAATGAATTAATGAATTTTTAATCTGATATGATACTTTCTTATTTCTATCAAATAATACAAATTGTTTTTTCTAAATTAAAATATTTTTTTTATAGATGTACACAAAAGAAAATACAAAATCATATACTTAAAAAAAAAAGATGAAACAAATTTACATACGACTGCAAAATGCAGGGCTATTTGTTGAATAAAGTTGAAGTTCATGTGTGATAGACGCTGCCAACCCATGTGCTCTGCTTAGTAGCAGTGTGTCGTAGTGTTGCACAGTTATGCTAAAGCACAACACATTTTCACTTCATACTTCTCAACACAAAAAACCAAAACCTAGGTTTCATATGCACAATTCCTACAAACTTTATATATTTAAGAAAAATCTTCAATCGTTCTGCAATTCTATCAAGAGGAAGAAGAAACAGTATGATATTTTTTTTATTTTTTCTATAATTATGTTAATTTTAATACCGATTTCACTGAAATTTAAGGAAAATTTCGTTTTTCACAAATAATTGGAGTCTTTAATTAATGCAAAAAAAAAAAGTATATATGTAAAGTTTCTTGTTGGGCTGAAAATAACATGTTGAATCCTTGCAACTCTTTTATATTGACATTATGGCATAGTAGCCCCAAATCATTGCCTTGTAAGGTACAGCTGAAGACCTTCGTGGTCGCCATCGAAGAAAGGAAGTTAACAAAGTGTAGAAAATTAGTTTTATCTTAATTAATAGTTTATGCAAAGTTTATTGTACCAACTTTATTTTTATTTTTTGTTTTAGCAGAGAACATCTTGATTATTATAAATTAATTTATTTTATATGTAAATAGACCATATATATTCTCTTCTTATATATGATGATTTGCTACCTCTTCTACTTCTTATATATAAAATTTTTATGTTGTACGTATATGTAAATTTTGATATTTGATCTTATTTAGTTTATATGAATCTTCAACCATTAATCTTAATAACAAAATTACCTTTTTAAATTTTTATATGAATCTTCCCTCAATATCAACATCTTTCGTCTAAAATCACTTTGTATATAAGAATATATAAAAGTATAATGTGATCATTTAGTAAACTTTTTAATAAAATCACAAGCAAAAAAGTTGAAGTTCCACAACTAATCACTCCTCTCTATACACAGATACATAATGAAAAAATAAATAATTTGTTAAATATTATTTAGAATATTTAAATTTAATTTGTATTTTTTTAAAATTATAATTTTAAAATTAAATTTTATCTTCGAAGATAAATTCAAATTACTTCATGAAAGAGATGCAAAATATTTTAATTATTTTATCAAAATAAAATATTTAATTACAAAATATTATATATTTTAATTTCTTAAAATTATTTCTCTCCTCTAAACACAAGATAATGTACTCAAAGATTATTATTGCCTTTTCTTTAAAGTAACATTATTCCGATATATAAAAGTTGACTAGATAGTTGTATGTCACACAAACAAACATGCCTTCCTCCCAAAAGTATAATATAATCGGTATTTATAATAATCTATCAAGGCCACGTAATTTCTTACACATTTTTTTTTCCAATTCATTGATTGATATATACTACCACTTTCTGCCTAGAGAGAAGGTAGGCATAGAGGGATGGAATGTTTAATTATCATATTTTGAGCCTTTACTTAATAAACACAACGACATGTATCAATTAAATGAACTAAACCATTGACTAAAATGGTCTAATGTCTCTGAAAAACTTATTTAATTTAGTCATTGATAGTAAATTCTATGACTTAATTATTGAATATAAATTTTTTTAGCATATGACTAAAATGAATCAAATTGAAAGGAATTTAAAAATGAAAAATGTACCTTTAACAATTTTTTTTTACAATGACTTATGTGAATGTGATAGTTTGCGATTAGTCCGTTTCAAATATACAAATCAATAAAATAGTAACTATCTAAAGGTTGTTAAAAAAAATTATTAAAATATCATTATTCTTTAAAAATTACCAATAGTGTGTTTGGTTTACTTTTTCTTTTTCTTTTATACACTCTCTCATGTTTATACTAAAATCAATACACACTATTGTTATGGTCTATTTTTTGTGTGCTTATATTACGTATCAAAACATAAAGTAAGTAAATGAGGAAATAAATTATAAATATAGTATTTCTTTAGAAAATTAACGTGATATTTTAAGAAATAGCACACGATATTTTCTAATTTAGCTTAATTTCTGAACCATTTGTTCACGGATTTGAATAGAAGAGTTTTTGCAGTATGTAATGACATTGTCATTGAGAATAGTAATTTGTCCTATTCTTGAAAGGAGGAGTCCTTTTCCTTTAAACTTCTCTTTAAATAAGTAAAAATAAAGTTAATAAAATTGTGCAAAGATAAATTATTTGATTGCAAAAAAAATAATAAAAGCCAAGTTTACAAAATGAAATGATTCGAAAATTAATTTTGCAACCTTGAAAGAAATAAAAAGCAGAAAAACTGTAATAATATGTTTAAAATTGGAATTTGGGTTCTACTTTAACCTTTGTTAGTCGATAGCTTATTCTCTCAGAAATTTTGTTTCTTATTTGAAAAAAAAAATTTATTACTTGATACACATTTAGACTTATTTAATACATTATTTATCACTCTCTTATTATAAAAGTCATGTGAAATGAGTATCCGTTGAAAAGGAATGGGACCCACATGTATGATTAGACAGTGCACTGGAGCTATTGATTTAAAACGAAGGGTTGAGATTGTGTAGTACAGGAAGCATGGAGATGAAAGTGATTTTTGTAATTTACCATCTAAACAAGCATGTTAGGATATTCATGGATGAGGATGTGACTCTTTGTGTTGGGTCCTGAATTTTTGCAAGGTTCTTACAAACACACGTACCGACACACCCTATCAAATTATCTAAGTATGTTTGTAAATTGTGACACTATGCATCTCATTAAGTACAATCACCATTTCAAACTCATCAACCCTCGGATATGCTTTTCTGTTTCAAATTTTCGCCCCTATTCATCGCACTACATCAATCTCAAATATACACATATACTTCTTCTATATCTTTTATTTCCATTTCACCTTAATCTTTTTCAACTTGTAGTAATTCAACCTTCAAATTATATAAGCAAATCCTTCTTTCGAAAACATTTTGTACGCTCATTCTAATAAATTGGATCTATTAAGGAGGAGATTTATCAAAGAGGAGGTTTATCGGAGAGACACAAACATTAATGAGATGTGAATTCAATCATCTAAGGGATTACCACCACTCTCTACCAATGTTAGAAGTTTCAGATCGATTACAGATAAAGCTAAATTATAATATATAAGTGGGATGCAAACTTCATACAAGTCAGTTTTGTGGAGGTTGAGTTAGATTTAAACCCACTTTCTAATATTGGTATCAGAGTCATGGTTAAAACCTACCCTAGCTATATTTCTTGTTTCTTGGACATTTCTATTTCATCCGTTGTCGGACCGCTATTGAACACCCATTTTTACCATCACGCTCGAGATGTCTATATCTCAGTGTGAAAAATGGTGTGTTGAAAGTTCCACGTCGAAGACCAAATTATAATATATAAGTGAGATGCAAACCTCATCATACAAGCCGATTTTGTGGGTTTGAGTTAGGCTTAAATCCACTTTCTAATAACCAAAAAACCTTAAAGTAATGAGTTAATGGATATTTCACCTTTATATATTATATATTGTTTTACTTTTTCATTTATATCCGTGGAAGTGGACTCATACTTTGATTCCGAACAAAATATTGATTAAGTACAAAGAAAAAAAAAATTCATTTACATTTAGGATGGTAATGATAATAATAGTAATAGGAGATTATTCTGTGTTATCATGTTTCAATTCAAGTGAAAGTTGTCGCTTGTCAATTGCACAGATAAAAGAGGTTTCTGGGCCGCACGCTCAAGAGCTTGGGGAGTTCTCAAAGTGACATTAATTTCAGAACATGGCAGTGATAGAAACTAGCAAATTCATCTCGTACCGTGTATTGATTAGTCTAATATTGTCATGAATTCCTATGTTTGAGGTCTGGTCAAAGACACAGTTTCATGAACTGCTGCAATTTCTTAACATTAAACTCAAAGTTTAAAACGGAGGTTCAAACGTTGTGTTGCATAATGTAATGATTAGGAGGATGACACTACTCCAGAAAGACATAATTAAGAATGTTGCAATTAGTGGTCGGTCATGTGGATTGCTTTGGCAGCAGGATAGATTTCAAGACACACTACACAAAATTAGCGACGACCCCGCATGGTTGTGTTTCCTCTATCACTATCTGATTTGAAACGCTGATTTGAAGTATCAAGTTCTGGTAAACTGCACAACTATACACTCTCTTTCTAACAAAAAACTGTTGGAGGAGGTTTGATACACATATAGATCTTCACGTTTGGTAAGATATTGTCTGTTTTGTCAATAACAACTTTATGATATTTTAAGGCCATATCCTATTGTTAATACCATTTTATTTGTTGTCAATAAAAAAAGCATGCTACTTTGGCCTTCCATCTGCATAATTTTGACAGTAAAATCACTTGTTCAGTCAGTAGCTGTAGTTTGTCAAAAGTAATCCACTTTTTAGATTGTAGTGGAAGTGATTAGGGTCGGCAATTAATTGATTAATTAAGTAATAGTGTGACAATAATTTATTCTGTGATCTCCTTGGTTGATGACTTTTAATTGCAACTACCATTTCTAACCACTCCAACTTCCTTCAATCATGCATTGTATAAGGCAGGTAGAGCAAGTCCAAGAGAACTATAGTTGGCTTTGGCTACCATCTTAGGCCATGTTTTGCACCTTTCACATATATAATTCCTTCTCCTATTCATTTCTTTAACAAGCTTTTATTTCAATTAAGTTTTTCAAACAAAGAGATTGGGATGAGGTGGGGTCCCTCTGCTGTTGAAATTCAAGGATATTCTAAACTACTTTCCAAATAAATAGTTTATTTTTATGTCATTTTAATAGGCCTTTCAATCATCACAATAAAATATCTCTCCTTTTGGACTTCTTTGTGACTGCACTTTTTTGGCATATCATCAACTTTTCGATCATATTTACTTCAGTATTATTATTTTTACTTTTGTTAACTCTATGTATAATTCAATCTTACAGAAGTTAGTCTGTAATTAAAGTTAGATTTACATTTATTTATATATTATAAATTGATTTTATCCATAGTGGATGGTATCACTTCTAACAATTCAACCAATTTTTACCACTATTATACCTTTTACTTTCTCTTTTTAACTTTTTTTAATGACCAAAAATATCTTTGAAAGTAGATTGTTAACGTGTGAAAATAGTGTCAAAAAACCATTTTTCAATTTCCTTTGGTTTGGTAACAGTACTACTTGACATTCAGCAAAGTATGGGTGTTTGTTAATCTTTGCCATCCCATGCTGCTGCTGAACTGCAGCAAGCTCTACAAGATTTTATCACAATAGCTCTTCCATGTGAATGATTGAAGGCATGGGCATAGATCTTGGCTAGTTGCTGGACAATAAATGGTAAGAAAATCTTCATGAAATGAATCAAGTATTGAACAAAGAAGCATAATTATTTATGAATAGAATTACATTTATATTATCTACCAGTGAATCAGTGAGAGAATAAGGCAAATACGAGTAATAATCATGAAAATAGATGTTCAGCTACAACCTGTGGTAATCATACTGCATAACTTTATCATAAAATAAGTACAAAAAATCTTGGAATTATTTTTTATGCATGTAAAAACTTCAAAAAGAATTCAGCAGTTGGATATGCCAAAACTGATTAGGTTGTTTATTCTATGGATTTGTTAAGCGTTGACAGGTTCCTGAGTGAGACAAATCTGCTGCATTAAGTTTATTAATATATTATATATATACTTTTCTTGCTAATATATAGTGATATTTTATATAATTAGTAATATATTGAGAAATGTGAATGGATGTAATGATGGTGCATGCATTAGGAAGTTGACTTGTGTGATGCTGGAAGACCACATTTTGCATCTGTCTTGAAACCACATGGGATGATTGTCAAAACAATATAATCTGATTGGTTCCTAGAAGATAGAAAAATAGATAAATGCCTAATAATACCAAGTGCATATCGCACCTGTCATAAATCATGTTCTACTTTGATTGAATGAGAATCTTTTAATTTTTTAATTTTCACAAACTAGTATTGCTTTTGTCTTTTTCCCATAAGCCCTAAAAAAAACTCACCTTATATTCTCATCACAATTATAATCACTCTCAAATCTTTTTTTTTTTTTAAATCATGAACTAATTATTAATTAGCTGATCAACAAAGTATTATATAATATGTATTATCCTTCATACTTTTCAATAAGCATTTTGCGTGCATGAATCATCTTGTGAATTTTACATATTTTCAATTATATATATATATATATATATATATATATATATATATTCATTTTATGTGAAACATCCTGTATATTTGACATGTTTTAAATAAAAAATACTTGAACGAGTTCATACATTATTAGTAATTAACAAGCCTTATAGCAATTTAATACATAACCCATAGAGAGTTTTATAATTTGAAACAGAGAAATGATTCTTTGACACACCTAATTTTTTTATATTCATTTGACACTATCCTTACTTACATTTTACTCTCTTCTTTCTTGAAAAACTACAAAACTTTATACTTTTTAGACCATTTTATCTTTTCATTCTATATCAAATGAATGTAAAAGTGTGTCATGTTATTATTACTTTTTGAAGTATAATTATTGATATTTGGAAAGTGGCAGTAGGCCCAGAAGAAAGAGCCAAGGCCGCCAGGCCCACCAGAATCCATATCAAGATGATGTTTGGAGATGGGCCCAAAAGGTGCAAATGCAACCAAACAAGCAAACCCAAACTAAACCCACTTTGTATTTCGTCTTTATTGACCGAAATCCCACGGCAGATCCACGTGTACGAATGTGGGCCAATTGCCTCTGGATTTTAAATATCTTCATTTCAAAGTTACTAGTATTTTAACTAAATTAAATTTCATTTTTATCAGTGAAAAACTATTGTGCTAATTTTATAGTTTCATATTAAGTAATATTTCAACTCAGGGATTACTACGTAGTACTTGAAAAACAGTAAGCTATTTAGTTTGTAAGATTCATTTAACATACTTGATTGTGGAAAAATTTACACTATGAAATGGGTTTGCAAAAGGTCATGAAACTAAAACAATTATTTATTTTTAGGCTCTTTTATTATTTTTATATTATACTCTCAGCAGTTTAAATTAGTATTTGGCATTTATAGTCCAGCAGGATTTTAATTCCAGTATTTATATTTTAAAAAAATTCTTGTCGTTCTTTATCTATACTATTTTTTATTTTTTTGCAGTATCTATAATGATCACAAAAAAGTTATAAAAGGAATAGTACAGTAAGGTTAACAAATTTGAAATTAAAATGTTATAATATAGAATAAAAAAGGTAAAATTAGAGAAAGTAATTTTTATTCCGTGAAAAATGTCACGACCCGTAAATTTCAATTTTGTTAAGCTCGGCCACGTGGCGACCGGCCGGTCTCCTTTGGTGAGTGGGAGACAAAATCCTGCAAGCATTTAATTTCCTTTTCTTGTAATCCGTGCAGCGACGGCTTAGCAGGGAAAATTCCTGTGAGTGGAAACCAGGTGGCGTCAGTAGGATAGACTGGATGTTGTAGTGGAAACTAGGTGGCATCATAGTACTGGCCGACCGCTGGTGTTGAAGGTAAGAAGAAAACAATGCAAGTTATCTCTGCATGCAATCTTCTTCTTCTTCATCAAATCTCGTTTTCTGAAAACCCAAATTCTCCTCCTTCTCTCTAAACCTTCCCAACCTTCTCTCTAAATTTCTAACCTCAAATCTTTCTCCGATCACTAGCTCCATTCAAGAAATTTGGTGGCTGGCACCAAGACGTACAATCTGTACCAAACAGAAATCCGTTCGGAGCTGGTAAGTGTCCAACCCTTTAGGGTTCCTAGCTTTTCTACATGCATGTGCTGTTAAAGCTTGCATGTATCTTTAAACCATTTCTTCTGAACCTATATTTTTGTATTTCATTTTAGAATTTGGAAACTTAGAAGAGATAGTTGCTATCCATTCACTGTGAAGTCTTAGCAGGAATTAGAGGTAAGGGAAGTTTATGAAAATTCAAGATTTATTTCCTATGGTTGAATATCTGATTTATGGTATGTTTGATTGTATATGTTATAATGAAAGTTTGAATCTTGTGTTAAATTGAATTCTGTGACATTTAGATTTCAAAGAGAGTATAAGAACTTAGTATAACCACTTTTATAATCGAATGGTCATTATGACCGTCCGGTTTCCCGTTACCCCTGGAAGTGATTTCTTATTTCTGAACCTAAGATATAATATTACATAAGTCATTTCGGATTTTCTGTCTTACACAGAACGTCCGATTTATAATTATAGTATCCATTTGATAAAGCGTCCGGTATTTTACCGATTTTTGATTTTTACGGAGTGTCCAGTTTAGTAAGGACATTCACTTTCCTGAAGAGAACCTGTCTTCCTTAAACCGTCCGTTTTTCTTCAATTTATTCAGTTGTTTTTCCTTGATCAAATTCTTTCTTTGATTCTCCTTAAATAGTCGGGTCTCCCTTTTGTTGATTAAAACTATAAATTTACTATTCCGACCGGTTTTCATTAGTTACATTCATTTCTGTTGATGAACCATCATTGGTCGTTCCGTCCGGTTTCATCAGTCAAATACTCCTTACTTATATTCTGTTGAGTTTCTTACGTTAAATTTATAATAAGTTGTCGTTTATGTTGGATTGAATTGTAAGAGAATTCCAAGGAGGAATGTCTCATGTTTGAAGTAAATTGATTTAGTATGACCGTGGTTATAGGCTCAGGTTCTGACTCTATTCCGATATTCCGTGATTACATCACCTCAAGTAGAGGGGAGTAATTCATGCGTGGGAATGGCGGAAGGTCCTCTAGCCTCAGAGTATTTTGATACCGAGGTGGTTCCATTGGGCTAACCTCGGGTGGCGGTCTGTTGAGTGTATCCCAGCCAGGTCCACCCGGGTGCAGAGAGCGGCGAGCATACAGGGTCATACGTCCGGACATTATTTTTGAATAATTTGATGATTGTTGATGTTTCTTTCATGATTTTATTTGGAAAGTAATATGTATTATTGATGATTGTGTTTATATAGCAAATGAATTGTTGAATTCTTCATAAGCTTACCCTGCTATGTGTTTTTGTTTTGTTTATGTTACCGTTCGGTATCCGACCGTTCGGACGTTTCTCTTCACTGCAATGATCATCCTTTTTGGGTGTGAGCAGAAGAATTTCAAGAGGAGTCTCTGGAGGAAGCACTACAAGAGGAGCAACCTTTGGAGGTGCTGCCCGAGCAATTTGCTGGACCGTCCGGTCCTTAGCTTTAATTTGTCTCTTTGTAAATATTGTAGTGGACGGTCGGTTAAGTTATTTTTGTAAAACCGTCCGTCCTAAACTTTGTAAACTCCCAACTTGTATATTTTGGTTGATTAAGTTATCTTAATGCCAGATTTCGTTAGTTATATTTACTCTTCAATTCTCTACTGTTCTTTAATATTATTCTTGATAACTCCTAGAATAAAATATAGTTTTGTTCTATATATTTATTGGGATGTTACATTAATGGTATCAGAGCAGTTTTATTCCTTAGGAAGCCTGTAGGTTATGAGTATACTTTGCTTGTGCTGTGTACTCGCATGATCAGTTAGATTTTTCTAACTTCTTATGAAAATTCATGAATTTTCTTTCTGTTTCAAAACAGAAAATGGCTCCAAGACCACCTCCACAACCGGCCGATCGTGATGCATCCGGCAACAACAACAACAACTTGTTGGAATTCGTCCTAGCTGCACTCCAACAACAAAACATGACTTTAATTCAGCAAAACACTAATCTTGCGCAGCAGAACGCACTTGCATTACAGAATGCGGAAGCCGCTAGAGTAGCTGCAGAGTCGACTCAGAGACAAATAATGGAGTTATTAAGAACTGGATCACAGATAGGTGGACCGTCTGGGTCTTCGGTAACTAATACGGCGGAATGGAGTTTGGAGAGTTTCCTCCAACACCGCCCGACAAAGTTTGACGGGAAGTGTAGTGCTGATGAGGCAGACCGTTGGATACGGGACATGGAGAAGATTTATCAGGCCAAAAGATGTCCGAATGAAAATAGACTGTTGTATACTGAATACCAGCTTACCGGCGAGGCAAATCATTGGTGGAGTGCCATGAAGATGTTACTGGAACAACAGCGACTTCCAATTACTTGGGAATTATTCAAAGAAAAGTTTTATGGAGAATATTTCCCCAACAGCGTACGGTTTGCAAAGGAAGTAGAGTTTCTGCAGTTAGTCCAGGGTGGAATGTCGGTATCTGAGTACACCGACCGTTTCAAGCATCTGATGAGATTTTATACAATGGGCGTGAATGAAGAGTGGCAGTGCAGGAAGTATGAAAATGGACTAAGGCCAGACTTGAAGGTGATGATTTCCAGTCTATGCATTACTTCTTTTCCTACTCTTGTGGAAAGAGCCAAAGTACTTGAAAGAAATATGGTAGAAGTGGAACAGCAAAAGAAGCCGCAACAGCCGACCGGTAGGGTATCTGTTCCGGCTCGAACTGGTCAAGTCGTAAGGAGGACGCCTTATTCTCGGCCTATGTCGACCGGTTCTGGTGTTTCCTCTCAAACCCCAGTTTACACTAATTCGTCAAGGCAGCAAGGATGAGTTTCTTGTTTCAATTGTGGAGGGCCACATTACAGGTCATCTTGCCCTCAACTGGTGGGATTCAAACATTGTTCTAAGTGTGGAAGAAATGGTCATACTGATTCTGAGTGCAACATGGGAGGTCGAGGGGCTATGAGACCTCCAATCGCTGGCAGAAGTGGGCAGAGAAATGGAGGAAGGGCTCAAGCAACCGGCCGGGTTTATGCTTTGACAGGAATAGAAGCAGCAAGTTCAGGTAACCTTATCATCAGTACTTGCTTACTGTATGGAGTTTCTTGCTGTGTATTGTATGACTCGGGGGCAACACATTCTTTCGTCTCGAAGGCATGTGTTGAAAAGTTGGGTTTAGGCAAGAGTGAGATGCAGCTTGATTTGGTGGTGTCTACCCCAGCGGCTGGAGAGATTAGGACGTCTACTGTATGCATTAGATGTCCTATTGAGGTAGAAGGGTACAATTTTAAGGTAAATCTTATATGTTTACCTCTTCAAGATATAGAAGTAATATTAGGGATGGATTGGTTGACTACCAATCGCATTCTCATTGATTGCGGGAAGAAAAAGTTGATTTTTCCAAGCGATGAAGAAAAGTTATCAATGACTCTCGGTCAACTCCGAGAGGATCTTATAGAAGGAGCAATGTGTTTTCTGATCTTAACACGTGAAGACGGAAGAGAAGAAGACCGTCCGGCCGAAAACCGAGCGGTTATTGAAGAGTTCATGGATGTTTTTCCGGATGAAGTACCAGGCTTACCTCCGATCCGAGAAGTTGAATTCTCCATTGATTTAATTGCTCAAGTCGGCCCAATCGCAGCGAGACCATACAGAATGGCCCCAGCAGAGTTGGTTGAATTGAAAAAGCAAATTGCAGATCTCCTGGAAAAGAAGTTCATTCGGCCAAGTGTATCGCCTTGGGGAGCGCCTGTTCTATTAGTCAAGAAGAAAGATGGAAGCTCTCGACTTTGTGTGGATTATCGTCAATTGAACAAGATTACGATTAAGAACAAGTATCCATTACCCAGAATAGACGACTTGTTGGATCAGCTATCGGGCGCGACAGTATTTTCTAAGATCGACTTAAGATCCGGGTATCATCAGATTTTGGTGAAGGAAGCCGATATTCCGAAGACTGCATTTCGGTCTAGATACGGCCATTACGAATATGTGGTAATGCCATTCGGCGTTACCAACGCACCTGCCGTATTCATGGATTATATGAACCGGATCTTCCGGCCGTTTTTGGATAACTTCGTAGTAGTCTTTATTGATGACATCCTCATCTACTCTAAGAACGAAGCAGAGCATGAAGAACATTTGAGGATAGTGCTTGGTGTGTTAAGGGAAAAACAACTATATGCCAAAATGTCTAAGTGTGAGTTCTGGATGAAGCAAGTGCAATTTCTTGGACATGTAATCTCGGCTGGCGGAATTGCTGTGGATCCGGCCAAAGTCCGAGCGGTTCTGGAATGGGAAACTCCCCGTTCGGTTTCAGAAATTAGAAGCTTTGTGGGATTGGCTGGCTACTATCGAAGATTTATTGAAGGATTTTCTAAGATAGTAGCGCCCTTAACTCAGTTGACTCGAAAGGATCAACCGTTCGTCTGGACCGACCGGTGCGAGTCTAGTTTTCAAGAACTGAAGCAGCGATTGACGAATGCTCCAGTTTTGGTGATTCCGGATGTCAATCTACCTTATGTAGTATTTTGCGATGCATCTTATCAAGGGTTGGGTTGTGTTCTGAAGCAAGAAGAGAAAGTCGTTGCTTATGCCTCTCGGCAGTTGAAGGTTCACGAGAGAAATTACCCAACTCATGATCTTGAGTTGGCTGCCGTAGTGTTTGCATTGAAGATTTGGAGGCATTATTTATACGGCGCCCGGTTTCAAGTATTCAGTGATCATAAGAGCCTCAAATACTTGTTTGATCAGAAGGAATTGAATATGAGGCAGAGAAGATGGATGGAATTTCTGAAGGACTACGATTTTGAACTGCAATATCATCCGGGAAAGGCAAATGTAGTCGCTGATGCCTTGAGCCGAAAGACTGTACATGTAGCAAACATGATGGTTCAAGAATTTAAACTGGTGGAAAGCTTCAGAGATCTAAGGTTTCATTGTGAATTTGAGCCGACCGGTATAAGGTGCAGTCATATGCAGTTGTCAAGCAACATCATTGACCGAATCAGAGAAAGACAAGCATACGATGAAGAATTGCAGAAAATTAGCAAACCAAACGGTATTCAACTTCACAAGGATTTCAGTACTGGAACTGATGGTCTTCTACGATATAGGGGGCGGACATGTGTGCCTAAAGATGAAGAATTAAAAAGGATTGTTTTGAAAGAAGCTCATCAAAGTAGACTTAGTATTCATCCAGGTATGACGAAGATGTATAAGGATTTACGAATGTGTTTCTGGTGGCCAGGAATGAAGCAAGAGGTAGCTCGTTTTGTGGAGTCTTGTTTAACTTGCCAAAGAGCTAAGATTGAATATCAGAAACCGAGCGGTCAACTGCAACCTTTGGAGATACCCGAGTGGAAATGGGACAGCATTGCAATGGATTTCGTGACCCATTTACCCCGAACGGTCAGAAACCATGACGCAATTTGGGTGATAGCCGATAGGCTGACCAAGAGTGCTCACTTTCTTCCTATCAACTTGAAAATGCCTATGTCCAAGCTGGCTCAATTATATGTTAAAGAAATCATAAGACTTCATGGAGTACCGTCCGGTATCGTGTCGGATCGAGACCCAAGATTTACGTCTCGGTTTTGGCAGGCACTTCAACAAGAAATGGGAAGCAAACTTCAGATGAGTTCTGCTTACCATCCACAAACGGACGGTCAATCAGAGAGAACTATCCAGACTTTAGAAGATTTATTGAGAACAAGTGTGCTGGATCACTTGGGAGTTTGGGATGAGATCTTGCCATTAGCTGAATTCACGTACAACAATAGCTATCATTCAAGTATTGGAATGGCACCTTTTGAAGCCCTTTATGGTAGAAAATGCCGAACACCTCTTTGTTGGTTCCAGGAAGGTGAATCGGTGTTAACTGGACCAGAGATAGTGCAACAAACCACCGAGAAGGTGAAGTTGATCCAGGAAAGACTTAAGGCATCCCAGAGCCGACAGAAATCATATGCCGATAGAAGACGGAAGCCATTGGAATTTGCTGAAGGAGATCATGTGTTTCTCAAGTTAGACCGAAAGACTGGTGTTGGAAGAGTCATCCGACCAAAGAAGTTATCCGCTCGATTCCTTGGTCCTTATCAAATTTTGAAGCGCATTGGACCGATAGCTTACGAATTGGCTTTACCTCCTTCGTTGTCCAATCTTCACCCAGTGTTTCACGTTTCGCAACTTCGGAAATATATTGCCGATCCTTCGCATGTGATTGAAGCCGACAATATTCAACTCAAGGCAGATTGTTCAGTAGAAGTCCGACCGGTGAAAGTTGAAGAGTTAGCAATCAGGCGACCGTCCAACAAGCGTACCAATTATGTTAAAGTCGTTTGGGATGATAAAGCTGGCGACATCACTTGGGAACGTGAGGAGGAAATGAGAGAAAATTTTCCTCACTTATTCGAAGGTAAAATTTTAAATTTTCGAGGACGAAAATTTTTATTTGTTGGGGGGAATGTCACGACCCGTAAATTTCAATTTTGTTAAGCTCGGCCACGTGGCGACCGGCCGGTCTCCTTTGGTGAGTGGGAGACAAAATCCTGCAAGCATTTAATTCCCTTTTCTTGTAATCCGTGCAGCAACGGCTTAGCAGGGAAAATCCCTGTGAGTGGAAACCAGGTGGCGTCAGTAGGATAGACTGGATGTTGTAGTGGAAACCAGGTGGCATCATAGTACTGGCCGACCGCTGGTGTTGAAGGTAAGAAGAAAACAATGCAAGTTATCTCTGCATGCAATCTTCTTCTTCTTCATCAAATCTCGTTTTCTGAAAACCCAAATTCTCCTCCTTCTCTCTAAACCTTCCCAACCTTCTCTCTAAATTTCTAACCTCAAATCTTTCTCCGATCACTAGCTCCATTCAAGAAATTTGGTGGCTGGCACCAAGACGTACAATCTGTACCAAACAGAAATCCGTTCGGAGCTGGTAAGTGTCCAACCCTTTAGGGTTCCTAGCTTTTCTACATGCATGTGCTGTTAAAGCTTGCATGTATCTTTAAACCATTTCTTCTGAACCTATATTTTTGTATTTCATTTTAGAATTTGGAAACTTAGAAGAGATAGTTGCTATCCATTCACTATGAAGTCTTAGCAGGAATTAGAGGTAAGGGAAGTTTATGAAAATTCAAGATTTATTTCCTATGATTGAATATCTGATTTATGGTATGTTTGATTGTATATGTTATAATGAAAGTTTGAATCTTGTGTTAAATTGAATTCTGTGACGTTTAGATTTCAAAGAGAGTATAAGAACTTAGTATAACCACTTTTATAATCGAATGGTCATTATGACCGTCCGGTTTCCCGTTACCCCTGGAAGTGATTTCTTATTTCTGAACCTAAGATATAATATTACATAAGTCATTTCGGATTTTCTGTCTTACACAGAACGTCCGATTTATAATTATAGTATCCATTTGATAAAGCGTCCGGTATTTTACCGATTTTTGATTTTTACGGAGTGTCCAGTTTAGTAAGGACATTCACTTTCCTGAAGAGAACCTGTCTTCTTTAAACCGTCCGTTTTTCTTCAATTTATTCAGTTGTTTTTCCTTGATCAAATTCTTTCTTTGATTCTCCTTAAATAGTCGGGTCTCCCTTTTGTTGATTAAAACTATAAATTTACTATTTCGACCGGTTTTCATTAGTTACATTCATTTCTGTTGATGAACCATCATTGGTCGTTCCGTCCGGTTTCATCAGTCAAATACTCCTTACTTATATTCTGTTGAGTTTCTTACGTTAAATTTATAATAAGTTGTCGTTTATGTTGGATTGAATTGTAAGAGAATTCCAAGGAGGAATGTCTCATGTTTGAAGTAAATTGATTTAGTATGACCGTGGTTATAGGCTCAGGTTCTGACTCTATTCCGATATTCCGTGATTACATCACCTCAAGTAGAGGGGAGTAATTCATGCGTGGGAATGGCGGAAGGTCCTCTAGCCTCAGAGTATTTTGATACCGAGGTGGTTCCATTGGGCTAACCTCGGGTGGCGGTCTGTTGAGTGTATCCCAGCCAGGTCCACCCGGGTGCAGAGAGCGGCGAGCATACAGGGTCATACGTCCGGACATTATTTTTGAATAATTTGATGATTGTTGATGTTTCTTTCATGATTTTATTTGGAAAGTAATATGTATTATTGATGATTGTGTTTATATAGCAAATGAATTGTTGAATTCTTCATAAGCTTACCCTGCTATGTGTTTTTGTTTTGTTTATGTTACCGTTCGGTATCCGACCGTTCGGACGTTTCTCTTCACTGCAATGATCATCCTTTTTGGGTGTGAGCAGAAGGATTTCAAGAGGAGTCTCTGGAGGAAGCACTACAAGAGGAGCAACTTTTGGAGGTGCTGCCCGAGCAATTTGCTGGACCGTCCGGTCCTTAGCTTTAATTTGTCTCTTTGTAAATATTGTAGTGGACGGTCGGTTAAGTTATTTTTGTAAAACCGTCCGTCCTAAACTTTGTAAACTCCCAACTTGTATATTTTGGTTGATTAAGTTATCTTAATGTCAGATTTCGTTAGTTATATTTACTCTTCAATTCTCTACTGTTCTTTAATATTATTCTTAATAACTCCTAGAATAAAATATAGTTTTGTTCTATATATTTATTGGGATGTTACAAAAAATACAGTGAAAATGTTATTATAGAGTAGCGAAATAAAAAATTATTACATAAAAATGTTATGGTGTCGCAATTCAAAATTATTCTTTTGGTTGAGTTGTGGTAAAAGGGTCTTAAAGGCAAGCATATTCTTATTCTCTTTATTGTTAAGGAGTAGTGGATATGAGATAGATTAATATTCTTTATTTCCTATTTAAAGTTTTGTTTTTTTATCACAAGTTAAAACTTCAAAGAGAAAGCCTGGATATATAAGATTTGCAATATTTTCCAGAACATCAAATACGATGAACCAAACCGATTAGACTAGAGGGCACATGCTCTTTTCCTTCTGTTTAATTCCATAACCACACCACATGCATGCCAACAATGCATACCTCAACTCAATCTACACTTTTGCAACATAATTCACAGCAAAACACTCACTACGTATACCCAATTTGTAGTCTTCTAATCATAACTCCTTCGTGTTTGCATCAAAGTGGTATTGAGGAAACAATAATAACAGCAAAACTTGCAAATATGTATCAAAAACAATAAAAGAAAATGATATTTGTTTCGGTCGGTGGAGTCGAAGTTAAATTTTCTCACACAATTTATCTTTTAACTCCAAACTTAAGTTACAGTTTTGTTCTAAGAGATTACTACAGAAGACACTCTAAGGTTAAAGTCAATATGTAAAAGAAAACAAATATTTGAATATCAAACATGTATTTATAAACTTTCATAATGAATTTTTTATTAAAACCGATTCAATTGCAACCTATGTACCCATAACTTTAGTTAGGATTAATCTAATTATGTTTGATAGTTAATGCTTTAGTTCAACCCGTCGATTTCCTCAATCGCTTTTTTGTTGGATTTCTATCACTCAACCCATAACGTACTGGACGATCATACCATACAATAATAATAACTATAAAAGAAAACACCAATATTTTCAAATAAAAATTATAACTCATCACTACACAAGTAAATTAAGTTTCATTAAATTTATTCATAAATAGAAAATAATTATATTAAAAACAGCAAAAACACTTTTTTTTATTTACCTAAAACACGTAGACAAAATTGGTATGAAGCAAGTGGGTATCGAAAAACAACCCTGTTTTGTTTGGGTGTTTGCATTGAATGTGTCACTTTTGCACATAGTAAATCATGGTAAAAACTAACAGCTAAATTTGAAAACGTCAAATCTGCAATCTCTTCCTTTCATGGAGCATTAAGTTGGAGACAAAATAGTGAAAAGCCCATTACTCAACTTACTTTAATTCCCCATTAGCTGAGGCATGAAAGACACTACTTTGTACGTTAACATAGAACTAGAGCCACAAATGGCTAAAAAATTGCCCATAATGTCACGCCACTGCTGTGTGTTGCTTTGATTGAACAGGAAGATCCATGCACTGGAACCAATGGTCAGAGACTCACATGCTTATCCTACACTCCCCAACAACCATATCCGAAATGTCTTGACAAAATCTAAATACTTCATGGCAAGGCTCAAATCTCAAAGCTTTACCAAACATACTCTTTTAATATTTGTTTCAGAAAATATGTAAACAATTCATGATCAGATTCAGAAACATCTATCTATCTTGGGAGTTCTAGCCTTTTGGTGTCAGTTTTTTGTTAGATCCTTACAAACAGTATGCTTTTTTGGGAATGATTTTGATAAGTGGTAAACAGTAGTACATGGCAAGGGACATACTGACATACAGCTTGTTTTTTTCTTTCACACAAACACAGAACACCCTGTTGAAGGTATGCTGCAAAATTTACCATCACAGATCCTTCAACATCATAAAATATAGGTACTCACTCCCACAGTCAAATCTTTGGAGGTTTTGTAAGTTTGAACATAACAATCTTAAAAGAAGTTTGTTAAGCATAACATAAAAGGCAGACATAATAAACAATACAAGGATTGATGCAGCTTAGTATGAGATTCTATCCACTCAAAAACGCCTTCAGTTCATGCTTCCAAGACACCACGCCCTTGATTTGTTCGCCCCCAATAGCCCAGAGGCTTTTAATACCACAGACAGTTTGATGGATAGAGAGGAACACTGTCACTTCCTAGGTCCTGCTTTTGCTTTTTTCAACAGCCCTGGGAGCTGCAAGTTGGCACAAAAAAAGGTAAATTCAAACAAGATATGAATAGACTAAACATTCTAGTACGTGTAACTCGGGGACATTAACATAAATTGAAATCAGATTTCAAACAATTGTTACAGTTAAAAAATTTCAACTTGTGTTTCTATGATTATCTACTGATTTCTGCCACAATCTTTATAGTTCACATTCATTATTTTTATAAGCATTTTCGTAAAATTTGAAAAAATTCCTCACTTCTAACTATATCTGGATTCTGAACATAATTGTTCAAGCATTTTTGACATCAATGCAAAATAAATTCATTGGGTAGAAGCTATTTGTTTTCAAACTTTAATTTGAACTAGAAGTCTTAGTACGGTAGGTGTAGCCATAAGACTACTTTATTACTAAGATTATAGATATAACTTCTTGTATTCTTGCCACCACTACTGCACAATTGAAATAACTACCAAGCAATTTGATGTTTTTGTTTGCTTATTGATTGTTAAACTATTTAACCATGTTATATATGCATTGAATTGACGAACTCGAGGCTTGTTCCTTCATTGCTTTTCCTTTCCTACATACACAATTTTCAGACAAGTATGTTCAAAGTTATACTTATAAGATAGATGTGTTCGATAAAACATACCTAAACCAATGGCATCAGAACTCTTCATGATCCTCAACCTCTTGCATGTTTCAATAAACATCCTGCAAAGAGTTCATACATTGTTTGAAATTCGTTTGCAGGGAAACAAACATTATGCAACTTCATTTCATGAAAGATTAAGTTACGCATGCAAAAAGCTTGACCTATATATATGAAAGTGGTTTTTATCAACGGAAAAGTATACGTTATTATTATTAGAAAGGAGTATCTATTGTTCTTTAAAAGAAAAACCTAAATTACATTACGGTTTTACATATCAAAATAGTTAAAAAAAAATCAATCTTACTCCTACAAGTTGCTATTGCTACAAAATCCCGTTACCTCAACAAAAGTAAATCATGATCTCATAAAATTGCATAGTTCTATCACTATGCTCAAGAAATAAAAGTTGTGGCAATCCCCGGAAAAATATTATCAAGACTGAAATTTATTTCTCCAGTACTAATAATTTAATGTTAAACTACTCATTAACTCATTATGCATTCAAAAAATTCCTCTGAAAAATTCATAAACTGATGATAGCACAGGAAGGACAGTTACTCAGCATGTAAGAATATGGAGGTTCATATGGCATGGACTAACAGCAGATTAGTTTGTTTCCCAACAAATCTCACATGAATAAACTTTGATACCATATTAAAAAATGAGTTTAAACCTAGCTCATCCGTACAAAACCACGAGAATTACTTCCAATTATATATTATAAATAAGTTTTATCACTAGTTGACGTAAAATTTCGAACAAGAATCATATATTCCCATAGAAATGGAAGTGGTTTCCTAGTATAATTTCCTAGTTTCACCTTTATTTAAAATGTTTTACTTTGAATTAAAACAAGTTTAAAATTATTCCAGGGAGTGATAAGTATTTACCAACCATATTTGGATGCGACTAATATTCCTAGTAATGGTATTCCCGGGAATCTAACTTAATGTTCGATGTCCCCTACAGAACAGGAAATGCATTCCACAGATCCACACCCATAGGTTGTAACTAGTAGCTCATTTCATAAGTTAGTTGAAGTTTCTTATTAAAATAAGCTACAAGTTACTCAAATATGTCTCGTGCACAAACCTTACACGCCAAATCATTTTTCTGCAATTTATCAAAGTTCCTTCCCAGAAAACAGAGATACAAAACACGGATAGAAGAACTAAAAACTGATATGCGGATATGATAAATTTAAAAATTATACAACACGATGCAGCTAAGATTCACCATATAAGGTAATATAATTATCATTAATCAGAAATCCTAATTAATATTAAGACAAAAATATATAGACACGGTAAAATACTATATTAATCTAACTATGGAATCATTTTGAAGATTTAGTGCTTCCTAGCTTCTTTCCCAAGACAAGCTAAGAGGAATCAAAACTATATCATGAGAATACGCATTTTACGAATATAAAGTTGCTGTCACTGAGGACTTTATTCTTTTAAAGAAAAGGCAGTGGAAAAGTAAGTATATATGAGTTAAAACTTACTCCCAGGGAACATCACCCACAAGCATCCAATCGCCATCTTTGTCCTCATATGTAAGAACATATTCTGATCCATGAAGAAGGTCCTTCAGCTTGGTTTCATTCAGCATTTCCCTGCCCAGAATTCCATGAGATCCACACTGACCTGTAATCATAACAAAACAAGCAGTAACTGGATCCAAGCAGACTGTCCATGTAAATAATTGAAAAAGGTCAAGTTTTAAGGTCAATTTTTCCTCATAAAACTAAATTAGTCGTACTTATGGTAAAACAGCTGAACATCTTCTCGAGAGCAGAAGATAGTTCTGGATATGTAGAGTAATTATTCAAGTCCACTTTCCTTAAATAGGGAGCCCCATCCATACTGACTTTGACGAACAGTGCACCAACCCCTACTTTTTCATCAACTTCTTCATTGTTCTTTGAATTAGTTGCCAACGAATTCTTCCTGAATGATCTTATAGGGGGCCACCCCACAACCTGAGCCCTGAAACACAAGCATGATATGGTTAGAGGTGATTCCCACAGTTAAAACCAACTTCCCAAACTTAATGTGATCGGTTATAGTTTTCAACTTACTTGGTAGCTGGTGCACTGTTATTGTTATTTGCAGAACAATCAATACTTGGTCTAGTTTCATTGGCAGAATGAGGCTCCTTTGCTGTTGCTGCTTCTTTCATTTTGATTTGCTGAGACCCAGCCTTCTCAAGTGTAGAACCAGGATTTAATCCCAAGTTAGAACCGGGCCTCGGAGATAGTATAGGATTGTTCTCAGAATCAATTAGGAACTTCCCCTGCATGATAGATTAGGGTAAGGCAAAAATTTAAAAAGTACATATCCTTCGAGTGAATTGCTGTTTACCTCCGAGAAGCCATTCATGGCATCTGAAAACCCTCTCTTGTTTCCCAAAACAGCAGTCTTGGTTGAAGAATGGTGATCATCAGTGAGAGGACGCAAAGGAAACAAGGGTTTTTCATCAAATTGATTTGAGCTTCTCAAGCAAAAATCGGAATCTCTTTCAGGGGACTGTGATCCCGGAAGCCCAAGCCTGAGCTCGGTGGCTTTCAGGTTCAGATTACTTTTAGTCTCTTCTGAGAAAGACGGAACTGAGCTGTCTACAGAAGAACAATCAGATAACCCCATGTAGTTGCGTTCTTTCAATTCTAAGGTCTTCAGGCACACACTTTCCATGGTGGTTGATGAGGAAACCAACAAAGTGACATTGCTTTTACCCTCCTCCTCTCCTATGCCCAGCAATGGTGGAGACATCACACTTTAACCCAAAGCACTCAATTTTTGTATGCCCTATCAAGCAGTGACACCATTTCACATAAACCAAACTCGATAATCTTAACTATCTAACTTTACATGCCACAACCTTCAAGATCGGCAAGCAAACAAACAGAAAACGTAAAAGCTACACTGAAAAACAGCTTGTCTCACTTAAATTTCTGATCTGTAAACAATCCTAACAAACAATTCATCTCAGAACTTCTACAATGTATTGAACTCAAGTATACCTATCTTCTCGAAATTTCGTTGCTTTATCCCCAAAATGCATGAAATTAGTAACAATCATCAAACTGTACATTTCTTTAATGTTTTAATAATGCAAATTCCAAATTAGACACTACGGATTTGAGTTTTGGGAGTTAGAAGAAACACACAAAATAATGATAATAATAATAATTAAATAAACAATAAAAATATTAGAATATATGACAATCTTTTATGGTCACATAGTGTGCAAACAGGGTCGTTATTACTGTTTCTGGTGGAAAAAAGTTAAAAAGTTCTCAAAAATAACCAAAAGGATAAATCTTGAGAGCAAAAAATATATAGAGAAATTGATGGCTAAGGGAGAATTCTGGATTCATGAACCATACTCTTCACTCAATCATTTAAATCTTCTGTTAACAAAATTTAGAAAAAGAGAAAAAAACAAAGATCAGTTCTTTATGAGCAGACCTTGAAGAGAGACAAATGGGGGGAAAGATCAAAAACTATTCAGTATAAAAGAGAAAAATAAATAAAAAACTCTCAAAAAAGAAGAGAAAGAAAGAAAGAAAATATCATACTTGTCTGAATGGCCTGAAAGGAATTTGGAAAAGTATTAAGAAAGATTGAAAACTATCTTCAGCCATTAATAATGGGAAAGACAAAGACTCATGGCAAAGTAAGAGGCATGAAAGCAAAAAGGATAAAAACAAAGACACACAGACAGAGGGTTGGTTGCAGAAAGGTTCCAGAAATTCAGGGTCCAATTGCTTAGTCCAACCAACATAAGAAAACAAAACGTGGAAGCAAAGCACACAAGCTGCAATATGAAAACATTTTACCTGAAAAAAACAGAAGATCAGAAAGGATGAAGACGAAGAAGAAGAAGAAGAGTGATTGAAACTTTGAGATGAAGAGAAGCTAGAGAGAGAGAGAAAACTAAGGACCCTCCATTGGGCATAAAGTAACTAAAGCTTTTGCTGTCTGATGTGAAACTCCATGCATTAAAATATATGACTTTAATAAAAAGGAAACCCTCTTGTAAAAAAAAAAAAAAAAAACTCTCTTTGTGTAATTTCCAATTTTCCTCCTATGTCCAAGACAAAGGTTGTTTGTTTGCAGTATCTCTTAATTTTATTTTAATTTAAATTTATTTATATTTGAATAAGGTACTGTCACCTTTTTAATAATATTCCGCCGAACATATACTATGGAACACAGCTTCAGTCTTCAATGGCCCTGCTTTTATGATGATTGAGAGCGCACCACGACTGATTTATTCTTCTTGTATGAATTGATCTGTGGAAACTAAGAGCTACATGCCAAAACTTCATTTTAAGACCCAATTTAGTATTTTTCTGATCCAAATTCTGCATAATTCTGAACAATAATAAAATACAAAACTTTATCAAACAGAAAGAAAATAACATGTATCCTATCATTCTGCTGCAAAATATGGTTTTCATTTATTCGGGTAAAGTCGGTATTCGGATGAGTTTTTCAACCGAAAATCTTCGGACCAGTGATGGACTTTTTAACGGACAGGGTTTTATGTCTTTCTATTTTTTTTTTCTAAATTTATATATTATAAACCTTTTAAAAAAATAAGTTTTCATATTATTTGTAATATAGAATGAAAATTAAATTAGATATTTTTTTTATTTTTTTTTAGATTTTCATAAATTACTGCTCGTTTTTTATTTTCAAATTTTTATTTTGTTTTTGAAGAAAAAATGGAATTTAGATGTAAATTTATTTATTTATTTCTAATTTTTACATGTTTTCTTCCATATTTGAAAAAAAAATGTAAGTCTCTTTTAAAATATTAATGTAATAGTTTATATTATTTTGTTTTATTCCATGAGTTTTTGTATATTTATCTTTTATAAATATATTATGTGTTTTTTCATTAACACTTTTTAATCGTGGTTTGATTATTACATGTTTTCTTTTACTAATTACAAAATTTTAATTAGATTATGATAAAAATTATTTTTTAATTTTAAAATTAAAAATAATCATATTGAAGAAGAATAAATAAATAGATTATTTTTATTAAGTGATTAAAGGAAAATTAGTCGTGAAAAGAAAAAGACAGATTCATTTTTTTTTTTAAATCTCGTATTAATGATTTAGTTATTCTAAGAAAAGAATCATTTCTTAAAAGGTTTCAAAGAATTATAGATAAAAATTTAAAATGTGATTAAACGAATATTCTTAAATATACAAATATTCAATAAATAAAAGGGATAAAACTAAAAAAATATTTTAAATGAATTTTATATCAAATACAATTTAAAACTTATATATTTTGAAATATGAGTTTAATTTGAAATATATATATTTTATATATTTGAAATACTTGTATAGGAAGAAATTCAAAGGTGGGAAGATTCTCCCACTTCATTGATCCAGCTCTTAGGTACTATACAGAAAATGCTAAGTTAATGCAATTACCATATATGCCCACGCAAAGGCAGAAGCATGGATCCCACTCATGCATGTTGTGGGTCATACTTGTAAGGCTCTTAGGTTACACAAAAGGGCAAATAAGGAAAACAACAATCAAGTATTTTAATTATACATTCTTTCATTATTCAAACTGTTTCCCTCTCTAGGAATACAGCAAACCTGAAAAAGAATGACTATTAAATTTCAATGCATTTCATCCAAAATAGGAAACATAAATACAACACCAAAATTTATCAACCTACTTCACTACATTTTATTAGCCTTTTTTTCACTCAAAAATACTTCACTGTATAGAAAAAACAAAGATCATAACAATGTAGTTTGTCATTCCTGCACCTTTTATTATCTCAGTAATTTACTTTTTTGGATTATAGATATTTTTTAAAAGATATTTTTTTTGTATTTATTTAAAAAGATTAACTAGTGATTTTTCTTTTAATTTTGATAAATTTCAATCAATATTGAAGGGTAGATAAATACTTATAATATACTGTATAATACTCTTTTTGAATATATTCTCAATTATTTATCAGTCTTGTCTAAAGTTTTATAATTTATAGTAAAATATAAAAGATATTACCTTAATACATCTTGAACTAACTTATACCTTTGTATTTCCCTATTGTATGACAAATGTAACGTTGTTATTTCCAAATAAATAATAATAATTTTTTCAAGAAAGATTACGAATCAATAATAATGTTGGGTTGTCTTTTTAATAAAATAAGATAGGAGTGATTTAACAAAATAAGATATGAGTGAGTTACTTAAATATAAAGTGAGATATATAATTGAACTTGTTTTAACTCATTTAGAAATCTAAGGTGCATCGATTAGGCCGCGTTATTTAGATATGTATTGTATGATCACTTGTTAGTTAAGAACTGAGCAATCAATTATCAAGTGAAAATAATTCAAGTTATTAATTGATAATTTTTGTAATTTGTATGACTAAATTATAATTTGTCATCTAAATACCAATCTAGATGGAAAAAGTGGTTAAGTATGTATGGGAAGTAACCCTCCCTGTGAGTGTGAGTTTGCATTATTCTAAGTCTGATGTCAGTTTTCTAAGTTGGTGAATAACCTTCAAATGGTATCGGCATGTCCCACAGTACAGAGAGTGTTTTTATTATAATACTTTTTTTTTCTAAAAAAAAATCACCACTTATTGTAATAAAAACAAAATAAAGTTTTAAAAGAATTAAAAATTGAAAATTATAAAAAGTATGAAATATTAAAGTGTATGAAAGCATAAAATATTTAAATTAGGCATAAATTGATGAGTAAGGATTAAAAATAGAAAGAGTGTGTTTGGAGAGAGAGGAAAAAGAGTATAAAGTGAAATGATGTTTTGGGAGACAAGAAAGCGGCTTTTAATTTTGGATTGTCGGGTTCAGAGTGCGACATATAACCTCTTCTCTTCACTGTCTCTCTATCACGCTCTCATTTCTGTCACTGTTTTCCACTCTCCAACCACAATCCTCCAACACTTCATTCTCCAATATCCAACCTCTGCTGTTAAATAAAACCATGCATGATGTTCAATGTTGGAAGCTGCTGCATCCTAATTATGATATTTCTTCAACACCGTTGGATCTAAACATTCTCAATCATACCACTCACGCCATTCTCATTACGTTTTAACCTTCCACCTGTCAAGCTACCTCCACATTTTCACAAAATAAAAGCCTTTTATTTATCCATTCATTTAACATAATATATATATATATATATATATATATATATATATATATATATATATATATATATATATATATATATAAAACCGAACGGGCATAATATTGAGCCAAAGACTTAATGGTTTTGTGAAGACCACTAACTGATGGAGACTGATGGGCTGGTGAAGACTGGATGGTTACCTGTTGAAGGTCGAACAATTACCTGTTTCAAAGTCGGACGTTATCTTTTTCTTCGTACTTTTTTCTCCCGTTCCCAAGCTGGACGGGCGGGTACCTGTCAAAGGCACTCTGACGTTCAAGTGAGTAAAATGACCGAACGACTATTGTAGCAAGTAGCGCATGTATTATGCAACATGATATAGAAGTCATACCTAAGACCTTTATTTATACTAGTTGTAATGGACTTTTACTTTTCGTGGGTCCGATGACGGCCCAATCACGCCTTAACCTCCATTACAGGATTTAATGAGCTATTATTGTTTATAACCCAACCATGTGGTTGGCCAGGGTTATAGGCCTGGTGGTCGGCCTAAAAAGAACCGTTCAGCTTGGGATAAGTCATTCGATCTGGATGGTTGGTCAACATTAGGAGACCATTCGGTAGAAAGAGCTCGGTCAGCCTCTAGAGGTCGTTCGGCAAAAAGTGGTTGGTCGTCTCTGGGAGATCATACGATACATAGGCCCCCCAAACCCCGAGCATGATGTTAATGATGCGAAGGGTTTTAGTAGATGGCCTTCCTAGAAAGGACGGGTGGCTTGGTTGGCTTTCGTTTCTAAGTCATTTCTGCTTGTTAGTGAGTGGATAGAAGACAAAGAGTCGTGATTGTTGAGACCATTCGAGGTCGAGAATTTGAGGCCTTTGGGAGCCTGAAAAGCTTGAGGCCACAGGAGGCCGATAGTAGTAGAGGCCAATGAACGGTTGAGACCAGGGAATGGCCAAAAGGTTGAGGTCAAAGAATGGCCGACTAGTTTAGGCCATTTGAGGCCAAGAAGTGGAGGCCTTCTGAAGGCCGAACGGTTGGTGCCATGGTGATAAGTTGAGGCTTTTTAAAGGTCGAACGGTTGAGGCCATGGTGGCCGAGAGCTTTAGGCCTTAGGAGGCCGAGAATATGATGGCCTTAGGAGGCCAATGTATTTAGGCCATTCGAGGCCAACAAGTTGAGGCCGAGAAATGGCTGAACGGTGGAGGCCATTGTAAGGCCGAAAGGTGGAGGCCGATCGATGAGCCACTCGAGGCTGAGAGGTTGAGACCAGGCTATGACCGAGAGGTCGAGGCCGTTAAGGGCCGAACGGTATAGGTCACGTAGAGGCCGAGAAGTTGAAAGCCTTAGGAGGCCGAGAATTGAGGTTTAGCTATTGCCGAAAAGTTGAGGCCGAATGGCCGAGAGCTTGAGGCCGAACTGTGGCCGAATGGTTGAGGCCTTAGGAGGCCGAAAAGCTTGAGGCCATGGGAGGCCGAGTATAGGCCAACGGATGGACGAACGGTTGAGGCCAAATGGTCGAGGTTGAATAGATGCCAAATTTGGCTGAGGTTGAAGCCGAATGACCTAAGTTGAATGTTGATGCCAAATTTTGCTAAGAGGCTGAGGCCACATGGCCGAGAGCTAGAGGCCGAACTATGGCCGAATGGTTGAGGCCTTAGGAGGCCGAAACGCTTGAGGCCATGAGAGACCGAGTAAAGGCCAATAGATGGTCGAACGGTTGAGGCCAAATGGCCGAGGTTGAACAGAGATTCCAAATTTGGCTGAGGTTGAACGGAGATGCCAAATTTGGATAAGAGGTTGAGGCCGAATGGCCGAGAGCTTGAGGCTGAACTATGGCCGAACCATTGAGACCTATTGAGGCTGAGAAGTAGACCTTTGAAACTCCTCGAACTGCTGGATGTCCCGTTCACCGTCCAATCAGGTTGACAGGACGTCTTTCCCTTCATCAATTTGGACTTTGAAACGCCTCGGGAGGCAGGGTGGCCCATTCACCACCCGACCAAGCTGACAGGAGTGAAACTTCGTTCATCAACTTGGGCTTTGATGCGTTCCGGGGGTAGGGGTTCCTCTTAGGAACTCGTCGTTCACCTGTCCGGCCACGTTGACAGGAGTGAAACTTCGTTCATCAACTTGGGTTTTGATGCGCGTTGGCTGGGATTCCTCGAACTATGGTCAAACAATGAAGGGTGAATACTAGGGGCTGAATGGTTGGCTGAATACCTGTGAGGTCGGGTTTGAGAGAGTACCTAAAAGGTTACCGAACGGTTGAACGTTGAGGCCGGATGGCCGAACGGTGGATAAGGTCGAATGATGGAGTTATCGATGCCAAATTTAGCTAAGTACCTGTGAGGCCAGGTTTGAGAGAGTACCGGAAAGGTTAATGCTATGACCGAATGGTTGAAGGTTAAGGCCAGATGGCTGAACGGTTGATAAGGTCGAATGACCGAGTTGTCGATACCAAATTTAGCTAAGTACTTGTTAGGCTAGGTTTGAGAGAGTACCTGAGGCCATCGTAAGGCCGAATGGAGGAGGTCACGGGAGGTCGAGAGGTTGAGGCTAGCAGAGGCCAAGTTATGGCCGAAATGACCGGATGGTAGATGATGAGAATGCTAGAGGCCAAGTTTGGTTGAAAGGTTGAGGCTTGATGGCCAAGACAGAGCGGCTGAGAATGTTCACCCGAGGTTCCTGAGAGCATTGCTCACCCTTTCCCTATGGCTACAAATGGGGATGTACGCTCGATCCCACGGTGGGCACCAAAATGTTTTGGGCACAATGTTGAGCCAAAAACTGGACGATTTTGTGAAGAATGCTAACTGATGGAGACCGGACGAGCTGGTGAAGACTGGATAGTTACCTGTTGAAGGCCGAACGATTACCTGCTTGGGAGTCGGACGGTTACCTGTTTCTTCGTACTCCAAATTATTCGTTCTTCCTCCCCGTTCTCCAAGCCGAGCGGGTACTTGTAAAAGGCACTCTGACGCTCAAGTCAGTAAAATAACCAAACGACTATTGTAGCAAGTAGAGCATGTATTATGCAACGTGATCTAGAAGTCATACCTGAAACCTTTATTTATACTACTTGTAATGGACCTTTACCTTTCGTGGGCCTGATGACGGCCCAATCACGCCTTAACCTCCCTTAGGGGCTTTAATGAGTTATTATCGTTTATAACCCAACCATGTAGGCCTGGTGGTCGGCCTAAGAAGAACCGTTCGGTTTGGATAGGTCATTCAGTCTGAATAGCCGGTCAATCTTAAGAGACCTTTCGGTAGAAAGAGTTCGGTCAGCCTCTGGAGACTATTCAGCAGAAAATGGTTGGTCGTCTCGGAAAGACTATACGGTACAATTTCATTTAACGCATAGACTTCCTACATTTATCAATTACTTAAACTAATTAACTATATTAATATCAACAAAATTAAAAATCTTATTGAATTATTCTCTTTAATATATTAATAAGAAGAAGAAAGAGTGAAGAAACAAAGAGAGGTTTTATGTAATTAAGCGTTTTTTCCTTTTCTATAACCTAACTATCAATATTCATATTAATGGGATCCTAAATATACTAAGTTCACCTTCTTCTTTTTTTATGTTTGTTACATTTCCAGACAACCCAAAGTTTACAAAATATCCAAGCCTGACAGTCAAAGGAAATCCTCTTAAAATAAAATTACATTTCTCACTATTGACTTATATTACGTAATTATACATATTATATCAACAATTATGCGAATAATTTAAGATTAATCAAACTTACCTATCATTAATAAAATACTACACCCATGATATTTAAACACAAAAATCATAATCCTTAAATGTAGTTTTATTTCCCTCCTCCTGTTTATTCACATAAACGTTCTTGTACTCAATATTTAATTCGACATAAGGATTTTGGTTTTCAAGATACTTAAGTAAGGACATAAGGAGACGGACTTCAATAGTATTTAATCAGTTGACCCAATAATAATTACATCTCATGCTATACTTCTATGGCAGTTTCTTCATACATCTCCATATAAAAAATAACTTTTTTATTTTATCCTTTTTAAATCGTGCAATTTAGAAAAAAAAATCATCAATAACATAATTTAGAAATCATTAACGACATTTGTTCCGAACAATTAAATATCCTGAAGAATACATCATAACAAAATTCATTAAGTTTCTTCGTTTTGGAGTAATTCAAATCTACGTTTTGGAACTATATTAATATATTATAGGATTAAATATATTTTTGGTCCTTAACTTTCAGTGAAAATTGGAATTGATCCATCTGCAAAACCTTGGCCTAATTTAGTTCTCTAACTTTATAAATGTACGAATTTAGTCATTTTAATCAAATTTTGTTATTTGATGTTTCAAACGAGTTTCTCAATTGACATTGAAGCAAATATATGTCTGTCAAACAATGTAAACAACTCAAATGTACTATTATGAGACGTGCTTGAAACATCAAATAAACCTAACAAAATTTAGTTAAAAGAACTAAATTCATACTTTTTTAAAGTTAGGAGACTAAATTAGGTCAAAGTTTTGAAAAGGGACTAATTCCAATTTTCACTGAAAGTTAAAGGATCAAAAACATATTTAACCCTGTATTATAACTAATCTTGAAAATTTGATATTATAGTTATTTTTTTAATAAGACATCATTATGTTACTATTAATTACACTTTTATAATATATCTGAGATAAGAATTATTCCAATGTGATAACATATATATACATATGTTAATCTTATAAATACAACTTGTATTTTCTAATAAATACACAGTTAATAGTCCTATTCTATAAAGGAAATGGAATGAAATAATATTAAATTTTGAATTAATAGTCCTATTCTATAAAGGAAATGGAATGAAATAATATTAAATTTTGAATTAAAGACGTTAAATCAAAATTATGAATCAACATAAACTATCTCTTAACTTCCAAGCTAATGATGCAGATTTGATTCCCATTACTTGCTTATATTTTATTTTATTTAAATATATTTTTTTTCTTTTAAAATAATCTACAATTCTTAAAGAATTTGTCAATTCTTCATTTTCATAAATATTTTTTATTTTCAAACTATACAAGAGGTTTTTTTTTTTTTTAAGATTATATAATCTGGAAAAGGACAAATTGGAAAATATTCTTACATGAAAGTGCAGGAAGAAAGTCACTGAAGTGGAGAAAGAAACTGCGTACTTCTAATTCACTTCCTTTGACAAATTCATACTACCTGCTGAATCTTGGGCTTTCGTATTGGGCTAATGTCGTCCTCTCGAAGACCACGTGTCCAATAATCGCAAGGGAGTTACTCTCTGCACCTCCCCAATTCCAACCCCACCCCCACATAATCTATTTATTCCTTTTTTTTTATCTTCATGTTTTTATCTTTACGTTTTTTTTCCAAGAATTCTCCTGCCGCACCAGCACCCTCTGCGCAGCAACCACAACCGCACCGCACAACAACCGCACAAACAGAGAGGAGTTGGAAAGTGAGAGTTGCAGAGCGTTTGGAGGAGGAGGTTTCAAAGCTTTCGTGGGGTGGGGGTGGAAATACGAAGAGGAATTTGTCTGTGTGTTTTGAGACTGTAAAAGAGGGGGGTTATTGTAGGGTAGGTTAAATAGGACTAAAACGGTAAAAATAAAAAAATATAAAGGTTAATTTTGTATTTAAAAAAAAGTCCAAAAAAATTGGGGGGATGGGGGTTGGAACTGGGGAGGTACAGGGAGTAACTCCCTAATCGCAATACTTTAATTAAATAAAAATAGTTAGGCAACGGCCCCAAAAACAAAAAAAAAAAAAAACAAAAAGAGAAATTTCAAAAACACTATTTTTTGAAGACAATGATCATAATACGAATTTTTAAGCCATAATTTATTTAAGTAAATTAGAACGAGTTAAAAAAAAAAGGCAACTAATCATTTAATCTTAACAAGTTATACAAACTTTACAATGTTTTGTGTCTATATTTAAAAGTTACGAATTTTAATTTTTACACATACTGTTTTAATTTCTCTAGTCTAATACATTTATTTTTTTAAGTTCTGGTAATCTAAATTTATATAAACTAAAATAAATTAGTAGTAATGAAATAAAAATTTATTGAAATTATAACATGAAATTTTAAAACAATGATTTTAAAAGTTAATTGTATATCATTGTTAATTTTTCTTCTAATATAAGCATGACGATCATTAAATATTAAATAGGCATATGTGAACCTTAATTTAATACATTTTAAGTAAAATTAATGAAATAAAAATAATTATATTAAAATTATAGTTTTTTTTTATCATTGTACTAGTTAATACTCATTGTATTGAAATGATTATTTATCCTATATTGTAAAGTAGGTGGGCTTTTTTTAGATGAAAACATATTACCACCATAAGTAGTAAATAAATTCCGTGCTCTTTAGAATCCACTATTAAAAGAAAATATTTGTTTTTCCTGGATTGGTTCGGAAATAACTTCTACATAGCACCCTTGTCTAGTGGAATATTTGCTTCTTTTTTTTTTCTATCGTGGTCGATTAGTTTAAGGAGTAACCTACTCTAACGTTTAAGTCAAAATTTTTTTTTTAGGATCTTAAAATAATTCAATTATAAAAAAAAAAGTGAGTTTATCTTAAAATTAAACTTCTATTTACTGAATTTACAAGAATATAACCAATTAATTTACAAGAATTTGATAAATTAATTTATCTTTTAGATGAACTTCAAAATTTTTCTCAGCATCTCGACTTCTGAGTCCACTCAACCTAGCACAAAGTCTTACCAGATTGACGTACCAGATCGACAGGCTCCCACTAACAATATTTTTTTATTTAGGTTAAAACCATTTAAGCGTCCATATTTTCATAAGGTATTCTCAATTTGGTCATCTTTGTTTAAACTTTCCCAGTTGAGTCCTTATAAAGTGTTAATTTCAAACAAATTAGCCCCTGCTGTTAAAGTTCGTTAACGGTATTAAAATTGTACAGAGGTGAGTAGATGACGTTGTTAAAATTGAGTGTTAAAAGTTCAAATTTTTCCCATTCTCCTCTGCACAATTTTAACACATCTGCACAATTTTAACACCTCAAAAGGAGAATTTTAACCACATCATCTACTCACATCTGCACAATTTTAACACCGTTAATAATTTTTAACAGCAGAGACTAATTTGTTTGAAATTAGTACTTATAGATACGTGACTTTGAAGGAAAGTCACAACGACTTTACCTTGTTAGATTAATTTTCCTCGTTCCTATCAAAAGTCCGTCACTTAATTAAATTGATGTCGATGATGTCCATCATACAACTCATTGTTGTTATTCATACAAACCATTTCTGGCTTTTTTTTTGTCCTCATTTTAAAATACACACAAATACACAAATTGAATTAATAAGAAAAAGAAAAAAACACAAGTGGCAAAGTTTGAATTATTAAATTTATCTATCGGTAGAAAAAAAATATCTCCTTAAAATCACTGAATCCATTTAAAGAGGAGTAATAGGAAGATGACAGAGTTCTACCTTCATTTCTCTCACTTGACACACAATATAAAAATAAAATAAACATCAAAAACTAAATTTTTATAATTAAAATAATAATACAAAATAAAAGTAAAAATTTGTGTGTTAAAATATAATTTCTTCTTACTAAACACTTAAAAAAAAAGAAAAAAAAAATAAGTGAAGTTAAGTTTTGGTTATAGAGTGAAAGAAATTTAATTACAAAATTGCATAATTCATTAAGTTAACACTTGTCTTATGTGTCATTATATCATAAATATATTACATAATCCAATTGATATTTACATTTTTCTTTATAATAATAGTAAAAATTCAAAAAATTAAAAATATCTCATTTTCATTATTTTTCAGATTTTACATTATTTAATGCAAAAGTCGAGAAGAAAAAATGTTATAATGTTCAAACACACAACATATATTCATTTTTAAAACATTTGTACCATGGAAATGTTTGAATTGTTTCAGCAAAATTAATTTCCTTAGCTAACAATCCGTATCTCTGCAATCTTACAGAAGGGCCCTGTCGTATTCAAGATCTCGTCACCAACCTGTACCCTGTCATTTAAAGCATCTTCCTACCAACCTGCAAATTCTGCAGAAGAGAAAATTCTATGCTATGCTGCAGTGCATACCAGTGCCATCCAAAAGGAAAGTTATATACAGTTAGAGATGATGATGATGATGATGATGCACAGCTTTAATTTTCCAATCATCACTTCAACTCCGCGAGCTTTTGTTAATATTTTCTCTCAACTCAGCACAAAGTTATCCACAGATGTATGAGTGTGTAGAGCCGAAATTTCTTGCAGGAACTTGAGATGAGTTTGCTGATTGCAACTTGGTATTTAAGCAAGGCTATACAGTTTTTTACCTTGCTCAGCAAAAATCATTTGGCTCTGCCTTGTGCACATGGATTGCGATCCTTTCATCATTTGTTCGAGGCTGGCATGGGCATGCTAAAGCTATGAACTTTGGAACCTCATCTCCTGGCATCAGTACTGGAAAACTCTCACCACTGTTCTGTTTCATCATCTGAACACCATCAAACAAAAATTTGTTAAGAATTGAAATTTAAGACCGACTTAGTAAAAAAATCGGTTTTTAAGGCGAGTTTTTCATCTCTTATATATTATAAATTGGTTTTATTTCTAGTGTACGTGACCGTGACCATAATATGTTGAAGTATAAACATATCATGATAGTAAAAATTTGGTGGTCCAATAATGATTCTACAAAATTGACCTTATCTTTAATCGACATCTTTTTCAAATCCAAAAAACAAAAAATATATTAGGATAAGCTCAGACCATAACTACACGATGTTAAGAGATAAACTTTAAAACTAATTGAATCCTTACTAAACTCGCTTTTAAGACGAGTTTTCCAACTCGTTTCTATATTATAATTTGATATGAAATTTCAAACAAAATTAAAACTAGAAAGCAATGATTACCAAGAGTGGAAAGCCTGGTTTGTGAGGAGGGGGAGTCATGGGTGTGAGTGGCTGAGTGTGATGAGGGAGAGAGGTTATATTCCCAGAAGAAAATGGAAAGAAAGGTCTGAGCTTTTCCCAATGCAAGCAGCAGCAGAAGAAGCTGCAGAAGAAGAAGAGTACGGCAATGAGAAGAGCTAAGCCAAGAGGGAAGGCAATGGATGCTCCACTTGATGCGTCATCAATCTCCATTTTTGTTCTCTGCTAGCATTTCATGAATGAATGAAGTCTAAGAAAGCATGAGTTTTTATAAGAAAGATGGTGTGAAGGGTTTGATTGGATCGTTGACAAAGGGTGCACTTAGTGGTTAGTGGGGTGTGACATGATTTTTAGAGATAGATGTTTGATGTGACTTTAGAAGCTGAGTTGGTGGAGGTACATTTTCCGTTTAGTACGGAATCAATATGTCACTACACTCTATAATTAATTATAATGTTTTTAATATCAC
The DNA here is from genome assembly GCA_036885675.1 of Vigna mungo. NCBI lineage: Eukaryota > Viridiplantae > Streptophyta > Magnoliopsida > Fabales > Fabaceae > Vigna > Vigna mungo. Next base: position 37,909,508 of record CP144699.1, on the reverse strand, counting down.
TCGTTACTTATTAGTAATATGACAATTTTGCATATAAATAATTTCAATTAATTAACTGATTAATAATTCTATAATATATTATTGGAATATGTTTTACTTGATAATAAACTGATATTTTGACCACTTTTTAACATAAATAGGAAATGAAGTGATTTAAAATGTTTTATTAGGCCATAATGATTAAAATGGAAGGCACATAGTTTGATGAGATTGGGAGTGTGGCACTTTAAATCCTGTGGTCTGTTGGTAGTTTATTATTAGTGTGTGGATGAAATTAGGAGATGGCAACAAAAGTTGAAAATATAATAAGCAAGCACAAAACCATTATTATTCGTTAATTAATGCTGCTTTTCCATAAAGCTCTCCACTAAGTATTATTATTATTATTATTATTATTATTATTATTATTATTATTATTATTATTATTATTATTTAGGGTCCATTGAAAAGAAGTGAGTCCACTGTGAACGGTATATAATAATAATGTGTGTCGACCTACCCAACCTTTGTCAGTGGTACATCAGTGTTAAGCACGGCTGCTTATAAAGTCATATTTTTTTACAGTAATCTCCATTTCTAAAAGGAAAAAGGTTTTTTTCATAATTTTTTTTATCGTAATAATACGTGATTGATCCATTTTAAATATATAGACCAATAAAATAATATATAATTTATTATAAAAATTATTAATAGTAATTTCTAAAATCAGATCGTTATTTACTTAAGTGAATCTTTTATAACATATTTGTTTTGCAAAATTCAATTAGTTTATGTTATAGCAAAGAGATGATGATTAGGGATGACAACGGTCGGGTTAGGCACGGATAGTGTCTACCTGCAACTTGATCCGATAAAAAAAAAATTCACCCGTTATTCGATCTGTTACCTGTACGGATGACCGCTTCTATAAATTATTAAAATAAAATTTAAATATTATTACAAAAAATATATAAAATATAATATAAATTAAATTAAATATAAATTAAAATTTAATTTTTGTTTTGGGTTGCGACACTCAAGATATAAAGAGGTATAAATTTTATTAGGATACAAGAGGAAAATTGTACCTAGACATCAATTGTATATTTATAGATAGGGCAGACAAGCCCATTGATTAATCATTAGTGCAATATATTTTTAAGCAATCAAACCCAATAATCAATACCATATAGTAAGACAATCTGACCTGTGTGCAGTATATTTTTAGACAATCAAACCGAATAATCAATCATCAATATCGTATCTTTTGTAAAGAATAAGGCAATATGACCTATTAATACCTGTTAATTGTCGATAAATGACATACAGTACAATTTTAATTAAATTTAACCTTGTAAAATATAAATTTAACTTAATAAAATAAAAATTAAATTTTTATTTTTATTTTTTGCGAGTAGCGGATATCCGCGAGTACAGATAGTATAATACCCGAACCTAACCTTTTTATAAACAGATATTAAAATACCCAGAATTTTGGATAATAAATATCTGCAGGTATCAACTATCCGTCGCGAATTTTATCCGCGAATATCCATGGGTATGAATGTTTTTATCATCCCTGCTAATGACCTTTGTCGGACATATGCAGTGTTTCTCTTCTTTTGATCCCTTGTCACAATAATCTTTTTTATAGTCATGTATCTTTATAATTTCTAAATTAAGATCATATATTTTTATTTACTTTATAATTTAATTATTAATTGTTCTTATTTAATCTTATTATAAATTTTTATATTCGTTTCAGATTGTAATGTATTTACTTTACTTTAATTTGTCTTGATTATATATTATATTATGATAAATGTTTTTAATATTTATACATTTCAATAAATGTGTATCTTGATATATTTAGTTAGTCTTTAAAGCAAGAAAAACTATCATGTGGGAATTGAGTTTATCATTATATAATCACTCAGTGTTTTTATATTGAATAATAATAATATAGTGTCAATTAGATCAGGATCCAACTTACTACCTTTCGTTATTTGAGCAATTAAGGTTATATTAACTAAATCAAATTGAACTTATCACTACAAAAAATTTTAGAGTAAAACTATATCAAGTAAATTAAAGTCAAATTTATCACTTTACAATTTCACAATCTCCAAACAAGTAAGATGATATTTATTTTTATTAGGATATAAGCGTAGTTTTTAAACAGAAGATCTGGGAATTAAGAATCTGATATGTATTTTTTAAGAATTGAAACACTGAAAAAATTCACTTACAAAAAATTATTTAATACTTAAATTAATAAAAGAGTTTAAATTTATATGAATAAGAGGATAAATAAATGAAACAATAAAGTATTCTTCGAAAAATATCATATATTATAAAACTAATAATATGATATTAAATAATATAACAAAATAAAAATATATCTCATATGAGTAATAATAATAATAAAGTTATACCTCACTGTAAATAATAAGTAATATAATCATATTGTCTATGTTTATCAATTATTCTCACTAGTGTAAAAATGATGTTTAATGTCACTCCTTAGACAGTTAAGGGTAAGTCCGACATATATTGATGACTGATGACATTTTCGTAAATAAGTTAGCTAAATAGGTGTCAGTTAGATGTCTCCCGGATGTCTGTAGTATTATAGACGTCGTGGCTCTCCCATTGGACGTCTATATGTCTGACAGTTAGGTGAAAAGTAATTTCTTTCAAACATATAGACGTCTGTTATCTGTGGGCCCCGACGTCTATATTGCGGAAATTAATGGCTATTCACCTACCTGTCAGACTATAGACGACCATTAGGTGTGGGCCCCGACGTCTATATGGCAAAAATTAATGGCTATTCACCTACCTGTCAGACTATAGACGTCAGGGCACATTCTAACTGACGCCTATATGTCTGTCATGTAGGTGAATAGTCACTCTTTTCCGCCTTATAGACGTTGGATCCCGTCATAGTGTCGTTTATATACAATTATAGGCGTCATTTGACTTAGTAACTAACGTCTATAATCTGACCACGTATGTGAAAAGTCATTCGTTTTCGCCAACTAGACGTCTCATCCCACCCAGTCCGACGTCTATATATCACAAATATTAATTTTTAAATCAAATGGACGTTATATTAGTGAGGAGCTCGACGTATATGATATTATAGACATCGGGTTTAAGGCCAACTGACGTCTAATTTCTTGTTAAATCACCGTGCGAACCAACAGTTTGCGAACAACAGTTTCATCGTCTTCACCTTTTCTCTCCGCTGCAATGCATTTCCAGGTGCGTTTGATCTCCTTTTAACCTTTTAAAGTTGTTTTTACTCCGATTAAAGTAATCTTTCATGTATTATTTTTTATTTGAACTGATTAAAATGAGTTTTTGTTGTGTTTTGGTGCGTTTTTTCTTGTGTCTTTGGGTAGCGTAGTACACCTTCTCCCTTTACTAGTTTCCTCTTAAGAAAAACTTGCATTTTTTGGATTTCTAATGGCATTTCAACCCAAAGACGAACTTGGGTTGTTGCCTAAGTCCATTCCGTCCGCCAACGAAAAATAATACGGGAGAATAAGGTGAGAATACGACAAAAACTGGGGTTGTCACCGTATTCTCACAGTATTTTTTTTCATTGGCGGTCGGAATGGACCTAGGCAACGATCCAGGTTCGTCTTTGAGTTGAAATGCCATGAGAAGTTCAAATGACACAATTTTTTCTCACAAAGAAACTAGCAGAGGAAGGAGGTGCTACTACACTACCCAAAGACACGAGAAAAACTGCACTAAAATACAACGACCACTTCATAGACGTCGGTTAATGTACTGACCGACGTCTATAGGGTCCTGTTGGGAATGCAAGTGCGAGTCCAAGTCCCACATTGGATAAAAATGAGAAAGTAGAGCACTATATAAAGATGAAAGACCCGTTAACCCATTGCCTTAAGGTTTTGGGTAGAGAGTGGTGTTAATCCTTTATATGGTTGGGCTCATATCTCGTTGGTGTTTGCATCTCCCCGGTAAACCTCCTCCTTGATAGACCCAACAGTGGTATCAGAGCCGATGGTTAGTCTTGGTGACCGGCTCAGACGAGTATAATGACCCTATATCGAAAGTCTTCCTGGCAAAGGGTTCCAGGTAAGCGTGTCTCGTTAAGATGAACGACGGTACGAAGGGCTACTCGTGGTTGTGGTTGGATGGGAATGCTTCCGCTGGAGGGGGAGTGTACCAATGTGGAAAGGGACTCACCCTTGAGGGGGAGATTGTTGGGAATGCAAGTGCGAGTCCAAGTCCCACATTGGATAAAAATGAGAAAGTATAGCACTATATAAAGATGAAAGACCCGTTAACCCATTACCTTAAGGTTTTGGGTAGAGAGTGGTGTCAATCCTTTATATGGTTGGGCTCATATCTCATTGGTGTTTGCATCTCCCCGGTAAACCTCCTCCTTAATAGACCCATCACAATAGGGTCCTTAGATGTCGGTTAATGAAATGTGTGCCAGCTTTATAGACGTCAGTCAATGTCACTAACCGACGTCTAAGGGGCACCTTAGACGTCTATAGACGTCACACCTGCAGAAATCTGACATCCTATTAACGTTACCATAAAAACGTCGATTTTGGAGGTGACGTTAAAAACCCAAAATAAGTAACGTCTAAAGCCTTTTCTGCACTAATGTCTTAATGTGGAAATATTTGTTCCAATGAAGGTATTTTTGCCTCTTCAAAAACTATTAAACTTATTATTAAGTCTTATTTAATCTCATTCTTTAACATATTTATTATAAACTCTATACTTATTACCGCAAAACCTCTTCATTCTAAAATAAATAATACTATATTATATAAATAAAGATTCACTTAGAAGTACAATGTGTAAATATATATTAAATGATTAATCAAATTTACACACAACACAGAGTACTTCACACAAACTTTAAGAGGAAGGAAACCATTTTTAATAAATTAAAAAACATTATTCACCGATCATATGGTTGATTGAGTATATTATAAATTAATCCTTATAGATAGATAACAACTTTTTTTAACATTTCACAATCATATACATAAATTCCGTACGAAACATTACTAAGCAAGCTGAAACAATCATAATCTGATTAATTTATATATTTGATGTCTAATTATATGTATGGTATTAGTTTGTGAAATTTTGACTTTTGTCTACATCAATAATTTATTTTATTATAACTCGATATTTAATATCACCTTATATAGTCTAACAGATTAAAATTAGTTCTAAACATTTAAAATATAACTCGTAATTTGTAATAATTTAATCTAATTGGATTGATATATACCCAAAAAAAAAAAGTCAAATTGAATTCTGCATCAGCCGTGTAAGAGAGATGATAATATTAGGTCTTAGTCCCTGTCGCAGAATTGGAAGTCCTAGGTGGATGGCACTATAATCTCTAACCTAACTTATCAAAAGCTAACAGCCAAGGGAAAATAATTTAAAATACTCAAGTATACTTTCTATATTATAATAAAAGAGGAAGACAGTTACTTTTTTTTTTACAAATGTTTATATTATCAAAAAAATTTAATTACTTAACTATTTAATTTATTTTACTTCTATTTCATAAAATAATATTTTAAATATATTTTTTTATGATTTTTCGTTACTTAATTATTTAATAAAATTAATTTTAAAAATATATTTTAATTTTATTTTGTCAAATAATATCATTTAAAAATAATAATAATCTTATCTAAAAAAAATATCAACAATAAAACTTATTCAAATTAAGTTATAATAGATATCTTTATTATTGAATACTCTTTGTGTAAAATTTAAATTAATATTACCTGATAACTAATTACACTAATCACACGTACATAAAATTTCACACAAATAAATGATTATACTGATCACATACACATAAAAATTTGTACAAAGATTATATTTAATTGTTTATTTGAAATGTTTATTTTATATATATATATACATAATAATAATAATAATAATAATAAAACACAATCCGCAATATTATAAAATTTTAGAAAACATGCACAATGTTTATTATTGTTACCTTAGAAAAAAGATGAAAAATAAATTCGGACGGTAAAAAGAGCTAGAAGAAGGCGAATGGTGAAAATTACATGACACTTGCAACCCTATTTATAGAAATTTGAGAAAATCATCAGTTCATCATCGTCGTTGAAATCAGTCACGACCAACGGTCCTGATCATACGACTTTACCATTATCCGAGAGCAAGGGGACACAAATGCGCGACATGTGTTCTCCCGCCAAATTACCTATTCAAAATGTGTTGGGCTTCCCTACCAGACTGCAACGGACGACATTAATAGAAGCACTCAACAAATCCCAACGCCAATTGCAGTTATCTAGGACTTGGGGGCCTTGTGTACCTTAGGATTAGAAGTCCATGGAAGATAAGGTGCAATTGGACGATCTAGAGGCTTTAAATAACAGGAGTAAGGCGAAACCTCGACAAACCAGATCATACGACAAGGAGCAAGGACGGACGACCGATCTTGGTAAATAACTCATCTCAGAGCAAAGTTAAAGGTAAGTATTGATTAAGTATAATGGGATGAGGTTGAAGCATAATTAAGGTTTCGCTAATCTTAAGTCCATCTCACAAACTATTAACAGAGGTAAAAGTAAGAGACAGGTGATCGCATTTACTGTGCATTTAAGACTATTGCTCTAGCCCCGTATGAACTATTTGTTGACTTAAGCATCAGAGTATCTTTAACAGGTACCCCCGACCGGTTGGAGTAAAGAAGAGATACTGGAGCGGAGACGAGAATATAACGATAGTGACCCGATCGACTTTAGAGAGGAAATTATGAAGGTGTTCGAAGTTACTTGTCCCTACACCCGAAACAGTTCATAAATTTGTATCAATGATTTGGTTTAGAAATTTGAGAGTATTTTCAATGAGGAAATCCCATTATATGTGTGTTTTGAAGGAAGAATTTTTTGTCATCATGGAATGTTATTTTGGACTCTACTAATCATCCATATTCATGTAGAAAAAGGTGTTTTAGTAGTGTGAGTGACAAGAGTTCCTTTTATAGGAACTACCTCAAAGTTTTATGACCACTACAAAAAAACTATTATTTAGGGGAAGTTTATTTTCCATTTTGGGGATGTTTTTACCCTCTACAAATTAATTTCCAGGGGTTTTTCAAACCCCCGCAATTAGAGTCGTCGCTATTAATTTACGGAGGTTTTTAATGGCCCCTGGTATCCAATTCATATTGTAGAGGTCTTTTTGTTGAGGGTTTTAACATCTTCTATTAGTGACTATTATTTTGTAGAGGTTTGAAATCTCTTTTATTTTCAACTATTTTACGGCAAAGATTAACCCCGTTATTTTCAATTTTATTTTGGATTAATACCATATTCAATTTGGCAATTATAATTTAAATGTTTTAAGCTACCTCATTTGTATTATTTAGGTTGTGAGTTTACAACTTTATTTTGCTTATCTTACATGAAAATATCACCATTAAAATGCTTATACTTTTGTGAACAATATTTATTTGTAACAAAATTCAAATACTATAATGAAGACAAAAAAGCATGACAAGCTTCTTTTACCAAAGTCTTGAATTATATATCATTAAAACATTCAATTCTCAAAAACACCATAGTATATAAAAGTAAGTTAAATTGAATCATAATTACAACTAAACTCAATTACTCAAAATCCATAGGCTAAATATAGTTTCATCCTAAAAGACATCATAAACTTCCTAAATGTTGCTAGCACCAGATGATCCTATTGTACCACCCAAAGGAGACTCAGGCTCATTTGCATCACCACCTTCCTGAAATGATAAAACAAAAATATTAATAGTAAGGAATGCTTATAATTAAAGTATATAAGGCATAATGCTTCAACTATATTAGTAACTTACTTGAGGTTGAGAATCAAAGAATGAGGTAAATTCATCAGGAATCTTTCCTTCATTCATTATCATGTATACTTTAAGTGCAGATTCTAAACTGTTGTACTTTTGTTGTCACTGATTAGAAGACGATGATGGGACAGTGATAAATGAAGCACTCTACAATGAATTCACCTTGTGTAGTAATTCGGGTCGATGAGTTGTTCCATCACCACAGGTACATAATCTCATAAGTTATACCAAGATAAAATTATGTAAATAAATTGAGTTTAGAAAGATTTGTTTTTACGTGTGATAACGTATGATAAATGTTACATGTTCATTATAATAATTCACATTATTTCTTATTTTTGGAAAATATGTTTTTTTGGTTTTAACTAGCTTACTCTCACATTGTTGATTGTTGTGTTTTATTTTTATTTTTTACAATAACCACTATGTGCTGTGAGCAGAAGAGAATATATAAGTAAATGTACTATTGGAGAAGTCTAAAGTTTGATTCCATAAGATAGTATTTCTTTTGTTAGGTGTAGTTTTAAGGACGAAACTCTTTAGTATAATACTTATATATATATATATATATATATATATATATATATATATATATATATATATATATATATATATATATAATATAATATTATATTATATTATATTATGTTTATCTTAATATATGATAATATTGATATTATTTATAATTTGTGCGTTATTTGTTTTTACCGTTGACTGTAAAATGTTTCTATTAAGTTAAATGATTTTTTTTTTCACAATTAAAGTTATAATTATAATAGTTTCATCGTTTACAAGCTGGAAAAATAATATTTTAACAAAAATATAATAATGACAAATTTGAATATAAAAAAACAATAAAATATATATGGTAATAACAATAACCCAAAAATAGTAATAAAATATATTAATAAAACATTAAAATACTTTGTACAAAAACGTATAACGGAATAGAATTTCTTTTGACAGACAAACTTGTTTGTTTGATCAACCAAAAAAAAAATTATCTACAAAAGCAGTGCATGATGTAGAGGAAGAGAAAGAATAATTTTGCAATTTAAAAACGCGAGAGTATGCGCAGTAAAAATTGAGTGCAAATAACAGTTATCTAATAATAAAGAGTAGAGTTTGTTTTGCTGATTGCACCACATTTAATAATTTGAGCCATAAATTTTGTGAGGGAGTTACTCCCTGCACCTCCCCAATTCCAACCCTCACCCCCACATAACCTATTTATTCCTCTTTTTTTTTTAATTTTCATGTTTCCATTTTTTCACGAATTCTCCCGTCGCACCAGCACCCTCTGCGCAGCAACCACAACCGCATCGCACAACAGCCGCACAAACAGAGAGGAGTTGGAAAGTGAGAGTTGCAGAGCGTTCGGAGGAGGAGGTTTCAAAGCTTTGGTGGGGTGGGGGTGAGAATACGAAGAGGAATCTGTCTGTGTGTTTTGAGACTGTAAAAGAGGGGGGTTATTGTAGGATAGGTTAAATAGGGCTAAAACGGTAAAAATAAAAAAACATAAAGGTTAATTTTATATTTAAAAAAAAAGTCCAAAAAAATTGGGGGGTGAGGGTTGGAACTGGGGAGGTACAGGGAGTAACTCCCATTTTGTGACAGGCTTATAAATTTTATTAAGCAATAACTTCATGCACCGCATCAATTCCTTTCTGCAGTTCCAACAATATAATAAAAATACTTAAATACCCTTCACTATTCTATTACACCCCTACATTATCACACCCCTGCAAGCGATACCGAACTGTTACAAGAAACAATATGATTTTTATTTTACAAGTGATTTTTTTTATTGAAAATAGTTATTTTAGTGAAGGACATAATTAAATTTAAAAATTAATCAAATAAAAAAAATTAAAGAATAAAATTGATAAGTTAAATATTTTAATTTTAAAAATGGTTTCTAGAGTTTAATATTAAAAAAACACATTATTTTCATAGTAGTGAATATCGCAATATGTATATACGTATGCTTATTGACAAGAAACAAGAGAATATAAATATTGTATAATTATTTGCATCCCGATAATAGAAAAATTAATGTCATAACATAATATATAAAAAAAAAGACTAGTAAATTTTATTTTGACTTTAAATTGCTGTATAAAAGAAGTTTCTTCATTATTTAAAACATGTTTCATAGGTATAAAAATAAACAACCACTGAGATTTAAAATTTTAAACACAGATTCTTTAACCTGTCCAAATTACTCTGATACTGATACAATAAATTCTTCTATAGCATTATTGTATTTATATTTAGTTTAATTCAAACTTCCTATAGTTTTAATAACTGGCTATAATTGGGAGATGCGCGTATGTGAAGTAATCAAGGGACAAACTCTTCAAGAAAAGATTTATCTGTATTTTTTTTTCATTAGTAGTCATTATTAATGAAAGCTTGTGTTTGCGTATATTTAATTTTTTATAATAAGTTGAAGATTTTATGTGAAATAGGACTGTTTTATAATTTATTTTATATAAGTAGAATAAATTTTATTTTACTTAACTAATTTTATGATATTAATTTAAACTTAAATTATACAATTTTAATAATATATCTAGAGTTGTTAAAATGGATTGCAACCCGCGGGTCAATCCGATTCACCACGGGTACGGGCCAAGTTGAGTTAAAAAAAATGCATTTTTTATGTGGGTTGATTTTCAACTCGGCTCATCCTGGTTGAATCCGTGGTGAGTCGAGTTGGTCCACCAACTCACCTAATTTTATTTTATTAATTTATTTTCTTATAAAATCCTAAAAAATATCACCGGACTCTTGTATTGTATTTTTTTTTATTATTTTGAATTGTCTTGAATTTAAAATTATTTTGGGAGTAAAATTTATTTAGATTTAAATAACAAAAAGTTTATAATTTTTTTTATTTAAAATAAATTATAATTAAATGAGCTACTGAATTAACCCGTTTGATCCATCAACCGTTAGTTAGTTGAATCAAATTCAAATTTTTCTGGTTTGGATTGACTCACCGAATCGGATCAAATGACCTGTTTTGATAGCACTAATTCTATCTAAGTTTATTAATTGGATTTGGGTGTTTCTTTATTATGGAAGCTATTTGTTTTTGTCCGTTGATTTTTTCAACATAAACACAAAGTGTACGGTGGCAGTTCTTGGTAGGGACAATAATGTCGTGGGACGGGTATACGAGGTTGTTTTTGGCATTTATTTCTTAGATATTTTCTTTTTTCTGGTTAAATGAAAATAAAATAGACATATATAAAGCAGATTTATTGATGTTTTTCCTACTATATACTAAGTATTTATTTATTTTTATAAAATAAACAAGTTTAATTGTTAGGATAGAAGAGGATCGGAGAATAAACAAGATATCAAAAAACAGAGTGTTTGAAAGACTGTAGAATCTATACTCTACTACTTTAATATATTTACACTCATTTTATTCATATTATTTATTTTTTAAATTATCGAATGCGCTTCTCTCTCATGCATCCAAAAACACCAAATGCTTCTTCCCGTTGCTGTTGGCTTTACGAGTTTACTCAACATTTGTTTTCACATTTGAGCTTTCTAAAAAGCAGTGACGCCAGGGCATTGATCATGTCTGAAAGATTCTCTTGGATTATATGGCAATGGCAACTCAAATCTGCGTATAGAAAAAAAAAAACAAAAAAACAAAACCATAACAAAGGTTTGGATAAGACTTTGATTTGATTTTAGCAACAAGGGCATCGTATTATATCATTGGAATCTACGTTTCTTTGTTACAGAATGTGAACGTGAATAGTAGTAGACGACACATATGAACCCTCACTGAAACAACAGTAGTTTTGGAGTTAGTACTAACATGCAGTAATAATAATATACCTCATGTTTTTGGAGCTATTTTGGTTTTGGATTTATCTGCAACATCTTCACGTTGCCTTGCAATTTCTTTCACATTCATGTTTCTGGCAACTAGTGCCGACCAAAAGTGATTGAAATTTGAAACCTTCTTCTGTAGAGACAACTGAAATTCATCCTTGTGATTCATATTATTACATCCTATTATAAATCATGCTTTAAGGATATAGTTACATAGGTATGGTTGTTTTGATCCAGCCAAAAGAGTGTAACATTACGTGACACTCTAAATTGTCTCTTCTGGTTATTATATAATGAACACCGTAGATGCCATATTCATGGTCTTGTTAATTTATGGTTGCTTGTTAAATTATATTGGTTAAAGTCCATTTCGAATTTTGGAGAGAGAGACGAATAGCTGTTGAAAAGAATTGTTTATTTTTGGAGAAAAGTACGTAAACTTTAAACTTTTCAGTGTGGTTCTGTAAACCCACCACTAGTTTGGAAGTACAAACAAAGTGTAAAATAAAATACAAAATAGCAAAGTTTATAAATAATACATGGTTTGATTGAAATTGCACAGAAAATAAAGGAGGAGTTTTCTTAGAGTTAGAAAATTACTGAAGATCACGTTCTTACGTTTACAAAACTAGCAGAAGATCAAAAGCACTCAATTATGAATGTCACATCATTACAAAGAAAAGTGTCTTTATACATAGAAGTCACACAAAAGAGAGATATTGGAAAGCCGTATCAAAAGAATAGAAACAAAATCCGAACTTTACTCTTATTATTATGCCTTAACATTTTTGCTTGTGCCCTCCACATGCATTCAGGGACAATGACTAGATTCTCGTCCTTGAATTGTATTATTGCACTTACATGATCACTTCCACAATTCAACATTAATAATTGCTAACTTTGCCTGAGAATCACACGGACGAGTCCAACATAATATGGAGATTTGATGAAAAAAAAACAAAAAAAAACTAGCCTCTGTCTTAACAAAACCAATGAACATTATAGAAAACTATCCTAAGTGCATTTGCTTCTCTTGTTCCTCTGTTCAACTCTCACAAACACCTTCCTCCATATCCTGCACTTCTATACAATGCTTGTTTTATATCGTCAGAACTCAGCATTGCCCTTTGCTCCGATTCCTGTTACATGACAGACAAAAAGGATACTTCTTTACACCGTGCCTCAACCAACAAATGCCATCAACAGAAAATATGAAGCTATGTAAGTATTTGTAAGGAGTGCCAAAACATGATGTGCTAATGTACCTCTGAGCAAGAAGCCTGCATTGTGAAATCATTGAAACAGCTAATAACACATTGTTGAATCTCAAGGCCTAAAGCCTCCAGAGTGTTTACTGTTGATTGTAACAATCCTTGCTTTCCTGCACAGCAAATTTCCACCCGTGTGTCCGCACTCCTCTCCACTTCAAACTGCCATGACCAAAAGGCTTATAATATAAAAACCAATGCAGGATTGCACTAATCACAATAGAGATTTATCGTATCAACAAACATTTATTTCAAAAGGGTCTATCAGAGAAATTATTACAAGTCCAAAGCACATTACGGTTTCGTTTACATAACTGAGTTTTATAAATCCATACCTTGGGTGAATTTCTCACTAAGATTTCATTTGGCTTCACATCTTTGAAAACGCATGCCATTTTAGAATCCATTTCTACTTCTTGCTTAAGATTGTTGATCTTCTCCAGAAGTTCTTTCATGTAATCAATAGTGTCCCCAAGTATAGATGTTCTATCCATCTGTGATAAGCATTCAACACAAAAAATTAGATCTGCTCATTTCTGTTAGTACAGTACTCATTCAAGGAATGAATCACACTCACTGCATACCTTACTTATCTTGGGAACAATAGCTCTCAGCATTGAGAGTCTGTCATTTAATCTCTTCCTTCTTCTCCTCTCCGCCATTAGATTCTTGGAGGGTTGCCCCTGAAGCTTCTTTGACCGGTTTTTTCTTTCCAGACCCGTTCCGATGTTGAAAACTGGCATTTCGGAGGACTGGGTTGGCTCCGCTTTGCACGTAGTTTGCAGCTCCAAATTCTTAAGCTCTTCCCCAAGCATACCGGGGTCCTCTTCTTCCATAAAGGACAATGGATAATCCTCTTGACCAAGGGTGTTGAGTGGAGTATCAAGTGTACTATAGTAAGAATCGATAATCTGTGGTGAGGATTCATCGAGTAAAGAGCCATAGATTTCATTGAAGGGGTAGTAGTCGTTGTAGCTTTGAGGAACTTCTTGACCAGAAGAAGAGTTGGGGAGGTAAGGTAGAGAGTTTTGATCAATACAGTCAAAACTACTCCAGCCATTACAGAAGAACTGGGTTTCTTCTGTACTTATCAGTTCCTCCAAGAAATCACGGTCATAGTGCTCCATCTCTCTCTCTAAATGCGTGTGTGTGTGTGTAATAGGATGCTAATTCTTTAAGAAACACACCTTTCGAGTTCTTTTGAGAACATGTAGTATACTAAGAATGAAGAATTTATAGGGGAATACAGCAAGGCTTGTTGCGTATGGATTATTATATACAATGTGGTATGTATGATGATGATGTATTCATTAGTTTTAGAACCTATAGCCTAAGACAGAAATGGAATCTGCTTTTCATTTCACAGTGATTTATGTCTTTTTCACCGAAATTGCTGCAATCAAACACAAACTATATATTTTATTGGTATTCTTAGAAAACTTTGACTCTCGTATCTGCCTGGAAACAAAAAGAATGGAGTTGTCATCATAAAACCTGCCAGGTTCCTTGTATGTTTAAAGCTGTGTAATATAAATTGTTGCCAACACCCCTCTCTCTCTCTCTCTCTCTCTCTCTCTCTCTCTCTCTCTCTCAACCCTTGAAGAAAGTTTCCAAGTTGGGTCCCACTCTCCAATGCCTCAAAAGTTTGGCTTAGCTCACGAATTCAAATGAGTTGGTATTCTTATTTTGTTCTTTCTGCACTACCTCTTCCGTATATCCAATACGCTTAATAGTTAATGCAAATAGCAATAACTTAGATGAATATGATATTAATTCTCTCTTATATGTTTACGTAGACAAATGCAGTAATAGTGTAATACAACCTCACTATACCTTCCACGGATTATTCTAAATTTGGGTCTAGCAGGTGAACATTGTTCATGTAGGGGGTTCACTAGTCTTTGCTTAGGCTATACTATTATGTATGATCTTAAATCATAATCTTGATCCACTAATTATATGACAGTTAAAGTATACATACATAGTAAGTGTTAATAATAATAATAATAATTATCTGTTAATTAGTTTCAGTAGCTGCACTGCATATTTATAAGCCTATCAACATGCTAGTATTCTACTGCTATATATAGAAGGGTAGATTTATACATGATGTTGGGTCTTCTCCTTCAGCATGTCTATGAGTCACGGATTTTCGACCCTTGGAAAAAGTGTACGCATAATGGTCTCTTGATGAAGTGTTTGTGACTAGCCATAGGTAGAAAGAACAACCTCACCATTGTCATTTTCTTTTATGAGCATAGAAGTCAGCTATGGTTTTTTATAACTTTATTATGTGTAGCACGGAATTACATTCTGAAATGCCAATGGGGAAAATGTAGTCATTTTCGAGGTATGATCATACTGTGAAGAATCTAAGGTACACGTGCCATTGACAAGTTAATCTAATGCAGTAGGAACTGAATTTAGCAATAACGGAGATGTAGCCTTGTAGCATTCTAACATATGAGAGCTTGTCAAACAATTTATATAAAAAGAACATCAAAACCCCACCTCAAATTCAAACTAGAGAATGCACACAACACTTTCATTTAAGAAATAAAAGTTAAAGAAGAGTTGAGTGCTCTCATTTGGTGGAAGCCATTGATTGGGCCAATTGTTCTTAATCTTGAGATGATAGATTATTCTCAATCATTTTAGGCTAGCCATCTATACTTAGACAATATTTTATTTGAATAATTCAGTATTAACAACCACGCGTCCCTTTAATAGGGTGAGCTTCACATCATTAAATTCATATTCACTCTTCAATCAAAATGTAATTAAGTCATTTTAAAATAAATTATAAGTTACTTAATAGTATTCATTTTAACTATTATAAATTCACACTTCATACCTATTCCTGAAGTTTTCTAGATGCAAGTTTGAAATTGTGATACACAGTAATGACAATGTTCTTTGACTCTTGGAATTTGTGGAAGCAGCCATGCTATATAGTATGCATCAAATGATTAAGTTTAAACCCAAAGTCAATCATTACCTTAAAAAAATTTACAGAAAGTTTGTAGTGTAATGGCCAAATATATATATATGATTTCAGTATAAGTTAAAGTACAATAAAAGAGTAATTTATGTTGATGATAACTTTTATCAATTATTATACTATACTATATAAAAAAAATATAATTTTACATTTTACGATCTAATCTTATTGTCACAACTATAAATTAAAATACTTCATGTTTTGAATTTTAAAATTATATATCACATTATTTTTTATCTACATGTATAATATAATTTTTTTAATTAATGTAAAATTATATAATTATTATTTATATAAAAATTAATCCAATCACATATTTTTTAGACAAAATAATTTAAAATTATTAAACATAATATAATAGTTGATGGATTTATACGTTATAAACAAAATTAGGTTGTGGCTTATACAAATTTTTCTAATAAAATTTCATCATAATATATTTTAAAAATGGAAAAAGGGAAATGATTAAACTAAAGGGACACTATTAACGGGATACAAGATGATTAACTTATTTAGTTTAAGGTAAAAAAATTAGCCAATATAACAAATGTGTCCCCATCAAGCTTTGCTGTAATCACATCTAGTTTCAAGCACTATTAGGTGTTAATTAGAATTAGAATTTAGATGTTCTACTTTTTGTTTTCTTTCATTTTACTTGTTTTTTTTAGTAAACACTATTTTTTTTTTCATTTTTGTTTTATTTCCATTTTTTTTATCAAAATCTTAAGAGTTTTTTTTTTTTTTTTTCAAAACTTTCAGAACCTAGACGCTTTTAGATCATGAACAAGCTAACATTAAAAAAAGAAAAAAAAATTAATTGAAGAATAAAAGATTTTGAGAATTGCTTTTTGCAACATAGAAGAATAGAGCCACAAGATATTGTTGGAACATTTGGGAATTGTTTTATTGCTCAAATAATAGTTAGTTGAAGCTATCTTAATGAAATGTGTTTCTTGCTTTGAAACTTGGTTAGCTTAATTTTCCATTTTGGAGTTTCTTGCTATGAAACTTTGTTAACATAATTTCCCATTTTATTACAATTGTGGACTTTAAATTTTTATAGTGTCCTTCAATTCAAATTACACTTAATAAATTGTACCTAACAAAAGGCTACAATAATAGCAAGAGGACACTATTTTATTACTTAATTACTTGTTATAACTAACTAATTAAGACACTTGTCACAAAGTGACATCAAAGATTTTTCCATGCTCACATAACTAGTATGAAAATTTGTTGAGTTCTCCTAACATGTATGAAATAATACTGTGTACTGTTATATCATTTTGAGATATTTTGCCTCTCTTATCATGTAAATTTTTACATAAAAAAATAAGTTTTCAGCATCGGAATCAGAATGATCTTAAGAATAATGTAGAATGATACTTTTAAAATAGTTTAGACACTAAGTTAATAAAAGGGAATGCAGAATGTATGAGCTAAAGTACATTCAAAATTAATTAATTAAGGGGCAATAACACGTGTCCAACTTATGCAAATTCATCTGAAATAACTGCAGAAGAATCTGAATTGAAGGTTAATTATGTGCATGATGTTGCATTAATGGTCATTATAATATGATAAACACCAAAAACAAATGGCGGATTTCTGAAATCCACCCAGACAAGAACTGAGTGGTTGCTTATCGTTTTTGTTTTTGATTAGTATGGTTGACAGATATCAAATTATTAATATTACGAGCTTTACAAAAGGAAGATTTTATCCTTATTAGCCAAATCTTATATGACTGTTTATAAGTATATATATTTTTTTCTTTAAACATGTACTAAAAATGGTTTTATTCGAATTAAATTGGATAATTGAAAGAAAATTTTCTTTCTAATTCATTTACGAATGAAGAAGATAAGATTTGAGTTGATATTAAAAGAAAGAAAAGAAAGGGATGATAATAAATTGTGAAAGGAAACGAAACTTTGGAAGAGACAGTGACACATTAAAAACCTGAAGAAAGCACGAGGAGCACAGGGTGAAATGAATGAGTGGATGGTGGTGTGAGAAAACCGCGGCTGTTTTCCTCCTACCTTCCCGACACAAAGTGGTATTCTTAAAGCAGTTTTTGGTTTGGTTTGGATCTTCCTTTGTTTAGTAAGATTCAGCTTTGACAGCCCACAATATCTTATTTTGGAGTTCAGAACTTCCACCAAAACCACCAATGTTTCTCCATCTCCCACTTTTGTCTTCTTCCACTTTTTGTTTCTTACCCACCACTCTCAAACAGTACAGATTGTGGTCCAAAAACCCACGACCCATCTTAGATTCTATAATCTACATGTTATACAAATGGGAAATGAATTTTTAACAACTATTTTTCCCAACTTTGTTTCAACTATTTATGTGATAATAAATTATTGATTTGTTTCAAATATACGAACCAATAAAATATAGTGACACTTAATTTATTGTCAAAAAATTGTTAAAAGAAGTTGGTAATAAAATATCATGGTCTTATATAAACATTCATTACAAAATTACCACAATTTCAATTTTTCCTCTTAATGTAAAATGAAACTTCTTTTTCACTTAAATATATTTTAATCTTTAAATTTTAAATTTAATACAATTTGGATATATAATTTTCATTATATTGTTTGAAATCGAAGTGTAAATTTAAATTTCATGTTAGATAGAAATGAGAAAGTAAAATATTTTAAAAAAGTAAAAGACTTATTAACTCATTTCCTTAAGGTTTTAGATAAATAGTGGTTGTATCTCCCTTATATGGTTGGATCATATTTCATTAGTGTTTGTATCTCCTTAATAAACTTCCTTCTCCCTAGATTCAATAATAGTATCAGTGTTCCGTTTTAGGAAAAAGTCTCACGTTAGATAGAAAGGAGAAACATTAGCTCATTATTTTAAAGTTTTAGGAAGCTTTGGATAGAGAATGATATTAATCCATGGTGAACTTCCTCCTATATAACTATTTTAAATTTATTTCACATGTAAATGGACATTTTAATTATCCTTTGAACAATTTATAATGTTTGATCGTTTATATGTAAATCTATAATGTCATTTAATATATAAAAATTGTTTACTATATTATAAAAATTATATTTAAGTTTAAGAACTAAATATAAATAATTGTTTTAACATGTTTTTAAAAAATAAATAAAAGATTAGATAAATAAAATGAAATAATATTTTGATATGGTCGGTCATCTTCTATCATGGTTGTTGATAATGATATGGCCAAGTAGCTTGGCTGCGGACATTAGCATTAGCATGCATGTGAAGGTGAGTGGGGGTGGTTCTTGGTACCTGTCATCCTGTTTCTTCTCTTTCTAACATTTCATTTTAGGTGATGGCTTCTGAGGTAACAACATTGAAAACCATCCTTGTTAATAGTAATTTGTGGGTATAAAGATTTTAATATTAATAACTTTTCTCGTTTTTTCAAATTTTTTAATAATATTAAACTGATTTGTGGGTATAAAGATTTTAAAAAAGTTGCAATTTGAAGTAATGATAACTTAGATGATTACAGTGAAAGACTTTTACTCAACACATTTGTTCTTACTCCCCAAAACCTAAAGCACGTGAGAGTTTATCTTAATAAAGAGCTGGAAAAAGTAGTTTCTAGGTCGATCACGAGTCATTTCCTGCGCAAGAAAACGAGAAGGAGGCAACCAGCAGCAAACCCCACCTCATATTCATCACTCTACATTATTTCATCAAAAGTCGTGCCTGTGATCTACACTTTGCATGTACCTTTACTCTTTCCCTTCGACTGTTTCGTAGGAATGAAAACAAAAAGTACGAGAAATCAAATTAATAAACAATAAGATCAATTCATAACTCAATCTTATAAAATCTGTTGATAATGGATAATTTGGTTCTGATACCATATTAAAAGGTGAGATTTTAAGTCTAATTAAACTTCACAAAATTTGGTTTATAAGATAATGTTTACACTTCACTTATATATTATAAATTGACATTATTTCTAGTCGATGTGAGTTCCAACATGCACTCTAATCACTTTTAGGTTCTCGTATAGTTCTTAAAATTGATTCAACTTTACAAAATTAATTTATAAGATGAAATTTACATCCATTTATATGTTATAAATTAGTTTTATTTTTAATCGATTTGTATTTTGAACATTTGATATGTTAAGATGCATCTCCTGTGTGATAATATATCTACTTATATCATGGGTTTTTAGAAGATGTTTCTTTTAGAGTTTTACAAGTTTTTATAGGCTTATGAACATGATTTCCTTTTATAAAGGTCTTATAAACAGTGTTTTTCTTTCGACCATAACTATTGTTGGTTTCGAATAAAGTTCGACAATTTATATATTCTAAGCGGCCATGCCAATCAATCCTTATTAGATAAAAAATCTACATAATTCTTCACACATTGAATCGTAAAAGTGTTTATGCTTTTTTAAGAGTTGTATTTTTCCCTTGTTGATCCTTGTTAGGATTAAACATTCCTCAACCCTCAAAATATCCACTATATAGCACTTAAAATCATACTTTATATTGATTATTTCATTTTATGTAATTCAGGTAATGCAGAGATAATTTTTATTTTATATATCGGTTGTTATAAAGTTAATGTATGTTATTATGTTTCTTCTTGTGTCACCACTTGTTCTGACTTGATATATAAGCAGGTACTACTACTTACTCATTTGAAGACAAAGACGTTGAGAAAGACAGTTAAAAGAAAATAATAAAGACAGCAAAATAAAATTAGGCCTCAATTATGCTACATCAATTCCTATTGTAATTGATTAAAATTTTCATACTATCATACTATTACTACAAGAATTAATGAATTAATGTTTTAGATATATTTTAGAAAATTATTAAATAATGAACAATTTTAATGACTAAAAATATGTTTAATAATCAATTTAGAAATTAATTTGTTAATTTAAAATCGATTTTTTAATCCAAAATTTTGGTAGTTAATATTAGTATTAATTTAGACATCAATTCATAATAAAAATTATTTTAATTACTAATTTAAAAACCAATTATAATTTTTGAAACTATTTTAATTATCAATACTTTTTACTTTATAAATTTATATTTAAATTAGTCATGTAACTTAATCATCTTTTGTGATTAAAAGTGATCATTATTTAAGGCGATTAAATGATCTTTGATTACACAATATATTATGTTGATGTAATTGAGATGTTGTAGTGCATATATTTTTTTCCACCATGAGAGCAAAAAAGATAAGGTGATTAAATTTAAAATTTAAAAATAAAAACATACTAATTTTTTATTAGCTAATATTGTAAAAATTAAGTTTTATTAAGGCCATAATATTGCTAAAAAAGCTTATTCAATGACGTAAAGCAAATATAAATTGGGAAAAATATATTAGGTTTTGTTGAAAAAAATATGAATGTAAGTCTTGTATTGATAGAGATAAAAAGTTGAAGAATTAAATTCATATTATATATATATATATATATATATATATATAATAATAATAATAATAATAATAATAATAATAATAATAATAATAATCTCCTTAAGAATTATATATCCGAGTAACAAGGCAAGCAAGGCAGCAGAATTAGAAGAGAAAATTGAGAGAACTAAACACCATGATTTTTTAAATGCCCCTTGATTATCTAATTGGCTATAAACAAAATGGTGCATATGTGTGTGGATGAAATAGTAAAAGCTATTCAGTAAACAATTAGCAGGAATACACACATGTATAAAAGAGTAATAATATCATTATACACTTTTACATTCATTTGACACAGAATATAAGGATAAAATGATTTAAAAAATGTAAAGTTTTGTAGTTTTTCAAGAAAAAAAAAGTAAAAAAAAGTAAGAATAATATCAAATGAATGTAAAAAATTTAGTGTATCAAATAATCATTTCTCTAAATAAAAGTGGAAAATCATTTTGCAGCAATAATGAAATAGATTTTTAGACAAATTAAATATGTAAGAAGCCTTGATTCTTAATTACTGTATATAGTTTCCCCTCGTTTATGGATAGCTGATAAATGAACAACACAGAGAATTTTGTTACGTGCAACTTGCTGATTACGTTCAAAATTAATTAGGTATATATACAAATATTCCACCAATATTGGAACTGAATATTTGATATAGAGAAGGAACTTGAAATTGTTTATTACCAGATGCATAATATTGTAATTTAGATAATATCTTTTGCAAGATTCATATACATATATATGTTGCCCTAATATTAGTTTTAATCTCTTAAATTCATGAAAATCTGAATGCTCGTGAGTTGTGAGTTGTGATCTTCATGGGGTCAGCTCCATTCAAATTGAGCGGCTATGTGTTGGGTGGTCACACTACATTGTAATCTAACCTTTTGTCTTTTATGAGATAGACAAATCAATTTAATTTTCAAGGCACTTCTACTTATTGCACCAACCTTAATGATGCTAATTATACTAAAATTCGTATTAAGACACAAACTAATGCAGACAAATCCTTCTATGCGTGCACATAATTAAAAAAAAAAAAAAAAACTAGAGATTAGTGTGTTAGGTTTTCCACAAATCCACTTCTAACATATAACTTTCTAATCTTGAAGATAGAAATATATATAGTATTAAGCTCTAAACCAGATAGCTTGTTTTTTAATATCACGTACCCTCTCTCAGAGGGAATTGCAACTGTAGAATAACACGATTTGGAAAACCTAGTTCTTTAAAACCTTCCAATTCAAGTTGGGTTATAATATACAGAAATCCAAAAATTTTGTCCTTTTCGAAACTAGAAAAACCCTTTGGTGTGCTAGCATAACAAATAATTCGAATTAGTCAAATTTGTGTGGGGGAGATGCAGAAAAGAAAATCAAATTCCTGAAAAATCAGATTATGCAGATCAAGGATCCAATTAGAAATGAAATAAAAACATGTTATAGACTATATATGAAATCCAACTAGCGTGTTTAGTGGACACAAACTTGTGATTAATTACAGGAAAGTTATTAAATAATGATATAATAAGGTTTATGGTTAAGTTAAGCTAGATAGCTTTATATATTTTACAGTTGTGAATGAATATAAACAACACACAGGTAGTTATTAGCTGTCAGTTAACTTCAACATTGTCAACATATGATCAGTTTCAAATTACATTTGACATAAGTTCATTGACCTTCACTGCCATATATATGGTTCAGTGATGAAAGACTTTATAAATTATATATAATGTCAGTTTGGATAATTGTACAACTCATTTTTGTTAGGAAAAGAAATATATATATATGATTGTTCAGCTCCATCATTTTCAATATTATAAATTAATACTAAAGACAAAACCATATCAAAGTTAAATTAGACCAAATCCAATAAACTTATAACTCATAAGTCTTTGTTATGATTTGCTCTTAAGGATATTATTACAAAAGTATTTGGTTACTGTTTGTGGGGATGTATTAAAAATAATATGATATTCAAACTTTCATATTAAAAATACTTCTAGGCAAATTATAATTTTTAAAGAAAAACACATTGTTCAAGTCAGGTTCATATTCGTTATAATTTTAAAAAGGAAATTCACGTATCGTATTTTTAATAAAATGACATTTACATCTTTTAGTTTTTAAAAACATGTTTTTTATCTTACGTTTCAATAAGTGACATTCACTTTTTTATATGTTTAAGAAAGTGATATTTAGTTTTTCATTTTATTTAAAGATAATATATTAACTAAAATTCAATTAAAAATATTACATTGACTAGTATATTTTATTTAAATTTATTTGATTTTATTTAAATAAAAAAACTTGAAGTGGGTCAAAATCGTTTGTTGGTTTGATATACGGTCGGGTCAAGTTAAAAATAAAATAAAATCTGTCCATTCAAAAAGAACAGAACCGGGCTGATACAATTTAGTTGGGCAGTTTATTCCTGCAGTTTCCATAAATTTTCCCTGGACTTCATATAAATTAAATTTTGTTTTAATTTTTATTTTTGAATTGTATAATTCAAAAGTTATTTTTTATAAGTAAGAAGTAGCTTCCAAATTTTGAAAACTGAAAAAAGATTTCTTTTTCTTAAAAAGAGACTTTTAGATTGTATGATAAAAGATAGAAAATAACTTTCAAATTGCAAAATCTAAAAAAGATAAAAACAGAAGTTTTTTTTTTTTAATGAAGGTACAGAAAGGAATTTGTGTAGTGCAGGAAGAAACTGTCCATCAGTTATAGGATCCAAAGAGATAAAACATATTATCTATGTTTTACTTAAACTAATCTGCAAGTTGTGGGGAACACACAGATCTTATCTCCCATGCTATGTGGGAAAGTTTTGCACTGAAATCCAACGATCTTTTGTCAATTACCTATCTGTCCTTACATACAACACAAGTTGAACACGTGAAGTTATTCATGTGGCAGTGACAGATTGAAAAGAAGAATTTCTTGAACCGCCATTAGCAATGTTTATTTTTGACCAAATGCTGCAGAGAGAGGTGTGAATGGTTTAATCTCATTCATTTATTATGTTTCAAATAATAAAATCTAATTATAGTGTAAAACACAATACATTTCTTCTTTTACTTATTTTCGAATAATATAGAATGAAAAGAATATATTAATGGTGTCTTATGTTACTTTTAAGTAATTTTAAAACTAAAAATAAGGTACCACGATTTCATAATTATTAATATTTTTTAATAGATTTTATTTTTTTGTTATTGTATTTATTTTATTAATTGACTGGGAGGTAATAAAAGTAGTTCATTATTTTTATTCAATAGCTTACAATATTCTGTTAAATAAGATAAATGATTTGCTATTATTATACATATAAAAAAAGTTGTTATCATGTACACTTACAAACAAATTTTATTGAAAATACACATATAGATGGAGAAAAAGGATCCAAGGTGAGAAAAAGAATAATTTAATAACATGTCATTTTATTAATTGTTAAATAATATGTAGGAATTTATCTTAAAAAGTAATAAGTTAGTACTATAATTAAAATTTGGGTTTAATTTAAACTATTATTAGTTAAATTATCTATAATATACTTTTCAATTGAATAATTTTATTTTTCAATAAATAAAAGATAACTTATTTATTTAATAGAAAACTTTATTTAATTTTAAAATAACTACATATTTATTCTTTCTAAAAGTAACTGTTGCGTAATTTTTTTAATTTATTTCTATAAAATTTTACACATTTTAAATTATTTTATTTTTTCTATTTTTGATTAGTTATTTTAAAAAATAATAAAAAATAAATTATATATACATTTTTTTTATTTAAAGATATATTATTTGATTGTAATAAAAAGGTTTTGTTTATGTTCAGAACTCGGAAATTTCTCACTGTCACACAATATTTTTCTCTTATTAGGCCAACACCATGCTCATCACTCTTAATCCTATTTTATTGAATTCCAGTTTTGTCCCCGGTTCCATTTCCAAGCGTGGTTGCGCATCTCCATCTTCTTCTCCATTCCTTTGCTCCTCTTATCCCTCAGGTACTCTTCTCTTTCTGCCGTACTATTTTTCTCCATTCTTCCTTTTGCTAAAAATTTATCACCTCAATTTCCGGCCATCCAATTTACTCAGCAATTTTTCGTTTCCCGTTACATAGATTCGATGCAGTTTTTCTACGTAACGATTCACGCCCTTTCAATTTTCTTCAATTTCATTTTATTTGTTCCTTTTCGTTAGTAATAATAAATCGAATTTGAACTCGTTTTTGGCGGAGACTGTGGTATGTTCCACGTTCCACGAGGCTTGGAGCGTAAGCTTGGTCGTGCACCGCTCTCTGTTGCGAATGTACGAACCTTCTTTTGTGGATTTATGTTTAATTTAATGTAATTTTTTTAGGTGCAAATACTTTTAAGCATTTTTTCCTATTTATGGAGCTGTTCCTGTCTTGTTCAAGAGGACAAGATGTTGTCGGAAGCCTTACGGTTCATTCCTTTTAAGCTGAACCAGAAAGCTGATCTGCTTTAGTGATAAATGATAACTTCATCAGTTACATGTTATTATTGGCTTTTCTTCAATGTCACGCAGATATGGATACTGCTGCTGGTCAAATTCTTTACCCATTGCACCGCTGTAAAACTCTTCACCTGGTTCGTTGCAACTTTATCCTTACAATAGTTTTTTGGTTAGAAGTTGTTTTGTCCCATGTAATCAATTTATTTTTCATTGTGTGTGAAATGAATCCCAAAGCTTAACTAAACCGAGATACCTCCTTTATTCCCCGTTTATATGGCCCTTCCCAGAACATTTGTTGTCTCTTCACGAATAACGAAGTTTCATTAAACTACTTTAGCTTTAAATATATGATAAGTAATTTTGGAACAACACAAATTGTTTGAATTTTTAAAATATACTTAGTTGTTTGAATTTTTAAAACATTTAGCTAATGCGAGTCAAATTTCACTTACTACATATTTTTAGGGTGTTCCTTCCTCAGTGATTTTTTGAAAGTTGAAATTTGGATGTTGGATTCAGATTATGATAGGATATAAAATTCCTAGAATTAAGGGGAGTATAATTCAGGATTAAATAAATCAATCCATGATATGTTGTTTTTAAGGAGTAGGCTATTATTATTCCTTTTCTATTTATATCTTGTAGGTTATTGACTTGAAAGTATGGGAGTAAAACTTCACTCTCCACTTACCTACATGGTATCTAGAGCTTTAGGGCTCCCATCCTTAAACAATTAGGTTGCCTAGTTGAATCCCAGTTCATTCCATTCGAATGGTGGCAGAACAGTGGTTTGATGGACTTGTTGGATAATGAGCATCATCGACCAATAACAAAATTTCTTTCTAAGAACACTTCAAATTACCAGTCATAAACTGAATGTAAAAGAACAAAACTTTACATTTGGTGGTTGCTGATAAGGTGAAAGAAACTTGGCTATTTGAATGGGGAGGTGCATCCACCAGCAACCACGGATCCAAAATACAGGCAGCGATGCTTTGAATACTTCATAGTCACTGCCTAGTTGATCAACTCCATGGATCTAGAGCAGGCAAATTCTTTGTTTTTTCTTAAAATAGTGGAATTTAAATCTACTTCAACTTTACAAAATCAACTTATAAAGTGAGATTTACACTCACTTATCTACTATGATTTGACTTTATCTTTAGTTGATGTGAGGTCTTCAACACATTCTCTGTTTTACATTCTCTTCTCTTTTCTGAGGACTGAACATTTCTTGTGAGACTAGAAAGGACCTGATAGCAGGTGACGCAAGACCTAACAAACTTGACTAGGACGGACTCTGATACTATCATAACAAAACTGACTTATAAAGTGTGGTTTGCACATACTTGTATACTATATTTGGTTCTATATTTAGTTGGTGTAGACTTTTCAATAGTTTTCTTGCCACACCCGTCACAATTGGGAAGCCATAAAGGAAACCTATTTTGTTATGAATTCACATTTTTTTGAATTTACATGTTGGATGTGGAAGAAGCAACACGGTGAGTGCAATATAACAACCTATTATAATGCCATAATGATTGTTTTTGGGAGGGGTTGGGTTTATTTCACGATGACCAATCGGAGAGTTCAAATGACAATGTTTGTGTGATACCACTGAAGATGGTTTTTATTTAACTCGAGTGTCATAATGATATTCCATCTAAAAAATCACCAGAATCAATGATACCAAATAATTTAATTGTGAAAATTGGTGAATTCTGTAATTGTTAAATGCCATCTTAAAATGAAAATGCCGAAACTATGTAAATGTTTGAAACAGTATAGAGGTCTTGTTTACTAGGGATATTCAAACATAAGAAAAGATAGGCTCCATTCAACAACATCACCAAGAGTTTATGCAAATGTTGGATCATGAAGTGTCTGATGATCCTTTAGAATTTCCTAAGATTGATGATTCAAGTATTTTTGTGTAAAGTCTACTCAATCTTCTCATAGCGGTTAGGAAAGGTATTAGGTATTGTACAAAACATCCTTGGTCTTTCAAAGTATATATCTCTTGTAATAATAATTTGTCTACTTCGTGTCTAGTGTAAAGAACACCTTCTTGAATGGAGAATTGGGAGAAGAAGGGTATATGTAGCCTCCACCTAGTTTCTCTAGATGCTTGGAACAAAGGTATGCAAACTAAAACGGTTATTATACAGACTTGAGAAATCTCCCCAAAAGAATTGTTTGAAAGATTCATAAAGTTGTTAAAGGACAAGGGTATGATTGTCTATATAGATGGTTTAATTGTAATTTGTAAGTATGGATGGTTTTGAAGATATTAGCATATTGAAACAAAGGCTAGCGAAAGATTTAGTACAACTTCTCCGAATGGAAGTCTCAAGATAAAAAAAGGGTATCATGGTATCACAAACAAAAGTACATTCTTGATCTCTTGATAGAAAATGAGAAATAGAGGATCGAAGCCTTCATATACACCTATAGTGGTCAGTGCTGAGCTTAGAGAAGTCACATATGGTTGTGCCAGTTGGCACATTGAGATACAAAAGGCTTGTTTGGAAATTAATTTACTTATTACACGCCCATTCAGACAATGTTTTTGTTGTGAGCATGGTAACTCAATTTTTGAATTACTCTTGTGAGTTATATCTTGAAGCAATTTTGTAAAATTCTTTGCTTTCCGAATGGAAAACTGATAGGTTCAATGGAAAGGTTTATATTAGAAGAAATAAAAACTGACAAACAATTATAACTGTCTAAGGGGTAGTTTTGTTGTTTCAGACTTTTATAAAGTCTGCAGGGGCAGTTATTTTAGTAGTTTTATCTGGAAGTCTAGGGAAGTGGAGAGTCTGGTTCTCTCAAATAACCAGAAGTTGTATGCTGTTTCATGTTTCTCTGTATTGTTGGAAATTCAGTGTGTTTTGGAATAAATTTATACAGTTTTAAGTTGTTCTGTATAAGTCTATAATACCTATCATTTGGTATCTAGAGCCTCTTTCCTGCAGGTTATGGTCAACACAAGAATGGAAGCAAAATGGGATGGGTTGGAGAAGCTTGTCCACGAACAAGCAAACGAGAATAACCGTCGCTTACAACGGTTAGAAGAGATGTTTCAACGCCTGACAGGGGTGGTTGAACGCCTGACCTCCTCTACTAAGCATCAAGAGGCCCAAGATTCTGTTGCTATGGATGGCCATGAGGATAATGAAGGAGTAAGTTCTGTTGGGATTTCTACCACATGGAGGAAGTTGGACATCCCTGTGTTTGCAGGGGATGACGCTTATGGGTGGACCAATAGATTAGAGCGGTATTTCCGTTTGAAAGGGGTTGGTGAGGAGGAACGAATGAAGGCTGTTATGGTGGCTTGGGAGGGCAAAGCTTTGAATTGGTTTCAATGGTGGGAAACCTGCCATCCGCATTCCACATGGGAAGCTTTCAAAGATGTAGTGATTACAAGATTTCAGCCCACAATGTTGCAGAACCCATTTGAAATTTTGCTTGGCTTGCGTCAAACTGGACCAATAGGGGAATATATTGAGCAATTTGAACAATATGCTGGGTTCATGAAGGGAATTCAACAAGATTACTTAGTGGGCATTTTCTTGAATGGATTGAGGGATGAGATAAAGGCAGAGGTTAAATTATATGATCCGCAGACTCTTGCGGAGTTGATGATGAAGGCACAGATGGTTGAGTACAAGCTTTTGATTACTACCAAAGGGGGGTATTTACCGGGCACTCGTTCCATTCCTTCGTTTCGCCCATGGCCTTCCACTCGGACTTATTCTAAGGATGGGGGAAGTTCTGCAACTTATTCTAAGGTTGGGGGCAGTTCCGGAGTTTTTCCTAATTCTGTTACTAGTGTTGGAGAAAGTAGTGCTTCTGTTTCTCCTAGCACTACTTCTACTCCAGTTTCTCAACGAAGAGGACCCCCATTTAAGAAGCTTACTTAGGAAGAGCTTCAGGACAAGTTGCGTAAAGGTTTATGTTTCCGTTGTGATGAGAAATTTGGCCCAAATCACATCTGCCGGAATAAACAGTTTCACATGTTGCTTATCTCTGAAGAAGAATTACCCCCGTGGGGAGAGGGGCTGGAAACTCTATCTGTATCAGCAGAACTGCCAGAAACAGATGGCCCCAATTTACAATTATCACAATGCACTATGGCTGGGCTAACTACCCAAAGGTCTTGGAAGTTGTGGGGAACCCTTGGCTGTGAAAAAGTGGTGGTTTTGATTGATTGTGGTGCGTCCCACAATTTTATTTCACATAACTTAATTGTCAGGTGTGGCTTGCCAATACAGCCAACTAATCCTTATCTGGTAGAAGTTGGAGATGGGCATAAAGTGCGTTGTCAAGGCAAGTGTCAAGGATTAATTTTGGAAGTTCAGGGAGTACATATCCAACAGGATTTTTTTGTGTTTTCTTTATGTGGGGCTGATGTGGTGTTAGGGTTGGAATGGTTGGCCACTCTAGGAGAAGTCAGAGCTGATTTTGGTAATCTCAAATTATCGATAGGCAAAGGTCCACTGGAACATGTTTTACAAGGTGATCCTACCTTGTCAAAGTCTGAATCTAATCTAAAGACATTATGGTATGATTTCAAGCAGCAAGCAGATTGTTATGTTCTCAAATGGACTGAAATTAAGGAACCAGGGGCTGATCCTGTTCCCCTGCCATTTTGGATGTTCTTTCTGCCCATCAAGATGTTTTTAAAGATTTAGAAGGGCTACCACCCCCACGTTCATTTGATCATTCGATTCATTTGCAGCCTAATGCTTCTATTCCTAATTTACGGCCTTACAAATATTCTCACTAGCAGAAAAATGAAATTGAGAAATTGGTTCAGGAAATGTTGCATGGGGGAATTATTCGTCCAAGTGTAAGCCCTTATTCTAGTCCAATCATCTTAGTTAAGAAGAAGGCTGGAGGATGGCGTTTTTGTGTGGATTACAGGGCTCTAAATAAGGTCACCATTCCTAATAAATTTCCTATTCCGGTTATTGAAGAATTGTTGGATGAATTGGCTGGCGCTACCATGTTTTCCAAACTGGATTTAAAATCAGGTTATCACCAAATTCGGATGCGACCCCAAGATATTGAGAAAACAGCGTTTCGCACTCATGAAGGCCACTATGAATTTTTGGTGATGCCTTTTGGTCCGACCAATGCTCCTGCTACCTTCCAGGCCTTAATGAATAACATTCTCCAGCCCTTTTTAAGGAAGTTTGTACTAGTTTTTTTTATGATATCTTGGTTTACAGTTCCACATTAGATGCCCATGTTCAACATTTGGCCAAAGTTTTAACTATTTTGCATCAAAATGCATTACAACTCAACCAGAAGAAATGTGTTTTTGGGCAGCACCAGTTAGAATATTTGGGTCACATAATATCTCAACAGGGTGTGGCAGCAGATCCTAAGAAGGTTGAGGCAATGCATAACTGGCCTTTACCTAAGACTCCCAAGGCATTACGTGGCTTTTTGGGCCTTACGGGATATTATAGACGTTTTGTTCAAGGGTATGGAAAAATTGCTCAGCCTTTGACACAATTATTATCCAAGGATGGGTTTCATTGGACGGAGGAGGCTAGGACGGCTTTTGAGGAGTTGAAGAAGGTCATTGCCCAATTACCTGTTTTAGCGGTTCCAGATTTTTCCAAATCTTTTACTCTTGAGACAGATGCTTCTGGGAAAGGTTTGGGTGCTGTCTTACTACAAGCAGGGCGGCCTTTGGCTTTTTGGAGTCAAGCTTTATCATCTCGGGCTCAAAATAAGTCTGTTTATGAGCGGGAACTCATGGCTTTGGTGCAGGCTGTTCGGAAATGGAAACATTATCTCATGGGAAGTCATTTTATCATTCTCACAGATCAAAGAAGTCTGAAGTTTCTCACAGATCAGAGATTATTGACTGAAGAACAGTTCAAATGGGCCTCCAAACTAATTGGTTTTGACTTTGAGATTCGTTTCCGCCCTGGTAAAGACAATATTGTGGCTGACGCTCTCTCCCGCAAGTCTTATTTTATGCCTATTTCGGTTTTACAACCCACCCAATGGGACTCTTGGGAGGAGGAATCCCAAACAGATGCAGGTATGGTTTCTTTGATACAAGATTTGATGATCGATCCTAAATCTCATGTGGGATATGAATTACGCAAGGGACGTTTATTTTATAAAGGCAAATTGGTGCTACCTAGAGGGTCTTCCAGCATACCTACCATTTTTAAGGACATGCATGAGTCCCCAACCGGTGGTCATAGTGGCTATTTCTGCACTTTTAAACGCATTGCTGGGGTTATTTATTGGAAGGGTATGAAAAAAGATATTAAAGAGTGGGTCCAACAATGTGCAGTTTGTCAAAGGAATAAGGCTGAAACTTTGGCTCCAGCAGGCTTATTATAGCCTCTACCCATTCCCACTTAAGTCTGGTCTGACATCTCTATGGATTTCATTGGGGGGCTGCCTAAAGTTCAAGGGAAAGACACAATTTTCGTAGTGGTGGATAGACTCACGAAATATGCTCACTTTTTGGCA
This sequence comes from Vigna mungo, assembly GCA_036885675.1. Lineage (NCBI taxonomy): Eukaryota > Viridiplantae > Streptophyta > Magnoliopsida > Fabales > Fabaceae > Vigna > Vigna mungo. Next base: position 37,877,040 of record CP144699.1, on the reverse strand, counting down.
CTTGCTCACCCCTTTACAGCAACAGAAGTGGCACAATTGTTCATTAAAGAAATAGTAAGACTTCATGGGTTTCCCTCTACCATTGTCTCCGATAGAGACAATTTTTTTAAGCAATTTTTGGAAGGAATTGTTTAAACAGGCTGGTACAAAACTCAGGTTCAGCACTGCATATCATCCCCAATCCGATGGTCAAACAGAAGTGGTTAATCGCTGCCTCGAGACTTATTTACGTTGCATGACTGGTACACATCCTAGGAAGTGGCCTCAGTGGTTATCTTGGGCAGAATTCTGGTTTAATACTAACTACAGTATTTCTACTAAGATGTCCCCCTTTAAGGCCCTTTATGGTCGTGATCCCCCTTTGCTGCTCAAAGGTTCTACTATTCCATCAAAAGTGCAAAGTGTGAATCAATTACAACAAGAACGGGATGAGATCTTGAGGGAGTTGAAGGAAAATTATGCAAAGCCCAAGACCAGAATAAGGTGCAGGCTAATAAACATCGGAGGGCGGTAGAGTTCCAAGTGGGTGATTGGGTGTATCTTAAGTTGCAACCATATCGGCTAAAATCACTGGCTACTAGACCTAATGAGAAGCTTCGCCCCAGATTTTACGGTCCTTATCTAGTTCAAGAACGCATAGGACCTGTAGCTTATAAGCTGGACCTCCCTGCCCACAGCAGAATTCACTCAGTTTTTCATGTCTCCCTCCTCAAGTGCGCTGTTCAGCCAACCACCCCCGTTCAACCTCTTCCTTCTGCACTTACAGAAGATTTGATGTTAGAGGTCTATCCAGAGGAGCTGCTTGATGTGCGCACATCTTCAAGAGGGGATTTGGAGGTTTTACTCAAATGGCAACATCTCCCATCTATTGAAAACAGTTGGGAATCAGCCACAACCATCAATACAGAGTTTCCTGCTTTTCACCTTGAGGACAAGGTGAAACTTCATGGAGGGGTTATTGATAGGTTCAAGGGGAAGGTTTATATTAGAAGAAATAAAAACTGACAGACAATTATAACTGTCTAAGGGGTAGTTTTGTTGTTTCAGACTTTTATAAAGTCTGCAGGGGCATTTATTTTAGTAGTTTTATCTGGAAGTCTAAGGAAGTGGAGAGTCTGGTTCTCTCAAATAACCAGAAGTTGTATGCTGTTTCATGTTTCTCTGTATTGTTGGAAATTCAGTGTGTGTTGGAATAATTTATACAGTTTTAAGTTGTTCTGTATAAGTCTATAATACCTATCAAAAACCAAGAAATGACAAGTTGTATACTGGTCATTGGTCATGATCAATTATAGATTGGGGGTGTACATTTGGATATTGCACATTTCTGTGGGTAATTTTGTTATGTGGAGCAGCAATAAGCATAGTTCTATTGCTAGAAGTATTGTTGAGGCTGAATTTAGACCAATAACTCAAGAAATCTGTGAAGTTTTGTGGCTTGAGTCTTAGAAGAACTGAGAAGCCTATTTATTTTTCCATGAAGTTGTATTGTGATAACAAGACAACAATCAACAATGTTCACAATCCTATTCGACATGATGAAATAGAACAAGTGTGATCACAGATATTGTACCAGCTGCACAACAGGTAGCAGATATTGTGATCGTAGGGTTTTGAGATAGGCTTTTGAACTATGAGCTAGGAAATTGGGTATGATTGATATATTTTCAACAATTTGAGGAGAAGCATCAATAAATTAGGAAGGTTGAAATTCGGGTGTTAAATTCATATCATGATTGGAAATAAATTCCTAGAATTAAGGGGAGAGAAAATTAGGATTAAATGGATCCGTAATATTTTGTACTTTTAGGAATGGAATGCTGTTATTCCTTTTCTATTTTTGTGCTATAGATCATTGATGTGAAAGTATGAAAATAAAACTTCATTCTCTTCTTACCTACTCTTCCTTTTGTGCTGTGTTCTGGTTTTGGAAAGATCATTTGTTTATGTTCAAGTGTATTACTGTCTTCTCCAATCTTGTATTCAGGTTAGACATGCCCAAGGATTTCACAATGTAGAAGGTGAGAAGAACATTGAAGCGTACAAGTCTTATGATCTTTTTGATGCAAGCCTGACCCCTCTCGGCTGGAAACAGGTAATTGTTAATCAAGTGATGTTATTTTAGGACAAATCTTGATGCATTTCTGCACTATAAAAAAAATTAAAGTTCTAGGCTTTCCTATAGAGATTGGTACTTGTGTTAACTGTTATGTTTTGACACATTGTAATCTCTTCCTCATAATTTCTCATGACATGTTGTGTCAATTATAATTTCATATTTGGTAAACTTTTTTCCGTGTGATCATCTGAGCAATATTTTGTAACTTTAACGTCATGTATGTGTGGCTCCATTACAGGTTGAAAATCTGAGAGGACATGTTAAGGCTAGTGGTCTTTCAAAAACAATTGAACTAGTTATAGTTTCTCCCTTGTTAAGGTATATCCACTTTGTAATTTAAAATTCTTCCTAAGACTTTTTTTCAGTATTTAATACTCATTTTACTCTCTCATGTTAAGATCGTTTTTGGTTCTTCTCACCAAGGTCCTCAAGATTTATTGAAATATACCAGATAGCTTGACAAGGATACTTGTAGATGATGTGACATGTGAGTAAAGAAAACATCGTAAAAATAATAGGGTGCATAGAAACATCTCTACAAATTAGTCTAGACACAGATAATCATGTATAAAATAACCAAATGGGATATGATTTTTTAAAATTATAATGTTTTACTGATTGCTGTGAAGTTTCAACGAAATATGACTCTTGGTCCAAATCCTACGGTGCAAAAGTTTATTAATAGAATGTCCCATGTCAACTTTAATCTTTGAATGATACACTGTCAGTTAATCTATTGTTATTTGTGTATATATGTATGTATATGTGTACCTGTGTATATATCACTTTGTTACATATAACATCTAATTATTATAGTGTTTTTCAAATATTACTTTTGTTTCAAATATGAGGGCACTATGCTTATTAGCAAAATTTTTTCTAATTTATTTTTTATTCTGTGAAAGCTGGAAAAACTGGAAACATTCGTGAACAGTTTATTCCAGTTTTATATTTATTATGTGGGTATTAATCTTGATTTGGAGTGTCCTTGTAGTATCCCATGAAAATTATTTAAATGTAGTCAAGTGAAGTTGTACTAGCATTTTCACTGAAGAAATGTTTTTGCATATTATTAAACATACAAAATTTTAAGGGGTAATGATTATCGTATGTGTATTGCTAATCATTGCATTGCAGGACCATGCAAACAGCAGTGGGAGTTTTTGGTGGTGAAGCATGTACCGATGAGACTAGTGTACCTCCACTAATGAATGCCGGTGTGGGAGACAGTGATCGGCAAGCAATTTCCAGTCTCAATGCTCCACCATTTATAGCAGTGGAGCTTTGCCGGGAACACTTGGTATGTAATGATAATGACGGTTTTGTAACTTTGGAGTTTGACAGTTTGGGCAAAAAATCAATTGTACCTTTGTTTTCTTTCAACATTTTGTTAGTTACTATATCTTATTTCTTCCCAAGCTTCAAGAGGATACAGAACCAGTAATTAGGAAGTACCTGACGAATTACTGAAATTACATGTTGGCCGTGTCCATTACCCTTCTGGAACTTGTTTCCTTGCTTATTTAGGAAACTGATGTCAGGTCTTTTTTCATGTTTGTTTGGTTATTGAATAAAATACAAATAATGTCAGCTTCTTGAAGAGCTTCTGAAATGTGTACTTTCCAGTTCCAACTTTGGCTCTTTTGTTTTATTTTAACCAAGTTTCCCAAGTCTTATTTCATAGTAAGTTTGTTTATTCACGCATGAGATGTGTGTTGGGTTGTTGGCTCCTCTACATTGATTTATGTTCTTACTGTATAATTTTAAATGGAATCTGATTGGATATTTGGTGTAGAAGTTATTGGTCTTATAGCCACTAGCTAGTGACTAGATTGGGTTATGATAAGCAGCCAAAATTTTAAAATTGAGCGATAATTTTGTTTACCCCATCGTTGCTGTTTTTAATGTCATTTGGCATTTAATTTCAACGATTGTCTTTATCTATTATTTATTTTGGGAAATTCAGGGGGTGCATCCTTGTGATAAGAGAAGAAGCATCACTGACTACCGACATATGTTTCCAGCTATTGATTTTTCATTGGTAAGTAATCTGTTATGATAAGCTCATGTATGGGCTAGAGCTACCACGGTTTGTTCTGATCCGTAGTTGCTAGAACATAATCAAGATTAATTTGATGGGGTTCATGCGTCATGTAAATTGCGTCAGATAGAAAATGATGAAGACATTCTGTGGAAACCTGACATTAGAGAGAAGAATGAAGAAGTTGCTGCCAGGGGACTTAAATTTTTGGAATGGTGAGTGTGATCAAACAATTTGTATTTCACATCCATGAGTATTCATATTCCACAAGGGCAGTCAATTTGAAGACGGACAGGGAGAGCTAAAGAGAAAAATAAACTTGATTGTACTGAATTTAAATGTTCATATATTATTAGAATTGAGGTTTAAACTGAATTTTTCAATTGGTTAGACTGAGTTGACATTTTGGCCATGTTGCACTTAAGTGTGCTGTGGTTGCATGACATCTGAAGCACATGCCTTCAGCTAGAAATCTGATTTTTTTTTTTTTCGTATTTTCTTGTTGACCCAGGCTGTGGACAAGAAAAGAAAAGGAGATAGCTGTTGTTACCCACAGCGGTTTTCTGTTCCATTCCTTGAGTGCTTTTGGAAATGATTGTCATCCAACAGTGAAGAGTGAAATCTGCACACAGTAAGTATTCATCTGAAACCATACTGGCCTGTCTCTTTTATGAACACCTTAGTGTTGAGATATATGCAAGAAAGAATAAACAACAACGTGCTTTTTGTTCAATGTGGTGAGTATTGAATGACCAATTTGAATCCTAACACCACTTAGGTTTTACTTTTATCAGACAGTGTATGTATATCATATTCATTAAATTACATGTCAACTCTGTTGGTTGAGTATAGGAGTGTATAATTCATGTCCTTGTCCAACAACCGCAGAAGCACAAATACTTCTACATAGTAATTGTGTCGGGTGGTGAAACTATGCTAGATATATATCATGGAGACTTCAAATATTTTTAATAATAATTTTAAACTTGTATACTAATATTTGATTAGAATACTAATAATTAATTTTTTGTTGTGTTTTATTATGTTTGAATGACTTCTATTTTTAAAAAGAAATATAAATTCTAGTGATTCTAAGATTTTTGTTTTGTTAGGTTGAGTTCTCTGAATGATGTTTATTTGGTAATGATCTTCGCTTCTGAAAACAAAAAATACTTTGAAAATAAAAAGCGGAAGACAGAGAAATTTGAGGGATATTCTTACTCATTGTTTGCACCTTTTATTTGAGTTTCCCTTAAAAATGAAGCTTAAAAATAGTTTGTACAATTTTTTTTTGAGAAACCCATCTCTGAAGTTTTCAACGCCAATCTTTTTAGCAAATAGTTCTCTTCGAGCCTTAGTTGTATCAAACTTTCATGGTACTAATTAGTTGATGTTGGTTTTCTCTTTTGTACATACAGCTTTGCTAATTGTGAGCTACGTTCAATGGTTGTCGTTGATAAAGGGTGAGCATTTTATTCGCAGAATGACTTACACTTTGACTTTCTACAGAAAACTCACGTAAGAAGTTGATTTTCCATTTTACAGTATGATTGGTTCAGATGAATCATCTACCAACTATTCTGGCAAAATTCCATATGGCCTTGATCTTCCCAGCGATGTTGCTGACGAAAACCATATAGGGAACGGTAACTGATAGTTCCTGTTGCTCTGTTATAGGCTGGAATTTCTTTCGTTTTCATGATTTGCATTTATAGGTTTCTTCAATGCTAAAATCACAAGTCTTACCAACTTTTTTTGATGGAAAGATATTTGTTGACAACGATTACTCAATTTTAGCATTCGTAAATGGATATCAATTTTTAATGTGTTAACTTTGGATATCAAGGTTGCCCGTGAAACTCTCCATTAATTCTTAGGCCTTTATGATTCTAGTTAAGTTAAAACATTATCAAATTTTTCTGACTTATTTGCGTGGAATGGATTTCCCTAGTATTACAATTTTTTTAATCGTGTTTAAGAATAAATTCAAAAACAGTGAATAAACGCTTACATTTATTTCATTTAATTGTAAGTCTCAAACTTTGTATTTTAATTAAGTTTTAATTATATTCAGAATTTTTATATTTTTTCTTTAATTTTTCGTTGATTAGTTTTTTCACTAATATGGTAACGTAACTGATATCTTACTTGTTTTTAAGGTGTTATCTTATTTTTAGGAGTTTATAAATATGAGAATTTTTAGTTAATATAATAAGATATTGTAGTTATTGTAAAATTTTTATTGTTTTAGTTAAAAATATATTATCTTGTTTTTAGGTGTTATTTATTCGCTTTTAAGAATTGAAAAATGAGATTTTTAATTAATATAATAAAATATTGTAATCACTGTAACTAATTTTTATGTCTTTTATAGTTATATTAACTAACGAAAATTTTAATTTTTTTTTTAATTTATAAGGTAACTAAAATTTAATTAAGACTATTTATTTTATTTGAAATTTTAAATTTTAGATATGAGTGTGATCTGACAATATTAAATTAAGGTTAGATAAGGGAATCCAATAACTAAAAAATATATATTTAACTTTTTTAAATTAGTTAAAACAAATTACAATAATATTCTATTATTCATATAATATGACTTTTTTGATTTATTTGAATAAAAATTAAAGATTATTACGACGATGAAAAACAGAGAATACTATAGTTGATGGAAAGAAAATATTTGTTAATAAAAAATTATAACATATATATTTAAGGAAAAAAAGTTATTTGATATCATTTAATTATCATTTGATAATTTTTATAGTGGTAAAAAGTTAGCTTTTATATTTGTAAAGAAAAAAAAAATGAAAAATAGTGAGAAGTAGTGTGAAATGAAAAATAGTTACCATTGTCCTTTATTTAAATCTAAAAATGTTTTAACAATAATTAAATTAGATGGGAATAAGATGCAACAAACAAAAGCCGGTGCCTTGAAAACCATACCGGTATTCATAATTTTTCTAACGATCTACGCATCTCCTCTCATTCTCAGAAATTATGCAGATAAATAAATTAAGACGTTGGAAACGATTATTCATTCATTGCAATGGATCTTTCGAATATATCATAAAATTATGTGCCAAAAGTATATCTTAGTGCAGTAACAATTATGCAGCAGATATGCAGAACAGTATGATGCAGAGAGTGAGGAGTAATTGGAAAAATGAATTGTAATTCTCATTCAATGAAAGTAAGTACAACAGAGGTATATAAACTGAAAAGAATGAACTAACTATTAAAAGTTAGTTAATACAGTTGAATAGAAAAACTCATATTAACATCAACACACCCTCCTTAATATGAGTTTTTTATCAATCTAACACCAAGCAGTTCTTGCAGCTTCTCAAATCTGGTTTGCCTCGGGTTTAGTTTAGTGAAAACGTCAGCCACTTGATTTTCTGTGTAGCAATGAATCAACTCCAGTCTACCCTTATTAACTTGATCTCTCAAAAAGTGATACTTGGTCTCGATATGTTTACTTCTTCCATGGAAGACAGGGTTTCTAGACAGGCTTATGGCAGATTTGTTGTCAACTAACAACTGTACTGGTTTCTTGCAATCAAGTTTCAACTCATCAAGTATGGTTTCAAGCAACTGTACTGCTGAAATATATTCAGCTTCACATGAAGATAAAGCAACTACATTTTGTTTTTTGGAGCACCATGAGATTGTTGATCCCATGTACTTAAACAAGTAACCGAATGTGCTTCTTCTATCATCCTTGTCCCCACTCCAATCAGAATCACACCAAACCTCCAATGCTTCCTTAGTACTGTCAGATTTCTTTGGAAAAAATAAGCCAAAATCAATTGTCTCTTTCAGATAGCGCAAGATGTGCTTGGCAGCAGCTAGGTGTGAATGCCTGGGATCATTCATAAATCTACTTACCAGCCCAACTCCGTAGTTAATATTTGGCTTGCTGTTACAAATGTATCTTAGAGAACCTACAATCTGCTTATAAAGGGTAGCATCCACATTCTTCTCATAAGCTAGACTAGATAGCTTCAGATTTGCCATTATCGGGACTGCAGCACGTTACATTCTGACATGTTAAACCTCTTTAGAACTTCGGATATATATTTTCTCTGATGAAGAAACATTCCATCTTTCTTCTGCACAAATTCCAGCCCTAGGAAATAGCTCAGACTGCCGAGATCAGTCATCTCATATTCCTCCTTCATCCTCTTCTTAAATTTCTCAATTTCATCCACTGAATCACCCGTTATGAGCAGGTCATCAACATATAAACAAATTAGAATCATACCTTGCTGTCCAACGACTTTCACATAGATGCCGAATTCAACACTACACTTTTGAAAACCAAGTTTGATGAGTAGTGCATCAATGTGACTGTTCCAGGCTCGAGGTGCCTGCCTGAGACCGTATAGAGCTTTGTTTAGCCTATACACTTTCTGCTCTTGGCCTTCTTTTTCAAATCCTGGAGGTTGTCTCACGTAGACCTCTTCTTCCAATGGCCCATTTAGGAACGTTGATTTAACATCCATTTGCCAAATTCTCCATTTTCGAAAGTTGGCAACAACAACCACTAATCTTACAGTTTCAAGCCGTGCAACTGGAGCAAAGACATCTGTGAAATCAACTCTCGGTTTCTGCAAGAAACCCTTTGCAACTAGTGTAGCTTTAAGCTTTGCAATATCACCATTTGGTTTATATTTGGTCTTGAACACCCACTTTACCTCAATAGGTTGCTTGTGTTGAGGTGGCTCAACCATCTCCCAGGTCCTGTTTTTCTCGATAGCCTTCAGCTCCTCAACCCTAGCTTCTTTCCATTCTTTTATATCAATAGCCTGTCTCCAGCTGATAGGCTTTGCATCTGCTAGAAACGCCTGATGAACCAAGTCTCCAAAATCTGTTATTTCACTGTCTGTAAACACCTCATGGTTAGCCAATCTTGTGGAGGGAAACCTCACTCTTTGAGACCTTCTATTGCTACCTTCATCATTAACACCACTTTGTTTCATAGAAGTGCTACCATCTTCCAGCCAACCATAAACGACTTCTGGTTTATCATCTGCCTTCTGCCAATCATAAACGGCCTCTTCATCAACAATTACATCTCTACTGATGATCACTTGTTTCTTCTTAGGGTTGAACAATCTATACGCTCCTGTTGAATGATACCCCACCAGGATGAAGATTTCACTTTTGTCATCCAACTTTTTCCTCTTTTCCTCTGGAACATGTTTGTAGCACACGGACCCGAAGACTCGTAGGTGATTAACAGTTGGCTTGTCACCTAACCAAGCTTCCTCAGGGGTGCAATCAGACAAGTATCTTGTTGGGCACCTATTTAGTAGATATGCTGCTGTAGACATGACTTCACCCCATAAGCAGTGTGGCAGTTTTTTTGCTTTGAGTAGGCATCTGGTCATATCTAACAACATCCTATTCCTCCTTTCAGCCATGCCATTATGTTGTGGTGTATACGGGGCTATCACCTCATGTATGATGCCATTCTCTGTGCAAAATTTGTCCATCTCGTGAGAGTTAAACTCTCCACCACCATCTGTCCTGAGAATCTTAATCTGCAAACCAGATTGCCTCTCCACCATAGCAGAGAATTTCACAAAACATGAGTATACATCTTTCTTTTCTTTAATCAGGTAAGTCCAGATTTTCCTAGTCAACTCGTCCACAAAGATTAAGAAATATATGTTACCTCCGATTGATTCCACATTGAAAGGACCACACACATCTTAGTAGACAACAGCGAGAGGTTGTTTGGCTCTCTTGAATGTGGTTTTCTTGAATTCAGTTCTGGTTTGCTTCCCAACAACACACCCTTTACAAACTATGTCAGGCATTTGTATCGCTGGAACTCCTTTCACAAGATTCTTGGTTTTCAGCAAGTTTAGGCTTCGAAAATTCAGATGACCAAAACGGTAGTGCCACAACCAGGCTTCCTCTTTCGTATCAACAACAGTTAGACATTGTACAACAACAACATCGAGTTTTACCTTAAACGTTCTGTTTTTCGCACATGGGGCCTTGAGAACGAGTCGCTGCTTCTCATCAAACACCTCTATGTGTCTCTGATGCATCTTCATCGTATAATCTTTCTCGAGAAGCTGTCCCAGACTCAGCAAATTACTCTTCATGTTCGGGACATACAGAACGTTGTTCATGTACGCTGGCCTCCCGTCCTTGCGTTTGATCATGATCTTGCCAGCACCTTCTGCCATGATTACGCTATTATCTGCAAACCGCACACTACTTCTGATTTTCGGATCAAGGTCTAACAACCATTCTCTTCTCCCCGTCATGTGGTTGGAGCATCTTGTTTCTAAATACCAACAGGTTTCGTCTCCTGCATGGCACAATTCATTTGCCATCGACACGTGTTCAGCCTTTTGCCACCTATCGCATGCAAGACTATCATTCTTGCATCTGTCTGATTCTGGATTTTCGACTTTACACCTGTTCTGACTCAGTTTCGACTTCCATTCCTTTTTACTATCTTCAATCACACTCATCAGTAAAACATGATCAGAATCGGATTCACCTGTGTCCTGTGCCAGATTAGCTTCATCACCTTTGTTTTTCTTCGCATCTTCATTGTGCCAACATTATGATGAATAATGGTCGTACTTCTTGCAGGTGTAACATTGGATATTTCTTTTATCATGATTCTTTCTTCCTCTTCCTCTCGACTGCATTCCACCTCTTTTGTTTCCATCTCTATTTTCACTGTCATTTTCTTCCACATTTTGGTCAAAACCGTTTGCATTTCTACCTCCAGACTGTCCACCTCGTGATCAGCCTCTGCCCCTTCCACGACCTCTGGGTTTGTGATCATTTCTTGCCTTCACGCCTTGATTAACACCTTTTTCAGTGTTTCTCCTTTCAACTAGTCTTTGCTCATATGCTTCCAATGAATTCTGCTGCAGTTCCTCCACCCTCATCTTCTCAAGATCTTTAGTTTCTTCTATGGTCAAAGCTATATGATCAAATTGAGGGGTTAGTGTTCTGAGTATTTTCTCCACAATTTTCCTGTCTTTGACTACCTTATCACATGCTCTCATAACATTCACGATCAATTGAATTCTTCCAATGTATTCGACAACTGTTTCTTGCTCCCCCATGGCGAGAAGTTCATACTGCCTCTGTAATGACTGCAATCTGATCTTCTTGACCTTTCCAGAATTGCCATAGCCATCTTGCAAGATATCCCAAATCTCCTTCGCCGTCGTAGCCTTTGAAACTTTTTGAAAAATTGTCGCGGATATGCACTGATGCAGCAGCATTCGTGCTTTGCAATCCAATTTCCTGCTTTCTTTGTACTGCTTCTTGACTGCCTCTGAGTCATCCTTGGAAGGTTCTTTGAAACCTTTTCTTACAATCTCATCTACCTCTTGGAAACCGAGGATCGCATCCATCTTGATCCACCAATCATCGAATCCCTTGCCATCGAATATAGGTAGGTTGCTGTGCATCATCCCAACCATTACTCACGAACACCTTTCTTCTTGAAGCGTCTTGAGCTGTCCTTGCCTAGTTTCGAACCGAGCTCTGGATACCACTCTTAGTGCAGTAACAATCATGCAGTAGATATGCAGAACAGTATGATGCAGAGAGTGAGGGGTAATTGGAAAAATGAATTGTAATTCTCATTCAATGAAAGTAAGTACAACAGAGGTATATAAACTGAAAAGAATGAACTAACTATTAAAAGTTAGTTAATACAGTTGAATAGAAAAACTCATATTAACATCAACAGCATAAACATTAAACCAACAATGTGCAAGAGAAATTTATTCATTGCCACAACTAAATAATCAACATTATTCTCTGACATATGTGGCCAGAATATTGGCAATATGAACAAAAGGAAAAAGATAAAGAAGCTAAATAGCATATACTAACCCTGATTAACTAGAGAGAAATTATGACATTGTTCTATATGAATACTCACTTACAGTTTCAACATATCAATCTTCACATTCACACAACTGAGGCCTTTTTGTTGTTCATTTTCACTTAATTTCTCCTGAGTTGCCAGGGAGTGATAGAAAGCTCTCTCTATACATACCACATCTTACGAAACTGAAATAAAGTCTGCTGCTGAGCTGCTTCGCATATCTAAGCTTGCCTTTCTTGTTGATTTTCACTGACATATTGCCATTGAATGTCAAAATTTCACCATTTTCTGTGAAGCAATGGGGAAAATAAAATTCACATAACATCTAAAACATGGAGGAAAAAACAAATATTTTGGTCCAAAGAGTGTCTTCTTTGTATTCTTTCATCGACCATATTTCAATCCGTACTGTTTATGCACTACCAAGCACAAATACAGATGTTCTCCCATTATCTTCAAATGATATATGTCAGATTCCTTTGGAAGAAGAATGGCTAAATGATCTGGCAATGGAATCTCTAATAATCTTTTTTCCCTCACATCAACTGCAATAACTACATTTCTAAGATTATCAGCGGACTTAACAATCCAGTAGAGAGCTCCATTCAGAACTGTTCATGTCTGAGTTCAAACTTATGTAGAACTTACACGATACCATATTCAACAGAAGTCCAACGGTTGAAATGTAAATTGATTTTGTGTTTTGGGCCTAAGATAAAAGTCCAAAGGTCCAAATAGAATTCCAAAAAATCCTATTTAGAATACAAAAATATCTAGGGATGCTTATCATAAGATGTCTCTAGATAAGTTTAGAATTATAGGAATGTTTTAAAAAATTCTAGAGAATAAATTATAGTCCTTAGATAAATGTTGTGATGGCAAGATCCTAACCATTGGTTAAGGAGGTGCCACTAGTATAAATAGGGAATAATTGTATCATTTTTAAGCAAGCCAAAAAAATTAGAAGCATTTAATACAATAAGTCTTTCCTTCTCTCAAAATTTTCCAACCTCTCCCAATCTTAAACACTTCCTTCTAGCCTTTAAAGTTTCCTTCCAACAAAGTGGTATCAAGAGCCATAAGATCTTCATAGAAATGGTAAATATATGACAATTGGAACTTAAGAAAGATTGCTCTCCTTGGTGCACATGATGTCTGGGAGGTGGTCGAGAAGGGTCATACTGAGAATGTGGAGAGTCTTCCTCAAGCTCAAAAGGATAGCTTGAGAGACTCAAGGAAGAGAGACAAGAAAGCTTCCTGTCTAATCTATCAAGGATTAGATGAAGATACTTTTGAGAAGATTTTTGGAGTCAAAGTTAGCCAAGGAAGCATGGGAGAAGCTTAAGATCTCTTACAAGGAAGCAAATCAAGTAAAAAAATTACGTCTTCAAACTTTGAGAGGAGAGTTTGAAGCTTTGTATATAAAGAAAGGAGAACTAGTCTCCGATTACTTTTCAAGAAAGCTCTAACATATGGACATATGTTATGCTTTCTTTATATGCAAAGCTTCAAACTCTCCTCTCAAAGTTTGAAGATGTACTTTTTTTACTTGATCTGCTCCCTTGTAAGAGATCTTAAGCTTCTCCCATGCTTCCTTGTCTAACTTTGACTCTGAAAATCTTCTCAAAAGTATCTTCATCTAATCCTTGATAGATTAGACAAAGAGCTTTCTTGTCTCTCTTTCTTGAGTCTCTCAAGCTATCCTTTTGAGCTTGAGAAAGACTCTCCACATACTTAGTGTGGCCCTTCTTGACCACTTCCCAAACATCATGTGCACCAAGGAGAGCAATCATCCTTAAGCTCCAATTGCCATAGTTGCTTTTAGTGAGCATTGGGACTTGAAAGGGAACTTCAATATTTGCCATTTTTATGAAGATCTTATGGCTCTTGATACCACTTTGTTGGGAGGAAACTTTAAAAGCCATAAGGAAGTGTTTAAGATTGGGAGAGGTTGGAAGATTTGAAGAGAAGGAAAGGCTTGTTGTATTGAATGCTTCTAATTTTTTTTTTGACTTGCTTACAAATGATACACCCATCCTGTTTATACTAATAGCACCTCCTTAATCAATGGTTAGAATCTTCCTACCACAACATTCATCTAAGGACTATAATTTATTCTAGAAATTTCTAAAACATTCCTATAATTCTAAACTTATCTAGAAACATCTTATAGATAAACATCCCTATCCTTAGATGTTTTAGATATTTTTGTACATCATTCTAGAATATTTCTAGATAGGATTTTCTGGAATTCTATTTGGACCTTCGGCTTTTATCTTTTAGGCCCAAATCACAAAATCAATTTACATTTCAACACACAACAATGTGTTCTCAAAGAGAAACAATGAACCAACGCACCGTAAATTCCTAGAGTTACCATCATCAGCACAATGTCATCATCCATTGGGTCATAACCCATTCCAGATAGATCATGTGCCTAAGTGTCATGGTGAATTTCTTTCTGTATACCAGTTGACGGGTTCCACTGCACAAAATCATGGAACAAAAATTGTAAGAAGAAATCCCCTACAAGAAGCTGCCAGGGATAAGTAGTTTTCGTACCGGTCAAACCATGAAGGAACAGTAAAATTGGACACTGTATGCTAGGAATCGTCACAAAGTGCTGATTCTATGTCTACGCAATAAGCTTCAGAATAGTTAACTACATTTAAAAGCTTGTAGGTGGGTGCAACTGCAGCGTCAAAACGTCTTCTTGCAAATTGGGGATCGGAGATTAGAGAGAACCATGACTTGGATAAGCATTTGAAACATAACTCAGATTTCGTGGGTAGCTTCAACTGAATTTCTTTCATCAAGCTCTCGTGTACAGAACGAGGAGAATCACTCTTCATCTTCTCACTGTCAGCAGTCTTCGTCTTCTTCCTTTTTCTGCAACCACTCTTCACCTTTGTTATCATCTCCTCCACTGTAGATTCTCCACTCTTATGGTGAAGGATCGTGATATTCTGACATTTTTGTTTCCAAATATGTCCTCGTAATAAAATTAAACTATTTAAAAAATTCATTTAAAACAACAAATGAGAAAACAAGTGAAATTGTTTTCAGATTTGTATTATTAATGAAACGTTTTCCTATCCTATCGGTGAAACATATGTAAAGATGAGAAAGGTAGTTTATTTATTGTCCTTTTCAAATTAGTTTCAACTTTATTTCTTAATAAACTATATCAATTTGAGGATATTATTTTTTCTATTTTAGAAAATTTTAACAAGATTGATATAATATCTTAATCAATCTTAAATGAATAGAACCAAACTTAATGTTTTAACTTATTTATTTTATATTCTCCTTATAATTGAAAGTCAAAATTGGTTGATACAAAAACTGGTATTGATAGTCGTTATTTCTTAGTCTAAAAAATTTTCAAAAAAAAAAAATTAATCTCCTCTTATTTAAGAAAAGTGAGAAAGATAAGTACCAATATTTCAATATCTGTGAAATGTAAAAATCCAATTTTAACCTCTTTAAATGTATAGATATCCCATTTCGCATCTCTAAACATACAAAAATTTTAATGAACTTGAATAAATATGTAAAGTTCAGTTTTAATCTCTTTAAAACTTGTAATGTGAAACCATTACATCACATGAAACTAAATTGACATTTGAGGGACATGTCAATGTTTTGGGCATGTCAACATTTAATCCATCAAAGATATATGCAGGAGAACTGACCTATTTTTATTTCTTTAACAAAGGACAAAACTGTCATTTAATTATATTTAAAATATTCAAGCAAACTAATTTGAAATGTTTCTTAATAAAATGTGCAACTTATAATTTTCTCACTCTAGAACCGAGATTAGGTTCTGAATTGATCCCATATGAAGAGCATCAAAACCCTATTGGCCTTAGACGATAAATAATTATTTTGTATGATTTCCAAGTGTAAATTGTTGTAAGCTACTATGCAACTTTGTAAATTAAGCCAATGTGTGTCCATGGAGAGAGAATCCTAGAATAAAACCCTCAACCCTTCAGAAAGAACAGCACAAAACCAATTAACACAGATAAGAGAAGGATAAGACAAGCCGCGACAGCATTAATTTGGTCAGGCTTTGCACTTTTACTATTTGAACTATCTCCTCCACCATCATGTTTGCTCTTGTTTTCCATGAGATGAATTTCTGAATTGGAGGGCATTGCCAGATCAAAGAAAGATTTAGTTTTGAAAGATAGGACTTCTTTTTCTGGCTCCAAAATTGTAGAGACATCCATTGGAGCTTTCATGGATAATAACTCCATGCAATGGTCCTTAAAAACCTATAGAATGAAAATTATAAGTCAGGACTAATATTTAAGATATAGTAGTAACAAAGAAGAAAGAAAAATAAAAGAACAAGTTCATAATAACATGGCAAGTAAAGTCATTATCATATTTCCTTGCCTTCTGCAATTATGTTGTTATTGGAACATAAAATCATGTAATGCATACTCCTCAATTCAAGCGCGAACACAAATGCATGCATTCTTTATGTGCAAAGCACCAGGTTATACCTTATTGATTAGACAGTTGTTCAATGTATGACCTGGTGCTTTCTTTCTGACAGAAATATTCCAGAATCACTAAATTATTGATATTGTCAAGACATATCAATGTCTCTTTATGCACATGTTTAAGGATCAGGTCAAAATTCTTAAACAAATAACAGTTTTTTTCTGCGACAATACCATAATGCAAAATAATGAATAGTTGGTCTTCAAACAAAATCACGCATGGAAATAAATTTAGACACAAGATCAATTATTTCCCTGTAGAATTGGAACAAACCTCGACAGTTTCAGAAGGCTGCAAATAATCACAAACATACACCCCTGCTAACCAAGGTGCAAAGACTCTTCTAGGAAATGGAAGACTACATCCTTTTCTGCCAAAAAAACATATGATAGGTTTAATTAATCAAATTAACCAAAGCATAGAAGCCAAAATAACAAAAATGTATCAATTTAATCTGTGTACTGACATGATTATCACTTTTAGATGTTTATGGTGGCAAAATCTAGAATGTGAGTTTCAGATTATACAGATTTAGCTCATGGATTTACTCTCTATGTATGTATCAACGTAAACTTTAACAATCAATATACAGAAAATGCTAATGGATGATTCATTGAAGTGTCAATGTGGCATAAAATCCATTGAGAGAGTGCTTGTTCCCAGCTTCAAATCCCAATTAAGCTACTTTTCCACTGCTCAATCTACCCTCCCCTCCCCACACTAGGCTATAGACCTCTTTGTAACAAAAACCGAATACAAAATAATAGTCCACACACTGTAATCATTTCAAACCACCAATGGAATTAATTGAACCTTGTCATCTGGATCACAAAAAGAAAAAAGCCAAGAAAATCATTGTGAAATAAAAATCTGCCTAAGTGACAAATCAGACTCCCCTGTGAACTTAAGGAACTAAGAGCATACATCTACCCTCCCCAAACCCCCCACAAGGCAGAAGCTTCATGCACTGGAATGAGTACTGTATCATTATTACAAGTTACCTACCTCAATGTCAGTAACACTAGTTGGGGAACAGGCTTTTCAACCGATATTTCATTTCTTCCTTCATCATGATTGTTACCAGAGTCAGCATCTACCTCATCACAGATTATATCCAATCTACTTTGCAGACTCTTAATGATATCTCCCTACACACAGAATTGTAATCCGTGACAATACAACACAACCACGAAAAGATGATGGTGGGGGAAGTTTAATTTTATTTATTACACACAAGAACTAGGGGATCAACAAATCATATTTTAGGGTAGATGTTTCCAAACAATTGTCAATCCTAAGACAACCCTTGAAAAAAAGGACAAAAGTTTGATCATAAAATCATGAATAGAAGGAATATATATAATTATTGACTCACCTTTATATCAGTGACGGCTTGTGAAATTGGCTCTTTTGAATTTAGATATGCAAAAGAACATATCAAGCCACTAAATGAAAGAAGACCAACAACATCTCCTTGGCTGCATGCTTTACAAAATATGAACTGTCAATATTAGAAAATGAAGTTTTAAAACAACAAAATAAGAATAACAATAATAATCAGAATATTTATATGAAAACGCAGCAGGTAAACATACCTTCTATAGATCTATTGCTCAGAAATGGTAGAAGCAATTCGACTTCATGCACACCATCAGATGAATATGACTCACTGTCAACAACCTAAAAATAGAAATGAATTTCTTATAAAGAATGATATCATAAGGATTTTCTACAAATTGTAATAAAAAAATAGTTTGGTGTAATAAACCCAACACAAAAGCAGTACAAGGCTATGGGCCTTTTAGGACAGACTCCTTCAAAAGGACTTCTAACAGAGAAAAATAAGAACAAAAATGACATGAATTTCTTCATAAGCTAAAATTAGTTTCTGCACAAGTTAAAAATAAGAATTTAGATATGAGCTTCTACAAATTAGCTTAAGCACAAACTAATTTTAGTCGCTAATTTAAACTTATAAAGAAGTTGATTTCATTTTTATTTTTTCCTTTTATTTTTCTCTCCAAGATGTGCTTACAGGAAAATTTGTCCAAATAGATTTCATGTCACAAAACGATTTTAAGATATGGCTTAACCTAAATACAACCTCTGGATAGCATTTTAGGTGGACAAACATTTGGTAATATGACCGTTTTAGATAAAATGAAACTTTGGTGCATCTCATTCTCTACACAATTACCAAACAGCATAGAATAGAACTGCACACTTGAGCAGTAAGCAACATAGAGTTCATATGAAATATGTTCAAGAGACCATATCCAGTTGCCTGCACTTGAAAATCAGGGTAATCAATAGCCTAGAAGGTATATCTGATATACTGAAATTCCTGTTTGAAAAATCAGTTGTGCTCAACAGTGCTCAATAATTATCAAACCTCCACTAAGTCCTTTATTTAAGACAGTTGCGCTCAGCAAGATCAATACAAATGATTTTATGTAAGATAGTTGTATGGCACTCTACAAGTTCAAAAATAACAGTGCATTTAACTTAATACTATCTAGAAGCTGATACGTTAGGAACTTCATTATTGTGGGTGCCTATGTCCACATTAAGTAGTATGAGATACTGAATGGAATATTATATTGTTTGGTTCTTACCCCTTAATAGCTAGCTTTTGAGGGTTGATTTCCCAAGCGCTTATGTAAAGGTGTGAAAGTGACTCAAAACGGCTCGCTTAAGTTCACCACTAGTTAAGATAAAAAAGAGTCAACTTAACTTGATTCACTTTTTAGAAAGTCAAAGATTTGTATATTATGTTCACCACGAACTAGTGGGTTGACTCAATTAAGTACATTTTGTTCCCCTAACTTGTTTCATATATTTATTGCATACAGTCAAAGTATATTGACTTGATCCACCTATTTATAATAATATAATCAAATTGTTCATCATTTCACCAGGTATTAACTGGAAGACACGATAGTCCAATAAGCTTTGCTAGGATAAACTTTGTCACCATATTAGAAAGTGGACTTTAAACCTAACTCAATTTCATAAAATAGGTTTGAAAGATGAGATTTGCACTCACATACATTATAATTGGACCATATTTCTAGTTGATGTAAGATCCTAAACATAAATGATGAAGCAAATGAGAATAATTGTCCATAATCTAATTATAAAAGCTTTCATCCCATTTCACCATCATCGGTCTAGCAGAATACAGTTTCAGTATTTCATCAAGGAATTTTTGGGACATCAACATCAAAATTTTACATTAATTCAATGTCCAACTCAACAAACTTTGATGCAGAAACTATCTTGAACCATGTAATATCCGGTGCCGAGAGCCGCTGTACCGCAATGATAACAATATTGTGGGAGGCAAACAACGTACAAGCAGCGAATTAAATTCTGCTACTTATAGAAACTGAATTTTTTTCAATAAAAGGAGAACTAAATTGCTTCTTATTTCTGAATAAAGTTCACTAAACATAAACAGTAACGTGAAATTAGAAGTAAGAGGCTGAAGAGAAAAACAGGTAATCGAATAGTTACCAATTTACCGTCAATCAAGGCCTTTGCACCTGTAAGATCTTTGGCATGAACAGATATCACATGACGAAGAGCATCACTCAATGTCTGGAACTTCGATCCACTGTCACGTAAAATGGGTAACCTTGCAGGACATAACAGAATACACCATATCCAATTACTCAACTTACCATCAGATTCAGCCGAGATAATCTATGAATTTCACAAATTTCCGGGAAGTTACCTAATGTTGAAGTTGTAAGTGCACTTGTACGTCTGTAGGGAAGTTAAGACCTTCCCCATTTTAAAATCACAAGGTCGCAAACTACTTGATGTAATATTCGAAGACAATGAACAGTTTCTACAACTCCACCTACACTAATAATAACATTTGAGCATCACATCATAAACTAAAATAATAATACAAAATGGAACAATTATTAGTATTAGGGTTACCTTCTAGGACTATAACAAATATGAAGAAGCAGTCTCTCATCCCAATCACCCTCCAAAACCGGGGCTGCGTCAGCAACACCCTTCACTGTCTACAAGACAACACATACATAGTTAATCACGAAGTCAAATACGAATGGATTAAGTAGTGACCAATTGTTAACATACTTGGCAAAGCATTATGGTGGAATTCTTGAACGCGGCATCGCTGACCCAAACGTATAGGCCCACGACCTTCATACCACCGACGAGCATTCTAGAAACCTGGCGTGCATGTTCGGCGACCCAGTCCTTGTCTATGAACAGGGAAGAGGAATCGGCGGGCTCGGATTTGGATTTGGGCTTCGGACCCTTCTTCTTGTCAGGCTCGGTGAGGGCACTGGCGGGCTCACCGGAATCGTTGAGTGGGGTGGGAACCAAATCGAAGATGAAGGCGCGACCCAAAGCGGAGCTGAACTTGCCGATTAGAAGACCCACCTGAAAGTAAAACCGGAGGTGGTAATTAGTTAGATAGGTATTTGGGAGAGTGAGAATGTGACAGAGATAGCATTGGAGAATGTGCCTCCGATGGACGTGCGGATTGGCTGAGACGATCCTCCGCCAGTTTGAGTCGGGTTTCTTCTCCGATCACTGCTTTCGCCATTGCTGATTATTCAATTGCTACTGTCACTGACCAGTACAATACTTCATAAATCTGAAACACATGAATCACCAGTTCTATGCTTCAAATTCAATTGCTACTGTCACTTCAATCCTTCAACCCTAACCGGATTGCCTTGTTTATACAGGTTACACTGTTTTCCCCCTTTTGGTAAACCCTTCAATCAATTTCTGACGTCATGTATTAAACTGCTCCAGATTTTAATAACTACTGTACATTATGATGAATACATTTTTTAATATATAAATTATATTTTTAAATTACAATATTCAACTTAAAATATAGTATACAAATAGTATTTATTTTTTTTCAAAAATATTATTGAATTTAATTTTAGAGATTGAGATATGATGAAAAATTTAATAAAAAAAATGTAACTGAAATGCCTAAATTTATAAAATTTGGATGAATTTTAGTTATTAAACTTTACAAATAAATAAATATAATTGTTTAATATTATATTTGATACTTGAATTATTATATGTTAATATTATTATATCATTTAATATTTTAAATATTAATTAAAAATATTGTATATATTAGATAAATAAATAAATTAACATAATTATGTCATATCAATTTATTTTTAAAAATTAAAAAATAAAATATATTAAAATGTTACATTATCACGAATTTTAATTTTAACTTTTCGTCAAATTAAAGTGTATTTACTCTAAATTTTTTTAATGAACTACATACGTAAATACTCTGAACACATTTTTTTATCCATCTATTTTAAAGATACCAGGAATTTCATGTTCTTTTACTCAGAAACTACAAAAATACAAGTACACATGATTGCGTATTTCGTTATTCAATGAAAAACATAATGAGTAAAATTCAAACTAAAAAATTAATTATTTTATAATAGAATGAAGATGAAGATAGCAGTACATAAGATTGAATGTATGCGTGTGGAAAACATAGGAAATATTGCTTAACAACATCAAAGAAAACAAATGTGAATATAGTTTCCGAAAATGTTAGCATAATTCATTCGGTTAAATGTGTTTTTAGTCCCTATATTTTGGAGTGATTTTGAGTTTAGTTCCTATTTCAAACTATGGTAAAATTTAATTCTTCAATTTAAAAAACTTTGGTTTTAGACCATAGTTTAAAAGAGGGATTAAACCCAAAATCGCCCCAAAGTATAGAGACTAAAAACATATTTAACCGTAATATATTTACAATTTATCTAAGAAAATATTTTTTTTATTCTCCATATCAATAAATAATCTTTTCTTAGATTTTTGTTTATGAAAATGTGTGATGTATGTTTTACTTTTTTATTTTTTAAAATTTTGAGTCATAGACACAAGATAAGATGATAAAAAGGATCAAATTTGATGGATTAATCTTTTAATCTAAAAAAAAATTAGAATCAATTTGAAGTTTGATAAATCAATTTTTTGGATCAGTCGAACCAAGTTGATAGCTTATCTTTATTAACAAATATTTAAACTAGTGTTGTAATACTTCATGTTAATAAGTTTGAAAAATGAACCAAAATCTGGTACAATTTAACTAAGATCTAAATCAAAGTTTAATTACAGTTTAGTCAAAATTTGAAATAATCCTAACTAGACTATAATATGTGTCAGTCATTTTCAACCTAAATTTAATTTGACATAATGTAAAGATAAAAAATTTCGATGACAAACCTGATATTTTTGGCTAATTAATATTAATTTGACTTAAATTAACCCATTTTATCATTCATAAAAAAAATATATTTCACGTTTTTTATTATTATTTTTGAGAAATTAAATGCAACCATTACTGTAATAGAAAGAACATCCAAGTAAGTTGACAATTCAAATGGCAATTCTCAATTGAGTGTGTATGACGTCACTTGCAAAGAAATGATGAACTGTGTGAACAAGCCGAAAAACTAGGTTTAGCGCTGGTAACCACACTTAATAATTGGACGAGGTGGGGTAATCATCTACACCCATGTCTACGGAAACTGCTCCCCAAAATACCTTCATTCGTCAATTCTTTCATTTTCCATCGTCCGCGCCACACACAATCAATCCCTCTCACCCTCTTGCTTACTCACCGCTTTGTCATAAGTCCACCATGCTTTCTCCGTCTCTAATATATACCCACAAACAAAAATAAAATAAAAATTCAAACTTTTCTTCATTTCTTTTCAAATTTCCTTCTTCATTTTCTCTTTCACACACTAATTTTCTTTTCTCATTTTTCCGTTTGAGAAAAATCTCCGATTTCCCCAATCGACTACCCTTTCTATGACCAACCAACCAATAAAACTTCCTTCATAGCTGTCATGCTCTCTTTCCGTTTCTATTTACTTTTTGTTTAATTTCAAAGACTGAGGTTGGTCTCTTTCAGTATTTCTAATTTCTGGCTAAGAAAGAACTTAATAAAGTAATAAATATTAAGTTAAAAATTGGAAAAGTTCGAAGCTTGTGATTAACGTTTGATTCGTGAAACGCTTTTGGGGTTGGAAGAGTGTGCAATGCAGAAGCTGAGATTGGTGCAGTGAGAGAGAGAGAGAGAGAGAGATGGTGCTGAGGAAAGTGGGGAAGTATGAGATTGGGAGGACGATTGGGGAGGGGACTTTTGCGAAGGTGAAATTCGCTCAGAACACAGAAACTGGAGAGAGCGTGGCCATGAAAGTGCTCGACCGCAGCACCATCATCAAGCACAAGATGGTCGACCAGGTAGCACTCTCGATTAATTTCCTTATAAGCTTAACTTTCCTTTCGCTGAAAAATGTTTCATTATTGGTTTGTTTCTATTATTGTGCAGATCAAGAGGGAGATTTCCATTATGAAGCTTGTTAGGCATCCTTATGTTGTTCGCCTGTACGAGGCATGTGATAATTCCTTTCTGTTTTTGTAATTAAGGGTCTGTTTCGGTTCTTTTCAAAGTTGTCATCCAATTTGGAATCGTGATTGAATTATGGAATCTGGTGTCAATTAAGGTTTCAGAAGTATTTTCGAGCAAGTAAAAGCAAAGCCCGAGTCACGGATTTGTGTTTTATTTGTTATTGTTTTGAAATTGGAGTGAGGCACAGTTATGGAAGTATATTTTGAGAATCTTACTTACTTACGTTAATGACAGCTTTTCTAAAATAATATACATGCTGACTCAATATTTTCTCTGATAAGCCATTGTTGATGTTTTTCTTGTTTTGTCGCCACTCTCAAGCACTTTGTTTTGCTGTAAAAATATGGTTTTCTTCAGGTTCTTGCGAGCCGTACTAAGATTTACATCATACTGGAGTTCATCACGGGTGGTGAATTGTTCGATAAAATTGTGAGTATCTCAAGATGGAACCTTTTAGTGTAGGTTTTATCAATCACCATTCAAGATATTAGCGATGTTCATGATGAATAATATAATTGTGCAGATACACCATGGTCGTCTTAGTGAAGCTGATTCTAGAAAATATTTTCAACAGCTTATTGATGGTGTAGATTATTGCCACAGTAAGGGAGTTTATCACAGAGATTTAAAGGTTTGCATTGAGTGAGATATGAAAATTTGTCTGTTATCCTTATTACGACTTCTTCTAATTTTCTTCTTTGCCTTGTGCAGCCTGAAAATCTCTTACTTGATTCTCTGGGAAATATAAAGATTTCCGATTTTGGTTTGAGTGCATTGCCTGAACAGGTGAGCTTGTTGCAAAAGTAGCTTTTTTATATATGATTTTGATTAATGTAAGATACAAAGATACCGAAGGGCCTCAAACTTATTGAACATTCTCACAGGGAGTGAGTATCCTTCGAACTACTTGTGGGACCCCAAACTATGTAGCTCCTGAGGTAAATACAAGTCTTGCTTGTCATTTAGCTAATTTTCATTGATCTAGTTTATGTCAAATGCAAAATACTGACTATTCTAATGCTGACATCTTCATTTTTTCTTTTGACTTTGTGGACTTAGGTACTCAGTCATAAGGGTTACAACGGTGCTGTGGCAGATGTTTGGTCCTGTGGGGTTATCCTCTATGTCCTACTGGCCGGATATCTTCCCTTTGATGAGCTTGATCTAACCACCTTATATAGTAAGGCATGAATTTAAGCATGTCAAATAAATAGTTACTGTATTATATACTGCATTGCAAATAAAAATATTTATCTTGCATATATAGAAATACATCAATTATTATATATGAGCAATTTGACATGATAATAAGTAGTAAAAAAATTGCAGTTATGAGGTCAAAATTTATCCATTTTTTATGAAAGAGTGTCCAAAGTAGCAAATTGACTCGGAACAACAGAGAAATGGAAATGGAAATTTTCATCAGTAGTCTCTTGCATCTCTCAATAGATGCAGGCTGTTGTTCTGACAAGCTATGAGTTCTCGTGTTAGCACTCTTCTATTCTGTGTTGAAAGGCTCAAGAAATATTGCATTATCTAAGGGTTGCGTTGCTAGTGTAGATTGTTTTCATCAAAGTGGAATTTGGATTGTTATTAATGATGATAATTTTTCATTTTTATTTTTTTGTTTCTTTCTTTCAGATTGAGAGAGCAGAATTTTCATGCCCTCCATGGTTTCCTGTGGCAGCAAAAATCTTGATAAATAGAATTTTGGACCCAAATCCTGAAACCGTAAGTATTTGCATTACACAACAGGAGTTGAGGCACAACCTTTCTCAGCCAATTTAAAATTAATGCTCTATGGCCATAGAATCTGAAAATGAATTGGGTCTTTTGATGATATGTTGTTATACAAAGGTATCTAAAAAACTTAAGAGTGTGTGTGATGGCATATAATTCTGGTCCATGATTGGGAACCATGTGAACTTTTTTGCTTTAGAATTGAATGGATTCGATAAGAAATATTATATATATATATATATATATATATATATATATATATATATATATATATATATATAAAGAATTTAATATTCAGTTGTAGCGTGTTATGCTCATATTATTTTTCTCCATTTCGATATCAAAACAAATATTTCAAGTTTCTTTTGCAGTTTCAATGGCAGTTACTGATACACCTGCTAAATTCTTGTATTTGTACTTCATACAAAAGTGGTTGGAGAGTCTAGTCCCATAACATGTCCCCTAACAGAAGGAGCCCTTTAGGCTGGATATGCATACCTGGTTTGCTTTGTGCTGAAATTTAACTTAATTTGGAAAATGGGAGTGCCAAAAACCAACTTCCCTCAATACTTAAGTTTTTATGCTGAGCTCGTTAATGGTTTTATTTGTCTATCAAGATTAATAAAATAAGATAATATAGCACATTCTTTTGATGTGGTATGACAAATCTTAATGAAACTTATGGAAAACTATCCTTCACACTTGAATTACGTATAAAATGTTGATAGTTATTATTGTACCTATATTGTACTTGTGGAGCACATATGTTCTGTATTTCATCCTGCTAAACTTGAATTAAAGCTGTGCTTCATCCTGTAGTTCTTGATCAGTTGTTTTCAATACTGGCTACACATTTATGGATGAAGAATTTAACTAGCACGAATTATATTTGAAGCTCAGGGATTTTTTCCATTATATGTATTGGACCTCGTTTTTGTTCATGTGTAATGTACTAATACCAGTTTTTTTATAGATTTAAATATTACTTCTTAATCCTTATTCTTTATGACTAGTTTCCTTCCCTTGTTTGCATGCATGTTTGCAGCGTATAACCATTGAACAGATAAGAAATGATGAATGGTTTCAGAGGAGCTATGTTCCTGTCAGTCTTCTTGAGTATGAAGATGTAAATCTTGATGATATAAATGCTGCTTTTGATGAAACCGAGGTATGTTACATCTGTGTGTGTGTGCGCATGCAGTTATCAGCTATACGTGTGTGTAAACAAAATCTGGTGTTTGAGCTAATCTGCCTCCATTTTTCAGTCTACCTATTCAATTTCATATTGTTAGAATGAATCTGAGATAGATTGAACACACTGTTTTAGGATTTTAATTTTAAAATTAGGGTTGTTATCATTATTAGGGAGGGGACTTTATTCATTTTTGGATTATTCGTTCTAAATTAGAATAGGATAATCTTATCTGAGTTTTGGTTATACTCGGTATATGGATATATTCTCAGATTTGACATTTGTGATGCTTTTGATAACTGTAGTGAATTTAATATTTGGAGAATATTTAAAACATGAGACGGAGTAGCACTCTAGGATTTGTTTATCAGGCGAGTAACTTTGCCAAGAAAAGCACTTGTGGTTCCTGCCCTACATCAGAATCATATATAATGAGTGCCGTGTTGATCACTCCACAATTCTAATTGATAAACAAGCATATCAAAGAACCATAAACAATACTAATATTAGTGAAAGATATTTTGAATTATCTTATTCCTGGAAAAGCCATTTCATTACTGGTATAATTGAGTTGAAGAAAGTTGAACATAATGCAAATTGAGTTGTCATTTTATACAATTGCCTTCTCTTCAGTTAAATAGGCCTGTTATCTCTTGTGGCATTCGTCTACTAATTATCTTCCATGTTTTGCTTGCTTACTGATTATTTTATCGCTGAAGGAACAGAGGGCTGATCAACAATGTGATAACGAGGACATGGGTCCCTTAATTCTTAATGCATTTGACTTGATAATTCTCTCTCAAGGTTTAAATCTTGGAACAATCTTTGATCGTGGACAGGTATTTAATTGTTACATTGTGTCTCGGTCAGTAATCATACCTAAATGGTCAAATAACAGACCCATGTACTATCCTGAAGTAAATTATATATGTAATCTTTACCAAGTACAGGGGTTCCTGTGATATAAAATATATGACGACACTCACTTACAATGTTCTGTCATTTAAAGGTCTGATTTTCTTAAATATTTTCCATGGTTAGCTTGAAGATATTTGATTTGTCGCTCTAATATCCTTGCAGGACTCTGTAAAGTACCAAACCCGCTTTGTAACTCAAAAGCCAGCAAAGGTGGTTTTATCAAGTATGGAAGTCGTGGCACAATCAATGGGATTTAAAACACATATTCGCAACTACAAGGTCTATTTGCAGTTACATGTTTGATTTATTTGCTTTCACTGCTTTTGTTACTCTTGTTTCTTTTGCATCATAATTTTTCTCCATTCACATATAGTTTTCAAATCTTTATCATCCGATATCATTTTTTACGTGAGACAAAGTTGGTCATCATCTGAAGTGATAATTTGTATGAATTTTCAGATGAGGGTAGAGGGTGTTTCAGCAAATAAAACATCCTATTTTTCGGTCATCATGGAAGTAAGTTTCTATCCCTCTCCCAGAATTTCGGCTGCTCCATGACATTATGGCTAATAGAATAATTCTTATTTATCTGCTCGAAGATTTTCGAAGTGGCTCCCACATTTTACATGGTGGACATTCAGAAAGCAGCTGGAGATACTGGTGAATACCTCAAGGTATGTTTTTGAAAACCCCAGTTTTACCCATGTCGATTGCTTTTACTTTTGATTTATGACGAAAGATGCACTCCATATATTGTTGCAGTTTTATAAGAACTTTTGTAGCAATCTTGAGGATATAATCTGGAAACCCCCTCATGAAGCAACCAAATCAAGGATCTCCAAGACCAAAAGCAAAAGGCGATAGATTCATTACTCGTGATATGTGACTTGGTTGAAAAAAAAAAGGAAAAAAAAAAAACAAGAAGCAAAACAGAAGAAAACAATGTGGAAGACAAAATTGAAGACATGACCCAGCATGTCAAGGTTTTATAAATACGGTTTTTTCTTTTTTCTTACACTAATACTGTTTTTTTCTTTTTTATAAATTCTGCAAATACCACATCGAAAGGTACTAATTTTAGGCACTATGAAAGTCGATTTCTCCCTTCTCGACTTTCCAACGAGAGTTTTTTTAACGAGATTGGTAACTCTAAAGTGTCATCATGTTACCTTATTACCATTATTATTTTGTTATTGTCAAAAGTTAGTTAATGTGAAAATGTGTCTCAATTAAGATTTATGATATTTAAATTTTCTTTCAAGCATTTTTTTTAAAAAACATTATATTTAATCAAATTTAAATATATAAACCAATTTATAGTATTCGTATTTAAAAAATATGATGTGACTATAAATTGTATTTCACTAATATTAGAATTAGAATTGCGTAAGAAACTAATTATCAAGGATGGGGGTGGCTTATTGCTATGTATAGGATTATTGATTTGTTCTGATGTTTCGTTTCTTGTCCACGGTATTAGTAATTCATTTTAGGGTGAATAATGTATATCAATATTATATTTTAAAAAAATCAATATGTAGTGACAAATTCAAAATTCTTCTGAAATGAAGTTGTGTGTGGGTTAGTGTAATTGATTATAACTAGATGTGATGGATAATTTTAGTTAGGGGTAGTGTTATAAGCGAACTACAAATCTTTGAGTTCAACTTTTTGTACTCAATTTATTTATTTGCGAACTTTCTTTCATTTTGAAATTATTTTCTTAAAATGTAAAAAATAAAATTAAAGAAATTATTCTTGAATGAATGAGGAATGATTTAAAAGATACGTGGATTTTTTAAAGAAGCTTCTTTCATATAAAATACTCAATTAAATTAACTAAATAATTAATTGATTCTGATCTAAACTGGTGGGTCTCTTCCATGTTTAGACTATCAAACATATACTATGTATATTTTAGTATTACTTTTGAAATCCTTTTATGAATTTTCAATTTCTATTTGAACTTCCTTATTTTGTAAATTGCTAATTAAAGTTTAATAACCAAATAGTTATGATATCACAGTTAATCATAATTCACTCATAGTTAATCTTAAACTAACATGTTTGGGTTGGCATCATGAGCCTCAACCTCGTTGCTATCAAAGTTCTTGGTACTAAAGAATTAACAAGATGTTATTTGAATAATAAAATGCATGTATATGGAATTCAATAAGATTTCATTTGTTTGGAACGTGACGTTACAAACAATAATGAATGTGATGTTGAAATTCCATTTGTTGTAAACACTGTTTCAAAATATAGGTCAGACAGAATGTGATGTTGATATTTTAACATTTATAAAAAAAAATCCATAGCTTAAAATAATGATATTTTAGTTATATTTATTTTATTTTTAATATAAAATTCGAATACAAATTATTATATTATTAACTTAAGTGATGTTACTTTTACGACGTGAAACTATTATTTTTGTAAAAAAACTCAACAAGTAAGAGTGAGTACAAAAAGTGATTCAATTATAGAAGTGTTTTAGAAACATGTATCTATTTTGTTCCTAATTATAAAATATCATTTTTAAATTTGATTATTATTATTTAAGGTTAAATATATGTTTTAGTCCTCATATTTGTTCCCCATTCTCAAGTAGGTCCTCATGTTTTTTTTTCTCCCAATTACATCCAAATATTTGTAAATGTGAGGCAATAAAGTCTTGTCCGTTAACTAGCCAGTAACGCCGTTGGCACTGTGTTGAGCTGTGAAGAATTTTATATTCGTGGCAAAGTGTAAAGTTTAATGGTTTTTTTTTGTGTTATAAAATTTCCACGTGGAAAGGTAAAATCCTCCAAAGTTGTTTTCCCTAAGCCCTTATTAATTGAACCCTAACCAATCCCTCCTTCCATAGTTTGTAACTGTTCGTGCTCGTGAGGAAGAGTGGTGGGAACCAGAGTTGTGGAAGTTGTGTTTGTGGTTGATCAGATCAAATGTCTGCTTCATCTTCTTCTTGCAAATGCTTGGGGTCGGGGTTTGAACAGAGTTGTGGTAGTGTGAGCAGGGTGAGTCTAAAACCCACATGCTTTTGTGGTGAGAATGCAGTCTTCGCACTGCAAGAACACCTAAGAACAAGGGCAGAAGATTTTGGGGATGCCCCAAGTTCAAGGTAAGTTTTATTGTGATTTTTTTGTCGTTCCAGAGGTTTTATTGTGGTTCACCAAATGTGTTTTCTTCTTGGACAGGGTGGGAGTGAGGATTGTGCTTCTGGATGCAAGTTCTTTAAGTGGTGCAATGAGGATGTAATTGATGAAGGAAATATGGTCATTGCTGAAGGAAGTGGAAGAAAGAACGAAGTGGGTGGAAATTCTATGATGATGGAACAAATGATGATGAAGATGGAAGAGAGACTTGGGGAAAAACTGAAAATACCAATTTTACAGAAAAGTGTAGTTAGACTGTAAAATTGGTTGAAGTTATTAACGGGGATGATGGTTATTATATGTCTGTGTAATGTAATTGTGATTTCAATGTTGTTGAAAATAGGTTGATGTGTTAGTGGAAGGTTGATTATTGTTAATGGAAGGTTAATTGAAGGTTAATGTAAGGTTTATTATTGTTAATGCAAGGTTTATTATTGTCTTTTTTTTTATAAAGTTGACTTGTTTCTGTGTAATACTGCTCTCAAATTTCCTAATAACAACACAGTTAAACTTGATGCTCAATAACCATAGCACTAGAATGATAAAACCATGAAACTTAATCTTATAATAAACCTGGTAACAAACATTGGCTTACAAAACCAAATCAGATTACAAAACCTGATAACTTAGACATCACCATCAATCTAACAAAGCAGATAAGAAACTAATCAAGTTACACCACTATAATGATAAAACCATGAAACTTATTCTTATAATAAACCTGATAACAATCATTGTCTTACAATACCAAATCAGATTACAAAACCTGGTAACTTAGACATCACCATCAATCTAACAAAGCAGATAAAAAACTAATCAAATTACACCAAAAGATTTAAGACATTGTTCCTTCAAAATGCAGATTTCATCATTACATATTACATGATAATTAACACATTGTCTTCAAAATGTAAGGAAATAAAACTTCATTCTTGAGATGGTAGGACAGTAGACTCCTGAGTTGGTTGGTCAGCTGAGACATGTGTGACAGTAGATTCCTGAGTTGGTTGGTCAACAGGGACATGTGATGAAGGCATAGGTCGTTGTGGACAAGTCTTTTTGTTGTGTCCCAATTCTTTGCAGACAACACAAGTCTTTTTTCTACCACCCTTTCTTAATTCGGAGTCATTCTTCTTCAACTCCCAAGGTTGTAGTCTTCTTTTTTTCTTGGGACGTCCTGTCATTGCCCTTTTCTTTGGAGGTAGTATATCAGGATAAACTGTAATCTCCCACACATGTTGCCCGTTGATAGAATATATGACGCTGTTATAAGTCTCTTCATAAGCAGACTTCGTAAACCAATGGGCAATATGTTCTTCTGCATTTAAGTTCAAGAACTTCATAGCAGCGACGACATGAGTGCAAGGAATGCCACTGATTAACCATCCTCTACAACTGCAGTCTTTGTTGTCAAGGTTCACAACAAATTGCTCCCCAAATTGTGAAATGTGAATCACTTCAAATAATTGGTCTGATGACCACCTGTAATTAGTACAAAATGAGAAAACAGTTATGAACAATATAGGCATAAAGTGAATACAAATTTAATTGTATGACTATAGTTACCTTGGTAACCAATATCTTGTTAGCTATGATTGCTTTTGAATTCTGTTGAGTACCTTAGGGCAAATAGAACCTTGATATAAGGCCATTTTATTCCTGTTGCTAGCCCATCTCTTCATTAGCATCAACATCACCTTCATCCAACCCTTTACCAACTTCATTAGCATCAACATCACCCTTACCAACTTCAGGACCATCACAATCAGCCTCAACCTCTTTCATTTGAGTTCCAACTTCAGCCTCAACCTCTTTCATTTGAGTTCCAACTTCAGCCTCAACCTCACCATCAACTCAATCAATCATTTCTATTATGTCTGGTTCCATGGTTTTATGAACCACGTACAAATGAACTACATCATTTAACCTTGCAATATTCAGCATATGCATGGCACCCCTATCATCAGTCAATAATTCTAACCTATCTGACACTACTAAAGCACCTCCTAAACTGTACCAAAGTTCTTTTATCTCCACGTGACCTAAGACTTTAATTGAAGCTACTATTCCAAAATAGCTCCAAAGGTCTGGATCGACAGACCACTCTGTTATCTCTCCATCAAATAATAAATTTCAATTATCTAGTGTAACAAAATAGCCAGTATGGTGGACCAAAACCTTAATGCACAATGTCCGTAGTATAGTACACATTTCAACATGCAAAATCTGGCACCATCATATAATAACATACCAAACAAAGATCCCATTCACAGAACAACAAAGTAAGAACATAGGACATACATGTTATAAACATACACTAACAAAATCAAAATCCCTAACTCAGACCAAATGTAACTAACCTTAACTGACGAAATTTTTCGACCTCCTCCAAAGCACTCCAATGGGATTAGTTAGTCTTCGTCTTCGTCTACTTCTTCTTCTTTCGAACACCAATCCCTAATTTTCGCTCTTTCGAAAACGAAATCCCAATCTCAGAGTTAAATCCCTAATCCCCAATACAAATAAATCCCTAATACAAATATACGTGTCACGTAATAGACTCATTAAATCATTTTTTTTAATTAAAAAATGTCACGTAATGGACTCATTTAAATTAAACAATAAAGGTCCGTCATAGCTCAGCACAGTGCCAACGCTGTTAGTGGCTAGTTAACGGACATGGCTTTATTGCATCAAATTTACAAATATTAGGATGCAATTGGGAGAAAAAAAAACATGAGGACCTACTTGAGAATGGGGAACAAATATGAGGACTAAAACATATATTTAACCATTATTTAATTACTCTTTGTGTGTGCTTTATTTTTTATCAGATTTAATTAGAGTAGTTGTCACACCCCATTAAATTTTCCTTTGTAGTAGAGGACACGTGTCACACCCTTCTGGTTCCCCCATGGTAGTGGGAGACAAGGTGTCCTTCTTCATTAAATTTCCTTCCATCGGGAACCGTAAGGCAGCAGGGAAGGTGGGAGTTTAAGGAAGTGGAATCCAAGTGTCGCCGAGAGGGACTGTGAAGTTTCAGAAAGTGGAGTACAAGTGGCGTGCAAGGAATGGACCGCACGGTTTCTAGTAGTGGCTGTATTTAATGTTGGATTTCAAAAGTTGGTGTCACATTCTACGTTGCAACCTTTCTTCTTCCTTAAACCCATTTTCCAGAAATATCATTTCCTCCTCCTTCTCTCTAGAACCTCAACCTTCTCTCTAAAATTCCGACCACCTCCTCCCCTCCGATCACCCTACACCTTTCATAAAAATTCTTCTCGGTGTCAAGCTCTTTCTCTAGTACCGATCAAATTTCCGTTCTAAACCGGTAAGTGTTTCTAACTTTTGAGACCTCTTTGTATTCTTGCATGTGCGCCTCTTTAAACTTGCATGTGTTTGTTAAACCATTTCTCTGAACCTGTTATTTTGAAATTAGACTCTGGATCTTGAAAACCCTTAGAAGTAGTTGCTGCCAAAGCACCTTAGAAGCCTAGCCGGAGTTTGAGGTAAGGGAAGCTTATAATAAATTTAATTATGATTATGTTTTGTGAATTAATGCATGATGGTTTGAGCATATGATTGATGTTGTATGATTTGGATTAAATAGGAACGTATGAGATGTTGTTTGATGTACTGCATGTCTGATTTTGGTATGAAATTATCTATATGTATATAACTTAGTAAAAATTCTGAATTTGTAATCGAAGGGTCATTAGGACCGTTCGGTTTCCCCTAAAAACAATTGATCTTGTACAAATTGTGTTGAACTCAAATACTTTGATTTGATTGAACGTTCGGTTTTATAATGATAATGTTTATGGAAAGTACTCGGTCATAAATCGAGTGCTCGGTCTGATAAGGTACTCGGTCATAAACCGAGTACTCGGTTTCATATTAATAGTCTTTATTATACTTAACGTTCGTGCTTGGTCATATACTAAGTATTCAGACTCATATTAGCTATTTAGAACGTTCAGTCATACACTGAGCATTCAGTTTATATTGATGATGTTTATTAAAAGTGCTAGGTCTTATACCAGTACTTGAATTTTAAGAGCGTCCAGTCATAAACTGTACGTTCGGTCATAACAGTGTTTGGTATTAGACTGACACTTAATTTCTGAAGTATTCAGTTTCATATTATTGTTACTGTTCATTTTTAAGAACGTTCGTACACTTATTATTGTTATTATTAGTCATTTTTAATACCGGTTGTACACTTATTATTATTATTATTATTATTCTACACATGATATTTGAGTATTTGGTCATAAACTAAGTACTCGGTTTGATGTTAACCATCCTTCTAATGAAAAACGTCCATTTTATAATATTATTTCTTTGAAAAGTGTTCGGTCTTACACTGACGCTTGATTCCTCATAGAGTGTTCAGCTTTGTACTGACACTCGCTTTATTGAAGAGAACTCTTTTATGTTAAAACGTCCGGTTTCCATTAACTAGTCTGGTTTAGTTTTTCATTGTTGAGTTGATCATCGATTATGTTTCTTCACTACCAGATCATTCGGTCACCTATTAGAACTTGTTTGTTTCAGTTCTAATTCTGTCTCTGACCGTCCGGTCACTTATTGGGTCCCCTTGACTCTCAGTTTTCCTCCTCATTGTTGGATCATTTTGTATTCGTACTGTGTCTATAAGAAAAGATGTAATGAATGAATGAGTTAGTTGGATTTAAGAGTATTCCAGGGAGGAATAACTCATGATTGGAATTGTGTTGGTAAAGTATGAACATGGTCAGACTCTGCTGTCGTCCTGATCCTGATATTCCGTGATTACGCCTTTTCAGGTAGAGAAGGGTAACTCATGCGTGGGAATGACAAGAGGTCCGCGGTCATAAGACTAGATGATCGTTGTAGGGCCAACCTCGGGTGGCAGCTGATAGTTCAGGCAGCTACTACACCACACCGGGTGCTAGGGACGTCGAGCTACGTGATTCATACAGTCCGGACAGTGTTTAATATGTTGGTTAAATAATAAAACGTTCGGTTTATATGTATTATGATGTGTTGTTTGGTTTGCCTGTTTATCTGTATACTAGAAATGATTAATTAAATTTACATAAGCTTACCATTATCCGCTTTGTCTTGTATATGTTGTCGTTCGGTCTCGACCGTCCGGGTTGTTCTCTTCACTGCAATGATCGTCCATTTTGGGTGTGAGCAGAGGGTGCTCTTGAAGACACGTTGGAGGAGGCCTTGCAGACAAATCAACCTGAGGGCATTGTACATGAAGATAGTGCAGGACCGTCCGGCCCTTAATTTAGATTTTATTCACTTTTTGTAAATAGCCTTTAGACCAGTTGATAGGTATAACCGTTCGGTAGATCCTTTTGTAACACCGTTGGGTATTTTGTGTATATTCCAACTCTTGTATAGAGCTTTAAATATTAATGATATTTCTTATGCTCTTTTTCATCCATATGTTGATTCATCACTATTCTCCTTTTTATTATTTCTGTTAACTCCTAAAATAAATTATAATTCTTGTTATACATTTATTGGAATGTTACAGTAGTTAAAACAGTAAATATTATTAATTGTCTCTTTCTCTTTATATATTAATTATTTAAGAATGATTTTCAAATTTTTAAAAATACTACAATATTTGAAAGTTTAATATTAGGAATATTATTAATTAAATTTTCATAAATAAAATTAATTAACACGAAATAGTGCATGAAAAGAAGAAGAAGCGGGGGACAATTGATACTGATAGAAAGTTAAAAAAGAAGTCTGATTAAAAAAACTTTTTCTTTACTAGAAAGATAAATCCTTAACCCGCCATTACCTTATTTGCACTGATGATGTGGATATAAATCCTTAGAATCACGGCCAAAAAACAAATCTATTGGTGGTTCCAATGCAGCAACTGTAATACGTGTAAGGATCTTCCCGTTTATCAGTGAGCGGCACAGAGGGCGGCGCGTGCGTTTATCAGTATGGCCACCATCGAGATAGAACGCGAGCGGGCGGAGAGTCCGAAAGACGCAACAGGCGACGATGACGTTTCGCCGATAGAGGAGGTTCGGATGGTTGTGTCGAACGAAGACAATCCGAACGAGCCGGTCTGGACCTTCCGCATGTGGTTCCTGGGGATCATGGCGGTGGCGTTGCTCTCGTTCCTGAACACATTTTTCGGTTACCGTAGCCAGCCGCTGACGGTGACGATGATATCGGTTCAGGTGGCGACGCTTCCCATCGGGCGGTTCATGGCGAAGGTTCTCCCGAGAAGGAAGTTTCTTATAAGACAGAGAGAATTTTCACTGAATCCTGGCCCCTTCAACAGAAAGGAGCACGTGCTGATATCCATATTCGCGAATGCGGGTGCTGCTTTTGGAAACGGTTCTGCTTATGCTGTTGGCATTGTGGATATAATACGCGCGTTTTATGGGAGGAAGATTAGCTTCTTGGCTAGTTGGCTCCTGGTCTTGACTACACAGGTAAATGTTAAACGTGTAAGAGGTGAGTGAGTGAGAGTAGTTTGAAGATTGAAACGAATTGCGTTATTGGTTGAAATAGTGAAGGATTAGCTATGGTGATGGACGCAGGTGTTAGGGTATGGATGGGCGGGGATAATGAAGAAGTACGTGGTGGAGCCCGCCCAGATGTGGTGGCCCGGTACTCTGGTCCAAGTCTCTCTCTTCAGGTAAACTAATCGTCTTCCCCATATTTTTCATCCATTTCTTTTCTATATTCTGTTATTTTAATATTACAATTTTCGCTTCTTCATCAGTTAAATCTTACGAATATTGTTAGTAATACCTTTAACGTTTTTTATGATATTTATTATTGGCGAAGTTTTTATTTTTATTTTCTTTTACCGGAAATGGTTTCTTGTCCAATTTTGAATTCACATGAATGTCACGACTTTTCCAAAATTCACTTTCTACTATTGTTGATTTATTAAATGTACATAACTTTAATTACATTGATTATATATAGCTTATCATTTTTTATTATATTTTTAGTATCGTGCCTGATATAGCTCACATTTGATGTTAAATAGAAGAATCTTTCGTCCGTTGGGCATAACATTAAGAGCAAATTCTTATTACGGGACTATATTATAAAATCTTGTCTTCTCCTATTCCTTAACTTATTACGTGTCTTTACCAAATACTGAATTATATGGTATTTAATTAATATTTCAATATATATATATATATATATATATATATATATATATATATATATATATATATATATATATATATATATATATATATATATATATATATATATATATATATATATATACAGAGAGAGAGAGAGAGAGAGAGAGAGAGAGAGAACGCCAAGTTTCACGTTATTTTCAATCGGTCGTAAGACTTTCTTTTTTTTCTTTCATTCATCTTTTATAGATATAAAGATTCTTTTTTTTCTTCTTTCTATTTCTACGTAAAAGCGTATTGATTGTGCTTTTATATTTATTTTTTAAGTAACGTGTGGTTTTAGTATCTCAATTATCTTGTTACTCTATATTTAAATATAATTAAGTCATTTCATTGTTTTTATTTGCATAAACCATCAACTTCTTGTTTTATTTAGGTTAACTTGTAGAAGAATAGAGTGATTGTATATTTTGAGAAACATTTTTAAATTTTTTTAGTAGAAGAATAAAAAATAATTATTTGAATTCCCTCAAAAATAATGTTTTTAATTTTTTTTCCGTTTTAATCTTTTCCTTTTTTTTAATTACTTCTCCTTAGCTTATTTACCCAATTATTATCATTATTCTATTTCGAATGAATATTTTTACATTCATAAATAGTTTTTTTAGTGATATATATTTGAAAAGAAAAGAAAATTAGAGTTTTATTGAAAAATTTTATTCTAATATTTTTTAAAAATCTACAATTTTATTTTAACAATTAAAATCGGGAGACCAAATTTTATATTAAATGTATCTGTCAGGTAGTCTTATTTGTCTTAAATTTGTAGGTACTACATAATTTTTAAAAAATTATATAAAAAGAATCTACTTAATTAATTTAATTCCTTTTTTTTTTGTCTGAAGTACGTTCTTATTGACAAAAATAGTTAAGTAACCTTCAACTAGACCTTTTTTTTTCTTTAATACCAGACCTATTTAAGCAACTTACAAGCTTATAAATTACTGAAACGTATTAACAGATAGTATAATTATTAAATTATTAAATTATTAAAAGTTGTTATATAGGAGCAAAGGTATATGCATATGTAATTATTATATCGTTGGAATAACATTTCTCTTTCGAGAAATGCAGTTTGAGAGCAAAATTTAGATATATTTTTATATGCATTTATGTAAAATAAAAAGAAGCATATAAAATGTCATGTATTTAATTATGACGATGAAAGTCTTGCTCTTTTGAATGTGTACATTTGGCAGAGCTTTGCATGAGAAAGAAGGGAAGCGCATGTCAAAAGAGAAATTTTTTATCATCGCACTTACCTGCAGCTTCGCGTGGTACGTGGTCCCTGGCTACCTATTTCCGACGTTGTCGATAATTTCGTGGGTGTGCTGGATATTTCCACACTCAGTTACTGCTCATCAACTTGGGTCCGGCAAGAATGGACTTGGTTTGGGTTCTTTTTCTCTTGACTGGACCACCATTGCTTCATTCCTTGGCAATCCCCTTGTCACTCCTTTCTTTGCAATAGCAAACGTCTTAGCGGGTTACGTTTTATTCATCTACCTCATCATACCCATTGCATATTGGGGACTTAGTCTTTACAGTGCCAACAACTTTCCCATATACTCTTCTAATCTATTCACTTCCCATGGAGACGATTATAATGTTACGGCCATTGTCAATCAAAAGTTTGAGATAGACAAGCAAGCATACGAGAAACAAGGTCTAGTCAACTTGAGTGTCTTCTTTGCTATTAGTTATGGCTTTGGTTTTGCTGCCATTGCTGCATCCCTCACTCATGTTGCCATATTTAACGGAAGGTACGTAGGTAACTATTACTCTAAAACCACTAGGATTATCAATATTTATTTTATATAAACACAAAAATTTGGAAAGTGTCAAAATATATTAAAATTAAAAGTTATACTTTTATTTATATTTGGCTCATTTTGTACTTCTTGATTATATAAACAGGGAGATATATGAACAATTCCGATCTTCACGATCTGGAAAGGAAGACATTCACACAAGACTGATGAAGAAATACAAGCCAATACCTAATTGGTGGTTTCATGTGACGCTTTTAGTTTCCTTTCTACTTGCACTTTTACTGTGTACTGTCATGAAAGATCAGGTACAGATGCCATGGTGGGGTCTCATCTTTGCAGCTGGCCTTGCACTTACTTTTACTCTCCCCATTAGCATCATAACGGCCACCACAAATCAGGTATTCAAGAAACTACTATTACTTGGACCATCTGTTTCTCCCGTGTGGGAAATTGCAATTCTTCTGTTTTAATTCAACTAATGAAGAGATACTTCACATTTTTTTCATTCATTAAATGAAGAGATATAGTAAGTATATATGCTATTTACCGTCCTATATATTAATTGTTTTTACTCTTTCATTTTCAGAGTCCAGGATTGAATATCATTACTGAGTACATCATGGGTGTGATCTTACCGGGAGAACCAATAGCAAACGTTTGTTTTAAGACATATGGGTACATAAGTATGTCACAAGCTGTTTCCTTTCTATCTGATTTCAAACTGGGACATTATATGAAGATTCCGCCTCGGTCCATGTTCATCGTTCAGGTATATGTTCTGTTACGCATATAGGTTTTTAGTGAGAAAAATAAAGATTGTCGTGAGAGAATATAGACATCTAATTCAACGTTTCTATTGATAGGTTATAGGGACTCTGATAGCAGGAACCGTGGATGTTGGTGTGGCCTGGTGGCTGTTAGGTTCAGTAAAGAATATATGCAAACAAGATTTACTGCCCGAAAACAGTCCATGGACGTGCCCTGGTGATCATGTTTTCTTTGATGCATCTGTGATCTGGGGTTTGGTTGGTCCAAAGAGGATTTTCGGTACTCAAGGAAAATACCAAAAGCTGAATTGGTTCTTCTTAATAGGAGCAGTGGGACCAGTTGTTATATGGGCACTCCAGAAAGTGTTTCCGAAACAACATTGGATATCCTTAATTCACCTTCCTGTACTTCTTGGAGCAACTGCAAGCATGCCACCGGCTAGCACAGTGAACTTCAATTCATGGATTGTTGTTGGCACAATCTTTAATTATTTTGTGTTCAAATATAGGAAGAATTGGTGGGAGCGGTATAATTATGTGCTAGCTGCAGCTTTGGACGCCGGATTGGCTTTCATGACTGTTCTTATATACTTTGCACTTTTGATGGAAGGTAAAGGCATTCAATGGTGGGGAACTGATGAGCACTGTCCACTGGCTGAATGTCCAACAGCAAAAGGTCTAATTGCTGAAGGCTGTCCTGTCTTTTGATTTCTAATTACCTGTTGCTTGTTGGTTAAGATGATGAAGGAGGAAATGATATTTCTTCTGTAAATACAAGTTCAATTAGATCTGCCTTGTTGGACCGCACCATGAATAATAATTTTCCTTCTCTTACTTTTTTGTTTATAGGAAAATTATTATTTTCATAGTTGTTTTAAATAACACTGATTACCTCTTTAATAATAAAATTTTATAATGATATAAAATTTTTTAAAATAAAATAATAATATAAATAGTTGTCTTTAATAAAATAAAAAAAATTTATGATTCTAGTTGTGATGAATTTTTTAGAATTTTTTAAACTTGAGGTAAATGTGTTGTATATTTATATAAAATTTCTAATAAATTTGACTTTCTTCATTTTAAATTTAATTTTTATATTTGAGTTATGAACTCGTGGACCTAATAAAAGTCCATAGTTAGGTTCATATATACAACTTTATATAGATTAAATAAGTTTTCATAGATAAAATTCATTTATTTAGTCTGTTATGTTTAAAAATTGTTTTTCTTCCTGTTTTATTTTAATTTTCATAATTAACCATCTTTTATTTTTCTTTATTTTGTGGATTCTTCATATAGAGAATTAATTCTTGAAATTTAATTTACGAAATTAAGAACACATAGTCTGAATTGAATTTTGAGGTTGTTTTTTTTTAAAACTCACGTTTCTCTAATATTAATTCATAATTCCAATTTAATAAATCAAATTAAGAAATAATTGAATTTTAATTTGATAATCGATTTTATTTGTA
Source organism: Vigna mungo (assembly GCA_036885675.1). NCBI lineage: Eukaryota > Viridiplantae > Streptophyta > Magnoliopsida > Fabales > Fabaceae > Vigna > Vigna mungo. The sequence goes on along the minus strand of CP144699.1, from coordinate 37,834,803 downwards.
TTTTTATTTAATTTAACTACATATTTTCGACTCAATTAAATAATTAATTTTGTTAACTCTATATAAAAGTATGATAAAATAAATATTCGATTAATTATACAGAAAATAATTAACAATTTAATTATCGGACCATATAGTTTTACATTTTTCCACTTTTATTATCTAAAAAGTTACAATAATTAAGAAATGACAACAATATTTTATTCATATTCTATTGTTGAATAATTTAAAAACAATTTTAAATGTAATTATAAAAGAAAATATATATTTAGGTATTACTAAAAAAAGTTATAAAAGATAACAAAAGAAAACAATGTTTATTTAAAAAAAAATATATTTACGTATAATTTCTATTTTTTTAATAAAATTAAAAAAATTAAAATTTTCCAACAACTGAAATCCGATTTCGGCAATCATATACTAAAATGACAGCTTGAATTTGGATTCATAAGAACTGAATTTTGATCTATAACCAAAATCGTGCTATTCGTAAATACGATGTAGAATATGTTATCTACGTAAATTTAAACACATGTAATATAAAAAGAAAAATATTTTTTTAACAATTTATATGATAATAATGACATATAATCTATTATAAAAAAATAGTGAGGAAAGTTGTGAATATATCATAATCCAAATAAAAAATCATGGATGGTTGCAAACTGTTTTATATAATTGAAAAACTACGTCATTAGATTCTGCTGGAACAGAGGAATACATAGGTTAGGAATTGTTTATCTAACTGGAAACTCAAATGTATAAAACAGATTATCCAACTGTTAAGTACTGTTATATTATTTTTTTGAAAATTAAAAAAAGAATAATAATAAAAAGTTTTAAGATATAAAAAAGTGTTTAAATTTGATTGCTATTATTTTAATCTTTGAGTAAATATTGGCAATACTAGTATTAAATTCGTAGAAGAGCTTGAAGATACTGATTTCCTTTCATGTAAACAATCTCTATCAGTGTTGAATACAAACTGATAATGTGCAGTGCATATCAGTTATTGGTATTTGTTCTATTTGCTGCATATATCATACATACATGATAAATGATTGTACATACATACCTAATATGTATATTATTATCATTGCTTGAGCAATTTATGTGAGGAAGGTGCTGCATATCTAGCAGAAAATCCACGATGCAACGAATCTTCGTCGTCCTCCAGCAATCCCTCGTCAAAGTTCTGAGCATAGCTTAAAGGGTCATAGTTAAAACCAGCAACTGCTTTATAAGAGCTTGTTTTCTTCGTCCATGGAAGCTTCATTTTAAGACGCCCCCAGCATGAAAGCCATCCCCCGTTTGATTTGCTGCTGTTAGAACATGAACTTTTTTCCATTACTCTACCTTCCACTCTTTCTGCCTTCTGGGCTGCTATTATCTTCTTCTGGATTTTAAGTGTGTGGTACAGAATAATAATAATAATAATAATAATTTAAGAAAAATAAAAAAGCCTTTTTGGGTTGGGTTTGTAATAGATAACGTATGAATCGAAGAATCTAGTTTTGTCTTTTTCATATTGACTGTTTGCTGATATGAAGAGAATATCAGAATGGCATTTAGATTTTTATTCTCCTACTAAAATCGAGAGTGGAGGACAATTTCTTCATTTATCTTGAAAGTAGAAAGAACATAATTCAGTAGCCCTAGGTCGGTAATTTAGTGGAGAATCATAATTCCCATCACAGTCTGCTTTTGAATTTTCTTTCTATATATCTCATCATCATAAAATGAAAATTCAGACTACTGTATTAATGGAACTTGTCACAGTGGTTATCACCTTATCAGGTTAATGTTGGAAATCCTCTTATAAGATTATGAAATCCTTTTATAATTTATCTTTAAAATAAAAGTTGTTTCCAAAAATAAATAAAAAATTATTTTATTTCTAAATGATATAAAACTGTTGAATGTAAGAATATATAATTTTCTACTCATTCAAAAACCTACCACTTTTGTCTTATAGAAAACTCGCCAGTTTAAACTATTTTTTTGTGGAATTTTACTTATAATTATTATAACAAAATGAGTGTTCTTTTTTCATATTTTCAATAAATGAGAATATAAAAATGATATTTTGACATATATAAACATTATTATTCTTTACTTTTTGAAAATATAAAAACACATTTTTTTATGAATATAAATGTATGTCATTTTATCATTATTTATAAAAATATTTGTTAATCATAATTACTTCCAAAATATTTGATAATCATGATTAATTCGATAATTCTAAGGTTTATGTAACTGGGACCCGCATTTTTTTACAACAAATAAAAGAAAGCCCATATAGACCAAGATATGATTCCTTAGATGCATAGTCTTTTTACTAACAAAAAGAGGAAGAAGACGATAACATCTTAGGAATCATGACATTCACTTTTAACTTTTTTGTTAGATGTGATGTGATGTGTTTGGTAAAATTATGTAGGATTTCAATCATGAACGTTCAAATGAAATGATGTGTTTGGTAAAATATATTAGTTCTTTCGTGTCAGATGAAACGATGGAAGAATCAAATCTCACCATCTTTTTCCTTTTTCTTATAACTTATTTTATCGTCTATATATCCAACCAAACAAAGCATTATACACAGAAAGAAAAATGTATTATTGAATAAAATCATGCATCTAGCTACGATTTTTCTTACAAATAATAACATTTCTTGTCATAATTGATTATTTTTATTGTTGATGTGTTATTCTTAATTTAGTATACGTGTTTGAATATTTACATCATTTTTTTTTTAAAAAAACAATGATTACTATTGATGTGTTTTTTTTTAGTAAACAATATTTTTTTTAGCAAGTCTTGAAAATACTAACATGTGTTTATCAGTCTGTCTCATGTTTATTGAAAACTTATTCAGATTCAAGGTTCTGAAATTTATATGATTTTATAAACTTTACTAGGTTTCCGTGATAATAAATGCTATGACAAGAACTTTTTTTAATAGTAATTAATTAACCATTATTCACATTTTTATATCGTAATTAATTTAATTGCTATTAGAAAGCTGTTTCAACAATAGTTAATTCGATTAATATTACAAAATGGTAAGGCAGTTTCTTTTTTATATTCCATAAGCTTGATTAAATTAACTATATTGTTTTTTTCAAACAGAAATGGATTGAAAAGCAGCAATGTTGTGGAACATTCGTGAAGGAATTTTTTTGTGCTGATTTTCTTGCCACGGAAGGAAAAGTCAGCTGAGGAGTTTGAGTATTGCAGAGCCACCTGTGTGGAGTTGATTGTTCTGCCTCACCCGGATGAGGCTGAAATGTCTTTTGTTAGGCATTAGTTTGTGTTTTATTCTCTCTTTTTTTTTTTCTCTCTTTTTTAAAAAAAAAGAAGAAAACTTTCTGCTATGCATCACTGTCAAAGCATTGGAAAGAATATTAAAAGAGTATCAATAACAGTGGTCTATTTTATAGTAATTGAAAAACAAAATTAAGGATAGAGATTAAATATTTCTTTCTCCTTCCAACTGCATGTCATCTTCATCCATGGCCTATCCTTTCTAATCACTTGATATAAAAACAAAAAACCATAATGGGGTTGTCATGTTTGATTTTGTCACAGTGAAAAGCAACAGCTGGCACAATAATGTTCAAATTAATGGTCAGAGTGGCACCTAGCTCCCACCCATTTCGTAATTCATGACAGATGAAAGATCCAAAAAAAGAATATGCTCTAATCCAAGGAAATACACTGAATACAACTATACTAATAATATCTGCAGGTAAAGAGAAACATATTATACACACTCACTGGCTTGGAGTGACTTCTGAGCAAGAGCCAACTTCAAGGAGTTCACACTCTTCAGAAGCCTCCTTCAAAGGTATGGTGAAAACTTTGATCGATACTTGATATATTTTGTATTTGTGTGTGTGAGCAATATAAGTCCGTCAAAGGTAGGGCAGGCAACAAAGGAACAGTCAATCATGGACAATGTCAGAAAGGACTAAGAAAGGGGAGAACGAAGCACCCCTGAAATTGTTTGAATTTTCTTTACTTTTGAGTGATCATCGATAATCGATGAATCAATCACCCAATGGCATGAGAAAGTCACATCCAATGCCTCTAGTGGCCTAGGTTAATCAAAGAGCTACAATAATTGTAAAAATACCACGCAAATAGTCTCCCTGCCACTGGTATTTCTCTTATCATTCAGTACAGCAAGCAGAAAAATAACTCTGTCCAATTTTTCTATTAATTCTGGTCCAGTTTCATCTCATGAAATATTAAGACGCCAATTATGTTGGGTTGTATCAATTTGGTAACTAATACACTGATGAAACTCAGACCCATTGATAAAGCACATTACTTCATTTTGCAATCGACTATACTCGTATCCATATGCTGAAAAAGAAATTGCTCTAGGAAAAATAAGACGTAGAAATTGATCTTTAAATCAATCATATCACTATCTGCAGCCAAGGAATTACCATTCTAGTCAAATATCTTGCATGATGAGATTAAAAAACTGTCACCATGGATGCTGTAGCAGGATGGGGAAACAATATTAGCCTATATTAATTCCCAAGCAGTATATAAATAATATAACTTAGAATTAAATATGTCTGGACTGAATTACAATGACCTGCTAACAAAATTGACACGCATTTCGCCAGCCCCTCTCCCTCTTCAAAATGAAAATCCAAAATCCAGAACAAGTAACTTACATGAGGGGTTTAACAAAATCTATGTGCACAAAAATGTTACTTAGCCATCTAAGTTACAAGGTAATAATGCATTTTATCCTACATCTTGACTGCTACCTGTTCAGCAGAACTTTTCTTCACAAATCCTCTGGAGCACAACACGTTCAACAACTCCAAAGCTTCCTCAGCTAATCCTTCATCAGCAATGCCTTCTATGAGAATGGTATATGTTACTTCGGTAGGTCTGCATCCTTGCTCAACCATATAAGCCAGAAAATCAATAGCACGACTAGTTTGCTGAGCCTTACAAAGTCCGAACATAATAGAATTGTAAGTGATAGCATTGGGCTTAATATTTAATCCTTCCATGTCACGGAAAATTTTTATAGCCTTATCAACCTTTCCTTCACGGCCAAGTCCACGGAGAAGTGAAGAGTACGTAATTATGTCAGGTTTAAGACCCTTTCTGCGCATCTCTTCCAAGAGTTCCACAGCAGACTCTGTTTTTCCCACCTTTGCAAGACCATCAATAACTGTATTATAAGTAACTAAGACAGGAGAGCATCCCTTGCTACTCAGTTGATTCAGTATTTCAATTGCAGCATCCACCTTCCCGTCCTTGCATAGTGCTGTAAGCAAAGTGTTATAGGTCACTATATCCGGGTAACAACCCCTTGACACCATTATTTCCAAATACTCAATTGCTCTATCCATCTTTTTCTCTTGACAAAACCCATGAAGCAATGGATTGTAACTCAAGGAATTTGGCACACAACCATGCTTTGGCATTTTTTCCAAGACATCAATAGCTCTTCCCAATAACCGTTTCCGGCACAAGAAGTTAATCAAGATATTGAAAGTAACAACACTAGGGGAACAACCCTTCCTCAGCATGTCAGCTAACAGCCTCTCAGCATCCATCCATCTTCCAGTGCTACACATGCTACGCAGAATAATGTTATGAGTTATCACATTCGGTTGACAACCGTATGAAGGCATGTTATTCAGAAACTTGATAGCCTCATCCAACCGACCCTCCTTGCAAATACCATTGATAAGAACATTGTATGTGACGACATCAGGTTTGCATCCTTTCTTCCTCATCTCATCCAACAGCTTCATCGCCTGACCAACGCCACTTTCATTACAAGTCGCTTCAATCAAAATCGTGTAAGTAATCACATCAGGATAACACTCCCTCTGCAGCTGCCTGTCGAGAACCTCCATTGCCTCCTTCAATTTCCCACTGCTACACAAACTACGCAAAATGGTGTTATATGTAACAACATCCGGAGCAACACTCATTCTTTCCAAAACCTGCAGGGCTTTATCTATATCTCCTGATTTGCAATAACCACCAATCAAAACATTGTAAGTTATGACATCAGGAACAGCACCCGAATTCTCCAAAATTTCCATCACTCTCGTTGCTTTCTTAGTCCGTCCACCCTTGCAAAACCCTCGAATTAAGCTGGTGCAAGCAATGACATCAGGGATATCCCCCTGGTAAATCATGCGCTCCAGAAACTTAAGCCCTTCCTCCAATTCCCCGTTTCTAACCAACTTCCGCAGATGAATGTTGCTCGCAAACTCCTCAAAATTCCGGGAACCGTTCACCCCGCTGGCCGAAGATTCCATAGCTATGCCATTCAAGTCCCCGTTTGGTGTGCTCACAATTTGTTGCAGTCTACCGTTCAAACCAGAGGTTTCGGATTTTGAAACAGCGAAAACGCGACTGTCCGAACGCTTTCTAGACCTAACGACTTTCAATTTTGTAAAGTGACTAACAGTATCAGCAGATAGAATGAAAGGGCGCGAAACGGTGTTATCCGAAACCCTAGCTCTGATCACATGGAAGCGGTGAAATGAACAAAATTGTTCGGGTGGTACCACTAAATCCATTGCTTTCTCCACACTTGCAAAAGCGTTGCCACTGAAACTGTAATGATTGGTAGAAAAAGAGAATTGGATGAATGAGAAGTAATTTTTGTTTACCTCTTAAGTTGAGAGGTTCCACGGCAATGGTGAGAAGGCGCGGTGACTGATATGTTAGGGACGACAAAACCAGGGTACTTATCCTCTACTTCTTGCTTCTCCTTCTTACAAAACGCAGATTTATGCTTTTCTCTTCACAATAAATGTGGTTGGGCTGGGCTTTCATTTTTCTTATAAACTCTTCTTCATTGTTAGCCCATCAAATTACTCTTTGCAACTTCATTTTTTATCTTTTGAGCAACAAGCCCATACGGCCCAACACGGTGAAAAGGGTAGGTTGTTGATGGCTGCCTTGTCTTAATGGCGCGTAAGGTAAATGGCAGCTACTTTCTCAGTCATCATCTATTTTAATGGCCGATGGTTCCGAAAAGTCTCCTCAAATAAGAGTGGTTCAACAAGAGCAATTTTCCATTTTTTTTTATTTTTCCCAAATTTTCCTTAATAATAACCTAACCCTCTTCTTCCTTCCGCCCTATTCTAAATCTCTACTTTTGTAATCTCTCTCTCTCACATGTATTTTTAATTTAATTTGGTTTCTATTTTTGTTTTCTAATTTCTTATACTTATTAAATGTCTTTCCTTTTTAATTTCTTCGTTAAGATCTGGTCCTAGAACGAGGTTGCTTGTTTCTACGACATGGCAACGGTGTCCGATCAGACCACTAGTATGTGCACTCACTGGTAAACACTTCCCTCCCAATTTATGAATGGTGTACGATGAAATGATCGATTTTTTAATATTTGTTAAATTGGGGAACTGGGTGCAATGATTTACTCCCTTGACAGTTCTAAGCTTTAAATTGTGGATAATTGGCGTTATTTGTTTCTTGGGTAAAAGGAATTTTACTCGTTGTTACTGGTATCGCATTTGACTCAGAACTGCTTCAAGGCGATGAAAGCCAGGATCATGTGATCTTTTTTTTTAATTTTTATTTTCTTTTTGCCATTTAGGGTGATGCTTTGTTCGTATTGAATTCCTAAATCACGTGTTTATGATTTATCCTCAGAAGCTTTGATCATGATTCTTTCTCGTCATGTTTTTCTTTCTTTTTTAGTGATCGGGCTATCCCTTCTGCAAATATTGATTTGCATTATGCTCATTGCTCTCGGAACCTTGAAAGATGCAAAATTTGTTGCGATATGGTTCCGAAAACACTTGCCGAGGAGCACTATTTGAACACACATGCCCCGGTATGGAAACTTTTCTCTTGTTTTGTTTGATAAACATACTACTTGAGAAGTTCTGCACTTGATGATAAAGAAAATTAGAGAATAAATAATACAAAATATTAGGAGTTTATTTTTAATATTTTTTACGGTCTAAATTGATGTTTCAGTGACAACTGGTTTGACAGTTTTAGTGGTGGAAAATGATATCATTCAATCAAACTCATAAAGTTATGACAATAGATATTATGAGTTGAATTTTTCAGATCTTTTGGATCAATAGTGGTAATTGGTCTAATTAGGATATATCAGACGCCAACTTCTTCAACCGAGTCACCGAGAGAATTGCCTAACTGAATCTTGAGATTGTCCCATGAGTCACTCAGTGCCTCTTGCTAGCTGTAATCATATGTCTGCAGATATTTTGGACTAATTGAATCTGCGAGCTCTGAAAACTGAAACCCAATCAACATCGTCAATCTTCTTGCTCTTGTTAGCACTTATCTATCCTAAAAGTTACCTTATGATGGGTTCTTATGTTAGAATTTTATCACTTTAGTCTTGTTGTTCATTTATATATTCCGTCAGCTTTGTTTTTGAAACCTGTGTTATAAAAAAAATGTTCAAATCAATTACTCTAACAAAAAAGTATTTAAAATTTAATTAATTAGCTACTTTATGATTTCTGGTTTTCAAATTTGTATATTAATAAAAGTATAATTTTTTGGGTCACCCCATCAGTTTGTCAACTGTTATATTGTAGCTTTGAGAAAATAGTTTCCATTTTCTTTTTCCTTCAATTTTCTCCCATGCTTTCCAACTGAAAATGACAACATTGAACTGAACATTGACTAAATATAAATTTGAAAACAATCTAATAGAAACACAAGTCAATTTAAATTTGAACAAAAATGATTACTCAACTGTCTCTGTAATTTTTAGGTTACAAATAGTAATTTTGTGGATCCTGAATTGTTAAACAGGAGAACGGCAGAGTTATAATCCCATAGATATATTAAAATTAGAAAACAAAATAATAGATGGATTGGATATATATCAAATTTTATGGATGGGTTGGAATTGGTTTGATTGATATCTTTCTTAACATGGCTTTTGATAATTGTTGCTTTAGTTCTTATATTTGGGACTTATCAATGAAGTGTTGGTTCTATATTAATGGTGCTTTCATAAAAACAAGATAATGTGTTATGTATCCGAGTATGGAACGTAACTAGAACAATATCTCACACACTCAAATCAAGCAAAAGAATAATAAAAGAATGGAATAGAACGAATTGATATCTTTTATTGATGGTAATATCTGGGTAAACACAAGTAAATAATAACTGGGAGCATAACCTCTATCCAATAATTGGGAGCATAACCTATTTTACAAAACTCACAAATCAAAAGCATGCCTCTAACTCCAGACTCTTCCTTTATTTATACTAATTATTTCTCGTCCATACGGTGCTAAATCTTTCTCTAAAATATTACTCTAAATAAAATATTTCTCTAGAATATACTTGCATTTAATATAAATATCCCTATATTTAATATAAATATCTCCCCTTATATTATCTTAGCATATATCCTTAATTATAAATATCTTATAATGAATATTTTCGTGGAATATATATTTATTTACTCTAATTAACTTATACTGAATATTCTCCCACCTTATACCCTAACATAATGGTTCTTAGGAGGGAATATATATTAGACAGTGAGGGTTTGCTTAAAGGATTTTTTGTACTTTGATATAGATATTACTTAGTTAAGCAGCTCTTATAATTTGATATATTCAGCTGGCTTTAATATTTTAGCAATCACGAATGGAAAGGGGAAGCAGTAACAGGTGCAAATTTTTTTGAACCAGTCCTAGTTTTACTATGTCCAGTATGTGATATGAATGTTCCTGTCATGTCATAGAGTGTAGAAACTTGGAGTGTCAACTCCATACGCTAAAGGAGGCTGGCTGGCTACATGCCCATCAGTTCTTTGCTGTGGCCCTCCCTTCCCCTTCTCCTAAAGGCTGCTTCTTAGCATATCAATAACACAGTTCATGAAATCAGATTTAAAATTCACTTTTGCAATGGTTATTCAAAAGAAAATGGTAATTTTGCAGGTTGCCTGTTCGCTGTGCAGTGAAACTATGGAGCGTGATATTTTAGATATTCATATAGATGAAAATTGTCCTAGAAGGATGGTCACCTGTGAGTTCTGTGAGTTTCCCTTGCCAGCCATTGATCTGGTTGAGCATCAGGTAGTGTTTGTAAATGACTTTTTGTATTTGAGAAGTTTACATCAATCAATGTACTCTGGCATTAATTTCAGTTTGATTTTTAAACATCCAGGAAGTATGCGGGAATCGAACAGAACTTTGTCACCTTTGTAACAAGTATGTTAGACTGCGTGAAAGATACAACCATGAAGATAGTTGCAATAGAATTCAAGAGAATTCTTCAAGGCCTTCAAGGTAGGAAATGCTATCATTTGATTGCAGTATGCATTTCAATTAGATTATTTTGTTGTTGAAACAGCTTGAATCAATAGCTCCTTCAGAGTTTTGGGAGTAAAAAAATGTGATTATTTTCCACAAAATATAAAAAACAATTATATTGTTTTAGCAAATGTTAGTTGTTAGTTTTTGTTAGTGGGGGAGTTGAACTCACAACCTCTCCCACTCTCCCTTCCAAACCCTTCAAATAAACCTTATATAAAAAGCAAAATGCATTTGCCAAAGATTATTTCTTGATGCAACTTATAGATGTCACTAGATTTTGGGATGGATTTGTTTCTTAGAAATTTTTTCTCATCCTGTGCTAGTCTTGAATGCATTTTTGTGCTCTCTTTCTAAGATGCTTGGTGCCTTTAGTTGTAAACGGTGTGATTTCCCTATAAGTAGCATGAATATTTATGGTTGCTTCATATATTTTTATAATTTTTTTAGTGCTGAATTGTACATTCTGCAGGAGAGTGGCAAAGAACTGTCATTTAAAAAATATATAACAATTATTAGAATGTAGGTGGTATGAGAATCGTTGGCAGATCGTATATTAGGTGTAGTTGGTAAAATAACAATTCACATACTGCTAACCACATGCAAGTTCCATGAAATTTTGAACAATGAATTATCTTGAGCGATATCTCCTGTTTTTCTAAAGTTATTTAATTGTTTAAGTTATTGTTTGGCCTAGTTTATTTTTATTCCCCTTAAAAGAAGTTCCTTCCAATTGTCTTTTGTTGAAGCTCATTTTCTGTGACTTGCTTCATAAAACGGTTTTAAGAGATGTCATAAAGGGGTCCTTTTTCCAAGCTACATATGACATCAACTTGGAATTATTCTGATGTTTACATTAAATCTTAAGAGGACTGATTCATTTTATCTTGGAAGACCAAACTGATTTCAAGAGTTTCTTCATAGCACTAAAAAGATAGTGTTATGGGTGGTCCGATAGCAGAAGAAACAATATGTTCCACAAACAACAAATATTGTTAGGATAGGTTTTAACGATGACTCTGATACCATGTTAGAAATGAAATCTAAGCCTAACTCAATCCCACAAAACCAGCTTGTAAGGTGAAGTTTTGCATCCACTTATATACTATGAATTGACCTTATATCTAGTGGATGTGAAACTTCCAACAATATGTATATATTTTTATTTACAAAAAATGTCTTATTAGGGTAGGTGTGTCATTAGCCCTGTTGGTCATTATATGCATTTGTTATTTTTCGTGATTGAATATTTACTTTTAATTTTTCTTGTGAAGGTACGTGAGACCAGTTGAAAGAGACGAAGGTCCTCGAAGAAGGCCGCAGAATGATTTTCCAAGAAAGCGTGTTTTTTTCACAATAGCAATAACCGGTATTGCTGTTATTCTCGGGTCTATTTTTTTCCAGAGAAAGACAGATCTCAGCAATGTGCAATAACGGGAGAGAATACGTGTTACTGTAAATTTGCTTGATCTGTATAATTTATTTGCATATAACAGAAGGTCGAATGAGATAATTATGGGATATCCTTCACCTGCTGATAAAACAGATTGTCATTGTCATTGAATTATTATTGTGGTATTCTATTTGATAGTGAAAACTGCCAAGTAGCAAGAGATAAATGAGTCATTCGTTACCAATATTGCTATTTTGTTTGATTTTCGTCTGTTATCTGACAACTGCAATATCGTTTCTGGATAAAATTTGGGGATATTTTGTTGGGTTTTGTGAGACATTTGGTATACAGATGAAGGTGAGTATTTCGCAGATTTTGAAATGCTTTTTTTGTCCTGATAAAGAGAACCCCTGATATTACACTTTTTTAACAGGGATTACTCAATTAAAAATTTTCCTGTGTCTATTTAAGGAAAAAGCATCTCGTAAAATTGTATATGAATTTAAGTTCAGATAAATAGATAAATCTATACCTAATGTTTGGCTGATGATACCTAAGTGCACCACTATGCGATGGACAGAGGCTCTGTCGAAAATACAATATTAATAATAAAATACTAATAAAATCTGAACTTATTATATAAAAAAGTTACACTATTTTTAATTAAAAAGTAAATTTTTAAATTATTATTTTTATATAATATTTTTTTTAAATTTTATTAAGACTTAGATTAAAATCACTTATAAGAATAATTTGGGTGAGCAAGTCCAAGGATTCCGATGGACTATTCAAAACAGTGATGTTATTGATCTTCCTTTTGAAGGGTAGCAGAATATCTGGATATAAAAACAAGGAACGATGAAGACAAACTAATTACTTGAAGCAAAATGATATTTTAACACCATATTTTGACACCATTTTGACACTAGCCAGGTGTCAAAATGTGGTTCGTTGATTTGAAATAAAAAAGAATGACTTTTGTAGTGGTAAACGAAAGCGTAAAATTGGAAGTGAAAAACCAAATATTTGGTTTCCCGGTTTCTTCTTCTCTCTCATTTTTTTCCAATTTCATCTTTGAGCCTCGCGGTTTCTTCACTCTCGTTTAGGGTCTCTCTCACATTTTTCTCTTTACCTTTTAATGTTTGTCTGTCGTCTTCCATCTATCACAAATGGGTGTTGTTGATGTCCTTAACCATCGGTCTTCACTGTAGTGTTGGGTTTCGTCAACAATTGTTTTGGGGTTTTTGTTGACATTGAAGCCCTTTGTTGTGCGTTTTCTTCACTCTCGTTGCTTTCGGTCATCACTGTCGTGAACTATTGGTGTGCGTTTTGTTTGGAAGTTGACGTCCTTTGTGCGGCGGTTTGAGGTTTTATTGTCGGCGTTGAAGCAATGTTCCTCTGTGGTGTTCGTGTGTTTTGGTAAGTGGAAGTGGACCATATTTCATACTTTTGTCCATTTATTTTGTGTTGATTCGTGAACCCTAACAATGTTGAGAACAATCTTGTTTTGTGCATGTTGTGAGTGGAGGTCGAATGACATCCCCAAACCGAAGTGTAAGATTGTCTATCTATTAAGAATCTTGTTTTCTTAAGGTTATATTCTTATTTTTTTTGTAGTGCTCCTCATGCACTTCTTGCAATAGGAAAGGTAGACCCATCCCATCCTGATTTAACTGTTGACCCACTTAATATATTGCGTCCTCACAACAAGTTGGTTCATCAGTTGACACTGGTAATGTATTGAAGAATTTCTTATATATTATGTATTTTCCCCAAAGTGGTGGTTCCTGATTTTAGTTGTTTTTTTCTGATTAGGGATTTATATCAATTTTAGGTCAATGCTTATTCATCCTTTGCAAGAATAGTTGGTCTTGGATTTGAGTAGCATAAATGAAGACTAGACAATGTAACAAACGAATTGACAAATTTGGGGTATGATATGATAGTTCATTTTCTGGATCAATTTTGTTGATGTGATTTAATGATGTGTTAATGAAACTGTTAATGAATTTCTGTGGTAGGGTGAAAACATGGCCAAATTCTTTTGCATGTTGTACAATAGACCCGAAGGGAGTATAGGTCCACTATCCGTTAAACAAGCAAATATCTCATCCCAACCGAACTTGTAAGTTGTTTTATTAATTGTAATGAAATATTTGGATACTTTATTATCGTTTGTTGTAATAACTGATAAATGGTTGTATTATTTAAGATATCATTGTGGAGTTATTGTGTTAAAAGCCATGGAAATGTGGGATGGAGAGGATAGATACAACGGGAAAAGCATGCCGAAGTACACAAATGTAAGTATGAATTTCATTGTTAGCATTGTTTGATGATTTTGTTAATTATATCTAAAGTTTACAACTAATTTTTTTCAGGAGGAGTTGAGTCAAATTAGGAAGAACTATGTGAAATATTATATCCTAGACAACGACAACATTCGACTATTTGATGCGTTAGATGAATATGGGTTGTTGTAGGATTTTGATGGATATGTACAAATGATTAATATATTCATTTCATATGTATTTAGACGAACAGTAATATATGTATTCATCTTCAATTGTAAAAAGTAATGTTTGTTACAGACAATGATATATGTACAAAAAGTTGAATTTGAATCCCATATGATTTTGAACAACTCAATATGCGTGTGACATTTTAACCTTGTAATGAATATGTTAGCAATTACCATCTTATTTATTTCCCCATTTTTTTACCCAAAATCATCAAAAACCAAACCAAATTTGCCTAAAAGTGAAGATTTGACTTAATGGTCCCCTGTGTACAAAAACAGAGTGCCTTGAGAAGGACTTTTTGTACAAAATGGACAAAACATTCGCGTAAACGTTTACCACCTCATCGTAAACGTTTACCACACCCTTTTTCACTGCACTTCACCCAAAACTTCATCCCACCATTTTCACTCAACATAAGAACTTCCTCCAAGGAATTTGGGGTCCCCAAAATCAGCTTCCCACCCCCCACCACACAACCTAAACCCAAAATCATCAAAAACCAAACCAAAAATGCCTAAAAGTGAAGATTTGACATGTGCCCTGTGTACAAAAAAAAAGGGTTCCCTGAAGGACTTTCTGTAGGACAAAACACACGCGTAAACGTTTACCAGCTCATTGTAAACGTTTACCACACCCTTTTTTACTACACTTCACCCAGAACTTCATCCCAACACTTCCACTCAACATAAGCACTTCCTCCAAGCTCATTGTAAACGTTTACCACACCCTTTTTTACTACACTTCACCCAGAACTTCATCCCAACACTTCCACTGAACATAAGCACTTCCTCCAAGGAATTTGGGGTCCCCAAAATCAGCTTCCCACCCCCCACCACACAACCTAAACCCAAAATCATCAAAAACCAAACCAAAAATGCCTAAAAGTGAAGATTTGACATAATGGTGCCTTGTGTACAAAAAAAGGGTTCCCTATGAAGGACTTTCTGTACAGATTGGACAAAACACACGCGTAAACGTTTACCAGCTCATTGTAAACGTTTACCACACCCTTTTTGACTACACTTCACCCAGAACTTCATCCCAACACTTCCACTCAACATAAGCACTTCCTCCAAGCTCATTGTAAACGTTTACCACACCCTTTTTTACTACACTTCACCCAGAACTTCATCCCAACACTTCCACTGAACATAAGCACTTCTTCCAAGGAATTTGGGGTCCCCAAAATCAGCTTCCCACCCCCACCACACAACCTAAACCCAAAATCATCAAAAACCAAACCAAAAATGCCTAAAAGTGAAGATTTGACATAATGGTGCCTTGTGTACAAAAAAGGGTTCCCTGTGAAGGACTTTCTGTACAGATTGGACAAAACACACGCGTAAACGTTTACCAGCTCATTGTAACCGTTTACCACACCCTTTTTGACTACACTTCACCCAGAACTTCATCCCAACACTTCCACTCAACATAAGCACTTCCTCCAAGGAATTTGGGATCCCCAAAATCAGCTTCCCACCCCCACCACACAACCTAAACCCAAAATCATCAAAAACACCAAAAATGCCTAAAAGTGAAGATTTGACATAATGGTGCCCTGTGTACAAAAAAAGGGTTCCCTGTGAAGGACTTTCTGTACAGATTGGACAAAACACACGCGTAAACGTTTACCAGCTCATTGTAAACGTTTACCACACCCTTTTTGACTACACTTCACCCAAAACTTCATCCCAACACTTTCACTCAATATAAGCACTTTCTCCAAGGAATTTGGGATCCCCAAAATCAGCTTCCCACCCCCCACCACACAACTTAAACCCAAAATCATCAAAAACACCAAAAATGCCTAAAAGTGAAGATTTGACATAATGGTGCCCTGTGTACAAAAAAAGGGTTCCCTGTGAAGGACTTTCTGTACATATTGGACAAAACACACGCGTAAACGTTTACCCGCTCATTGTAAACGTTTACCACACCCTTTTTGACTACACTTCACCCAAAACTTCATCCCAACACTTCCACTCAACATAAGCACTTCCTCCAAGGAATTTGGGGTCCCCAAAATCAGCTTCCCACCTCCCACCACTCAACCTAAACCCAAAATCATCAAAAACCAAACCAAAAATGCCTAAAAGTGAAGATTTGACATAATGGTGCCCTGTGTACAAAAAAAGGGTTCCCTGTGAAGGACTTTCTTTACAGATTGGACAAAACACACGCGTAAACGTTTACCAGCATTGTAAACGTTTACCACACCCTTTTTGACTACACTTCACCCAAAACTTCATCCCAACACTTCCACTGAACATAAGCACTTCCTCCAAGGAATTTGGGGTCCCCAAAATCAGCTTCCCACCTCTCACCACACAACCTAAACCCAAAATCATCAAAAACCAAACCAAAAATGCCTAAAAGTGAAGATTTGACATAATGGTGCCCTGTGTACAAAAAAAGGTTCCCTGTGAAGGACTTTCTGTACAGATTGGACAAAACACACGCGTAAACGTTTACCAGCTCATTGTAAACGTTTACCACACCCTTTTTTCACTACACTTCACCCAGAACTTCATTCCAACACTTCCACTCAACATAAGACCTTCCTCAAAGGAATTTGGGGTCCCACAACTCCCCTTTTCAATGAACCAGGTTAATGTAATCAACAAATTATGTTGCCCATGTCCACATGCATTGTTTCTTTCGTACATTAAGTCCAACATCAACAACATTATCTGTCAAGTGTAATTTTTAACAAGTGCATTGTAAAATTATTTCCCAATATCAATCACACAACTCATTCCATTAACTTAATACCATGTTAAAAAATTAAGTTTAATGTAACATTCATTACAAATTGAAATTACTAAATAAATCTTTCAATAAACAAACATCTCTAAACATAAACGAATGCTTAAAATCTGTGAAGTTATCTCTAGGTCACACATCACACATCTTTTATTCTTAAAGTTCCAGTAAAAGGACTTTTAAGAGCTCTGCTCTTGAACCGCGTTCGTGAACCCTTCCTCACATAAGTCTTCAATGCAGCTGCATCAATGGACATCGCTCTAGGTGAAATGCCTTCCGGGAAAATGCCTTCCGGGGAAATGGGGAAGGATCTTCACGTCCCACACTCGGTCCACCTTCTTCCGGTCCTCTTCGTCTAGACTTTTCAAATGCAACTTCTTTGTCCAACAAAACAATGATGAGGCTTACCTTCGTTGAAGAACTTTCCATTTCCAAACCAAGGGCACAACCACACCAAGATCTAACAAAGGAGACACCAACACCAAGGGCAACCACAACACGGCCAACACGTCAGGGACGTCGAACAAGGGAACCAAGACGATACCGTCGACGGTGGGCAAGAACGACGGCGAAGAACGAAGGCCACAAACCAATCGGAAAGACCCAACCACACTAAAATGCACAAATGAGAAGAATGAAAACGGTTCTCTCAAATTAAAATTGGCAAAGGGCAAAACCGGAAATCAGATTTTCAAATCTGATCCTAAGTTTTGAAGTAATTTTATATTTTTTTTGAAAAGAAAAATATCAACCAATCGGGTGGTGCCACGTCATAGTGTCAAATTGGTGTTAAAAGCAATGGTGTCAAAATATCGGGACGCTTTTTCATCCTTTTTTTTTTCTGTAAATTTGACTAATGTTCCAATATGTAGAGATCATTAAAGTAAATTTTATTTTTAAAAATTAATGTAATTTATAGTTAGAGAATCAAATTCTTGTCAATATGCTTAAGAAAATCAATTCCCTACCAACTATTGAATTCTATTAGCCCTTTTCATGAGTTAGAGGTTTTCAAATAAAATATTGAAATTCTTTTTTATTTGAGTTCATAAATATTTGTGAGCATTTTAAGTTGGTTTATACTATTTATACATATTTTTCCTATTACAAATTATCTTGAAGATTATAACGTAGATTAATAAAACATTATATAAATAAAATTTGTAACAAATTTACTATATTTCGTATAATCTGTAAAAATATTAAAATAGTTCAAAACATATACACTTATTATTTGGTGACACTTGGAATCAACACAATTACTACAATTACGATGTATGGTGTTCTGTTCTAAAACCAAAACTCTGTTTCCCATTATGCACTTTCGATACAGTTGTTGTTCATGATAAGGCGATTTTCACACTCTGAAGGTATGCGATTCCTCTCTCTTGATCCGTCGAATTCCATCGTCGTCCACTGATATAATACGTCTCCCTTGGTTACCCCACCATTCATCCTCGTCGATTGTAATTCATGAAATATATGTTTTCTCGATATATAATTTTATTTTAAATATATTCTTGAAATTTCCCTCACTGTTTATATTTGGTTGTGAATCACCCTATTTGATCGCTTCTGAAGAAGCTAAATGATTATTTCATTTTCATCAATTTGTCATGTTTGTAATTAAGATGTTTACTTTTTTGTTGACACAGGAAACTAAGGTATCGGAAAATATGTAGACATAATTAGAAGTTCAAGCATTATAACTGGTTGCAACTGTTTTTACATTTCATAGAAATGTAAAGTAAATTTGAAATTGATACGATCAGGTTCTGTTTCCCTAAATCATTCCATTTCTTTTAAACTTTGTTGATGGAATTCTTAACTAGATTCCTCTGTTATCTGCAAGCTAGTTAAAACAAAAACAAGGGTTCACCATGTCCGGTCCAGGAGTACGGTTGCACATCCAAGATCACCATGTAAGTTTGACGCATGTGCATTTTTTCTACCATGTTAGAATAGTTGATTTTAAGCCTAACTCAACCACACAAAACTGGCTTGTAACACCTTACTTATTGGCCTGGGACTTCCAACATACCTGTTTCTCTTTTTTGTGCTTCTACCACAAAGCCTTGAAAAGACTTGTTATGTTTGAGTTTGTGCAACGTGCCTAGACTTCAGCATCTAAGTTAAATTACTGTATGTTTCTTTTTTCTTGTAGCTTAAGTTTGAATGTAGGATGTGCATTAATGAAGCTTTGACAGCGTTACGTATAGCCACACTGTCAGTTAAGTTTTAGTTTCTTGTTATTGTTTTAATGCCTTGGCATGTGCAGGTGGTGATGGATAATGGCATAGTCCAGGTTACGCTATCAAATCCAGGTGGAATTGTCACCGGGATACGATATAATGGTGTTGACAATTTGCTTGAAGTTCTAAACAAGGAATCTAATAGAGGGTAAGCGCCACTAGCGATGAATAATCTTTCTCTTCCTCACATCCACACACTTCGGTTGACAGATTTGTCTTGGGGAGAACCGTATGTTTTACACCTTATTATGAAGAAAGACAAAAATATTCTTCTTACTCATTGTGGAGAAATCTTAGGAAGCTCTTATTTTTTGAAGCCGTGAGCTGATTTTGTCTTTCAATTGAATGTTTAGGTACTGGGACCTTGTTTGGAGTGCTCCAGGAAGCAAAGGGATCTTTGATGTGTATGACAATACTAACTTTCTTTTGTAAATTCATGGTGTCTTTGATACTATTCCAACAATTCAATTCCTCAATAAAGATTTATTCAAATGCATTCCCTGATTTGAGTTTGATATTATATTGGGAGAGGTTGAGTCACACTTGATCAGAAATAAACTGGTTGGCATCGAATTTGCAATTAAAATAGGAGAGGTTTTTTATGTCACACAAGCATAAGTAAAACAGTTGTTGAACCCTCTATTTTGGTTACATGGTCTACTTGCAATCTTACCATTTCTATTATTGCTCAAAGGATAATATTTTAAGCACATGCAAACTCAAGATGTTATGGTTCAGGATTCAAGGAACTTGTTTTAAAGTTATAGTTCAAAATGAGGAACAGGTGGAGCTTTCTTTCACAAGAATGTGGGATCCTTCTCTAGAGGGAAAATTTGTCCCCTTAAATATTGACAAAAGGTCCTTGGCTTTAATTTTGCGTGTCAGTTGGCTTCTTTTACTGATAGCTATAGGATTAAAATTTGTGGATTGCCAATTTCAGATTTATAATGCTCCGTGGTTCATCTGGCTTCTACTCTTACGGAATTTATGAGCACTTAAATGGATGGCCAGATTTTGATCTCGGTGAAACGAGGATTACTTTCAAGCTAAGAAAAGACAAGTAAATTCTATCATTTTGACGAAAAAGTTTGATTTCGTTTGTCATTCTTTTGTACTTCTTAATTGTATTTGCATATTTAACACAAATTAGTAGAACCCTTTTGGGTGAAAATGATAATTACTAAATAATTTGATAGGACTTACATATAATTTTGTTATCCCAAATGTCAGTTTCTTTCACAAATATAGCCATATCAGTTGAGATTATCTTGATAGATAAATAGGAACGGTTATTTCTTTTTTGGATTTTCATCCACTTTAACAATGAAGTATGTAGGTTTCAATACATGGCTATGGCAGACAATAGGCGAAGAATTCTTCCTTATCCAGAAGATCGGTTACCTGGAAGATGCCAAACCTTGGGCTTCGCAGAAGCTGTCCTACTAACCAATCCCAAAGACCCACAATTGCAAGGAGAGGTATCTGTTGCAAATGTTTCCTGAAATTGTTTTTATTTTTTTCAAAGCTTCCAGTTGTATTTTACTGTAGTAGTCTTTGCTTCTTCAGATTGCTTCAATGTTAGTTTCCGCTCATATGGTACAAAGTTTACAATATGTCCCTACTTGCGTAATTAAATATTATTGTAGATTATGGTTAAACTTAATTTCCCTCATGTGGTTTGGCGAGTGTTACTTAGCCAACATGTGGTTTACACTGTCACTTTGTCCCTTCATACTTTCATTAACATATTTGTTGTCTACTTAATATAGTTGTCTCTCTTTTGGCTGTCAGCTATGATAAACTTATTCATGCTGTATTCCATTAAACCAGCAGGATTACATATAAGACATTCTGTTCCTAAATTTTGACAAGGAGAACATTGTTTCGAGGAGAATAAAGGAATCTGCAACTGCTTTTTTGTAACTGGCTTCAGTTAAAGTTTTAATATCATGTAACCAAAGTGGCAAAAAGCAACTGAAACTAACCATTTTCTTTGGGAGGCCGGGGAAGGAGCCAAATTACTCCCTGAATTTTTTTTATATCATTTTAGTAGTTCAACGATAAAGTAATTTTATCTCCATCCAGAGCAAAATACATTCTTATACAATTACTTTTAGGAAGACATTTACACATTCCAAAATGAATTCATTAAACTGATTAAACTACTTTGTATTTAAAAAATTTAAGCAAAGTCCAAACACGCAAGTCATAGTTGTTTGATCTGGCAAGTTGAGCCTCCACTAATGTTAAAGAGGGGGTAGGATGATTTCCTATGCATGCATTTTGTATGAACTCTTTCACTGGGTTTTTATATGAATTCAATCTAATCCACAGGTGGATGACAAGTATCAGTATTCATGTGCAAACAAGGATAATCAAGTTCATGGGTGGATATCTTTCAGTCCACCAGTAGGCTTCTGGCAGATCACACCTAGTGATGAGTTTCGTTCTGGTGGACCCCTCAAACAAAATTTGACGTCACACGTAGGCCCCACCACACTTGCAGTAAGTGAATGAATTTAAATTTTAGACCAAGATAAGAATTTCCTACAAGGCTATCATAATATGTTATCTTGTTGACATGTTTATTAAATTGGTATCATCAGATGTTTATTAGTGGTCACTATGCGGGACAAGATTTGGTGCCTAAAATTAGAGGTGGTGAATCGTGGAAGAAGGTTTTCGGTCCTGTATATATTTATCTCAATTCTGCACCAGTTGGTGACGACCCACTTTGGTTATGGGAGGATGCAAAAATACAGGTTTGCCCATGCTTCTCATGTGCTTTTGTTAAGAGGAATTTAGTATAGACAGTTGGATCTAGTAATTATCACATAAAGGCTCATTCCAATTGATAATCAGATGATGAATGAAGTTCAAAGTTGGCCATATCATTTCCCAGCTTCAGAGGATTTTTTAAAATCGGATCAGCGGGGCAACGTCAGTGGCAGATTACTTGTCTTAGACAAGTAAGCAGCAAGAAATTCCTAGTTTATTCTGAGGGTTATATGTTGCATTTTGCGATTTGCGTTTTACTGTGTTTGGAGTACAAGCAAATCTTTTTCCTAATTCAAGTGCACTCTGCGATTTTGTTTTGGCCCAGTTCAGGTTACATCAAAGCTACAATTTGTTTTATTAAAAGCTTTTAGTTATTTTTGTTATATGAAAAAAAGAAGGTTGTCGCTTACTTTATGTTGTGGTGAGAAATTTAAAACAATAATTAGTTGAATAATTCATCAGCTGCTGCTGAGTAGCAGCAAGATTATGGTTATTCTTTTTTTCTTGCATTGGCAAATTTTATGAAACTATTCAAAATTGTAG
Source organism: Vigna mungo (assembly GCA_036885675.1). Lineage (NCBI taxonomy): Eukaryota > Viridiplantae > Streptophyta > Magnoliopsida > Fabales > Fabaceae > Vigna > Vigna mungo. Next base: position 37,812,212 of record CP144699.1, on the reverse strand, counting down.
GTACATCTGCACAGACTTAATATCAGCAAATGGTGCTTATGTTGGCCTGGCCCCACCTGGAGATGCAGGGTCATGGCAAAGAGAATGCAAGGTGCTCTTCTCACAGTTGTGGATAACTAGCATTTTAGTTGCATGAGCAGTTTGTAGTTTGTACCTCAAATAATTTCTTTTTGTAATTTTTATCACCTTTGGTGTGTGGATGGATCTGTAATTGTGATCAAAGGGATCTTGCTGACTACGTGAGACATAATCTTGTTTTCCTTTTATTTTGAAAAGCACAAATTATGAAAATCAATATAATTACAAGAATGCTATTGTGCGTGCCCAAAATAACTTCTTACCAGAATATTACTTAACTTTTACACCCAACAGGACTATCAATTCTGGACCAGAGCGGATGAGAATGGATTTTTTACCATTAGAAATGTACGTCCAGGAGACTATAACCTTTTTGCTTGGGTGCCTGGCTTTGTTGGGGACTACAAATTTGTAGATTATATGAAGATAACGCCAGGTTCCTAAGCTTCGTCAAAGTTAAGTTTGTTTGCCATCTTGCAAAATAAAGTTATGTGCTTAATAAATTTGCGATGCAGGTTCTTACACTGAATTGGGTGAACTTGTATATGAGCCTCCAAGAGATGGTCCTACATTGTGGGAAATAGGTATTCCTGATAGATCTGCTGCGGAATTTTATGCTCCTGATCCCAATCCCCAATACATGAATAGGCTTTTTATCAACCATCCAGACAGGTTAGGTCTATTCTGTATTATTAGGAGCATATTACTCTGATCATTCTTAGCTGGTTGATCAGTTTTCTTTGTTTTTCCATATAATGCTTAATTGTGAAACTATGCTATATCATAACACGAAATGGTGAAAACGCTAAAATCTTTACCCAACTGTGCATTTTATCCTTGTACATGTCAGTTTGTCTGTTCTCAGATTTTCCTTTTCTTTGCTCAACTTGTAGGTTCAGGCAGTATGGATTGTGGGAAAGGTATACAGAATTGTATCCTGATGCAGATTTGGTTTACACAGTTGGTGTTAGTGACTATACGAAGGACTGGTTTTATGCGCAGGCTCCGAGGTCTGATTTATGGATTATTGATCATTTTTATAAGATGGGTATGTATGTTGCCAAATTTTCAAGCATGTGAAACTGCAGGAAAAAAGAGGATAACACTCTTCAAGGGACCACCTGGCAAATCAAGTTCGAAGTCAGAAGCGTGGTTAAGGGAAGTACATACAAACTGAGAGTTGCAATTGCATCTGCAACATTAGCTGAATTGCAGGTAAACTCCCTTACTTTTTTTCTCACATACACATCCTCACTGGTTGTGATAAGTACTTTGTAGAATCTGGTGCTGACATTATGCCTTGTGGTGAAGATTAGAGTAAATGATCCCAATACTGCGCGACCCCTATTTACCACTGGATTAATAGGAAGGGACAACTCAATTGCAAGACATGGAATTCACGGAATCTATTGGTTTTACAATGTGAATATACCAGGTTCTCTTCTTATTGATGGCACAAATACCATATATTTTACGCAACCCAGATGCACCAGTCCCTTCCAAGGTATCATGTATGATTATATTCGTTTGGAAGGCCCACCTTGTGAAGGAATTTAAGTTAACCTTGGGACGTAAATGATACAAAATTTTTACTATATTGTTGTGAACATTGTATGCCTTCTACTATCTTATATTTTTTTTTTTTCTTTTTTCTGTAATCTTTTGTTGTCGTTGTGTATTTATTTGGATTTTGTTTGATATTCACGAGCATTCTGAAAGCACACATGATGTTTCTGTTTGACTAAATCATCCACCTTTCAAGTGCACGGGTATATTGTTCAAGGATAAATAGCCACTGTAAGCTATGTAGAGTTAGTTGTATGAGAAAGCAAGAAAAATTAGTTATTAGTTACTAACATTAGCAAGGGCATCAAATTCAAATGATGGTCCTCAGATTTGTAGTTCTTCTACATTATATCGACTCTTATGTTTTCAATAAAATAATTTAATTGATTTGTATAAAAATCTTAATTAAATTTTTAGTATTTTATAAATTTAATCTCAGTTGAAATATTTTGTTGTAATGACTGTTCAAGGTATTTTTTATTTTATTTAAATATCTATTAGTTTATTTTTGGTGTCTTCAACTAACCATGAATTTGTTAACCTTTTCCAACTTGATCGACAATCTTTTTCAACTTTGTCAAATTAAAAAATATTAGAAAAGAAAAAAACAAATTGATCGATAAACTAAAAACAAAAAATGTCATTTCAATTGATAATAAAATCAAACAAAAATATACTTATAAATGTGTGTGAAGTTTGTTTACTTTCATAATTCATTATTGGTTTATCTTATAAATGTTTGTTTAAGAGTCTACCTAAAATTACTTACAATTAAGCATTCAGTTAAATTGTATTTTAGATCTCCAAGATTACTCAAAATTAGTTTTTGTTTCCAAAATTTTTATACAGCATTTAGTTGCTACGTCTTAAACACAATGTTTTAGACCTCATTTAATGGATTTCACGAACTACATTCATTAAATTAAAGAAAACGGCAGAATCAAAACCATCTTTTTAAATTGACAAATCTTGAGACATTCTATCATTATTTAGCTTGTATTAGAACAATAAAAAAACAAGACAATGGAATATTGTTTGAAATTTCCAAAAAGAATACTTGTTATAAATTAACTTTCGTACTTGGCCACAATATAAAATAAAATTTAAACTGATGTAAAATTCTTAGTTTTTTCAGCTTTGACAAAAACTAACCACACTCCTGTTGTTTTATATATATATATATATATATATATATATATATATATATATATATATATATATATATATATATATATATTAAACCTGAACAAAAGTTCGTGGTAAAGGGAGAATGCTGTTCAAAACAACATTCAATCACCTAATAAAAAATGAAGGAAACCAAAACAAGAAACTGATAGAACACTATATTATTTTTATCCTTCTATATATTGACTGTTTCTTCACTCGTACGCCATTATCTAAAAACCATATACACAAAACTGTGGCGACCAAGTAAAGAGATTCAAAAGAATGCTTTCTCTGTAGGTCAAGGAAGCTATCTATTCCAATTCATTTCAGCTCTCACACTATTCATTTTTCTGTTGGCACATTGCTGAGTAGTACAACATAAGCACGGGCTGTTTTTCTCCAAACTCTGCATAAAACCAGCCATTGCTACCATATATATATATATTCAAAGGCCACTCTTTCTTTGCATTATGAGATAAATGTTCTCAGCCATTTTCTTAAACCACTCTCAATCTGTCAGATTTTCATTGCTCACTTGTTCACTGCAAATACCACACCATGCCGTTATTGGGGGTGCAACTTACTGTTCAAGATAATCATGTATTTAAAACCTTGCCCTTTTGTCTTTCCTTGTAAATTTTCGTTATTTTCCTAGCAGTCTTAAAAGCAACGAAAATTCATGTGCAGGTGGTGATGGAAAATGGCATACTAAAAGTCACTTTATCAAATCCTGGGGGAATTGTGACTGGAATACAGTACAATAACATCGACAACTTGCTTGAAGTTTTGAATGACGAATCTAACAGAGGGTATATATATTATATATATGTATTGTTTAGAAAGTTGTGTTCAATTTTACAGATTAAGGAACTTCATTTGGTGTTCCTAGTAATGCAGTAATATGTTTTCAACTTCATGTAGGTATTGGGACCTTGTCTGGAGCTCGCCGACAAGTACAGCAACCAGTGGTACATTTGATGTGTATGTCTTTCTTTGTTTTACTCGTACGACAAATTATAGCTTAATGTTTCCTTCATTTCTTCTTTCCACTGTAACCGTGTTTGTTCAAGAAGTTAAAGTCACACATTGTCATACGTGACTGCAGCATCAAAGGAACAGAGTTCCAAGTTATGGTTGAAAATGAGGACCAAGTTGAGGTATCCTTCACCAGGAAGTGGGACGTCTCTCTTGAAGGCAAGGTGGTTCCTTTAAACATTGACAAAAGGTAATTAGTTAATTATCAGTGACAACAACAACATTGTCCATTGTTAATACATTATCTAAAGTTAATTAATGAAGTAATGTGTGATTCTAGGTTCATAATGCTTCGTGGTTGTTCGGGCTTCTACTCCTATGCAATTTATGAGCACTTACAGGAGTGGCCTGCTTTCAATCTTGACGAAACAAGAATTGCTTTCAAGCTTAGAAAAGACAAGTAAAAGCTCAACATTTTTATTAATGCTTCAAGTTATAATATTATTGTTGTTCCTTAATCTCAAAGAATATATATATATATATATATATATATATATATATATATATATATATATATATATATATATATATATATATATATATATATATATATATATATATATATATATGGGTGGTGTGCAGGTTCCATTATATGGCAATGGCTGATAATAGACAAAGAAACATGCCTCTTCCAGATGACAGATTACCACCTAAGGGCAAAGCCCTTGCCTACCCAGAAGCAGTTCTACTTGTCAATCCCATCGAACCAGAACTTAAGGGAGAGGTAACCAAATTTAGGTTGGGATATATACTTATCCACCATTTTCAAGTAATCACTGATTTTTTATGAGCATCATCAAATAAAAAGCGAAATTGGTATTATATATTATGTGGTTGTATAATTTATCAATGGTGTGCATGTCAAACTACTAAAAATGAAGTTGAAAATGGCATAGGGTTAGGTAAAGTAAAAATGGTTGGTGGAACTTATGTGTGTATAGGTGGATGACAAGTACCAATATTCATGCGACAACAAAGACAACAAAGTTCATGGATGGATCTGCATGGATCCTGGAGTGGGATTCTGGCTTATTACGCCCACCGATGAGTTTCGATCTGGTGGGCCCCTCAAACAAAACTTAACTTCTCATGTTGGCCCCACCACGCTTGCCGTAAGTGCTCCCAACAAGATAACATATTCTGCAATGTTTCATAATTCCATGTGACAGTTTCTAGTGTCTCAAACATTATCTTTGCTAAAAAATAACGTAATCAGGTGTTTCTGAGTGCACATTATTCTGGAGAGGATTTGGTGCCTAAGTTTAATGTTGGTGAGGCATGGAAGAAAGTTTTTGGTCCTGTTTTCATTTATTTGAATTCTTCCTATGATGGAGGTGACCCCCTTAAGCTATGGGACGATGCTAAACAGCAGGTTTAATATTTGCTTTCTGTATCTAATATTAAACTATATATAGCTTGATTTTATGGCGTAGTTAACGTAGTGACACCACCACATGCCTATGCAAACTTACAGATGTTGGTGGAAGTTCAAAGCTGGCCCTACAGTTTCCCTGAATCAGAGGATTTTGCGAAGTGGGACGAACGTGGTAATGTTAGTGGCAGGCTTTTGGTTAGAGAGAGGTGTGTTCTGATAAATTTTTACCATTCTAATAATATTGAAAATCGAGTATGAAGGGAATCACAACTTTGATACAATGGAAGTGCAAAAAGCAATCAGATTTTCTTGTGTTGCAGGCCATTGAAAGCACATGTGTAATAACTTGTGTTTATCTGATTAACTCCATTTTGCTATACATAGGTGTATAAACGATGACTATATCTCAGCAAAAGGTGCTTATGTTGGATTGGCTCTTCCAGGCGATGTGGGATCATGGCAAAGAGAATGCAAGGTGACTTGAAAAGGAGGAAAAATATGTTCACCAAATATGAGTGTGCATGTTCTTATTAGTATGCTTATTTAAGTTTTGTCTCTTATTAACTTTTAAGCCTATAGAAAGACCATTAGCTAACAGACGCATTACATTTTAATTGTCATCAGAATTATCAGTTTTGGGCTAAAGCAGACGATGATGGCTACTTCTCCATCACCAATGTACGTGCAGGAGATTACAATGTTTACGCCTGGGTGCCTGGTTTTATTGGTGACTATAAATATGACGTAGTTATGAACATAACAGAAGGTATAAAGCAAGAAATTTTTTGTTTTTCTTTTTAAACTACCGAGTTTTTGAATTTGGTTTTCGTGAAAATAGGCTGTGAAATCGACCTTGGTGAGCTTGTGTATGAACCCCCTAGAGATGGTCCAACATTGTGGGAAATTGGCATTCCTGATCGAACAGCTGCTGAGTTCTATGTTCCTGACCCAAATCCCAAATATATCAACAAACTTTTTGTTAATCATCCTGACAAGTAAGTGATCATGCAGTGTAGAAATTCCTGTTAGAAAAGCCAGTTAATTAAAGATAATACAAGACAAGTTTATAATATACATAAAAAGTGTAAATAATCATAAGATAAGATGAAATTAGACTTAAAGTTCAGTTTTTAACAAATGACATCAAGATAGTCCTACGTGGATCTTAACAGGTTTAGACAATATGGATTATGGGAGAGATATGCAGAACTCTACCCTGACAAAGACCTGATCTACACAATTGGTGTCAGTGACTACACCAAAGATTGGTTCTTTGCTCAAGTTACCAGGTATCAAAAATGGGTTCTTCTTCACGAAGTATTATTAACGTGTTGCAATGTCTAACAATGCTTTTACATTTTGCTCCTATTTTCAGGAAGAAAGATGACAACACATTTCAAGGAACCACTTGGCAGATAAAGTTTCAACTTGATAAGGTGAACAAAACCGGTAGCTATAAACTGCGGGTGGCTTTGGCATCTGCAACATTATCTGAACTTCAGGTAAATTTCTTAACTTCATTAGTCTAAGTTTTAGAGTCTTAACCTATATTGATTAATGTTTACTACAATTTTAGGTTCGAGTTAATAATCCAAAGAGTCCTCGTCCTCTATTTTCAAGTGGGTTGATAGGAAGGGATAACTCGATCGCAAGGCATGGAATTCATGGACTTTATTGGCTTTACAATGTAGAGATTGCAGGAACTCAATTTGTTGAAGGAGAAAATACCATCTTTTTGACACAGAGCAGAGGAAATAGTCCATTTCAGGCAATTATGTATGATTATATTCGTCTGGAAGCTCCACCATCGTCTACCTTCAATAACACAAAGTGATAAATTTTCTGTATTAGTTAGTAACGATATTTAATCAAATCTGAAGAATAAATACTGGGAATAAAGAATGGAACTTCTGCAATAATGAAAAGTTGAGTTTCTTTGTAGCTTGTACTTGTTTGAAGTTTCTCAAGTAATGAAATATGAACAAGAACATTATGTTTAACTTGAATTATAAAGGATTAGGACTGTTATCATCTTTCGTTCATCTATTTCACTAACACAAAAAAGCAATGCACTAAAAAAAAGCAATGGAGGTGCAGAAAACCAGTACAGGGGGAGGGAGGTGTAGAGGGAGAGTAGAGGAGCGGAGCTGCGGCGGCGCAAGGTATAAGATAGGGTTCTAAAATTAAGGTTTCATTTTACTGTTTACATAGGGGTAGAATGGGTATTCTAAAACGTAAGGGAGGTGCAGGAGAAAGATAAAGGGAGTTCAGGAAGTAAGAGGCAAAGTGGCTTTTGACTCTGATCCCATTTTAGCATCTTCTGTTTCATCCTACCTCTCCAACACTTCATACTGCACCTCCAAAAATTCCATTTTTGATCTTTTGACATCTTATCTTACATTCTTTTCACTTTTTCTTTCTCTTATTAAAAACATTCTACACCACTTTAATAATAATTTAATTTAATTTAAAATTCAATTATTATTTAATATAATTTTATATTTAATAATTATTAAAATATAATTTATATTATAATAATAATTATATTAAAAAATTAAAATATAATAATTAAAATAAAAAATAAAATAATAATAATCAATTTAATTTATTATATTAAAAATATAATAAATTATATTAAAATATTAAATTAAATTAAATAATTATTAAATTTAAATAAAAACAAAATTTTAAAAACAATATTGATTGGATATCCATATCCTAACTATATGTTATCGGATTTCCATATCCGATTAACAAATCTTTTTAAAATTTTATTTTTTCTTTTAATTATAATAGTTATTTAATTTAATTTAATAATTTAATATAATTTAATATATTTTTAATATAGTAAATTAAATTAATAATTATTATTTTATTTTTTATTTTTACTATTATTATTTTTATTTTAATTATTATATTTTAATTTTTTAATATAATTATTATTATAATATAAATTATATTTTAATAATTATTAACATATTAAATAATATTTGAATTTTAAATTAAATAGATTATTATTAAGGTGGTATAGAATGTTTTCAATAAGAGAGAGAAAGAAAATAAAAAATATTTATTAGAATTAAAAATGAAACTTTTGAAAAGTTTGAGGTGTAGGATGAGATGTCAGAAGGTTAAAAGTGGAATTTTTGGAGGTGCAGGATGAAGTGTTGGAGATGTAAGATGAAACACTCCTATCTAATTCGCCCAAAAAAGTACAAGAAGCTGGGATGGAATTATTCTTTCAATTAAAAATTAAACTAAAAATAATTTAAAATATTATTTTTTACTACATTATTTAAGTGACACAAATTTGTTCTAATATTGTAACTTAAATTACTAAAATTTATTAATTAAATTTTAATTATTAAATATAAATGAATAATTTAATATATAAAAATAGTTATTATTTAATTTATTTAATTATAGATAATAATTAATTAATTAAGAAATTTAGAAAAAGAATTATTTAATATAAATATATATTCATGTATATGTAAATAAAAATATCTTTTATTAAATTGATTATATAATAATAATCAAGTTAAATTGATTTCTAACATGCTACGTGATGGATTAATCCGTCTCACTCCATTTTTTTAAATTAAGGAAATCCGATTCAAACAGGTTAAATCGACCCATTTTACCACTTTTAATTAAAATTATTATTTATTATTTAATTAAGTTTTAAGTTTCTCATTCTTATAACAAATTTTGCCTATTAAAAGTTTTATATTTTTCAATTGATTTAATTTTTCAATCTACTTAGTAACATGATTGTTATATTATTTTGCTATCTTGTTTGTTTATTTTCACTTGAAAGATTGTATGATTAATAAAAACTCAATTTAAAAATGTTAAAATTTATGTAAAAAGTTAAAGTTGAATTAAGCCTTAATTAATTAACTAGTGTCAAAAAAAGTCTTATATATATATATATATATAACTAGAGCGTAAAATAAACAAAATTGTTCTTATGTATGAGTAGAAATAGAGATGAATATTTTGAAAGGCTTGAAATTACATAGTAGAGGCCAATGTCAATGATATCCCTACTTTCTAAAAGAAATAGAGAATAAGATCTTATACATTTTGTAGAAGGATTTGATCTTATAAGAATCATATTTGATTTTTCTAGTTTAAGTAAACTTATAGTTTTATTCTTGGGCCAAAGGAAATTATTATTTTACTATACCTAAGCCTATTAAGAAGAAGGGTGAGCAATTGAAGTTATAATCGATTCGTTAACATGTCATATTATGTAACTCTGGATGGATTTGGATTGTTTACCAATATTGCTTGGTTGGATAGAACCTGATCATACACTACAAGTTTCCAATAACTACCCACCATCTTTTTCCATTACTCAAATCATTATTTGTACGAAAATGCTCAAGAGCCACCATGATTAGTGCACCACCGTCAAATTAGCAAAATAATAAATTACCATGGTTTTCTCATTGCATTGCTGAATGTAAAAGCACCACCTTCTCATTATAACTCTCACTTCAACCCCTAAGACCAACACAAACTTAATGGAAACTTCACTTCAATATATCCCCATTATTACCTGCTTACGTTAGTTTCATAAATTCATAAACTTTTCAAATTTGTTATTCTCTCCAACTTTAATATTGTATAGTATGATTTTAACATTGTATTAAAACTATTATTAGAATCTATCTTAGTGATATTTCTTATTTGTTAGGTATATTATTTTACTTACTATCGGATTATTTATTAATATTTTAGCTTAAATGCTTACTCAGTCCCTATATTCGGTGGTAATTTTCAGTTTAGTATCCGGTTTTAAAAGTGTTTTAAAAGTTTAGACATTGGAACCTAAAATTGTCAAAATTATATGAATAAAATTTGTCCAATGAGAGAACCTCTGATGGGTTGGTGGCGGAATGAGAAGAGAGAAAAAAGAAAAAGTTGAGTGTTACAAGAAAAGCAAAGAAGAGAGGGAAAAAAGTGATTACGTGAGACAAAGTTAACTCATTGTTGTCAACTTAAGAGAGATAACCAATGTCTCCACTTTTAAAATCGGATACTAAACCGAAAATTACCACTGAACATAAAGATCAAATAAGTATTTAGGCCTTAATATTTAATCTCACGCTCGACATGTTGAAAGTTTTATCTTTACGAAAAATAAAAACAATTTAGAATATATAAATGAGTGGTTCAATTTTATAAGACTTAGTTAAGTTTAAAGTTAACTTTAAATTAAAAAAAAAAAATTCTATGTGAGTTTTGTTAACAAATCTTTTTCATTCTTGATGACCGTTACAGGAAAAAGAAGTGGTTGAAGGAACAGACTCAAAAAAGACTGTTGGAAGCATTTTTTTTTTTTCACATGACTATAGTTTCTATGTTTATGTTACCTAACTGACAAGTTTAGAAGCGACTGATTAGCCAAAAATGTTAATTTATATGGAGACCCTTCTGCTTTTTAACTGTCACATGTTTTCTCTCGTCGACCAACTACTAGATTCCTATACGCCACCGTCCTCATCACGCAGTCAACCTAAATCACTATTAGTTGTTAAAATGCAAATTACCTACTCATGCTTTTTACTTTATAGGTTTGGGGAAGAATAATGTTATGCATTTTATTACAAACTTTCATATGATTTTTTTCTTTTTTACAAAGTATACCATATTTATTTTCATTGCCAATTATTAGTTTCATAATTTGTATTGTAATGATTCAATTAAATTGTCAATGGAAACGCATTAACGATAAAGTTGTTTCCATTTATAGTTTCAGAAATTTGTGTATTAAAAATATAATGCAATCAAATTGTGTCTTTTAAAAGAATCTAATCATAATTTTTTTCCTTTAATAGCATTGCTATATATTATATTGCGTAAAAATTATTTATATTAAATTAAAATATATTAATGATTATATATAATCATTAATATATATATATATATATATATATATATATATATATATATATATATTCCTTTTAGGTTTCTTTTATTTATATCAATTAAATATATTACCAATAATATTATTTTCATTTAAAATAATTTTTTTAAAAGTTTATGACGAGTGACACATTTAATTTTTAAAAACTTAAAAATGTTATTTTGATCAATTTTGTTCCCACAACTTACTTAGAAAGGAATATCAATTTTGAGTGCCACCTTTTATGAATAATTTGATGTTAGTAGTGATAAAGTGTCGTTGAGTGCAATCTTTGCATTATAAGTCTGGAGTAATTTAGTTTCAAAACACTAAACGTCAAAAAAATGTCATTGAGTATAACTTTTTACTATAAGTATGGCATTGAGCATCAATTGGAATGTTGATCTTTTTTTTTGGCTATTTAAGATAGATTTATAATAAACTTTGTGTATATTTATGATTATTATTATGATTGATTAAAGTGATAATATGCTTGTGAACATGTATGGCGATGGTATTAAAGGAATTCAAAGGAGAATCCTTTTCGATGATAACTGTAGTATATATGATGACATATCAGATTCCATAAGAAAGCATGCTCTAATAATCATTTACACTCTTAAATGAAGTAGAGTGTATTATGTCACGAATAGTAGTAGAAAGTTATAGTCTATAAACAATGTTTGGCCATAGACAGGAAGAGAATTAACCTTGTATGTGGTTGGGTGATAACCCCTTGAGACTAGGTTCTGTAGAGTCTAGAAACCACTACATGTGTGTACTTCCGGCGAGTTCCAATGTTAAGAGCATGTATCTAAATAATTGAATCTAGTGTTAATTGTTTATGTGTATCTATATGATTTTTTGTATTTAATCATGTTTAACTTATATTTGATATGATTTAATTGTCTCAAAATAACTCTTTTATATAGTTATCCTACCGATGACGTGAAGTAGTTTTCTTCTAATGTTATTCTGAATATAAGTTTTCTAAAAGTCATTTTTAATTGTTTTATATACATTTTGTACAATTATTTATTTTTGAAATTATATATATATATATATATATATATATATATATATATATATATATATATATTGATTGATTGAGACAATTTAGTGTGTTTTACCCATCTTGTAATGGGTTATTTTTATAAGACCCTGTCAATAGGATGTTACAAAATGGTACAATTTTAATCTATGGTTCATAAATTTTGTTATTGATAAAAAAGTTATTTAATCCACAAATTACTTATATTTTCTTAAAGTCTACTTAAATTATCAATTAAGATGCAAGTCATGATATTTTTAATGTGTTGTTTTATTAAACAATTACATGTCAGTAAAACAAATTAACTACATTTAACATTCTCATTATATTCATGGAGTATAAGGTGTTTGTTTATTTGAGGAAATGTTACTAGCACATTCTTTGATATTCTCGTATAAAAAAATTATTTTTTTAACACACCTAAATATTTTACATTTATTTAATATTATTTTTATTTACCTTTTATTCTGTTCTTTTTTAGAAAAATATAATATTTTACATTTTTAGAATTATTTTACTTTTGTATTCTATATCACCAAATGAATATAAAATTGTGTCATCATATTGTTATACTATTTCTTTTCTTTATAATACACACTTTTATACAATTAATGATACTAAATAATATATGATACTTGCACAATATTATAATTTTAAATTAAGAAACTTTAACCCATATTTCTAAATTCTTATATTGACTGTATTAATAACTATTTGTGCCAGACATAACTTCTGATATTTTATTAATTAATAGTATTAAAAATTTATAATATCAATTTATTAAAATTAAACTCATAATACTATAAAGGTTGACAAAAGTTATATGCTTTTGAATGTTCTGATCACATGACTGATTATATAATTAATCTTTTCTCCGACCTTGCTTAGAATTAAGTTTCATATTCTAACAGAAGGAGTTCCTTCTTGAAGCTTTTTTCTTAAGCCTTTTTATGCAGATCCCATTGATGAAAAGAATTTGAAAACTACGTTTGTCATCATACAGAAAAGCCCAAAGAGCTCAAAACCTAAGAAAAAGACGATGGACTTCACTAATCACTTTCTGTTCTTGATGCTGCAATTTCTCGTGGTTCTGGGAGGTGATACCAAACCAGGTTTCTGAGCTTCATCTCACCCTTTTTATCTTTTAGCCTTTTTACTGAAGGAAATTCTGCCACAACTATGTTTTTATCGAGTCCAACAAATTTAATGCAGAAGAGTAAAAAAGTGCACCAGGATTTGTATTAATGAACGTAATAGCTATTTGCTAAGATATCTCAAAATTTTCAAGGGACTAATTCACTGTGTGTCATCCCCAGGAGTACGATTGGATATTCAAGATAAACATGTAATCCACTTCTGCAATGAATTCTTCTCTGCCTAGCTATATACATTTGATTTATTATTTAGCTATGGCTTTTTGCAGAGGCTTTAGCCATTGGTTTTGTCTGTGACTCTGTTTGTTCTGACCAGGTGATAATGGACAATGGCATAGTCCAGGTCAACTTATCAAATCCTGAAGGAATTGTCACCGGAATTCGATATAATGGCATCGACAATTTGCTGGAAATTCTCAACGAAGAATACGACAGAGGGTACACCAGTTTAATTTCAAATTAATAAATTAATAACGGCAGAAAGCTCTCTTCTAGGACAATTCACAAACACTGAACACGCAAAGAATAATCTCCAATGAGAATCAGCTAGCTTTTTTGTTGCTTGTCAGCATCCCGAATCTGAAATTGTATCCTAATTTTACTTTTTATATTTGTCTTGTTCATTTGATGTATGCTTCTAGGTACTGGGACATTGTTTGGGACGAAGGTGGAGAAAATAGAACAAAAAAAGGAGCAAAGGGAAAGGGTAGATTTGACAGGTTTGGTTCGTGGACCTTGTAATTTTTTCAAAAAAGAAAAATATTTAGGAAAGAGAAAAAAATATTTTATAAAAACATTTTATATAATATAAGTATTAGTTAATTGAATATATACAGAATGGAAGCCACAAATTTAACGGTGATAGTAGAAAACGAGGAACAAGTAGAGCTATCTTTCATCAGAAAATGGAATGAATCTTTTCAGGGGAAGCTTCCGCCACTCAACATTGACAAAAGGTTCTTCTACTTTCAACCTACTCCCTCTTTGTTTCTGGGGTTCCGTTTGGGAAGCAACATTGAGTTAATTACATGACTGTGATGATATATGATAACGAGGAAGATGATTATGTGCAGGTTTATATTGCTTCGTGGTTCCTCTGGGTTCTACACCTATGCCATTTACGAGCATTTGAAGGAATGGCCAGCTTTTGATATCGACAATACAAGGATCGCATTCAAACCAAGGAAAGACAAGTGGGTAACAATTGCTTTACTTTGCGGTTCCTCAGAAAAGAATAAAAAGCAAAGCACGTGTTTTGTTTTGTTTATCTCGTAGGTTGTTCTTTTATTGGACAGGTTCCATTACATGTCTATAGCGGACAACAGGCAGAGATTTATGCCTCTGCCCGATGACCGGATACCCCCAAGAGGTCAAGTTCTTGCCTACCCTGAGGCTGTGCGTCTTGTTGACCCCGTGGAGCCCGAATTCAAAGGCGAGGTATGCTTTTGGTTCATCTATCACCAAACTTACAAAATAGTCAAAATTAGGTCATTTAGGTATCTAATCTCCTTTTCAGTTACTTAACAAAAACATATGATTTTGAATAAGATTATTAGTCAAAAATATATGATTCCGACAAGGTAACCTCAAAGTTGGTCTGTGTTTAAAAACAGGTGGATGATAAATATGAGTATTCATGCGAGAGTCGATATAATCGTGTTCACGGCTGGATGAGCATTGATCCATTGAATTCCACCGGATTCTGGCTAATTACACCAAGCTATGAATTCCGATCTGCTGGACCCCTCAAGCAATATATTACTTCTCACGTTGGCCCCACCACACTCTCTGTAAGACTTTTTGCTAGCTTTTTTTTTTGTACTTTCTCGTATATTGTTTTTTTTTGTTCAACTCAGAACAATACTCAATTCTATTTAAAGGTGTAAAAATCCACATTTGGGAAACTACATGAATCAGGTATTTCATAGCACGCATTATTCAGGCGCGGATCTGATAATGAAATTTGGGCCTGATGAGCCGTGGAAGAAAGTCTATGGGCCCATATTCTTGTACCTTAATTCTCTATCCAACGGGGTTAGCCCAATCAAACTCTGGGAGGACGCCAAACAACAGGTATGCCACTATTATAATTTTCTCTTAGCTGATTAAACATTAAGGATAATTCATTGTTTTCAGAAATCATTTTTCAATCAATATCATTGTCGTTGTTACAGTGTTAAATGTTTGCCACTTTTAGTTTACAAAAGAAACATAAAACTGCAGATGGTCAATGAAGTTGAGAGCTGGCCCTATACATTTCCAGCTTCTAAGGACTTTCTCTCATCTGAGCAACGAGGTAAAGTCCAAGGTAGATTGCTTGTCCGAGACAGGTAGGTCACTTACTTAACTTTCTTCTTCAGAAATCTCCACACAGCTAAGGTTTATCTCATTGATTCTAACGTACTAAGGTTTATCACACTCACAATCTCAAATAAAAATTCAAATGCTTATATCACAACTACGAGTTACTCCTGCAGAATACTATGTCATAAGCATAGACACATCATTCGTTTTTTTTTTTTTTTAAAGGAAATCATCCAGTGTTAAGGTTGTAAAATCTGTGTTAATGCTATCATTTTTTAATGGTGTTTAAAACAATTAACACTTAATTTCTTATGGTCTAACCAATTGCAAAATCTGCATATTTCGGTGTGTTTATTTCTTCTTCACCTTCATTTTTATACCACGATGGTATATTTATTCTGTAGCTAAATCTGTATAGGAAGGTCAGTGATGCATTCATCCCAGTTAGTGGTGCTTATGTGGGACTAGCAGCCATAGGAGATGTTGGATCTTGGCAACGAGAATGTAAGGTAACGTTTAAACTAATTCCTTTTAACATATAAGTAAACAACAGCAACAGATTGAGCCACTGGAGAAAAAAAAATGACAAGTGTAATTATTTCCTTACAGGGTTATCAATTTTGGACCATTACTGATGATAAAGGTTATTTCTCAATTATTAACATACGCCCTGGGGACTATAATCTCTACTCCTGGGTCACTGGATACATTGGTGATTATCAATTCGATAAAATCATCAACGTAACTTCAGGTATGAAGTTTTTCGGAAGTTCCACAATATATTTTGTTTAAAACTCATTAGGCCAATGTTTAAACAGGTTGTGAAATTAATGTGCATGAGCTTGTTTATGAGCCACCTAGAGATGGTCCTACGTTGTGGGAAATAGGCATCCCTGATCGTTCAGCCGCTGAGTTCTATGTTCCTGACCCAAATCCCATGTACATTAACAAACTCTATGTCAACCATACAGACAGGTTCCTTTCCTCTTTACCCACTTGAACATATTTTGTCCTGTAAAAGTTATGCACAAGTTTAATATATGTTGCTTCCTAGGCTTTTGTTTTTTCATCCAAATATTAATTATATCATTGAACTTTCATTTTAGAGAAAAAGGAAACTTGTGTCCCATTTGCTTGCAGGTTTAGGCAATATGGTCTGTGGGAAAGATATGCTGATTTGTATCCAAATAAAGACCTAGTTTACACTGTTGGCGTTAGTGACTACAGAAAAGATTGGTTCTTTGCTCAGGTTAATAGGTGTGTTTTTTTTTTTCTTTTGGCTTTTCTTTTGCCAATGCCAATGTCTTATTTTCATATCTATTTTAAACCCAAGCCCCACTTCATGAAAGCGCACATATCATTTGGAAAATTTTATTTTAGGAGTGTTTAGGTTCTGTACTTGTTCTTACAGCCTAGGTGTCTCAAAAGATGTCCTGTCTCTCTCCCTCTCTGATTACTTTCCTTTACTGTTCCGCAGGAAGAAAGATAATGGCACTTATCAAGGAACTACATGGCAAATTAACTTCAACCTTGATCGTGTGAATACCAATGGAAGCTACACATTGCGAGTGGCTCTGGCATCTGTGCATAGTGCAGAATTACAGGTCTAAAACTCTGTTCAATAATTTTGATATTCATCACGAAAAAATTCTGCAATGCTCATCCATACAAGTGTTTTTTTATATATCCAGACAATATTTTTTTGACAACATTTAAACATCATTTATGTGTCATTCTGTGATTGGTCCATAGTGGTATTTATGATTATTATTATTGATTCTGAAATAATTTTGGACCAATCACAGAATGACACGTAAATGATGTTCAAATGTTGTCAAAAAAATATTGTGTAATTATCATTATCCTCTTTTTATCTCACTAACAAGGTTTTCTTTTTTGAAATTTTTGGAGGTAGATTCGGATAAACAAATTAGAAGGAGATCCACCTTTATTTTCAAGTGGAGTGATTGGAAAGGAGAATACAATAGCTAGACATGGAATTCACGGTCTCTATTGGCTATTCAGCATTGATGTAGACGGCACTCTTCTTGTGCAGGGGAACAATACCATCTTTCTAACGCAACCGATGAACACAAGTCCTTTTATAGGAATTATGTACGACTATATTCGTTTAGAATATAAAAGCTCAAAATCAAATTAACGATTGTTCTCAAGAATATTCAGTTCAAAAGTAATTGTTTGATCAACACATACTCGTTTCAAAAGCTTTTCTCATTCTTCTTTTCCTCCTTTCATTCTGTTTACATTTACAAACACTTATTTCCTCTTTAAAACAAATTTCATGAAATAGCAAATAAATGCTAGATGTCGTCAAGAGATCAATCAACCCTTTTTTTAGCAAATAGTTTTTATTGGATAAGGATTTTATTCGTTATCAAAAAATTCTTTTATATCTCGTGTTATGCACCAGCGGGGAGTTTATATAGTATACATTTTATATTATATTTTTAATATTTATTTTAAATTTATAAAAGCATAGTAGTGAATACGAATACGTGTGTAAATATTTTAAAAATAATAATGTATATTTATATCGTCGGTGTCTATTGGTATTTGGTGGAAGTGCTTATCTTCGATAAAGGATTTGCAATACATATAGCGCCAAGGACAAAACTCATACAATTCTTTAGGAATTTTTATTTTGTTTTTTAGTTAGAATTGGGATTTTAGTTCAGTGACCTTTATATCTAAATTCAATGATTCCGGCAAGAGATACAAGGTTCTTGAACATCATCAAGTCAGTCCATCAATTCTATTAGTAAGGACAAAAAATCTAAAAAGAAGAACAGTGAAATACCTAAAGACTCTGCTTTCCTAGTTATTTTAAAATTAAGGCTGGGTTACCCAACTTTGAGTGATGATAAGTTCAAAAAAAGAAGATCGCACAAAATATATTTGTTTAATTATATTTGTATTGCATGATGATGTTATGTAAATATTTATAGTAAAGCATCATTTGTCCATCTTGGATTTTTGAGTAAATTATTTCCATTGAATTATTTAGTAACATTAACTTGTAGGGAGATACTGTATTTATTGTGTTAATGATTAGATATTGTATGTTCACACCTTTTAAAGATAATTGATGTAGGGAGATACATGTGTTTAATTATCGTCTAATCAATATAATTCATTTAATAAGAAATACCAGTTCAATTTACTACTAAATATTTTATTTTTCATTGAACTATTATTATATACACTTTTGTATATTTGTTGGAGACAAGTCTTTTGTAAACCCTAATCATAATTATACTGGATAACAGTTGCTTAAAAAATTGATTTTAAAAAATAGATGGATCAACCATGTTAGATAGAAGCTTCTTCCCTTTTTTTTTTTTTTTTTGTGATTCTGAGTTTTGTATAGTAATCAGTTTCCCACCTGCTTCACTTCAGGTTGTGGGGCTGGCTCCCTGCAGAAACAGGTTTTTCTTTTTATTTAGAAAATGAAAATCCGGAAAGAATATGATCCGTTAAGTGAAATGGCAGCCGGCAGTGAGTGTTTCAGTCACACTGCGAGTATCTTTACATTCAAATTTAACAAAGAAAAGAAAAGAAGATATACAAAGTCGTACAAGAATCACACTACACTGCCGCAATGGCTTCCGAGAAGAAGGATCACAAATTCTTTCACTTCACAGCATAAATAAAATAATTTATTATATTTAATCATAGCAGAAGAGGTAATTTTTTAATAGAAAGAAAATGTTAACATTATTTAAATTTTGAAGACTGGGAAGAAAGGACAAAGGGAGGCAATTTAATATGAAATGTGTTTGATATTTACAGACGAAAGGATATAAAAAGAAAGAGGATGGAAGAAAGAAAAATAGTTAAAAAGTGTGTGTGTGTGAGTGCATGGAGAGTGAGTGAGAAGAAATAATTGAGGAAGTGGGAGAGAGAAGAGAGAAGAGAGAGAAGAGAGAAGGGATCTCTCTCCATATCCGTATCCCATTCATGCACACTGGTGCAGATCATGTCCCTTCCATCCACGTGCCTCCTTTATGAGTGTTCAATTGTTGCACAAAGTTAAAGTAAGAGAGAAAAGGAAAAAAATGAAGAAAGTGAGTTAATATTTTGTGTTGTGTTGGGAGTGACAAATCCTATGTTAAGCTAGGCAAAGATACAAAGGAGGATCCATGAATGAGTGCAGTGGTTTGTCTGTTTGTGAGAGAGTGATGATGGAAGAGAAAGGCAGAGGCCGGAAGTTGCTACCGTACCGATGGTTGGGTTTGGGAATGTGTGTGTGACTTGGAAATCCAACCCAACCACCTTCTAACCAGACCCTCTTCTCTTTCTCTTTCTCTCTCTCCATGTCCTTGTCCTTGTCCTTGTTGCTCCCACTCTCTGTCTCTCTGTCTCTCTGTGTCCTCCTCGTTATTATTATTGCTATTGCTGGAGAACCTGCTCAATCCCGTGATCTCAGACACACTTCTCGAATTTATTATCCCTCTGCCACTCCAACTGTCCTCAACCTCATCATCATTTGTACGGCGCGTCCCCCTTCGTCTTCCTCCTCCGCGCGTGTTCCATTGCGCCTCGCTCATTATCATCTCCGACGTCAGATACAGCAGGTCCGAAGCTTGCACGTCGCTCCATCTCTGCTGGACCCCGTTCATTTTCATTTTCATTTTCATTTTCATTTTCCCTGGGCCTGGGTCCGGGTCCGGGCCCGGGGAGACAATGATCCGGTGTTCCAACCTCCGTTCCGCGCTTGTCCTGTCTCCCTCTCTCTCCGTTTCCTGCGTCAACAACATCCCGTCTTTTCTGCCACGTACAAACCAACCAAACCCAACAACACCAACGCTCTCGTTCTTTTTCCTCGATGTGGCGCTATCCAACGACCTCCTAAACGACGTCGTCCACCTCCGACTCTGCTCCTCCGTTCCCCTCTCCCCCACCGACGAATGCCTCCGCCCAATCTCCTGCTTCTCCACGTCCATATTCGACCGCGCGCATTCCTGGTTCGTGTTGTTGTTCTGGCTGTTCCGCTGTGGCTGAGTTTGGCACCGGAAAGGCTTTGTGTCCTCCACCAGAAGAATGTCCTCCGGATCCACGCGGTACCGGCACAGAGGACACGTGGAATGCGCGTCCAACCACGTGTCCACGCACTCGACGTGGAACGCGTGCTTGCATTTCGGCAACAGCCGGAGAACCTCCGCCGCCTCGAACTTCGTCAGGCACACCGCGCAGTCCAGCCCTTCCTTTTGTCCCCGCAGCGCTCCGAATCTGAAAACGGGAAGCGATTCCACTACGGACCGGTCAATGCCGGAGTTCTTTCTCCCGGAGAACGGCGCCACGGTCCACGGAATCGAGCTCCCGCCGCTGTGGATGGTACCGCCGTTGCAGTGTTTGATGTAAAGAAGGAGGAGCGAGGTGAGGGAGATTATGGTGGTCAAAACGCATACGACCACCGCTATGCCTGGTCTGAAAGGCGGCGAGGTATCACTGTCGTTGTCGGGCGGCGGTGGTGCAATGATTCGTTGGGGAGTAGGAGGTGGAGTTTCTTTGGTGTGTACTGCGTATGTGAGGAGTAGAAGGAGAGCGAGGAGGAGGAAGTGGGAGGGTGCAGGAGCCATGTGGGGGCGCTGGTGGTGGTTAGCTGAGGAGGGTGAAGCGCAGCATTAATTTTTAATCATGTGGAGTGGACAGTGGAAAGCTATTTTGGTAGAGATTCTATGGTAAGGATTCAGGACGAAAAACATACAAAAAGACAAACACAAATACGTATATAACTTCTCATCTTTTTATTAATTAATAATTAAATACATCACCTACTCTTCTTTCCATATATCATTTCTACTTGTACTGCTTATCTTCATTTATTTTAATTTAACACTGCTTTTTAAATATTTAATGCCTTAATATCAACATATTTTTTCATTCTTCTTTCTTTAAACTAATTTTGTTTCTCTTTTTTATTTTAAGAGAATCAAATCCAGATCTTCAGAAATCAATATATATATTCCCAATTCAGTTTCTACCATTCTACTCTTCTCTATTTTTGGTCTTTGATAATAATGTTTCTGTGAATAACTCTCTAACTGGTTTTTAACAATTTATTATAGAAAGTTATAATTTCGAAAACCATTTAATATAATAATTTATGATTGGTTAATATTTGAATAAATATGAGTGGTAGTGAGATTTTAAGAAGAGTTAGAGAGGGGACCACTTTAGACAATAAGCAAACAAGAAGATAAAAAGGGTGGCGGTTCTTGAATGGATCTAATGGCCCCTTTTGAAACAGCATCGGGAAAGGAACCTATAATACTGAGGCTACGAGATAGGAAGAAGCGCAACATTGTTAATCTCTGCTGAGGTCAAAAAAACAGGGTAGCACAACTACCATGCTGGTATGAATTTCATTGTCATGCTGCTTCCATTTTTGTTTTTGCTCCAATTAGTCATGTGTTGTTTACATGTGAAGTCTCATCAAGAATATCGATCTCTATAACAACATTTCTGATTGCTCAAAAGTTCATTGCAGAGTGCAGCAGACACTAGTCACGGGACCACTGCCTCTTATCACAACCCCTCACCCATGTGCTTCTGCTCATTAATTTTATTCTTCACGCTAATTACTCTAAGTAGTTTCGCCATGACATAAATTAAGGTGCAACATTATGGAACCTCGTGAACCCAATTTCTTGTCTCTTTCAATTCTTTTCGCAACCTATGTTTAGCCAAATTATTGTCCTTTTACCACCCAACCATCCACAATTTGTGCTGTTTTTTGCATCTTAGTTTAATATAATTACCAAACTAGCAAGCTTTTCTATATACTCTAATATGCAGAAGAAAAACACAACTTGCCTGATTGTTATTTGTCAGACCATCAATACAATAACTATGACTCCGTATTTATATGATGTACTTGTTAAAATGGGGATCTGGACCACAGTATTCTATTACATGGCTAAGCCTAATTCAATATGCACCTCAAGATATACACATCACAGATTAGAATGTTGCGGTGTTATTGATTATATTTTTATCTTGTTCTGCATGAAAAATGAATGAGTAGTGCCACACTCTTGGAAGAAAACACCTGCAAGATTGAGACTTGTACTTATTTCTTTTACTCCAGAAATCATTTTCCCCATTTTCTAGTTCACAGCAGCTCCAATTGTGCCACACTAACTTGTATTATTATTTCGACTCTGGTTCCTTTAATTCTTTCCCACATTCAAAGTTCATGAATTCGTATTTGTTTTTCTTATGCTACAAATAATTAAGTCTTGTGTCTGATATTTATGACAAACTCAAAATTCTGCATGACAGTGTTTTTACAGTGTGTACCTGAACAGCAAGGCATTTCCGTGATGAATAATAGTTTTTTAAAATAAGATGCTTTTGGAGTGATTGATGAACTTAGATAATGCATGATTCTTGAATTTCACTCACAAGGAATCAGCATCTGTGGACTGGGGCTAGTTTGCAGGAGTATCTCTGCTGACTGTATTGGTGCCATTTTCATCTGCTGATGATGATGATATAGTGAATACTGAATGCAGACCTTTTTGGTTGATTTAACACTGACTCAATGATTTGAAATTCTAACAGGTTCTGAAGCAGACATGCACTGGTCACCTCAATCAAATTATATATTTTCTACTTCATAAGTTCCCACAGAAATTCATATATTAATTAAACTTAAATATAAAAAACAAAACATAATCATTTAGATAATCTGGAAATTAGGGTTAGGATTTGAAAGGGAAAAAGAAGATGAATTTGATAGGACGGAGAAGAGACTAATTAGTGTTGCTTGGATCAAGGGTATATTCGCTTGTGCAGATTTATTAATTTAGTTGAATAGATTTACGAGAATGGGGACATTGTTCGCTTTCAAGATTTGTGAGCAAGTATTGAGAAATAACCATCTCACTAAAATCAAGAGATGTGTGATGATAAATTAGTCTTTCATCATAGTATTCCTAATATTCTATATTTGTTTACTTCAAAATTATATAATCGATTCTCCGTGTATATATAAAACCGGAATCAATTCCAATAGGCAATGGGTATATCTATATATAAAACCGTAATCGATTCCAATAGGTAATCGGTAGATCGTTCCTCCTCCCTTCCCAATACGCCATATAATATAATGACGATATTAAATAATATTATTATTATTAAATAATAATATTATTAAATAATATATAATTATAGTGAATAATATAAATATAAAATAATAAATAATAATAGTGATGATAATAAAAATATTAAATAGTAATAGTAATATTAAATATTATTATTAAATATTAAGAATAATAAATTGTTAGTTCTATCAAGGAGGAGGTTGACCGGAGAAATAAAAACACCAATGAGATATGAGCCCAATCATATAAAGGATTGACACCACTCTCTACCCAAAATCTTAAGGCAATGGGTTAACGGGTCTTTCATCTTTATATAGTGCTCTACTTTCTCATTTTTATCCAATGTGGGACTTGGACTCGCACATTCCCAACAACCTCCACCTCAAGGGTGAGTCCCTTCCACATTGGTACACTCCCCCTCCAGCGGAAGCATTCCCATCCAACCACAACCACGAGTAGCCCTTCATACCGCCGTTCATCTTAACGGGACACGCTTACCTGGAACCCTTTGCCAGGAAGACTTTCGATATAGGGTCATTATACTCGTCTGAGCCGGTCACCAAGACTAACCATCGGCTCTGATACCACTGTTGGGTCTATCATGGAGGAGGTTCACCGGGGAGATACAAACACCAATGAAATATGAGCCCAACCATATAAAGGATTGACACCACTCTCTACCCAAATCCTTAAGGCAATGGGTTAACGAGTCTTTCATCTTTATATAGTGCTCTACTTTCTCATTTTTATCCAATGTGGGACTTGGATCATGATAGGAAAGAGAAGAAACTTTGGCTATCACAGGAGCACTACATTCAGAAGGTGCTGCAAAGATTCCAAATGGAGAATGCTAAGGTTGTAAGTACTCCTCTTGCTACTCATTTTAAGTTGAGTGTTAAACAAAGTCCTTCAAATGAAATTGAGAAGATAGCTATGATCAAAGTTCCTTATGCTTTTGCGATGGGTAGTTTGATGTATGCAATGGTATGTACAAGGCCTGATATTGCACACGCTGTTGGTACAGTTAGCAAATTTCTGTCAAATCCAGGTAAAGAGCATTGAAATGTTGTGAAATGGATTTTGAGGTATCTTCGTGGTACTAGTGGTTTGAAACTTTGTTTTGGAGGTGATAAGCCTACTTTGGTGGGTTACTTAGATTCAGATATGGCTGGAGACATTGATTCCAGGAAGTCCACTTCAAGCTATTTGATTCAGTTTGCAGGTGGAGCCTTGGCTTGGCAATCAAAGTTGCAAAAGTGTGTGGCATTGTCTACTACTGAGGCAGAATTCATTGCACTTACTAAAGCATGCAAGGAGTTGTTATGGGTGAAGAAATTCTTGCAGGAGCTTGGTTTTGTGCAAGATAAATACTTGTTGTATTGTGACAGTCAAAGTGCTATTCATCTTGGTAAGAATCCAACTTTTCATTCTAAATCCAAACATATTGATGTGAGGTATCATTGGATATGTGATGTTTTGGATGTTAAGTTGTTGGAATTGGCTAAAGTTCATACAGATGATGATGGTGCTGATATGATGACCAAGGCATTGCCAAGAGGAAAGTTTGAAGTTTGTTGTGAGATCGCCGGTTTGGCGGATATCTCCACATAGTTGTGAGGGGGAGATTTGTTGGGTTATTGGGCTCCCTTCCTATGTGGAGAATAGGCCCAAATAGTGTGGTCCATTATGTCTCATTAGGTTAAAATGAGATGGATCAGATTAGTATAGAACAAGAGAGTCATTTAAAGAGAGACAAAGGCCAAGTGAGAGAAAAAGAAAGAGAGAAAGTCATTCCCGCAAAACCCTAAACCTGCACTGGTGTTTTCGTCGCTGTGAAGTCGTTCACCGTTGGATCGAGCTGATTTTTGAACAGTAGGTTCCAGACATATGGTTCTTCATTCTGACCGTTCGGATCGTCAATTGGAGGTCTAGATTGGGAGAAATCGATCCCGCACCAGCAGCCCTGTTTTGGAGGATTTTCATCTTCTTTGTTCTCATTTGTAAGCATTTGTGCTTAGTTAATTTGGCTTATTGAAAATACCTTTTGGTATTATTATTGGAGACTCTTTTGTACCCTATTATTGATCATAGTGGATTTTTCTTTGGTCTGGACGACTCGTGGTTTTTACCCTTGCATTGAGGGGTTTTCCACGTTAAAAATTGTTGGTGTCTCTTTGTGCTTTGGATTCTATTTTTTGTTCTATTTGTTTGGTGCTCCTCGCAGATTCTTGCAAGAAGGAGGATTGAATTTCCGCTGCGTTATTACACTTTGATAAGTTGTTATTTGTTTTGGCCCTTTCCCCCTCATAAATAATAATGATAATATATTAATTTTAACTACAAGAATAAAATAGTTATTTTGATATTTTAATTTATTAAAAGAATTATTTATCGTGTGAGTCAAATCACTTACTAATTTCACTTTCAAATTCACTCACTTTATCACAAAACCTCTTTAAAAAAACATCTAAAATTTGTTCACTCCAATCCATCAAAATCTTATCAAATTCATCTTCAAAAGTGAATACACTCTAAAGGAGTGTTTGCTTTTGTCAATATATTGTATTTGCATGTGAGTAATTTGTTTGTTACCAAGCATTTGAAGCTAATTGTCGACCATGACTGGTGGAAGAAGACGAGATTTTTCATTTTTGCATATTAAGAAGATTCAATGCGATTTACTGTTCATGCAAAATGAGAATACTGTATTACCCTCACATACACATTGGGTTTTGGAAAGAATAAGAAAAGTGAGAGAAATCGATTTAGTTCCTCATAAAATCAATTGTACTGGAAGAAGAAGGCTTGAATTGATTTAATTTTCAAGAGATTGAGATTAATTTTAAATGTATTTTAAAGAATTGAGAATCAATTATGTGTTACTCAGATTGATTTTACATAAAAAAAAATTGAATCGATTTGAATATGTTTTTGAGTTATAGTTGTGCTTAAATGAATTCTAAATATGTTTGTGATAATTGTCAGGACCCATAAAATTCTCAGCTTAGTGGGATCCAAGTGTCAAGGCAGAAAATATTAGACTCAGAAAGTGGAAGACAGGTGGCGGCATTGGAGTGAACCGTTCAGTTTTTTACAGTGATATTTAAAGTGGGATTTCAAAATATGGTGTCACTTCTCTGCATGCGATCTTCTTCTCCAAAATTCTAAACTTTCATTTTCTTCTCCTTCTCTCTAGATTTATTCACGTTCTCTCTAAGATTTCTCACCTTCTACTTCTCCAATCACCGTTCAGGCAGCGCCTGATACTTCCTACGCCAAGGACTTTCATTTAAACCGATCAAGCTACGGTTTTGAAGTGGTAAGTCCAATTTCGTCATCCTTTATGGTCCATGCATTTCTGTCACATGCAAAGCATGGTTTTGTATTGCATGTGTTCATTTAGCCTTTCTCTAAAACTGTTTCCTGTCCTTGATTCCATGGTCGGCTATTTTCTCTTCACCGATCAGAAATTTGTAGGAAGCTTTAGGAGTTACGTGCGTTATAGGCAATATTGCAAAATTTTACATTTTCTGGGTTTCGAGGTAAGGGAAGCTAGCTAATTTAATTACTTGGTTTTGATGTATGTAAATGTTGCCTAATGATGTTGCATGTGTATAAAATGAAATGAATTGGTATTTGATACTGATGATGTGAAATGTTGACATTGTGATTGGGTTTCTGCATGATTTATGGTTCAGTGGCCGAGTGAAATTGGAAGGATATATGATAGTGAAACTGGGGATTTGTGTTTGGTTTAAGATTGGTATGTATAGGAGATTTGGGTCTGTTATTTAGAAATTTGTTAGTATCCTTAAGATACTTAGGAATGTACCCAAAACTAGTAAATCTGGTTCTCGGTCTTTAAGTTCATGATTCTGCAGACTTGATCCTCAAATTTGTGAATGAAACTCTTCTAATGATTTTAGAAATATTTAGGTATTCTTAATTAATGTATAAAGTTGAATATAGTGAAAACTCCCTTGTGTTGAATATATACATAGGGCCCTCTATTTATAATAGAAGAAATATGGGTTAAGCCCAAAATACAAATAAGAAATATAAGCAAACTAACTAAAGATAAGAGATGAATATAAACTAAATATAATATCTTTAACACTCCCCCTCAAGCTGGAGCATACAAATTGTATGAACCAAGCTTGGAATAAATAAACTCAATTTGAAATATATGGTCTGTCTTCAAGAGTGTGCGGCAAACAGATGCGCAATCACATGTCGACAAACAACTAACAACAATTTATGGACAGTGGTGGACAACTGCAAAACTTCAAATAACACCATGAAACTTCAAGTAGGATGACTTTGACAAAGGAGGAAAATGACAAATTGCAGGGACTGGATTGCCATCAAGTAAGGATGGTGCTTGCACCAAAATTACAGGGACTGTCATCACTGACTGATGGGGCCTGTAGTGGCTAAAAGAGACAAAACTATAGGGACTGTCATCACTGATTGATGGGGCCTATAGTGGCTAGAAGCGACAAAACTGCAGGGACTGCCATCACTGACTGATGGGGCCTGTAGTGGCTAGAAGCGACAAAATTGCAAGGACTGTCATCATTGACTAGTGGAGTCTGAAAGCCTGAAACTTGCCATTATTGACTAGTGGAGTCTAAAAGCCTGAAACCTGGCTGGAAACATATTCCCCCTCACGACGAATAGCGGAAATGATGGCGCGCCAATTACAGACCGTGAAAGTGGAAGATCATAATGAGCTCTTATTCATCAAAGCATCCAAAAAACAAATTTGACAAAGGGCTGGTGAAATTGTTTTAACCCATAACTTTGGTGTTGAAATTCCTTAGTGTTAACCACTGACTGTCCTTGGAGACCTTTCAGAATAGAGAAGAAGATAGCGGAAGCAATAGAGGTAGGACTAGGTGTTGATGCATCGGTGGCACAAGTGGCGGAGACGATGGCCACGAAAGTGGTCGGCGACGGTGGCTGGAGACGGTGGTCGAAGACGGTGCCGACGGCGGTGGCCGGTGATGGCGGTTGGCCAGTGACGGACAACCGGTGATGGTGGCCGGCGGCAGTGGACAGCCAACAGGTGGTGGCTGGTGGCAAGCGGCAACGGGCAGTGGCGGACAGCAACACCGGACAGATGTGAGACAGAAATCAGAGATTACCCATTGAAGTATAAAGGCACATGTTGAAAAAGAGACTTTTTAGGGGGGCCGCGGGTGGCGGCGGCCACCGGCGGAAACAAAGACAAATTAGAAAAGGATCAGAAAACCTGCTCTGATACCAAGTTGAATATAGTGAAAACTCCCTTTTGTTGAATATATACATAGGGTCCTCTATTTATAATAAAAGAAATATGGGTTAAGCCCAAAATACAAATAAGAAATATAAACAAACTAACTAAAGATAAGAGATGAAATAAACTAAATATAATATCTCTAACATATACAAAGGTAAAAAATAAGTTTGAAGGATTAGAAGTTGGGTGAGTATAACAAAATTGGTAAGATTGGTGTTCATAATTTTGTTGATTATCTTGCAGAATCTTTCAGATAGTTGAAGGTCCTTCATGGACCGAATGACATTTCCTTTTGTTCGGTCTTAACAAGAATTCTACTTCTGTGGAGTTTTCAATTAATGACCGAACGGTTATACACTAGTATCTGTTCTAGTATCGGTGTTCGGTCTTAACTGTATTTGGTCTCTATGAGACCTTACCTGTTAATGATCGCTCGACTTTCTTGGGTGCTCGGTCTTAATTGAGTTCTCTTATTGTAGATTCTCAGTTCATGACCGATCGGTCTTGTGCTCTCATTCAATTAATATAGTGTTCAGTCTATTTATAACATTTGATATTCAATGAGTTGGTCTGTTATAGTTCTTATCTGTTTATGACCTTTCGGTCATGTACGGTCTTGAAGTGCTCAGTCATGGACTAGAACTCAGTATCAGTAGTGCTCGGTCTTATACTGGCACTCGGTCCCTTCGTAATCAATCAGTCTTGTAATTGTATTCGGTTCTAATGGAGTTCGGCCAAAGATATAAGTATTATGTCTAAGCTAAACTGTATTCAGCTATAGTCAATAGTGTTCGGCCTAAGTTTCAAGCGTTCATCTCATGCGTAAGTCTTACTTTTCAAATGACCATTCGGTCATACTCATGTATAGGGAGTGTTCTCCCGTTCGGTATTGTATAAAGATTCTGTAATCTCTTCTTCCCAGTCTTGTTCAAAGGTGGGAGTGATTTTACTGTTTGTATGACTTTACTTAAAGATGTTATGAATGATGAAGTATGATGGTATAAAAGTATGTTGTGATAATTCTAATGAGATGTGAAAGTACGAAGGATAATTGTAAGATGGATATTGAAGGGAATTCCAAGGAGGAATGTCTCATGGTTGGTTTTGAATTGGTAAGAGTATGAATAGGGACAACTTAGTATTGGCGTTCATCCTAACATTCTAATGATCACCGAGTCTCAAGTAGAGAATGGTGATGCATGTGGTGAGAATAGCAGGAGGCCCTAGCTTGGGCGGTTTGTAGACCTTGACCTAAGGTGTTTTAATGGGCTAACCTCGTGTGGCAAGCTCAAGGGTTTTCCATGTTGCGTTAATACTGATGGGTTATGATAGGTTACCACCCACGAGTGCAAGAACGACAATAGCTACATATTCATACAGTCCGGACAATCAGTGTAAAGTGGTCGGTTATAACATGTTTGTATGTTCTCTGAATATGTATGAATTGCTGATATGCTTGTCTAGATGGTGTGTTAACATAGTTAATTAAATTACACTAGCTTACCCTTATTTCCTGTCTTGTCATGTTGTCTGCTCGGTTGTCCTTGTTACTGCAATGATCACCCTGTAGGTGTGAGCAAAGGGTGTTGAAGGTACGTTGGAGCAAGCGCTCGAAAGAGAAGGCAGCTTCTTCTAGAGTAAGATCGGTTGTTTGGTCTTGTAATTCTTTGTACTTGATTTGTATGACCGATCGGTTAGTATTTGTAACAGTAGTTGTATATGTTACTTTTTAAAGTTTTAAATTATGGTTATTTTTGGATAATTGTACATTAACTTTATATTTTTTCCTATAACTGTTTTATTTTATTATAAATGTAAAAACTCCTCAATATAGTTTAAGGTTATATTTTTGGATGTTACAATAATCTATTATAATATATATGTAGGTGGATTTAAAGGTAAAATATGTTTTCTATTTGAAAATATATTTGAAAATAAAGTTTGTGAAAGTTTTTTAAAGATTTGATGGTTATAATAAAATATAAAATATTTTAATAAATTAGAATATAAGATTATTTTTTCTCTTATAGTTGAAATTAATATATTATTAATATTATAAAATTATTAGTAATATACATAATTAATATATATAATTAAATTTAACATACATGGTAAATTGAAATAAATTTTAAACACATACTTTCATTACAATAATAAAAATATAACACTTTCATAATTTTGATCTGATAATCATTCCAATTAATAGATAGTTTTGCATGACTATTCAAAATGTTAAAGAAAGATAATACTGTAAATGCAATTTTCCCCTAAAGGTTCAAGCCATCAAATTTAATTATTAAAGGGACAACTGCAAAACCAAACTGAAGAACAAAAATAACTATTAAACGTAGAGAAAAGGGTATTAACAAATATTTGGCAAACTAGTAGAGAATTGTCAGATGGTACTCCAATTACTTCTCCACAAGGTGGCAAAATGATAGAAGACACCTAGAACCGATTACAGGTTTATTAAAAAGAGACAAGAATTGATTACACTATCATTGATAATCAATTTCTATCATAAACACAATCAATTTGAATTACCCAAAATTTGATTCCAAAACAAACCAATAATCTTCAAGCATTCCAATTTGAAATCGATTATGACCCCTATAAAAAGCACCATAGAATCAATTCCATAAACACCCTCAATACACTATAATCAGTGCACCATAGAATTCATTCCATAAATACCCTCTATATATTAGGATCGGTTTCTTCTTCCTTTAACACAACAAAAATCAATTCCATTTTCCCCCATAATTGTTTCTATACCCTCCCACACATGAAACTCCTCTTATATTACTTTTATTACTAAAGATATTTTTGATAATCTTCAATTTTTATCAATTAAATTAATTTTTTTATCAATTACATCACTTAGTCTATGTTCGTATAAGCGGAAAGTACTGTTTATTCAGATTTGAGGGCGATGAATTAAGACGATATCGTGTTCGCATGAGCAGAAATGCACAGACGGATTTGAAGGTAAAAGCGGGATGAACCTACTGTTCACTCAACCGCATATATGGTGAGATTTGGAGGGATCCTTTCGAAAAAGTCACAAGTACCCCTGTATGTAAAACTAATTCCAGGATTCCAGTTACATTATTTAAAATAAAAATACCGCTGCTGCACTTGCACTTGCATTGTTTAAAATAGGTTTAATAGATTCGGAGGTCCCTATATTTGGGGGTTTGTTTCAATTGGGTCCTCCAATGACACCGTTTCAAGTGCATAGGTGGATTATAAAAGGGTGAAATCCCTAAATTAAAAGGTGTATTTGAAGGTGAAATCCCTAAATTAAAAGAGATTTCACCCTTTTATAATCCACCTATACACTTGAAATGATGCCACCTGGAAGCATCAATGTGCCGCATGTTCAAAATCTTCACGGCGTTAACTGTATTTAACGGAAAGACTTTTATTGATTCAAATTGACAAAATTAGGGACCTAATTGATCACTTCCAAAATTGGAGGACCCAATTGAAACAAACTCCCAAATATAGGGACCTCCGAACCTATTAAACCTTTAAAATAATGTTGATGGAAGATGAAGAAGAATGTGGTTGATGAAGAGACGGAGAAAGGGACGCAGTGGATAGAAAGTGAGTGGTGCGGAAGAGAGAGAGGAAGACGAAGAAGGATCGTTTGTAGTTGGATTCCACTGAAGTGCTTTATATGTCAAATATAAGACATATATTATATGTAATTTCACTATTTATTTTAAAATTATATTAAGAAAAAATGACTTTATTTAATTAAATAAACTATATTATTTTAAGGTATAGCTTAACAAGTTTTCTATTTAAACTTTTATCATCAAAATAAAAGTACATTTTAATTTTTTAATCTTAAAATTATACTAATAATAATTATTATTTTTACATCTTAAAATTTAATTTTATTAATTATTTTAAATTTTTTACTTTTTATAAACATTTTTTTACAATTAAATATAATATTAACAAATATCATTTTATATTACTTTAATAACTAGGGACATTTTGGTATTCTTCAATTTTTATTAATTAAACTAATTTTTTTAATGTGTCACATCAATCAAATCCTATACTAATTCTGACAAACTTTACCTTCAAATCTACTCTCAATTACCCACAAATCCATTCAAAAAGACAACAAAAAAAATTACCCTCAAATCCATTCAAATCATCTCTCCCAAATCATCTCCCTCAAATCTATCCAAAAGAACACACCCTTAAGTATACACTAATTTTTACAAACATTTTTTGTAAATATACTCTCATTCACCTCCAAATTTCTTAAAAACAATAACAATAAATTCATTTTTAAATCTCCTCAAATTCATTTTCTCTCTCCTTCAAATCCATTATCTTAAACTAACATAGCATGAGAATATTATATTCTGATCACAATACACTTATAAACAATATTTGACTTGGTGAAGAAAACCAATGCATAATTTGATCTGCATAGATACAACTTCCATGAGTTTTCCGAAATTTGAAATTGAAAAGGTATAATGTTTTTTATTTTATATTTTAATTGTATACAATGGTTCACTTTCTGTTCGAATATAGAATTAATGAAATCAATAATTAGTATAATTAATACCTCATATGCAAATGTGTAACATGCTTAACTCTAAAGTATTTTCTTATTACAAGTTTTCTTCTTTTTAACCATAATATTATTTATAGAATGATTTTTTTTATATAAAAGTATTCATTTGAAAAAGTATTTATCATTTATATTATATCAACTAATATTTTTAACAATTATTATTTTAATTAAAGTCACGGGAGGTTAAAAAAAAAGAGATAGAGATAATTATATATTTCGTCACCATCTATCGTTATTCTTAAATTTTTCTTTTTGTGTTTATTACGAATATTTAAATTATATTAATAAATATTTATTTTATAATAAATATAATGATTTAATTTTTTTACTCATTAACCATACTTTTTCAGTGAAAAAAAGTGCATTAATAAAATATATAAAATATAATTTATGAATCACAGTTGGAGTACCATTATTTATATATATATATATATATATATATATATATATATATATATATATATATATATATATATATATATATATATATATATATCACATAAAATAGTTGGAAATTTTATGAACATTTTTGTATTTTGTTTTTTAAATTTCAAATAACCAGTAAAAGTTAATAATTTAACCCGAAATCTCTCTCTATATATATAAACACATGACTGTAATAGATATTTCATAATAGAGCAAATCTGGAAAACAAGGATTTTGGAGTTCTGTGACAGAGGGTAATCTCCTAGACGGTGAAGCCAGTGGGGTTTGTACTTTCTTCACATTTTTTCCTTCTTTACTTCTTGCCTTACACATTTTTCTCTTAGGTCATTACTGTGCTTTCCTGCCAAACTTGTATGTTTTTTTCTTGCCTTTAATCATTCTTGCATGACACTGGTGAAGGTGATTTGATTCCCGAACACTATAGTCAACAATTTTTAGTTTTTAGTCTTTTTCTTTGGTGCTTTATATGACAATTCAATTCTTTGGCTGAGTAAGAACTGTGTAACAATTTTGTTATCTGGTAGGTTTAGTATATTATTTTGCAGGGAAAGGACCAAGTTGAGATCTTTGGGTTTTCGTAGTGCTGAGATTTAAACTATGAGTGGTTATGGGAGTGAGAGCGGGAAAAGTGAAACAAGTGAAGGCGAAGCCAATGACTCGGTGACTTTCGGAGATATAATATTTATCAAGCTTCGCGGTAGCTCATGGTGGC
Source organism: Vigna mungo (assembly GCA_036885675.1). Lineage (NCBI taxonomy): Eukaryota > Viridiplantae > Streptophyta > Magnoliopsida > Fabales > Fabaceae > Vigna > Vigna mungo. Next base: position 37,777,390 of record CP144699.1, on the reverse strand, counting down.
CTGCTCAGGTAGATGAATTATCATGCTTGCTGGTTAACTGATTGATGTTTAAATTACACTATTCTTATGGATGAAATCTACTTTAGGTTGTTATTGTTTTGTTCTAATGCATTTTTGGTCACTGCAAAAAGTTTAATAACACCTTTGGTCATTCAATTTTTCAAAATTAAAGAATTTTAATGCAACATTAGTACATCATCAAATTACTTATATAAAATGCTAATGTGTTTTAGAACTCATTGTTAAACATTGGTATTACTTATTGTTAAACTTTGATATTAACAAACATCCCGACTGAACCAGAATTGCTTGATTTTGGAAAATTGAAAGACTAAATGTATAATTAGATTTTTACAATGACCAAAAGTAAATTTAAGCCTTTTTTAAAATAATTGACTTTGTTGTAGGTAGTTGATGAAAATAGTGTTAACAAGAGTGTTAAGCCAAGCAAACGGAGCAAGCGATCGCCCGGGGACATCCTTGTTAGGCATTATGGAAGTTACATATAGTTAGTACTTTTACTTATATTCATGTTCTTTACTATACAATAAAATACATGCTTATATATCCGTTTTGCATGTACTTTTGGGTGCCGAATGCACTTTAGGATAAAAATGCTTCATGTATCTTTTATTTAGAACATACTTTTAAAAGGGTGGCAATGACTAACCAGGCACCTGTTTGCACATTTAATTCCTTGTGAAAGTCTTTCTTTGCTTCTGCAGCTCATATGTAGATCCTATTAAATGCCGTGCTGAGTTTAAGAAGGTAAGATGATATTTGGTAGCCATTTGATACTATTTACTTAGTTGCATTTTGTCTCTGTAATTATCATGGTATTGGCATGATTTTCTCTGTGCTTATATGTCTGAGCTTTCAGATAATTGAGAATAACAATGGTTCTCTCAGGGAAATACTTTTGCAAACTCTTGAACAGGTATCCATACCTTCTTTGTTTGGATTCATAATGATAAAGTTAGGAGTGTGATCTTCAACAGTTTTTTGCTTAGGCAGCAAGTTGTCTTCAACACTTTGAATTAACCATTATTCCTTTGGTGTCATTTTTTTATGGGCAAAGGACCTTCCTAGCACGAAATCCAGTAGGTCAAAGGGGTCTTCAATAAAGCCTAAAGGTTAGCCAATTTTCTTGTGATTCTATTGGTTTTACTTTACCAAAATACAAATATCATAGCTATTTTGAATTTTCTCTTTCCAGAGAAAAGAAAAAGAATAAAGGAGAAAAAGAGATGAGTGTAATCAAAGTAGTGATTTGTACCATCATTTGGTGGTATCCATTTTTCATTTGTTGTTGTTGGCTGTAGTTGATTTTGTATAATTATCAAATGCAATATTATATTTTTTATGTTATTTTCGATTCGCTAGATATCTCTAATTGTTTTAGGTTAATGCCGTAGTTAAGAGAGATGCTTTTTCCTGCATTATCCCTTATATCATAAGTGTATATAATCAGTCCTAGCTGAGGCTCTCTTTTGCAAGAGATCAATAAAGCATTCTGTTTAAAATTCAAGCTGGTGTCAAAGCTCCTCTGGTTTGTTCTTGGTCTTTGTCAACCATTGCCCAGGATGACCCTCCCTATTTGTTTTTGGCCATGATTGGTCTATGGGTCTCCCTTTTGTTGTGGACCTTTTGTTTTTGGCTAGCCTAACTTTTCCTGCACTTTGCTTATTTGGGTGCTGCGTTTTTGTCTTTTCTGCCTTTTCTCTATTGGGGTCTGTTATTATGATTTGGTTGTTTTTGAATTGCTTGTTTGGAAGTTAAAAAATTGGTGACTGATTATAAAGGTGAAAAAAAAAATGTTTGGTTTTCCCAGGTACTGTAGCAAAATTCAATGACAGATATTTCTTAGATTTGTTTACTACTATTGAGGCTTGGTTTGTCAATTAGGATCCTTTCGAGCACCCCACTGTGAAGGTAGAGGATATTACTGTTTTTGAGAGAGGAGAACAACAACTAGTGGATTATCATTATTCTCAAGCTAAGGGTACACATTTGTGCCCATAAAAGACTTGTTACGATGGTTTTGGAGAAAGATTGATATAATTATGCCAATGATATGCAGTGGTTGTATATAGGGATGACAAATGAACTTGTTCGATAGCAAATGAACCGTCTATGTGGACATTGTCTAAATCCGTTTTGATTTTGACAAGGAAGCTACACATTGACTGAGTGCGAGTATAAGTATGGATAATATTTGATTTTTTAAATTGGATATGGGGACCGGATGAGTATGCACATTAAGCTCATTGGTTTTTGACTCCCTATGATAGCACAGTGAGTTTCAAAGTATGATTTCTTTCTATAGCTTCAATTTCTTTTTGACATTGCTTCTCTCTAGTGTTTATCATCAGAGCTTCTTCAAATGAGACTCGATCATTTTCAATCATCATCATCATTACATTTAGGTTTTCTTCTTCAAAATAACCTTCCGAAACTTCATAATTTGCGATCCATTTTGGTGCACTTCTTGCTCGTTCTCCCCTCCCTTGAGATGAAGCAAATGCAATGCTATCCAGATTGGCTTCATCACTGTCTTCTTCATTTTTGCTAGCTTCTTGATCGTTCTCTTCTTCAACTTCACCTTCATCTTCACAATTTAGTTCATCTTGTTAGATTTCAATCTCATTTCTGCTCTAGTCCCAACTTTTTTCTTCTTCAAACACCATGTCTCTGTTGGAAGTGATAGTTTTTAGATTGGATCATATAATCTCCCTGCCTTGTATTCATCATTGTCTCCTACAAAGACACTTTCTGCTCTTATCTAGTTTAGCCTTCTTCTAATCCGCCATATGCACATTATTGAATATAGTATAACTAGGTATAAGATTAATCTTCCTTGTGTAAAAAATAAACATAGGGTAACGTATTTATAATAATAAGAATGTAGGCTATGTCCAAATACAAATAAATATGTAAAATAGCATAATTAACATAGGAACTATTTTTCCCTAGTTAACATAAAACACAATATAACTAACCATCCTCCTAAAGTTGGTGCATATAAATTGTATGTGCCATGCTTGTTACAAATATAATCAATGCTCGGTCCCTATAAAGACTTAGTGGAAATATCTGTTAATTGATTATTTGAGTTGACTAACTCAGTCTTGATGTTTTTAGATACAATTTTCTCTCGAACGAAATGACAATCCATCTCAATGTGTTTGGTTCTCTCATGAAATACATTATTACAATTGATATGAAAAACAGCCCGATTTTCACATTTAAGTGTCATTTGAGTGACATATCCAAATTGTAACTTTCTAATCAATTGTTTCAGCCAAACAAGTTCACAAGTGGCCGAGACCATAACTCTATATTTTACTTCTGCACTAGATCTTATCACAACACTTTGTTTCTTGCTCTTTCAAGAGATCAAGTTACCACCAATGGAGACCCAATACTCGGAAGCAGATCTTCTATCAAGAGGAGATCTTGTCCAATTAGCATCTAAACAACAAACAACTTTTGTATGGTTATTGGAACCATATAACAAACATTTTCCAAAATATCCTTTGACGTATTTCAATATATGATGACTACGTTCTAATGATCTTCAGATGGAGATTTGAGAAATTGGCTCATCACCCTAATTGTAAAGGAAATGTTAGGATGAGTAAATGTAAGGTAATTTAATTTCTAAACTAATCTTCTATACTGCTTAGGATCTAAAATATGCTCCCCCTAATTTGGTAGGAGTTTGGTATTATGATCCATGAGTGTGTCAACAAATTTTGTATTCACCAACCCAATTTTCTCCAAAATATCCAATGCATACTTCCTTTGAGATATAACAATACCATCTGAGAGATGTCATGGTGGTCACTGGCTGTAAGAACAATGTCGTCAACATATATTATCAAATAGACACATTCAACACATAAGTGATAGTAAAAGACTGAATGATCTACCTCACTCCAAGTGATACCAAATTATTAAACAATGCTACTAAATTTTCCAAATTAGGTCTTAGGAGACTGTTTTAGGCCATATAATGATTTGTGAAGATGACATACCAATCTATAAGACTTTCCCTAAGCAACAAATTTGGGAGGTTGCTCCACATAAATTTCTTACTACTAATCTCCTTTGAGGAAAGCATTTTTGACATGAAATTGATAAAGAGGCCATTGTTAAAGAGCAACCATGGTTAGAAATAAACGAATAAAAGCTATCTTTGTCACTAGAGAAAAAGTATTACCATAATCCAATCCAAAAATTTGTGACCTTTGGCTTCAAGTCGAGCTTTGAGGCGATCAACAATACCATCAAAACCAACTTTGATAGCGAAAACCCACCTACAACCAACATCAGAGGGTAATGAGCTCCAAAGTTCCACTATTCTGGAGATTACTTAGTTAATCTAGCATGACTTGACGTCAACCAGGATGGGATAATGCATCATTGACAAATTTAGGAATAGACACAAGAAATAGATGAAAGGCATGTATGAAAAGGTGAAGATAATATGTGGTAAACAATATAACGTGGAGAGGGATTACGAGTAGGACATATACCTTTATAGAGGGAAATTGGAAGGTCAAACTCAGTGGTCAGAGCCAAAGGAGACAAAATAATTGGCACTTGAAGTGAGTCACTCGAGGGTTGTTGAGAACAATGTCTTCGACTATAAACCTAAAGTGGTGATGGAGGAGGAGAATTTAACGGTGGACTAGGCAGAACTGGAGAATCACAGACAATAGAAATATTAACTGTAGTAGACAGAGACACATAAGAAGAAAAAGGACCCTTAAAGTAAAAAGAAGACTCGTTAAAGGTGACATGTAGAAATAAAATAACAATTAATAGAATGAGAGAAACACTTATATCATTTTTGTGATCAAGTAAATCCTAAAAAACACATTTAGGTGATCTAGGAGATAACTTATCACGACTAAAACTAAAATTATGAACAAAACATGTCGATCCAAAAACTTTAATAGGTAAGGGATGTAGAGGTGCATGAGGAAATAAAATAGAATGAGGAATGTTGTTATTTGAAACAGAAGATGACATGCGGTTAATAAGATAACATGCAGTATGAATAACATCACCCCGAAAATGTTGAGGAACCTCACCATGAATGAAAAGTATGCAAGTTGTTTGTCTATTCTTGAGCTCAGCCACCCTATTTTGTTAAGGTGTATAGGCATATGAAGTTTGATGAAGAATGCCATGAGAAGCCATAAAATGTTTAAAAGGATGGGAAAGGTATTAACAACCATTATCGCTTCACAAAGTTTGAATAGAAATCCCAAATGGAGTTTTAATTTCATTATAAAAGGATTGAAATATAGAAAATAACTTGGAACAATTTTTCATTAAAAACAATCAAGTGTATCAGGAATAATCATCAATAAAAATAATAAAAAATTGAAAACCTAAATTAGACTTACAACTAAGTCCCCAAATGTCAAAGTGAACTAATGCAAACGGTGACAAATCACGTTGTGAGACTGTTACGTATCCGAGATGGGAACGTAACCAGAAAGCTTCCCTCACACACCCTCTTAGAGAAATAATGGCAAAACAAATGAATAAAGACCTCTTTTATTGAATGGAAAATACTGAATCAAAGAAAGTAACCAATAATTGGGAGCATAACCTCCGTCAATTATTTCCAATAACTGGGAGCAGGATCTCCGTCAGTTACCCTGAGAGCATAACCTCTCTACAAAACTCACAATCTAAAGCGTGCCTTTAACCCTAGGCCTCCCCCTTTATTTATACTAATTAATCCCCTCCCAAAATGTACTGAATAATAGAAAATAATCCTATTTACTATATTTAACTTATACTGAATAATATATTACGATCTACCGAATAATATATTACGATACGATCTAGTTACTCTAATTATGCCCTGCGGAATATCTTCTCTCTGAATATTTCCCTTGTTACTTTAATTATATTCCCGCTTCTACCGTCCGGTACCCTAGTTTCCAGCCTCTACCGTCCGCTCTCCCGTCCGGTTCCCGCTCGTACCGTTCGGTCCCTCTACCGTTCGGTCCCTCTTATATCTTTTCCTCTTATATATTTTCCAGTCCCTAACAGAGACACTATAAGGAAAAGAACTACGACTATGTTTCCCTAATTGACATGACTCACAACAAATTAGATAAATTGAAAGAATTAGGAGCAAGTCGTTGCAATTTGGTAAGATTGGGATAACCTAACGTATGAAGAATGGATGGAGACTCCATAACTATGCCAACACATGTAGAAGGGTGGAGATGATAAAGGCCATGAGACTCACATCCAATGCCGATTATCTCTCTTGAACTTTGGTCCTGTAACAAACAAAATTTTTGGTAAAAGAAATAATACAATCAAGAGAACGGGGTAGACGACTAATGGACGATAAGTTAAAGGGGGACCTAGGGACATGAAGAACATTATCAATGGTTAAAGATGAAAAAGATTGACAATACCAACACCATAAGGTAAGACCCTAGATCCATTAGCCATTGTAACCGTAGATAAATTATTTGGAGAAGATAAAGAAGAAAACAATGATTTTTTAATAGTAATGTGATCTATAACACCTGAGTCAAGAACCCCAGGTCCAAGAGAAGAAGGTTGAGTTAGGCCTACAAAAGATATATGTGCGTGTAGTAGAAGTAGTGGAACTAGAATTCTAACTATCCTCGTACCATTTGAGAAATATAAAACTGCACCAAATCACATTTACATGCCTGGGATATGATCCGTAAATTTTAGAAGCTAAGACTTATTCTTCCTACAAAATAGGAACACGACTGCAAAATGGAAACAAAGTAAACAAGCAGAACAGAATAAAAATCCTTTTAATCCAAACCTGACATTTTTGTGAATTTGAGATTTAAATTGCGTTATAAGATGGATTTTCTTCCTTTTATAATGGAGGTAAAGTTAGTTGCTATTATATCTTATCCTTGACCATTTATGTTAAAGTTAGTTTTTATGACATTTGAAGAAATGCATTCATATTCTTGACATTCAAAGTGTTGGTTTAACTCCAGGATGTCCATTTCTCTTTTTTTTTTTCCCATTTACAGTAGCAGAAATAAATAGTTACTATTTCTTATCTAACACCAAAAGTCTGTTCTGCACTGGTAGAAGAATTTAAAGGACCAACTATCTACCTCTGTTTCGTTTTCGAGAGAGGACTAAATTATAAGTGTTATCAATATAAGGATGACAGGTTTTGAAATCCGTATGCATCTGTGCTTTCTCTTTGTGGTGGTGAGGGGTAAAACTTATTTCCTTTGCCTAAATTCTTTGTTGCAAGTAAATATATTTATACATTAAATGTAAGAATTTAAGTTTGTAATGACAAGAAGTCCAATTGATAACAGATTGAGGTTCAAGATGGTGATGAACTAGATGCAACATGAAGAAAATGTTTGATAGAGCGAATCTGGGGAAAATGTGATGGTGCTGAAGAACATTGAATTAAAGTGAATGTCTCAAACTGAAGGGAAAGCAATAAATATATCTTTAAAAAAGTGTTATAATACTAACATATATATGTTAGAATATCAGCATTTATGTTGATTGTATTAGAGCAATTAGTAATTGATCTTAGGATAAGGTTATTAACTTAGATAAATCCCTGGTTATAATACAATCATTAAATGTCATAACATTTGCGTTGCTTACCACTCATTTTATCTCGATTACTGCTTGACATGGTGTTACAGCCATGCCGTGTAATTCTCTCTTTATTCCACTGTGGACCTCCTGAAACTCCTTCGTTTTACGTTTTACCATGTTTCATAAGCCATCGCTTTTGATATTACTTTACCTGTTCTGTGCTTGTTCCTGCTGCATGTTGCACTTGTATATTCTGGCTGCTGTCCTTTTATCTCTTCCCTCTCTCTAGATGTGGAAGTTGCTTCTCATTCCATTTCCTGATGGTTCATCACACTCCGGTCAGTACACTGGATGTCCACCTTGGTTTTTTATCATTCATTTGTAGGCTTCTGGTAGCATCTGTCCATGTTAGTCATTTACCAGTCGAATCCATTCCTTTTGCAGTACTTGTACATCTCCAAGTAGCTCTACGGACATGTATACATTAATGTTCTAGCGCTGTTTCTATGTTCAATTGTCTTATTCATACATAGTTGCTATATTTGGATGTGTTCCATTAGTTTGACCACGTCTGGTGCTGTTTGGTTGGATGTATTTGTATGAAAGTGGAGAACATAGTAGCTCCAGAATCAGATGGTCCAGGGTTGTTAAAGTATTACCATTTTTGTTATACACATCATTTACTGAATATTAAGTCAGAAGCAATTACTCTCCTTGATTGCAAATCAATGTATAAGGTCCAAAACGTATGAATAGCCCAACACAATTTCTCTTTGTTCTCTTCTAACAGGATCTTCGAGCAAAGATTCTGCAGGCAAGAAAAAATCCAATGGACAAGATAATGAAGAGAACAAAATTAAACACAAAAGGAAAAAAGATATGTCAAACGATGATAACGCTGGCCAAAGTCATGTACGTACTTATTGAATTATTTTATATGTTGTTTATCCATTTGTTCCTCTGGTTTAATAATTTAACATTTTATATACTCAGGAAACAAGCTCCTTAGGAAAGTCCCCAGAGTTGAGTTCCAGGAGAATTAGAGTGATGGAAAACCTTGGTCTTATTGCTCCAGCTGGGTCACCATTCCAAAAAGGTGCTCATAAAGATAACCAAGCCTCCTGAATATGGATATGAAGGAGTTGATGTAGACAACAACATGCAAAAACATCCTCTTCTAACATCACATGTTCGTTTAATTAGTTTAGGATAATCTTAGTCAAAAGCGGGACATTATCATGCATGCAAACTATATTGGCAACAGTTGTGTTAGGTGGTGTGATTCTTTTTGGTGAAAGAATGTAGGAAATGGTTCTTGCATCTTACTTTTAATTCTCTTTTTTCAACTATGGAGAACTCTGTGTTTGTTTTAACCATTGTAATTTTAGAAATATGTGTGATCATAACTAAGATATTTCATTTAAGGAAAATATTTGATGACTATAACTATAAAAAGATGCTTATTTTGCCTGATAAGTATAATTATATATTTTAGAATCTATTTAAAAACCAAACATCCATTTTTAAATTTGAATTAATTGGGACCTATCATAGGTCACCTATGATGATACGATGTTTTGCTAATTGTGTATTTTTTTTTCTTGTTTTCTTAATAGGGTTTTCTTAACAAAGGAAGACAGAGTTATTCTTAATTTATATATATCCCTTTTGTTTCATCAATTTATCTTTACTCCTATAAGAGAAAAAAATTGAAACATAAATTGCATTAAAAATAACAACAAAATGTTACGTCATTGTTATACGAAAAAATAGCTTTGAAAGGCGTACGAATAATTTTTATGTGTTATAAAAAATGATGTTATGTGTTATCACAATTTTAAAAATATTAAAAAGTTAAAAAAAGTAAAACTGACATTTTTTTCAAAATGATAAAAGCAGAGAACTGGAAAATGATCATTCAAGAGGCTAGAGAATTTTATAGTTCTCAATACATTAAGATCTTAGGATATCTTTTGAAAAACAGAAAAATTAAGAATAGTAAGAAATTACACAACGTTTAAGAAAGATAATAATTAAACACAATTGAAGTACACTATAACAATAAAATTATACTATTTAATGCAATATAATAAAATATTCTAAAAAATTGTTAATAAGGAAAAAATATTTCAAAAGAATGAACTAAATGGTCATGTTTTGATCTCTTATTTAAGAAATTTCAAAAAATTGCCACGTCTTTTAATTTCGTATATGACACACTACCATAATGTATGGACTGTTAAAAATATATTAGTCTAGGAATTGAAAAGGTATTATTTTTAAAATAATGTAAAATAAGAAATATCATTATAACATTTAATTCAAAAACTTGAAAATTATTCATTGCATAAAATAAAACAATATATATTTAATAATAATAAAAACCTCATATATTTTAATTAAAATAAATGTTAACAGAATATAAAACAATAATGATTGTACATAACAGCATGTAATATTGAAAATTTAGAAATAGCATTAAAACATATTAAAAGGACAAAGCACAATTAAAAGATAATGAACATTATATAAGTCATACATTAAATGAAGTTGGTTTTAAGAATTCGTTATAAAATGTTACTTAAAAAAATATTGAAAATATATAGGTCATAATAAAATGATTTAAAACTTAAAAAAAAAAATCGAAACAAGGCCATGTCATTTTAATTAAAAATAATGACATGTTTTTACGTTAAAATAAAAGAGAGTACACAAATTATTATTTTTATTTTTCTAAATAAGACATTAAACACCAATATTAATTAATTATGCCAACATCCCAAAATTTATCTCATTATTTTTATTTTTAGGAAATGCTAAAGCAATTTTTTAACACAATTTCTAAATTGTACTTTTTATTTGAAATTTATAATGAAATGTCAAACTCATCTCCTGTTTAATAGTTTTTGTGGGAGACTGGTTAACTAACAAGATTAGGAATCAAAGCAATTAAAACAAAAAGTCAACTCTCTTGAAAACGAAAGCAATTTAAAATGTAAAACGTAGCATTTTAAAAAATAAAAATAATTATAAATTTACTTTCATATCTTCGAAATAAGCACGATATATTTATTTTTATTTATCATTTCCCAAATTAAAAAAAATAAAAAATAGAAGTTTAATAAATTCATATGTTTCACAAATAATATATAATTGGAATCATGTAAATTTTGTGTATTAATGTGAAAAGAAAAATGGGGGAATTTAATAGTTTATTTCCACAAAAAAGTTAGCTAGATCTTTGTTCCTAGTCAAAAAGGTTGGATTCATAGTCTTATAGGTTTTGTTCAAAAATGGAGACTTTCATCTTCAAACTAATAATAGTTTGGATGCACTTTTTACCTTCTTTAAAATGTGAAAATTACACACATTAATTATATAGTATATTCTTTAACTAATGAGCATTATATAGTATTTTATAAAGCAACTTTCTTTCACTAAAAAAAAATCAATTATTTATTTGGGTGCATTTAAATAACATGTTTTCAACTGAGAGAGAAGAAAGTTTATATTAGGTTTGAATGTTAGGATAAAAATAAAGAGAATAGATAAAGAAAATAAATGAGTACAAATAAAATAATCTTAAACATAATGTTATAATCACAATTAAAAAATAATTTGGATGCAGATACTCTTTTAAGCTATATTTCTATGCACTCAATAATCAATATAACAACAAATAAAAAATATGCTAAAATCTTAGTTTAGTTATCTGAATTTTATAAAAAATTCAATTAGATTCTTTTTTCATATTGAAATTAGATTTGTGTTAAAATTTATACATTAAATCATTTTACTTAAATCTTTTAATATTTAAATTAATTTTATTTATTAATAGAGTGATTTAATACATAAGTTTTTGACAGAAATAAAAAAAAATTAATTAAATTATTTTAGAAAGCAAAGAAGTAAACTGAACCAAATAAAAATTAAAATCTAAATAATTTTTTTTATAAAAATTAGAGAACGAAAATAAAATTTTAATCTTGTATAGAATTTAAAAAACATAGTATATTATAAAATAATATTTAACAAAACACCCAGGACGTTGAATCCAATGAGTCAGTTCGACATGCTATCTGTTATTGATTAAATGACTACTACGTAGTAGGTTTAAATAATAGCTTATGTGAATCAAATTATAATAATTTTATCACCAATAACACTAAATTAAAAAATAATCTTCAAATAAAATCAATGAAAAATATTTATTTGAAAAAATATTTTTCACTTTTCAATTCAGAAATCATCTAATCACTGAACCTAACTTGATTTTTTTTAATTCTGAAAATATTTTGAGAAAAAAAGTTTAATTTCAAAATATTTATTTGAAAAATGTATATAAATTATTAATCTAAACATATAAATATTAGTTAAAAAAATGAATAGATATTTCTATTGTTAATAACGTTATGAATTAATTTTTTTACTATTAATATTATTAATAATTAGTATTAGTAATTAAACGTATTTAAATATAGATTACTAAATTTAATATAGATTAATATTATGTTCATTTATTTTATTTTACTTGAAATAAAAATTATTAATACTAATAATCATTTATATAAAAAAAATTAAAATATATTTAAGTATCTTTAATATTAATTATGTATTTAAAACAATAAAATGAATTTTATTTTTATTGAGTTTCTATTTTGCAAAATCCCATTTTTACTTTCTTGTAGTTCTTCTCTATGATAAATAATTTATCTTTCTCTTTCTTTCTTTTAGTTTTTTTTTTTAATTTTCTAAATTTCGTAGTCCAATAGATTTTATCTTGTAATAGTTGATGAGTTAATAATTATTTTAATCTGAACAAAATTCAAATGTTTTTTATGTGAAAATTTGTTGACTTTTTTTTATATGTTTTGGTCTCTATCTCAGTTTAATAAATTGAATATTACTTGTTTTTGCTGAGGTTTTAGATCTTTAGAATATTGATGTTTTTTCAGTTCCTCTTTGTGTTTTCATGCCGAATACATTGTTCGAGACAGGGAAAACAACTTTCATAACTATTAAAAAATTAAATTATGGTAAATAAAATGGATGGTAGATAATCAAACTCGTGTATGTGATTTGTGAAAATTAAAATATGAGAGTTTGACAATAAAGATAGGCCCAATCTAGAATTTTTGCATGTTGGAATTGATTGAGTAAATGTATGTTGGAGTATAATTTTACTTTTTAGTTGAGTTTGAAAATGAAATAATTATATTTGAGGTATTGTCATTTTAAAGTTTGAAATTCTGTTATAGTTTTATCTTTAAAAAATAACTTAAAAGAGTAAAAAAGAAAGTGATATCTAAATTGTCCTTGATCTTGACTTCTAAGTGATACGAGATTATTAGGTGTATATGAACAAGTTCTCAGTCGAGGACTAATTGTCTCATTTAAAGTCTGAAACTTTGTTATGATTTTCTCATTAAAAGACAGGTTTCAAGAGATTGAAAGAGGAAAATTATTTAAACTTTCCTCGGCCTCGACTTCTAAGCAATTTGACTATTTGGTGTACCGAAATAATTATGTTTAAGCATTTTGATTTAGTTAGAAATGTTGAAAGTATTAAATAATTTTTTTTGCAAGATATGGAGTTGTTGTTTTAATGTCAAAATGTTATTTCTTTAGCAAAAATGTGAAAAAAGCTTATGTTGATGTTGATTTTTTTTCTCAAAGTGACAAGCTTAATAGAAAATAAACTAAAAATAAAAATATTTCTAATAGGATTGGTTCTTGATGAAGCATTACCTTTTTAACTTCAATTTTCATGAATGACTTAATTCATCAATGAAGAGTAACTTATTTATGATTCACTTTAAATGATCTTCAAAATCATAATAAATATGTAAATATATGAAATGTTTTCAATTAGTTATAATAATAAGATGATATATGTGAACTGTTGTTTATATATGTTATATATAGATATATCGTAATTTTATTGAGTATTTCATATAGATAAAAACCTAGTATAATGAGAAGTTGGAAAGTAATTTATTAGATATATGAAAATTGAAAATTTTGAATATTAGATAACTTAAATCTATCTTGATTTCATGAAATTGAGGTTAGTATAGTTAGACATTAAGAATTTTACAACGAATTAATTTTTCATTTGCTACAATTTTTGGACCTTATATCACAATTTAATAATCAACCAAAAATTGTTGGAATGATCCATGTGCATTTATTATGTTACCCAACTCAATAAGTCTTTCTTGGATTCTGAATACAATCAATTCTCTCAAAGAAATGCAAATTCATTTTTGTCTTCCTTTGGGACTTTAACATTCTCTTATTAGAATATCCTCTTGATAGATATCTTTTCCATATAGAAACATCAAAGAATATTACAGTGGAATGAAGGCAGTGTGTGTCTCGTGCAATTTTGTTAATTCACCTTAAATTTTCTTTTTACAATTATGCCTCTTCCTACACTCATGTTAGCAAATTAATCAATTATTGGTGTTGGTATTTCATTTTACATAGGTGTATTGTAAGCCCTAGGATCTTTTATCATATTTATGAATAATCTTAATGAAAAATCTAATTTAGCTAGAACATTATGTTCATCAATCATCTTTGTCAAATGAGGAACCAATGATTTGTTAAACATGGATTGTTTTCCTAAAAAGAAATTTAGAAATAATGAAAAAAAAACATATGAATTTAAATAAATAAAAAAGTCACTTACCCAAAATTATTGAGAGAAATTAAGTATAAATTATCTTAACTCCACTAGTATTAAACTCATACAAATGAAGATATCTAGTGGTGTGAGTCAAAGAATCTTGGCATCTAGAGTTTCAACAAGAAATAAGATTGAAACTAACAGATGTAAAAAATTTACCTTTGTCATACTTAAAAGCGAATGATGTTCCTGATATGAATGTATAACTATGACTTTTGAGAGGTTAATTACAGTAGATGCAAAATCTCTGAATTGTCTCAATACACTGATATTAAAAATATAGTCAAATGTATGGTTGAATCATGAAGACTAAGTCGTGAGTACTGTGTTATGATGATTAAGTCATGATGATTTATTGTTTGATAAATATTTAATTCTTATTGTTAATTATTGATTTAAAGTTGATGATGAACTCTTGCAAAGTTGATTTTTATTATTGAATCAAATTTTATGATAGAGAAGAGACTATAATAAATGGATGGAAGATCAATTTCTATGATTGAACTATTAGGTTTTAGCTTGAAAATATTGTTCTATGTATTTTCATTAACTTACCCTTTGTTTTTATTTTTTGTGGTTGTGAAATCTACATGCAATTGTATGTTATATAATGAGCAAATGATATGCAGATGATATAAGGAACAATAGTGAAATTGCAAAACTTTTAGGATGTAATGGATGTATATATTATTATATTTTATAATTTCTTTTAGGATTGTAATGTTTATGTTATTGGTTAAAAATTTATGAAATATTATGATGTTATTAATCGTTATTAATCAATAAGATGAACAAATTGATAATGTGATATATGTTAATTTTAATAATAATATTATTATATATATATATATATATATATATATATATATATATATTTATATTCAGTGTTTTTGAATAAAACCAATGCAACTTCGTCAATTGTTTGAAATTCGTACAAAATTGAACATGAAGAAATAAGCTTCTTTTCTTTATTTTTTTTTTTGTTGACATTAGTTCATTATTCACAAATCAAAATTAACAGTCTATTCTTTAGAGACAATGTTATGGAATAAACCATTTTTGGTATAAGTGTACGTATATATAATATATAATTTTGATTTTTGTCTATGGTTGACTCACCACTCTTAATTATTTTCTATTTACATATTTTTCAGATAAAAATGAACTCTAGATCTTATATAAAAATATAAAATCAATTCTATTATATCCAGTATTTTTAACAGTTACTATTATATTTTTATATTTTAAAACCTTAGCTTTTGTTTTCTAAAAGATTCTTTAGTTTGGAAGGATTTCCAAAATCCTTTGTTTGACAAGTATAGCTTATATTACTTTAGGAAGCTTTGAAGTAAATTATGACAAGTAAAGTTAGTGAAATAATGATTTTTTTTTATCAACTACCTAATTGAATGAGTTTAAAATTAAATCATCCATAATATTAGCTAGAAATAGAAAATAGAAAGATAATGTGTAGCTTTTGAAACACCAGATTCAATAATTAGCTGAGCGCTCATGCATTAAGAAAATTACTTTCTCTTCACTTTTACAGATTATTCAAAATTAATGATAATTTTATTACTAAATATTAACTATCATATATATATATATATATATATATAAAAATTAATAAGTATATTAGATTACATATTCATTTATATCTCAACAGGATTATGTAAGAAATTAATCCATCTAAATTAGCCAAGCCAAATGTTTTGGTGAAGGGTGACAGTATGTAATTGCCAAATGAAGCCGCAAACTACACCTATCATGGTATTCATTAGTGGTAACATCTTACATGCCACATTTGTCAGGATCATACAGGCTATGTATAAACAATATAATATAGATCATGAAGCTATGGTGAAACATTACAAACTCAAACTTCTATTTCTAGAATCACCTGAAGACAGTAACACAAACATAAGAGTTTATATATGTACGCTGTGAAATATAAATAGATAATTATTTGTGATAGTGTTTGGAGAATTTTATATCAATAATTGAATGACTTAAGAAAATAAAATAAGAGGGAGAAATTGTTTTGATTAGGAGAATTTGTAGAAACAGAAGGATGAAATGATTGGATTGTTGTATGTGAATTTGGTAAAAGGAACAGTGTTTAAATTGACTATTATAAGAAATTGAAAAAAAGCATTCAATTGGAAAGGTGGAAACGTAATTGAAGAAGTCAAAAATAGTTTGGAGAATGAATTAAGGAGAAGAAGTGATTTAATAGTGTGAGAGAGGTAAGGTGATTACAGAGAGAATGAAATGATAGTGGTTTGAAAATGGAAGTAACGTAAAGATGGTGATAGGAGGAAGCAATGGCGAAGATCATCAAAGAGAAAGTAATAGACGGTGTTGTGTGGTATGAAGGAAGAAAAAGGAAAGGCGGTGGAAGATTGAGGCACCCAATAATGCTCAATTTGCATTCGACATATATCTATCTCTATCTGTCTCATGTGTCCTGTGGACCCACCTTTGTTCCAACCAGCGGCGCCATTAGTCTTTACTTAGTTTCAAAGCTCACCCACCTCTCTCTCTCTCTTTCTTTCTTTCTCTCATTCTCTCTCTCTCTTCTTCTTCTCAAATCTCACACTCATTCTCCATATATACCCTAATAAACAATTCCAAGCACCTCTCTTTCTTTCTCCCTTCTCTTCCCAAACCTCATTCGAATCTTTCTCTCCAGCTTCTGCTATTATTTTAATACAATAACCATCCAAAACCCAATCATACACTCGCTCGGGATTGGTTATTCTATCAGATAATCGAAAAGGAAAAACCCAAAAAACAAAAGCAATGAAAGGAGAATACGTAGACCAACAACAACATCCTAAGACCGAAACACCACCTCCTATGTTCTCAAAGCTTCAACCTCAACACCATGCTTTCCAACACCACCCCTTCCAACTCTCCGCCGAGGACGACAACCGTGCCATCGTCGCCACACCCACTACTGCTCAGAAACCCAACTCCTCCTGCGGTGATGGCGCCACCATCGAAGTGGTACGGCGTCCCAGGGGCCGTCCTCCTGGCTCCAAGAATAAGCCCAAGCCACCTGTCATCATAACCCGAGACCCTGAACCTGCTATGAGCCCCTACATTTTAGAAGTTTCCGGAGGCAGCGACGTCGTTGAGGCCATCGCGCAGTTCAGTCGCCGCAAGAACATGGGCATCTGTGTGCTCACTGGTTCCGGGACTGTAGCCAGCGTCACCCTCCGGCAACCCTCCACCACTCCTGGCGCCACGGTTACTTTTCAGGGCCGTTTCGATATCCTTTCAGTCTCCGCCACCTTCCTTCCGCAGCAATCCGGCGCGTCTCCGGCGGTTCCCAACGGGTTCGCCATCTCGCTCTCTGGACCGCAAGGGCAGATCGTTGGGGGAATGGTTGCAGGCGGGTTGATTGCTGCGGGAACTGTGTTCGTGATCGCGGCTTCGTTCAACAACCCGACGTATCATAGGCTGCCGCCGGAGGATGAGGGTGCATCCGCCGGTGATGGACATTCGCCGCCAATCTCTGGTGGCGGAGAAAGCGGGCATGGGCAGGCGGAGTCGTGTGGAATGTCCATGTACAGCTGTCACTTGCCTTCCGATGTGATTTGGGCTCCGACGGCCAGAGCACCACCGCCGCCACCACCTTACTGATCAATCACACGTTACGTTTCTGTTTATTTTTTCTTTTTCCGGATCAATTACTTCATGGCTATTGTAATCAATTCTATATGTTGGTCTGTTTAATTTGATTTAGCCGGTTTAGTTGAAATCCTTGGTATTAGTTTGATTTTGATTACTTAATGATAGTTAGATTAAGTTGATTACAAATGGAAACAGCAGCATTAATTAGTGGGTACTATTTGGAGAGTGATGTAGCTATAGGGTTGTTTATTTGCGGCGCTAACTATATGCATGGCTGTGGACATCCGTGAAGAATCTGTGTTTAACGATTATGATTATAATAATACTAGTAGTAGGGGATTATGAGAAGTTTTAATATAAAAAAAAAAATATATATATAGGAAATGGTGAAAAGCTGCAAGCTGCAACGTTATGCTTGTAAGAAAAGGAAAGTCAGAAATGGGTTGTGCTGGTTAGGCTTTCTCTGTCAACGTAGGGAGTAGAGCATTATCTGGCATTACATTGGGAGTGATGGGTGATGTGGGGCGTGGTGTTCACATCTGGTCAGAATGTGGGGGGAGGTTTGGTTGGAGTAGATTTTCCAAAGTGGGTTTTTGGTTTGGTTGGAGTGGGATGGGAGGGTTGCTTTGAAGTTTGGGAGGAGTCTGAGAATATCTGTGGAAGAGGGTTGATGGGTGTGACTTTTGTTCAATTTTGGATAAAGTGAATTTGATGGCAGAGGAGAACGTGGCTAGGGTTGTGGCTTGCAGTTTCTTTTCTTTTTAGCAGAAGCGGTCATCTGCTACAACAGCAGCAGTAGCAGCAGTTTTGCTTTGCTTTATGGAATAAGTTCTTCATATCACTTCAGAACAACCTCCCACACCCTCTTCTCAACTTTATCTCTCCTTCTCATTACTTTATATCTGATCTATCTGTACTTTCTTTTGTCTCTTTCTCATCGGTCCCTCTTATTTGCAATTAAAGAGAAAGAGAAAACTTCAAAAAGTAAAAGACCCCAATTGCCACAACTCTACTGTGCCTTCCACTTTATTGCATCACCCACAGATCTATCACGCCTGTTATTGCCACTCTAAATTCCATCACACTTTTCCTTACCATCCTCAAAAACATCCTTCCCTTCTGTTCCAATCTCCTCCTTTCACTTTTAAATCCATGTTAATTCATATATTCAATACTTCACTCCTTTTCTGTTTATACTCTGCATCACCAAAACAGATCAACTTTCATAAGATACAGTTTATTTATTTATTTTTCATACTATACAGTTTAGATTTTACGTGTGAGAATGTTATCATTCTTACACATCATATAACACAAGCACACACTCGCACAGTGATTTCTTTCTTCATTTTTGTTATCAAAGTCACATTATTCTCTTTTAAAAGAAGGTTCTTAAGGGGAAAAGGTAAAGTAGTCCAGCTGATCATGTACACACATTTCACTTATGAAAAGGTTAGACACCCACAAATATAAACTCCATCACACAAATCCTACATTTTCAATTCAGCTAAGTAATCTACCAAGAAATTAAAAAAAGAAGAAGAGAATTTCATAGTTTTTTAAAAAATTTAATATATGAAATTTGAATTAATTTCATTTTTAATCATTAAACAGAAAAATTATGACAATTTTATTAAGTAACCAAATTATTTTCATACATTTTATAATTTCATTTTTTTTATCCAGCAATATATTTTTATCATATAAGTCATTTCACATCTTCTATTAAAATAATACCTTATAAAAAATTTCCTTCAAAACAGGATATAAAATTTCCTTCATGTTACTATGTATGCACAATATACTTAGAATACATCCTTAAGTTATCGTCCCATTTCCTTCCGAAGTAGAAGTTCACTGGAGAAAGAAACACAATGAAAAACACAACAAATAAGAAAGAAAACAAAATTAAATTATAAAACACGTTTAAATTTTCACACATAATCAGTTATACTTTTAACATAACCAATTATATGGAACGGCTTAATTATGTCAAAACATACATTTTATTAATATTTATATTATATTAATAATGTTTACGTTTCTATTAAAAATAATATTAAACTAACAAATAAACATATATATAATATAATTTTATTTATTTTTCATTCTAAAAATATTATTATATTTTTTTTATCTCATTTTCACTACTAATTTTTCATTGTTCTATTTACATAAAACATAACATTATTTTGATAATAGTTGAATCTACTGGTATCTGCTTACCATGTATGTTCATAAAGTATTACCAAGGGTGACAACCACGTAATTACCCTATTTTTAGAAGCTAAATCTTTGCAGTTTGCATTAACGATTCCATGTATAACAAAAGATAAGTATATGTCGCATAACAATGAAATTAATATGTTTTTTAATTTGAAAAATTACACCTTTACTATTAATTATGTATTTGACTTATTATAAAAGTTGGATCCAATATTTAAAAAATATATATCATAATGTCCCAAAATACTCACAGGAAAAAATAATCATGAAAAGACAAAATTATATTACTATAGTCAATTGTTTATATGGGGGCTGATTATATCAGAGTAACCATAATTATAATTTATTTATGCTACTCTCACCAAGCATTGATTTGGTGTTTTCGAAGTGCCAGCCAAATTATGAATTAAACCAATCAGCTATAAGAGTAAATATATATTAAATTCTTAAAACTTTAAATTAATACATGCATCAATCTTGACAGTAATATATTTATATTTACTTTAAGTGTTTTTTGTGCTTTCGAAATGCCAAACTTATTATGGACTAAAAGAATAATCAACTAGAAATTTGTAAAAACTTTAAATTAATATATACATCAATGTCGGTGGTAATTTTATTTAAAAATTTAATTGGGAAGGGACGTCTTCTGTATAGGTAAAATATTATTTCTCTCACGTATTTTTGTTTTAATTTCTTACACACTTGTTCTTTATTGCTTTAAAAAGTTTTGTGAAACTATATAAAATTATTATTTTATTAGTATTTATATTAATATCATCGGAAATGATTAATTTAACAAATAACGCTTTAAAAATTATTATTATGAATCTTTGGATTATTTTAGGATAGGAAAGTTCTACTGGTGATAATGATTAACTTAAATTAAAGTACGATTACTATAGTTGAATTAGGCCAACATAAATTTGAAATTTATAAATATATATTTAAGATATTGTAATAGATTAATTATATTTAATACATATTTATTGTTATTGTTAAGACTTGAATCTAAGCTAATTTTGATATTATAACTTTAAGTTTATAAACTGAAACACATATATATTCAATTGGTAGAAATAACTAATGCAGTGAAATTTTCTTTTCTGCTTCTTTTGTCCATTGTATTAATGTATTTTTCATCAGTGCTATAAATTATATGCATAACTAAATTGTTGAATATGTAACCTAACATCCATAAAACATTCCCTCTCATTAATTTAAATTAAAATGTTTTAATATAAATAAAACATTAAAAAAAAGTGAGTATGATAAACCAAAACATAAATATTTAAAAATAATGTATACTATTTTATTTTTGGTAATTAATATATTATAAAGAAGACCGATTGAGAAAGAAACACAAAGTATATTGCAAATGTATATAGTCTGAAGACA
Source organism: Vigna mungo (assembly GCA_036885675.1). Lineage (NCBI taxonomy): Eukaryota > Viridiplantae > Streptophyta > Magnoliopsida > Fabales > Fabaceae > Vigna > Vigna mungo. Next base: position 37,755,840 of record CP144699.1, on the reverse strand, counting down.
AATATTCCAAGTTTGACGATTGAGTTTTGACTAATATAAACTAATCAACTACAAAATTCTCACACTTACTTCATACGCATTTGTGCTTCTTTTCTTGACCATTTTCAACATCCTCTTTCTCTCATTACAATTCTAATCCTCCTCAAGTCAAATTCTCTCAGCTGAAATATGAATAACTTTTCATAACATATAAAATAAGAAAAGTAAATAAATTTATATGGGTTCTGAATCTTGAGGGTTGTCAAAGAAATAAAATAAACTTTTCGATTTGTTTGTAGATTGCTAAGTTATGAAGTATAGATTATAGTGATAAAATCATAACTCATGCTCTAATGATGATCTTAAAAAGTATAGGATCCTCCCAAATCGTCGCCACCACGGTACCAAATCAAACAGTTGGAATCCTTTTGGGAGGAATAATAATAGTAATACCACTAGACCTAATGATTCATGTTTATGTTTTGTGTTGACCATGGTGCTTCTATGTCGGCTAATGATCATTCATAGAATTTCTGAAACAAAATCGCTCATCTTTTGCATTTGGATGGACGTGTCCACACGTAGCTAAAGGATATTTCCTCATTTTCCAACCCACATTACTTTCATTCTATTCTGGTACGATTCAAACCTTTGAATCGTTTGTGTAGTTTTTGAAGAAATTTAGATTATGAACATAATTGATTGATTAATGAGTAGAAAGCATGCAATTTGTGTAGATTTTTATTTTTTATGTTTTTCTGAGCGGTGAAGGTTGTTTGTTTGATTAGGTAGTATATAAGGTGATGGTCCAATACTGGGAGAAGCTTATATACTTTAAGGTAGACAGAGAATAAGAAAGGGACAAAATAAAAGGAAGAAAAGCTCTTTTTTCTTTTTTTAATCGTGGGTGGGTGATAGTGATATGAATATTATCCAAATATTATATAATATTTTAATTATAGGTGTGGAGCACCAAAAATCCAAATTCTTCCATAATTTTTGCACATGCATAATCTTATCGATTATTATGGTCTCCATCTTTGGCTTTGCACTTTGCCGACCTTATTTATTTTCTGATACTATCATTTCTTTGTCTTCTAATAATGACCACTCTTTACTTTTGTCACCCATGCATGCATGTAATGTAATCCTCCATCTCCATCTCCATTCACATACAAAAACTAAACAATGCATGGATAAGTAGGCTGCTCAAAATCCCTCAACACACACATCCACATTGGGACAAACAAATATGTGTACAATAATTTTAAGGTATATATGGATAAGTTTTTTCTTTTCTTTTTCTCTTTTCCATAACTATGATTTTGTAAGGAAAAAATGAATGATGGGTGGATTAAGAAATATAATAGGAATTAATCAAAGTAGGCTTGGATAGTTATTTGACGAGTCTTTTTCATTGAAAAGATTCTCATCCATGACATGTGTTATGAATTAATTCAAGAAATTGAATTGATGGGTTTGATGAAGAATTTAATTGTTTACTATTCAATGAATAGTTGCACACCGTTTCATTTTATTGTCACGGGCGCTTTATTATATAGCTTGTGTGTCATAACTAATTATATTAAAAGATTAAATAAAAAAAGTAATTTTTTATTAAGAGAAGTGAGATTACTCTTTGATTTAAAGAAAAGAGAATAATCCTTGAAATTGAAGAAATTAAATAGATATTGAAAATTGAGTTAATATTGACCGTGTTTGAGGTTCATTGAATCGAGTTGATTGACCTGTGGAATAAATAAATATTATGGGGACACTGATCGCGGTGACTGCACTGCTCAGCCAGACCTTATCTTCCCATGACTAGACAATACGTGCCACTAGTTTTTCTTTGTCTTTTTTTTTTCCCTAAATAAATATAAAAAAAAAACATTTTTTAAGAAATGGACAATTTAGACAAGTCAAAGGAAGGTTGAACGTGTATAATATAATAAAATTATTATTTACTGGAAATATATGAATTTAAAATAAAAATGAAAATTTTAAGTAATATAATCTTTTTTTAAAATTATTTATTCACGGGATCCTTTCAAAATGTCCGAGTATTATCAATAAGTAGATGAAGTTAATCTCATCATCAAATCTTAATTTTATAAAAGTAGAAAATTAATTTAATTAGAAAGATATACATTTAAATTATAGTTAGGTTCAAATTAGGATGCGAGGATGTAATAACTATTCCCTCTATTTTTCATAAATCCTCACATCAATTGATATGCTTCATGCATATATTGTCTTTGAAATTGTTTATGGATTTATGGTGCTGTTAAGGGTTTTATTTTGGATATTAGTTATTTATTATAATGTTGTTTTTAAATTTCAACTGTGGAATTACCCTATCTTGAACTTTATTCTTTGTTTCATATTGTTATTTTATTATGATAACAATTTTATATTGGGATTAACTTTTTTGTTTATATTAAAATACATAATATTTCTATTTTATTTTTTTAGCATAGATATAGTCAAAACAAACAAATTAGTAATCCAGCGATCCCATGTTGACCGAATGTCTCAATAAAATCAATGATTAGATTGGTTTTCACAAATAGGATTTAAACAATGAGATTTGAACAAAAAAATGTAACATTAAAATTCCATAAATATCGTAATTTTCTTTACTTTTACACGTATGAAAATTAGAAAAAACGGAGGGAAATTATATATATATATATATATATATATATATATATATATATATATATATAATAAACTAATTGATTCTATGTAAACATATATGCTCCATTCTCATGCCAAAAATAATAAACTTAGTTCACAATGATTTTAACGACCAATTTGAATAAACTAATGTATCTTATTTTATCAATATGCATATAAAACTACAAAAACATATAAATGCATCTAACCAATCAATCATAATTCAACAATCATCAAAGATTCAAAATTCATCAATATAGACCAATTTCTCAAATTATATTTAGTGATGATGTCATTCCTACATCCATATCATCTAACCTAGTATTATGGGACAACGAACTAGTTTTTCTGAATTAAATTTCTTGATTATAAAAGAACTCCAAAAACTTTTACCCTCACATAATACAATATTTGACGATAGAAAATTTAAATCAACAATATAAACATATCATAACAATCAATAAAATTTGAATATTAATCTTAAATTTAATTGAGTCACAAGAAATAAAAAATTTCTCATGCCAACAAAAAATAATATGAATAAAAAAATAAAGATAAACATATTCAAATAATAATTAGACAAAATTGCTCTGTGTCAAGATTTTTATAACAGTGTATGATTTAAAAAAAAAAACTCTTAAAACTCTAAAAAGAAGTTAGAAAAAGAAAAAGAAAATAGTTTAAAATAAAACTTGAACAATCATTTTTTATTTATAAACTTTACATTTTATTAATAAAATTATCAAATTTCATCTTAAACACACCACTCCTATTTTTTTTAAATTGTTACCAAAACACCATATATAATTTTAAATTGATTGGATACCTATGAATGATAATAATTTATTCTATTAGTTTACTAATATTCTTTTGACTCATTTAGTAAATAAGGGAATGAATATTTTTTTCTAGTTTTTTAAATAGTCACTCATTGTTATTTTAATATATATTTTAGTGAAAATTAAAAATAGTTTATAAAATTAATCTCCCACCATCATTGAATTTAGTTTAATTATTAAGTGATATCCACTTTATTTGATGAAATTGTTTAGAGATGTGTCATATAAGAGTGTGCCACTTAAGTCACTGAAATTGAAACGTGACGTGACTTTAGGCAATTGACATCACAATTATCCTTTTACGTCAACACGAACAGAGTAAATAATAATATTATATTAAATAAAGTTATTTATATACATTAAATTAATTAAATATAAAAAAAGGAGTAAAATCAGTCCTTTACAAAACTTACCATATGGCATAAACATATTCAATGACACGGCACCTTTTGGTAATTACATTCACCAAAAAGTATACATTTTCTTTTTCACTATCGAGTAATATAAAAATCGTATTTGTTTATAAAGATAAAAATTTATAAATTTATTATTTTAAAATTTTAGATTAAGAATAATGTTAATTTTTTATGTAATTAAACTCAGATTTTATTGATATTTAGTGTTAGAAAACTTTTTTTCCAACAAATCTAGCATTTTTAAGGAAAATTAAATCAAAATGAGAATTTTTCAACTGTCTCAAATTTGAAATGTTTGTGTTGCTGAGTAGCTCACAAACTTTGTTACATTATCGTAATATCTTGAAGTATGTTATAAAGTTGAAAACAAAACTAAAAATTATTTGCACTGAACAAAACAATTAATTAATCCAATGCAAGCCGAAATTGTAATGTGAACTCCCTTAGCCGCAGCAAAACAAAACAAAAACATGTTTGAGCCGAAAAGATAAAGTGCGAACTATGGCATAATTAAGTGTAGTTAATTTTAAGGTTTTATTATTTCAACCAGTCACCTCTGTTGCTGCTTTATTCGACACAACAATCTAAAATAAAGAAAATTAAGTGACAGAAGTAATAACGTACACAACATATACACTTTAAGAAAGGAAAAAGAAAATCTTTTTTATGTCACACTACAAAATAAACTATCGCATTTTGTTCACATGGTAATTCATATAAATGATATATTTGAAATGTTAATATAATATATACCGTTAATTGAACTCGCGATTCTTACTATATTAAATATATCGATTAGCGTGTATTAATGGATCAAAATGTTTTATACTTTACAAATATAAGATATTAGTTATTGACTATTGAATTTGATTGTCTAAAAATATACTCCATTAATGGTTAATACAAGTCCTGTAAATATAAAATTGATATTCAGGTAAAGACATAATTTTCTATCATTATCAAACTTTGATTTATTATAATAAATATAAATCTTTTTATGAAACATGTTTGACTTCAGTATCGGAGTGTCTTTCGCAGGTTAACAACTCATTAGAACGGATTGTGTTATGAGAGAGAAAGATCAAAAGAAAAACAGACTATTGATCCTGTGATCAATTCAACCGAAACATTTACTATAAAGTTTCTATTTTTATTTTCCACTTTCTGCAGTCGTGCTCAAGATATTGATCGCATGCATGTCTTTTTGGTATGTTGTTATGTAGGTATGCTTTTTTGTGTTTTTTTATTTTGCGGCAAGAAGGAAAAGAAGTTGGAGAGCAAAAGTAATGCACGCCTAAGAAAACAGAGACAGAAAATAAATACATGAAAGCATGAAATTACTGGGACATTTATTTGCCTTTATCTCAGCCACCATTATTGAGTTTTCTTTGTACCAAACAAATGAACATGCAATAATGTGAATGGATGCAATTCCGAAACCTAAAACAGGAAAAGGAAATAAACAGGGACATGCTTCAATTCCTGTCTCCTTTCAACTTTCACCAGACTTCCCTTTCAAGTTTTCTTCTCTCTTTATTGCCAAATTAGGTCGCAAGTAAAGCAGGACAACAATTCGCTTAAATTCAAGATATTTACAGAAAAATTAAATCTTTCTAGCACACATACACACTGCTGAAATGGAAGCTCTTTCATCATATCACCTACAACATTCCTTCTCATTTATGACGTTTCTATCTTATTTTTGTCTTCAAATATAATGTGGATATTGTGCAAAGGTTGCTTTTTCGTTTGATAGTGTTAAATCATATAGTGTTATGCAGTTTCTATCATATTTGATAAATGATACTAGACCGTTTAGTCTTTTGGCTATCACATAATAAAGGTGAAATGTTCTTGTTTTAGTTTATGGGATTGAGGTAAATTCTTTTTCTTGGTCCACTCTTCATATTTTAAGTACAAGTTAAGGTTTTAAATGAGAAAATTATTTGCAGAAAACATTCTAATACGAAAGTTGATAAGAATGTAACAATATTAATAATACATAATAAATTTTCATTTGGAGTTAAATGTCATCTTATTTGGAGTTTCCATAGTTGAAATTTTGGCCATTCACGATTTAAATAACGTTTGTAAAAATGACTAAATTAAACAAAAATTATATTTTTTAGAACAATATTAAACAGGAAAAAAAAATTAGGACGAATACACTCGACAAAAATAAAGACCATCAGAAATATTAAATCTTTAATCTATTAAAACATTTTTTTATCTATCATATCCATCAAATCATTCATTAATTTTTACTAATTTTAATATCAAATCTCTTCACTTTTTTTAAATCTCTTTAAATTCATTCATTCAATCTCATTCGGGTTTATATTAAAAATCAAATACATTGAAATTAGAATATTTCGATGTATATTGTTATGAATTTGGATGACTACATGGATACAACCATACTAATTGGTGATAAATGAATTCGTTAGTCATAAATGATTTGGTTAGTGACAACTACACTAGTATTAAATCATAGACTTTGAGAGTGTTATAGGGAAGAGGAATTTGCATTGAAGTGGAGTTGCATAGTACGTGCGGAAACAAAGAGGAAATGAGGAAGAAAAAGTAGAAGTGGGTTGGTTGCATCCATTATAGAATATAAATATATATTTTGTAGAAGTGAAATGATAAGAAAAATCTAAATTGAAAGAATGGATTTTCCGCCATGAAAGTCCAAAATGATGATGTTCATGTTGGTGGGGCTCAGAAAATGATGTGCATTGGTCAAGTTTGATCTGCAAAGTACAAAGTGAGAAACCCATGTTGGATTTATTGCAAGACAAAATCAAATTGTCTACAAGAGAATACACATTTCTCACCCTTCCATTCACCTTTATTATTCTCTCCTTCTCTTTTATCATGCATTAACTACTCCCTTTATTATCCTCTACCATAAAAAAACCTAACACATTCTACCATTTCTTTCCCACTCTCTTCTTTTATAACTAAAATATACTTAAATAAAAAAAATTAGACTTTTTTTTCAAGATTAAATATGCTTTTAATTTTTAAAATTTTATATAAAATTATTATTTTTTATTCTAAACTTTCATATATTTTAGTATCTAAACTTAGATTGTTAAAACTTAAAAAAAAATTACCATGTTCCAACCTACAAGCTTAATGTACCTATATATGAAATATATCTATTCGAGTTAATGATTATTTATGGGCAGTTAACAGATATATTAACCAGGATTAATGATCAGATTGTCTTACGTTTTACAAATATACAATTGACTTGAGTGAAAGTAAGTCAACAACTCATCATAATGGATCAGAGATGATTGGACAATCGAAAGAAAGTAAAGAAAGAAATGATAACTGACTTTCAGATAATTTCAACCGAAATACTTAGTATCATTTAAAGTAAAAGAATATTATGTTTAAACCATTTTAAGTAAAATTTCAATGAAAATTATAAATGCAAGAGAACGAGATTGATTCTAATAAAATACAAAACAATAAATCATAAAGCTTTTGTTTCTAAATCGGTATAAAACGCAAACATCTTAAGTTTTCATTTCTTCCTAGTTGCATGCTTTATTTATATAACTTGACGCATAACTTCTAATATGTGCGTATAAATGCTAGTTTAACCATCGTACTAGAGAAAAAAAAAAACATTTAACTAGTTATGAATTTAAGTTCATTTCCTCATAAAACTTTTTTTATTTCATTATATATTATACATAATTGAGGATTAGCATGAAATAGAGGTACTAAATGCTCCAATAATAATGACATTAAAAAAAAGAAGAAATGATTAACACATAATGGATTCAATAATCTGTAAGATATCACATCGGTATCACGTCGATTACAAATTAGAAGCCTCTCGATATCTTCATGCAAATTTCTTATCAAAATTGTCGTGTGAGAAAGAAAAATGATTATCAAGTTTCTCACAATACTTTCTACTATTAGGGAACAAACTAGAAGATAATGAAATTCTTTGAGAGATATTAAAGCAATATATAAGTATAAAAGTTTCTTATATTTAATGAAACGAAAATAAAAGAATATCCATTTAAAACGATTATTATAGAAATACCCATTTATGGTTATTAAAATTTACCATAATAATAATAATCAAACACATTATTTGTAGAAATTTTGAATATTGACTTATTTCATTGTGTATATGTTATTTGAAAATCTCACTCAAAAAGGTAATTTAGTTGGTGATATAATTGAACTATCAAGGATTTTAAAGATCATATGAGTGTTGAAGACTGCTTACTAGGATAAAGGTTTTTATTTTTCCTGGATCTAAAATTAGGAAGCTATGTTTATCATGTTCGGTTTATATTTTTTAAAAACCAAGATTTCCCTTAAATAAGTTTTTTTACAATGATTTTTGGTTAAATTTCCCATTTTCGATTAATTGAAATAAAAATGATAATATTACCTTCATTAAATTATTTAATATGATAATGAATTCAATATTTTAATTAAAATATTAAAGTATTATTTCAGTTTAGAAGATTTATATGATATTATCATGTTTTTATTAACTAATTGAATTTGTCATTTCCTAATACAAATCATGATTAACAAACATCATGATTATTTATACTAGAATTTTCCATTATACATTTTTTTTTCAATTTCATCCTTAATATCGGTCTTAAGTTTTTTTTTTTAATTTAATCATTTTTTAAAACAAAAACAACCTTTTATAATAAAAAAATTTGCCTACAAAATAAATAAAAATTATCTACAGCAAAATTATAAAATTTATTTATATTTAATTTTATAATTATAATAACAGTAATCTTATTATTCTTTGTTATCATAGAAAATATGATAAAATAATTAAATTAGCTCCTTTATATTTAGAAAAGGTATTTTAAGGTTAAATTACACATAAGTTAATTAAAGTAAATTTATTAAAAATAAATTAAATATTGCGAAAGTCATGAGGGATTTTTCTTTTTGCACCCATTATTATTGACTGCATTCCCTACTAATAAAAAAAGAAATTAAACTACTTTTACCACCGTTGTTGCTTCTGCTTTCCTCACTGCACCATCTCCGCTGCATCTTCATTTTCCATTCTAGAGGAAGAAGGAAACAAGAAAACTCATTCTGAAAAGTTCATTTAATTCTGAAAGTTCGTTCTCAAAAGCTCATTTTAAAAGATATCATATATGTTCTGAAAATCTTGTTCTAAAAGTTTTGTTCGAGAATGCATCTTATATATTTTAGTAAACTTGATTTAGAAATTATGCTCCAAAAATTGTGTAAAACCTATTCTAGAAGATTTCCAAAACAAATAATCAAAAAGTCACTTTTACAATGGTTAAAATGGTTATGTTAGAAATTATAGGGTATAGATATGGGGTTCAGGAAGAAAAAGTCCATTTGAAGAGTAATGGGGTTGACCCAATTGTTATGTTAACAGAGAAAAAGCAAATTCATGGCGGAACGATTGAGTTGGTTTGGTTGCAGAGGGTGTAAGGGTTTAACATAAAAATTTCATTCCTTTTGCCCTCTGAAAATCATCCAAAAAAAAGTAGAGTTGTGAATAGGTTACAATCTGCGAGTCAATCCGATCCGTCACGGGTTTGGATTAGGTTGGGTTTGAAAAAATTGTATTTTTTTATGCGGGTCTTATTTCAACCCGGCTTATTTAAACCCAGCTCATGCGGGTTAAACCCGTGGTGAGCCGGGTTGACCCATCAACCCACTTACCTAATTTTATTTTATTAAAATTTAATTTTAATTTTATAAAAAAATATTTATTATTATTTTTTACTTGAAAAAATTATTTAAGTTTCATATTTTCAAAATTAATTAAACATCCTTTTTGAGAGTGAAATTTGGAAGTAAAATTTGTTTAGATTTGAATTATAAAAAGTTTGTAATTTTTTTTATTTAAAAAATTATAATTAAGTGGGTCAGTGAGCCAAACCGTTTACCCACCAACCCGTGGTGAGTCGAGCCGGATTCGAATTTTTTTGACTCACTAATAAATGAGCCGGGTTAAGTTGACTCACCAAATGACCAACCCGTAGTAGACCGAGCCGAATCGAACCAGATTACCCGTTTTGACAGCTCTAAAAAAAAGTATAAAACTTAGTGCGTTGAGTGATTTAGATATGGTGATTTGCAGTATAATAAGACACAATATGTTACTTTCCTTTATTTAAAGTATCCCTATTTAAAATAACAGAATAAAGTCCAGTAAAGTTTTATAAGAAAGTTGGAGGTATGCATATCTACAGCTGGTTAAGTTATTGGCAAAGTGATGTGGCTAATTTTCCTTTCTGAAAACGACGCCGCCTCAAAGTTGGTACATTATACATTGAGCATCCCCTCACTCATTATTTAGTGCTCCAAACTCCAGAGCTCCCGCTTTTACTAAATTTTAATCCGTTCTATACTTTTTCTACGTAATACACCAAATTCTGTATCATTACAAAGGTTAGATCCTACTTTCACAAAAGAGTCAGTCTCCCTACTACTAATCCTACCACTACCTAACCCTCTATGCTGTGAAGTTGTGTTAGAATGCAAAACACCCATCCCTCTTCTTTCAACATTCACTTCTCCATTTCTGTATACATGATTGTCTTTCTCCACACCAGGAGAAACTGAATCGTATCGGTCCATATCAGAGAGTGGGGAATGTCGACAGTTTAAGGGGGAAGATGAAGAGTACGAGGAAGTGTCAGAATCAGAATTCCTCCACACACTACTCCATCCATTTCCCGAATCACCAAAAAGATAATCTGTGAAGTCATCTGTACTGGCTGAATCGCAGGTGCTATCGGTACTGCAAGAACCTTCATCAGAATTGCTGCTAATGAGGGATGAATTATCACTGGACGAGTCTTCCTCTAAAATCTTTTTCAGGTGGTGAAACTTTGAATAGAAAGACTCCAATGCAGGCGAGCCATCCGGAGAGATGGAACCGTTGACATGTTCATGAACACCAGAATTCGTAGATATATATCTCGCTTTCGTTGCAAGAGTCTTTCCGCTGACTTTACATTTTGAATCCGAGGATAGTATTCTGTTCCTGATTAATCTTGGAGCCCTAGGCGAGCACCTACAACGCGATTCAGATAGTCAGAGAAGCCAACAAGAGAAAATGTAGTTAGAAGGATCATTGAAGCCACCCATCGATGTGTTAAACACTGAATGATTCGATGTCTCCCTCCCCCTGTCAGACTTGAGCAAAAATGCTAAGTTACCTTGCATATAAAAGCATATATGCTCCTACTGTCAAGACTCTCTCCAATTCAACGGCAGTCACCTGCAAGACATGCAGCAGATTGTTAAACCAAGTAAAATACAAGTAAAAACCGCATCAAATGTTCTGTAAGTTTCCTTCTATTTAGTAATACAACAGTGATTTGAGGACACATTCATCCACTGAACTTGACTTTACAGAGCTTTCAATTCTGAACCTCTTGCACTGCCTTTGTCATTCGTCTACCTTTGCCTGATATTCTTTCTTTCAGTTTATTTGTGCCAATAAGGTGGCTCACCAGAGGGAAGACAGTATAAAAGAGCGGCGGTCACCAGAGGCACTTGCCAAAGACAAAAGAGACCAGACAGTTGCCAGAGACAGAGGCAACAGCAACATCAACATAAGAGAGGCAGAGAGAAGTTTGAGAAGAGACAAGAGAAACAGGGGGGGATATCTCAGTTCATTGAGCTTTTCTGGAATAGCCTCTGCCTCGAGCACTACTATGGCATCTGCAACAGCTGGCTACACTTAATGAATTTGGGAGACAGCTGTGAGAATTGGATTATTTTGATAATCGATTATTTTAATTATAATCAGAGTCAGTTTTGTTTGAAGTTTGGGAATTACACCTTTAAAAGCAAACAACTGGACTCCAAAGATGCAACAAAATATATTACCTTTTAGAAGAAAAAAACTATTTTGGACTTTAAGTTGTGTTTGAAATCCCATTTCAACTATAAATATGTCCAAATTAATAATATATAAACAAACCTTAATCTTACTTTTTAAGTCAGTTTTGTAAGATTAAATTCTAGAATAACATCAAATCCTAACAAAAATTATTAAGCTTATTGTGTCATCCATTGTTGAACCATCCACAAATATTTATTCACATTCAAGATGTTCAGTAGTCTTCAGAACAAGAAGGTGTATTAAAAATTCCTTATTAACTAGAGTTATAATTAAATTATAATTTATAAATAGGTGCAAACCTCATTTTTAAGTTGGTTTTGAAAGGTTAAGTTTTTTAAGATGTTGGTAGGCCCAAACAAGATTTTTTTTAATAAACAGCTGAAATATATAGGAAGACCACTGAAATGGGGAAATTCAATGTTTCCCAAATACACTCTTAACCTCCCTACTACAGCAGGCCCTGTAGTAGCTAAGGGATGCTCTGCAGCTGTAGTGGCGCAATAGCATCCTACTTAAATCTGACCTTTAACTATATTTGTAATTTGTAAAGCATTCTTGATAAATTTTGGTACTACATTGTTCACTTCCCAGTGGATTTGAAGCAATTAGTAATATAAATAACAGTATGTTGTGATTAGAATATTAGAAAAATGAACTTAGTCCAACAGTTAGACTGTACATTACTGAGTTAAAGAACTCAAAGGATAATAGGTTATAACTAGGACGAAAAGGGAGAGTAGAAATCATATTCAGTTTTTAACTAGGGCGAAAAGGGAGAGTAGAAATCATATTCAGGTAGAGTCCAGATCTCTCCGACACCAGGAGGAATCTTTATTGACATCTCATCTCTTCTCTAGCTCTAGTCTTCAAATTAGGTCAAGATGCAGATGTTTCTATCAAATGCTTTCATTTCTTAATCCCATATTCTGACCCAGTTTTACCATATATTTTATCAAAAGGACCATGGACTACAAATTAAGAAAATCATATCTAGAAAAATACATTTGGGAACCAAAGGTTACTCTTAATATTGGGAACAAACGCAAAAGTAAGGGACTTACCACACTGTCATCAACCTTGAACCACCTGTTTTGTATATTCTTCACATAGCACACATAATGACCCGAAAAGGCAGTATTCATGGTATCTAAGTGGACAACTACCCCATACAATCTGTATATGGGTGATTTATCACTAGTCCCACTCATGAAAGGCGCCAAGTTAAGTATTTCAGGAAATTGAATAGGCTTGTTGAGCTTCCCAAATTTCCCAGACTGCAATATGATGTAACAAATAAGGAAAATCTGCGTATAGTGCAGGTAAAATAACATTGTCTTGGAATTGAATTCATGAAATACCTGAAATCTCTTTAATGCAACAGTAAGAACATTGGGTGCCTCTGAAATTGTCAGCTTCTTCTTGGCCTTCTCATAAGATTTACATCTTCAAATGGAAATGGTTTATTAACACAAGGAAAAACATCTGAGTACAAGTACTCCAAACAAAATTCCAACAACTAAAATCGAAGATAAGGAAACATTTGCACAACACTAAAAGACCAAATAGGAGAGACGATAACATTTTTATGGATGCTATAAATCATAATTTTGTAAAAGGCTAGAGTCATAACTTGGCCACAATAAAATAAGTTTTACAAGGTTGATTTGACAGATTATCTTGCATGTCAATTATTATGGCACAGGCTTTGTAAACTTGTGACATTAGGACTGTGGAATGCTTTCTTCTATGTACAGCCAGGCCAAAATCATAGAAAATAATGCAATAATTAGTGAATCCGTCAGAGAAAAGATTTGAACCAAAAATCACAAGCTTTAATTTTCAAATTCTAATTTAACTGAAGATCACTAAAAGGACTTGCCCACTGCTAATGGCCTAGGATCCATATAATATAGGCTCAATGAAAGTAGGCCATGTGCAAACCATTCTAACACTTGCCATTTGGCACATGCCTAAACATTTTCCCTACTTATGCAACATCTGTTTTAATACCAAGGTGATTATTAAGAGGAAACAGAAATAACTTAAATTTTTTACTCATAATGGCACATAAAAAGATGATAAAATTAAGAGGTGTTTTTATGGGTTGGGGCTGTTCTTCCCTTGACAGGAGACATCCCAGACTTAACTTCCCTTAACCAATTTAAGGGGCCTGATTGGATAAATGCATAAGCTACTTTTAAGATGGCATAACTTATTTCATTTTTTCACCTGAAAGTGTTTATGATAAAAATTATCAAAACAGGCAGAACGTCACAGCAACAAATCTGTAAGTTTCTTGGTGACAAGAAACCAAAACTCTCTTTCAGATTAAAAAAAATGCACAGGAATGTTACGTCAACTTTGTAAGATGATGTTTTTATTAGAAAAGCCAGTACAGAAACATTCAACAACTTTCAAGGGAAGAAATTCCCTTTTACACAGGACAGAACCTGTCTGAAACAAAATACTCAACCTCCCTCATACATGTTTTCTCCCCTTAAGACATAACCCACCATAGGCATTATAACTGCCTCTTAACTTCTAACATAACCCTTCTTAACCCCCTGTTAACTGTCTAACCCCCTCCTAATTGACTCTTAACTTCTATTTCTGCCCTTTTTCCTAACATAAACCTTGAGAGTTCTATCAAAATCTACATTATCCTATCATGCTAACAGTTTAATTCTAAAATTTTGCATTTAATCTACACTAAAAAATCTGTAGTAACTTAACTCTCCCTATGAAGATAATGATCAAAAGGCACCCAAAAAATCAACCAACCTGACACAGTGGTACTTGTTTTCCCCATCCAGAGTCTCAGTGCTTGTAAATCGTTGAAGAGCCTCCACCAGGGTTGTTATATCCCCTTCTATCTCAACAGTCAGATCCATCATCCTTTCTTGACGCTCAGACTTCCCTCCACATTTCATGCATTTTATCTGCCAAATGAGGAGAATGTTCATTTGTCCCTTTTACTTCCAATGAGCAGATTATAATGACAATAATAATATCATTATCTATTTCATAAACATGTTCAGACTTTGCTCCACATTTCATGCATTTTATCTGCCAAATGAGGAGAAAGTTCATTTACTTTTTTACCTTCAAAAAGCATATGTTACTATGACAACAATGATAAAATTATCTTTTACATAAACATGCCAACACTGTATTACAGTTATGACAGGAGAAAAGGAAAAACATAAAGAAAATCGTGAGTTACTCTTTTAGATAGAAATAAAATTACCTTTGATCGAAGGTAACCACCAAATGTTAGACCCATTAAAGTAGTGTCCTCTTCTAAAGAACCCCATGCATTAGCCCCAGCTTCCATAAGGCAAACAGATTGCATTGTGTCAATAACATGCCTGTCAAGTGTCAAGTGTGTCATCGTTCATTTAAAATGAAATACAAAACAATACTCAGTTTATTTTACATGGATTCAAAGGTGTAAAAAATACCTAAGAAATTCATGTGCATCTTCTTCTCTCCCATTACTAAGCTGACTTCCAATATTCTGTAAATGAGAGATTATGCTCATAGGAGACACTGGAGATTTTGTGTCCTTCGACTTCAAAATCAATCTTTCAAATTCACAGGTGAAACACCATTTTTTAGGTGCACCTATAATTTGCATAGGAGATATTTAAGCTACAAAAATTGTTACAACTAATAACACAGTATTCAATAAACAACCTAGGTGTGTTTCCATGATGAAACCTCTGATAGTATACATACATGATTTAGAATGTAATCCTTGAAGCAAATAAGCAGTCAGAGGCGGCGTAAATGCTAAGCACTGAAGTATAGCATTAGCATAACAACTGCAAAGTTGAAAAGAAAAGCATGAATCTGACACAAAACATGGTGGAGGAGTAATTGATTACAACCTAACTATTCAAATCAATCATTTAATGATAATGTAAAATATGTGATCTTTATCAGCAAAGCAAGGAGATAATAATACACACCACAAAGCCATATTGCAATGGTAAAATCCACATATAAGATGGAACCAATTATATTTTTAATGTTTATCTTAAATCATTTGAAATTACCTGTTTCCACAATTTTTAAGGCCAAATGGGCATAACTCCACCTTGTTCGAGTTATAAAGCTTGACAAACATTTCATAAGGAAAAAAATCCTGCAATAACTTTAAATGTGAGGTAACAATATTTTTAAGCACAAAAATAATGCAAATATATATATATATATATATATATATATATATATATATATATATGTATGTATGTATGTATATATATATAGAAGAACCTTGTCATTGTGTCTTTCACCAACCTCACTCCCAACAGAGAATGCAAAGTGCTTTGACATATTTGATTCTCTAAACTGATCAACAACTTTCAAAACAGAAGTTTTTATACCACTTCCAGAATTTGCAGAACAGCTAGCAACACGAGAGGAAGTGACAGTCCAGGTGTCATATTCATCGTCATTATTCCCGTGTTTTGTACTGGCATGAGAATTTTCTTTAGTTTCAGAAGCTAAATTAGAATCAGCATGGTCATGCTTCAGGCATCCAATCGCAGTGGAGTTGAAGGTGCTGTGGCAGTTTTCCACAACATGATTTGTTACCTTAGTGTCAGTTGCTTGCAAGTTATGGATGTTCAAAGCATCTGCACAAACTGAACCTTTGCCAACACAGGAGGATCGATGGGAGAAAGATGATAAAGGTGGTCTGGAGCTGGCTTTAGATTCCAAATGATCAGATTCAGAATCACTTAGAGTAACATAACCCCTAATATTGGAAACTTTGCCGTTGGAGAACGAGAAATTCCTCTCCTTTGAAGAGCTCATGTTGTCATTGTCAGACCCAACACAATTTGGAAATGCATTATCAGATTCAGAACCCTTCGTCTTGGTATCTCCTACATGTGCAGGAGGTATGGTACTGAATGAAAAGTGAAATGAAGATTCAGAAACAGTCCTTTTACCCGTTGATTCATCATAATAAGATGTATGAGTGTCATTCTTAGAATCATCTTTAATCCCATCAAGTGCTTTATCCCAAAATCCAGAAAACACTGCAGAAGGATCAGTTGTTTTCTCCTTATACACATTTGAACCTGAATTAGCATCTGATGCAAACTTACTCTCTTCTTTACTAAAACCAGGTCCGATATGATTTAATTTATGCATTGTAGAAAAACCATCTATTGAATCAACCAAAGCAGCAAACTTAGGTGAAGAAGACATGGTTACCCCCTCGCTATTGTCATTAGTTTTGTCACGAATGTCAGGGCTGGAATCAACAAAAGTATGTCCCTCCGATCTGTCATGCTCATTAGAAATGACACTCTCACAGACAGAGGAATCATCAGATGAATCACTGGAACCTCTGGAAGCTGAGAATCCAGAAAATGAATTACTGGACAATTCCGAATTAAAATCTGTTATATTCCCCTCTGCAAGAGACTCAAATCTGAAGTTTTCATCCTTCTGAGATGAAACTTTTGGAGAAAAGCAGCTATCAGAAATTGAAGGCTTTTCAAAGGATGATTTACATTCTGTTCTTTCACTTTCTGACTTCTCACCATATATTTCAGAGTAGCCTTGTTCTAACACCTTGCTGCCAAGATCACTTGTTATATCATAACTCCGGTGGTTTGTGTTGGAAGGACTGCATTCTAACTTGTGACCTTGTCGCCAATGAACAGTTTGGCACTCAAAAGAACTGAAACACCACAAACCAAGCATGCAATAGTATAAATTGGAAGACTGTAAAATATGCAGACCTAAAACAATTAATTGGAACCACGGTAATACATAATGTCAGTCAGCTAGATCATTCAACTCAGTGCATAAATAGTGCATAAATGGGGTCGTGACAACAGCGCCTAACTAAAGAAAAAATATCTAAAAAGTGTTCTTCGGAAAGGTTTCTACATAAACATGTAAAAATACAATCTAAAGCACCTGACAATTTTATTTCTCATGATCTCACTGTCGTTAACTATGTCGAATAATGAGCTAAACTTGTACAAGAGTTCCTCTAGGATAATACTTAACTAAAAGCAAGATATTTTGTGTATTTATCTTGGTGACATGACTTGTAACAACAAGAAGTAAACACAGATTTAACATAATGTAGAGTTTGTTTTAGAAACCACAAGAGTCCAGAAAACGAGATCAAAAATAGTATTCCCAGTTTCCAACAATAATTAATAAAAGCACTGTTAACCAACTTGTCCATTCTGAATAAATGAACTTCACAACCCATGCCACATTAAAAATAATACTCCTAATTAAACTATTCAACATAATTTCAAAACCCACCAGTAGCGAACTGATTTGCACTGAGCGCAGCGCGCGGTGGCGGGAAAATAGCACACGGCGCATTGATTGCTTGGAGCAGCAGTAACCGTGCGGTATGCTTCTTTCTCAGCCTTGGCAGTTTCCTCTGCAGCCAAAACCAAAAGTCTCCTGATCTCCTCCTTCTTAGCCTCGGAAACCTGCCATCTACGGCTAATTACAAGGCCGATCACCGGCACCACCAGACAAACCACCAAAAGGATCAGGCTCGAAAACCCTAGATCCCCGGTGACACGCATTTATCCTGCTCCCCACACACATCCAGCACCAATAACACACCTTAAGCAACTACCACGAGGACCACACATAGATTGGTCCAACAGCTGCGCGGAAAACCCCGAGAAAGCCTCCACCAAACCCCAACGTCTGGACAGTGAGAAATACGCGGCAACCCGTGACGGCGCGATTCACGAGAAAAGTGGATTCCGTGAGTTGGAAATGAACGTGGATCGTAGTCCCAAACAAAGTCGATTTAGCACTGGAAATTGAAAACGACGGAGCCAAACTCAGTTTGGTGGTAGTTTTTTTGTTTTGTTAGGTTGGGATGAGAAAAAAGTTTGCAGGGAAGAAGGAAGAAAGAGATGAAAGAAAACGCGGTAAATGTAAATAAAGATGGTTTCCTTTAATTTAATTTAGTTTAATTAATTAATTAATTAAAAAATATACCAATGGTTTGTCGAGGGAAAGGAATTTGGTCGTTGGAAAGCGTGAATTCTCTTGTTGGTTTGCTGGATTCGTCGTCATCTCAAATACTATTCCTTGGTTTGGTTTTCGAATCTCAAAACGGGTCGGGTTTGAATTGGTGTAACAGGATGCATGGCACGTGAATGTGGGGCTTCGATTGATGGTTGTGGTTTGAGATTGGAGCACAAGACGGTGCGGGTGGGCCCAGATGATGATAGTAAAAATGGCTTCATTCTAATTCTTGCTTTTGGTGGAAGAGATTCTACGGAATTAACCATTCCGCAAGTAATTATCAGCTTAGGTGTGGGTCCTTGCTACTGCCCAAACATGCCTTTTCATTGTAAGCAAAGGATACTTGACTTTATTCATAAGAAAAATTTTACAATTTATAAAACCTTAAACCATCAATGCACCACTCAAAACTGTCTCTTCTATTTTCATTGTATTTGTATCGGATTTAAATGTTTAATATTTTTCATTCCTTTTTTTTTGACTTTGAATTGTCTATTTTGCATGTTTGAAATTTCATAAAGTATATTGTCTAACTTTGAATTTAATTCCAACATAAATATCAAGGAAATTGATGATAAGATGCCCGAGATATAATGAACATTGATATATCAATTAAAAAATTATTGATGTTAATATTATTATTACTTTTTTTTATATGATTTAGATACATTCTGATCTGAACCTATTTTAATGGAGATTTTAATCATTAATTTTGTAAATAATGCCTTTTAAGACATTACTCAGTAGAATCAAAACTAATAACTGCAGAGGTTTTCCAACATCTTAGTTATCTAGCATGCCTTTCCAACTTTTAGGTTCCCTGACAAACAGAACTTAACATGGAAATGCTAATTAATTAGTCAATTAGGCAGAAAAGCAAGTTGTTACAAGATTTATTGGTTGTATTTAACAAATAATGTGTATGGGTATAAATAAATAAATAAATTTTGTTAGAGACTAAATTGTGATTTTTTTTCTTTTTGTATTGAATTGAGATTCTTTAAATAAGAATTTAAATTCAAATTTTATAAATTTTTAAATTAGATTATATAATTTATATTCCAATTTTATAAATTTTTAAATTTGATTTTATAATTCTTTTTATTTAGTTTTTCTGCCCTTTGGACTTGAAATAGACAAATCATTACAGTAAAGTGCATCAAACACCTTTTTGACGGCCTAGTACAGTCAAATAGTTAGAAAATGATAAAAGCACAGAACAAAGGTTTAAATATATGACTTTTTCTTTTCTTTTTATAACTACCAAGTCATTATGCTTCTCTGATTTATATATAAATAATATTAAACACGTACAACTACCCTATTTTGACACATTTTAAAAGTAAATATTAATTTTAATAATGTGTTAGTTTTAAATAAAAAACATATTTAACATTTGTGACGTGGCTCTTGGTCTATTAAATTCTTTTAATTGTATTAAAAATATTTAAAATATATATTAATTTTTCAAGCTTATTATTTAATGAAATTCAAGTTGGTTTCATATAAGTGCTCACTGTAATAAATGTTGATTTAGAACATAAATAAAATTGATTTTTTAGGCATGGGTGACTATTGTTTAAGTGTTATGTAAATTTTCAAGATCTAACAAAAAAAATTTAGGTAATGCACGAAAACTAATAACTACCAAGTAAGGTATAGTAAAAATAAAGAATTCAGGATAAAAGAATATTGAAAAAAATTATTAAATATGTGATTTGAAGAGAAAAGATACTTATTTATAAATGGAGGATACTTGATATAGAGAGTGGAGAAAAATAAAGATAACATCTATGATGAGGTGAATTGTAAAAAAGGAAGGATATGTTCTGAATAAGTTATATATATATATATATATATATATATATATATATATATATATATATATATATATATATATATATATATATATATATATATATATTCAGTATTTTATTTTCACAACAATCTTGTTGAAACTTTTTTCTAGGTTAATTGTTGAAATATTGTTAATAACGAATTTTTTAAGGTTTTTAGTTAATGAGTATCACTATATTGATTTAATAATATATTTGGTTTTTGTTGGATTTAAACTTCTAATTATGTTAAAAAATCTAAAATTGTGGTTAACACATTTTTTACTCACTTAAGTTAAGTAAGAGGGTTGTCAAGTTACATTGGACAAGATATAATAAGTATGCATATAGAAAGAAAAACAGAAAAAGAGAGAGAGAAAAAATTCTATAGAATTTTTTACTATGTAGTATGAATAAAATGACATGATAATGTTGTGTTGCAAATTTTGAAAATATAATTATTTATATTTTTCTTATCCTGTTTAGCACCATAACAATTTTCCTTAAACATGTTAATTAAGTCTACAACATATGAAATATTTAGTCTATTGATATAGGGATGTTGAATACTACAAATTGTTTAAAGGGTATAAGTTAACATACTCTTATTTCACATGTTTCACAAGGTGAATTCCAAATTTTGCTAGTTTTAAGTTATGCATGTCAAATCTATTTGATACATCACATGTATAGTTTGTTGTTTTTTTTTTTACCAAGAAACCATCCTTTAACAATATGTAAAAATTTCAAAACCAAAAAAAATTAAAATAAGAGAATGTTCATAAATACTTATTTTCATCCCAATTTTTTTTCATTTATCTTTCAAATTTTGCATTTAATTATTTATTTTCTCTCATTATTAACAAATTACCCATGTACACATACCAAGAAAGTTATTATGTTTATTACTCTTTCAAATACATTTTACACTCATTAGTGCATTTTGCAAATCCATTTTTAATACAAGAGCGAATTGATCACTCTATATCACACTCACAGTGCTTATTTTAACCCATAAAGAATCTTTCTTAAATTTGCACACCTTCACGTTGCATCATCATTTATTTTTTATATCTTTATTTGTTTTCCCCATTGTTTCTTTATCATTACCTTAAACTTTATAAACATATCCAACAACTCATTATTCATGCATTTTTCTATTATACTTATCCAATAAAACAAAATGCTTGTTTCCTTTAAGTGTTGCAACATTCACTAGCACACATATTCAAGTTTGTCTATTCAAATGGATGAAAAAAAATTATGAATTGAACTTTTGAATTGAAGGATTTTTTAAGTATCTGAATTAAAGAGTCAATTATATATTTTTGTAGTTTTTGACAACCATTTGTATTTGGGATGACAATCTCAAAAATTTCTCCATATACAAATTTTTTGAAATTAACCTTCTTAGAGATTAAATTACATTAATTTTCATGTTCTAACCTTATGGAGTAACCCTTTTCTAAAAATTAATAAAAACTGATAGTGTTCGCTTTAGAATATTGATTTGGAAAGAGTGAGTAGATGGATTTGATGGTGAATTGATTGTTTTTTCTGGAATGAATTTGAAAGTGAGTGAGAGTGAATTTGAAAGTAAAGTTTATGAAAATTAGTGAATTTGAAAATTATCCATGTGACAAATAAAAAAAATGTTTAATTGATAGAAATTAAAAATTACTAAAATGTCTTTAATTATAACAGTAATATAAATTGATAATTAAAAATATATTTAATACATTAACAATATTTAATATAATTAAATTAAAAAAATTATATTCATTTGTTTTTAAAATTTAAAATTAAAATATTTCAAGGTTTTACACATAACATTTTATTTTGTATCAAACTTTATGAATTAAAAACATAACATTCAAATTTGATTTACATTCATATATATTTTTGGATAAATTACAACCGACTTAAAAGTAATTTGATCAACCTTTGAATTATGTTTACAATAGATGTGTATATACAAAAGAAAGTAACAAGACAATACAACCAGGAACACGTGACTATCTATTTTTGTTTAGGTTCGAACTCGTGACTTTTTTTAAAAGGGAAAAATCTTAATCCTTAATTAAAAAAAAAAATTTATGTTGGGAAAAAATGATATAATGTAAAAAATTTCCATTTAGTTCTAAAGTAGTGGTGTGATTTTAATTATCTAGCTAAGATAGTAAAACAAATGTAGTGGTCCACGAGGTCTAAAGTAAACTATTTTGATTGAAATGAAAACCGAATACAACGCAGTCTTCACTCCCATATGCATGGGAACAAAATACAAAAGGCCAAAATCAAATATAATGTATTGAATTTGTTCTAGTACTGGAATTGGATACGAGAAATGTGGAACCTAATACATGGCCGTGAAAAACCGAATACACTCTTCTTCTATCCCTCCTTCAAGCTTTCTTGTTCATGTGTTCTCCATCTTCAACATTTCTTCTTCATGTTCTCTCCATCTTTAACACATGTTCATGTTCAATATGGCAAACCACAGGCATCACCACAGACTATTCTTCATTCGTGGTCATCATCAAAATGCAACATGCATACCTCCAACCTAAAAGAAAAAAAAACACATCCATGCACAAAAACAATTGCTAACCCGATGAAAAGCAAAGATGACAATTGAAAGCAATTCACTTCAAATCCTACCTACCATATCAATGAGTGATAGAAGAACAACTTTATTTCGTTTTCAAAAATCTCTTAAATCGAACACAATACATTTCTCAAATCATTTTTTAATTTTTCTCTTGAACAGTATAATTTGTTCATCCGAACACAACGTAAAATATTGTTATTCATATTTAAAAGATAAAGAATATTATGAATACAAGTTTACTTACATATTTTTTATCTTAAGTTTTTTTGTCTAACCCTTATGCAAAAATAAATATATCATCTATCAATCTCACCTTATACTTTAAACTAGTTTAACGAATCAATATCTCATTTTAATCACTAATTTTGAACATCTTGAAACATATATCAAAAACTAACATTTGATTTGTTAATTATTGTTGCAACCAATTAGTAGAACTTCATTTGAAAATACTTTCTATCTTAAGCAAATTCAACTTCTCCATCAACATTTTTAGAACCTTTATTGTATGAACACTCGTATGCAAAATAACCATAACCGTTGCATGGAAAATATTTTTGTTCTTTGGTCAAATTTTCCTTCTCAACTCTTCCACCTTTGTCCCTCTTCTCAAGTTGTTGTCTTCAAAATTCTTATTGCAATATTTATTCATTTTCTAATCATAATTTTAAATTAATTTATGTACGGTATGATATCTAGAACGAGCCGTTACGAAGAATAACCGCTCGGGACCATAACTGGGCCAACTCTTATTATTGGGCTTGTAGCCCATCAATCTAAAAGGTATTTAATTAAAAATACTGAGAATCAAATAATATCTGATCAAAGATATTGATAAAGCTGTTTATGAGTAACCAGGTAAAACTGTTTATATTTTATTGTGTTTATATTCTATTGAGCTTATATTAGTTCAAGGTTCATGAGACAAATTATAAATAGAGAGCCAAGGTCACAAACCAGGTACGTTCTAGTCATGTTCTACTCACGCTAACATTCAGCTCTACTCCCATCATAATCATACATGTCAATTCTCTCATACTGAGAATCACTTTAATAAGAACGCCTAACTTGAGCGTTGGAATACCATTGCAGGTACCTCCCCCCTCGGCCAAAGCTTCAAGATCACCGGACGGTCAAGGTTAAAGCAAAACGAGCGGTCGAGATTCAGGAAAAGCTAGCAATTCGATCAGTCCAAGCATCAGAAAGCGGGAAACAGGTCAATCCTTTCGGTCCCACAAAATATCCACAGAAACAATTTATATGATTTACCTTTGCCATAATCCTTCATGTTTCTCGCGTTATTATTTTTACATTTATTCAATTCATAAGCTTAAAGAACTTGAGCAACTTATTTGTCACCAACTCTTGATCTCAAGTATAGCTCTCAAGACTTTTTTTATCAGCTTTGAAAATTCTTAATATTCATTTTATACAAATTCTTTGATTTCTCAATTATCACAATATGTCAAATTCTCGTGATAGAGATCAAAGGACTTTCTCCACATATTTTACAACTTTCATCACTTTTAACTTCATTTTTAATTGATAAGTAACTATATTTTTTATGAACATATTCATTGTTCTCCATATGTGTCATAGTTCAAAATACCTTGCATCCCTTTATAGTTGTTCTTCATGATTTCTCATGACATAAATCATTTTAATGTTTGCATCATCATCGATCTCATAAATGAAAAACAACCTTTATATATTATTTAATCTTTAATTTTCTATAAAATTTGAACTTTCTCCAAACTCTACTGTTTTTGTTTTTTATAATTTGAATGTCTTTATAGTTAAATATCACTTTCATTTGAGTGTTTATCTTCTCAAATTTTCTATCATTAAGTATAAGAGAGACAGGGAGACTTTCTCCGAAATTAATAATAAATCATAACTCAATACCAATTTTCTTTAGACAAAAAAATCTCTTACAAGGTTTACAACATAAATAAACAAATGAGTAAAACAACAATTATATATATATATATATATATATATATATATATATATATATATATATATATATATATATATACATATATATATATATATGACAATTGGTTGAATCGGGTACAAATAGGGTGATATCCGAATCCAATCCCCATAAAAAAACATATCCGTTACCCGTTTCGTTATCCGCCGCATAAAAAAACTCGTAAATTTTTTTAATCCGCGGGTATTCATTGAATACCTGCAAATATTATTAAAAAATTATTTTATGTTTTTAAAAAAATATTTTAGCTTTCCAAAATGTGAATCAAATATGGGACATGAACAGTCCAAAAGGTTTGGGCTTTTCCTATTCCAACATCAGCAAAAAAATCTTCCATTAATCAGTATTGAAAATGAAGGAAGAATCATTATTACTGGAACCATTTTTTGAACACTGTAGTTATGGCCATTAGTTCCTCCCTCCACCTAAACTTCCTACTAGATAGATAATTTTCAACATACCACTATAATATCTCACTTGTAGAAAAATATGAAATTATTTTAGGATTTAACTTATGAAATTTCCATTTAGCTCTAATGTTTAAAGTTTGAAATGCAGGAAGTTTTGGAGGGATGGAATGCAAACAATGCGATAAGCTCACAAAAGATTTGAAAAAGAAAAACATATCTGAAAAAGAAAAGAATGAAGAAAGTAGAGAAAGAGAAAGGAAGTACTTAGAAGAGAACAATACCGTTTTTTATTTGCGGACAATGTCTTAGATATGAGGAGACTCATCTATCCCCAACAATTTAAACTCTTCTAGATCTAGAAAAAAAAAAATGAAAGCGAGAAACGACAGAAAAGGAAAATAGGGAAACCTTTAGTTTCTTAAACCTAATAAGGAATAATATGTAATTTTATTTTCTTAACAGTAACGGGTATCCGCGGGTACGATAATGTGATACCCGAACCCGACCCGTTAACAAGCGGATATTAAAATATCCGCTACCTGCGGATACCTTTTACCCACAAGGAAAATAGGGAAACCTTTAGTTTCTTAAACCTAATAAGGAATAATATGTAATTTTATTTTCTTAATGGTAACGGGTATCCGCGGGTACGATAATGTGATACCCGAACCCGACCCATTAACAAGCGGATATTAAAATATCCGCTACCTGCGGATACCTTTTACCCACAGATACTAAATACCCGTAATGGATTTTATTCGCGGACACAAGTATAATTTTTTTGTCAACCATATATATATATATATATATATATATATATATATATATATATATATATATATATATATATATATATATATATATATATATGAAATTTTGTTGTATTTTTATCTTAAGGATCTTATAATTTAAATTATACTTCTCTTAAAAAACCTTTGAACCTATAAAAAAAGATAAACGTTTACGTGTGAGAATAAATAATTACACTTTCCATTTAAAACTCATACATCATTTGTTATAAAAAATAAAATAAAAAAATAAACAGTCTACTTGTTTCAATATAATAGAGATATTGTAGAATTACTTCCTCAAGTTTATTCCTTGTTATTGAACAATCATGTCCTAAAAAGAATTCATACACTTCAGAGTGTAGCATCCGAAAGCAATAAAGTGAAGTGGCTTTAGTTATATATTTTAAGTAAATTTCAGTGAAAACTACAGTAAGATTAATTGAAAACCAGATGTAAATCTTGTGGTTAAGAATAACTATAATGTACCATATGAACCGGACGGACTGGTCAAGGACGTCCAACAGGTTAATCGCAGCTTAGGAAGACTCATAAGCTCAGGACACAAGGACCACCAAAATCATGACCCGAGATAACCAACAATACAGCATCCGGCCGACTAAAATGGATATTTACGGTCAAAGCAGTTGGTAATGTTTAGAATTAGATTAAGGTAAAACAAGATTAATATTATTGGGCCAGTGATTAGACCGTGATTAAGATCTTGCTAAACATAGGCTCATGACAAAAACTATTAATACAAGTCAAAGACAAGAAGAAACGGGAACACGAGCAAGAGGAGCCGACAGTGGTAACTGGACGTTAGAGAGAAATTGTGTAGGTGGAGTCTGACGACAGCACAAACGGAACACATAATAAATATTTGGTAAATTCTAAACCATAATCTAATTATTTTGTAATTAGTAATTGTTTATATCATTAGTTTTTGTTGACTTATATTGATTAAGAAACTTGATTATTTGATTAAGCGTATGTTAATTAACAATGATTCTTATTATACTGTTGTGATTCAATTATGTTGGTCTTTCATCATATTTCATTACATAATTGAAAGACACATAATAACATTGTGTGATCACAGGTAGGATTGCATTAGAATTTGAGTTGAGGTTAAACATGCACTTTGTATCCAATAAAAAAATCT
Organism: Vigna mungo; assembly: GCA_036885675.1. Taxonomy (NCBI): domain Eukaryota; kingdom Viridiplantae; phylum Streptophyta; class Magnoliopsida; order Fabales; family Fabaceae; genus Vigna; species Vigna mungo. Next base: position 37,728,178 of record CP144699.1, on the reverse strand, counting down.
ATCACTTTGCTTAGAACTGACAACACTTTATTACATACACTTAACTTAAGCGTTGGAGTGCCTTTTCAGGTACCTCCCTCCTTTTTCTCTCAGTTTGAAGCTGGAACGAAACGAACGGTTCAACGAACGAACGAATGAAACATTGGAAGAACCTGAGATCCAGTGCCAGGAAGAAGCAGAGTTACGTCATCGAGATTAATCCTTTCGGTCCCTAAAATTATCATCGAAACACTTTCTTTTATTAGTATATTAAATTTCAAGATGTTGAATTAAATTTAAAATTTATTTTTTAATAGTATAAAGTCATATACTAAAGTTTATTATAATAAAGTTTTTTGTTTGTTAAATTTATTATTTTTTTAATATATGTATGATTAATTTATAATAAAGAAATGAATGACAATGTTACTTTAATTTATTTGGTAAGGTTGAATTAAGTTGAACTTTAAACATAAATTATAAATTAAAATATTTTATTTATTAAGTTACTGAATAGTGCTATCATTAACTGTAGAAATCTGGGAGTAGTTTATAGATTTATAAAATAATAAAGATATAATTAGGTTAATCAGATTCAGAAAGACAGTGTCCTTTATATTCAACGTTGTTGCGTTTGTTGGCCTATATATTTAAAGTTTTCTCCCACATGTGATTTGAGTGATATTTTACACTGTGTTTCTGCACTTTTGTTTTTAGTTGCAGCCATCAATGGACTAATCACCTAATATCTCAACTAGCATCCTGCTTCTATTCTCTGTCCTTTTACTCATTTGCTTTATCATCATTTGTTTCATTTTCATGTGTGCATTAAACTTACCATCCGTAACATGTTTTTTACATTGGTATGGCCTTGTTACTTTTCATAATTTGTCGTTTATTTCTATCTAGATTTCTGTGGGAAAGACAAGATCTTAATCAGCATGTTTTCTATTTGTTATTAACTTAATTATTTTGGCAAGGTGGGTGAGGGAAAGAGCCAGAAGAGGAATTACAGCTTAAAGTGTTGAGTTGAACAACTTGTTTATATTTTATAAGCTAAAGGCATTAATGTTTAATGATCTTGTTTTGAAGTAGATTTGTGTGAAGGCAGAATTGAAATGAGGGTCCATGAATGCATGAGATTTGAGCAAAAAAGTCTTCGAGTGCCCGTGACCGACCGCATCTCCTGCATTATCCATGTACGGACAAAATATCCACTGTCAATTTCTAATCCCGACACTTATTCAGATCACCACCCCTTTCTTTCTAGCTTTATAATTCTTATCCTTTCACTCCTGCTTCCAAAAAAGGTTAACTTAATCACTCATTAATCATTCATTTACAACGGTAATGAAAGCACATTAAAAGGTTCAATAATTTCAGCACTGTTTCCTGCTACATACCAATACTAAAAACGCTGCAGACCTGGCGAACCAGCAGTGTTCTGCAACACGCCTTTTTGTTTAGTGTACTTCTGCATTTAAGATCAGCTTCACATGTATTACTCACCCTCTTTTATACTCAAAATTAAACCTGTACACTCTGTTTTATTTCTTAACGTTTTCATACTGTGTAGCTTTTGAGAAATTCATATATAAAATCAAAGTTAAGAATACTGTAAGAAAAAAAAGAGAGCAAAATAACAGACCCCAATTATTAAATATCTATCGGGAAGGATGTTTACGTAAATTTACAAGAACCACTTGCTCCCGCGTCTATATAAATGGTCTCACTCCCCGCCATGCATGGACATCAACCACTGCAATATAGCTACTACTAGTAGCAGTAGCTACCTTCGTCCACATCCAGAAAGTCACCAACAATGGATGCTAAGTTGGGCATTGCGCTATTTTTGTGTGTAGTTTGGGTGATGAGTGGCAATGCCACTGACCCTTGTGGCTCTCAACCGGATGAGTCGGACCTCAACGTGATTCCCGTCTACAGCAAATGCTCTCCGTTCAAGCCACCCAAGGCAGACTCGTGGGACACCAGGATCGTGGACATGGCCTCAAAAGACCCTCTCCGGGTCAGGTACCTATCCACCTTATTGGGCCAGAAGACCGTCTCCGCCGCCCCAATAGCTTCCGGTCAGGCCTTCAACATCGGTAACTACATCGTCAGGGCAAAGCTCGGAACCCCCGGTCAACTTTTGTTCATGGTTTTGGACACCAGCACCGACGAGGCTTTCGTCCCATGCTCCGGCTGCACGGGCTGCTCCGACACCACGTTCTCCCCCAAAGCTTCCACCAGCTACGGCCCATTGGACTGCTCCGTACCCCAGTGTGGTCAGGTCCGCGGGCTTTCCTGCCCCGCCACAGGAACCGGCGCTTGCTCCTTTAACCAAACCTACGCCGGCTCCTCTTTCTCCGCCACGCTCGTCCAAGACTCACTCAGATTAGCCGCTGATGTTATCCCTAACTACTCCTTCGGCTGCGTCAACGCCATCTCCGGGGCCTCAGTTCCGGCCCAAGGACTTTTGGGTCTGGGCCGCGGGCCACTGTCACTTCTCTCCCAGTCCGGGACAAACTACTCCGGTGTATTCTCTTACTGCCTTCCTAGCTTCAAATCGTACTACTTCTCCGGGTCGCTCAAACTCGGACCCGTGGGCCAGCCCAAGAGCATCCGGACCACCCCGCTTCTGCGCAACCCCCACCGGCCTTCTCTTTACTACGTGAACTTCACCGGAATCAGCGTGGGGCGCGTCCTGGTGTCTTTCCCCAGCGAGTATCTTGAGTTTAACCCGTATACCGGATCCGGAACCATAATTGATTCGGGTACGGTGATCACCCGGTTCGTGGAGCCCGTGTACAACGCGGTGAGGGAGGAGTTCAGGAAGCAGGTGGGAGGAACGTTCTCGAGCATTGGAGCTTTCGACACGTGTTTTGTGAAGACGTATGAAAATCTGGCACCGCCAATTACCCTTCACTTCGAGGGATTGGACCTGAAGCTGCCATTGGAGAACAGCTTGATTCACAGCAGTGCCGGGTCGCTGGCTTGCCTTGCGATGGCGGCGGCGCCGGATAACGTGAACTCTGTGTTGAACGTGATTGCGAACTTTCAGCAACAGAATCTTAGGATTTTGTTTGATACCGTGAATAATAAGGTTGGCATAGCCCGTGAGGTTTGTAACTAATTAGCTGGGTGCATTTTTTGTTTGTTTTATTGTGGCAGTGTTTGGGTAGCTAGTTTTGTATGTTTCCTTGTGTTTAGAAAAAGGTGAATAAGCTTGCCTTGTGTGGCTTTGGAAGTTATTCAATGTGAAACAGGGGTACTATATATTGTCTTACATCCATCCTTGTCCTAACAAGGGATGAATTGATGATTGTAATAATGATGTTTAATCATGCGAGAGTAATTAAGGATGTTTGTTTAGTTGGCTAATATGGGACCGTTTACTTCCAACCCGTGATAAATGGGAACCCGTGATAATATGGCACGGAAATTGCGACTGTCCGTGAATAAATACACTATTATATTTTCCAGAAAAAAACAGAGAATAACCACTTGTTTTGTTTGGTGTAATGTACGACATGAATATCGATTCACTATTACTGAGAAATAAAAATTTACACTTTTGTTTCGAAAAAATAAAGTAAAAACAGATTACCAGTGTCATGATAAAAAGAGAAGCGGAAAATACTCTTATGAAAAAGTGCAAATAGTTTTTTTTTTATTCACTAAAATTCTATATCTTTGCAAGCTATGCTCCAATTTTTACGTAGATCACTAATTTACTGATTCACACTGATTTAATTAAAAAATATGTTTCACACTTCTTCGATTAAAAAAAATATTTTTCTTTATGGGTTACTAATTTACTATGCAATTTAAAATTATAAAGTCTTTTGCATTACATGTGTTTAGGAGGAAAATAGATAGACAGAAAGTGCCTATGGTGATACGGTGAGAAAATAAAGAAGCCACCAAAGATTGAAAAAGAAAACAAAAGCAATCATTGTACCCTGTGTAAGTCGTGCAAACAAACTAACTTTGGAATAAAGAGAAGAATTAATTTGGATTTTGTTTCTGGTTTTTTTTTTTTTTTTTTTTTTGTCTTTTCAACGATTGGTATTAAAGCTCCAGTTAGAAGCTTTGATTATGCTCTCAATATGAGAGAGAGTGACGAGGTTGATGAGGTTAAATTAGATTATACAATTATTCAATGTCTACGTAGAATATCTATTATTATTTTTTTTGCAAATATTTGTATGATTTTATTAATAAATAAAGTGTTAAATCAACAGATAAATTTAAGAAAAACTGAAAAAAATAAATAGGAAGATTATTGACACACAGTGGATAAATCAATCCATTATTATCAAGTGAGATTCTTGCTGATAATTTATGGAAGAGATTAAAAAGGTTGAGCCTAAAAATTTCTTGAACAATAATTTTTTATTAGGAAGTTAGGAAACTTGAAATATAAGGATGATTCCTCAATTACTCAATACTTAAGTAGTTTTCAAAATGTGATGAATTGATTGATCATTATGGAGATTGTATTGAATGAAGATCTACTAATATTATTGCTTAACTCATTATCAAACAACAAAAAGACATTAGTAGTATCTCTAAGTAGTTCTACTCCTAATGAGAAATTGATTTTTAACATGGTTAAAGGAAGAGTAATAGTGACGAAGAGATATCTCATGTGGATCACCAACACTAGTACACTTTTGACTTTTAAAATTGTCTTATATGTTTTAGTTTTAAAGTAAATGAAGCATAGTAAAATACAGTGACAATTTTGAAAATTTTGTAAACTTATAGGTCTTAATTCTTGAAAAATTGAAACGTATCAACTTTTCGATTTTTCAAAAACTAAGACTTAAGGTTCGCTAAAATTTCAAAATTTTTTCTCTTTTTTAATTACATATGAGAAAAGAAGTATAGATTCTAGTTGTTAAGAAAACCGAAGCATAAAGACTTTTAGGCTTTAGGTTCTAAATAATTGAGACCAAAGGTTCACCAAAATTTCAAGTTTATCACTGAGGACAAAGTTTTAGGTCCCAGTTATTTTTAAAATTGGATCCTATTACCCTTTATGCTTTAGTTTTACTAATAACTGAGGTCTAAAATTTTGTCTAGAGTTAATATTTGCAAAAGTTGTACAATGACCCTTCATAGTTTTTTCTTCTTTGCGAAAGCACTGCAATTTCTTTCTCTTTTTCTACATCTTCATCTTCGTCATCTCTTCTACTTCTTTGTGAAATCCTCATCGATCGCCATCCAACTTTGTATCTCCACTCTATATCGCTACTCAATGTCCAATTAGTGAATTAGAGAGTACTTATTTTGATTTTTTTTCTGCATTTTTGGTGGAGTTCGTGTATTTCTTGCATCATGGTTGGTTTGCACTTTGACAACTTTTTTGCACTCAGAGGCTTGGGGTTTTTTCTCAAAGCATTTTAGTTTTGGGGGAGAAACTAAAACGGAGAGGAGGGAATCTAAAATTTATATGTTATGTCATCGAGTAACTTACTGATAGATTTATCCGTTGATAAAAATAAGAAAATTTTACCGACGAATATTTGGTCCACCATTTCTTATACAAGAGTATCAACGAATATTTTTGTTGGTAATTTAAAAAACAATATATACTGGTAAGCCGGTCGATAATAATAGTTTTTTTATAGATATAAATCTGTCACTAGAGATTTCTATTAACAACAACTAATTTTTTTGTAGTGTACATTGATAAACAAACTGACTCATACGAGTTCAGTTACTATTTAATGCAATGGATGAGAATCGTTATTCATTCTCCTATTACAATTAGTTGGGAAACGATTATAATTGTATTGAATCAAATACTTGGTGACTTTATCTTTTTATATATTGATTGAAATTATTGTCTTTTGTGTATAAATTTAGGAGTCCTGCACCAATTCCTAATAAGTCCATTATAGTTTATGCAAAATACATAATGATAATGAAAATGTACAATAATATTTAACACATGTGTGATTTAGGGTATTTATCAAATGTACATTTACTTGTGATTCATTTAAAACTTTATAATACTATTGTATCCTGCTAATTTTGGGTATCATTTATAATATGTGATGATTTTGTTTGATTTTATATATCGTATATGATTAATTATGATTTTGTCCAAATTTGATAAGTATGCAGACAAAAAACAAAAAAAGTTATTTAAAAGAAAGCCTAAAATAAGTTTCAATTATCACCAATTGAAGCGTAAAAGAGATACTAGATTTTGATTCTGGTAAAAACTAAAATCAAATATCTTTTTTTTTATTTAAAATTATTTAATTTAAAGAGTATATAGGTTTCAGTTCTAGTAAAACATGAAGTTTAATCCCTTTCTTATTTAAATAAATTATTTTATTTTGAGAATATTATGCTTCGACTATTTGAAGAACTAAAACCTAATATGTCTTTTAAAATTAAACATTTATATATATATATATATATATATATATATATATTTTAATTTTTTATTATTAAAATAACCTAAAGTATGATTCTTGATTTTTTTTTATCATTTATTAATGGTCTTATGCTTTGGTTCTTATTGAATCAAAGTCTAATATCGAAGTTTATATTTCGAATTATAACTGAGATAAAAGAAAAATATGTCTCAGTTGAATCGAGATACAATATTTTAAATAGCTTATATCAAAAGTCTGATCACTTAATAAAAGAAATAGTTTTCTTTATAAATAATATGCAATTTTTAAATTATGAAACGCAGATCATGTTTTTAGAAAAGAAACATATATAGACATAAATTGTGAGTACTTATATAATAGTGAGAAGAGAAAAGAAAGTAGCCACAGAGTATGAGGAAAAAGAAACCTATATATAGAGAAACTATAGCTTGTAAAAAAAAATTAACTGAATTTTGATTCCAATTTTTTTTTTAATCTTCCGAACACTAATTTATTCACTAAGCACTCGTCATTAGATGTATTATAACTTAAAGAATGACACTATTAAGAACTCTAATGCACAATTTTTAATGGATAATGATATTTTGATAATTCTTTTTTAACAATTTTTTTACAACAAGACATGTGTCATTATTTTATTGGTCTGTTTGAATTTATGTTTAAAAAAATATTTGAAACGGACCAAGACTGTCATATGCGTTGTAAAAAAATTGTAAAAGAAGAGTTGTTAAAGAGATTATTTTCATTTTTAAATTCATTTTACAAAGAGTCAAGTCTTTTTAATCAGCCAATAAAATATATTATAAAATTGTTAGAAGAAGTAGCATAAGTCTGAATACAGGCAAAAGGTGCCTAAATATGAATGGTTAGAATAAAACCATATAAAAGGGCCGAAAACTAGCAACCCATAATTCCATTCTTCATAACAAGCAGCTATATATTCTTGTGTTCCACAACTGATAACCCCTCTCGTCAACCACAAGGCCAAATGCCACAACCAAATCACCTGTAGTAGTTTTTCTTTGAATTATTTTTTACAGCAAAAAGTAAAAAACCAGAAAAAATTCCAGAATAAAATTAATGTAATTAATAATAAAGGTTATATTAATTAATAATAGGAGTTTTAAAAGCTACATATGAATTCATCTTTAAGTGACAAAACTAAATCATGGAAGAAAGATGTCGATCGTCCAGTAAACCTTTTTCTGTATAATTTACTCGTAGGTATGAGATCCTTCCTTACTTAATTACTTAAGTGTAAATTCGTCCACTGTAGAATCTGTGGCTCCTTAAGTATTATTATTTTACAAAACCTTTTCAGATTGAGATACTTTCTCAAAGAAGGCTTAAATAAAATAATAATCACAGAAACCCTAATATGCAGTTATGTGTTTATGCCCTAACCCCACCATTGGTGCACTGCGACACCTTCATCCCTCAACTGTCCATACAAGGCCAAACACTCCCAATAGGCTCTTCTAGAAGTATCTCCTCCTTTGTTTCTCCCAAGGTTGGGTTTGCATTCCAAGAAAAGCTCATCCACTAACCCAATGGAATTGCTCTTCACCATATCCTCTACAACTTCAGCCTCAGCTTTCATCACCACAAACTCTTCCTCCTTCACATTCTTCCTCAGCCAATCCGACATCCCTATCTCCTCATTCTGCTGCAGTTCCTGCGCCACCGTCTTCACATCGTACATCTCGAACGGCATGTTCCTCGTCGGGTAGTTTTCCGTAAACCACTTTGTTCCACTTCCTCCCTCTTTCCCCGACAACTCAACGTCGATGAAAACGCGCCGAGGGTAGCTCACCAACGAGTCATCCATCAAATCCGGCAAGAACCTCGTCCGCTTCGAGTACTTCCGCGACTTCATAGAAGCCGCTCTTGGCGGCTCAAGAAGCACGTCCTCCAGTTTCTGCAGCGCCGCTTTCTTCGCGTCGCTCGGGTAACCACACATCTTTCTCGGTGCAGCCGGAACGAGGGACTCAGCTTCGTTAACCGCTTTCTGATGTGGTTGCTTCAAGAGCGCATGATGGGTTAATCGGTGGAGTATAAGTGACAGAACCTCGTCGGTGTTGGCACGGGAGATTTTTTCAAGCAAGGGTGATCTCATTATGAATACAAAGGAAGCCAGTATGAAGAATGCAAGAAGTAGGAAGCCATAACGTCTGGAATTCATGGTGGTAGGCAAGAGAAGGTAGACGATGAATAATAAGGTATAGAAAGTTATGTGGTGTTCAGGGAAATGAAGAAAAAAGACGGGGGAGAGAAAGAGAGAGGGAGAGGCAAAAAGGTGTATTAGCGAGTGCAGAATCTAGCAGCAGTGTGGTTTCCTCCGACAAGGGCAATTCTGCTGGTTTTCAAGGAGGACCAAAGTGCCAATAATTCCCTCATGCGCTGAACTTCCATTTCTTGAATTTGAACCCAGATCGATGATGGTACAATGGGGTTATCGATGCAGCGGAAACATAACTGTACCAATTCTCATCGATCCAATGAAGAAGGAAGACAGAGAGAGGGAATATGAATGAACGTAGATTTTGGTGGATGAAGGTGGGTTTTTTATTGCAAATTACGAGGGATTATATGGGAGGGGATATCATGGAACAAAACAGTTGCCACTACGACAATCGAGTTACACCGTTCGTTATTTAGGTTTATCTCTTCACAAAATTCTGCGTTTCATGCGTTATTTACGTGCATCATGACCACCTTGTTTTAGGTTTAAGTTCCTTTCATCTTCAATTACTTCAAGATACTGTCTATTCTTTATTTTCTTTAAATTTAATTATCTCTCCTTTCATGCTTTCTTTTATTTTAATAACAAAAAATTTAATGTACAAGTCAAGTCTTGAAACTACAAAATCAGTCCTCAAAGAAACATATATTCCTAAATTATTGACGTGAAAAATTAATTATAATTCATTTTTTTTCACCGGAAAAATATTCTTTAGCTCTAATAATTATCATTTTATATCATAATAAGAGTAAAATAATCTTAATAAATGTCACGACCCAGAAAATGGGCCGGCCAAAGGGCGACCGGCCGGTCTCCTTTTGTTAATCAGCAAAGTATTTAAAATTTTACTTTATCGAAATCCGTGCAGTGACGGCATCATTAGGAGAAACTCAGTAAAAGTGGCAGACAAACTCTGCAGCAACAATAAATTTCTCAACCTCGGGATGCGTCCGACTGCAAGGGGAATGAGGGATTTTTGGGTTAGTGGGAACCATGTGGCACCTGGAGAACTCGCCAACTGTCCGGTTCTGGAAGAGCAATTAAGGTAGAAGCTTCGAATCCTTAAAACTCTTTTCTGCATGCAATCTTCATCTTCTTCCTCAAACCAAGTTTCTGAACTTCCAAATTCTCTTCCTTCTCTCTAAAAGCTCAACCTTTCTCTCTAAAATTCTAACTCAAACACTGTTCCGATCATCAAACTCCTTTCAGAAATTATACTCCTGGTGCGAAGACCTTTCGTTTGTACCGATTAGTTTCACGGTCAGAGTTCTTGGACGTTCGGTCTATCTCATAGTAAGGCTTTGGAAGATTAGCTGGATTAGAGGTAAGGGAAGCTTATGAATATTTAATTTTGATGTTCTGTATGATTTAAATGTGATGGATTAAGTGTATATTTAATATGTAAAGTATGCAGTTTGTGTTGTATGAACTAAATGTGGAATGTGTTATATGAGTTGCAAGAAATGGTTAAGTATGAAAACTTAGAAAATATGAGTTTGAGATTGAAGATCATTAGGATCATTCAGTCTTCCCTTATTTTCCGTCCGGTTTAATCGGACTGTTCGGTGTAGTATGTTGTTGAACTTAAATTGTTCCATTAATAATTTTATTACAAAGTACTTAATAAACGCTGGTCATAAACTAAGCATTTAGTCTTGAAAATGTTCGGCTTTAGGCTGACACTTAAAAATACGTAAAACTTATAAATTTGATATCCTTCCTTGTAAATAGCCGTCCGGTCTCTTAGTGCCTGCATGGTTTAGTAAAGTTGATTTGTTGGACCGACCGGTTTGTTTGCCTAAATTATCCCTTGTGAGTAGTGTTCGGTCATAGACCATCCTTCGAATATGAGTATTACTTGTTTTACTCCTTACCAAAACCGGCCGGGTGACTAATAGTAATAGTTAACCTTGTGGTTAAGACTTTATTCATTGTCGGGCTAGTATTCAACAAATCACTCTTCTCTTTCCCAGTCTCATCTTTGATTCTACCGCCCGGTTATTATTGTTGTTGAAGTCTTGATGATTATTTGTTAATCGTTGCCGGAAAGGCCTGTCAGAATCTATAAACGTCTTTTATCGTCTTCTCAAATATTTTAGTTATATTCAGGTTTCATGTTATATTGTGTTCTATCGTTGATAATACGGTCATTGACCCGACAACTTTGTTCATGAGAGTGATAATAAATAAGAAATTTGACTAAGTAAGAGAATTCCTCGGGTGGAATGTCTCACGAATTGGAAAATTGATTGGTAAAGTATGAATGTGGGAATGACTCCGGTGTCGTCCTTGTTCCTGATATTCCGTGAGGACGTTTTCTCAAGTAGAGGGAAGTCTGTCATGTGTGGGAATGGCAGGAGGTCCGCGGTTATACGTGTATATAACCGTTTGAGGGCTAACCTCGGGGGGCAGCTGAGAGAACAGTTACTACACCGCCCGGGTGCTAGGGACGACCGAGCTACACGTTCATACCGTCCGGACAGAGTCTTGTCGGTTAATTTTGTGTATGAGAATGATATGTTGCTTTGATTTATTATTTGTAAAATATGTTTGTTTGTATAATGAATGGATAAGTTAAATGTACATAAGCTTACCCTTATTTGTCTTGTTTTGTATGTTGTCGTCCGGTATCCGACCGGTCGTCTTTTCCTTCTCAATTGCTATGATCATTCTTACGAATGTGAGCAGAAGTTACTTTGGAAGCTGCCTTGGAAGAGAACCTGGCAGACGAGGTACAAGCTGAAGAGCATTTTGAAGAGATTCCCGAATATAGTACTGGACCGTCCGGTCCCTAGAGTTAGATATCTCTTGTATTTTGTTTTATAGACTGTTATGTATAGGACTTACCCTTATTTTGACCGACCGGTCTATGTTTGTTTTGTAAACCAAATTGTTAACTCAGTTTTATTCTGTATTGATGTATTCGGTTCGGATTAATGCTAAATTCTAGCGTATCTATTTCCAATTTAGTTGATTTCTTTACTGTTCTTCTATATTATATTGTAACTCCTAAAAATAAATCAATACTTTTATAATAATATTTATTGGGATGTTACAATAAAAGTGAACTTTTATATTTGTAAAGAAAAATAAAATAAAAAAGTAATAAAAAGAAGTAAAAACTTTTTTTGTCTCAAAATATAATGTATTTTTGAAGCCCAAAGTCCTCTCTAGGAACGCAACTTCCTTCCTCTTCATATTCATCTTCATCTTTGCATCTTCGTTTTTCTCTTAAAGCTTTGTCTGACACTATTGGTCTGCTCGTCGCCAGTAGTGTTGTTCCGCTTGGTGTCGGTGGTGTTCCACTCTGCTGGATCTACTCCTCTCGTCGTCGTGGCTGTTACATCTGCTTCGCTCGATGTCGGTGCTGCTGATCCGTTCATCGTCGTCGTTGCTGCCCTGGAGGTTTGCCATAAGGATTGTTGTTCATGTTAAAAGGCTTGGCCAAGCTTCCAAGGTCATAGGGACTGAGATTTAGTTGGTGAGATTAATATATATTTTAAAATTAATAATAATACAGTCACACATATTTACATTCGTTTATCATATAATATAAGAATAAAATAATTTTAAATGATTAAACTTTTATATTTTTTAAAGTAGAAAGTAAAAAATATATATATTAAATAAATGTAAAAATATTATATATGTCAAAAAATATTTTTTTTTAAATTTAAAACTTTAACATGATAAAAGAGTGTCCCTCAATAAATTAATTATGAATTCATGTACAGAATATTTGGCTAAGTGGATCTTCTCAAGGGATTGTTATTATTATGATTAATTAATTTATTATTATATCTTTTTATTAACAATCGACTTGAAAGATCATAGATTGTAGTTGACAAAGACATAATTGTGATTAAAAATGATAACGGATTGGGTTGAATATAGATAGTGTTTATCTATAATTTGATAATCTATCCCTATGGATACATGTTTAAAAGTAAATGTTTTAAAACTCATGAATTTCTTCAAATATTTAAAAAAATATATTTTTACAAATTATTAAAATAAAATTTTAATAAAACTACAAAAAATATATAAAATATAATATAAATTAAATTAAATATAAATTAAAATTTAATTTTAATTAAATTTAATCTTATAAAATATAAATTAATGTTAATTTTAACTAAATTTAACTTAATAAAATAAAATAAATTTTTTATTTTTTACAGATAACGGATATCGCGGATACGGATAATATAGTAATCACATTCAATCCGTTTATAAGCGAATATTAAAATACTTACGGATTTTTTTGTCCTTTTGTGATTTATCAAATTAGATACTGCAGATGCTTTTATTATTTTTCAGTTAAGATTGCTAGGCAATGAATGCATTGGAATATATGTATTTTCTTTTTCTAATTCCATGTTACATTCATTGTTGTAGAATGAATATAAAAAAGTTTAATAGGTTCAGAGGTCCCTATATTTGGGAGTTTGTTTCAATTGGGTCCTCCAGTTTTGAAAGTTATCAATTAGGTCCCTAATTTTGTTAATTTGAATCAGTAAAAGTCTTTCCGTTGAATGCAGTTAACGCCGTGAAGTTTTTGAACATCTGACACGCTGACGCTTCCAGGTGGTACCGTTTCAAGTGCATAGGTGGATTATAAAAGGGTGAAATCCCTAAATTAAAAGGGTGTATTTGAAGGTGAAATCCCTAAATTAAAAGGGATTTCACCCTTTTATAATCTACCTATGCACTTGAAACGGTGCCATTGGAAGCGTCAGCGTACCACATGTTCAAAAACTTCACGGAGTTAACTGCATTTAACGGAAAGGCTTTTATAGATTCAAATTGACAAAATTGGAAACCTAATTGATCACTTCCAAAATTGGAGGACCCAATTGAAACAAACCCTCAAACATAAGAACCTCCGAACCTATTAAACCTATAAAAAATATTCAACTTATTACATCGCTAATATCCCCATCGGGTTAAAATTTGATGTAGTAGTGAAATTATTCTCTAAGTAAGATGATTTAATTATTAATTTCAAAAACTAGTTGGGGTTATTTATTTATATATCAAAGAAACAATCTATAGCAAACAATACAAATAAACACACAATAAAATACATATATATATATATATATATATATATATATATATATATATATATATATAATATTTATAATATTATATTAAGGTTAAATCATGTCATTCCTTTACATTTTCTAAATTTTAAATTGGTTTTTTTTCGCCTCGATATTTTAAAAAAATTGATGTAATTAGATAATTTTAATTAGTATTATTCTACAAACATTTAAAAGGTTACACATGTCATTTCGTGGTTTTTTTAATTTTTAATTTTAAAATTTTAAAAGAAGTTGTTACAAATTGATATTGTGATACGTGAGAGTAATAATGTGATGTAATAGTAACAATGCCTGTTTCATGTCATGACAACTGTCATACCTTAGTTTAATTTGGATCTTTGTATTTTTATTTATTTTGTTTCAATTTCTTTTAAAATCCAACAATTTTTTCTTTTTAAATTAACATCAAATTAACTTTTATATAAATGTTATAAAGATATTTTTATTAAAAAGATTAAGTTTATTTAATTTATATTTTACATTAAATTTTATTTCAAATTATTTTAAAGTTGTTAATAAAAATAATGTTAATAGAACAAAATTCAAAATTAATTTCAACTAACAAATATGATAAACTTGTTTATCAATTTTATTTCATACATAAAATAAATTTATCAACTTTTTCAATTCTTTTAAATAACTTTATATTTTTAAAATGTGAAAAATTCAATAATTTTATATAATTTTTTTACTTTGTTTAAAAATAGCAATTTTATAAATTCAAATGTAAAATTTTAAAATAATTTTAAACAATTCTATAACAATTTTAAAAAATAAATTTAAAATTTGAAAACAATTTTAAATAAAGTTTAATGTAAATTATAAATATAAATAAACTTAATATTGTTAAAAACATTTAATAAAAATATCAACTTTAATAAAAAATATTTTCATAACATTTAAAAATAAATAAATATAGTTTCAATTTGAAGATTGGTGAAATAACTTAATTTTAAAAAAATTAAAACCGAATTAAGATAAAAAAAATATAAAAATCAAATTAAGACTAAAGTAATAACATTTCAAAGACAATGTTATACATGACATTCTCGTTACTATTATATTGTCACTACTACATTAAGCTGTCACTATTACATTACTTTGTCAATGTAACGTAACATGACGTTGTGATAAATTTTTATTTTTTAAAAGAATTAAAATAAATAATTAAAAAAAAAACCATCTCACATGTAATATCTATCTAATGTAGTATCTATCTAATGTTATTACCACAATATTAACATAAAAGACCTAATTACCTCAAATTTATCGAAATAAAAACCACATTAATATGCATAAAAAAAAATGAGACCAATTTGACATTTTTTTAGTATAACATAACTCTAAGAAAGTAAGGGAGTGATCACCGAAGGAGTATTTATGGTTGAGTTCACGGTTTTGAAGAGAAAAACTATATGACTTAGATGGATATTTCATTTTTTTTTTTTAAGTTCATCATCACCCGTTTGATTTTAAGTGATCCATTTTTTTAAATAATTTTAATCTTTTCTCACATTCTAAAATAATACAAAATAAATGTCAATATTTAATAAACACAAATGTAAATATTAATATCCTATTTATATGATTAATATATTATAAAATTTTAAATATACCACTTAAAAGATAATTTTTGTTGATAATTATTTTTTATTCCTTTTCAAGTCTCCAATGTTTTAAAAGATTTTATTTATTTAAGAATTATTCTTATCAAAATTTTGAGCATGGCTCTTCAAGTGATAAAATTTGAGTAATTTGAAAAATGTTGATGTATAATCTTAAGGGTTGAAACACATAAAGATATTCACTTACAAAATACTCTAATACTAAAGTGAGAATTTGGATATTGTGAATAGAAGAGAATGAGTATGAGTGTAAGAGTCTATTCCATAAGAAATATCATATATATATTTATAAGTTTTTTTAGTCTACTTTATAAAACAATAATGTGATATCAAATAATATCAATAAAATAAATACTTACACCAAATAAGTAATAATAGAAATAACAATGTGATACCTTACTCTAAATAATAATAACACATGATATAATAAAATTGTCAAGATTTGTAATTATTACCATTATTACGTGAATATTTGTTTCGATAGACGCATTTTGTTTTGTCTCAAAATGATGATTTATTGACACTTATTAGATAATATTATTTAATATAAGTTTATTGAATCGAATAAGTATAACTGGATTATTTTCAAAATTCGACAACACTTTAATTATTTTTTTATATTTTAACTTAATTTTTAATTTCTTTCTGGTATAAAATGTAAATAGTAAATTAGTAAATCTTATAAACATATGATTAAAATTAAGAAGACATTATATTTGTATATCTGAATTCAAATACAACCGAAATATTATTATTATTTAATTTTCTTTCACGGGTGTTGTTTGAATTTAGTCTAATTAAGGTGTGCATTAAATTAAAATTTTATAAGTTTTTGTGAATGAATATAATTTTATCATAAAAAATTTGATTATTAAATTAATAAAAAAAGTTTTGGATTTAAGCATGATTACTATTATTATACTATTAATTAGAACATTACATATATGGTATTAAAGCAAAAACAAACACATAAACATAAACACATAAGCATAGACAAATAGATACGTACACACATAGATACACATACATAAATACATAGACATATACACAAAGACATAGACATATAAATTCAAACACATAGATACACATACACAATCACACAAATACAAACGCAAACATAGACACATAGACACAAAAACATGTACAGAGAAACATAGACACAAACACACATACAAAGACAAAGACACACATTCACAAATACAGATACACAAATACAGATACACAAATACATACATATAGACACATTAATAGACATAAACATAGACACACACATACACACATCGAGCGAGAGAGAAACAGACACACACAAACACCAAAACATGCATACACACACACTTACAAAAACACACAAACAAACATACACAAATATACATAAACTCATAAAACAAATCTTCATAATCACAACCAATCAATTATAATTAACAATAATTAAATGTCTACATAACACATGTCCTCACTAGCACCAATATAAACCAGAATCCCATTGGTTGAGCCCATATGGCTATCAAGACTTAGACACTTTACTCTACTTTCGAAAAACAAGTGACTATCATACTATCTCATGCTCCTTCAAAACAAATAAATTATAGGACACAAGTCTCCCTCAAATATAAGAGGGTAAATTCCTTATACCTACGTGGTTTGGTCATGTTTAATACAAAAGCACTAGATTGTAGGAATCTCCCTCGATCTCACAACTATTGCTTTGTGTGAGTTGGATACTTGAACAGTAAGGATAATCTCATCAAATCACTGTTCAATCCACCGTATGCTTTGACTTAGTATAGTACTTCCTCCTGAAAGTCATTATACCCTCATTCATTCACAAAAATCATTCATTCATCGCATACTTCATCTCAATTATTTACATAAACATTAATTAAAAAGAAATCAAATAAAAGTTTTAAGCCTTAAACTGGTTACTTTCGCTCAATGCCTTATACTTTTTCTTTCATTCAACAAGTAGTATGATTCATCTAGCGAACTCACATCATTGAAGCCCTATCTTTTAGAAATACCATTTTTTTCATTGATGTCATGGGGCTCACCCAAAATGTGAGTAGTGAAAGTAAATTCCTAAAAAATTCACCCACCTCTCTAGAATTTTAAAAAGTCAAATTCATTCATCGAGGGACTCACTTTCACAGTGACCAAGACCATTAGTACCTGATTTCACTAGTCCAAGTTTGTATAATCTACAAATGTGAAGTCTGATATGTCAGGCTACCTAGGTACTATATGAGTTGTTTTAGTTAATTTTCAAGTTAAAACTTTTGTTTTGTAGCTTAAGAACACCTAAGACACTATCACTTGGTCCCTATGATGTATTAAACTCACAATTACTAGATTGTAATCTAAATTAACTAACTCAAACAGTTTTTGAAACAATCAATCTTTATCAACAATTTTATACCATATAAATATATTAGTCCAATCATTCAAATTTTACACCAAATAAACAATACATCATAGTTCTATCACAACAATTTAAACACTATTATAATGTATTAGTTTTCCTTACCTTAAATACACAAATTATACACAATTAATGCTCCACAAGATTTAACTCTCACAAGTAGCTCTAACTATGCAAACAAAACTTAGATTAATAATTTGAATATATCTTCACAATCATAAAAAAACGGAGTTTCATATTGAGATATCTATAATCACATGCAAGCATTAAAAGGCTAGATGTGACAAAACCAAATATTAACTCAAAAAATAAAGTAAAAGAAGAACTTTCTTTAATCACAAATTTAATTGGTTGGTTGCATTGTCCTGTATACTAGAAGTACTAAAGTTGGTTCAAACATTCAAAGAAATGAAGAATGGAATCATAATCTTAATAAGAAGTAGAGTTGTCAAAATGGGTCACAACTCGCGAGCCAACCCGGCCTGTCACGGGTTCAGACTGGGTTGGGTTTGAAAAAATTGTAGTTTTTTATGCGGGTCAGATTTCAACCCGGCTCATTTAAACCCGGCTCATGCGATTTGAACCCGTGATGGGCCGGGTTGGGTGTGAAATTTGGAAGTGAAATTTGTTTAGATTTGAATTATAGAAAGTTTGTAATTTTGTTTTATTTAAAAAAAATTGTAATTAAGTGGGCTAGTGAACCAACCCGTTTACCCACCGATCCGTGGTGGGTCGAGCCGGGTTCAAATTTTTCTGGCTCGCTAATAAATGAGTTGGGTTGGATTGGTTCACTAAGTGACCAACCTGTGGTGGGTCGGGCCGGGTCAAGCCGGATTACCCATTTTAACAGCTCTAATAATAAGACTAAGAAAAATTTAGAGGAAAAGTTCTAGATGTTTGTTTTTTTTTATATATAAAATTTGTAATTAAAAAATATTTATTTTTAGAATATTTAAAAAATATACTGTATCGTTGAGGTTGAAATTTTTAAAAATTTAATATTTCATAAATACACATTTAACTAATAAAATATCAAAAATTAAATAGAATTATTTTATTATTGTTTAGTAGTTTTTGATTGGATTTAGTCGAGTTTTGAATTAAATATATGAATTCGTTTATCTAACTAATAAGAAATCGCTAACGTCATGACGGATTCAATCATAATTTTTTTTTTCCAAAGAATAACAAAATATATATTAACATTCTTGAAATTTTAAAAGATTCTGGTTTTTCTACTTATTTTTTATAATACATTTTGCTTACTGTAATTAAAAATTATATATTCTAATTAAGCATGTAATTTAGTATACTAATGTTATTATTTTATAATCCTTTTTATATTCACGTAATTTGGTAGCATTTTATCGTAACAAAGTAACTATAATTTTTTTTTCTAAATACACGGTAATATAGTTTGGTAAAATCGTTTCAAATAATAGTGGTCCGAATTTTAAAATATTTGAAAGTTCAAATTAAGAATTTAAATAATAGAAGTATTTTTAGAATCTAAGAAGGTTTTCAAAAGCTCTTTTCAAATCTCAATTTTTTAAAACATGCTGGACCTTTTTTATTAATAAAAGTCTATTGAAATTTGAATGTTGTAGGTCTCCTTGTTGGAAAATGTTTTTTTAACTCCACCTATTAAAAGTATACCTATTAAAAATATATTTTTTATTTTCATCATTAAAAATCTAATTTTTGTATTTATAGAGAAAGAAAAATAGTAAATATAAAGTTTATGTAAAAATTGATTAGGTGTAAAAATAATATTTTCATAGTTTTGTGGATATTTGATTTTTAATATATTTAATTTTAAATTTATGAGATCGATTTATTAAATTTTTTTGACCAATAAGTGTATCTGTAAGACAGATACCCTAAGGAAGGTGGTGTTTGAAAGAAAGAGTCCAACTGTGCCGGCGCGTCTATTTCTCAGTCTCCCTCTTTGACTCTCTTACGCGCTCAGATAATCCGACTACTATATAATCTTCTTCAAACCCTTTCTTCATTCCACACCAAAATCAAAAACACTTTCATTTCTTCTTCTTCTTCTTCTTCTTCTTCTTCTTCCTCTTTCTCTGCTACTTTCGATCATACGTCTCATATACACTACATAACTACTTTCTGTCCAACTCAGTATGACTGTAAAAGGGTTTTTTGAAGGTGGCGTTGCTTCCATCGTTGCAGGTTGCTCCACCCACCCACTCGACCTCATCAAAGTTCGCATGCAGCTTCAAGAAACGCACAACCTCCGCCCCGCGTTTGCGTTTCACGCGTCCACTCCAATGCCGCCTCCGCCTCCTTCCGGTCCTATATCAGTCGGCGTCCGAATCGTCCAGTCGGAGGGCGTCGCCGCGCTCTTTTCCGGCGTTTCCGCCACAATGCTCCGTCAGACGCTGTACTCCACCACCCGTATGGGCCTCTACGACGTGCTCAAGCGCCATTGGACCGACCCCGAGCAGGGCACCATGCCCCTCTCGCGAAAGATAACGGCGGGCCTGATCGCCGGAGGGATCGGCGCAGCCGTGGGGAACCCCGCCGACGTGGCCATGGTGCGAATGCAGGCCGATGGGCGGGCTCCGGCGGCTGAGCGGCGCAACTACAAGGGTGTGTTCGACGCGATACGGCGCATGAGCAACCAGGAGGGGGTTGGCAGCCTGTGGCGTGGCTCAGCGCTTACGGTGAACCGCGCGATGATCGTGACTGCTTCTCAGTTGGCGTCGTACGACCAGTTTAAGGAAACTATCCTCGGACACGGCTGGATGGAGGATGGGCTAGGGACCCACGTAGCTGCCAGTTTTGCGGCGGGTTTTGTGGCTTCTGTTGCGTCGAATCCTATTGATGTTATAAAGACAAGGGTGATGAACATGAAGGTTGAGGCTTACAATGGGGCCTTCGATTGTGCTATGAAGACTGTTAGGGCTGAAGGACCTCTCGCCCTTTATAAGGGTTTCATCCCTACAATCTCAAGGCAGGGTCCTTTTACCGTCGTGCTCTTTGTCACCCTCGAACAAGTCAGGAAGCTGCTCAAGGAGTTTTGATTTTTGATATTCACTTCCTATTCAATATTCATTCATTGGTTGAGATGCATATTCAGATGATGACGAACCATTTGTAACCTTTGATTCTTTTTATTTAATGATTAGTTATGGAGGTTTTGTAACCTTTGATTCTTCATATTCCTTCTTAAGAGATTCATTGAATCCGATTATATGTAGACACAACAATGAAGTACCGAACTAAAAAATTTGGTATAACAGGATTTAGGACCAAGTTTATCTGCCTAGTGCTTTACCAGCTTATGCCAAACAACTCAAACGTTATTGCAGATACAAATACGATAATGTAAATGCAAATCATCATGCTGCTCAGTGAGCAAGTAAAAATCAGCATGCTAGGTTACTAACAGTCTGGCTTATGTCACGGGAAAGGTTTAACTATGCCTTGCACATGGTGCTTTTGGGAGAAAATGAATGCTTCTCTCGTTTGAATAAAGGAGGGATCATGTGACAATCTTATCAAAGAGAGTCTTCTCACTGTATTTTATAAATCACACAAAACATTGTTGAAAGACATAAGCAAATCCCAACATGGACAACAATAACACTGAATGCATGTGGATTTTGTTTTGGAAGAAAAGAAGACTGATTGGCCTTACAATCACCGGCCTTTGTCCACATTATATATCTGATGGCCATCTGACCTTCCTCTTTCCAAGTGTTTTGCTTGTTGATTCCATCCATCAGTGTGGTGGGCTGGATGACTGTCTGATTTTTTAAGTTTGTCTGATGAACTGTGTTGAGATAATTTTCCTTTGCTTGATCCTTTGTCTGATGATTCTGACCCCTTACCTTTTTCTTGGTTTGGCACAGAGTGAGCTTCAGACCCTCCATATGTTTTGGGTGATGGAAGTGTTTGATGACGCTCAGACCCTTTTCCTTTTTCCGCATTGTGTGACGAGCGACTTGAGTCTCGCCCTTTATCCAAATTTTGGAGTTCATTTGCAATCTGATTTCGGGCCACCTTCAAAAGGTTCAGTCTGGTTGTCAGTTTTGTGAGTGCAGAAGGAGTGGAATTTCCTCCCTGTTGTGAAAGCATTTTGAATAAATAAGTCTATCTAGTCTATCTCTAGTCCTATTAATTTGCAGTATCATTGTTTATCCCAGTGAAATACATGAGAAACTATTTAGTTAAGAGGCTAAAAGGTAGGTAACTATCTTCCATAGAAACTCAAATTTTACCTTGCATTAAATAACTAAATGTTATAGAAGTGAAAATGATGCTGGAAGAGAAAATAACATGGATAAAAAGTTATTACGTTCTGTCCATGAAAAATGGCATATCTGAAATTAATTTGTTAGAATTGGAGCTTGAAACTTGATAGACTTGTCATTTTTATTGACTTTTGGATGGATGAGGGGTATTTGGTAGTAGTAACGATAACATAGAAGAAAATGTTGGAGCTACTTGAACTAGATCAAGTTTACGAAACATACCTCGCCCTTTGAACTTGATCGCTTGGAGCTACTTGGTGGGTGTTTGTTTGGTAAAGGTGTTGATTCTGGCTTTCGTTCAGTATCACTTTCTGCTCCGACAGTATGAGTGTCCTGTTGTTGGGCCATTACCGTACCCTTGGTTTAAGAAATGATAAAATGCAAGTTACTATCATCGTTTTTAGCAAATATACTTTATTTCTAGTATAAAGCCACATGAAAAATAAATGAAAGATCGTCTTTGGCTTTAAAACGAGAAAAGCTTAGAGGTAACAGCGTAAGAAAGATGCAATTGTGGTCTGGCAAGCAACTATAAACACCATAAATAAATATGTTCGGGAGAAAGACAAAACGTTCTATGGAGTTCAAACGAGTAACCAGATAAAGCATGTTGGGGTATTCATTTCCTTTGACAGTATAGAAAGACAAAACAAGACCTGAGCCTTTTTTATTATATTATTGAGTTACTTTTGGTTTTGAAAGTATCAATCATATACTTAACGATGGGTTTATGGACTCTCCCTGCAATATTGCTCTTAAAGATCGAAATTTCTGCATGTGGCAGATACTTTGGAATAAATCCTACATCGTTACTGTAGATTTACCTTACTTATTGATCTATCAGATTGTGTTGAGGCAGCAGCTTCAGCATCTGCCTTGTATTTTCTGCGAATACAAGTAAAATTTAATTATCCATACAATTTCTATGGAAAAAGAAACAGTTAAGTGGAAACAAAAACCAAGCAAATAGAACAGTCAAAAGCCAAAAGGACTTCCACACAGTCGTGCGAAACAAAAAAAGTCGTATAAACATTGAAGCAATTAGGTGTTCGAGATTGTTAAAGAAGAAGAAGAAGAAATGCAATATCAAACATAAGAGTAAGGATAAACATACAATCTTCTTTCCTGATTTGACATCTGTCGTGGTTGATTCGAGAACTCAGAAGTAGTCCCAAGATTCCTTTCAAGTTGTGCATTAAGCCTAGCCACAAGTTCCCCAACCTTCCACTCTAAACTGGCAAGATCTGCTTCTACCAGTGCTAATTTCTCAAGCTCTGTTTTGTTCTGTATAAGATTCAGATATGAAAGAGTTGCATGGTCAAAACTCAAACCGTCTTTGACTGAATTTGACAAAACTTTTACCAATATTGGGTAAATCATAAGAGTCCTACCTCGAGAGCTGCCCGAGAATTCTTTTCCTTGTTCAACTGTTCATGTAATCTAGCAACCTGCGAAAAGAAAATTTAGAAAACAAAATCTCAATTTATTTGCATGAAGGGAGACGGCAACTTGTCTCATGATGCACATACTTCCTGCTCAAGAGAAAGCCGACGCTCGTCCAAGGCTTTCTTTTGATTATCCACTTGAGATTGCAGCTCTGCATTTGCCTTCACCTACAAGGGCAACCCAAACTCATCAATTAACTTGAAAAAAATCCATACGTATTTAACAATCTGATCCAGAAAGGAGTTCAAGAACATACCTGCTCTGCAATTTGAGTTTGTAATTCTGACCTGGCAGCTTCAAGCCTTTCAATTTCATCCCTACCGTTAGAAACATAAATCAGTCACACAAAAACATGAAGAAACTAACGACAGACACGCCCACTCTATGCTCCTCCTTAAATTAAAGTGTTAACAGCAAGTTATGGTAAACATTTAGAACCTCTAACATTAGCTTTCTCTGAATTTATATTTAAGAGGCAGTAAACTTCCAGAAATAATGGACGAGGTCACTCTAACATTAAAGATTTGGACGCAGAAAGACAGTCAGAAGAAGGAATTTTTTCTTGCCTACTCAACTTTCCTGATTTTTAACATAAGAATGAAAACAAACTAACGGATTTTGATCCTTCCGTATGGATATAATACTAGATTCTTGTTGACATAAATTCAAGCATACAAATATGTGATAAATCAGTTAGGCAGGAGCGTTTGATCCTTCAATTGCGTAGTTGAGAGATGCATATATAGACTACAAATTAGATAAAATAGAAACAATATAAGAGCAAGATAATCGCATACAATTAATAGATGTCAATTACTTACTCGTCTTCTATAGAAATATCTATGGATTCCATGGAAAGATTCTTCCTTGCCTGCGCAGAATGCAAAAGAATAGAGAAATCACTAACTAATTTAACACAAAGAAAAGCAACTAAACGGAAGTAAAATTTAAAATTAAAAGACATAACTGTCAAGATAAAAAAAATCATAGCGCCAATTTTTAAAGATTTACTTACTGAGGTGCGCCCCAATGTTGTGCGATGACGAGGTGCTGGGCCATTGGACATGGTGTTGGATTTCTTTATAGCAGGGCCAGGAGAATTTAAATTTTGCAATGCAGCTTCATCAATAGCATTTCCAACTTTATCAACACGCTTATTGGACTGATCACTGTAGTCAGTCTTCTTTGGACTCGTCAGATGTTCAGAGCTTTTGATATCTTTTTGTTGAGGCAGTGAGACTTCTAGTGACTTTGATGATAACTTTCGAGTGGCTTTAGATTTTTCAGTCAAAACTGAGGATTTCGAACTTGAACTAGCATGGTCATGCTCCTGTTCATTACCAAAAACAATTAAATAAGAATTTTCGCCTTTCCTCTCTCCTCCTAGATCTCCACATAACAGTGAATGCAGCCATGTAAGAGTCTTGGAGGAAAAAGTGTAGGGATGCTCGATGAACACATCAACATTATAAAATCAGTTCAAATAATAATCAAGGATAAAGAAGTAGTTTTAGAGCTGGGATTGGGGCCCGAATGAAGGTAGGAAGTGAACATTGAAAGAAGAAATTGTGGAAAGATCTAAGTAAATTAATTACTATGCTATGTTCATTAGGCCAAGAGATTACATATCTTTCCTTCTAGGAATTAAGAAATTCAGTACAAATACTTCTTTTAGTTTATCTTTTTTGCATTTATATGAACAATTAATGATAACCATGTCACTTCTTGTCTAATCATAGATTCGTATGAATGAAATAGTACCAAATAACTAGAAAAGTCCCGAAAGAATTTTGAACATAAATACTTTTTCAGTGATCGCGAAATAAATAAAATCAGGTTTGAACCTCATAATCGGCCTCTGAATCTTCAGTTCCACTGTACGATTCACTGACAAGATCATCTTCTCCTTCACTATCATGTACTGATTCTTCATCATCTTCTTCTTCATCATACTCTTCATCATCATCATCATAAGACACCTCATCATCAGTTGCCTCGTCCTCACTCTCAGATCCACTCACTTCATCTGAGTCAGTGTATATGTCAGGGGACATGGAACCTTCCTGTTAGAACACTAAGAACTTAGCAATGTGAAGAGAAAATAGCAATAACAATCAAGCATTAGCTCATTAGGCGGAGTCAGCTGCATGAATATTGAAATATTTGCAGAAATATTTCATGTCATGTATTCTCTAATGAAAAGGAATTCAACCAATAAGTAAGCAATGCTCTACTTCTGAACTAGAAGAACAAAATTGTACCAGAGGCAAGTTCAATCAACATGCAAGCATAAAACGTCTAAGAATGATTCAAGAGAGCATATGAATACGACACAGTTTCATAATTTGTATATGGAAGCCATGAAAAAAAAAAGCATAATTACCCCAAATATGTTGTTATATTCTTCTAATAAGGTTATGCAAATTGCTTGAGCATGGTTTGCTGCAGCAGCAGCTTGTAAAAGTTGAATAGAACCATCACCACCTACATCAAAATCATTTTCAATTTCACATTCTCCGGCCAAAAGGGGTCGAAGAAGTAAAGGCGCCATGCAAGCTGCCACAGCTGAGGAGCTCATTCTATTCACAGCTTTGCGTGAAGCCACACTTTGCATCATCATGAGTATTCTGTACAAGAATGAAATCAATAACTTACATTACCAAAACATGACCAGAAAAATAGACTAAGGGTATTCAATACTAGAGGTGGGCATAGCCCCAAGTCCGAGTAAACTTGAATAATTATATTCAATTTGCAGGTTGACCTGGAACTTTTGCCGTGCTTTTTGGACAATAATCAAACATTTAAAAGGCATGTTTACTACAAGCATGCTTGTAACTTTTTGTTTAACCGACTTTATCATAGATCATGAATTCAACGTAGATATTTGACTCATTAACTTTTGCAATTTATTAGGTTTTTGACTGCACAAGACTATACCAAATCAACAATAATAAATCGATGATTAAACTAATAACTAAATAATAAGAGTACTCATATTATAAACCTTAAAATTAAGCATACAAGATCACAAAAAAAAAGAAGAAGCAATAAATGGGTTGTAAATAAAACGAAATTAAATGAAAAAAATATAAAGTTATCAATCAAACACCTTTGCAATAAGCGGCGATTTGGTTCTGGGAAAGTGTCGTTTATTGCTTCACGCATAGCAGCAACCCTACTACCACGCTCAGTTCCTAATTATTGCGGCAATTTCAAATAATGAAATATAATTAAACTTCATCGTGGTATCTATAAAATTAAAAAAATAAAATTATTGCGATATTTTCTGAATAAAATTAAACAATGAAGACCTTACTTCTTTTGAATAGATTGTCAAATTTCAATGAAAAACTTTTCATTTGAACAATTAGAGGAAATAAACTTTACAACATAAACAATGGGAAGACCAAAACGAAGAAAAGATGGAAGAACAAGATAAGACTTACGGCAAGATTCTAACAGTGCTTTGCAACAAGATGCGGGGACTGGAGAAGATGGTAATTCGCGAAGTACATGCTAAAAAATTATAGAAATAAGAAATAATAACAATTATGTATTACTAACAAGGAATCATCACTTTGGTTTACCATGAAAATACCTTAATACAGTCTCCAATAACATGTGCATCCTCATCTGGAGAAAATTCAACTCTTCCTGCAACCATGTGTCATAGCCAAGAGTATGAGATCTTATGAGTCATTTTGACCAAGAAAAAGGGAAAACTGCAGAATTTCATAACTTTCATCCATAGTATTATTTTTGAAAGATAGACCCATGCATATTAAATGCTTGTGAAAATGTTGAAGAAAATTTAGCTAAATGAGTAGTCTTTTATCAGTTTACATATATGATAAGGAGTTCTCTTCTTCGTATAAAACGCTCAACATATTACTTAAAGTACTTATTTGACAAAGCCTGAAATATAATTGAAGCTCTTAATGGCTAAACATGTGAGAATATGTAGTTAAAAGATTAGCCATGAACAAAAAAAAAAACACAAACCTTGTTCATATTCCCGAACTCGACGTTCAACCTCATCAACATCAGCTGCTTGTCGCAAGATTCCTTCCACATTTGCTCCTATATTATAACATTCATTAGATTCATCATATGAAACACATTAACCTTTTACCAATAACAGAAGCACTACTTTGTCTTGGCAATGGCTCAAGAAAAATAATTAACTTACACTACTTTTAAGTTGTCACCTAATAAATTTTCTGTACACACACACACACATATATATATATAAAGCCAAATAAAGAGAGAAAGAAAACCCACCATGCTCTTCTATGAATGTTAGGGCTTTCTCCAAGAATGATGGCGTTCCATCAACATCCTCCAAAGCAAGTAAAATTGGTCGACCAATAACAGTAGATTTAGCTGGTTCTCTATCCTTCACTATAGAAGTGCAGGAAAATCATATAAAAGAATTAGAAGTTATAGTCTTTTACTGTATTAAGCATAAGTATTATCGCATAAAAATCCGCAACAAAGAAACTCTATATATATTATAGAAGCAACCCAAATGACAGAAAGAAAAGACTCAATAGATACCATTACCACTGTCACTGTAGAGATATATGTGTAATGTTCATGTCAAGGATCAAATATCAAAGGAAACAAACTTAACAATAGTTGTTGTAATAAACATTTACGTGATGATAATAAAACTGTTTATTAAATCATTGTATATAGATTTTGAACGACATTTTTAGTTTATGAGCCACGGGGTATGAACTCTGTGGCAAAATGCATTTGTAAAGCACAATTTAACAAGAGCATACACTGGTTCACAGAAATATCAATTGAATCAGTCTGTTTGTTCCTGGAGATACCATTTTGCTCCGTTCCATTGGTAGCACTAGGTGCCAGTGCTAAAGCATTCTCAAGTGCAGTCTTCCACTCGTATAAATCCTCCATGGTTTCAGCCTACAACACCAACATTCTTTGTCTGAGTTTATCTTTTTGTCTGTGTTGAATCAATACTAGTCATACATATCATGCATATAGAGAACATAAAATTGAAGAGAAACAAAAATCAGAGCATCAAATAAGCTATCTTTCTAATGAAAAAAAAAAGGAAAATAAAGCACCTTAAGTGTGAATGCTCTTCCATCATGAACATCAGGAAATTGCACAGTCAAAAGTTTCTTATCTGCTTTGATAACAACACTACAAAATTTTACAAGAAAAGTTGCAGGAGGTCACGAAACTTTACAATACTGCTATTTTGACATTACAAACATAAAAGATTAAACAAAAATTACAAATTTCTAGATGTGAAAAACAAGCCAACCTGCCTGAATTGTTGAGGTCAATGCCTCCAAGGGTCAAATTAACTTCATTTCCCTTTTGAGGGATTGCATTCTGCAGAGCAAAAAACACAAATAAGAATATGATAACAAGTTTAGAAACAAAAGAAATCTTAATAAATATGTCAGTTCGCATGTGTGGCTATATTTATAAAGTTTATTTTGATTTCACACGACTCACTTAAAACTATTTATGATTAAATGATATAAAGAATCCATTTTTGGCAACGCAACAAGTTCAAAATCCTAACCAAAAAGTATAAGCAAGTTTGAAAGTATAACTTTATACATAGTTAATTAACATTCTAATTATCATTTCTAGTTTCTTGTTATCAAAATAGATATCAATTTCAAGTGCAAGGCAATTCTATTATGATTTATGCCTAATCAGAACAATTAATAATGGAATATTGCCTCAAGTGGGAGGATACCATATATCCATAAAAAATTCAATATCATGCCAAATCATTATGTAAAAAGTATGATCACCATTTTCCTTCATGAATAATTGTAAAATATTACGACTCATAAGATAATGATGAGTTTGATAATAAATATAATTACTTCCATTATCTACTGATATACTCTTACTCAAAGTAACTTGAACTTGAAAAACTAAACCCAACACTAAAGCATTTGTTCTAAAATTGAATGAATCCCGCAATCAATTGAACCACGTGAATAAAGCAGATGCTAAAGAAATTACTTACTGGATCACTCCTGAAGAAAACAAGTGAAGTTTGTGTTAAAATAAACCATCTTTTCTTCCAAGATGTCCATCCAATTCCTACACATTAAGAAATACATGCTACATCATAATAAGATCACAAACTCCTCAGTATCTAGTTTTTTATTTCAATAATACTATAAATTTTATTTCAGTACGACAATTAAAATTTGGAAGAATTTAAAGAGGAGCCATTAGAGAAAAAAAAATGCTAATGCTAATTGTAAAAGGCCTAAAAGGAAAAACAGTGATGTTGTAACATTTATTTTCTCATTTCTTGGGATAATTAACTATCCCCTTCCATTTACTATACGAATTTCCCCTTTATGATAAAAAAAAACTATATAAAACTTTGATAAAAGCATGCTACACTTACATCCAAAATGCTCTCAAGCCTAACAAAATTGTTAAGTAGAGATAAGTGTTTAGCTTCTTAAAAGAAAATATGCAAGTTAATAGAGAAAAGCATACCTTTGGATGAAATGAAAAGTGGTCCACTCTTGAAAATCTGCAAAAGAAGAAATTACAGAAACTTAACAGAAGGATAACATGAACATGAAAACTTTATTCACTTCAAAATAGCTAAATTCAACAATGATTTTTTTTTTTCAAATTTTTGTGCATTTTATCACCTGGGTAAGCTTAAAAATACAATATTCTTGAACTGTGATAAAACAAAATTGAGGAGAATGATTGTCACAACAAAGCTTACCCATGTAAAAAGGGTGATGAAAATGGAGAAAAATTAATATTGTCAAATCATGCTTCAATTAAGCAAGAAAATGTTGAGTTGATCCAAATTCCGACAAAATCACATGTTTGCAAAGGACAATTATTACCATATTGCCAGTGCCACCTTGAGAACGTTGTTGATGCTCTTGTGACCCAGGTTGGGAATAAGAATAAGAAGCACCACCATTTCCCTACAAAAGGAACAAGTTATTATTACGTGTCTTTTTCTCCATTCACATATAGATATAATGACACATACGTATCTAAAAGTTCATTTTTTGAGGCACAACAATCTTCATTCTTTAGTTAATTCAAAACCAACAAGTGAAAAATATATTAAAAACACAAAAAGTTCCATGCCTTAAAAGAAATTAATAATATTTAATTAAAAAACCCTTCACCTGAGACAATTCTGCATTTGTGTTGGCCATATCTGTGATCCCAAAATCACAGAAGTATATCCAAGATGCTTACCTAGCAGAAATCACCACATTCAATTAATCAGACCCTGCATTCACATTCATCAAATGACAATGCAGTTTGATGATTATCACATGCATTAACATTAACATTAACATTAACATTGCCGCCAACTGAAAAAGTGTAAGAAAAAAACATTATTTGGATGAACAATGCAACATACCTGGCTTTGGAATCAATCAAACGCAACAAAGTGTGAAGAAGGAGAACATCTTAAGAGGTGTTGGAGGGAAAAAACAAGAAAGAAAAAGCGTGAAAGTGAAAATAGTAATTGGATCTTTCTTTGTCTTTGGTTTTGTGTTTCTCTCTCTTCTCCAAATGGAAAGTTAGGCGAGAAATGTTTGGGTGGTTAATCAAAGACCAAAATCTTCAATGGCGAACGAGTCTTCTAATCTATAACACATGGACACTTTAACCTTAAAACACGAACCAAATGAAAGGAAATCATACATAAGCTCCAACAACAAATCATTATTTGGTCATTTTAACCTTTCGCTTATGTTTCTTTATTTTATTCTCGTATTCTCATTCTAAGATTTTCACGTGTCACAACCACTTCTTCGTTTTATGTAGACTTGTGTTTCTCTTCATAGTTAGGATTTCAACTAAATAAATAATGTTTGGATGCTGGGATTTCGATATTAGAGTATCTAAAAATATAAATGTTTTACATTGAACCAATTATAAATTATTTAATATAATTTTTAAAATTATTGAAAAAATAATACTTAGCAGATAATATAAATATTTTCTTCGTGAATTTATTTGTGAAAACACTATTAGTAAATATTAAAGTATAAGGAATTACATGGACCCATGATCAGGAAATTATAATTGATAGTAACCTAGATTGAAAAAAAAATGATAAATTTGAGAATATATTTGATGAAAAAAAAAGGTGAAACTTATACTATTTTGATTGAGAAAAAGATAGTGTGAAATAAAAAATAAAAATATTTTTTTTTTATAAAAGTTTGTGAGTAATTTATTTGGAGGGAGTGTTAAAAAAATGAAATTGTAAAACAAATTGTTCGTGTGATAAAATTTATTATTATCATAAAGTTTATTATTAAATTTGTTATCTTTAAGATATAAATTTATCTATATCATTATTACATTTTATTATTTATTATTTTATCAATTGCATAAAGATAAAGAATTACATAACAAGATGTCTTTTCTCACTAATTTTTTCTACTCAACCCTACAACTGTTTAATTTATTAATACTTAAAAAAGAAATTATTAAATACTTAAAATAAATAATTATTTATATCCATATATAAAGATCATTACTTTTTTATGGCCACATTTGTTTTTTAATTTTACTTTTTAAGTGTTTCTTTTATTTTAAATTTATCACTTATTAATTTAACTATTTTTCTTAATTTAATCATTTTTAAATTAAATAAATAAGAATCATCAATAAAATAAATAAAACTATTTACAATTAAATTTTAAAAATTATTTATTTTTATTTTTATAATTATAATTTCATTATTTTTTGTTATTATTTTTTACTGGTATATAAATAAATTACACTAACTTAAACTTAATAATAACAGCAACATTGGATTTTCATGTGTGAGATTTCTAAATAAAGTCAATAATTTTTGAAAATTTTATAATTAAACAGAATTTTTAAGAAGCTATTAAAAAGGGTAATGTTTTCTTTTATCCACGCCGTTTCTATTTCTTAAATATACAGCACCTTTTGAAAACATATTTACAGGTCTGTTTGATTCAATCTTTAAAGAAAATGAAAACTCAATTAATAAGTCAGTTTAATTTAGTTTGATTTTGAAAACATTTTCATCAAAGTTTAAACTAAATCAATCCATAGGTAATATTTCAACCAGGTCCAATGGTCTAATAGAATTTGAAGAATACATTGTTATTATATCATTTGATTGACGTATTGATTTCACAATAATGATTTAAAATAATAAATAATTTTTTTTAATTAATTAGTAAGTGGAGTTGTAGAAAATATTTGAAATGTGTTGAATTATTTAAAAGTTGTTATAATAAATTCGTATAATTTAGTTTTTAGAAACTGAATTATTTATAAATAAAATTGTTTGAACAAAGTATAACTATGAGATTCAGAAATATATTTTAAATATGATGTCCATTCGTAATAAATTAAACTATTTATATAATTTAATTCAATTAAGTCTAACAGAGTTTATTTTAATTTGTTTAATTAATATGAAAATTAGAGAATAACATAATGTTTTTGACATATATTTTTATTATATATCATATAATGAGTAAGGTAATGATTTTATCATGTTAACAGATCAATTTGAAAAGTTAAATTCTCACTTCCTTAAAAACTTTTGTGGGAAAGTTAATTAAAAAAGAATTTCCAATAAATGTTACTTTTTAAAAAAAAAATACAAATAAACATGAACAATAACGCTATTAGCTTCGAATTCTTAAAAAACTATTTTTTTTCCTATAGGTTTATATCAATAATTATTTAATCAAGTTTCTTCGAACATTGTTAATAAAACCCTTTCAAAATTTTCAACTTTTAAAACCACAATAGTGTAATTTTTTACCATCTTTATATTATTTGTAAAATAAAATGGTGAATATTTATTTACTAACTATTTTGTTGTTGAAGGAATAAAAAAAAATGATCATATTAATACGTTTCAAAAAATCAATTGAATTTAAAAATAAAACTGAATAAAATAAACAATAAGAATAAATGTATAAAAGTTAAAAAGCTAGATATTAGAAAAACAGTTGTTGTTGTTGTAACGCAATGAGTAGACGGAACAAATGGAGTACACGAAACCCATCTTCGTAGAATTGTGATGTATTTGTATTCCAATGGAATCTCTTCTTTGGTTTCATTGATAAACCAAACACGGCCCTAAACTCCGTCGCCATCTCTCGCCGTTGTGTTCGTCTCCGTCGTGGACGCCGCCTCCTAAAACACGGCACAACGAATCCAAAGCAAAGACTGTGTTTGGAAGCATTTAATGTAAATCCCATGGATACCAATCAACAATCTGTGTTTCTCCCTCTCTCTCTTCATTAAACTACGCAAATGGATCTCAAAGCTTCGGCGGATCCGGACCCGGACCCGCTTCGCGTCAAGAGGAAGACCCTTGAGGCTGTGCTCTTGCAGTGTCAGAGAGCTCTTGAATTGATCAACGCTGCTTCTCCTTCATCTTCTGCTTCTGCTGAAGTCGAAGAAGAGGATTGTGTGGCTGACAGCGAAGCTGAGGCCATTGCGTCTACCGATCCTCTTGCCGATCAGGTAGTTCTACTTTCCCTTCTAGGGTTTCGGTTTGTACGGAATTTTTATTTTTCTTATCTTCCAATATGACATGGCATATCAATATCACTCTTCTGCTGTTGACAGCATTCATGACAAAAAGTTGTGTTGTTGAATTTACATGTATTTACTAATACTGTTTTAGTGATACAAGAGCTTTATCATTGTGGATTTTCTAGTCCGTGTTGTGTTGTGTTGCTTGGGACTTTGATTTGATCTTGGATGCTTTGGTAGTAGTGTTTATACGGGGTCAAAAGGACAGTTAATAAAATTAGTTTTTTAGTATTTTAAAATAGAAAAATAAAATTGGGACAAAAACTTAGATACACTTCGATAGGTATTTCTCATGACAGAAGGCAAACCTTTATTTCCTGAGTTACAAAGGTGGAACTCTAATTTTTACTAGATTAACGCCAAAAGCGACTAAAGACTTGGATATAAGTATTGTTTTAAAAATTCTTCATTACAGACTTTATGATATTGGTACGGAATAATTGTTAGTAGTATGATTTTAGCACTCCCTTAATATGGGTAGTTATGGATATAACAGAGCTGATTATTCTTCCTAACACCACAGCTCATGTGTCTCAATGCAGTTACGTGATATGCTCAAATCAAGAGTTGAATGCCCTGCCTTTCTTCAAAAGTTGGAGTGTGCTCAGGCATCAGTTTCGCAGAATATATATGGTATCTTCTGCATTTTGGTGATTTAAAGTAATCGATGCTTTCTCTCTATTGTTTCAAATTTAGAATGATAATAAAAGAAAAAAAGTGCTTGGTGTTGGCAGAAGAAGGTAATTCTTGGGATTTGATTGGTGAAAATGATCTCTGGGAAGGCCAACGTGATGACTTAGACCAAGAAGATTATGTACTTGTTAGACAAGAGGATGTAGTTGAGGGCATCGCATGCTTCATGGCTGCATATTTGCTATCAATTAAGCAGACTAAGGTATGTGATATGTGTGTACTTGTTGTTCAGTTGCTATATACTGTGTGTACGTGTTTTTACTTTTCTCTTGAAAAATGTGAGAATCCTTTTCTTTTGCTCCAAACGTCAATGTACCCTGGACTTTTTTCTTTGCTGTATCTGCTTATACCTCCAAATATGAGAATTCCAATTGGGGGAAATGATTTGTATGTTTCTCGAAGGCTTTAGGGGAATTTTCTCTTAGATCATCTTTAAAATTCTCTTTTGTATATGTGTTGCCATTCATGTTGTGCAGAAACGTGTACAAATCATGTCAAGTCGATTATGTGAAATGGGAATGGAAAACATTTAAAAAATAATGGATACGGATACAGTGAGGATGTATATTAAATAAAATACTTCATGTGAACTTTTTTTTATACTAAAATAAATAGCAAGGAAGCTAGAATAGGCATGCTTCTCCTGTTGGGTTTGAAACCTCATTTAATCTGTTGCAACCTGACTGAGAAACCTCCATTTTCTGTCATCAGAATCGCAAAGTCAAGCAATTCATTCGTATATATATTGTCAAATCACACCAATTTTGAACTATACTAACTGCAATTTTTTTACTTTTCTGAATTGGCATGTATTTGACTTTGCAGAGATTTGCAACATGTCGTCATACTAAACAACGAGGACTTTTTGGCATTTCACATATTTCTATTTCCCTTTGTACTTTTAATATTTAACTGAGAAGTTTAAGTTTATATAATGACTGTTTTCTCCAAAAGGATGTCTGTCCGCTTAGTTCTGTTTAATGTTGAGGAAATGAGTTGCAACTTGCCATTAACTATTTCGCTAGGCAGTGCTCGAAAAGTCTCAATTACTTATTGTACAGGCCTTTTCCATAGTCTGCTTCTTTGTAGCCCTTCTTATTCATGTGTTGGGCTACAATAACTTGCATTTTGTAATAGGGAATGTCTTTCTCTTCTTTGGCTGTGAATATTGTTGTTTTATGAAATCCATCTACAATCAGTTGCAGTCAACATATTCTACCTAATGCATTTGAAATTTCTTTGTTCTCATTGATTTCTTTGCTCTTTGTAGGATTTAACACCTATTCAACTCCAGGACGGTGAGTTTGTTAGCATTCTTCTTAGTATATACCTTGTGTTATTCTTCCATATGTATGTGTGATAAGCAAGAAATAACCCTTTATCATATTGAGATAACTTTCTATGATCATATTGAGACAAGTTATTGTAAGTTAGCTAAAACAATGGTAAATAATTTCTGACTATTTATGGTTTGTTTGTTCTGTTAGCGCTTAGCAAGACATTTTCAGTGAAAAAGAAAAAGGGAAAGCTACGAAAGGCTTGGGATGGGAGCAAAGTTATTTATAACGTTGCATCGTGGGGTGCTACGGCCATAGGGTAGGTGGTTACTCCAACCCCATCCTTTTTTCATAATTAAGGAATGACTTGCATTAATAATCTTAACATATTTTGCCCTTCTATTTACCTGCTGTACGTAATAGCATACGTTTAAGATGCCTTGTGTGTCATCTTTCTAGTTATCATAGTTGTTTTTTAAATCTGGTATAACAAGAAAGTCATTCTCAGTTAATTTTGTCCTCTTTTATTAGGCTGATAGTTTCATTTTTGCATTTGAAATTCTTTACAGGATATATCAAAACCCTGTTATTATTACGGCCGCAACTAAAGCATTCTGGACTTCTTGCCATGTTATATCGAAGCTTCTCTGATTTGCCCTTGCTGCTTGGAGCAAAGTTGTGATGTAGTTAGTAATTTAACTCTTGTTCCGCTGCAATTTACTTGACGCCTCTGATTTCAAAATCAATTTCTTTGCACCACGAATCAATTGATTTAGAAGAGTTTGACATTGTAAATATCAATTGATTTCAACAGAGTTTGACATTGTAAATATTACTATTCAAATGTTTCCGCCTGTAGTTTAAAACTTAAAGACTTAAATCCTTAATTGGTCCTCATGTTAAGAGGGAATTTTCAGTTTAGGATCTACTTTTAAAAGTGTATACATTGGGTCCTCATGTTTTGCAATTTGTGTCAACTTAGTCTCTTTTAACCATTAATTTGGTTTGAAAATTGCAAGTGGACAAGTAATTTTGATTTGCACCATGTTTCTTAACTGTTTGAACCTTTGCACGCTTTCCAATTGCTGTTACAAACTTGTTTGAAGTGTCATAATTGACTAAATTGACACAAATTGCAAAACATGGGAACCCAATATATACATTTTTAAAAGTGGGTACTAAACTGAAAATTCCCTCTTAACATGAGTACTAATTAAGGATTTAAGCCAAACTTAAAACATAATCTCCCTCCACGTCTGAGAGCCTAGCTTATGTTTTTTCTCGCCGATTTTAATTGAACGTCACTCCATATTCCGCCACACCTTATTTTGTGCTTTAACTTCGTTGAACTGATGTGATTCTGGCACTCAATACAGAACGTTATTCCTAAGAGTTATGTCTGAATTTTATTTCCGTGAATATGTTTGGTTGTGATTTGCAAATTCAAAGAACGAGATATAGATGTGTGCTGTTTATCCTCAATCGTGTTTTTTCCTTTTTGAAATTGCCTCGGCACATTAAATCTCTAGTCCCATTGCTTTTAATCTAAAATCGTGTGCAATGCATGGCGCTTTCTAAATTAAAAAAATGGGTTGTATATTTTTTTTTAATATATTTTCTTATGGTGAAATTATCGATTCTTATGACTTAGCAACTAGCAATTACTTGTATGATTTTCTAAACATGGCAAGTTCTTAGGTAAACTAAAATTACTAATTACCTTAAATGAATTTTTATTTCCACCCTTAGCGTGCAAATAGAATTTGAGAATGAATCTTTATACCAGTCATGTTTTTCAACTAGTTTTAACAAAACATTTATAACTTTTTAATTTATCTTTTTTTAATTATTACATCATAATGTATATATATAGTATGTGTAATTTATTTAAAAATTAAGTGGAAAATTAAGATACAGGTAACACACGATTAATCAAGATTATCTTAGATTTTAAAAGTTATTATTAAATAAAAGCAATTTCTTTTAAAATGTGACTTAGAATGAACTGACAAGAGTTAAAAGAGAATAGAAAGTTAAACTGTGAATGAGAGGATAAAAACTAGGAGTTCGAACTTTGGTGTTGATTTTTTTGCCGGATCAGGTGCTATGGGGCATAGATTGTTGATCTGAATATTCTATTTCAGAAACCGAACATGGGGTATATTTCTTTCAATAAAGGTAGCTATTTCATGATGAATCTGGCTGATCTTCTGTATAGGATATTATTGTATACTGCCGGATCAGAATTAAACTGCCACTATAAAATACTTTTGCATACCGTATGTAGTAATGATTATCTTAAATTCATTACGATGGTAAACTATAATTGAATAACAAAATAAAATTATTTCATACTATTCCAGGCACAAATATAAGCCTCCCCTTCTTTTCCAGATCATGCCTTTAAGTCTGCATAACCAGCTACTGCTACCGGTCACACAGTATTTTTAATTTTGTTACTGGGTAGCAGATTGCACCAAAGAGCTGCTCTAATCCCATCACCAAAAATGTAGGCAGCAAAAAGAACAGTTTATTAAATTATATTTACCCACTGGGTTCTCCAGCTGGTTACATGTAGTTTCAATTCCGAACACCAGAACTCAACACTATCAAGAATGTCTTTAACAGAAATCTCCACTTCCGTTAATGATAGAGATTGAACATTGAAACTAAATTATTGCAGGCAACAACTTCTCTTCCATTGATCCGTATTCAAACCCAACCAACTGTAACATTATGAATTTCGTTTAGTCTAACTCAAGCATACGATTCATCAATGTTACATTCCCCAAGAAAAACCTTGATGCCACGAGGTGATCCACAGCTGCCTTCAGCAATCAGTGCTCTGTCATTGGCGGCCATGTGCGCAATAATCTTGTAAATCATTTCAATCTGCGTAAAAGTGAAAAATGTTACTGAACTTCTCCAATGATTCTTAATAGACAGAGTAAGGAGGGATCATATATTTACATCTTCAGGAGCATGGCAACGGTCAGCTACTTCTTCTAGTGTCAATGGTTCAATGGGATCTTTGCAGCTGAAAACAGAAACAAATAAAACATTATCTAGTGATATAGCTTAGTAAATATATATATATATATATAAGGATGCAAAAACAAATAGAGTCCGTATTCTAGACATATATTGGCCCTTTGATTATTATCCTTCACAAATAATTACAGACATTTTCAGTGGGATGGCCATTTCGTGCTCACCATAACAAGAGGGGCCTGGTCAACACATCTTACTGAATGGAAAATCAAATCCACTGAAAACAACTCTTATATTTTACAGGTTAAGACCCAAAGAACATTGGTACTTAGCAAACATTATACCTTGCCTCATTTAGCACTGCTAAAACTCGCTTCTGAAGTGCCAGTACTTCACCAGCTGCCTTTTTACCAGCCTCCACACCTAAACATAGTCATAGTTCAGACTTAGATGTGACTGAATGCTAAAACGAACAACATAATACACTTCCATATAAAAATTCAGTATTATTGACTCAATTTCAAATCACTAATCATTCAATCCCCCCAATACAGGACAGGGTAAGAAATTCTATATCAGACATTGTCAAAATAATAATTACCGGAAATACAGAAACTTCTAGAACAGGTGAAATAAATTATATTTTACCAGGTTGATGATAAGCATTTATGTTGATAAGGGATGCATAAATTCCAACTGCTCGTTCATAGAGTGCAATAAGAGCACCGACTGTTCTTGGTGTCACTTCTTGTACAGAAACTGTGATGGATTCTCTGTCATTAGCATACAGAGCTGACCTTGTTCCCTATAGAAACTCCAATTTTAACATGAGGCGGAAAACAACCAAACAACACTACAAAATTCGGTAACGAATTATGTTTTGATTAGTAGATCGTACCTGTAGCATACCAAACAAGTAGTCACCACAAGTGACACCAGGTTCAAGTTCCCAGTCATGACCAGGAGGTCTATCACGTAGCACCTCAATGAATGTAACAAAGAAATTGTGTACACCCTCCCTCAATTGTTGGATGTAGCTGCAAGGGGGTAAATGTTTAGTAGAAAGTAATCAATAAACTATACTTATATCAATTAAATAAGAAAACTCACGCGTGTTGATCCGTGCTTCCTTTATTTCCATAAACACTAATTCCTTGATTAACCTGTAATATCCAAATGTTAGATTCTGGTATATCATTAACTTGTGAGGGATCTAAACAATAAATGTGATACAACAGCATGGCAGTTCGTTATAGGAAAATTAAGATCAATTGTTAACAATGTCTGGTCAAGTTAGTCAAGTTAGCC
Source organism: Vigna mungo (assembly GCA_036885675.1). Classification (NCBI taxonomy): domain Eukaryota; kingdom Viridiplantae; phylum Streptophyta; class Magnoliopsida; order Fabales; family Fabaceae; genus Vigna; species Vigna mungo. Next base: position 37,687,795 of record CP144699.1, on the reverse strand, counting down.
ATGTCAGATGTTACTAAAGGGGGCTCCACAAGAAAGCATAACGATGTATACATGACAGCAACACAAGCCAAGAATTAAAAATAACAGAGCATAGAGTTCATTAGGCTACTTCCTGACGCAGGCACAACTGTGATCTTCATTAAAAGAGAAACAAAAATTAACTCAAAAAGGCAGGACAGAGCACACAAATGTTATTTAGTTTGATGCACATAAGAATAGGACATACCCTATTACCATCCAAGTCAAACTCCTTGCCTAGAGATTCCATGACCAGCTGCTGCAAGTATCTACTGAATAATAACAGACTATCCTTGTATGGAAGAATGACCATATCCTACAGAATAAGGAGGAAAAGTAAACAATGAGAAATAGTCAAATAAAAGAGAACATATATGGTAAAATATCACAATTCCCACCTTAGATCCTACACCGTCTGTAGCCCAATACCAACATAAAGCCAGCAGAGCTGCAGGGTTATTTCTTAACTGCACAAATGCATATATTAATCAGAGTTGTAGTTTCACACATATTTCCACAAACTTCAAACTCCCGCATCATATAAACGTATTTGTAACATGAAGAATCAATATGTGTAACATAGGTATGGCCTTGGCAAGTCATTGAGTATGAGCAAGCTCTCTGTAGAGTACAAGTATTATCATACATGAAAATCATCTGACCCACAATTCTGAAACTGAAACTAATATTTAGATGAAATACAGCAAGAAAAAAGATGATTAATAATTGATGTATACCACAGTGCTTCTATTTGCTTCATCCATCAATGATGCACCAGCAAGCATTTCTCTGATATCAATGCCCTAAATTAAAAGAATTCTAAGAAAACACATAATATCAAATGTATAAAAATAAACAATCAATTTACATTTATGGACACTTACCTGAAGGGCTGCTGGAAGCAGGCCAACTGCAGACATCTCTGACGTTCTGCCTCCCACCCAATCAAACATAGGAAATCTAGCTAACCAGCCTTCAATTCTGGCAGTGTTATCCAACAAAGAATTTTCTTGTGTTATAGCAACACCCTGCATTATTATAGCATACATTAGCAAATTGTAATAATATCACAGAACTGAGACAGATCTGACAGCAGATTGCAAATGATGCAGGGTCATTGCTGGACAGTTTAAGCAAAGCTATGAAAATAGTAAGTATAGCTGACAGAAAATTGAAATTTTGAGAATCCACATATTGGTAATGCAGATCAATCCCTACACAAGTAGTTTGTTTAAACTCAAAACTATCACGATTGTAGCACAATAATACTATAAGCTATCTGAACTTCTGTTTCAAACATAATAGTGTATTATAATATGGGGAAATAAAAAATATAAAAAAAGTGAAAACCTGAGATTAAACCTGTTTCGGAAAATTCAAGCCTGCTTCACGAAAGGCCTTCTGAACTTCCAACAAACCATTTCTAGTCTCTGGGGTACCTCCACTCTAAAGATAAGTGAAATGTTCAACTCAGAAGACAACTTTCACGCACTGCTGTAAGCATCATAGTAAATAAAATAGATAGTCTCCACAAAACCTTTGAAATCACAATCACAAGTGTTGAGGCTAGCTCTGGCCCAAGCTGCGCAATCTGATGATCAATTCCAGCAGGATCCGTGTTGTCAACAAATCTTATCTGTATGGTACATAAACAGAAGAAGGCAACACCATCATTAAATGTTTACTGAAAAAACCAAATTCACGAATGACAAGCAAATTCACGAATCATAGTTTCCAACCAATTTTCATGTGATAGTACACGGTTAGGCTTTTCAATTTACGAGAAAGAATCAAGATATGTGAGGTAAAGATTAGTCGAGACCTCAGTGTTCTACGTCCATGCAATAATAATACGTACCTTGAGTGGAGGATTATCAGGAGCCAGTGCCTCTGCAACAAACTGTGGTCCAAGAGCAGAACCTCCAATTCCGACAGACAGTATTTGAGTAAATCGACCCTCCGGTGACGAAGGAGGTTTAATCTGCCAAAGTACACATTGATCACCAAAACCTTAACACCTCAACAAAATCCGAGTTCAGATACAAAAAGAAAGAGAGGAAGAAGAAGCTACCGAACTGACCTTACCACTAACGACGTCGTTAGCGAACTTGGACACAGCATCGAGAGTGTTCTCAATCTGCGTCTTCAGGAATGAGTTGGGCGCCCGCTTAGGGTCCCTCAACCAATAGTGCCCCACCATGCGTCCCTCATCGGGATTCGCGATCGCACCCTTCTCCAACTCTTCCATCGCCTCAAACGCCTTTCCAAAATGGGGCTCCATTTCCCTTACGAACTCGTCCGTGAACCCGACCCGACTCACGTCCAAGTAAAGACCCAGTTCTTTATGCTGGTACAGCCAATCCACGTACCTCCGCCATAGCGCACGCGGATCTTTCTCCAACCCCTTCGCCGCCGCCGCCGCCGCCCCGTCCGAAACCTCCCGAGCCACTGCGTGCGGCGTGGCGAGGCTTAGGGTGCGATCGGCGCGGCGCGCGTGGAAGGAGATGTGATTTTTGCGGAGAGGTTGGGTCAACGGCGGGGTTTGGTTTGGGAATCGTTTGAGAGAGGGGGAAGAGGTGTAAATGCCTGAGATTGATGATGCCATAGTTTTGGGATGAATGTTGAAAGCTGAAAACAAGGGTTCACGTTAAGGTTGTTAGGAGCATGATACCTGGGAGAATGAAACAAACAAGAAGAGAGTGGTTTTTGTCTTCGTTGAACTTGAAAAAGTTGTTTTTGTAGTTCTGTGTGCTTTCTTTGTGATATTCACCACACTCACGCGCCGGTTGTTGGGTAGTGTAGTGGCACTTCCTATGTTGGCCCCTGAACAGCTTCTCTCTTCAGTTAAAATAAACTCAACACATTTTTCACTCACACGTGCTACGATCCAAGGGATTTACTTTCATATCTGTAATTATCATGTAAAGGTATATGATATTGATATAACATCGCAGTCCATGTGGGAAAATATATAATATTTTTTATAATTTAGCATCCATTATTAATGTTTTTATTTTCTTCTTCTTAAAACTGGTTCAACCAAACGGGGCCTTGTCTTTGTCACGTGTGAGATTGAGAGTACAAAGTTCTTTTCCATCAAACATGAATCATGTTTCCAAATGTACCTTTTGTGTTTTTTTTTAATTATTTTTTAATTTTAATCAGTCATTTTCGCTCTTTGAATTTATATTTAGTTTTTTTTTAAATAAATGATAAATCATTTAAAATATAATTTATATGTTTAAAATATTTTATTTTAAATTTTAGTTACATAAAAATAAAAATGTATTATATGCATTACACAAACTAAAATATTTTTTAAAGATAATTTTATATCATAATATAAAGTATTTATTTTAATTTTAAAACACAATTTACTCATTGGCAAAATTCGCAAATTCTACCATAGTCTTATTGTAAGACCCATGAAAATATGTATTTTAATAAATAGTAGTAAGTTTAGCATTATTATTAGTAGTAATGAATAGAAATTATAATTACCGTTAGAAAATTTTAAATTTATGATAGAAAATTATAATTTCAGAATGAGAGATTTAAAATTTTGAGAAATTATTTTAGAAGGTTTTGTGAATAGTGAATAGTAAAAAGTGAATAGTAAAAACGAAAAATAAATAAATAAATAATATAAATAAATAAATCAAATATTCTGAAAGAATGAAAATTCTTAAGTATTAAGGAAAGGTTGGTAAGTGGTGGTTGAAATTAAGATGTTAATTTAATAAAATAATATTAAAAAATTAGTAAATAGTAAATTTTTTTTACTATAAATAGCCAAGGAGGGAGGAATGATTCCACACAAGAAATAAGAGAGAAAGAGAGAAAGTGAGAGAATGAAAGAATTTGGAAGAAAGTTTTAGAAGAGTATAGGTTCTAGAAGGTTTTCGGAGGAACAACTTCGGAGTGGGAAACTAAGTTTGGAAAAGAGGTAAGGGGAGCTAACCTTTCTATGTTTTAAATTAATACTATTCATGTTTTGAATTATTATTATGTGTGCCTATGTGCTGGTTATATAACTATTCAAAGTATTAAAATTTATGTCTTATTACTGATGTAAAACTATGTTGTTGTTTTGAATCTGTGAATAAGAAATTTGTTAATAACATGTTGAGGAACACTTCGGAAGACCAGGTTCTTAAGTTGTCCATTGTGACACACCTCTCTCTCCTGGAAGTCTACTCGATTTGTTTTTTTAACTAATTCTTATTAAACAGATTATATTCTGCTGATTTTATGAAATTTGTGTTGAATGTATGATATTACGTTGGATGTGAAATTATAGTGTTTGTGGCAAAATAGAGGAAGTAAGGGGAGCTAACCTTTCTAAGTTTTTTTTTTTAAATTATAAAATATATTTTTACTATTTATGTATGGAAAATTTGTGTGCAATTACTATTAATGAAAAACCTATGTGCTTGTTGTATAACTAGTTGAATATATCTTGTGAGGGGTTAGGGAAAGTTAAATTTTAGCTTAGGTAATTAATTCATATTTCTTGATCATGAATCTGAAAATAATTATATTGGGATTTAGTATTGGTAGCTATTGATCTATTTTTGTGAGATTTAGTTTCCATATCCATGATTTCATTGTTCTATATTTTTGGAGTTACCACAGTAAAACCTTGATCCGTAATTCGTTTACCGTTAGATTAAGCTCAAATTTGGATATATGATTCCTGAGATAAATTATTTGGATTTGACCGTTCAGATTTGTGATTGGAGTTCTGTATAGAGAGGAATTAATTTCGTAACTTTGAATAGAGATATAACTATTTGATTTCTGCTGCTAAGTTCCCACGGTAAAACATAATTTCCTGCCTAGAGAACCGGTAGATTGACCCAAAATTTTTATATATGGTTACTAAGACTTATAATGTGAGTTTGACCGTTCGGATTATCAATATAATGTCCCAAGTTAGAGATATAGATTTCGTATGTTGAGGTATCTGATTTTCATCTAAATTCTATCACTAAACCATCTAAGGAAAGAATTAAGAGATTCACTTCATCAACCGTTGGATCAAACCAAAAATTTTATTACAGAGTTTAGATATATATTGTTTTAGTTTTGACCAGAAGGATCTTCAACAGGAAGTTAGAAGCTATAATGAATACACTTATAGTGTTCCAATAATCTTAAGTGTTTGATAACCTAGACTTTTATTGTTGGTTAATATTGTAAATTTTACTGCAGTTAGTACAGTTGTCCAAAAATTACGTATCTGGTTTCTAGAGAAAGAATTTTGAGTCTAGAACCCAATAAAGAAAGAATCATCTCATTCAGAGCTATGTAGAGAGAGTTATGAATAAAACAATAAGCAAAGGTCAAAACTGAAAATACCAGAACGTGAGTAAATTTACGAATTTTAATAATTTTACTGCGGCTAGACCTCTTGTCCAAAAATTACCAGTTTGGTGTCCACAGAAAGAGTTTTGAGTCTAGAATCCAATAAAACAAGAATCAACGCATTCGAAGTTCTGTATAGGAAATTATGAATAAAACACTGAGTAAAGGTCGTTTTGACAGCAACCAATTTTACAAGGGTAATTATGTTTTTAATGCAAAATATGATGTTTCCTCTTCTTTCTAGTGGAAAAGAATAATGATGGAATAGAGACCAGAAGTAACTAAGAGAAAATGATTAAGTTAAGAGAGGGATTTTAAGTGTTTGAAAAATCAACTAGTTAATATAGAAATAGACAGATGAAAATGGGAAAGAACGAGAAGAGTTAGTAATTTATGAGAGCATGTAATTAGTTCGTGATTGATCACGGTTGTTTCGATACATGTTAATGAGAGCATGTAATTAGTTCGTGATTGAGCACGGTTGTTTCGATACATGTTAATGAGAGCATGTAATTAGTTCATGATTGAACACGGTTGTTTCGATACATGTTAATGAGAGCATGTATTAGTTCGTGATTGAGCATGGTTGTTTCGATACATGTTAATGAGAGCATGTATTAGTTCGTGATTGAGCACGGTTGTTTCGATACATGTTAATGAGAGCATGTAATTAATTCGTGATTGAGCATGGTTGTTTCGATACATGTTAATGAGAGCATGTATTAGTTCGTGATTGAGCACGGTTGTTTCGATACATGTTAATGAGAGCATGTAATTAATTCGTGATTGAGCACGGTTTATCAGTATAGTTCTCGTAAATCATACTATTCGTTTGTAGTTTCGTCAAACGAGTATTATCCTAATAAATTCTAGTCTCGTCAGAGATTAGAGATTCGAGTGTCACTTCCTTATGCGCGAGGAGGTGAATGTCTCGCCTATAACTTCGGCTCGTGCTGAGTATAGTGCATCGGTGTGCGTAATATCAATGTTTTTACTCGTTAGTCCTTGAGAAGTTAAGGGAGACAGGTCTGATGTTGCGACTGAAGACGACTCGAATCGTATGCTATTGAGAGCAGCTCGTGTTGACAAAAATACAATGAAATGATTACCCTAATAAAGGAAAATCAATTGTTATTGAGGATAGGATAATACAATGAAATGATTACCCTAATAAAGGAAAATCAACTATTATTGAGGATAGGATATGACGAACAAGGAAAAGTATCACTCCAAGTGTAGAATTTCTTTTTTAGAATTCGATAATCATGTGAATGTTTGGATGAGTATAGTTTATGATGATTATGGTATATTTATGGTATGATTGAGTAATTGATATGTATGCTATTAATTTAAATATACCATGTTGTTTTCTGTTGCATTAGCTCACCCTTACTTGCGTGTGCATGTGAATGCGATGATCGTATAATGTGTGATGTTATACGGGAGCAGATGGAGAAATGACAATCCAGTTCAAGCGGGGATAGAGGCGGAAGAATAGTTGATAAGAGTTCGAGTTATATTTATAGATGAGAAGTTGAAATCTGAGTTTTGTGTATCGAGGAAAACTTTTATTCCTCGTTTCTATGACCGATCTATCATATCAAGAATGTAATAACTATATTATAGTTTAATACTATAATTATTGGGATGTTACACTTATCTTAGAGATATTATTTTTCATATAGTTAATAATCACCTAAATATACAAGTTTCACATAAAAGCATTAACTTTCAAGAAAGTGATTTTATTATTACCGTAGAGTATTTTTGAGTATGAATAAAGCATGGAACTTACTTGACTTTTGGTCCTGACTTTTTATTCTTATACCGACGTGACGTAAACCCAATAAAATATAAACAGACTTACATATAAATCTGGTTAGTTGTTAAATATCTTTAATTAGATATTCTTGATTATCCTTTGATTATTGTATCTTCTGATTATCAATATCTTTAATAAGATATTCATCCAGATATTCTTGATTATATATCATACAATAAATATATAGTTTTACAAAATGTTAAGAGGATGATAACATGGGTTCACTCAATTTTGCTTTGTCTTGTTTATAATTTGTTCAAGATACTAGACGACAAAGTGAACTGTTCTTTTTAAACATTTGATTTATTAAGTTCTAACTAGTCACTGCATATTAAATTAAATTGTGATATTATATGTTTTATTAATCAAATATTAATTATGCTAAATGTATTATATAAACCTTACATGATCCATCAATCACCTTCACTAAAATGTTTTCTAGAACTTTAGAGACAACATTAACCGATCAGTCTCATTCTCACATATGACCAGAAACTAATAAGAATTTCAAAACAAGCTCAATAGGATTAACAAGTAAAACATATTTATGAACTATTAGGTCATAATTGGATCAATTCTAACTAAAAGTCCATTCCAAAAACTATCAATATAGAATTAAAGTAAAAAAAAATAGATGATTACATTTATTAAACATATAATTTATCGATATAATTAACTAATTTCTTGAAAAAGTAAAAAATAAAATGAAGAAATAACTCTTAACCCCCAAAACACTAAATATTAACCGTAGAGTTTGATTATCAAATATGAAATTCAATGCTAAGTTAATCTAAGGAAATATTTAAGAAATAATTCATGTAGTGGCTATATGTACCTCGAGGAGTGATGGTAGAAAATAGTTGTAAACATGAGTGCGGTGAAAGTGATACCTTTTATAGCACACTATTCTCAATAAAATCTAATTGACAAAAACATAACTGATATCCAAATATAAAAAATTGATTAAAATTATATTTATTTGATTTTACTTTTTTTTTCTAAACCATTTAAATCTTAGATTGAAAATCAAGAACCAAACAAATTTATGTTATAACTTTTCACTATAATATTGTATAAATTTTTTCATAAAAATGGAAAAAAGTTGAAACTATAAGTATAATAAGGATTATACAAAAATAATTCCCACCTTGTATTTCTATTAGCAATTTTCCTTAACAAATTTATAATGGCAAAATACTAATTCAAATTTCTATTGGCAATTTTCTTTTAAAAAATTGCTTAACAAATTTATAATGGCAAATACCAATTCAAATCGAATCGCAAAACACCTATTTAGATTTTGAATTTTATCTTAAAATTTAATCTATACCAATATTTGTTGAGAGTTACTCCTTCCACCACTACACACTGCTTTCTACACCTCCCATTTTCTCTTATACCCTTCTTTAATATTAAAACGGATGTGAATATATTCCTTCTCGTTCCTCTTATACCCTTCTTTAATATTAAAACAGATGTGAATATGTGTTCGATCTATCGACATCCGTTGATGTGCATATATGAATATGCGTTGAATTTATCCACATCCGTTGAAGTGCAACATATATGCAGAAGCCATGATCGGCTGGCTGAGATATACCATGTTAAAAAGGTTGTTGAAGAAGTTGCTACTGCCCTCAGGTTCAAGGAAGGAGGTTGGAGATGGGCCCGAAGGCCCAAAGACACCATTGGTGGCGTTCAAGAAGTGGTTGATCTCGTTCAGAGACTCTAACTTATGGCTCAACTCGCTTACCTGTGCTCTCAGTACCAAGTTCTCCGCCTCCACCGCCAAGTACTTCCGGGTGGTAAGGGTCACGGATGTCAGAATCTGGTGATTCTCGTTCCTCAACTGAGTCACCAGTTATTGCTTTTTAGGAGAAACCGCTCTCATTCATGCTGCTCGTCAGGGACACCGCCACTCTGCTAAATATCTGATTGACCACGGTGTCGATCCCAATATAGCTAGCAATTTAGGGGCTACGGCCTTACACCATGCTGCAGGGATAGGTCTGCATTCTTCGCCTCTCCTACTGCTAAACATTTTACTTTTTATAAAACTAGTTAATATATTGTTAAAATGAATGTGTTTTATGTTCATTTGTTTTCACTCAAACTTGATTTTATTCCCTGTATATTTAAAATCTATGATTTTGGTACCCGTATATAATTGATGACGTAGTCCCTTATCCCGGTATCCCAAGTTTTATAAAGAGGGACGAAATTGGGGATCAAGGCCTATTTTATCAAAGAAGTGGACGCATTCAAAATTAAATAAATAAATTTTCTATTTTTGTGCAATTATAGAAAAGTATTACCGAGTTTTGTCACCTTATTTCTCTTTTTCTCTTAATGTTTTAACTTTTGTTGCAGGAGATACTGAATTGTTCAAGTACTTGGTGTCCAGGGGAGTTAGTCTTGATCTAGAAAGTGATTCAGAAACGCCTTTGGTTTGGGCTGTTGGTCATGCCCAACCAGATGCAGTCAATGTACTGTTGGAACATGGTGTAAATGTATGCCCTTGCCTTTTCTTAATATTATTCACTAGAAGCTTTATCTTAAGGAATTTTATTTAATCAAAAGTTTCTTGTTTCTGAATGAATTTTGAATGCAGTGTATTTCCAGGTGTTAGTATATATTATTATGTTTTATGTTTCATTTATATATATATATACATTTACATATATGATTTTTCATTTTTTGTCATTAATTCTAAGGTTTAATTGGTGCAACCAGCATAAGCTTTGTTAATCTATCTTGTATGTCATGTTTTAAAAAAAATGTTTTTTTGATAAGTGCGTGCCTTCATATCATATTTCAATTTGAGTTTCTAATTTATATTTTATTGAATAGTTCCATTCTAATTTTCGTTTCATCTTGGTGATCTTGCTTTGCAGCCTAATGCTGATACTAATGATAGCATTACTCCACTTCGTTCGGCGGTGACTGCTAGTTCTCTAGCATGTTTAGATATATTAATTCAGATCACTTTCTCGATCTATCAACTTTCACTTCCCTGCACTGCAAATTAATTAAACAATGTATATGTTTTGTATCATGAAACATGGAATAAACTATAGAGTATATGTTTTGTATCATGTATATTATTGAAGAGCACACTTTCGCCTAAAAGATATCTATACATGTAGTCACGCCAATGATGCCAGATCATCCAAGTGCTTATGCTTCCTCGTTCGAGATCACCTCGCCGATTCACGATTCGATATCATTCTCTTCCTCTTTCTCTCATCATCACCGCCTGCAAGTCCTTCTCTGAACCCCATTTCTAAAGCAAAGATGGCCCAAAAGATGTTCTACTCGACAAAGCCAACTAAACTTTCACTCAAAACGTAAACACACAAGAAAAATCGAACCTTGGATTGGAAGACGCAGGACCCAGACACTTAAAAAACCAAAAAAGGAAAACACTTATGAAAAATAGTAGTAGTAACAGTAATACAAAAATTATAAATAAAAAGAAAGATTGATTCTGGGTAGAAATCATGAAACGTAGTAGAACCAGTAGAGGAAGGCAACGAAGAAGGATGAATATTGACAATGCTCCACGGATGTACACACTGCTCCACGGATGTTAATATCAACCGGATGTTAATATCCGTTCACGGATGTGGACATTCGTTTAAGAATCGAGGGTGTACCAGAAAAATTTAAAGGAAGTTTGCATTAGGCCAAACTAACACACAAACACTAGACACACCGAAACACCACCAAAGCACCACTAAGGAACCACCACCGAACCAACGCTGCATTACTACCGGAACACACAACCAAGGCACAAAATGGAGAAGAAAAAATTATAAGTAAAAACGGATATTCTAAAGAATGAGTTGTGAAAAACGGATTTGAAGAGGAGAGAAAGAGAGAAAGTGAGGGTTTGGGGAGGGGGTGCGCAACTTTGAGTAAAAAAAGTAAAAGGTTAAAGTATAAAGATAATTTAGTAATTAAAAAATCTGGGGAAGGTGCATGGGAATCGCCGTCGAGGGAGAAAAGTATGACAGAGGTGGAAGAAAAGGTGGATCTGAAAAGCTTTGGAAGGGGGGTGAGACTGTGAGCAGAGAGTAAAAGTAAAAAAAAAGTTAAAAAGGATAAAAAAGGTTAATTTTGTAATAAAAAAAAATAAAGAAAGTTGAGGAGTGGAGGGAAGAAACGGGGAGGTGGAGGAAGCAACACCCATATTTGTTTCACACTGTTTAATAAAAAAATAATCAAAGCGAGCAGGAAACAAGCTTAACATCTTATACACCTCCAATTTTTTTTTTCATCTCTGCCTCTGTCAGAAAGAATATTTAACTGTTTTTTTTTAATTGACCCATTCCAACAAAACCCTACACCACCCACCCACCCGTGCCTCCTCTCTCTCATTTGCCGCATTTAATCTTTGCTTAACCAAACCTTACACCACCCTCCTTCCTCTCTTCTCGTTCCTCCCCTCCTCCCTTATTTGCTTTCTCAGACTTGCACAGTTTGCACTTCATTCTCACAGTTCACCTCTTTTCATTGTTCTTCGGTGGTTGTCGTGTCGTGGTGGTGTTGAGGGTCTTTCCTTGTTGTAATGGTGGTTCTTCCTTCTTTGTCTCTTCTTCCTTTTGTTTGGTGTCTAGGTTAGTTTTTCTTTTCTTAACATCAGACTGTATCATGGAATGCAGATGGTATGATCATGCAGTTGGATGTATGGTAGAAGACTTGATGGATCTTTGTATCTCTAGGCTTGATGTTTCTGTGCATGGCTGGATATATGGTTACTCGTGGTGGATCTATGTGTGCTTATGCTTTTATTCCTTTCTTGAAAGTGTTGTTAAGGTCTTCGCCGCGTTCCAACTCCGAATCATGCTTGCCGCATTTGGAATTGCATATACATATTTTTTAATGACTTTTTTTTGTTTAATTATATTTTAATTTGAATTGTATATCTTTGTATATCATATGTTTGTATTTATTATTTTTATGTTATATTTTATGGTTAAATAATATTTATTAAGTTTTTGGTTTTGATTTTTTATAATATTTATTTGTTAATATTTTTTAATTTGTAATTTATTTATATTTGATATTTATTTAAATGTTATTTATAATGTAATTATTTTTTGTTAATTTTGAAATTTATATTTGTTTGTTATTTTTTAATCTATAATTATTTGTTTTATATATTTTTTTCAATATGAATTTTTGTTTAATTATTTGTTGTATTTTTTTGACTTTTTTAATTTGTTTGTTAAGTTATTTTGAATTTGTTGTGTTTTTGTTGTAATGTATAATTCTTTATATATTACTTATTATATTACTTATTATATATTTGTTTTTGTTTAATTTTACTTGATGTTTTTCTAAATTTGTTTTGAATAAGTAATGTATTTGAAATTATTTATTTATTTAAATAATAATGTTTATGTCTATCTTTTTTCACTTATTAATTTGATCCTGAATTTATTTTTAAAATTTTAATGATTTTATTATAATTTGTAATTATTTAAGTATTATTTTTTTTGTTATTATTTTGTATTTCTTTGTTAGTTTATTATTAATCTTTATTTTTTTTATAATTTATTATTTGTTTCAATATTTATTATATGTATTGTTGTTGAATTTTATGTATTTGTTTGTTTCAATATTAATCTTTATTTTTAATATAATTTATTTTGCATATAATTGATTATAAGAAATATTTAGAACTAGAGGTGCATCATCTTCTCGTGGTGAAACTTCATCGCATGGTGAGCCTTCATCTTCATCACATGATGAGACGAGAAGACCTAAGGCATCTGCTTGTAGAAGACGCGTTGAAAAATATCGTATGAATGTCATTCATGAACATAAGGAGCACAACGAGTATATATAACAGGGGTATGCTAAGGATGTTCAACAACACGATGTTGGTGAGGAAGAAGATGAAGATTATGGACTCCCAAGAGGTCCACATGACACATCCTTACTTATTTGCCATATGGTCGTGGCATTTGTCATATGGCAAGGTTGGGTCAGTCATTAACCTAAATGTTAATTGTTTGTTTATTTTTGTGTTGTTATGTATGATCAAGGGAGATTAAGGTGATCTCCCATGGGAAAAAACTTAAACATTTTGAATGTATCATGAGATTATTGAGCCTTATATCTCCATGTCGGGGTTGAGTCTCTTAGTGTACCTATCATACGAGTATGACGATCATGGATTGATCATTGCCCTTGCAGAGAGATAACATTGGAGACGAATATTTTGCACCTCCTATCATGGGTCAATTTTGTGTGGTCGAGGAGTTCATAAGGAGGCTCGATCTCATATTATGGAGCTACTTGACGTGGACCGCGCCAAAGCTACGTGGTCCAAAAGTTAGGCTGAGTTGGCTCCAGGAGGTTCTACTAGGAATGAATTATGCAGGAGCTTTGGGAATGCGTTACTCGAGCCTATTTATTGCATCTGCTTGGATGCACAACTTTTACGAATAAGAGTGGCACTCTGATTTGAATCTCCTACCTCATTCTACTGCAAGACTTGAATGTTTGTACAAGAAATGCTTGGGGAGCAGCGACACTGACACATACCTACGAGGAGCAAGAACATCTTAGCTTCATTTACGAGATAGTTGGATATTCCACTTCTACAGGCTAATTTAGTTTTAGAAATTTATTTTCATGTATTTTAGTAATGTATGAAACAATTTAGGTAATGTTTTTGTAGAATTGGTATATGAGTACATTCCTGGCATGGGCAGGAGGCAAGTATCGAGGAGGTACACAGACCTTGATCCACGGGCTTCACGATACATACCTCGGATAACGGGTCATGCCTTTTCACCTAGGCCCAACAAAGCAGAAATGCATCGATAACCTCAATGACCATCGACAACAACATCAACAATGTATGGATGACTGAAATTGATTTAACATCGACACTGGCCTTCATGCAACTTCTTTGGCCTTCTATTTGACTTGTGATTTTCGTGATAGAGGCTCTATCCTCGAATGCAAAGTGTCAATATGCTCAAAATATGATGGGTCACGTTTCGTAGACCTCTCATGCCGTGCAACTTTAGTCTTTTATGCACCTTTTGTTTTCACTTTATGCGAAGGAGGTACCATAAATATCATTTCTCGGTAAGCAATTTCGACTAGCTTCTGCTTCATGTTGACTTTTTCACCAATGTCAACCTTCTTGAATTGCTCCTCTACCAATTCAACTTCACAATACTTGAAATGCTTAAACGAGTCCACATAACATGTATTCCATCCAAAGGAATTATTCTAGGCTCATATCGTGCTAATACACAACCACATGGTAGGTCGTAAGTTGATCTCAAAATGCATCCACAACGAGCACTGTTCAAACCTATTTGATTCATTCGCTCAACTTCATCAGCAATAAGTCCCTGAGCGTATCGTGAAACACGTCCAACAAGTCTTTTATATCTCAATCCTTTATAAGCATCACTCATTAGGTGAAGACTTTTTTCAAAGGACGTCTTGATCTTATGTTGTAGAACAATGACGTTATGCATAGCATCCCAACACGAGCATAGGTCTCCCATACTAGACCTCGATAACCTCTTGAGGTTTCAGTTCGCAAACTCAACCATGTCACAAAACACATTAATACTATCACAAATAACATGAAATACATAAGTAAACAAATTAACAATAGCAATTACGTGCTTGTTGTAGTATTGCCTACACGCATCACTTTGTTCGTCCATGCCTTGACAAAAAAAATATGCCTTGCACGGAACAATCCAAGTACGATTCACATAATCAAAACATAAAAGTCATGCAGCAGAGCCAAACTGAAGACGATGAAAACATAAGCACCAAACATCGACTAGTCATCATAGTCCATCTTATTTTGTCACACTTCCATCAAGACATCCCATGCGTCAACATTATCCACTAACATCTTGCATTTCGTTCTGACATGTTTCATAATGTGGAATGTACAAAACATTTGGTACGTCTCAGGAAATACATTGTCAATGACTATTATCAAAGCAAGGTCTCTATCAGTGAGAACAATGTGTGGACCGCCATATGATGTCAATAGTAATCCTTTGAACCTTTTCAATGTCCAAGTGAAATTATTTTGACGTTTACTTGAAAGCAATGTAAAAGCGACTATGAATGTCAATCCAGTTGATGTTACTCCAACAATCTCAAGCAATGGAAGATGATATTTGTTCGTCTTGTACGTGGTATCCATTAAAAAATAATATTAAATGAATTCAACAAGTATGTTGAATTGGGATATGTCCAAAACAGGTCATTTACCATGTAAGAATCGTTCAAAGATCTACTCCATTAGATGTATTTATCTTTATATAACAACATCATCAATTACTACATTTCAGTTTTCGACCCTCTCAAAGATCGTTTATAAGTGTACCTCGCATTATATAATTGCTTTATAATGGTCACGTTAGCTTCATTATGTTCTTTGAGAGTAAAAAAAAATAATTGAGGGCTTTACTTGACTCTTAATCATGTCAACAAGATTTGACTGTTTAATAGCATTTAACCTCTCTGCGAAAGGATTACTAACCAAAGTCTCTGTTAATTCATGGTTGTGATAGTTGCACATAACCTTAACACCTAACTCTGTCCTTTAGGTTTACCCTTCAACCTAAACGGACACTCACATTTTTTTGTGTCAGATACACTAGGCTAAACATCTGACTTATACTTCTCATACTGCTCACAGCCTAACAAAATGAACGTCTTTCTTCCAGCTTCACCAATTACTATGTCAGATCTTATAATCACGATACCAAATCCAAGGTCGAATGCAATTTTTCGAATCCATTTATTTTAAATCGACGCTTGAGGGAAATATTTAATGTTTTCTATTTAATTGATAATTTATATTGTAATGTTTATAATATATGAATTTTATCTATTATATAAAGTTGAATATGTTATGTTGTATTTTTAGTAGTTAAATTTTAATATGTTAATGTTTATTGTAGGTGGTATTTAATATTATAAGATGAATAATTATCCATTTCTCGATTCTCAAATAAATTCTGGCTTTATGTCCGAATTTTCTTTTTTTCTAAATGAAGTGGTTGAGGGTGATTACACACATAAGTTTTCCATTAATCAAATCTTCCCATCAAGCGTTGATTTAATTGAATGGGTTCAAAAGATTACATTCGACCTTGGATTTGTTGTCGTGATTATAAGATCTGACACAACTAGTGAAACTGAAAAAAAGACATTCATTTTGTTAAACTGTGAAAGGAGTGAGAAGTATAGAAAGTATAAGTCATATGTTCAGCCCAGTGTATCTGGCACAAGAAAATGTGAGTGTCCGTTTATGCTGAAAGGTAAACCTAAAGGACAGGGTTGGGTATTAAAGGTTATGTGCGACTATCACAACCATGAATTAAGAAAGACTTTGGTTGGTCATCCTTTCACGGGGAGGTTAAATGCTGTTGAACAATCAATTCTTGTTGACATGACTAAGAGTCAAGTAAAACTCTCAAATATTCTTTTAACTCTCAAAGAACATAATGAAATTAGCGTGACCACTATAAAACAAATATATAATGCGAGGTACACTTACAAACGATCTTTGATAGAGTTGAGAAATGAATGCAACAATTAATGATATTGTTAGATAGAGATAAATACATCCAATGAAGTAGATCTTTGGACGATTCTGACGTGGTAAGTGACTTGTTTTGGACACATCCTGATTCAGTGCACTTATTGAATTCATGTAATATTGTTTTCTTAGTGGATATCACGTACAAGACAAACAAATATTATCTTCCATTGCTTGGGATTGATGGAGTCACATCAACTGGTTTGACATTCACAACTGCCTTTGCATTGCTTTCAAGTAAATGCTAAAATAATTTCACTTGGGCATTGAAAAGGCTCAAAAGAATTACTATTGACATCAGATGGCGGTTCACACGTTGTTGTCACTGACAAAGACCTTGCTTTGATAAATGTCATTGGCAATGTAATTCCTGAGACGTGTCAGATTGTACATTCCACATTATGAAAAATGTCAAAGCGAAATACAAGATGTTAGTGGATAATGTTAACGCATGGGATGTCTTTGTGGAAATGTGTCAAAATGTGATGGACTGTGACAACTAATTGATGTTTGGTGCTTATGTTCATCGTCTTGAGTATGACTCTGTTACATGACCTCTATTTTTTGATTATGCGAACCGTACTTGGATCATTCCTTACAAGACATATTTTGTCAAGGCATGGACGAACAAAGTGATGCATGTAGGCAACACTGCAACAAACAGAGAATTGTTATTATTAATTTGTTTACTTATATATTTCATATTTGTTGTAATAGTATTAATGTGTTTTGTTACAAGGTTGAGTCTGACCACTAAAACCTCAAGAGATTATCGGGGTCTAGTATGGGAGACATATGTTCGTGTTGGGATACTATGCATAACGTCATTGTTCTACAACATAATAAGATCAAGGCGTCCTTTGAAAAAAGTCTTAACCTAATGAGTGATGGTTATAAAGGATTGAGATATAAAAGACTTATTGGACGTGTTTCACGATACACTCTAGGACTTATTCCCGATGAAATTGAGCAAGTGAATCGAATAGGTTTGGACAGTGCCAATTGTGGATGCATTTTGAGATCAACTTACAACCTACCATAGCTTTGTGTATTAGCACAATATGAGTCTAGAACAATTTCTTTGCGTGTAATACATGTCATGTGTACTCGTTTAAGCATTTCAAGTATTATGTCTACTGAATCGCTTTTAAAGTTTAGCATTGATCGTGAAGTTGAAATGCTAAAGGAACGATTCAAAAAGGTTGACATTGGTGAAAAAGTCAGCATCAAGTAGAAGCTAGTCGAAATTACTTGCCTAGAAATAACATCTATGGTACTTCCTTCTCATAAAGTGAAAACAAAAGGTGCACAAAAGACTAAAGTTGCACAACATGAGAGGTTTATGAAATGTGACCCATCATATTTTGAGCACGTTGACATTTTGCATTCGAGGACAAAGCCTTCATCATGAAAATCACAAGTTAAGTCAAAGGACAAAGAAGTTGTACGAAGGTCAGTACCAATGTTAAATCAATTTCATCCGATCTTTCATCCATACATTGTTGATGTTGTTGTTGATGGTCATTGCGATTATCGATGCTTTGTTGGGCCTAGGTGAAGAGGTGTGGCCCGTTATCCGAGGTATGTATCGTGAAACCCGTGAATTGAGGTTTGTGTACCTCCTCGACACTTGCCTCCTTCTCATGCCAAGAAGGTGCTCATATATCCAACTCTAGAAAAATATTACTTAAATTGTTTTATACATTCCTAAAATATATGAAAATAAATTTTTAAAACTAAATGTGCTCGTAGAAGAGTGGAATATCCAGTTATCTGCCTAAAATCAGATAAGCTAGCTTTTCCTAGCCGATCATAAGTATGTGTCAGTGTCACTCCTCCCCAAGCATATCTCACACAAGCATTCAAGTCTCACAAGAGAAGGAGGTACGAGACTCGAATCAGGACATCACTCTTATTCGTAAAAATTGTGCATCCAAGCAAATGCAACAAGTAGGCACGAGTAGCGGACTCCCAATGCATTCCTAGTAGACCTCCTGAATCCAACTTAGCCATACTTTTGGACTACGTGCCTGTTTTATCTCAACTGTAGCTTTGGCGTAGTCCACGCCAAGCAACTCCATAATATGAGATCAAACCTCCTCATACTCTAACTCCTCAACCTGACAAAATTGACCCATGATAATGTGACACTCACCTATCAGGAGGTGGAAAGTATTCGTCTCCAGGTGTTACCTCTCCGCAAAGGCAATAATCAATCCATGATCGACATACTCGTATGATAGGTTCACTAAGAAACTCAACCCCGACATGGAGATATAAGGCTTAATAGCCTCATAGTACATTCCAAAATGTTTTAGTTTTTTTTTCCATTAGAGATCATCTTGATCTCCCTTCAATCCTATATAACAACACAAAAATAAACAACCAATAAACATTTAGGTTGATGACTAAGTCGACCTTGCCATATAGCAAATGCAACGTGCTGGGTATAATGAGTAAGTAAAGAGGTGTCATGTGGGCCTCCTGGGAATCCACAATCTTCATCTTCATCTTCTTCCTCACCAACATTGTGCTGTTGAACATCTTCTTGCTCAACATAGTCATCCTCAGCATACTCATATTGTATATACTTGTTGTGCTCCTCATGTTCATGCTTATGAATGACGTCCACACGATATTCTTCAACACGTCTTCTACAAGCAAATGTCGTAGATCTTCTCTTTTCATCATGTGATGAAAATGAAGACTCACCACAAAAAGATGAAACCTCAAACACGAGAAGATAATACACCTCTAATTCTAGTCATTTCTATTAACCAATTATATGCAAAATAAATTATATTAAAAATAAAATAACAAACAAATACAAAAAAAAACAACAAATAATTACGTAATAATAAATAGTGAAACAAATAATAAATTATAAAAAAATAAAAATTAATAATAAACTAACAAAGAAATACAGAAAAATAATAAAAAAATTACTTAATAAATAATACTTAAATAATTACAAATTATAATAAAAACATTAAAAATTTAAAAATAAATTAATTATTATTTAAATAAATAAAAAATTTTAAACACAAACAAATTCAGAAAAAATCAAATAAAATTAAACAAAAATAAATACATAAATAATATATAAACAATTATAAATTATAACAAAAACACAACAAATTCAAAATAATTTAACAAACAAAAAAAAGTAAAAAATACAACAAATAATTAAATAATAATTCATATTGAAAAAAAAATATATATATATATATATATATATATATATATAAACAAATAATTACAGATTAAAAAAATAATAAACAACTATAAATTTCAAAATTAACAAAAAATAATTACATTATAAATAATATTTAAATAAATATCAAATATAAAAATTACAAATTAAAAAACATTAACAAATAAATATAAAGGTATAAAAAAATCAAAACCAAAAACATAATAAATATTATTTAACCATAAAACATAACATAAAATAATAAATACAAACATATGATATACAAAGATAAATATAAAATATTAAGAATGATAAATAAACAAATTCAAAATTTAAAACAAATCAAATTAACATATAATTAAACAAAATAAAAAAGCTCATTAAAAAATATGAATCCGCAATTTCAAATGCGGCAAGCATGAAACGGAGGACACCACGGAGACCTTAACCTTAGCCACGGAGACCTTAACCTTAACCGCACTTGGCGCCGGCAGGGCATTAAGCACACTTCCAAGTGCGGTTAAGGCCTCCAAGCGTTCCTGCGGCAACGAATAAAAGCACAAGCGCACACAAATCCATTATGAATAACATAGATCCAACCATGCATAGAGACATCAAGCCAAATATACAAAAATATATAAGTCTTCTACATACATCCAACTAAATAATCATACCATCCACATTCCATCATACAATCTGAGGCTAAGGAAAGAAGAACTAACCTGGACGCCAAGCAAAAGGAAGAAGATACAGAGAAGGAAGAACCACCACGACAGTCACCGAAGAAGAGAGGAGTGGAGGAACGAGAAGAGAAGAGGGAGGGTGGTGTAGGGTTTGGTTATGCAAAGATGAAATGCAACAAATAAGAGAGACAGGAGGCAAGGGTGGGTGGGTAGGTGGTGTAGGGTTTTGTTGGGATGCGTCAATAAATAAAAAGTTCGCATCAAATTTGGCGCATGGGGCTCCACATGATCATGACATGGTACTAACACAGATGAAGAATTAAGGGGGGCACATTGTGCTACTTCCTGATGCAAAAACAACTCTAAACTTAATTAAAAGACATGGAAAAATTAAAACAAAACGCAGGACAGAGCTCATAAATGTAATTTAGATTTGATGCAACAAATTTTCTCAAAATTTTTGTAAGGGATGCCTCGCCACATTGTAAGTTCATCGATCGCATTGCTAATTTTTCTGAATGCAAGACCTCTATACGATCCTTTCCTGGTGAAAGATTCTGAGCACCAATTGCTTCTTAAAATCGTATAAAAAGACAAGCCCAAAACTTACATCTGATCTGATGCAACAGTTTCCTCTTGAAAATTTTATACGGGATGCCTTGCCACATTTGAACTTCATCAATGGCATTGCTATTTCTTGCTGAACAAAAAACCTCTACATCACCCTTTCTCTCCAACGAAAGATTCTGAGCACCAGTTGCCTCTTAATATCATTACTTAATTTCGCAGTTCCAATACATATCATGTATATGTGACCAGTAATTCATCAAGCAGCTCAAAAACATACAACAACTTTCTGTCTCTGCAGATTAACCCAATTAAAACTTCCCATGTCTCAAGTCCTGGCTGAAAACCCATCTCCACCAAATCAAATAGTGCCCTGGCAGCATCATCGGCCATCCCCCCCTTACAAAGACAAACCAACAATTCATTTGAAGTGGCATAATGGGGCAGAAAACCCCTACTTAGCATTAACCCCAGTAACTCCTTTGCCCTTTTCAACTCACCTTTTCGGGTCAAGGAATTCAGAACAATCCTGTAGCTACCTTTGTTCAAATACAGACCCTGCTGAGGGAGTTTCCCAAGCATATCTAGAGCCTCCTCAAATCTACCTTCTCTACACAACCCCCCAAGTATCACATTGAACGTAACAGTGTCAGCTTGAATCTTATTCTCCTTCATTTCTTCAAGCAACTGAATACCTTCACCAACTTGTCCATTCGTACACAAGTAATTGATCAAACTAGTGTATATAACTGCATCCGGTGTCAAACCAGCGTTCTTCATCTCAGCCAAAACCCCTTTTGCGTCTTCCAATTTCCCAATTTTACACAAACCATTCACCAATGCTGAGTAATTATACGCATTCGGATAACATCCATTACTCTTCATAAACTCAATCACATTTCTAGCGTGGTCAGGTTTCCCTTCACGGCAAAATCCATTGATCAAAACATTGTAAGTAAGAGGATCAGGCACAATGTGATCCCTCGAAACCATTTCCTCAAACAATTGAAAGGCTTCTCTGAGTCTTCCATTTCGACAAAGTCCATCCATAAGGGTGGAGTAGGTAACTAAATTAGGGTAAGAAAACTCACAGTTTCTCATTTCCTTTACAACTTCAAAAGCAGATTCCAGGTCTCCATTCTTGCAGTGATACTTCACAAGGATATTGAATACGCAAACGTTTGGCTCGTGCGTTAGACCGCGTTTGGCATGCAAGAGCAATTTTCGAGCCAAATCGACGCGGTTCGATTCGAGCAAAAGGTTGAGGCAAGTGGTGAGGGCTTTGGGGGAGGGTTTGTCCCTGACGATTGGTTGAATGGAGAAAAAAGCTTGGAGCACTTTTTCGTGAAGGGAGGATTTGGAGAAATGGTTCATGAGGTTGACGAATATACCCTCGTGGAATTTGCAGGTTTCGTAGGTCATTTGGTGAATGACTTGATCCACGGTGTGGAACTTGTTGCAGCGAGCGAGCTTTTCGAGAATGGTGGCGTAGGTGGCATTGTTGTGTTGAAACCCCTTCTGTTGTGAAACCATGTTGAATATCTTCAAGGCGTGCTGCGGGTCCTTCTCGCGTCTTATCAAATCGATGGCGCCGTCGTGAGAAATGAACTTCCGCTTCCTCGGAGGTTCCGCGGCGGTTTCCGGCGGAGGATCCGGTTTGGGTTTTGCGGGTTTGGTGAATTTGAGAGGAGATATCCATGGGAGCGATGAGGATTCAGAAGAGATGTGCTTGCTACGGTAAATTGCTGATAATTTGATGATGTTTGAAGATTCTACCTCACAAGTTCGTCGCATTTGGAAGTTGCACAAGGAGCGTTTATTTGAAACTGAGGGGAAGCACCAAACAACAAAACCCTAACCAAAACGGTACTGTACTGTCTAACTCAGTAGGGGCGAAGCAGTCTTTTCACATTCCTTTGTATTGTTTTTACTAAATTATAACCTAATTTTATTTGCGGTATTATGATTCTCGCTAATTTTCACTTGTGAAAATCGAATTAACGAATATTGTTTAAATCTTTTGAAATTATAGGGATGTTTTGTTTTTATTACAATAGTCTCTTATAAATAAAAGATGTAATGAAGAAAGGGCCTGGAGAAAATATCTGAGGCCCAAAGGGAATGGGCTAACGGGCTTTATAAATAGAAAAAGGTGAACAAAAATCCAACTCAGAAGTGGTGGGAGAGACAGCTCAATCCTACACACGCACACCATGTCTGAACTCATTCTCATTGGGAGTATTATGAATTTTTAGTGTTATTTAATACCGTTGCATTTCAATAGAAGAACATAGCAGCAACAGTTACGGGTAAGAGAGAAGAGAATGGCGGAAGGGCTGAACAGAGAACAGTACGTGTACCTGGCCAAGCTCTCGGAGCAGGCGGAGCGGTACGAGGAGATGGTGGAGTTCATGCAGAAGGTGGTGGTAGGGTGGACTCCGGCGACGGAGCTGAGCGTTGAGGAGCGCAACCTACTCTCCGTCGCGTACAAGAACGTCATCGGCTCCCTGCGTGCGGCGTGGCGGATCGTTTCTTCGATCGAGCAGAAGGAAGAGGGTCGCAAGAACGAGGAGCACGTGGCGCTCGTCAAGCACTACAGATCCAAGGTGGAGACGGAGCTCTCGAACGTGTGCGCCAGCATCCTAAACCTCTTGGACTCCAACCTCGTCCTCTCTGCCTCCAACACCGAGTCCAAGGTCTTCTATTTGAAGATGAAGGGCGATTATCACCGCTATCTCGCTGAATTTAAGGTTGGGGATGAACGAAAGGCCGCAGCTGAGGATACCATGTTGTCTTACAAGGCTGCCCAGGTAATCAAGTTGCCCCCTTTCACTCTTCAATCTCTCTTTCCCTCTCTCTCTCTCTCTCTCTTTATCGTTTACAGTACAATTGATGGTTGTTGTTATTCTTAGGACGTTGCTTATGCGGATCTTCCACCCACCCACCCTATAAGATTGGGCCTTGCTCTCAATTTCTCGGTCTTCTACTATGAAATCCTCAACCAGTCTGATAAAGCGTGTGGCATGGCTAAACAGGTCAGGGTTAATCATGATTTCTTACATTGAAATTTTCAGGTCAACTTGATTTCAACGTTTCTGACTTTCTTCGTTTGTCAATCAATTTATTTTAATTTACTGTGAGATTCCCCTTCCATTTAAAATTTTTGGATAAATAAGAACTTTATTTATTTTTTATTTTTTTGCTGGTATGTTCGGGAAGGACTTTTACTATCTGGAATTCTGTTTGACTTGGTATATGCCTTGTGTTCAGTAGATGTATCTTGAAAGAAGGGTGATTTCGTGAATTTCACTTGTGTGCCTTATTATGAGAATCTCTTTCCTTGAATTTATCGAGGATTTCAATTTGCACGTTACTCTGTACTTGCTGGAAAGCCAGAAAAAGGTCGCTAACATAGATCGTGGTTCTTACATATATATATATGTACTCATGGTAGTTGAGGTGGGTGAGCAATAAATTGCATTTTGCCCATTTATAAACCTTTTCTGGTCATGAAACTTGGTAGGTTTTTCACTTGAATTTAACTAATAAGAGAAAGGGGAAACTTTCAGTCAGAAGCAAGTCAATGAAATTTTTTTCATCTGCAATGTTATTTATTGGCCATCCGCAATGTATCATGATTACCCCCATTGCAAAATCATGTTCTGAAGCAAACTGATAATTTTTCTGTTCAGCTGCAGCAAAGCAGCAAAATTGGAGAGATTTAATAACTCATCGGAACAAAATTTGTGTTTTTTATTGAATTGTAACATATAATTAATTAGTTGTGTACCGAACTCGATGACCTGGAAGTGTTAACTTTAACCGAGAATGGGATTTTCTCCCTTTGGAAAAATACCCTTCAATTTGCCTGTTAGCAATCCAGGCTTATCCATATTGGCTTACATGGTTTACATGATTCCTTGTTTTCTGATATTCTGTCTGTCTCTTTTTTGCATTCATGCTTGGCTTCCACTGTTCTGAGTTGCTACAACAGGAGCACATCTTTATATTGATTCTGAAACCCACTTTAACCGTATCCGTTTTCATGTTTGAAAGGCTTTTGAGGAAGCAATTGCTGAGCTGGACACATTGGGAGAAGAATCCTACAAAGACAGCACGCTCATAATGCAGCTTTTAAGAGACAACCTTACCCTTTGGACTTCTGATGTCCAGGTAAACATCACTACGTAACCCACCCACCCTTTACAGCATATTTTCTCTTTCTAATGATATTGTCCCTTTCATATCATAATCTGAGTTTATCTACACTTAACTGCCTGCAGGACCAGCTAGATGAGCCCTGATAAGGTTGATGGGTGGTATTCTTCCTCTCATGGAGGTGGGCTTTGAATGTCATCATTTCTTTGTGCTAAATTAAGAATCGCCCTAGTTTATATAAAATGATTGGCAATCTGTGATATAATGCTGTATGAACAGAGACCATGCTTCTTTTTTATGTGTTATATGATATGAAAATTGGAAAGGATACTGTATAATGGGATATGGAATTAATTATATCTGTTGCAATCTTCCCTTTACCTTCTGTTTCGTGTTACTTGCACAGTCCCACAAGACATAGGGTCATAACTCCTAAGTGGGACCTATTTAACAAAAACTGTCAGGTGCCATTCAGGCATGTGATCCTCTGAGAACCTGAAGTGTCATTGTAGCAACATTATTCTCTCTGTGAGAACATTTTTCATTACAGCCATGATGGCTAATGACGCTGACAGTGATAGATATATTGTTTGCAAACATAAAATATCAAATACCTTTATTTTCAAAGATGCCAACAAATACTCTTGATTTTTGTGGAGGATTCACCATCCACACCACTTTGCGCAATGTTTGCTTAAGCCATCATTTTTTGCTTACTGAAAACTGAATGTAAGTTGGAAGATATTTTCCTTCCACAGTTATGCTGGTATTTGCTTTGATGCTGTGTATTCTTGCTGCAGCAGCAATTCCTTTCGTTCAAGTTTCTATGAATATCAGAGTTATCACAGATTAAATTATAATTTTGTGCTTATTTTCAAATAATTATAATTTTACGTAATTAAAATTAATATTTTATTAAAATATGAAATTGTTAAAATTTTCATCAAATATTTATATTTTATAATTAAAATTACTTTTATTTATATAATTTAATTTGTAAATATATATTATTTTTATTTTATAAATTTATTTATTTTTAAATTATATAAAAAAGTCCATGACTCAACATGCAACCCGACTACGTTTAAAAATTTCATTTTGTGTTTGTTGTGGATATGAATTAATGACCTGTTTTAGTTTTAAGAGTAAAAGAATTATAAATATGATGAAAATTCCGTGACTAATCAAACAATGATTTCATCAAGTAAAATTCATTCTTGACTGACACCATCTATTTTCTAATGATATATTGCCTGCAAGTTTATCTCAGAAGATGTAAAACTTAAAACGAACATATATATTAACTGTAAAAAGACTACCAGCATCTTTTACAGTTTCAATATAATAATTGAATATTTGGATGCAAGGTATAATAAAGGTCTTGTTTAAAATGTTTATAAATAAAAACCTTGTCATGTAGAACTAATAGACAATTTAAGTAAAATTACATTGCATTAGTTTTTACATTAAAAATAAGTGTTCCATTAATTCATCTATTAAACTTGTACAAACTTCTCTTACATTTCACAAAATTTTTTGTATTATTAAAATACCTTTTTATCTACATAAAAAAAATAGATTTTTATCAATCTTTCTTAATATATTTTATATATTTACTTTCTTTTAAAAAATGATATTTTAAAAATTACCAGAGTCACATCATATATATATATATATATATATACATATATATTTCTAAGTATCCTTGTTGCAGTCTTTAATTAAATAATTTCATCTTTTAATAAACAGAATATACATATTTTAATGACCACTCTTTTTCCTACTTAAAATATTAATACATTATGACTGTAATATTTAAATTTAAAAAAATATTGACAGTGCATCTACTCTAATGATATGATAATTAATTAATTATCTCTCCTCTAAATGAAATTATATTTAAATTTGTTAACATTTCATTTATCTTTCTTGAATAACCTCCTTACCCTATAAATAAGACCAGTGCTGGCGCTCTGCAAAACATGAAACTGAAAAATACTGGCTCTTTTCTTCTTTCTTATTCTTCTTTCTTTCTTGCTGGCATTAGGTTTCTTTCCGTAATCTTTGGCATTTCCCAATTCCACCATGGTTGCCTCTGGAATTTCTTCTTCATCGTCTCTGAGTGCCAATTTCATCATCCCAAAGATGCCGACTGCATATCGACTCAATGGTCGTAACTATCGTCACTGGGCACAATTTGTTGAAATTACTCTCAAAGGGTTTAACTTGTTGGATCATATTAAAGGTAATCCTCCTCCAAAATCTGATCTAAATTTCAAAACATGGGATGTTCAAGATTCCGGCATTATCACCTGGCTATTGTCATGCATGACTACAAACATTGGCTGCAACTGCATGTCCTTTTCTACTGCTCGAGAAATTTGGGAAGGGCTTGCTAAATCATTTGCTAATAGGCACGATTACGCTGTACGTTATGAGTTACAATGCAAGATCTTCAATGCTACACAGGGAAACCTCACAGTGACAGAATACTTTGAGAGCTTGAAAGTGTTGTGGGCCGAGTGGGACAGGATGGAAATTTTGAAGATGAAGAAAGGTGCTGACACTATTACAATCGCTCAGTTCGTTGACCGAGATAGAATCTTTAAGTTCTTGAGTGGCTTGAATTCTGAGTACAACCATGTTAGGGGTCAGATTTTGAGCAACAAAAAACTTCCTGGGTTAATGGAGGTGTTTTATACAGTGAGGGATGAAGAAACTAAAAGAATGAATTAAGTTGCTTGTGATTAGGATTCAGGCTTCAAATCAACGATGGTTTTTACTTGTCTAACAAAGGGTCATTTTTCTTAGTGAATGTTGCACTTTTTGAGATATTAATGAATGTGAGATATTTTTCTTTCACCTTTATGATCATGCTGCTTTTGTGCTTCTTCTAATTTCTTAGTCATGGTGTAACTCTTTCTTCTTGGCGGATGAATAAAAGTAGTATTCCCTTTATCTCCTTTTCTCATATTAAGCATACTATTCTCTGTTTTTTATTCCATTGTTTATGCTATAAGCATTTTATTTTATAATACATGAGTTATGTAGTCTTTATAATACAAGAATAAATCAAAATTGATTAGGATTACAGTAATGTTTAAATAAATTCTAAGGTCACGATATAAATTATAAACCAACTAAACAAAGACGAATTCATATATAACTTTTGTATGAATTTAATAAGGTGTGTTTCACTGTTTTGTGGAAACCAAAGAATGATGGGGCTTGAAGAGTGGATGGAAACCCAATACATAATTTAGGCAGAAAATTTAAAAGAAAGATTTTGAAACCCACAAACAGAGATAACACACGAATCAGACAAATAAGAAACAAAGTGCCAAATGCGAATAAAGTCACACAGAAAAGGTCTATTCACATAACATCATATTCAACCCATTGCAGTCATTTGCAATAAGACGGACCCCATATCATCCTTTACATAATATTCTCATTGCCAAGTTACATAGATGACATGCCGCCGGATTTATTTAACACACAAGAGCAGAAGAACTCTGGAAACCATAACACTGGATATAAACTTTATATTCACTCCCTTGTGCTCTCTTTAATCCACTCTAAATATTTAAGATTGCCCCCAGTGATAGGCAAGGAGATCACCTCTGGCACACTGAAAAAGGACGAGGTAAGAAGCATGTGAATACACACTATTGTTTTCCACAATTACACCCCTCAGTTCATTTACATGGATTTAGTGCCCATGTTCCTAAATTTAACAGATACATGGTATAAGAATTCCTTTCACCAAGCTTTCTTTTAGGACCAAATACTAAAATGCAACTTAAAGTTCACAGTTTATGAAGCAAAATTAAATTTTATGGCCAACTTATTTACTCTAGATGTATTGCCCTTACTCGTATTCATGATTTGCTTTGACATGCTCTGTCAGTGCCTCTAGAAGGGACTGCCTAGTCTTGATTATAAGAAGCTCCTCGGAATCAGTTTGGATCTGTCAATTTACAACATAAAGCTAGCAAAATCAGGCTATAACCGTAGTTTCAAATAAAACAATGCATTGTATGAGAACTTACAATGTAATGATGAGAATGTTTTTAAACACTGGCAATTTGGATCTGTCAATTTGCAAACAATTAAAAGTGTTCAACTGTCACGTTGTTAGATGTGTTTTTGACACTTATTTTATACATGGTGGAAACTCTTCATTAAATCTAAGTTTGTTTGGCTGGAAAAAAAGTGACGAGGGAGGGAGAAGTTTAGAATGGAATTTTGTTTCTAGAAGTCATCTTTTCTTCTCCTCTTCTTTCTACTTTCTTGTCAACCAGATAGAAGAAAGAAAATCATTATGTGTTTCCTTTCCTCTCTATTCTCTTCCCCACCCAACAGAACAAACCATGAGTATCTAATAAAAAAAATTGCCAACTCTCTCTCACACTTGAACTGACACCTCCATGCAACTCAAAAACTTGAGTCAACACCTTAATATGAATGGAAACATATTACCATTAATATTAACTTTTTACTTCTACAAAAGTCATCCTGAAATACAATATAAAATATTGAAAGTAATGCCTCTATTATTTTCTGAGGCTTGTTATCATAGAAAAACATGTAAAACTTAGCACGTCGGTTTGGAAGGTCTATAAAGATATAATAATTTCACATTTTATTGGGATCTTTTGTTAAAAAGACTAAGTATTGTGAGACTCATTGTAGAAGAATGTCTCTTGACATTTTGAGACTGATTATCACAGGGGAAAGTTGAATATACAAATATTATAGTTTTATATCTTTTTTTTACAACTCTGAGATGTCATTTCATTCGGGTTTCTCTCCCTCTCAACCCCCCTTTTCTGCCTGTGTATGCAGCAACAGTGTCCTATATTTTACACATTAGCCATATGCAGAAATTCTAATATTTTAATGCGTCAAAGTGCATGCTTTAGAGATTGCAAGACAAATCTAGAATAATCAATTTACAACAATACCTTGAAATATTTTTTTTTAACAAGATCAGGAGAGTTTTGTGCATGTTAGAAAATAAAAACTTTTAATGATAAGATGAAAACGTTTTAAACAAGTTTCTGTTACTATTAGTAATTTAGTATTCAAACACCGATTACAAAAATCAGAACTCATCAAACTGCATTCATTGTCAATAGAGATATTGAAGCTACCTTTCCCTCCCACTGGTACACTGATTCAATACCTGCAGAAGGCATAATTCATGCAGCTTTTAAAAGTCGGACGAGGCATGCAACTTACATAAAGCTCATTTGGATAAATTCTCAAGAAACACTTAAAAAGAAAGAAACAAAAATAAAAAGTATCAAGGTAAAATCAATCAAACTTCTGTTATTAATAAAAATTAATTGATGTATCCCAACTAATGAAGAAATTAAATGAGGAGGCTTCTAAAAAAGTTGAGATGTATTACTGCAATTTAACTTATGAGATAAGTTTGATTCATTTTACCTCCTTAACTAAATTTATTTTCTTCCTCTATAGGCATTGAGAAGTTTATCCAATTTGACTCGTAATCAACTTCGTTAGAAAACGAATTGACTCAACAGTCAAGACCATGTCAAGACTGACCTTTTCCACCCTACCAGAACAATGCCACTGGTGGACATGGTCACACACACCATAAGCGAAACAAATGGTGAAGACAAATGTCAAGTGGTGAAATTCAAAATATTTTCAATTAGAGGAATTCATTTCAATTAATAGAATCACGTTCAATTTAAGTGATCAAGTGAACATAAAGCCTAAAACACGAGGGACGTCTACATTGCTAGATGCAAACAATAACCCATAATACAAGCAAATTTTTTTTATTCCGGAGCTTGCTTTTTCATTGAAAAACAATCTAACTCAAGACATTCTTAGTAGTCTAACTGTGATGCAATGGCAAGCATATCTGTGGTTCGTCCTCATTGTCCAGAATCATTTATTTATCAAAACAAATTCCAATCCAGGGACAACATCACAAAAGGGAAAAGCATAATTATAAGAAGTACTTTGTTACAACAATCAATATCTAGAAGTGCCAAACCCCTCCCAAATATTACTAATTTTAAACCCCATATACGAAAAAGGTACAGTGTGCCGTAAGTGATTATAACAGATCTCAAGTGAGAAATTCTCACCCGGTACCCTGTTCACACAAGCTGCAAGCTTCTCCGTGACAATACTTTCAGCCAATTTCTTACCTGCACGACCACCAACACACGTAAAAATCAAAGATAGAGAAACTAAAAAAAAAAAACAAACATGTTCGTAGCCAAGCCCAGTACCTGCGTCTTTGTTGGGAACAGTGACATAGACAACAATGCTGGGGACAGTAGTGCTATTTGCTTCCATTCTGATGGCGGAGTGGCTGCGGACACCCAATTTTGATCTGAAACAGAGGCAACGAATTGAACTCAACGGAGAGAGAAGCGAAGATAAAGTGGATTACGTTACGAAGACGGAACAGCAAATACCGCAAGGGAGACAGAACGCACCCCGTTTTGAGGGCAGAGGAATAGAAGGGGGTGTAGAGATTAGAGAGTCCCAAACTAAGCATGCAAAAGGCTCCGACGAGGGGCAAACGACGTCGTAGCGTGAAGGAGGAGAAAAGGGACGATTGTGTTGGTGGACAAGTAGAAGAGGAGCAGAGTGTGGAAGCCATTTTGGGAAGTGGGGATTGAATCACTCTTATATGCTGCTGCGCATCTCTATCAACCTCACTCCTGCTCCCTTGCTTGATGCGCTCTTGCTTACCTTCACAAGCTGAGTATCATGCTCTTCTTCTGACACCTGTCTCTCTATTCTTTGATAGTTAATTGTCAAAACCTTTACACAAAAAGCACAAAGTTTACAGACAGGTGTCACCTAAGCCCAAAGAAACAAAAATCTCTAGGCCCAAACACTCGACCCCTCTCGTACATACCGGACCCGTGCCTTCCAAAAATCCGTTTCACCACATCGTGATATTAATATTGATCTATTGATAATTTATTTTAATCAAATATTCATATAAACTAATGTCAACAAAGAAAAGTATTAGGTTAAATATGTTTTTAATCCCTATACTTTGGGGCGATTTTGGTTTTTGTCCATTTTTAAACTAAGGTATTATTTAGTCTTTTCAATTTTAGAAAACTCTGGTTTTAGTCCTTTTTATCAAAACTTTTTAACTTTATTTGTTGTTTCAAGCATGTTTCATTATAACATTTGGATTATTTACACTGTTTGACACATTTTTGCTTCAATGTTTAACTGAGAAACGCGTTTTAAACAGCAAATAAAGTTAAAAAATTTGGTAAAAAAAACTAAAACCAGAGTTTTCTAAAGTTGAAAGACTAAATTGTACCTTAATTTGAAAATGGACTAAAACCAAAATCACCTCAAAGTATGGAATAAAAACATATTTAACCCAAAAGTATTTCAACTCTCCCATGGTAAATATTCATATAAAGTATCACAGAATGTATTTAGATGTTTCGAATGGAAGTATAAATTCAATAATTCAATAAAATATCCATGGTAAATACTTATATAAATTTTTCTTAAAAGATTCATTAATAGTTTCAATAATCCATTTTTATTTAAAATATTCTTAAAATGTGGCTTTAAAGAAGAACATATATGACTGTCTGATCAATCATAGATCGAGTGGTCAAAAAATCTTTCGTTTCACATGAAACTGTCAGTCAGTTTACTAGTCAGTCGGGCTATGGACAGAGTTAACACTAAATGAGATTATTACTGATTCGATTGTAATTAGGTCAACATTAAGTCAAAAGTTCATCCATGAATCTATAAATAAAGGTTTGTTAACACTAAATGAAGTCATTACTGTTTAAACTAAACTGTAATTAAGTCAAAACTAATCATAAGTTCGTCCCAAAATTTATAAATACAAATTTGATATCTAGATAGTTTATTATTTTTACTATGCATTTATTGTTAGAGTATTCGAATAAATATTAATTTGTCATATTACTTTCTTCATATAACATTCCGGTCAGACCAAACAACATAAAGAATATTAAAAATAAAACGTTAAACTAAACTTAAAAATTGAAAACTCTATAAAGATATACTTAACCTCAAACCATGAATTGAAACACTAAGTAGGAATTATGAATGTGAGGGTTAAGAAGGATAAAAACCTACGTGGCATAGGATCCTGAGTCTTGGTAATTGCAATGCATATGACAGTTGCTTTCACTTTTTTTATAATTTATTGTCTTCATTGAATATGGTAATGCTATGTGTTCGTTCTATAAGTATGCGCCGTCTACAGTCCACGGAGTTAGGTTGACTGAATATTGGATTTGACTAATAAACACAAAATAATAGAGATTAGTTGTTTATTGGTATATGTAATTAAGGAAAAGAGGAGGGGACCAGAAAAATAAGATAGGCAGAGAATGAACCAAACCACCCTCTCTCGTTTCCATTTTCGTGTGGATTTCGATAAAGACAATGCTTAAGCCAAGACAAAACCTTTGCCACCTCTCCACTGCTCTTTCTCCAAACCTCTTCCTTCTAATTCTGTTCACAATTTCGATCTTAAGGATTCGTGTTTAATGAAAAAGTAACCGTTATTAAGGCAAGAGTAATGTGTAAATACGTTGAATAGTGATCCGAACGACTGGACAGTGATTCAAATATCATATTAGAAAGTGAATTTTAAATCTACTCAATTTTATAAATCAATATATTGTAACTTTCATTAAGTGAAATTTCGTGGTGGATTCTAACTATTTTTAGTCATGGGAAAGAAAGTAATTAAACAAGTAAAACAGTGTATGGTAGTTTTATTTTTAATTAAGAATGTTGGCGATTAACATTTTACTTAATTACGAAGCAGAAGTAAAAAGACAGGACTGTTTGGAAAGAATCAAGATGCATGAGAGTCGTGGACCCAATCTCCTTCCACGTGGGATCCTATTTTTCTCAGTATTAAAAACAAACCTATGTGCTATTTTTAATAATTTCTTAATTACTAGATACTAATTTATAGTGCCATTTTTTACCTTTTTTTTTCTTCTTGTTGCAAGATTTGGGTTTCTCGTGGAGACACAGAAAATACGGCATATGTTGTGGAAGCTTGTAGCTGAGAACGAGGCATATTAGACAGTGAGTGCCATTACGCGGCGTTGGATTGATTTGGTTGCATTATTTCATTTCTATCATATGAAAATCAACAAGACATACAATCAATTTTCACATAATAAGTTTTTTCTCTTTTTTTTTTTTACTTGAAGTCATAAATTGTTAAAGAAATTTAAAACGAAAAAGATAATAATAAAATTAAACATTATATAAAAATAAAGATATGTACTAAGGGATCCCTAGATGGCCACGCCGAGCGGCTTCTGGACAACGACGAGGCCGGACAATCACTACAGGTAAGCTTCTAAACATGTGTTAGGATGAAACACTGATTAAGGACAATTAGACTGTGATTGGGCCTTGCTTAAGGCATCGCTAATCCAAAGTTCATAATTAAAACTATAATTAGTACAAGTCAAAGGTAAGAGGTAGAGACATTTATTGATTGTGCATTTATTACAGCACTCAAATTACCGATTGAATTATTACTGACTTTGGCATCGGAGGACCTTTGGCAGTACCCTTCCGGACGGAGAATGAAGTAGCGAAACAAGAGGCAGTGACCGAACGAGAACAAATTGTGTAGGACTTAAGTGACTCGACCCTATACAGGAATTATTGTATTAATCTTTTAGGTTAAGAGTATGTGAATCCTTCTGTCATTATAATAATTTTTTCTCAAAAGAATCATAAAAATTAAAATTAAATCTAATTTAATTTTATAAAACTAATTTATGAAACAAAAACTATATTTATTATGATTTGATTTTAATTTTCATTGACATGAAATATTCCACACTCTTAAACGATCTAATTAGTTTTATTTGTTTAATCTCAGTGTACTCATTTATGTCTCTAAGTTTTGGTATTTAACTAGTTTAATGAAGTGATGAATCTCAACAACTTGTTAGAATAGCTGGAAATCATTTGTTTAAAAAAGACAAATTCGATTTGTCTCACTCAGTTGACATGTTTTTTTCCACTTTCTGGAATTAGTTTATGTTCGTAAATGGGGAATTAAATTCTGTGTGATCCAGCTACCAAATATTTTAAACAAAAGAAGAGCAAAATCAGAGTGCTCATATATAGCGGCTATTTACGTGAGCTTAGTAATATAAATGCATAAACCTGCCAATTGTACCATTTATTTTTCGGAATTAATATATGAAACTTAATTTCAAGGTAATGTTATTAGTATTACTTTCATCACCGTATTTGTCATAATGATATATTCACTAATGTCGGGATGAAGAAAAAAAATTATAACAATGATAATTATAAAAAGTGACCATTGACTAGAAATGTCGAATAGTTATTTAAAAACAGATAGAATAACTCATATTAAAGCTTATTAAACCTCATGGTTTTTTATTATGTTGATTAATAATGACGTTTAAAGTTCATATAATTCCATTAAAAGAAATACCATTTTTTTTATCACTCATTGATACTGTATTTTTTCATAGCACAACCCTTCCCTTGCTTACTTAATCCCACCCCAACTACCCAACACTTTATCAATTACACATTAATTTGCATAATAATGCACATATAAAAGATGATCCAACTCATAATGCATCACATAACAATACATGTTCGAAAAGAAATAAATAATTAGCTAATAAATTCTACCCCTTTTATAAAGCCAAACATGTCAATCCTAGAAATTGTATTAGAAAATACTTTACTTCCTTGTGGCATGGAATTTGGCATTTTGCTTTCGCATACCTTATTTCGTTACTATATAATAGCTTTATCCATTTTTAATGATAAACACACCTTAGAAACTGTAAAATGACTACTTAATCCAGCTGTTTAATTTTTAAATTGTTTTAAAATATGGATTAATTGGATCCAATGTGACAAATTGTGATGCAGAGTTTTTGTTGTGAAATGTGACAGCTTATTAATATAGCCACGTGATGTTTGAACGTGAGGATGTAATAAGCAGGAAAGGCAAAAGCGTAAAACGGTATCCTTTGGCAGAAGGAATAGTTTTGCACACGATGTGCAACTAGGCAAGCACCGAAGATGTATATAAAATTACGTACCCATCAGAATGAAGGAATTGGTTAGCACGATAGTGGATCAGTTCTTTGTTAATGTGTGTCAGAATCGAACACAGTGTGTGTTTGTGTGTGATCATATGCACAAACATTTGACTATACCTCGGGCATGTAGAAAAAAATAACGCAAACCAAGACAAAACAAACATGAAACTACCGTGATGAGTTAAAAAAAAACCAAACACTCTCTTTTGAAATTTCAATGACACCCTGTTAAGCTCGGATCTCAAACAGTGAACAACACTCTCTTTTGAAATCAACCATGGGAAAAGTCTTTGTGTTCGGTCGTGTAATTTGCTTAAAAAATTTGAATAAAAGGTGAGGAATATAGGCTTTGAAATGTGCACAAACACTGGCGTGAAGCAGAGATGGAATAAGATTAAGAGTGTTTCTCTGTGTGTGTGTGTTTTGGTAGTGCACGACCATGAGAGGGAAACAGCAAAAGCAGAAAAAAGTTGAAATTCAGATAGTATATAGAAAAAGGAGAATTTGAAAGATTAAAAAGGGTTAGAAATTTGTGTCCTAAAAGTCTCTTTTTAGAAATCTATGTTTAGGCACGTCTGTGGTTATGTGTTGAATCCAAGAAACAAGCATCCTAAGTGAAACTAATTAAACTTGGCTTGGTGTGGTGTTTGTGGTCCAATATTCAAATTCAAATTTTCACCGTTCATAATTAGTCATCCAAAATGATGATATGTGGTCAAACGGCTACAAAACAGTGAAGATAGCAGGATCTTATGTTAATTTTCCAACACTTACGTTAAAGAGAGGATCTCGAGTAACTATTGGTCGAAGTTTTCCACATTGTCACCTTGTGTTCCTTCTGATTCGAGGTACAACATTCACGACTGATCGTGATTTGTGACTAAATCATAGTGAGAGTCAAAGTTTTTGCTAAACAATAGCAGATATTTTCTTTCAAAATCAAATATCATTTCTTCTAAGTGAAAGTGAATGCTCAAGATTAATGTTACATCAAAACCATTAATAATAATAAAAAAAAAAAAAACCCTCGTGGCCTCATTTAAAATTAGCTTCTATATCAAAGAAAGGGACTACTCAGACTCTATTCCACCAACTTCAATTTCTAATAAGAGATGAATATCTAAAACACTGTTGTCTTAAATCAACAAAAAAGAAAACTTAATTTAGAAAAAACAGTTATATTTTCTTTAGTTTTTTAAAATAAATTTCCAAAATAAATTGTTTTTTCTTAAATCAATATGTCCCAAGCGGATAATTATGAAGTTTAGTATGTTTTTTTTTATAATTTTTACTCAGGCTTAATTATTTAACCTTAATTTCAAAGTTCCATGTTAGAACAGACAAATTAATAAGTCTTTATCAATTTAAGAATTTAATTACTTTTATTAATTGTAATATAATTCAATTGTGAATGCATAAACACATTCTTAGTCAATCGAAACACTTTGTTATGATCAGTGACAATTTGTATAAGAGAGGATTTTTCAAGCCCCTTCTCAAGTGCTTGTCCTGAGAAGAGGCATAATATGTTATTGAGGAGTTGCATAATAGTATATACAACATGAACGCCATTTGTAGGGCTATGAAAGCTTAAGTTTGCGAGTTTGATATTTTTGGTTGACGATCGAAACTGATTGAGAGATTCGCTGAAAGGTGTAGCAGATGCCAAAAGCATGGAAACAACATCTAAGCACATTTGAGGAACTTTCAACAGGTTCTGCTCATCTCCTTTGGTAGTTGTATCCACTTTGATTTTCCCAATTGTATCACCATTGCTTTCCCCTGAAACCTCCTCTCTCAAACCTTATTCTCTAACCTTACCTTTATTTGCAACATGAATGGGTGTTGTAACACTATTTACAGATGTCAGACTTTGCTCGGATGAGCCCCGATCCCTTGATGATGACTTGAACGACGACAAGGTCACAAAGATGTCATTGGCATAACCTTTGCCCCCAACCAAAAGAACCTCCCGAAAGGATCTTGATGACAAACATTATTACCTTGAGCAAAAAGAAATTGATGTCAAACAATGCACAAATGGATGTCAGAGGCAAAATAGTTAAATGACGAGACCACTTGGACATGTGACGCTTTCATAACTGTCAAATCTGACACCATCCAACGGCAAAGAACAGACGACGCTTCGTGTTTGACGTCAGAGCTAACAACACACTTAACGAGGTGATGCAATCCTTCACCGTTAAGAGTCATATATCTCACCTAACGATCATATATATGACCTAACATCAAAATATTTTAAAGATGAACTAAACGAAAATGATGCATCCACGGGATCCATGGAATAGCACAATCTTCCATCACCAACGGTCGTATTATAACAAACATTTTTCGATTGTTGACTTAGTCCAAGCTTTAAGCTTGAGGGGTCTGTGTATTGTATTTGTATCAATAGATACATACCGGCCGAACTATCCAAAATCGATTGCTCGAGTTGGGAGGAAACTGATCGATGTTGATCATAATTCGTTAATCATCCAATTATGCTAACCAAGTCAATAATCATGTTTAAGAGAATTGAATCGTGATTAGGTTTATCCTAATTAGAAACCAATAAAAAAACCTATAAATATAGCTGAAAGATATGGTTGTTGGAAATTCTTACGATGCATTTATTACAATATTAATTGTTCCACTGATCAAATCTGAACTGCCTTAAACATGATAATATCTTTACCAAGTACTTTTGATTGATTAGAGTATCGCAGGAAGG
Source organism: Vigna mungo (assembly GCA_036885675.1). Lineage (NCBI taxonomy): Eukaryota > Viridiplantae > Streptophyta > Magnoliopsida > Fabales > Fabaceae > Vigna > Vigna mungo. Next base: position 37,648,511 of record CP144699.1, on the reverse strand, counting down.
AAGGAAGTTGAAGAGTGAGAAAAATTGTTTTAAAAGTGTATAAGAAATCTCATACATCTGAAACAAAACATGTGGTGTGAAATTAAATATAAATTATTTAATTTTCGTTAAAGAATAATTATTTATTACGAAATTGGCCATAAGGTTGTAAGTGAGTCAAATTCAATTTGGATTTATTATAAGAAACAAAATAAAAACTGAAAATTTTCAAGATTTGGCGTGAATGCCAGGATGTTCGCGCGCTTTACAAATTTCCTTATTTTCATTTTGAGGGCGATATATATTATCATCCAATCATTGAGTATGTTGATTTTGTTTGTATTAACAAACTATAGATTAACAACTTTAAGCGGGGAAATGCATTTAGATAAACATTTATGTACTATATTTTAAATCTTTGTGTAGGTGGTTTGCTGTAGAAAACCCCAACGTAGGTAAAAAAAATATTACTTTGCCCACAAACAATGATCAAAGAGCATATACTAAGAAGAAAAACTATCTTAAACAGACACATTAGAAAATGTTAAAAATGTCTTAAAGTGACATTTAAACTGAAACATTACTGTATAAATAACTTAAAATCTATCTTAAACAGACACATTAGAAAAATTAAAACAATAAAATTTAAATAATTATATTTATTTATTTTTTAAAATTTTAATACTAAAATATATCAAAATTTAAAACAAAAATAAATTTCAATTTTACTTATAAATTTAAAATTAAAAACATATTTAATCTTATTTTATTTATTCTCGTAGACATATCATTTTAAATGTATTTTCAGTACAATAATAGTAGCTGACCTCCGCTTAAATAGGTGGAAGCCTGGTATATAATAGAGTTATTATTTTTCCAAATATTTAAAATGGTTATAGTTTGTCGGTGGAAATTTTGAACTCAAACTTGTACTTAAGAGAATTATACCATTTCATTTAATTGCGCATTCTTTAGTTTATATCATGGATTTATCTTTAGTTAATGAAACTTTTATCTTAATACATGGATTTATTATTATAAACACTTTTAATATAAAAAAATATTTATTTTTCCGTCTATGATTAATCATATTATATTTGTTTCGGTAGAGATTTATAAGGTTGAGAGACTAACCTCTTTATGTTGTGATTTTATGTTTTTTTGACACCTGAATCACGTACTCTATTTTCTTGTTTTTTAGTCTGATCATTCGGTTTTTTTCCATCTAACTAAGAAAAAAATACTTGTAAAAGTCACTTTGAAGTTCAAATTAAACGTGTGTTGAAGAGTTTTGCTTAAAAAAATATTTAGTAAATTATTAACACTATTATTTATTTTGTGAAGCTTTGGTTTTTCTGGATATTGTTTCTCCCTGAAATACTATACTTTCATTCTTTTTCTTTTTTTGAAAGGGAATTTTTATTATTATTTTACTTCCTTTTTCTTTTGACCCAAAAAAAATTATTGGCACATGTGAAGGGTGGTGGAGACTCGAGTGCAATGTATTGAATGTGTGTTTAATATAGCACTACTGTATGTTGGTTCCTTAAAAGATAAGAAAATTTTCATGGCTATGTAATAAGTACACAGCGAGAGTAATTATTATAAAGTTAAATTTAAACTTATTGTTACTTGTTAATGCAAAATTTATTATTATTATTATTATTGTCACTAATACTATTATAAATTAAATCAAAATATATTACAATTAACAAACACATCACATGCTTTGTTTGATTAAAATAAATTTTAATTTTATCGTAAATTTGAGTATTTTTAATTATATTTCTGCTAAATATTTTAAGATTTTGTATTTATTGAACATTCAAAGATTTTATATTTTTTAACTGAATTTATATTATTCAAGTTTATCCTTAAGTGAGCAATGTAATTACTATTTCATCTCATTATCTGATTTATTTATGTTAAATATTGTGATGTTATATATTTAACATAAAATGATAGTATGTTAGTATAACATTATAAATTATTGTGTTGAAAACGTTTTGGGTAAGAGTCATAATTTCTTAAGAATTGTAGATGGTGGTATTGAAGTTGTGAGAGAACATAACAATCTAATTCTTTAACATATTTTTTGTTAAAGTAATTAAAGTCATTCATTGACTTACCTTAAGTAGATTATATTTTATATTCATATCATAAATTCTTCCACATTCCTTAATACGTAAAAATAAGTAGGTAACATGATAAATAACAGTTACGTCTCCATCAAAAATATAAAAGTTTAAGTACTCAATATTAAAAATTAATAAAATAAATTTAATTAAAAATATTCAAATTTACCATAAATTTAAAATTTAATTAAATTTAAATTTAATAATTTAATTAAGGCTTATTTAATCTTTTAGTTCTAATTTTGGTTAAAAAAATTTAACTATGACATCTTTTTTTTTCAACCATTTTAATTTTTTAAAAATTGATTAAGTTATGTCATTTTCGTTAATAATATACTAATGATATTAAAGATACATTACGCGTTAATTTATAGTTTTTGTTTTCTAATTTTCTTTTAATTTTTACTTTTTTTTATTTCTTTATTCACATGTAAAGTTTGTGGATGACATGTGTCATTGTTAATATCATATATTAATATTTGTATGAATTGTGGTTGAATTGTATTTAATTTAATTCCATTTATTTTTTAATTGAAACAGTATGTGAAATTGAGACTTTAAATTTATTATTTATATAAATGTTATATTAATAATTATATTAAAATTGAAGTTTATTAAGTATTTATGAAATTATTTAAATTAACCTAATGTTATTATTGAATTTTATTTGAATAAATTATTTTAACCTTATAAAAAATATGAATTATTAATACAGTACTTCTAAATACTTTATAAAATATTAAAATTTGAAATGAAAATAATTTTAAAACTTGTATTTTTATTACATAATTAAAAAAATACAGAGATGCAATAGAGAGCAATAAAAATTTATTTTTAATTATTATTAATATAAAAGTAAAGTAATTTAATATATAATTAATTTAATTAAATATATTAATTAATTTATTAAATGCTTAAAAAAAACAATGATAAGATTGAATTTTTTTTAAAAGTATAGTGTGTGTGTGTGTGTGTATATATATATATATATATATATATATATATATATATATATATATATATATTAAAATTAAAAAATAAAAATATCATTATAATATTTATATATAAAAAATATCTCAATTTAGAGAGGACTGAATTGAATGAATAAATAAACATAGACATTTAATTGAATAAAAAAATAAATATAAATATTACACTACATATAATTTCAATAATAGTTTATATTAACATTTATATGTGACATATATCACATTATATGCCTCAGGAATGATAAGTAGATAAAAAATAAATAAAAATATTACAAATTAAAAAGTAACATGATATTAATGCTGTTGGTATATTATTAACATAAAAAAATTAATTAATCATTTTTTTAAATTGAGACTCAATTAAAAATAAATAAAAGACTTACTTGATATTTTTCTACCAAAAAAAAAACTAATTAAGCCTTTAATTAAATATTAACTAGAGTTGTTGGCAAGAATCTTGTTCTCAAAATATAAATTAAATATTTTTATAATTAAACTATTTAAATTTTAATAATAAATAAATTTTGAAGCTATTTAATTCACCAAAGTTATTATTTTATTTTCAAAATTTAATTATAAATTTTTTATTATTTATTGATTTTTATATCTTTTGAATTCAAATAAGTCAATGATTTAATATGTAACTACATGAAAATGTATAAATTGATTGTCATGGAGTATTCCATCTTACATGATAAATAAAGAAGAACTCTTAGTCGGTTACGAGATTCGCATAATCCAATATGGTCATATAGTATTTGATTCAAAAGACATGGTTAATCGATTCTAGTGCGAGTAGGACTTGGTTTTTATGGCTTCGACTTTTTTTTCTTTCTTATAATAAATTTTATAATTAAATATATATTATTTATAAATATTATTTTATAATACTTTTACTAGTAAGGGTATTTTGATAATCTTTATTTTCTGTCAAATAAAATAATATTCTTTATTTATCATATTAGTCATTTGTTACATTAACTCTTTAAAACTTTTCTTTTAAATTCACTTTCACTCATCTTGAGAATTTGTTGAGTTTTGAGTTACTCCTCATAATTTATTACTGACATTACTCTGCATTTTTTAATGTGATATCAATATCATTTTTTCAAATGAATGTCATTCATTAAACTTAGTGATCATGTCTTACTTTTTTTTCTTTATTATTCAAAAATTGTGTCCTGCTCCTAGTCTAATCAAGACCAGTTTGACTAAAGTCCACATCAAGCAGAGTTAGAAAAAGTCAAGTTGACCTAGGTATAAGTCAAGTGAGATCAACTAAAGTCCAAATCAAACTGAGTTAGGGTGAGATCTCTTTTAATCGAGTTTGACTAAGTTCATGTTAAGTCAAGTTGAGTTGGGTCGAGCTTTTACCAAGTCCAAGTTGACCTAAGCCTAGGTATTGAGAAAAGTTGGTTTACATTTGACTAAGTTGAGTTGGGTAAAACACTGAGTCATGACTATATCCAACTAAGTTTGGTCGATCTCGTGTGAGGTTAAATCGATTTTATCTATATCAAAATTAAGTTGAATAAATTCAAACTCAAATCTATGAAAATCAAAATAAAAATTATAGAATATGAAGAAATTCAAATTCTTATTTATTAAATAAAACTTAAAATGTTATAAGTTTAAAATTACACTTATAATTTCAATGCTCTTCTGATTATCTATCCAAACAACTTATTTTACTCCAAAAAAAAAATTAAATTCACTAAACAAATAAATAAATTACTCTATTAAATTATATTTTCCAAAGACACAATAAAATTATATATCAATTATCTTAAAATGTATATGAGTTTACAAATGTAACATTCTACCCATAGACAACAACAACAAAAAATTGTATACCTATATATACATAGACACTAAATGATGCATACCACACATATACATAGACACAAAAATACATATATCATATACATGTACACTTTACCATACGTACAAATTTAATGCACGTGAAACAATCTCAAATACTGGAAGGTAATCTACTCCGCAACACTATTTAACAACCAACTAACTTTAACACTATTAAACACATAATCCAAGAGTCTTCCATACATTTTTTTTAAATGTTACTAATTTAGTGTGAAATCTCACATTAATCATCAAATTAATTAGATATGTCTTGTATTGAGAACATGAATTTAACCAAATAACAAACTGAGTGAGTCAAATGTGAATTAGATAATATTTTTAATCAATAACTAAATATCAAAATATAAGACAAGTGATAATAATAATAATCTAAAGCATTAAAGACACACTACAAAAGAAGTTTGAAAAAATAACACAACTTCACATTTACATTATTGCACGGTCTCCTACCATCCTATCCTGCTTTTCTTTCCTATTTTTCGATTTTATTACTTTCTCATCTATTCTTTTCCATCAATCTTATAACTTCATTAAAGAAAACAGTTTTAATACCTTTTACATCCTAAATTTGCTAAAAAGACATAAAAGTTACTTATTTTTTCTATTAATATTAAAATTATTGCGACCCTTAATAAAAATATACAATAAGACAAAATTTTGTAAATATAAAATCTCTAAACTGTTCGCAAAACATTCTCCTAACTTTTACTAAACATTTTTTTTTTCTTTCTTTTAAAACTCATATTAATAAGTCACAAGAAAGTTATCTCTTAAAGTAAATTTGACTTATTTTTATGTATTTGATTTTTAGCAATTCACTTATACTGTTTTTATCATTTAAGAATTTCATATTATTTTTTATAATTATACAATAACTTAAAATTAGATTTTTGTCAATTTAAAAATTATTCTATCTATAATTTAAATATATAGAAAATTAAAAATATCAGAAGACAATATTCTTAAAAAATATTTCCATTAAACACAGTGGCTACTATTAATTGTTACCCCACCACCATCAATAGCACAAGCTATGAGAACAAGATTTTTAATAAGTGCAAATTCATCTAACTGTGTTATCATTACTTCTTAGGATAACAATTTAGCCTCACGAATTAAATTTATTAAAGCTAATAAAATTACGTCTTGTCTATATTTTAAATATTTATACTATTATATAAGAAATTCTTTCCAATTTTTTATTTTAAGTATTTTTCCAAATCAAAATAATTATTTTATTAATTTTACTCTTAAAAAATGTTTTTTTAATTAATTATCCTCTGAATTAAAACAACTATTTATGATAAAAACTATCTAAAAAAACTCAAAAACATCTATAATAAAATTATAAACATTATTTAATAATTATAAAAATAAAAACATTATTATATTTTTACTAATTATATATAGATAATTTTAAATGAAAAAAAAAATTAATATGACATATCTATTTGGAAATTAGTTTTAGCGTGGTGACTAAAGAGTTAATTTGAAGTAGAGAGGTTGTGTTATTTTCAATTGTAGATTTAAAGGTATAAATTAAGTCAATATTTTGTTTTGGTCATAATTAAAATTAAGTGTTGGTATTTATTGAATTTGATAAACTGAATAAATAGTGATATTTGGCGGGTAAGGTTGGAGGGAAATGACAGGTTGTAGTATGTATGTAGTACGTTAAAGTGACTTGAGACCGAAACCAACGCTTCCGGTCTTAGCCAATGTCAGCGAAGCACACGCGTCGACTCAGGATAAAACAACACACTCTGCACCTTTTCACTTTTACACTTTACTCCTTTTATTTTTTATTATTACCCTTCTTATTATCAACCCCTTAACTCATTTTTCTCTAAATTTTTCCTACTTTTTTCATTTTTTTTTAAATTTTTTTGTCTTTCTCACATTTTTGAAATTTTTGAAATTGACTGGTAGAATGGAGAAGTAAATGATGAATGCGATTCAAAAGTTTCAGTGTATGAATGGATGTACTTATGGTTGGTATACCATTTGCAGAATTGGGTATATTTAGAAATTACATTATAGAATGTTAATTCTGGATTGAATTACTGATAACAGAGCCTTTGGGGTTTTTGAAGGAATGTTGTTGTTGTGGTCGGTCAAATTAACGTTTCTCTGTTAATATTTAGTAACAGCGTAAACTGCAGCAGAGGTGTAAATTGTATCAGATTGGAGACAGAAACGTCTTTGTATTTGGTAAATAATAAAAATTGAATATTTAAAATGTAATAAACTTGCCTTTAATATTCAGGTGCACCTCCCAACGTCTCTCTAATAAATATTTTCCAGAGAATATTGATATTCCAATACAGAATTAATAAAACAGTAATGTAAGAAACAGACAGATCGAAAGTAAAATTGTTACAAAAAAAAAAAAACGATTGAATTTGTATGTTTATCATTACAGGTTTTCATAGATTTAACTGATAATAAATTTGTTTGTTGTGGTTATTTCATTAATTAAGAAGTGTGTGTGTGTGTGTGATATAGTTGTATTTACAGTGTGAGATTAGAAAATGGTAATTAATTAGCATTGGTTTTATGAATTAAACATATAGAAGAATTCACACTATGGAGGACCCCTCTGTGCCAACTCCACTCTCATCCTCTCTCTCTCTCTCTCTCTCTGCCTTTTACCCTAAAAAGGGGTGTTCGTTTCCTTCATAAGGCCCTCTCCTGCGGCACTCTTTTCAGCTGAGTGTAGAGAGAGAGAGAGAGAAACAAAGGACTGTGTGGCTCTATAGTGCTTTTGTTGTTATTTCCAGAGATTGTCATTTCTTCCCTTTAACAATTTTCGTAAAAGAAACTCAAAACACACAGACCCCATCAATAATCTGAACAAAAAGATTGGTTCTTGTGAATTTGGAGCAAGAGTAGGTTGGGTTTTGTTTTTGAGGTATTGCAATGGCACCCAGTTTTGACTGTGTTTCGAGTCTCCTTTGCTCAGAGGACAGCACCGTTTTCGACGAGAGTCATTATGGGGGTACGATGATGGGGGTGTGCGAGGACACGTGGCGTTCCCGGAGGCACCGCTTCGATGAACCGGATGAGTTGCCATTGCTGAGTGATGAGTGCTTGGCGATGATGGTGGAAAGAGAGTGCCAACTCTGGCCTGGTTTGCGTTACTTCAATAAGCTTCAGACTGGAAATTTGGACTGTGGTGCCAGAAAGGAGGCCATTGATTGGATTCACAAGGTGGGTTCAAGACTTTTCCTTCTTCTTCTTTCTTAATCACTCAAAGCTCTGATCTTTATTTCACCGTCCCGGTTTTGGTCTTTTTCTTGTGAAAAATAGAAACATCTGCCGTTCTAATATCCTGAAAAGAAATCCGAACTTTCGGAAGCGTTTTGTTTGAATTTCACATTTCAGTGATTGATCATGAATTGATGATTCCCTTGGCACCTTTTGTGCCTTAACTTGCATGTCCCGAAGCTGATTGAATGGAAATCTTTTATTGGATGCGTTTCAAGATGTTTGAAACTGGGATCAGAGCTTGGATTTAGCTTGAACTGATTATTGTTTCTTGTTTATCCGATTGTCTTTTAGCATGATCTAACTATCAGACCTGTATTCTTGTTTTATAGGTCCGATCGCATTTCGGTTTTGGTCCTCTCTGTGGATATCTATCTATAAATTACTTGGATCGATTCCTTTCTGCATATGAATTACCCGTAAGTCCTCGATTGAAAAGAAGATAAGTCTTTTTATTATTATGTCATTGTACTATCTTCTAGTTGTGATCTAATGTTTTTTTCACTCACAGAAGGGAAGAGTTTGGACAATGCAATTGTTGGCTGTGGCGTGTTTAACTCTTGCAGCCAAAGTGGATGAGACAGAAGTCCCAGTGGCTCTTGATTTACAGGTATAAACTTTATGTTTTGTTTTATTTTCAATGTTTGGCACCTGAGACAATGCATTATTAGTGTTGCATGTGCTAAATGCTAATCCTGGTTGTCTTTGATTCAGGTGGGTGAATCAAAGTTTGTATTTGAGGCTAAGACCATCCAGCGAATGGAGCTTCTAGTACTAAGCACATTGAAGTGGAGAATGCAAGCAATCACTCCTTTCACCTTCCTTGATTACTTCCTTTGCAAGATCAATGGTGATCAGAGTCCATTGAAGTCTGCAATCATGCGATCTATCCAACTAATATCAAGCACTGCAATAGGTAGCGATCTGTTTCCCCCCACACTTCAATGCACAATTGAGTTGTTTTCTCAATGAGGCTCATCTGTGCAGTGAATAATAACTGTGAATGAGTGGAATTAGTGATGGTAATTTGGATGGTGTGGATTCAATGCAGGAATTGACTTCTTGGAATTCAAACCATCAGAGATTGCTGCAGCAGTAGCCATGAATGTCATGGGGGAAACCCAAACAGTGGACACAGGGAAAGCAATTTCTGTGCTGATTCAACACGTAGAAAAGGTAAGCATGGTGGTCCAAACCAAACATCATAGAAAAACTGAATACACACTATGATGAGTTTCACTTTGTTATCCTGTGATCTTTTTTAGTTTATCACTTGCTGTCATCAATGATAAAATGCAAACCTCATCTTATAAACCGATTCTAAATACAGACTGTTTGCTTGGTTGATGCTAACAACATTGTGTGATATGGTTATTTTTCTTCAGGAGAGACTATTGAAGTGCATTAAAATGATGAAAGAGTTGTCATCAAACAGTGGGACTGCGAAGGATTCAAGTGGTTCTGTGACTTGCCTACCCCAAAGCCCAATAGGTGTGCTAGATGCATTGTGCTTCAGCCACAAAAGTGATGACACAAATGCTGCTTCATGTGCTAACTCTTCACATAGTACTCCTGATGCTAAAAGGAGGAAGTTAAACAAAACCTGTGGAGCAGAGCTATTGTAGGGATGTGAACTGTGAAGTTTTCCATCATCCATAGGATGCTTTTCCAAAAAATGGACATTATGTGTGTTTTATGGAAGGTGCCCCCATCAAAGCAATACCAAAATGAGGCAGCAAGACATAGCTACAAATAAATTATTTTTTATTATCCAAGAAAAAAAAAAGAAAAAAAAAAGAGACCCTGGTGTAAAAAAATACCAAAAGCTATATAAGGTGAGGTGGGTCATGTGTGGAAGATGGGTGATCAAGTGAACATTCTTATACATTGCATGCTATTGGCATGAACTGAGTAATCACCAGCTGTTAAAATTATTTTAGATCTCTTAACAGCAGCTAGAGACCAAAAGAAACTCAAGCAGAATTAGAGTATTATATGTGTAAGTATAGTTGGGGGACTTTTTCATTTGTTCAATTGTTTTTTTACTGTTAAACCGGAGAGAAAAATAAACCAAACTACAAAAAAAATTATAATTTTCGGGAATATTTTATTATATTTTATCTATGGTTATTATCTTTATTCCATTTAATCAGATTCTGATTGTTATTTTCTTTCAAAAGACTACTGTTGTGTCCACCGAACAGATTCTTCCTCCCTTTCTGTGAGAAACCTTTCACTGTTAGAACATTGCTTTGTTGTAGATAGCCTTGGTCGTGCTGCGCATGCACCAAAGGGAAGGTCAGAAAGAAATGTACAAAAAGAGAAAAAAAAATTATGTTAGAAGTGAATAATCGATCAATTCATTACATATAAATGGATGCAAATTTTCATAATTAAACACTTGAAAAATATATATATATAAAGTTGAGTTAAACTTAAAATCCATTTCTTAAAAATAAAACTATTTTCTTTCATTGCTGACGACCAAAAGTGGACAAAACTTGAATCATGACCACAACATGCATGAATCAGCACACTTGTTTCTCTATTTTCCACATAATTAACCCTACGCGTTCACATTGATTACACGCATTTATGTTTCATTTGTTTGGTTATTTTAGCATATACATATAGAAAAAGATAAGTATTTTTAGTAAATTTAAATCTATTCAGAAATGTCACTGTTTCAGTAATGGAGAAAACAGAACACGACCAAAACAAGAGACAAACTACAAAAACCAAAAAACTACTGCGAGTTCAGTTCAGTCTTGGGCGGCTAAGTTTTAAAGAATTCATTAATGTGTTCAATTTTGTTGTTAGTTGAAATTAAAGACTATTTTTGTTCTGCGTTTTGGAAATTTTAATCTAACAATAGATTAAATTTAAGCAATCTGTGGGTTAAATTGCGTTTTAAAGTTTTGCCACGTGAAAGAGGTATATAATAAAGTATATTTAATGCTTATTGGGATTTTTTTATTATTATCAAAACTCCTATAAGTTAGATCCTTTACGTAATTATTGGATTATACATTCAAAAGCACATGGAAACAAAAGTTATTACTTTTGGAACACATGACTGCATAAAGAAAATTGAGGAAAATAAAGGTTTTCAAACGCGTGTCTATGGATAATTACTGCATTTTATTAAATGTTTATATTACTATTTATTTTTCTTGGTATATATCCTCCTTTAAATATTCTTGTTCATCTCACTTTTAAAAGTTACAGATTAAATATTACTCACTCTTTTTTAATTACTGACTTTATTTGTTTTTATATCTCACGTTTGATTCAAAAAATATATTTATATTTATCCATCCTTTAAATTATAAAATGAAAGTAACTATTATTTCTCAGTTATATATTTTTCAAAAGGTAGATGGAAATAATTTACATAAAATGATAACGTAATGAATGAAGAAATAAAAGATATAATAATAAAATATAATTTTAATACTTTTTATTCGGTAGTGAAAATTAATTTTAACGAAAAAAAGAGTCTTATTTTAACCGAATAAAGATGTTACGTATAGTAAATTTTCCTCTTTGAATATTGAAGGCGCAAATTAATTAAACTAAAATAATTTTGAAGCTAATTGGCTACACGGTGGATAATAAATATACTTTTGATATAAATAAAGATTAATTGAACATTTCATTCAACTTTATACGTTTCAATTCTTGTCGGCGTATGACTTTTTATTTTGCTTTATCGAATTTTAAAATAGTTAATAATGGAGTTCAAATTATAAATACAAAGACATTAACGTAAAAAACTATCAATTATCCATCTTTGGTTTTTCTTCCATTCTGAACTTGGGCTTCCAAAAAACACATGGACTTCACTGAAGTACAACAACCACAGCGGTGTTTATTTCTGCACCCCATAGCTTGTATCTGCACCTCCAAAAAATTCAAAACATCTCATATTACTCATCTTAGAACACCATTCTTGGTTTAAATTAAGGTTGTTGTGGAGAACACATAGGTAAATGTGTTGAGAGATAGATTTTGATTACCCTATTGTAACTCAAACTTTCAAAAAAAAAATTATAAATTATATAATCCAAAATCACTTTCTATATTACACAATAGAATGGAGTAAATATAGGAAGTGGGGGAGAGAAAAGAATAAGTTATGAAGAACAAATAGTAAGTTTAGACGCAATTTGATATTTTACGCACATATATAGAGGTTCACATGGAAGTTTTAGGGGTACGAAAAGAAACACCAAAGAGTCAGAAGAAACGAATCCATATTGACCCAACTTAAATAATGATTAAAAAGGCATTTTTTTTCCTGTTTTCTATAATCTGGACAGCGCTCTTACTTCCTGCATCCTACAATCTCTTCACGCACCCCTCAAATTTTTGAAATAACTATTTTATCCTTCAGAAAAGTGACTTTCATGTTATATGTTCCGAAAACTTTTCATAATGTATGGAATAAAATTTTCAGAACATAATTTTCGGAATAGAATTTATGAAGCATATGATGTGTGTTTCAGAATAAAGTTTTCATAATGAAACTCTTAAAATGTTTTTTTTTTTTTTTTGTTTAATAGGTTCGGAGGTCCCTATATCTGTGAGTTTGTTTCAATTGGGTCCTCCAATTTTGGAAGTGATCAATTAGGTCCCTAATTTTGTCAATTTGAATCAATAAAAGCCTTTCTGTTAAATGCAGTTAACGCTGTGAAGATTTTGAACATGTGGCACGTTGACGCTTCCAGGTGGTACCATTTCAAGTGTATAGGTGAATTATAAAATGGTGAAATCTCTTTTAATTTATGGATTTCACCTTCAAATACACCTTTTAATTTAGGGATTTCACCCTTTTATAATTCACCTATGCACTGAAACGGTGCCACCTGGAAGCGTCAGCGTGCCACATCTTCAAAAACTTCACGGTGTTAACTGCATTTAACGGAAGGGCTTTTATTGATTCAAATTGACAAAATTAGGACCTAGTTGATCACTTCCAAAATTGGAGGACCCAATTAAAACAAACTTCCAAATATAGGGACCTCTGAACCTATTAAACCTTTTTTTTTTTACATTTTTCTCTTTTCTTTCTTTGGGCAGTGACACAGTAGTGATGTGATGTGATGTAGTGATGAAGGGTAGTTTAATATTTTCTTAGTATTGTGGAGATGCATTTAGTAATCATAGTGGTGCAAGAAGCAATATGCAATGAAACGTTGAATGCACTTACCCATAATCACTTACCCATAATTTTATACCTTTGGACCCATGAAAACAAAGCATGGTAGTATGGTGTTGCTCCCTCCACTTCCCCAAGTGGGTCTTGTACCTCTCCACTGTTTTAATTTATTTCAAAAATATTCTACACTTTCCCACTATTTTCTTTTATTCCAAAAATACCCCACACCTCCACTATTCTTAACAATCTTTCTCTTTCTCTCTCTATATTAATGGAGCAGACTCAAATTTGAACTTTTGATATATTTTCTTAAATAAGTTTGATTCAATCTTATTTCTTTTGTTGAATATATATTTTTCTTTTCAAATTACTTAATAAATAGTAAAATTTTGTTCTAAATTTATAGAAAAATGTTTATATATATGTGTGTTTCTTTTACATATAATATCTATAATTTTTAACATTATATTATGTTTTAACTCACCGACATGTTTGACTCAAATAACTTGAATAAAATATTTAATTTATTAGATAAATAATATAAAAATATTATTAAATACTTAAAATATAAAAAAAAATTATTTGTTAAAGATTTAGAATTTATTTAGTTTTTTCGTCATTATAAAGTTAGTATATAATAATAATAATATATCATTATTTACTATTAATATTATTATGTTTATTATTTTATATTTGCATCTAACTTTTAATTTTATAAAATGGAAATGGTAGAAGTAATAATATTGAAGTTTTTTCTGAATTTTATATTTGGTAATATATCAGAAATTCAATGTAAAAGCTCCATTAATGTAGAGAGAGAAAGAGAAAGATTGTTAAAGATAATTGGAAGGTGTAGGGTATTTTTGGAATAAAAGAAAATAGTAGAGAGATATAGAACATTTTTTAAATAAATTAAAATAATGGGGAAGTACAAGACTCACTTAGGGGGTGGAAGGAACAACACCCCATGGTAGTAGTAAGGATTTCATTTCACGGTTTGTAAAATCTAAGTGTGTGTTTTTAAATTAAACTTGTTTAGTTTAGGTTTACATGAAATAATATTTTAAAAATAATGATAAAGTGATATATATTTACATTCATTTATACACATTACAATAGAAAAATAATTGTAAATAAATAAATTTTTATATTTCAAAAAAATATAAAATATAAAAAGATAATATTAAGTAAATATAAAAGAATTTGCGTGTGTGAAAATATGGCGTTATTGATGTAAAAAAGTAAACCTTAAATAAGAATAGTAATTTTAAGCAAGTGGAATAATTTAAAAGGAGTTTAGTCTTAATTTGTTGATGATAATACAGCTAAAGCAATTGATGATTAGTAATAATGGTGCTCCTAAAAGAGCATCAGATCATATCCTCATTATTGGTTAGTGGGTATTGGCCGTGGGTGTAATCGCATCAGTCCCTGCACCTCCTCACTTGCTCCCTACACCTCCCCCTCCATTTTTACCTTTTCTCTATTTTTTCTATTCTTATTTTATCCTTTAGTAAAAGTTTATATTCATGGTTAAAATTTTATGATTTCATTCACTCACTCTCACATAACCTAGTTATTCTCTCTGAATGCTTTCATTTTTACTTTTTCTTCCTAGAAATTCTTTGTCGTATTTTTTTTTATTGTGGTGGTTGAAACATTGTTTAAAAAAATTGCCTGAAAGAATTCTTCAAAGTTCAATTATTATATCTCTGTGTACGTTCGTGATGCTGAGAGCTTGTTCGTGGTGGTGTTCAGAGCTTTAACAAGGGAAGCAGTGTTAAAAAGCGGCGGCGAGGTACACCCTTTTTGAAACTTCTTTAAACGGATATGGACGGGTGTCAACATCCGTTTAAGGCGAAACGGATGTCGACATCCGTTTGGAGATATATTAGGTTAAAGCACTTAATTAACTGCTGATACAGAATAAAGCATTTATAAGATCTAAAACAAAGAATAAGTACCCTATAATAACATCCTGATTAATCGAGCAATCATCTATCTGTGACGATGTAAACATTTATCCTGACATTCTAATGACCATCCATGCTCAATTAGAGAGTGATGAGTCGTGTGGTGAGAATAGCAGGAGGCCCTAGTAATAGGTGCTACGTGGAGGCCTATTATTTGGTAAAGGGCTTACACTTGTGTGTGGTCGGGTGAAACCCCTCGGCAATGGCTTTGCAAAGCAATAAGGCCACAACAAGTGCACAAACCCCTGGTACTCGACATTTCATACTAGTTCGGATGGTCAAATCACGTGGTCGGTCATTGGTATTAACAAAATGCATTTGGTCGTAGTCTATATTATGTTATGGTTTTTGCCTGTTGTGTGTGATTGTATAACATGATTTTTTACCTAGCTTACCCTTGCATTGTATGTTGTATGTGCTTGCCTTCCCCCTTGCGATGATCATCCAATCCTTTGGATGTGAGCAATAATTGATGATGTGCCCTTGGAGCAAGCACTGGAGAATGAAGAAGGTGCAGCCGCCTAGTGCTTAGGATCATGCTTTGTAGAGAGAGGACCCAGCCACTAGTTCTTAGACTCTTTCTATTAGACTTCTTTCTATATTTTGAAAAACTTTGTAGCTTATATGCAACACCTAATTTATATTATTACTCTTAGATCTTGTCCATATTTTTTAGACTTCTTATGTACTTAAAATTTATAATTTTATAGCTCTTTTGGATGACTGTAAATATTATAATTTTATTTACATCCTTCAACTGCTTCATCTTACTATAATGCCATGTCCTAATGTATTATATTCATCATATAATTTTTGGGATGTCAGATTATAACCAAAATAATTATAAGTTATAATATTTTATCATTACTGTTTTTTACCTGCATTTTTCTATTTTTCTATTCTTCTTCTTTCTTGTAACATATTAAACGTCTCCTCGGAAACATATATTCATTTCAGTGTTATGAAATAAAGAGTATTTGTGAAAAATATTTGTTCCAAGTAAAGTAAAAGAAAATAACTATTGAATCACTTTCTACTTTGAAATTAATTGAAATGCACAACATGCTTTTGTTTTTTAAATAAAGAAAAGTTATATAATTAAAAAATATGATTTTTTGAAATAATTACTTAAATTCACATGATATAAAATATAAAATCTGACCGATAATTTTACTTTATCTTCTCTTGTACAGGCTTAATTGTAATTTTTTAGTATAAAATATTATACAAAATAATGAAATAGGTGCGCAAAAAAGAGATGTTAGTTAATCTCTAACGTAAATGTGATATTATAAATTTTATTTAATTTTTATGACTCTCGCAATGTATATTATAAAATATTATTTTAAAGATAATATATTTGTATCTCGTGAATATCACGTATATATAGATCTTTTTAAAAGTCATAAGTGTCTAATATGACGAGTCATAAGTCATAATTATCTTTTATTTTTTTATTTTAAATTAAATTTTAAAATTATTAAAATATTCTTAAATTTAAATATATGTTTTTTTTATAGATTTTTTTTAATCTAAAACTTAGTATATTTTATTAAAATATACCAAAAAAAAAAATACTTATGTATATGATGAGAGAAAGGAATTCTGTATATTAGTTCAAATATATTTTGTTTGCGAGTTACAAAATTAGCCTATTTAAATTTATTTGTTTGTTTGACATGTACTTCTTGAATTTAACACTCTAGTTACTATTATTTGTATTAAGATTTTTTAATAGTTTAATTAAGAAGTTCAGTGAAGTTTGCTGCTTCGAACTGTGCTTTAGATATGGTGGTCGGATTCAAAGATTTTTTTCTTAAATTCAGCTCTTATGTCTTTTTGTTTGGTCATGATTTAATTACGTCGGCATATCATGAATCACATTATTATATTTGACTTTTGAATGCAAATGGCCTCAAATTACAACATTAATTACGATATAACAATATATATATATATATATATATATATATATATATATATATATATATATATATATATATATATATATATATATATGTGTATGTGTGTGTGTGTGATGTTGATTGGTTTACTGTTCTTTTAACATGTCACATTTCTAATTAATCACGTGTTTTTGAATATTACTATCATAATAAATTAACTTTGATTATTAGTAATTTTTAAAATGATTTTGTAACTGTTGATTAATACTAAAATACAAATGTTATTTAATAAAAAAGTAAATAAAATAATCAATAAAGGTTATGTGAAAATTATATAATGTCTTATAAAAATAACAATATATTTTAATATATGTTTCATGATAAGAATTTTAAAGAGTATTAAACATTGAATATTATTATTTAATAACATCAAATAAAAAAAATTTGTTTAATAAATTTCATATTAAATATTATTTTAATATTTGTAAAGTAAATAACATTATTAATTGTCTGTCTCGTTAGTGTCGTTGGTAAGAACGAGTTAGATTTAATCACTTGTTTGAGATAAAAAAACAACATATAACATATAACACATTTTCTTAGGTAAGAAGACTCGGGACATAGTAATATATACTTTGAGATCAAATATAAATTTTGACAAATACTCTAAAATAATTTGTTTCTCGTGCTAAATGTACGTGACTAAAGTATAACTGTATCACATCATTTGTTTAATTTATCTTCTCACAAGAAATTATATTTTTAAGATAAATTTATTTTAGTGACTTCTAATATTTTGGAGATTTATATTTATTGAAATTTTTTAGATTTTAAAAAACTAAATTAATTTACCTGAAATCTATGTTATTGTTGAAAATAACTTTTTCATTTTTAAAAGCAGTGGACTATTATTTAACATCAATCATGTTAAATACAGATGGAATGATTTTTAAATTTAATATATCAACAATAAAATATTAAAAATACTTAATTCTATAACTTTGTTAATTGTTTGTAGTAGATGATTTAAAGTGTATGACTTGGAAAGTTGATTCTATATGAGCAAGCATTAACGTGTATTAAGTATGATTTTAATTACATTATATTTTACGAGATACTACATGAACCGGTTTAATTTGGAATTAACTGTATAATCAATGGATAAACCAAAACTGAATCAAAACAATTGTTCAAATACACTATGGGTCTTAATTCTCAACTGTATAAGAGGATCGAGTTGGATACCCACACATAGTAGCACAAAATTAAGTAAAAATAATTAGTGGTAAACATGATTAAATCGTGTTTGGACAGAGATTAATATCAAACTCATCCACGAGTCTTATAAATGGATATAGTTGTAATGATAGGTTCTTTTAGAACCTTTTTATATATTTATTTGTGATTCACATATAACTAAATATTCACTTAAGCGTTACAGTGTCTTTTTATGATGTCTTTTTCTTTTTTGGATTATTGAAACAAAAAATAGAGTGAAGATGCCAATAGTAACGATAGGCAAAAATGTTAGTGTTAATAGTCTAATTAGATTATTCTAGTTTTATAAGAACATTACACAATTGATATAATAATTTCAAGTATTTTAAGAGTGTTTTTCACTTTTATAATATGCAATGTAAAATTATTTGGTGTATCGGAATAAATTTGTTTTTAAAATACACCTTAAGTGATTAAAAATAAACGTGTATTTAAATTGTGCTTAACTTTAACTTATGGATGATATAAAACTACTTAAACTAATTAAGAAGATTAATTAATATTGAACTTCTAATTGTACACTTAAATTTCTCATAATAACTTAATCAAACTATGATTTTTGAAAAAAAAAACAAACTCTGATTTAATTGTAAGAGTTCCCTTTAGAACTGAATTTCTACACATCCCAAAAGACTATGGAACTGGAAGAACACCAGACAATTTATAACTCAAGATCGCATTATGAGATTGATAAAGGAGTATATGCCACAACGAGGTAAAAAAACACACACACACACACATATATATATATATATATATATATATATATATATATATATTTAATAGGTTAAAAAAATTATTTATACTATATATGTCATCATGCACGTGCATTATTTGTTTTTCTCCCATTTTCTACCCATCCCCTATACTTGTTTCCACACTCTGAGAAGACACACCTTTGAAATCACTGTACAACACAATAAAGTCACATGTATTGTATTTTTTTGGGTTGACTTGCCACAGATAAGAGATGCATTCTTAGAGTGTATGATTCTAATGAAATTGGAACCGACATTATTAGAAGCACCTTCATATTCAAAACATTTAAAAAACCATATGATTTCTTGCCAAAGGAAACTCTCCCACCACTTCAATGCCTCACTCATGGTGGAAGAAATGTGAAGTTATTGCCTTTAACATTCCATGTTTATATTATCAACCATACTTTCTTTCCTTCCCATCTAAGGGAAACAAACATTCCCATAACTCAATTATCTTCAACCACTACCCTTTGTTCACCTCCCACTTAAGCAAAGACATTTTCAACACCACTTCTAATTATTTTAATATCAAAGAAAAGTACATACATATATATAACTTAATAGATATTCATTTCTAAAGATTCACGATAGAGATCAAATTTCTGTACTAAATATTATTTTAAACTTATTGTGAAAAGAACATGCAACATGAAATTTATGTTGTTAAAATTACAAGTTATTATATACCGTCGCACATGTACATCTATGATTAAAACGTTAAACACAACCAAACCCTAAACGTGATTATTTAATCGACCCTTTGGTTTTTTTTTTTAATTAAACTTTGCATAATATAGAAGGTGAGGATTGAAAGCTGTAATGAAGCATTTCGTTTGAAGGGAAAAAAGGTGTTGACATTAAAAAAAGATTAGTTGGGATAAAAGTCTAAGAAAGCAAATGGGATTTGGCATATAAAACAAAGGAGGAAGGAGACATGGATTCCTCCTTGCCTTTTGGTCTAACTTTTGCATTGGTTTGTGTTTTTTTTTTTAAGAAAAAAAAAGGAAAACACATTAAGCTTTTTAGTGGGGAAGGTGGATGGAGAGGGTGTTGGTTGTTTTAACTTTCCAAGCGTGGATGTTTTTGTTGGAGAATCCACAACCATATTGGCTCCTTGGTCTCATGTCCCACCATTCTCAAATGCATCATTTTAATGGGTAATGTAATGTAATGCAATACCCCTTCTAAAAAGCAAACAAACCAAAACATACATCAAATGAAAAATTCCGAAAAAAGACCGCTACATCAACTAGGTTTTCCGGAAAAAATGGTCCCTACATCAACTGCTTGTCTGGTCACAACTGACTTAGGTCTTCCGCCTACATGTTTTGGGGCTGCACGTGTGCTAAACTGATGTATTTAACGAGTTTATAAACTTGTTTAATAAATTCAAATAATATTTGAATTTTCATTGTGATAGAGATAGATAAATAATAGCACGTTGAATTAAAAATGTTAATTTTATATTCGAAAAATTTGAAAAAACAGGATTGTTTAACTGATTTTATATTCGCATATTAAATCTACTTAACTGTGACCCGCGTACTAATGATGGGAGTGTTGCATTGAACGTGATAAATAGAGACATGGAAGGCCGTGTTTATCTGGGCCATAAATAAACCAATTTCTTTTCTTTCTTAATTTTTAGTTCTTGTAGAACACGTCTTTCACTTTTTTTTTTCTCTTTTTTTTTTCTTTTCATACATCTTTCCTATTTCTTCTTAAAGGTTTTTTACTTTGTTTCGTATGTTTCATTTTAACAGGTTTAAACATATCAATTTTCTGTCACGATTGAAATATTCTTGTTCATTATAAAATTAAAATAATGCATATATTGTAGTTGACTCTTGGAAATCCAATTTTTTAAAAATAAAATAGAAAAAGAATAATATATTGTAAGTTTGTTGGTGGCAGCAGAAGTTTTCCAGAACTCGAGAAAAGTAAAGATCCAAAGAGAGAATCAAAAGATTTTATTAATGGCTTAAACCTAGTTTAGCTCCCTCCCATTGAGACCTCTTTTGATCGTGTTATGATTTTTGTTGTATGTGGTATTTAGATTTTTCAATGGTAACACTAGTTAATTAACTTGGTTATGGACTTCATGATTAAACATAAAAGATTTGACTGAAACCATGTCGAAGCAGACGAAGGAAGGAAGAGTAGAGAAAAAACAAAAAAACAGAGAAGAGAAATGCATGAAATGTCATGAAGATAAGAAAAGAAAAGAAAGACAGATGTTGAAATTAATGTATATATGTATCCATATAGTAAGTGTTATATTATATATACATCATTGCCTTGCACAAAATATTTTTTTTTTCTCTTTGTGTTGGTGGTTTGTGACTGAAGGATGCATGCGAGTTTTTGGTTAATAAATAATTTATAATAGTCAATGTATTCTGAAAATTATTTGCATATAAAAAAATGCTAAGGAAGCAGCAACTTGGGGATTTGCTTCTGGTGTTTAGGGGTCCACAAGAAGCATGCTTCTCACATTACAAATGTGTTACTGGTTTAATTGAGATAATATGAAAAGAAGATTATTTTAGAGGGAATAAAAAGGCAGATAAAGTAAGCATGATGATGATAGAATAACATTCAGACATGCATAGGAATTGTTTTAATTTAATATTAATATCATCATTATTGATTAACTTATCTAAACCAAAATGGATTTTGCAACAAATAATGCAAGTTGAAAGGAGAGTTCATTGGGCTGGTTTATTGCTTCCTCCACTCCTAACAAAAGGGCGTGATAATATGTATAGTATGAATTTAAAGTTGGAATTATATATTTAGTTTAATATATAATTCACTTTAATATAAGATAGTTTCTTTTATATTTAGTTTCTCATCAAAGTGCTGCATAGGACAGTCATTCAGCCATGTTAGAAGCTTGCAAGAATGAAGTTATTCAGCATGGTTAGAAAAAGAAATTCATTTTTTTAAATATATATATAATAAATAAAAACTTTTTCACTTGTGTAATTAAAGGTATATATATACTAATTGAAGTTGCAGGTACTTGCTGAACAAAAATATATTGACACATTCTTTTTTGTGTAATGGATTGTACTTCCATGTGTCTATGAGTGTATAGATTTTTGTCATTTAGATTTGAGTGTTTGAACTAAAGATCAATTTAAAATTATAATGTCTCATGTTTTTTTGTAAGAAATTTTGAAAGAATTTTTAAAATGATACAAAATGAAAATTATTGACATTGTCAGTATGACGTTTTGATTCAGAGATGGTCTAAACGGTTTAACTTGAGAAATGGAAAATAAAATTTGATTTCTGGCAGAAAAAAATAACCCAATAATTTTTCAAGCAAAATACTAAAGTTAGACATTGATGATTCATTTGTTTAAGACTTTTTATAGTTGAAAGAAAAATATAAATGGTGAGTAGATTTTAAAAAATTATCAATTATGAATAAGTTACTTTTAAAATATGATTTTAATAAAATGATCATTTTAAAATATAGTTTTTTTTAAACTTAAAATATTATTAAATTTATGTTTGGAATATGATTTTATAAATTTAACTGTTTTTTTAATTTATTGATTTTTTTAAACTTAACTATTTTCTTTTAATTATAAAACTACTTATAAAATAAATAAAAAATATTTATAATAAAATTATAAAAAGTTTTTATATTTAATTTTATAATTATAATAACAATAAAAACAACTATAATTTTATTATTATATTATCATAAAAAAAGATAAATAGGCATGCTATTGTTTTGTACTTTCATTTAAAGAGAATAAAAGTCAAACGGTTTTATAACATGATTTATCCATTTTTTTATTGAATAATAAATATTCTACTAAAAAAATTTGTCAAAAAATAGAAGTATAAAATTGCAGTGATTTTAACACACGGGAGACCATCTCTAAAAAGGGAGTCCAATTAAATTTATATGGTTCCTTTTTAAATGGTCAAAGTAAAATTTGTTTGATTTTTTTTATTAATGTAAGAAATTTAAATGTGCAATTAAATATGTATAAAGTTAAGTGAGGTGAAAGAACAATATAAAATATATATATATATATATATATATATATATATATATATATTAAAGTTTTTGGATTAGAGATGAATCTATGACTTTTATATTTTTTACATATAAAATAATTTATATGTCGAGATTCATGGGATTATGTGTCTGTTTATTACAGGGACAGAATATGTCACATTTTGAACCATGAGGGTTTTCTAAATAGGCAAAGTGTGTTACTAACATCTTTGTTGACATAGACAAGAGGCTCAAATGTTGAATTGATTAAGAACCGTTAGGTAAAATTAACAGACAAACATAAATATGAAACATGCAAGTTGTGTTTTTTACTTATATTGAACACAGATTATAGACTTGTGGAAACCCAGACACACTTTTCTTTTATATTCATTGTTCTACAAAGCTTGAATTAAATTGAAGTTATTTTGATTATTCATCATTGTAAACTTAATGCCTTGCGTGCACCTCTCACTCCTCACGCTCGCATTTATGAATCAATCTCAATCTACACACAGACACAAGGCAGCATGATTTTTTGTTTTGCCTCTTTTAGCTTTCTATTATTAATTTAATAGTTAATTATTTGATGCACTTCAATCAAGGGCACATATGTCAATGCATGCTCTATATAATTCAACTCCCGTGCTACCTTGTGGGTTGGAGTTTCCACATCCACTTTCCACTTTGACTGTACCCATTCACGCTTGTTCCTCTCTTCTTTGTCCTTCCTCACCCACTCTTTAACCCTTTTCACTCTTCTTCTCTCTTCTCTCTGTCTGATTTTTCAGTTTCTTCATTCAATTCTACTTTCACTCTCTTATCCTTTCTCTCTATTCTAAGTAAGTTTTTTCATTTTATGCATACCCTGTGCTTTTCTTTCCCTTGCCTTCAACAATTCTTTGTTAGCAACTCTTCTGGAATTTATATGCTTATTTGTTTCCCAGGACAAAGGATTATTTTTGGGCTGCTTTTCTTTTTCAACTTTAGTGTTTGGGTATTTTAAGGTTTTTTTTTCCTTAATTCAAAAGTAAAAGCTTTAGTTCAATAATGGAAACTTACTGCTTGGGATTCAGGATTCCTTGGAAGTTTTACACATTTTGTTGGTTTGTTTTTATTATGTTGAATACAGAAATCTGTGGACGGTTTTTGATTTGAGAATTATGTTGTTGCAGGTTGGTGTGTGAGGTTGGGTAGAAGGGGAGACTTTATCTCTGTGTGGTAAGGACACAACAGCATGCGGTGGTGGCTTAGTCTTTCTGTTGATGTGTTTCGCAAAGGGATTTCGTTGAATCTGTACTGTAAAGTGATTCTGTAATTTGTGTGGTGTGATCTAAACTTTTTCCATATTCTCTTTAAGCAGTTTTCATGGGATCCAATTTATTTGTTGTTCTTTCTTGCTACTTCCGTCAGATCAGCTAAAGGGTAGTATTAGCACGATTTTCGAAAGACCATTTTCTTTCCTTTTTGTAGGAGTATTTAGTTGTTGGTGTTTGTTTAGTGATTTGGGCATAGTTTATTTGTTTAATCAAATTCAAAACCTGTTGCACTGGGTGGAGTTGATCAGACTAATTGTTGTCAGCAAAAGTGTGGTTCTTGCATTTTGAATTGAAGAGGTTGGAAAGTAGTTATGGTGTGCCAAGCAGCGAGTCAAACGAGATTTCGGGCGTTAAAACATGAAAGTGGAATTGCCGGGAACTCCACCATTATAGTTAGAGTTATAGCATGTTTTCAACCTCTCAGAGAATGCCAGGTACGTGATATCCCCCTCTGTATAATGGCCAACATTTTCGTTATACTTTACACATGCCATGTTCTGCCAAGAAACATGTTAATAACTGTTAATTTATTTGTTTGGCTATTGTTCAGGCTGAATATTTCCGTCATTTGCTCAAACCTGTCACGTAATTTGCCTTGCTCCGTTTGGGTGGGTTAAGCTGGTTCTTTTAGTTGTTTTCCTTGTTCGTGAAACAAAGTATCTTTTGTAACAAATAGCTCTTGAATTGAACTCGTTTATTCTTCAGGTATGTTTTACATCGTTGTTGTTTCAGTCATTCATTCAGTAGAAAAATGTCTTGAAATGTATGTCGTTTAACTGTATTGATTTTTATGGTATATGTAGATGTTAGGTGATTGTTCTGATAAAATGGGAGAAGATTGTAGAACCTGGATACCAAATCTGCAATTAGGATGGCAATCACCAAATTTGAATCCCCTTGATGTAGGGAAGCTAGGTGGTATTTCTGCAGCCATGAACCCAGCGGTGAATATGGTTTCTGCATATGAGACAATACCAGCTTATGCATCCTCTGCACTACAACCTCGTTTGCAGTTAGGATGTTCCAGTGATCCGCGTGGTTGGTTTTATTGTCTGCCTCGCTTTCGGCAAGAATTTTCCCCTGCTCCGAACGTCACTGTTGAAGGAAAAACCCCTGTTGACCATGAGAGAGGTTTTGAGGACAAAAATGCTCCATTTGGCGAGTCTAGCTCACCACGAAAACAATTTCTCGTCATTGACCAGACTGCTGGTCAAACAACTGTTGTTTATAGTTCTAGGTTTGGAAGTCCTTGTGAGTGCCTTGCTTCTTGGCATTC
This sequence comes from Vigna mungo, assembly GCA_036885675.1. Lineage (NCBI taxonomy): Eukaryota > Viridiplantae > Streptophyta > Magnoliopsida > Fabales > Fabaceae > Vigna > Vigna mungo. The sequence continues at coordinate 37,622,567 of CP144699.1, read as the reverse complement.
AAAACTACATGGTGGTAACAATTGGAGGGGGGATGAAACTTGTTTTAGAAGAGATTTGAATTTGAATCGTATGAATGAGCCAACTCTGGCTGACAAGGTGCATGAGAATCATGAAACCAGCATTGAAAGCGAGATGCATGAAGACACAGAAGAAATTAATGCATTGCTTTACTCGGACAGTGATGACTATTCTGCCCAGGATGATGATGATGATGAAGTTACAAGCACTGGGCACTCTCCTAGTACAATGACCACTCATGATGACTGCAAGACCTCTAGGGATGAAACTGTGAATGAAGTTGCAAGCTCTGCAAAGAAAACCAAGAAGAGGAAGTTATTGGATGGTTGTTATGATGACATACAACTCACTGATACTGCCAGTTCTCAGAATATGAACAAATCTTCGGCCACATGTGATGACTCAGAATCAAGATGTTCGAGTACCAAAAACGGCGGATCTTCTAGCAACAAGAAGATGAAAAAGGAGAAGATTCAAGATGTCCTCAGCATTCTGCAGAGCATAATTCCTGGAGGGAAAGATAAAGGCCCGGTTATGCTCCTTGATGATGCAATACGCAGCTTGAAATCATTGAAACAGAAGGCTCAGGCACTCGGACTTGATGCCTTGTAAGTTGGAAAATTGTTTCCCAGACATATCATTTGTCTATGACTAAGTAGTACTTTACAGTATTAGTTCTGTTGCAACGTATGAAGTTTGAAATACTAAGTATATCTGTCTTGTAAAGACCATTGATGTAGCGAGTTAATCTACATTAGGCATTGTGCAAGGAAAGACGGGAAGTGTTCAGTGTAGCAAGCGCAATAAAATAAAGGAACTTTGAATCATTAGTCTGTGTCTTAGTCTAAGAGAAAAGTAGCACTCAAACCAGAGCATGGTAAGTGAAGCATTTTGAATCATTGAATGAGAAGGGTGGTTGGTTGTTCCAAATAAGTCTCCATAAAACGAGTGCATGCTGATATGGGGCCCAAAACCTGCTTCCTCTTTTTGTATCCTTGTCACGTTTAATCCTTTGCAGGTTGTAATCAAATGAAGAAAAACTTCAGTGGCTGTGAGAGATTCAGGAAACTGGTTCACAAGTTTCCACATGATGGTTGCAGCAGTGTATGAAACAGATATTTGTTTTGAATTGTGTTTAGTACATTTATGGGGTTGCATTGTGTGTATCGTAATTGGTGTATGACTATGGACTACTTGAAGAGGATTGGATTATTCATGTATCTCTTTTTTGCATGTTATTTATTATGGATGGTGTTACTGTTGTCGTTTTGCTTGTATTTACGTCGCATGCAAGCATTTATGGTATGAAAAAGTGTTGTCGGCCTTGTCAACCAAATAAGGAAGTGGTGAAGAAGAGTTTCTCTTAAAAAATATGGAGAACAACACATTGAAAATCATTAAAATATGGCTACTGCTGTTGCTCGTGTAATTATTATTCTTATTTGGATGATTCTTATGGTGATGAGAATTTATGCCCTGCTCCATGGTCATAAAGGGATAGGGAGGGACCACAGGGTTGAATTATTAGGGAGAAGAGTGCATTCATGAATGAATTGTCATGAGTCATGCATGGGTGAGTAGTATCAAACAAAACAAAAGATAGAATCTTGTACAGTGTTTTTGAATCTGGTTTATCTTCTACACCATCAGATGCCCACCATTGCTTTCACCAACATTAATAGAATTTTACTATTTGACAGTCTTGAAATTGAAATAAAGATAAAACTAATTAAAGAGAAGATGAGAAAATGCATGAGTTGAGTTTTTATATGCAGACAGAACAAGAAATTACTTTTTGTCAAAGGACATAGTTGGTCTGAATACTTTGATCGGTCACATTTGAGAGAAGAAGGCGTGCTTCACATTCTATGTAAAGTCTCCATTAGATAGTTAGTGGGAAGGGAATCAAATAAAACTCTAAAAAGATAATGAAAGGAAATGTACAAATAGACTATTCTCGAGTGGTCATCACTTATCACACATTTATATATTCTCATATTCCATATCTCTCTCTTTCTATTTATTACCAAATTCAATTTCAAACATTTACTTTATCATTACAGCCCTTTTCTCGCCGTGTTTTACTTTGTATTGCTTCTCTATTTCGATAAAAGAATATTAAGTTTTACATCCATTATAAATAATATTAATTTTCAATATTTCTTAGGACAAAAACATGAACAGACAAAAAATATTCCTCATATCAACGAAGAAATTTTCAATATTTCTGCAAATTTTTCACATGTCTATAATGTTATGTTACCCGCTATATACAATTCTGAAAAAGCAATTATACATGAAAACCAGCATTTTCACATCCATTATTAATCTCTTTAAGTCTCATTTAGTATTAGAAGTGTCTCGATATATTATTTTTCAATTCTGAATTAAAGGCAGTTGGAGAAATTTGATTGTGTAGTTATAGAATTTGCTAGAATTTAATCGACAAAACTCATCAACATGAATCAAGAGTACAACTAACTATGGTTGCTATGGCATTATCTAAGGATGAACATTTGATCCTTTAACTGTCTGAAATAAGCTCTTTCAAGAATCATGTATAACACTAAATTCATTATAACAAGAAGATTGGTAATTTTATACACCATGTCCAATAAGTGGCATTCCTAATCTAAGTTAAGCAACAAAAATCCTTTTCATAAAGCACCATCACACAACTATAACATGGGAATTCCCAAACAAAAGTCATTAACGGAACAACTTTTGATTTGATCATCAATTAAAATCTAGCAACAAAGTTTCTATACCTAGAACAAAAATAATAAGAACATGTTGAAAGTCATGATACAAAAAAAAATATCTAAAAGAGACATACTAATTTCCTTGAAAAATAAAACAAGAGAAGAGATAATAAAGTTGCAGCCAAATGATTTCACACAATCTAGGTGAGATACTGAGCCACTAACCCTTAAAAGGAAAATGGTTCTTTGTGTTTTTAGTGTGTGTTTCTATTTAGCTTGTTGTTGTGTTTGTTACTGTAGAAATGTTAATTTATGACAATACGTTAGAGAAAGTGTTGCTCTTATATAAAACACTTGTGTCCAATAATATATATCTTTGTAGTGAATTTTGTCTTGGAGAATGTGGTGTACATGTTCCATGTTTTTGTTTCATTTTTCTTATTCGATAATGTGTTAGAGATGACAACGTCTCATATCCACGACGTGAAGAAGTAATGACATCTTACATCAACAATGTTGGGAGGGGAAGGAGCAACAACTTGTGGACGACGAAAAAGAATGTACACAAGACTGTGCATGAGGAGAAATAAAAAAAGATTACGTGGAATGATACTAAATTAAGATAAAAACTACGAATTCGTACATACTATGACAATGTTAAACTAATAGTGATGATAAAGTCTTACTGAGACAAATATTCCTAAATCTCTCATTATAAGTTTTGAACATAATTTCAATTTTGTTATTACTACTATGATAGATGAACTACACCTATCCTAACAAGTTTTCCTTTTTAATTATTATGATAAATCCTTTTTACTAGTTATCGTAAATATTATTTTTATTATGAAAATATCACCTACTCATATATTCTATTTTTTTAATAATAATTCAAGTTATTTAATCAATTTAAGGTACGGTGAAAGTTATACTCTTATTATATCGAATGTATATAATATTAACCATTCACAACACCGTCCAAAATTTAGATAAAAATAAGACAGATATTTTATTTTGAATGATGCTATATTATATTTATTACTGTGTTTTGTAAAATTTCGGTATATTTTAGATAATATATATTTACATTTAATAACAGTGTTATATAGTAAATGGGAGCGTTACAATGGATTCAAATAATTAATTAAACAATATTTTTTTTATGGAAAGCCTTCTTATTTTTGGTGATCTTCTACTCATAAAGTTAATTTACATTTTACTGGACTGGGTCATGGTAATAGTAGATATTTGATCTAGGACTATTGCTTCCTGTACCCATGTTTTCTTGCAGCATCCCTTAATTTCCTAAATACCAAAATAACCCCAATAAAAATAAATAAAACTGGAGTGTGATATGGTTTGTTTGTGTAGTGGTGCCTGTTGGTGGTGGTGGGAGGTATATGTTTGTGGTCTGTGTTGCATCCGATTTGGTTAAATGTTTTGGGTTTTTCAATCAAAGTCTTGGTTGTGTAACTCGTCAATATTTTGAATTGTATATCTGAAACACAAATTTTATATTTTAAATTATATAATTCAGAATATATTTAAAAATAAATATACTTTTCAATGCAATTTAATGTATTCCTGGATATATATTTTAAATTAAACCATTTGAATTGTTTTTTCCGAAATACATTGGATTAGAAAATATATTTTGAAGTATATAATTTAAAGTGTATTTCAAAAACTATTCAAGATTATAGAATCCGTAATGCATTTAAAAAGTCTAAAAGAAGAATCTGAATTAAAAAAAATTTCATTCCAAAAGCACTAATGACAAATATGAATAAAAAAAAAATCAACACTAGTATTTTGAATGGGTCTAACATGATGTACTTCCTAAGGTAAAAGACTAACAAATATGTCTTCAAAACGTTCTTGATGGAGGTCAATGGAGGTGAAGCGGGTTAATGGTTTTTTTTTCTTTTTTTTCAATTTCAAGTTCGTTATATATATATATATATATATATATATATATATATATATATATATATATATATATATATATATATATATATATATATATATATATATATATATATATATATATGATGTATTGTTTATTTTAAAACTTTATCATTGTTTTGTCTTTAGAATATGTTTTAAAGAATGAAAAAAAAAGTATTAAACAATATTTCACTATATTCTTAAACGATATGATACTGTTAGGTCTGATAAGAATATAAGTCTTAGTGTTTTAAATGTTTTTATGTTTAAATCAATTCAAATTTAATCTATTAAATAATTAATATTACAATAAGCATGTCATTTAAAATTCTAACAATAATATATAATTATATATTTGATTTGTATTTATATATTTTTCTTTGAATTTCATATTAAGATCTACTTAATCATAATTCAATTTTGTTAAATTTAATTATAAATGTGTTTAAGTTAATTAAATGATTAAAAGATCATGATAGAAAGAGATCAATTTTCTTCCAATTGATTTGATTGGTGTGTAATGAACAGTACAGTACAATAATAATTAAAATATCAAAATTTTGTTAAATAAAAAAATTAATTAAATTTAAAAAAAAAATACACAGAGATTTAATTTCCGAAATATATAGTTAAAGTGCTTTTACAGGTGCGGAAGGTGCTCATTGGACATGTAAGCTGTACGTTCTAGCAAAATCAGAACACAATAGGAACCAATCATCCCTTGCCAGCACCACGATGAATGGCGCTTACATATCACGCAACACCTCACTCCTGCGCTCTTTCATCTGTCCAAACAAACCTCACGCTCCTCCCATTTTTCTATTTTATAATTTAATAAATAAAAATATACCATTTTTATTTATTTATTTATTTAAGCTGACACTGTTACACTTTCTTTTCATTTACACTTTCTTTTCATTCAAGACTTGTGGCATAAATAATATATAAATATATAAAATAAAAAGAAACCTGGAAGAGAAGAGAAAAGAAGTGTTTGGAAGGATTGTGAGTGTAACCGCATGAGCTCCAATTGATGACATTCACGCCACGGCCGTGGAGTGACCCAGTGAGGGACTGATTTCTTGCTCTAACTTTCTCTCACCGCAGCCAAACACGGCCTTCTGCCATGGATTCCATTCCCTTTCGCGATGGCAACATACACGCGATTCTTGACTCTCGATATCTCAACTCGCCACTGGTATTCTTCTTCCTTTTCTCTCTTCCTCAAATTCAAAGCGTCTCCTTACTAGCGATTAAGAATCTTGCCAATTCCGATTCTCAATCTCGTGCATGGCGATTTTCGTTGGGTGCTCTGATTTTCGTTCATGATTTTTGCCATATCTTATGATTATTGACCCCGTGAATGTTCCTCTTGTTTTCTTTAGGATGTTAATCACACTTTGCAGACTCATTCCTCTCTCATTCGGAGGCTTTCTCAAGAAAGGGAGTTAGAGGTTGGTAACGTATCTTAATTTACTTAAGCATCGTAGTAGTTTCTGTCATATGTGAGCATTGAATTGGAATAGCGTCCGTGTGGATGTTCTCCCCAAATGTTATTCGATCACATGCATGTTTTTGTGTGTTTTTGTTGGCACCTTAAGTAAGTAACGCGAAATTGGGTGTTCTTGTCTTCATCTTGATTTCTTGTTTTATGGTAACTTGCGTTTGGGTTTAGGCAATTCGAGCACTTTATGTTACGCATGTTTACAGAATATTGAATATTTGAAGGAATGCACAAAAATATGTATATTTCGAAGTGCCTCAAGTGATAGTAGAAGGTAAAGGCATATAATCCTTTCATACTCCATCTTGTCTTTGACAAATAGTTGTACACTATATTTAATGTTTTTGAAAACGGTCTGCAATTGTGATCTTGGACCGGAACATCTAGTTTTCCGGGCCACCACAACCGCAGCACAATCACAACTTTCGCCACATACGATACACTTGTTAGCAGTTAGCAATATCCCACAATTTAAAACCTTTATTATATGATGATACATATATTGATTAGACTTCTTGAAAAAGGGAGGCAGTCATCGCCAATTTCTTAAAATTGTTTGCACTATCCATACATTTCAACGAACATTCTCTTCATATTTCTGTAGCTGATTGCTTCATTTTCTATGTCCCTCATTACATCGAAAACAAATAATCTATACACCCTATTTTTGTTTGTTGACCTCACTGTGTATCGTTTTTCTCCTTGTCTGAATAGGGCCACCTTGGCTGTGTCAATGCGGTGGCTTGGAATTCGAAAGGTACATTGTTGATATCCGGATCAGATGATACTCGGGTAAGCCACTTATTTTTAATTTCAATTGTATTGCAGTCTCATCTACACATACTAGATTGTAGCTATAAGATTTAACAAAATGGGAAGGACAATTAGTTTTCTTTGTCCATGATTAAATTGGCCTATTACTCCCCTTTTGCACTCTACGTCTACTACTAAAGACTTTGCCATCTCTTTGATATATTATGCTTGCATCTAGTTCTCTCACAGTCGTTTGTGATTTATTTTCAAACAAAATAGGGAATGATAAAAAAGCATCGAACTACTTAGAATGATTCTTTGAATGCTTTGTCTGATATAATTTAGTTTTATAATTGAGTCGTGAGTAGTTTGATAAGTTCAGTCATAACTGTCAAAAGATAGCAAACAGACTGGTAGAGTCATAGAGAAAATTATTACAGCCTTTTTGTTTTATAACTTCCTCTTGGTCTTTTCCAGAAGGCAATTAATTGCTTCCAAAATTTTGCAGATCGATCTTTAACCTTTCTGTTTTTTGTTTATAACTTCCTTTTGATCTTCTCTAGCAGTAGAAGGCAACTAATTGTTTACCTGAAATTTTGCAGATCCATATTTAGATTTTCTTTTTTTGGTTTATAACTTCCTCACGGTCTTCTCTAGCAGCACAAGGCAGTTAATTGTTTCCCTGAAATTTTGCAGATCAATATCTGGAGCTATTCTGGTAGAAAACTTCTACATTCAATTGACACAGGACATACAGCAAATATATTCTGTACTAAGTTTATACCAGAAACTTCTGATGAGCTTGTAGCTTCTGGAGCCGGAGATGCTGAAGTAGTATTGTGATTCTCAAATATTTTTAATGGGTATTGCAGTTTTAATTCTCAATTTTTTATTGATTTATTTTGCCAGGTCCGTTTATTTAACTTGTCTCGCCTAAGTGGGAGTGGATCTAGCGACAATTCAATCATTGCTCCATCTGCACTTTACCAATGCCATGCTCGAAGAGTCAAGAAATTGGCTGTAAGTTATGTGGTCTAAGAATTTGCTAATTTAGCATAGTTTGAATAGCACTGGATCAATGAGGTTAAAGGAAATAAAACAAAACCTAGGTAGGAATGCCTATTTTTGGCTAAATAGTGTTAGTTTTCACGTCTTCCTTATTACTTTTTACAGGTTGAAAATGGCAACCCTAATGTAGTATGGAGTGCTAGTGAAGATGGGACCTTGAGACAACATGATTTTCGGGAAGGTACCTCATGTCCTCCAGCTGGGTCTTCACACCAAGAGTGTCGAAATATTCTTGTAAGTGGTTTAACTCAGTTGTATTCATACATACGATTTTGAATGCATTTGAACCTTGTCTGACATGAACATCTGAGCAGAATTGTAAATTTAAAATTTACAGCTCCTTGCATATATGTGATCTGTGAAAACTGAATATCCTCCATTTCTGTAATATTTGATTTTGCCAAATTACCAATTGGTTTGCTTAGAATAATTCATCTGCTATCCAGAGCATCTGAATCAGCATTTACCATTTATGTTGGTCTCATCAGTGCGCTGATTCTTTTTCATTAAAATGAGAACTTCCCATTCATGTCTTTTCACCGAGGTAGGTTGCAGGAGTATATTTTACCTGCAATAATGTTGAATGTAACTACGTGATTAAATTTCCGTGTTTTTTTTTTTTATTACGGAAATGTTTTTTTATATTATTTATTATGCATTTTACACTAATGCGATTGTAGAAGTATTCAAAATTCAAATCACTCCTCTGACATTTTGTCCTGTTTTTCCAAACTGTCACGAGTTATTATGGTAGCTAATTTACATCCTAAATTATAACTCCGCATGGAAAACCTATATGACTAAGGCATCTGAAGGGAATTGTTAATTCTACGCTTGAGATCTTGGTTTCATCCTTGATCTCATGATGCTATCATTATTGCCTTTTCTTATAACATTCAGAAATTAAATGGCTCTAGTAATAGTTAGTATGTTTATAATCTTTGCAGAGTGTGGTTTTTGTATTTTTGTACTGCAAGTTAGTCAGGAATCTGGTTAACTATGATCGTTGTTTTCAAAAGTTGGAGTCCTTGTTTTTTTTTTTTTTTTCTCATTAACTGATTTTCATTTTTAATGTCAGCTTGACTTACGAAGTGGTTCTAAAAGATCACTTGCTGATCCTCCTAAACAAGTCCTTTCTTTAAAGTCTTGTGATATTAGTTCAACTAGGCCGCATTTGCTCCTTGTTGGTGGGAGGTAAATATTTCTGGTAATTAATTGTGTTAATTAATTCGTCCTTTTTATTTCGAAACTGATTTTAGACTTTCTATATCTTGCAGTGATGCCTTTGCACGGTTATATGATAGAAGGATGCTGCCACCTCTAAGCTCATGTCGAAAAAGAATGTCTCCTCCTCCTTGTGTTAATTATTTTTGTCCAATGCATCTTTCTGATCGTGTGAGTCCTTGGCTTTACATATATGTGATTATCAATTCTTTAAGTGTTTATATTGCTGTTGAAGAAAGGAATGACACATATTCATGTGATAGAATCCTCTAATGTGTATAACCACAACCAATATATATATATGTGTGTGTGTGTGTGTGTGTGTGTGTGTATGCATGTGTGTGTATATATGTATATACTTACATATATTTGTGTATATACATACATATGTGTGTGTATATGTATATGCATGTGTGTATGTATGCACTGTTTTCAAATCCAATCAAGATCTTTTTCCTCTCATATAGCAAACCCTTTTCAAGTGCATCCATGAGTTTACATAAACTTGAGTTTGACAACCTTTCATGTTTCATTAATGTTGAAGGCAATGCAATTTACCACAACATTGGGAATTCTATTTCATCCTAGAGGGTTAAGTGAGATTGCTACTGTGTTGAATTTCACCTACTTACCCTTTGGGTATCCTCATCAAACAACAGTATTTTTACACACCAACATCCACTGTTGGGTTGGGCATATTTGTGTCTTAGGAGATGGTGGTATTCAGGGAAATATTAATGTCTCATGAGGGAAATGACAGCTGTGACTATGGTGGCGGCAGTTGTTCCTTGGGATATTCGTGATGTTAATTTTAAACAAGTGTTTTTTGGAAAAGAACCTAAGATACATAGTAGTCTACACATATTAAATAATACTCGGGTTGCAAATATCATTAGTATTTCCTATCTCTACTCGCCAAACCAAAATAAAGTGAGTTTCTAATGTTCGTTTTTTCATTCTTCATACCAAATGCCCTACGTGCTTTATGTTTTATTGATTTTCTCATTTTCCCCCTTGGTATATGGTGTGTTTTGGACGTGTAAGTCTTTATAACACTTCAGTCCATTTTTTTTTTCTCTCAAATTGTATCTGTTTTACAGGGACATCCAAGCTTACACTTAACTCATGTTACATTCAGTCCTGATGGACATGAGGTTCTCCTCAGCTATAGTGGAGAGCATGCTTACCTGATGAATGTAAATCATGGTAAAGTTTTGAACCTTGATTCTTCATCTCTTGTTTATTTATTTTTCACAAGTAGTATAAGATAATGTGTTTTTTGTTTGTTCAACTTGAGATATGGGTTAATTATAGAAGTTCTTTCATTTCCTGACAGTTACTTGTCATTTTATTTGGTTACGCTATACTTGTTTTAGCTGTAACTTTTAAGTCACATTTCAGATACACAAGTGTAATGTGCTGTTTTATGAACTCTTGGTTAGAAGGTGTTGAGACTTTAAATAATGGAATGAAGCTTGAATAGTGAATTTCCTTTATTTTGTTTTTTGTTTTTTTTTTCTTGTGTTTTGAAGAGGCCAATGATACTTCCTTTCACTTTGATGTTTCCATGATATGTGGTACACACTAATTCTGCATATCTTTTACACTTTGTTTAGCTTTTTCTACTGGAACTCACAGTACATCTTTTGAAGACCTCAGCAGAGTTCCAATTTATTAAATATGCTTTTGGAAGGCATTATTTATTTCATTTGCTGACAGGTTTTCTCTGATGATATGTCAGTTATTTTCTAAGTTTTGATTATCGTGTGGTTTGGATATTCTCAACTTTCTATGACCGTGTTACTGCAGTAACTTCCATTCCGTTATGTTATGGTTTCTATGTTTATGTAGATTTTAAAGGTGAGATAGTAGTTAATATTTTTTCTTGTGCAGCTGGAGTGAATGAGATGCAATATACTTCAGGTGACGTATCAAAGATGATGACTTACTCTCCGATAGTTAATGGGATAGAGTTGCAGTCTTGTGTGTCTAATGTCTTCCCAAACGGGTTTCCTATTAAAAAGAACATTGCTGCAAAGGTACGAAGTTTTTACTTTTTTGGGGGGATCTAAGAGATGTCACTTTAGCTTTTTCATAATATTTTTCTTGACTAATTGGGTTTTACAGCTTGACAAGTGCAGGAAACTGATAAAATATGCTAAGAAATCATTGGACAATGGGACACCCTATTATGGAATTGAGGCATGTAATGAGGTTTTGAATGGCTATAGCCATATCATTGGGTCTGCACTTAAACATGAATGCTTGTGCACTCGTGCTGCATTATTGATCAAGGTTATTATTATTATGGGTCTCAGCATTTCGTTCTCCTTTCAGTTTTTTTTTTTTTTAATCTTTTTTGCTGGACTTGACATGTTTTTAATTTTTCACTCGTTATCCAGAGGGACTGGAAAAACGATGCTCATATGGCTATAAGAGACTGCTATGCTGCTAGAAAAATTGATAATTCCTCCTATAAAGCACTGTTCTACATGTCAGAAGCACTGTCACAGGTAATTTTTTTGTATGAACTTCCAATTTGAAAATGTTTTCACTTTGAAATAATGCATTATACTGGTTCTTTAGACTCGTTATTAGTCTTGAAAATATGATAAATTATCAGAGTCATACAGTTTTTGCTTGTTAGCAGAAGCAAAAGAGAAAAAGGGAATTTTATATGAATGAAGTTGATAATGAAAGGATCTTCATGGAAAAAATTCTGTTTTGTTGCACAGGATTGCCGTAGTAGTGAGAATGGGAGAGATAGTTGGGGTAGAAATACTTTATACTACTATCAATTATTATTAATGTCTTTGGGTGGTTGAGGTTGGGACTAGCAAGGGGATATAAAACTTGGGTATTAAAAGAGTGAAGTTGGAAACATCTAAATTGTATTTATAGATAGGAAAATAAAAAGAGAACCTAAATTGGGTACATTTAAAATTAACACATAATATTGTAACTAACAATATATAATGATATCTTATCAATATATAACATTCCTCCCTCAAGTTGGTGCATATAAATTGTATATATCAAACTTGTTACAAATATAATCAATTCCAGAGATAAAGACTTGGTTAAAATATATGCTAATTGATCACTTGAGTTAACAAACTCAATCTTGATAGACTTAATTGTGAAAAATTTGATTGGATTAATTTTAATCTGTTTCATCTTGATAGGACATTCATTGGATTCTGATAAATAATAGGTGGATCATTATACAACCATAAAATTAAAGGGATGGATTTGATCCAATGTATGAAAGGGATGGATTTACGTGTGGATAAACAACATGGACAATTGATAAATGAATTTTTTACGAACGCTATAGAAACCCAAAAGGAAACAAAGAGAAACCAAAGAGTTTGAAATCTAGATATGTTGTTTATCTTTGATATCTTTAATTGACGTTATAGGAGGTATCAAACCCAAGTTGATAAAATTTAAGGGAATATTTGTGCAGGATTTCAAAAAGTTTTGATTAAAAGAAAATTGAGATTGAAGGAATGTTTGACAAAAGAGTTACAGTATGTGTGAATTTATGTTTTGACTTTTGGCTGGAGGGACTTATATAGGGGTCTTTTCATACCATTTATTTGTCATGTATACCCTGTTAGAACGTGCCTTAGTTTTAAAACCCATTATACATGTTATTTTGTTGCAGTTGGGTAGACATGAAGATGCTTTGGATTTTGCTGTTGCTTCCCATTCACTGGCCCCACTCAAATCTGAAGTTGCAGAGAGAGTGGAGAATGTGAAGAAGGATATTGCTTTAGGTATGTTAGTGAAATTTTTGGATTACCCTTGTTGTCTAAAGAACTTTGTGACCCATTGAGGTCCTGAAATATGATTTATATTTTTCTTATGTTGACAAAAGATATTATAGAGTATTTAACAGTCACTTCATTTCATAACTGCCTAAAATTGGATACAGAAAAATTCTATCTTCTTAATATTGCTCTGTATAATTGGAAATTATGTACTATTTTTTTACCATTTTATGTTGGATCAAACTGGTTTATTTAACAGCTGAAGCTGAAAAAAATAGCAAGGCGAATGATGGTGCATCAAGGTCTGACATTCGAGGTGGAAGAATATTATCATTAAGTGACATACTCTATCGCCCTGAGGCTAACGGTGATATTCCACAAGATGGTTCTAGATCAGACAGGGATGATTCTGATTATGATGAAGAATTGGAGTTGGACTTTGAAACATCAATATCCGGTGATGAGGCACAAGATCTTGATTCAAATATTCTTCATGGAAGTTTAAATGTTAGAATTCACCGAAGAGGTGACTCTAGAGACAATGCAGGTGCTAGTGGTCCAAGCGATTCACCTTCATCTTCGTCACAGAGCAGTAGAACATGTTATCTGGTATATATTTCTACCTTCAAATATAATCATTGTTGGTGGTTTCTCATCACTATGATCCAAAAATAGGTTGGGTCAAGACCAAGTTAACATAGGTCATTTAGGTTGGATCCAAGTCAAGTTATGTTTAGGTCAAACCAAGCTTGATAGAGTTTGAGTTGAGTTATATACACCTCGTGCTAAGCTGAGTAGATATGGGTTGTGGTTAGCTCAAGTCAGTTGGGCTGAAAAATCAACTTGATCAAGACCAAAGGTTGACCTGAGTTGGCTTGGATTGAAGGTCGAGCCAAGTCCATTAGGGTTGGAGGTTGGAATGAGTAAGTCAAGCCAACAAATTGAGTTGAGTTGGCTTGGGCCAAAGAATTGAGGTAGTTTGCTCAGGTTGAGAGCTAGCTCGAGCTGAAAGTTGAGACGTATCAGTCAAGATTGATGGTTGAACCAAGTCGGCTTAGTTCAGCTCAACCTAAGTTTGCCTGATCAACCTGAGCTGGTTTGGGCTGATTTGAGTTGACCTTCAACACTAGTTGATTTGACTCGAACTTTGACCCGAGCAACAGGTTTGGTATTTAGGAGTTAAAGTTTTGTACTGGAGTCAGACCCACTTTGGCCTTGATCTTAACTCACTTTAAGAGGGGGCTTATTTAGGAGTGAGTTGGGATTAACATATAGGTCATTGGTCAAATTGACACCTCTAAATGACTTCATTTTATTTTATTTTTCTTCCTCTCTGTTGGTTCAAATGTACAATCCAAGAGTGTAATGGTTAGTCTTATGTGGAAAGGGTGCAACAACATTTGATGTGCGTTTTTTTTTTATTAGGTTTTATTTGTAAGCCTTTTGATTGCTTATCATCAGTACCTCCAATGTTTCGGTATGCAACCTAATAAGCTAATATTAAGTTACTTATACATTTTGGATAATTTTTTTTTCTATTGTTAATATTGCAGCCTGAACCAGCTGTTGATATGAAACAGAGATTTATTGGCCATTGCAATATTGGGACGGACATAAAACAGGCCAATTTTCTTGGTCAAAGAGGTCTGATATTTCTTTCTTGTGTGGTTTTCCTAATTAGAATTGGTTGTGTACAGCGAGTCCTCATATACCAAGCAAATAGTTTTTTTTTCTTCCATTCTCTTTTGGTTGCTTTATATTGTTTGCACAGGAGAAATGTATATACTAAAACCAGTAGGCTTTAATAACTTTAATATCAGTTGCTGAAATGGGAAGATAAAAGATGTGTGTATCGATGCAGAAAACGTAAAGAATCCATAAATATCCTTACAAGTACTGGTCCTACAGATTTTAAAGCTTAAGCCACAATGGAAAATATACTACGTCGTATTTTTTGGCATATGGGGGTCTTTTCTTTTCTTTTTTCTATTTTTCTTAACGAATTTCTTACTTTGATTAACAAGAACTGACAGCAGTCAGAATACAAGGGTTTACCTACTGTATTCTCCAGAAAATGCTTTCTAGTAAAGACCCTTCAGTCCTCTTGACCCCTTATTATATAAAAATAGACTAATTATCTCTATCTTATTCTTTATTCCTCTCTGTACACCTTTCGCACTTTATTTTGTTGTTGAGGTACGTGCCTAACATAAGTGGTGAGTTTTGAGTTGATAGGGCTGGCATAGTCGGAAATTTGTTCAAGATTATCTCAAATGTTTATTTGTAGGAGAATATGTTGCCAGTGGAAGTGATGATGGCAGATGGTTTATTTGGGAAAAGCGTACTGGTAGACTTGTAAAAATTCTAAATGGTGATGGATCTGGTAAACACTGTTTTCCTTAAGATTTTCAGGTTTTATTAGTCTTCTCTTGTTTGGCTGCCTGTAGCTTTATTTTCCTCGTGTTGCTGCAGTTGTAAATTGTATACAATGCCATCCATTTGATTTTGTTGTCGCAACCAGTGGGATTGATAGCACAATAAAGGTGAGAATGATGACTATATGATGCATATTATTGAATGGAATAAAAACTTAAATCTCTTAAGCTTTCTGGGGGTACATTATTCTAGATATGGACTCCAAGTGCCCCTGTTCCATCTTCTGTAGCTGGTGGTTCAGCAGGACCAGAAACTGGTGATGTGTTGGCTGCTATGGAGAGCAATCAACAAAAGTTATCCCGTAGCCGCAATTCTATATTGTAAGAATTTTAGACCTCATTTTTTTGAAATTGAAAGTGAGCATGACTTATATTTTAGTCTGTCATTCCTCTCTTAATATTGGGAGCCTTTTTTTTAAAAAAAAAAAAATACTTACTGAGATATCCCTTTTTTCTATATTAACTGAACTAGCTTAATGTTTCCGTCTTAATTTTGTGGGTCATTACTCATCACCTCCAACTTTAGAGATCATTAATTTGACAATAGTTTCATTTAAACCGAATATTATGAAATAGGCAGGCTGCACGTCTCATCTTTGACAGTGCGCCCAGGTGGTCAGGAGGGTTGGATTTAATGTCTGTAATTATTCTTGAATTGGGCTTGATTTGTAGATCCATTATTAGTTTTTTATTTGTGTTATTATGTTTAACTATAATGGTTTATCCCTTAGTGCTTTTAGAAGGAATCAACTATTTAGATATTTTTTTGGTTAAGTGATTTTGTTATCCGCAGGCCCTTTGAGCTTTTGGAACCATTTAGAATGCACGACTTTCCTGAGGGTTCGTTACGCTTGCGTCCATTTGAATGCGCTCAAAGCTAAAGGTTTGCTAATTTTCGTTTGCTGGTAAATCCTTCTCTGTTCACTTCTCTTGCACTTAAGATAATATTCAGATTCCTTTACAAGTCGTCTGTTTATATAAACTTTTCAATAAATACTTCGATCTCTGAATAAAAAAGCCTCAGTTTTTGGCATTAGTGATGTTTCAAAATCAATCTATTTAGTATTGCTTGTGTGATTTTGAATGATTCAGTTGGCTAACTTAATTTCAACCAATGACAAACCAACCAACATAATAAGATACCAAAATTAGCAATTTTCTGTACGATATGATCTTGAAGTTTCATTTATGGTATATTGCTAACTCGTCTATACTATCTTTTTTTATAAAAAAAAATGGTAGCGCTATTGCATTAAAATGCTTTATGTCATCTCAACTATATGTTCGCAGCAGATACAGCATCAATCATATTTATTAAACTTGTATTTCATATGCCTTTATATCGCATTTTAAATTACTTGACCTGTAATCCTGTGGTCCTCAAACTCCAGAATTTTTTAAATTAAGCAGTTTTTAGAAACCTAGAATGAGCTTGCCGTATTTCTGAAGCTTTCACCTCTATGCTATCTCATTTGAAAGTGTTGCTCAGAGATTTACTTTTTCCTTTATGAATTGTCCAAATGTCGAATTTTTGTCCTTTGTAGGACAAATTTCTGGGTATTGGGCCTGATATGGAACAATGGGGCTGGTGTGTTTGTATTTGACTGGAATACGAGTAAGCTTTAATCCCTAGTAGCTTTGTACTCCAATGATTGTAGGGTACTCTATTCAGTTGACTGGTAAGTGTTGACATCGATGGAAAAGCAGGCATTTTACGGATGCGCTGGGTGATTTGGAGAGTTGAAAATAAATCCTTTGATTATGCTCAGAAGGTATACTGTATTTATTTCCTGGACTGTTGATGGTGTCCAAAAAAACAAAAAGAAAATGGAAAGAGTTGTAAAAATTGACATTGTAATGGTAGCTGGTTCGTACAGTCTGTACAGTTAAACATTGCATTTTATTAGATTTAATATCTGTATAGTAAATTATCAGGAGAAATATTTACTTTTTTTTTTAAAATATACCCTTTTGTTTTTATTTACTGATATGCCTGTGTAACAATTTATTTACTAAAAGATTCTAATCATCCTCGGACTAAATTTTAAAAGATTGGAGAATGGGAAATTGGTAGAATTTCTTAATTATTTTTTAAAAGTCTTTTAATTTATTTTTAAACATTTATAATTTTTAAAGTATTTTATTTTAACTTAAAATTTTAAAATATAGATGTTTTCAATAACTACAAGTTTACATATTACTAATTAATTTAATTATTTAATTTTATAGGTATAAATACTTTACTATTCTTGATTATTTGATTCTTATAACAATATTATTTTATAATTAATATGATCTTGTCTTATTTTTGACAAAAAGAATTTTAAATGATTACTTATTTTAAATTATTTCAATCTTAATTTAAATTTAAAGAATAGCTATTTTATTTTTGTAATTAATTTAAGTATTCAATTTTTGCAATAAAGACAGTTTGATTATCTTAATTATTTAATTCTTTTAAAGTGTTTTATAAATAATACCAGCTTATTTATTTTGTGACAAAAAGGCATTTTAATGATTATTTTATTTTTAAAATATTTTAATCTTAATTTTTAAATTTGAAGTACGTGTATTTTAGTATTTTTAAAATTATTTAATTTTTAAAAAATATTACTTTTCATATGGCATCTTTCACTTGGATTAATTGTTTCCTGCAATAGAAAACATGTATTCATTAATTCATTGTTCTTTATTTTATGCATAAGCGTAAAACAATCGATTTATTACGCATCCACGTTAAAGTTCTTCTGTAAAATAATTTATATTGGAATAAAATAAATTCATTCAACATATCTTAATATGTAAAGTAATAGTCATTTAATATATATGGTCATGCGCTCAACTATTTCACGAGTTTTCTACAATATGGAAACTATAAAAAAAAATCACATAAATAAACTATAAATATTTGGTTCAAATTGTAAGTCAAAATTTTGTTCACAAATTAATAAACACCAATACTGATGTTAAAGTGGCACACATGATGAAGTGTTGGAAAAAAAAACATAAGTTCTTTACCTAGTTGCAAGGTGAAAATAATTATATAAGATCGAACTATTTATTCAAGCAATTTGCATATATTAACATATAAGACATGTACTGATAAACACAAAATATGATGGTTTACATTTGTTTAAATACGTAAAAATAATTAATTACAATAAATTGCGTGAATACGAATAGTGTTTACATGCTTTTTAACTTGTAAAAAAAAATCCAATTTGTTAATTATTCTATTATCTTTCAAATACTGTTTAAAAAGATGCTCACGGTTTTTAAACTTATGGATTTTTTAAAACTCACTAATATTCTAGATATCCATAAATATTTAAAATATATATTTAAAAATTTCTATAAAAAAATTTAAATAAAATTAAAAAAAGATATAAAATATAATATAAATTAAATTAAATATAAATTAAATTTAAAATTTTAATTAAATCTAATACAATAAAATATAAATTAAATTTTAATGTTAATTAAATTTTAATTTTAATTTTTTTTACTAACATATATACTTGTAGATACATATAATATGATATTTGCATTTAATTCAATCAGATATTAAAATATTCATTATTCATAGATAATAAATATCTATAATTATTAACTGTTTTAGTGAATTTTATCTAAAAATATTAGTTGATACAAGTATTTTTTTTATCCTTAATAGAAAATGTAACCTCAATTTTGGATTTTTATATTTTGCTTTCCTTTGAATTTCTGAATTATTTTTATGAATTTTCAGTTTCATTTTTTCCTTCTAGTATAATTATATGTATTATTATTATTTAATGGTTATATAATTAAATTAAATCATTAATTTTACAAAACATATTAAAAATACATTATATTAATACAATTAATGATTGATTTTTAAATATTAATTTATTTTATATACAAAAAATCACAACATTATTTTAGTTTACTTTAAATAATTAAAAATACATGCTAACTTTATTAATCCTTCTGGGTTATTTTACTAAAATTTATTTAAATATTAAAAATTCTTTCATTAGTATTATTGTTTGAATTAAAACCCTGAATAGAAACTAAATAATTCAATTAATTAAAATACTTTTATTTATTGTGTAACATCCCAATAAATATATAGAACAAAACTATATTTTATTCTAGGAGTTATAAAAATAATATTAAAGAACATTAGAGAAATGAAGAATTAAATATAACTAACGAAAGCTGGTAATAGGATAACTTGATCAACCAAAATATACAAGTTGGAAAATTTACAAAGTTCACTAAGTTTAGGACGGACGGTTTTACAAAACAAAACAATCGACCGTCTACTACAATATTTACACATAAACAAATTTAAATCTAAGGACCGGACGGTCCAGCAAAATGCTCGGGCAGCACCTCCAAAGGTTGCTCCTCTTGTAATGCTTCCTCCAAAGACTCCTCTTGAAATCCTTCTGCTCACACCCAAAGAGGATGATCATTGCAGTGAAGAGAAACGTCCGAACGGTCGGATACCGAACGGTAACATAAACAAAACAAAATCACATAGCAGGGTAAGTTTATGAAGAATTCAACAATTCAATTGCTATATAAACACAATCATCAATAATACATAGTACTTTCCAAATAAACTCATGAAAGAAACATCAACAATCATCAAATCATTCAAAAATAAAGTCCGGACGTATGACCCTGTATGCTCGCCGCTCTCTGCACCCGGGTGGACCTGGCTGGGATACACTCAACAGACCGCCACCCGAGGTTAGTCCAATGGAACCACCTCGGTATAGAAATACCCTGAGGCTAGAGGACCTCCCGCCATTCCCACGCATGAATTACTCTCCTCTACTTGAGGTGATGTAATCACGGAATATCGGAATAGAGTCAGAACCTGAGCCTATAACCACGGTCATACTAAATCAATTTACTTCAAACATGAGACATTCCTCCTTGGAATTCTCTTACAATTCAATCCAACATAACATTATTCAATCCAACATAACCGACGACTTATGATAAATTTAACGTATGAAAACTCAATGGATTATAAGGAAGGAGTATTTGACTGAAGAAAATCGGACGGAACGATCAATGATGGTTCATCATCAGAATTGAATTTAACCAATGAAAACCGGTCGGAATAATAAATTTAGAGTTTAATCAACAAAAGAGAAACCAGACTTTAAAGAGAATCGAATAAAGAAATTGATTAAGGGAAATCAACTGACTAAAATGAAGAAAACGGACGGTTTATGAAAAACAGGTTCTCTTCAGAAAAGTGAATGTCCTTACTAAACTGGACAATCCGTGAGAAATCAAGAATCAGTAAAATACCGGACGCTTTTATCAATTGAATACTATACTTATAAACCGGACGTTCTGTGTAAGACAGAAAATCCGAAATGACTTACGTAATATTTTATCTTAGGTTCAGAATAAGTAATCAATTCCAGGGTAACGGGAAACCGGACGGTCCTAATGACCATTCGATTATAAAAATGGTTATACTAAGTTCTTATACTCTCTTTGAAATCTAAAAGTCACATAATTCAATTTAACACAAGATTCAAACTTTAACTGTACCATATAAAATCACACATATCAAAATTCATATTTTTAACCATATAACAAAAATTATTGAATAATCATAAACTTCCCTTACCTCTTACTCCTGCTAAACTTGGACAGTGAATGTATAACAACTATCTCTTCTAAGTTCCAAATTCTAAAATGAAATACAAAAATATAAGTTCAGAAGAAATGGTTTAAAGATACATGCAAGCTTTAATGGCACATGCATGCAGGAAAGCTAGGAAACCTAAAGGGTTGGACACTTACCAGCTCCGAACGGACTTCTGTTTGGTTCAGATTGTACTTCTTGATGCCAGCTACCAAGTTTCTTGAATGAAGCTAGTGATCGAAGAACGATTTGAGGTTAGAAATTTAGAGAGAAGATTGGGAAGGTTTAGAGAGAAGGAGGAGAATTTTGAGGTTGCAGAAAACGAGATTTGATGAAGAAGAAGAAGATTTGTAGTGTTTTCTTCTTACCTTCACACCAGCGGTCGGCCAGTACTATGTTGCCACCTGGTTTCCACTACCAACATCCAATTTATCCTACAAACGCCACCTGGTTCCCACTCACAGGGATTTTCCCTGCTAAGCCGTCTCTGCACGGATTACAAGAAAAGGGAATTAAATGCTTGCAGGATTTTGTCTCCCACTCACCAAAGGAGACCGGCCGGTCGCCACGTGGCCGAGCCTAATAAAAGTGGATTTTACGGGTTGTGACATATTGAAAAACATAAATACTTAAATTAATTAAAAATACTAAAATATCTATATTCTTTGTATAAAAATTAAATTAATTAATTACAAATATAAAAATATGTGAATTTATTGAAAAAAATATTAGTACTTAAATTTGTTAAAAATATAAAATACCTATACGTAAAATTTAATTAAAAATAAAATAAGTTAAAAAATTAAATCATCACTATTTTAAAATTGTTTTTTCAAAAAATATAAAATACTATTATTTAATATTTATATAAAAAATTAAGTAATTAGAATTATTGAAATTTGTATACTTATTAAATATAAATTAAATAACTAAATTGATTATAAATATTAAAATATTTGTATTTATTAAATAAAAGTAAGTAAATTAATCAATAATTTAAAAAATTAAAAGAATTTTTAAAAGAAAACAAAAGATTAATTTAGAAATCCTACTGATTTCTGATCCACGTGTTGTTAAGAAATGAGTTTGATGGTGATGTGAAGTGGATTTACAGTAAATTGAAAGATGAGTTATTTGAGTAAATAAAAATAAAAACGGATATTAATAAAAAGGAAATCGTTTAAATTATAATTAACATCTTAATGTTTTAATTTAATAAAAATATTTTTTATCATTATAAAATATACAAATATTAGAGCTTGTTATATTATATATTCAAAAGTATATCCACCAAGATTTGACTTATTATGATGGTTTGATGAATTTGAAAGTGCATTTGGCGGCATTTTCACATGTTTCCGTTGTGGTGAAACAAAAGTCAAAAGCGATTATTCGCAGTTTGAAAACAATTACTAATATTTGACCCTTTACAACTTTTAACTTTTCAAACGCGATTATTCCAAAGACCGTGATTATCGTTTTTCTCTGCTCTCACTTTGGAACATTTTGAAATAGTTGCTGTCAACAGGCAAACACTCTTTCTTTCATAAAACAATTTATCCTCATTTTCTTCATATCATTAATTACACAGATTCTCCAACTTTCTATTTATTCTTTGTTTTCTTTATATTAAACAGTTAAATGATTTTTTTTAATTATTATACAAATTATATTTTTAAATTTAAATATAATCTTTTTTTTAAATAAAATCATGTTAAACATAATTACATGCTACGAACATAGCGACGAGCTCTTACATATAAGTTAAATTCACATTTCAGAAGTTCATCAAATCTTTTATTAATATATGAAATTCTTTTAAAAAAATAAAAAAAAAAACTATAAAATATGGAGAACCACACAAAATTCATAATAAATTAAAATATTATCTTACTTTTTCAAATAAACTCATTATAAACATTATTATAAGCTTTGATAAATACATATTAGTTATGCTTCCATCTCAAAGTCAATTAATCTTTTGCCATTATATAATATAAAAAATCCCATCAAATTCATAATAAAAATTATACTTTACAAAACATAAATGAATTATATTTATTATAAAAAGAATTAAAAAATATATAAAATATTAAATCATTTATAATATTTTTTATGAATAAAAATCAAATTAATTAATTAATTTAGATGATGACGACTAATAATTTCTATTTATTTTTCATATAATGTAACACCTTTTTCTATATACAATAAACAATGTTAAAATGTTTTTTATACATCAAAATAAATACTCTTGACTGAAAAAAATATTTTTCTGAATAAGTGTATATTTTAATTTAAAAATGAAAATATTTTTTGATGATAGTTTAAGACGAATAAATATATTTAATCCTGTATGGAATATATAATTAGTTAGTATTAAATATAGAAGATGGTGTATGAATATTGTGAGGTGAGATGTAAGATAAGTGGAGAAAGGCAAAGAGAATCATTAGCGTTTGAAAGGAAATTGAGAAGTGGAAGCTGATTTTCAACTTCTCTCACTCTCAAAATCCAAACAAATAAAAAGACAATGGATGGTCAAAACTCGCTTCCTAAAACTACAAACAAAACCAACCAACGCACGTTTCTGAGTGTTGTTTAAGCCAAACACTACCCAATTTTTTTCTTCTGTCGCTACTCACTTTGTTTCTTTCACTTCACCTTCACCCACTGTTGCTCAAAAATATAATTCTACCTTACTATTCAGATAATGATTTTAGAGGTGGCAAAGCGAATTGAGTTAAATATAAGTTGGAGTTGATTGGTCTTTTGTTTAATAATAGATTGAGTTTTATAACTTTTATATATATATATATATATATATATATATATATATATATATATATATATATATATATATATATATATATATATATTTATCAGACTGAAATGGGTTCACGTTGAATTATCGAATTATTTGGTAGACTATTAGGTTGATAAGACTGATATGTTCGATTCAATAAAGACGGGATCTTTATATTTAATTTTTTTTTAATGATGCGAGGTTATCGGATTGACTAAGTGATCTGTTGGATTGTCTGATTGATAGAATAAGACATATTGTATCGAATGAACGAGTTAAAGATGTCATCTCAATTTGTTATTTTTTTAAAATTACCATATTAAGTTCGATCGAGTTTTACAACTATTTAATTAACCTTTTTCCATTCAATCTAAATGTTTTGGGTATATCGGACGAGTTCCCTACTTGTCCTTCATCCTTCAAGTTACATTACTCACTCCAAGCCGGGTGGATGGGCATTTATTAAATGCACTCCGACGCTCAAGTTAGTAATGTAACATAGGGTTGGCACAAGAAGTAATACATATATTATGTCTCGTCCCCTTAAATTCACACCTCGGATGTTTATTTATACTAGTTATGATGAGCTTTTACCTTTCGTTGGCCTAATGACGACCCAATCACATTTTAATCTGCATTATGGGCTTAATTTAGTTATTATCGTTTATAATCTAACCATGTAATTAGCCTAGAGTGGTCAGTCCGATGAACGGCCTGATAGTCGACTTAGTGGATGATCGACCTGATAGTCGATTTGATGGTCACCTGAGTGGTCGGTCACTCAATCCCGTGATGTCAGAAGACTGTAGGATACACTAAAGAATTAATCTAAGTTCAAATATTATAAATAAGTTTTAAAAAAAGTTTAACTGTTTGCAAATTAAGATTTATCACGTTTGGTGATCTAGGAACGTGAAATTATGCCGTTGGAAAGTGTAAACCTAGATAATCCAACTGATTCTTAAACCATGCCAACCCTGATAAGTCTGTTTATATTTACAATTACAAAGTTTCCAGTTTTTGTACAATTACAACTACATGAAAATTATTGATAATTATTTGAAATAGACCGATCATTAGTTCACCGCGGATTTGATTTGATTTGATTTGCAGTGAGTGAAATGATGAAAATTATTATAGAATGATTCCCTTTTACTTATCAAACGAACGAAAAATTAAATAAAATACATTTTGTATTTTCTGAATATTAAAAAACAATTTAATAATTGTTGCAATTATTGTCAAACTGAACGTAAAAGATTAGCCTCAAAGCTCGCCAATCAATGCCATAAACTCAGCAAATTGTATTTTAAGAGTCAATTAATGGAAATTTTGTCTCACTTCTAGCTGTTTATCGTGTTTAGCGACAGTGTATGATAATTGTAAAATTCAACCAAGTATAACCTAGAATTTAGGAGGATCCAATACTTATTTAAAAATATTAAAATAATAATAATACGAGTATATAATAAAATAATATGATAGACTAGTGGTTGCAAAACTGAAGAACAAGTGCTTTTTCTTTAACAATTTTAAAATAAAAAACAGAGAATGCGTCCCACACACGTGTAGAATCTTCCTGTGTTTATATATATAAATTAATGTTCGGTCTATGTTGAGAAAAACAGATTGTGGTACACACCAAAACGTGTTTTAATTTTTTAAGCATATTCATGTTACTACTAATAAGGTTATGATAGAAAATGGTGAAAGAGGTGTAGGTGGCATGACGAAAAATAAATGTCATTTTTTTTCTTTTTGCCTTTTATGTAAATTTATTTAAAGGAGCTAACATCAATGTTATAATCCAGCTATCATGAAACTGATGAACCATCATTTTCCATCAAAATTCATTTGATAGCTTGAATTATGTGAAGCTTTTCTTCTTCTTCGGTAAAGACTTATTTTCAACAAATGGTTTGTTTGTGTTTATGTGGAGTCGATGAATAATCGTTTGTTCTAGTTTGCTTCGTATCACGAACGATCCTTCATGTCTCTTCACCAATAATCTTCAAACCTAATTATGTAGGATCGATGAACCTTCGTCTTGTTCTAGCTTGTTTCTTACCATCATTCATGTTTTTCCATAAATAATCTTCAAATTCATCTTTATTTGATCAGTAGAAAATAATGTTTAAGTTATATATATTTGTTAAGAAGATTTTAATGAATTGAATTATGTCATATTTACTTCTATATCAAACTTATATTTATAGAATTTATGATAATCAAACTTATTAATTGAATAGTAATAACTATTAAGGTACCTACATAATTAGTTAACCTTTAATTACCTTCAACGACTGTCTATCCGGATCAGTCGTACTTTATTAGTTGACAGTTTATCTTATCATGTGGCACACTATATAATTTAGTTTGGAAAGTCAATTTTATTTATAAGTGTGTATAAATCTAAAGAACCAAATATATTAAAATTAAAAAAAAAAACACATTTTTTATTTATATTTAAATTTGTATATATAAAAAAGAATTGGAAAAACCAATACCCCTTAATCCTGGCTTAAGATCCCCCACTGTTGCCACCTAGAGACATATAACTTTTCTTTATCTGAAAAAAGAAGAATCATTCTTATTATAATGATTATTAGTACTTTAATATCAATTACTCTGTTCTAATTTTCTAATCGAGATTGTCTTCTTAAAGACTTTTATTTTTTTTGACCCATTTCTTTCTGGCAACTGGAAAAGTACACGTCAATGGATAGAAATCACGTCTGGTTTTAGAATAGTATATTTAGCATACTTAATCAAACCACTCTTTAAAATAAATACTTTTTTTATTCTATGCTCAATCCCCTATTAGAAGTTTATATATCTAAAAATTTGGATAAAAATTTGAATTTCGTTGGTTCAATAAGTTATCGCACAGAAAGATGAGAATAGTAATTAATATCTAATATGTCAGACAAATTATTTAATTTTTTTATCAAATAAATTTTAGTTAAAATAAAAAATGAAGCAATTTGATCTTAGTTAGAAAAAAGACAAAATTATATTACTTTTTAAAAAATTAAGATTAAATTGAAAAAATAACAAATATAAAAATGATATTGAATATAAAATATTAATAAATGATGTTATCATATGAGATAATATTGATTTCACAGTAATAAAATTTGTTAATTAAAGAAAATTAAAAAAAAATTAAAATATCACAAATTCACATATAATATATATTATTAACTGTCTATTAATTATTTAAATGATCTTAGAAAAAATGACTATTATAATCTTACAAAGAAAAAAAATAATATTAAAATTAAACCTAAAAACCTGAACGAGAATACCGATTAAATAAATATTATAACTTTATTTTTAATAGATATCATCTTATTTTTCCTATAAATGATTGTCACAAATTATTGGAGTAAACAAAATTTTTCTGTATCGTATAAGACATTCATACTCATTTTCATTCAAAATCTTAAAACAATAAATTAATGAATCTTTTATTTATATATAATATTTTATTTTTTTATTTTTATTCAATATAAGACTTAAACTAACACTTGAATTTTTAACAAATTCAAAATATGATAAAAGTCACATTTTAATTATAAATATCAGGAGGTCAGTCAGAAATTTCAACTTTATACATAAGTGATTAATATACATCTTCAATTCTAGTGACATTGTCTCCAATTTAAACATTAAAGTGTTTTCATTAATGTATCTACTTATATTTTAAGAACTTGATCTCAATTATCAATCGAAATTTGTCAACATTAGGAATTAAATCCAATTTATATCAAAATCCTCTTTAATTTCATTAAACTCAGAGATACCATTCACATTAATCATATATAAATTAATTAGTTTTCGAATACTAAGGTTTTGTTAGGCTGCATTTTTTCTAAACACGACCGGGAGAAAAATAAATGAATAATTTTTTTCATAACATGAGTTAAAAAAATTATCTTTCTAAAAAATCCAATAATATTAAGAAAATGGAAACTCTCACTGTCGAAATTGAAAAATCGAATTCGAGTTATAAAAGTATATCACGCTCCTCAAAATTCAATACTATAACTAATTACAAATATTAAATCGAACAAATAATATAAATATAATAATATTTATCTTCCATATGATTTTGTGGAGGTGATGGGTGTGTTTGCATGCAGAAATTATTTAATTATTGGAAAGCAAAGAAGAGATAATGGAGAAAAAAGGAAAATAAAAAAAGAAAAAGAAAAAATGAAGAAGTTTGGATTGCATTCACATAATCCTAAAGCTGGGAATCACTTGCCACTTTAAAGTTGAAAACACCTTTCTTTCCAGTTATGGGTTTTGGCGCCCCATGTGTTCCCTTTTCCACCGTCACCTCTCTCTCTTCAACTTCTCTTTCTCTCTCATTCCTCCAAACCCATTCCAATTCTCACTCTCATGGGTTACCTCTCTTGCAATGCCCAATCTGCAATCGCCACCTGCGACCCTCACTTCAAGAAGCACAAACCCCTCCCTGCCAAACCAATCCGCCACTTCAACTACGCCGATATCTCCGCCGCAGCTTCTGGCTTCTCCGCCGATACCTTTCTCGGCAAAGGCAGCCATGGCAGAGTCTACAAAGCTACCCTCGACGGCGGAAAGCTCCTTGCCGCTGTCAAAACAACGAAACTGCTCTCTGCTTCCAAGAACCACTCCACTAAATGCACCGGCTGCGGCAACTGCACCAGTCCCGTGGAGAACGAGATCGAGATCCTTTCTCAAGTTCCGAGCCCCCGCGTGGTGAACCTCATCGGCTTCAGCACTGACCCAGACGGTAACAAATTAATCGTAGTTGAATACATGCCCAACGGTTCGCTCCACGATCTATTACATTCTGTTAGAAAACCGCCCGGTTGGAACCGGAGGATCCGGTTCGCGGTTCAGGTTGCGAAAGCGGTTCGCGAATTGCACTCTGCCAACCCTCCCGTTATTCACCGCGACGTTAAGTCTTCCAATGTTTTAATTGACGAGAGATGGAACGCGAGGCTCGGTGACTTCGGCCTTGCGTTAAGGGGACACGTGGAGGACGTTCGCGTCAAGTGCACGCCGCCCGCGGGGACGTTGGGGTACCTCGACCCGTGCTATCTGGCGCCGGAGGATCTCAGCGCCAAGAGCGACGTCTTCAGCTTCGGGATCTTACTTCTGGAGATCATCAGCGGCCGGAACGCCATCGACGTCAATTACAGCCCTCCCTCTATTGTGGACTGGGCGGTGCCCCTGATCAAGCTCGGCGACTTCGCCGGAATCTGCGACCGCCGGATCGGAACACCGACGGACCCCGCCGTGGTGCGGCAGCTCGCGGTGCTTGCTGCCAGATGCGTGAGGTCGAAGGCCGAGAAGCGGCCGTCCATGACGGAGGTTGTGGAGTGTCTGAATCTGGCAAGGAAGAGGATTCGCGCGTCCCCGGTATGGATGTCTCTGCGGCGGCGCGTGGCGCGTATGGAGAGCGCGGTGCCGGTGGTGGCGTGGGAGGAGTGTGATGATAACAGTATTAATGATTGTGATAGGAGTGAGAAATTTGTGAGCATGGTGAAAGGTGGGAGTGGGAGTGGGAGCAGGAGGAAGGGGAAAGTATCCAGTGTGTGGGGTGTAGGGTATGGGAATGAAGCGTCCAATAATAATAAAGTGATAAGGTCAAAGTCCATTGGTTCTTGTTCTGGTTCGGTGAGAGGGAGCTGGGTTAAAATGCAGGCACAGCAAAGCGAGCAGGGATTTGGGAGGAGGAAGGTGAGGTTAAAAAAGTCAAAATCTTTGGGGGTTTTGCAAGGTTCTGTACTTTCACATTACAGTGAGAATAATAACAGTTATTATAGTTATAATAATAATAAGAAGAAGAAGAAGAAGAATAATGGTGATGATGATGATGATGTATCAGTAGTAGTAATTGGGTCTGCAATGGCAAAGTTGGTTGTTACAGAAAAGTCAGAAAAGAAAATGGTGGAAAAGCCGTTAGTGAAATTGCATGATGAGAGTGGCAGCACATGTGGGAGTGGAAAAGAAGATTAAGGTAATGAGATATTTGATGTTTCACCTGCTGTGCCTGTGAGTGTTGCATGATTGGGTTTCAAACTAATTATTTGTGTCTGGATAAAACATTGGATCCTTCTCCTCACTCACTCACTCCCTCCATTCCAAGCTACCTCATAGACTACAGATCATTCAACCACCTTTGTACTCTGATTTTCTCCCATTAATATTACACCTAAAACAGAACTCAACTCTTCCTCTCCTTATCTTTTTTCTTCTCTTAATCCTTTAATATATAATCTGTTTTCTAACATTTTAATTAATACCATTAATTCTTCTAAGATCAAAAATATTACTGAACCTAATTGCCATAAATAGTTTAAGATTGAAGCACTCTGTGTCTTTAGGAATATTCTTACTTTATGGTCCAGCTTAAACTTGTGATAAAGTTACATGCACATAAGTTTTTATGAATGAATTCTGAAAAACAGGTACGACTGAAGACACAATTATGGTTGTTGGAAAAATAGTAAATAAATCGAAATGTATGAAAGGACAATTCCTTAATAATCTAACTACAATCCTAAATGTTACCTTAGAGATTTCAACTAGAAGGATTGTGAAGTTAAGAATCCATGAATGATAAAGATCCATGGTGGAGCATTAAACTTACTGACAAAAAATGTCTCCAGTGTTATGTTAATTATTATAGGGTATATGCAAACTAGGAAATCAACTACCTGCTTCTTTTATTTTTATTTTTTTATCCCAAAACATTAATGTTATTTTTAAGGAATTTTAGTCTAAATACAATACTTCTTCCATTTTAAAATTTTAGTTTTAGAAAAACCTTGGTTGTTTTAGAATTTTAATATTATATGTTTGTACAAAAATCAACTTTGATTTTAAGTGGAGCGTTATTAACTTTGATTTTTAAAAGAAAGTTGTGGTGGAGTGTCATGTTTCTCTTCTATGAAAATGGCAGATAAATTTTTTGAAATGAACGGTCATTTTATTCTCCCAAACGTTGTCATATTAGATTACGTTTTGTAACATAGATATTAAAATTCTAAATTGTACTATTAAAATTCTACTACTACCAGTGAGTTTTATAAATGATACGGTACTTCTTAATTGAACATTTCTCGAATGGGTCGTATTTATTATTTGTATAAAATAAAGTTTAGGAACATATATTTGATGTTAAATATTATTTCTTTAAATATTTTAGAATTTATATTTAAATTATTTTGTTCTTGTGAGGAATTATTTTTAACATTAAATATAAGCCGCTTGGTCAACCTCGCTATAAATTTTAATAGTATTATGACCTTAGACTTGACCGGTAGCTGTCATAAAGATTTTTTTTTTCCCAATGTTTAAATTGATTGATAATTTTCATAAGAATAATTCATTGTTCAACAATGAGATTCGACGCATGATAACATAAATACGAAGATTGAACCAGAACTTTAGGAAATGTTAATTTCATAAGTGTAGAGTATGGACTCACTTGATAGTCCAACAATTAACTTTTCATAATCAACGACCAGTCAAGGTCAAAATGGGTTAGTTCAGAAAATTATTTTAATTAAATACTTAATTATGATTAAATATATTTAGATCATAATTAGATACATTTTAATAAAAAAATTCAATATAAAAGTTATAAATAAAAGATGATAAGTTATATATTAATTATATATTTATTATCTTTGTTTTTCAAACTAAACTAATTTTGATATTTGAGAATTTTGACCGATATCTTCAACTAATATTAATGAATAAGAATTGAATTTGAAAATAAAAAGTGGAAAACCTTCTCTTGAATAAAAGGTTGAGTTCTATATACCAAAATATTTTTGCGTTTATCATGGCACCAACCGAGCATTTGTAGTAATTTTATAGTGATCACAAGGAACATGACAAACAATGTCATTGTAGAAGAAATGTTTAACGACCTGTTGAACCCTATGGATAAGATGAGAAACTAACATAAACAAATGGATGAGATGCTACAAGGGCAGAGCACCAAAAACGTAGTCCCTTCCACATCACTAGTACAAAAACACATATAACGTCATGCGTTAAACGTTGAACTACTGAATAATCAAAGTTAAAATAACTGGTGGCATTTTTGTAAATAAATGCAATTATTAGGCGTCGTTTAGGACTATAATTTGACGTCAATTTGTTATAAAACGTCAAATATTGAGAAGTTCGACATCCTATTGGGTAAATTTTGCGAAAATACTTGGCGCAGAGGTGAAAATGTATTTATGTATGACGTCAAATGTCCTAAACTTAGATGTCAAAAGGTTATAAAACGTCGAATGTCCTATAGTTAGACGTCAAAAGGTTAGTGAATTCAATAAAAATTTGAGTGGGAGGTTCAAAATTCATTCATTTATCTTAGCGCACGAGACCTCTGCTTAAACTTTTCTCGAACGAAGTTTGATGATCATTACATGTAATTTTTCTTTCATTTAATACGAATGCATGTTGACTAACTACTTTAGGTATGATTTTCGTTTGTTTTAACCGATCGTTTTTGTGTTCTTGTCCTTTATAGGCACATTTTACTTTTTCTCTCACTAGTGACAACACTTTATTCCGACAAACCCACCTTTTGAAGGTTAGTTTTCTTTTTCATTTTGAAGAACTTATTTGTTGAATTTGTTTGTTGTTTGTTATTTGTGGTTTGTTGTTGTTGTTTGTTGTTGATACTACACTACACATTCATAGTTCGTGTTGTATAAAATACCAAAAATTGGATTACATTTGTTGTTTTTCTGCTTTTCAGGTCTCGTAAAGTTGCAAAAAAAATCACAAAGGATCATAATTAATTAAAAAAAACGAAAAAGTTGATTAACGTCGTACATTAACAAAAATTCAACATTAATTTACATTAAAAATGGGGATGTTAGATTGTTTTATGTCTAACGTCAATTAACATAAATTATCGTCGAATTTTTTAAATTCTACGTGAATTTAACTTCTTCTGATATGACATCGACTTCGAATTCGACGTAAAAGACCAAAAAACACCGACGTTATACGATGTTTTTGTACTAGTATGCAACTCTTTTAGCATTGACCAAGCAACGTGAGGAACTTGACCAAACGACCAAGGAAGGTAGCTCAAGAGCTAGTAAGGATCACCCATTAGTCACAACAGTAAATACGATCAAGATGCTTTCATTACAACATGGATAATGGAGGTGTTTCTGCTAGACAATTAGAGGATGTCCGTCTTTGACGAGTACGATGACTGCACTAATCCTGATGAACATGTTAGAATGTTCATGAACCAAATAACACTTTATACCTTTCCGTTTGACA
Source organism: Vigna mungo (assembly GCA_036885675.1). Lineage (NCBI taxonomy): Eukaryota > Viridiplantae > Streptophyta > Magnoliopsida > Fabales > Fabaceae > Vigna > Vigna mungo. The sequence goes on along the minus strand of CP144699.1, from coordinate 37,589,356 downwards.
CAAAAAACAATCCAATGTGTCCTAAATGCTTGCACCCAAACTGGTCAAGCTCACCTGGTGACTATCATTGAGCGGTTTACCTACTTACATGTCGATTTACCAGAACCAATAACATACCAATTACTCTATAAATTGGTAGAATATGATCAAACATTAATTCAAAAAAAAAAATGAATCACTAATCCAAACCCAAATTCATCCAAATAATAACTTACAAAATGTAATAAATCATATTAAATAAATCATATTATAAATAATACAAACATTAAGATATTTTATTTATGTTCTCATTAATTACCTTTTATGGACGTTATAAATAGATGAGTCAAAACAGATTGAAAAATTAAAATTTCAACTCATGTCAGCATATAAAAGAAAATTATGTTAAACTAGTAGCTGGAACAAATGTAACCTTTTTGTTTCCTCTAATTTTGATAAGAAATGTTGTTTCCCTTTTTATTGAGACAACGTTGAACATACAGATGTTATTGTCTTGGAAATGTCCAAGATAGAAAATGTAGTATTTGTCAAATTCCAATCCATTGAAAAAACTAAAATTACTTTAGTTTCTACATTTTTTTCAAGATTTATTTTTATTATGAGACCAATTTAAGTTACTGTGATTAATTTTATTTATTTTTCAAAATTAAAAATATTCATGTTACAATCAAGTCAATAAAACTAAGTTGATATAGTTGAACTTGTTGTACACCACAATTGACATCGGAATCTTTTGTGTGTATAATATTCTCTTTGAAATAATTTATATACGCATCACATATGTTATATTATTTTTATCAAATGTGTTTATTCTCTCCGAAAGATTTAATGTTAGATTCTAATTGCAGGAAAATAAATCATATTTATTTTTTTTATTTTAAGAATGTCTATCCTATGTAATTTTGATTTTTATAAATCAGGAAAATTATTGATAAATAAAAAAGTCTCACATGTACATATTTTTTTTATAAATAAAAAACATCACATATGCACATCTTTTATAAATAAAAAATATTACATAATGTTTAATTATCTTTTTCTCTCCCTCACACTTAACCATAAACAATCTAGTAAAATGAGTGCAATAAAAGATAAAACAAAATAATATCTAGTCTTTTGTTATATTTATGGTGGTTCAAAGACAGTAAAAATAAACATTATTTAGATATTTAGTGAATTTTCTTCTCTTCATTCTTTTATTATTATTTTGTATTCTTGTTAACTTGAATGTTAAAAACTTTTTTTTAAGTATCTCTCTATATATAAGATGATAAAGAATGATGAATGTTAATTTGATGTTAAGTTTTAAGTATATATTTTTAACTATTTCACTTTTTAATTATATTTCTTATAGTATCTCAACATTATCTCTGTTTTATGTAGAAAATTTCACATCTTTTTTTAATCCGATTTCGCTTTATAGATATAAAAGGCGATATAAAGTAGAAAGAGTTTATTTGATTGAAATTTTGGTTAGAATAGTTTTTTTTTTTTAATTCCATAGTCTCCAACCTTTGTATGTATTTCTGGATTTAGTTGGATGAGTTAGGTTTATTATTTGCATGTGAAATCTAATTAATAATGATGAATCTTCATTAGTTCGATCTTACTGATATATTTGATTTTTTTAATTAGATTTTTTTGGAAAAAAAAGGTCAAAGATTCTTTAATTTTTTTTTTTTTTTTTTATTTTTGAATTACATTGAAGAATAGAAAATTTTCGGTAAGAGAAGAGTTTCAATAATAATTTTTTATAAAGAAAAGGCTCATATATTAATGTTTATTAAAATCTATTGCTAAATATTTAGACCTAAATAAATTATATTTGGTAAGATTTATCAACTTTGGACTAAAAATGGGTTTGGTCCTATTCTTATGGGCTCCAATTTAAAGACTAATGGCTACCTTGTTGGTGTAAATTAGTTTGAGTGAAAGGTACAATAATTTATGTTGTTATTATATGGCTATACTATTTTCATACTATTTTCAACAACTCTAGTTATATCAATATCCTTAGAGGAAAAAAAGTTATACATGTTTTTGTTACTAAATTGGTATTAAAATAACCTATAGGTGCTATATTAGTATTGTTGAAAACAAACAACTTTAAAAAAAAAATCATAATTAATTAAATTATAAAATAAAATGTTAGTTGCATTACAGAGTGAACAAAGTAAAAGCCCATAAAGAGAGTATGGAAATAAAGCTGATTTAGACTCTCTTTCACCATACCCTAACTTCGACTTTTTTTTATAGTCTTATCAACGTCCATATCCTTTTTTTTTTATCATCAAATTTAACATACACCATTCTTAGAAATGCCCCTTTTTAGTAAAATAAAGATAAAAGTTACGGTCATAGAAAAAAAAAAACATCAATGCTATTTATATTGCCATCTCTAAAGTTTCTTTTATGATTTGACAACATTGAGATATAAGAGAAAAAAAAGGGTGACGAAAAGAAAATGTAAACGAAAACAGAGCCCTAAACCCTACTAAACACGTTCCTTTTGACCCATAAATGATTACTTTTTGTCACCTTGATCCACAAAAGCTTTTATTTATTTAAGAAAAACGCATCAAATGTTCACCGCAAATAATTTTCGGAAATCATAAAAAAAATTGAGCTTTTCAAAAATTAGCAAATTGAATCCAAATTTAAATAAAAAACGAGTTTGATTATCGTTGGAAGTGTCACATTAACTAGAGATAAAGCTAATTTAGAGTATACAAGTGAGTGTAAATCTCATCTTACAAGTCAGTTTTGTGGAGTTTAGTTAAACTTAAAGTCCACTATCAGAATTAGGTTCGACGTGAAGAGATGCGTTAGAAGTCTCACATCGAGACAAGGCTAATTGAATATTTTAATGAATAATGATAGTTTGACAACATTTTAACATCATCTAGGTGTTATTATGTGATTAGTCCAAAATTACTCAATAGTCAATAATAATAATCATAAACACTAACATGAACTAATCACATAATGACACGTAAATGATGCTAAAGTATTATAAAAAAATGTGGTAAAGTATCATTATCCTATTTTAATATGAAATTGACGTTGAAATTAGATATTTTAATAGAAAAGGAAAGTAGCCCACAAACACAAAAGACAAAAAAAAATGCATGAAATTTAAGATTGATGGTTGAGTGAATAGAGATTATAGGCTTAAAGAAGGAAAGGACATTGGAATTGAGGAATTGAAGAAATGGAAAGAAAAAGTGGAAAAGAGTGAGATTGAAATGAAAGGATAAGGAGTTGAGAGGGCGTGCGTGTGTGTTATGTGTTATTTGTTGGGAAAATGGATGGATGTGAAAGCTGGTTTCCAGCCAGCTGACATGAGAGTGACATAACTACATTTTCTTTTTCTTTTCAATTAAATAATATTCACTATCACTCCTTAAACTTCATTTCTTACAAATCTTATGCGTATAAGTAACACTAAAACTTAACTTATAACTTTTAAAGTTTCTAATTATTTATATATTATAAATATGTCAGATATTTTATATATTCTAAAAATAAAATTAGATATTAATAAGTTAATAAATGATCAGATAATAATTTAATAATAGGTGATACGATACTCTAAGAAACAATAAAAATTAAAGTTTAGATGATTCTGATATCATTTTATTAAATTCACTGTAAACTAAAATTTACATGTATTTAGATGCTATAAATCCGTCTGTTTCATTAATTTCTAATGGATGTATGTACAAAGAATTATCATCACTCAAAGTTAAATTTTAAGATAATTATTATTTCTAGTTTCTTTTTTTACTTCTATATTATTTGATTTTATTATCTTTACAGTAGTAAATATATATTTACACTTAAATTTTCAACTATATACTCATATACTCTAAATAAACTAATTTATAATATATAAAAAATAAAAAAGTTTCATATAATTAAGTTATAGTTTGATTAAAATGAATTAAAATTAGATTGTACTATTGATCTTATTAATTGTATCTTTTACTCTCCTTTTTCTGCCGACAATACGATTTTATGTTTAATTATTTTTCTAACGACATAGTTTTGAATGATTAAAAACATTGTGAGTTTTTATAATCATGTTATTCATGACTTGCTGGTCTTTAACCTCTATATAAAAGAAAAAAGCATACCAATAATTTTTGGTAATTAATTTATAATTGGTTGATACTGTAAAAACCGTATTGATAATATACTTTTTTTTAATAATTAAATAAAAAAATTATGTATTTTACAGCTTGAAATGTCATTTTCATTTTACAGGCTGTATCTAATATTTACCTCACTTTTTGTTTGCACATAGCTTCTAACGGTAAACTGGTTGAGAGAATCTCCTTAGGCTACCTTTGGTTGGACAAATTTGGAAACCAGTAAGATGAGTGGATCAAAAACTTCCACCTTTTTCTTATCCTCATATTGTTATTATATGAAAAATTAAAAAAATAATAATAATTAAACCATGGGGTAATTTTTTTTATATATACTGAATCCTCCTTTATTTAATAGTTTTTTTTTAAGAGTGCTTATATTTTTATTTACACATGTTTACATTTTTTTATTATTTTTTTAAAATTATGTGTTCTACTATAATTTTTCTCTCCCAACAATTATTTTAATAACTAATTAAAGTTCTCACTGTCACAGTGGGCTAAATTAATTTTAGCTCATTAAATCCATATGTTGGTATCACAATAAACTCAGTACATCATATTTTATTGAGTTCATCCAAATATACAAGTAATTAATATAAAGGTTGTTATATATAATGATATATTATATTGGGCCTATTAATTAATTGAGAATTATGAAAAATCTAAATATATATATGATTACGATCAAAATCAAATTATTGGTTCCAAGCTAGTTAGTCATTTTTAGCCAATTGTAATAAAAATATGTATTAACAAATAAGAATAGAAAAAACAGCTATTGCTAAAATATAAAACAATACATGAATTCTATGCAACTTATTTATTTTTAATTACATACATACATACTCTTTGTTAAATTAATAATATAGTAAGAACCATCTGTGAACTACAGCAATAAAAAAAAGGTGACAAGGACTTTATATATATGTATGTATGTATATTTATACAAAATTGCATGTAAGAAGGTATCTATGCAAAAGGGAAATCTTGAATTTTTGTAGGTGAGAATAATTAGTGATGAAAGATGTCACATATTTGGATATGAAATGAATAGAGTCATAGGATATCTACTATTATATTGTTGACCCCATTCTGTCAAGATATAGTTAGGTGTGTGAAATAAAGTGCTAGGTTTCTGTGAGGGTTCTTCTCTATCTAGGTCACATATTTACCATATCTTAGCAATTAAATAATTTCAAGAACCACTCTTGCAAGATCGAAATCTATCTAAAAACCTAAATTCAGGTTAACATTCACGTGCATCGCCATAGATTCCAGCTGAAACTCCTACAAATTCATTTCCAATTATTTGCAATTTTTTTAACTACACAATGTCTAATTAATCTATAAATTCCAACATATTTGAAGAAATATGCATGTGAGGGAAGCAGAGAATGGTAATTTGTTAGATAAAAGTTTATGTTTATTCACTAGGTTGTATTGTAGGGGTGGCATGCATGCACTTTGGTTTTCTTAACATTATAAAATTAATAGTTACAACAACAATAATTATTTACTGTTATAATAATACTTGCAATATAGTGATTGTGTCAACAAAAGGATATAGTATGACAATATATATTAATTTTTATAAACATGTATTCCAACTGGTATTCTGAAGATAATATCTTTTTAGAGTCAATGATTGTATTTAAGATATTATTATTTAGAGCTTAAAACTTATTACAACTTTGACTTTATTAAAAAAATCTCAAGAAAAAAAAATTAAAATGTTTTTTTCATCTTACAAAGAAGATAAGGCTATTAATTAGGTTTATCAAAAATAAAATATACATATTGAAATGAATCGATAAACGTGTATTTATTGTAAAATTACACGTGTTATGTGGGTGAATTGGTGGTTCAATAAACCCACTAATCAAACTCTTTTAACAAAAAATGTCAAAGAAATATATTAACGCTCACGAAACCTAATAAGCTCACATGTTCAGCGATAATTGGAATAGTGATGAATAACAAAGGGAAGAAAGAAATTATATAACATGAGATTACTGTGAGAAATTTTTTTAAGAGTATTTTCTATTTTATAACGAAAGTCAGTGTAAAATGATAGTAATAAATTTAAGGAATAGAGATATGAATTATAAATAATAATTTATTAAGCAGAATAGGAGAAGAGAAGAGTGATGTCATGTGATGTCGGAAGAGGAGGGCACGTAGGCAGCTCCCATGAATGCCGACAGATTAATTTTTCCGATGACAGGTCGGTGTCCTAAGTTTATGGGACCTCTCATCCTTTCTCTTCAACTATAATTATTCTTCATGCACCACTCCATACTTTTTCCACTATTCTATATTCTAATCACTCATTCAACTTTTACTATGAGATTCACCATCTTATATATATATATATATATATGGATTTAAGGTGAAAAAACTAAAAAATAAAAAATGTAATTTTAATGTTCTTTACATATAAAATAATGTAAAAATTAGTATTCTTAATAATAATAATAAAAAAAAAGAGTAGGACCCATGTGTCTTTTTACATGTGGAATAAATCCAAAATATATGTTGTATTATTTTCTTTGTTTGTTGTGTAATGAGTGTAAAAAAAGTGTATTGGAATGGAAGAATGTAAAAGATAAAAAAGTAAAAGTGAATGTGTGTGAAGATGATAGATGGAGATGTTAATGTAATGGCAAGTATTTGAAAGGCTTTCGAGAGTGAGACACCTCTTTTTCTGCAGACGGGTCATTGATGACCACATCCTCTGCTCCTCTCTTATCTTCAACTGCGACTTCAAACAAATTAATATTACTATATTAATATAAAATATCTTAAATTCAATTAATTAAATAATAATTAGTATTTATTAGGAGTAATATAAAATGTTAAAAGAAAAGGAGGAGTATCTTACTTATACTTATTATCCATTGCGGTGGGTTATGACTTCATCATGAAATTCAATTCAATTGACTCGTCTCCTCCTCTCTCTCTCTCAGCTACTACAATACTTGATTGTAGATCTTTCTCTGCTACTCCCATCTCCAAATAAAACACAATAATTTATTTTTTTATTACTAAATTTATTTTATTCTGCTTTTACCAAAGTGGAGAGCGATATGGAATTTGACGACCACGAAGACCAGGAGGAGGAAGAAGAAGAAGAAGAGGAAGAGGACGAAGAAGAGGAAATGGGATTCTCTGTGGCGGCGCCGGGTTACGATTCCTTTGGAAACGCAGCGCTCAGGTCTAAAATGACCGCAGCCGAGGGACTTCCGGCCACCGTTAACTCTGGTCGCAAAGGCAGCTCCTCGGGGACGGGAAGATACAGAGAATGTCAGAAGAATCATGCCGTCAGTATCGGCGGTCACGCTGTCGATGGCTGCTGCGAGTTCTTGGCCGCAGGAGAGGAAGGCACGCTGGAGGCCGTAATTTGCGCGGCCTGTAATTGCCACCGCAATTTTCACCGCAAGGAGATCGACGGCGAAATCAGCCCTTACCAACTGCGCTCACAGCCGCAGCCGCAACCGCAGCCGCTGCATCCTCAGTATCACCACCAATTCTCCCCTTACTACCACCGCGGGCCACCACCTTCCTCCGCGGGATACCTCCACCCCCACCACCTGTTAACCACTCCGGTATCGCAGCACCGGCCTTTGGCTCTACCACCGCTGGCTTCGGGAGGAGTGTTCAGTAGAGAAGAGGAGGACATGTCAAACCCCAGCTCGAGCGGCGGCGGAGGTGGCGGTTTTGGTGGTGGTGGTGGTAGTGGCAGTGGAACGAAGAAGAGGTTTAGGACAAAATTCACGCAGGAGCAGAAGGATAAGATGCTGGCATTTGCGGAGAAGCTAGGGTGGAGAATTCAGAAGCACGACGAAGGTGCCGTGGAACAATTCTGCGCTGAAACTTGTGTGAAGAGACACGTGCTGAAGGTCTGGATGCACAATAACAAACACACTCTTGGTAAGAAACCCTAATTTTCAGTCTTGAATTTATCTCTTTCAGTTTTCAGGTCCATATCCTAGATTTTAGTCTGAATAGAAGGAAGCAAAGTGGTGTTATTACTTAATTTGTAATCTAAAATAAGTTTAGCTAATGGAGATCTGGTTAGGGTTAATTCTCACTCATTCTTCCCCCAACAAGCTTATTTTTTATTTAATATATATATATATGATGATGAGATTGTGGTTGTTGGTGATTTGCGGTTGTTACTAGCTAATTCAGAGCAACGTTCAGCTGGGAATGGATCGAATCACTTGAACAGTTCCACAATAATTGAGAATTCTGAACTCTCTTAAGGGAGATTAACGAAATAAAGAGAAAGAACTAAAGTTGGAAGTTGATGATATGAGAATGAGAATAAGAATGAGAATGATCAGTGATGGTGAGGTAGGGGAGTATCGAACGGAAGTATGGGGATGAACGCAGAGAATAATTTGCAAGACTGGTTGTATTTATCGTGCGTGGAATGCAAGTGCAAAGCTGTTTTAAGTTACTATACTTTGCTATGTTTCTTCAGATTTGTCGTCTTCTTTTCCTGTTTTTCCTCCCTAACACCACCCTACTTTTATTCTCCTTTCTCTCTCGTATTAATGTCTCTTCTTCTTCCTTTCTTCATTTCTGGATCTCAAACCATTATTAATAATCACTCTAACCTTCTTATTCAACCTTCACCTTTATATCTTTCCAATATTTTATGTTCCTCTTCGTCTTATTTTTCACTTCATTTCTGCTGCTTAATCTGTATTTTATTTTTTCTTAACAATGCTCAAAAAGAGTCATTCGGAATACTAATTTAAATCTTATTCCCGCATGTGTAAAAAAGCGAGAAAAGTAATCCCAACACTATGAGTGGGCGTTTCACGCGGCAAACTCGTACACTGTTTGCCTGTTGCGTCGCAGATCACACAGTCTTGCAGACCAGACATGCAGACTTTTTCTGATTTTGATAACACTGCACCACGTTAATGCTGCTCTCTGCACTTTTCCTTAACTACTGTTTTCTTTAACTTTCTCGTTAACTATGTTCAACCATTTCCCATTTTTTAAAAACTTTAGGTGGTTTATTTTCGAACACTTGCTGTATATTTATTTATATATCTAGACGTTACCATTTCTACGTAGGATGATCATCTTTTCAGTTCAAGAGTTGAAAATGCAGTACAGACATTAACTGTATAACTTATTTGTAATGAGTTCCTACCATTCGTGTTTTTGTTGTACTTTTTCTTTTCAGTTTATATGCGTATAATTCCCTCTGTTGGGAATTTTTTACGCTTAAAGATCCCCTTTCAGAATGCTGTTTTTCCTCCTCTTTTGAAATATGAAAAGCTAAAGTGTGAAAGTAATTTTTGATTTTGATTGGTCTATTTACTGTTTTTTGTTTTTTTCAAAATTTATCTGGAATGAGAATAGACAAGACAGTCTATCAAAAACAAATTTCTTTTTTTAATTTCTTTTGGGTTTCTGATTCCTTTTGAATGGTCCTGTAGAACTTTATTGGTGAGAAATAACAATTTTAGACTGTCTTCTTATTAAATTCTATTTGAAGAATTATTTATTAGTTCAGAAAAATTTAAAATTATTTTTTTCAAAACTTTTATTTAATTTAATATTTTATATCACATTTTGTTAAATTTATTTTACATTTTAGTGCATGTTTATATTCGAATTAATAAAAAATATATCTAATTATATAAATAATTTATTTGAAATATTAAATAAGTATAATAAAATTTAGTTAAAAAAGTTAAATTATATTTTTCATAATTGAGAAATTAAATTGAATAATTTTTTTTTTAAAAATTACTAAAAATTAAGAGATGAAAATATATGTGTACTAGTATTACTTTTTTAAACTCTTTGTTTATATTTTTGGATGAAAGCACCCATTTTCTATTTTAAAATATAATATAAAAATATTCAATCATAATAAAACTAAATTTTGACTATAAATTCAGATACTTTTTTAACCTTGACAAATATCCTCAGTTTTATAATGTCTAACATTTAACTAATCAAATTTGTTAAACTTCTCATTTCTTCAGAATCATGTGTTATATTCACAAGGTTTTATTATGTCTAACATTTAACTAATGAAATTTGTTAAACTTATCCTTTTTTCAGAATCAAATGCATGTGTTATATTCACAAATATTAACACTTTTGTAATAAAAACTTGACTGTTAATCATTTTAATTAACTTTACTTATTTTAATTACATTAAGACAAATTAGATGCATCTTATGAGCTTTTATCTCTCTGATGCCCTTCTCTTAAACAGAACCTTCTGATTGGTTGGTTTTGAATTTCTTTAAATATAGCTGCCATCTATGAGAACTATTCAGATCAAAATAGTCTTTCCACTATTCAGTGTGTGGTTCTACTTCAGTAGCACAGGATTCTCTTCCTTTGTCGCCTGTAAAAAGCATAAAAGAAATTCAATCAATATACAATAATCTTTTTTATTGAGTAAATTTCAAAATAAGTAAAATTAAAAGCTGATTTTATGTACAATTTTGCCAGCCACATGTCTACGCCTGGGTTGATGTAATTTGATGTTATAGTGGGAAAACGTAATAACTCTGGAGTTTGATTTCTCAGGAAATGCAAGTGTCGGCAAAACTACCAAGTGTAAAGCTGAATCAACTTAACTACCATATGTAAAGCTCAACTAATTTTACTGCTACCCCTTTAAATTGAGTACAGTAATCCAATCCAGTTAAATTGACAGGACATCTATGTACACTTCCAACCAAATTATTATTTTCTTATCGTTATCTTGTAATGCACAGTTGAAAGTTACATATATACCCAAAATCGATTTCATGAGAAGTCGTGCTTAAAAGTTCCCATTAATATAAAAAATGTCATCAGTATTTTTTACTTAATTTTTGGATAGAGGTTTAGGTTTCAATTATTTTTAAACCTAAACATTTGCTTAAGATTAATTTTTTCAAAAATTTTCACTTACACAAATCATTTCATCCTTGTAGAAGTTGCTTTACTATCTCCTCTTTCACTATGACCAACACTATTTTTCCTTCTTTTTTTCTACCAACGTTGCTGGAAGTCGTCATCGAGCACCTCCACTATCTGACGTGCTTTTTTTTTGCGTGTTCTTGATTACCTCCATCCAATATTGTCGAATCAAATCGTTGTTGTTGCTCAATGTTGAGTTAGTTTTTTCCTCTGATTTTTTTTCGTGCGGTTTTCATTGAGTCTATGTTTTCTGTTGGATTATGGTTGTCCTAATTTTTTTTGGATTGAGATTTTTGGTTGTCTTGATTTTTGTAGGTTCAGATCTTTGTAACATGAGCTAAGTTTTCAATTCAGAAATGAAGAAAATGGATCTCATGTCTTTTTTTATGGATGCTGGAGAAATAATGTATCAATGAAGGGAATGCTCAAAATAGTAAAAATTAAGAAAAAAAAGATTAAGTTTGATTTATAGAACTAAAACCTAATATGAAAATTTATGTTTTACTTCATAATCGATGTAAAAAATCCAGTATTTTTTATCTCATTTAGGTTCATTTAATCAACCACATTCACTAATTCTGTAGCATAATTAATTCACACAAATTATTTCCATTTTAAATTAATGAAATCTTAATGTTTAAGGTGAATGTTGGCTTTTAAAAGAAGTATTAAACAGGTCAATACACAAATTAAAAGGGTTTATAATGTATTTCAACTATCTTTTAAACACATTGCTAGCTGTTTTTCTTCTTAACCAGATATGTTTTATCTTTATTTAATGTGCTCAAGTATCATAAAATGGTACACAACTATGATTTACCTTTAAGCATGTTGTCCTCAAGGAAAATTTTATGGAGGAAAAAAAAAAAAAACTCTGGCGGTGGATGTGATTCTCCATATAAGGTAGAGAAATAAATATTACATTTAATATAGTTAAATGTGTATTTAATATGGTTAAATGTGTTTTTATAGTCCAGAAAAAAAATTAAAATTTATTTCTCTTAAACTATATACATATTAATCATCAATCTTTAAAAATAAATAGATACAATTCTTTTAATTCATGTGAATTTTTTTACGTGTAAAAGTACATTTCAGATTAAATTTAAACTATTTCTATCATTTGACGTGTTTCCCTTTGAATGCGATCATATTAAATTTTTTATCATGGAAAAAAAAAGTAACCATGTTAGTTTAAAGTATTACATCCTTCTTCTTTTTTAAATTTAGAAAATAATACATCAATGTTTCATACATTGACGAATTTTAGTGTTAAACTTAATTTCAAAAACTATTTTTTTAACCCTTTAATAAATAAATAACAAATGGTCCGTGGGATGATATTTATATATGATCTCCGTTTATTAAATTTTTATTGTGGATAAAAAAATAAAATAACGGGAAACATCTCCCGTTTAGCAACATCTGTTGAACAACTCTATAAAGCCAGCCATGCATGAAGAAGTATTATCTATCACTATAGTTTTTATGCTCTGTGCAAAATTTCAGACAAATTAATTTATTTAACTTCATCACGTTAATAATTCATGGAACCCATAATACCATATAGGATTTTTCTTACAGAAATCCTTTAGAAATTCATTTCTTGAAAAATTATAAATGATTTTCGTATGAAAGAAAAATTAATTACATTTCTTACTTTCTGTATTCTACCTTCAAGAACGTACATAAAGAAAGAAAAAAGTGTACTATATTTATATGCTTTTAATGCATTGGATTTTTAAATTAAAATGATACGCTTAAAATCAGTTTTAAGAATCGATATAGGGTAGTCAAGTAGAGATAATTTAGAATATACAAAATTTAAAAATATATTTGACAAAAGAAATGTATTCCAACCCACATTTTGCTACGAAAATGCATGCTTATATGAATTTTGACTATAATATAAATTTTTGTATGAAATGATATTTAAAGGCATCCTTATGATGTGAAACTGAGCAAGTTTGACGAACCAAAAATGATTTGACTAAAGCTATTTTTGGGTAATCTCTGGCACGAATAGTTATTATTACGTCGCCATGTTTTATAGCTTAAGCTGACTTTGTCAAGACTGTTCAAAATTTTGGTGCATTTGCATAACCAAACATGTGTGTGTAAAAGTCAACGAAAGAAGCTGATGTTGTTGAATGTGATGTCGGGGAACGAGCAAGACAATACAGAGAGTTGTTTTCTAAATTTGAGTGCATGCATTAAATGGAAGTCTTACTTTGACTTCCAATTTTAAGGTCATACTATTCTACAGCAGTTTTGGTCAAATCAAAACTCTCACTTTTTGTTTCTGATTGAACTTCTATTATAGTTTTTTCTTGGTTTAATTTTTTTTTTCTAAATTAAAAGTTGGTGTTCAATTTAATTTTTTTTTAAATGTAAATTTTTTATTTTTATGATGTGTAAAATATATCAAATTAGTCAATATTTGTTAAATTTTAGGAAAAAATTTGCTGGTATAAACTTGAGACAATTATTATGAAAGGTTGCAGCATCAACAATTCCTGAAGTATGAAAATTAGTAATGAGACAAATTAATAAAAAACCGTTAACGGAGATAAGACTGATTTGATACGTTTTGCACATCATGAGAACTAAAAGTTTACATTTTTAAAGTAGAGGATTAAACTGAACACCAACTTTTAACTTAGGACAAAAAGAGAATTTAAATCTTTTTTCTTTCTCCTTTTTCCCATTTTTAACACAGTTTTTACTTTTAACGTTTAAATTCCCAGTGCAATCTGAGATAGCTTTTACTTATTCTTTTCTACGTACACTATCTATAATATGACATACCATCATAGATTTTGGATCGTTCTATATGAATTGTAATTTTAATTTAGTTTTATAAACTTAGTTTACTAGATGAAATTTTCATTCATTAAATACTTCTTTATCCTTAATTTATATATCTTCACACCTAAACTATTTAAGCATGTCAGCATATTTTTAATGAATATTTTTCTTTTTTCTCAACATGCATATTAAGGATAAAGTTTATGACAATTACCAATATCTGTCAATGAATATGGAGAACATTAGTGAAAAAACGCTATTTAATGTCTTTCCTTAGACGTCGGTTAAGGGTAAACACAACGTATATTGATGACCGTGGCATTTTCGTAAATAAGTTGGTCATATAGACGCCAGTTAGAAGGTGTCCCGACGTTTATAATATTTTAGACGTCGGAGACCCTCCTAACTGACGTCTATATGTCTGACAGGTGGGTGAAAAGTCATTTCTTTCAGTCATATAGACGTCAGTTAGGAGGGGCTCCGACGTCTATATGGTGGAAATTAATGGCTATTCACCTACCTGTCAGACATATAGACGTCAGTTGGGAGAGCCCCAACGTCTAAAATATTATAGACGTCTGTTATTCTGGGAACCGACGTCTAAACCCTAAATCCAGAAATTTAAAAAGTCACTTTTTGACTCCATTCAGACGTCTGATCCCGCCACTCCGACTTCTAAAGCACTTTAAACGTCTGTTATTCTGGGAACCGGCGTCTAAACCCTAAATCCAGAAATTTAAAAAGTCACTTTTTGACTCCATTTAGACGTCTGATCCCGCCACTCCGACTTCTAAAGCACTTTAGACGTCTGTTATTCTGGGAACCGACTTCTAAATGTCGGCATTAAAACACCATGATCCCGAGACCGCCACTACGCACACTCATTGTTCATCATCTTCGTCGCGTTTTCTCTCTACGGGTTACGCTTTTCAGGTTCGTTTTCTCACTTTTGCACCGTTTTAAATTAGTTTTACTCCGATTACATCACTCTTTGATGCATTATCTTTCATTTGAACTGATTAAAATGCGTTTTCGTTGGGTTTTGGTGTAGTTATTCTCGTGCGCTTATGCGCACTCATTGTTCATCATCTTCGTCGCGTTTTCTCTCTACAGGTTACATTTTTCAGGTTCGTTTTCCTACTTTTGCACCATTTTAAATTAGTTTTACTCCGATTACATCACTCTTTGATGCATTATTTTTCATTTGAACCGATTAAAATACGTTTTCGTTGGGTTTTGGTGCAGTTATTCTCGTGTCCTTGGGTGGCGTTCTTTGGCGACGGTTTCTTGCGTTTTGCACTCTCCAATTCCTTCCACTACATTTTTAAAACCATCCAATAAAAAAATATACAATACATTCTCTTCAACAAAAATATAAAGTTATAAACTCAAATCACCATCATTCAGGAGCAACCTCAGAGACGTCTGACCTAAAGGATCCGACGTCTCATTAGCGTCACCCGTATAAACGTCGAACAAAAATCAAACGTAAAAAGCCTAAAATAACCCACGTCTAAAGTCCTTTTTGCACTAGTGCAAGTAAAATACATTAATACATTAGTTTTACCTTTTTCTCTTCCCAAAATTACTGCATGCAACCACATTATTTCCTCTGTATAAATTTTTTATACTAAAAAATTAATATTTAGTCTAACTCAATATTATCATTACATTCTTATATGTTAAATTCATTTTATCTTTAATCATATAAAACGTTTAAAATATTTATCTCATATTAAAATATATATTTCATATACGAACTTAAATATTAATAAATAATCTAATAATAGTTTAATAATAAATAAAATAATAGACTCAATAAATATTAAATTTTGCTAAAATAAGTTTTTACACATTATTTTGATATAAAAGATAAATTTTAAACATAATTCAATTTTATAAATTTTAAACATAATTCAATTTTATTCGATAAGATATTTTCAAAATATGATATCAATGATTAAGGATGTTTTTACAATGTGGTCCATGCATAAATGTAGAGTTGGGTTGAATAAAAATACAAAAACGCAGTTGAATGTTAGGTTGAAATGGATTTGAAAGATGGGGAAGTTTGTTTACCTATTTTTCCTTTTAACCAATAACTGCTTTGCTGTAATTTATGTTCTTGCCGGGGGTTGGGAGGAATTTGAAAATGTTTTAGTTTTTTGATATAATAATAATAGAAAGAAGCTTGTGGGCATTTTGACAAATTGAGATTTAGAGAATGGGCCAAAGTGAGGTACTTGATAAGAACCATAACACATAAACAGTACTGAAGATGGACCGAGACAACCTTTTTTTCTTTTTCTTTTTATCTTATCTTAGTCTGACCAACTGTCAGATCATGTCAGAGGCCATTTAGTTACTCTTCCTGCAAATCCAAAATAAGAGGGGACCATTAGGTAAAAACCTTCATTAATATTTTTTTAAAATATTTTGTTTTATAATTTTTTTTTGTCATTCAGTCAAATAATTAATATTTGGTTAAATTTTTCACGTTTTAAAATACGAAAAGTGGGGCAGATGATACTAACATTCCTAACAAAATTTCACAATGTACTCTTTTTGGGCTTTGCGAAAAAGAATGACACTCCCCGATTCTCAACACAACATTAGATTTTGGGTCTTGCAAAAACCAGTTTTTCGATGAATGAAAAACTGAATACTTCCGTTTTAATTTTGATTTTCATTCTTGAATTTTTCTAGTCTTTAAATGTTAAACATGCATAGTTATTCTAAAATCAAGTTAGAAATGTCACCATACTTTTCTTTAGCTTTCACCACCATTAAAGAGCAGATCATGACCTAGCATTCTGCACCAAGAACATGACAATAATAGTCTACTTTTATAATTTTTAAGAAAAAATTTAGATGTAATTTATTCTGCCCTACTGAAAAAAAAAAAAAAATAGCTGTTCAAAACAAGGATACAGTTTTTGTTACCTCATCAGTGTAAGTCCTTGTCTTTTTCATTGATTTTCTTATCATACCTTTTCTAGCTTGTTATGTTTGGGACTGTCTCTTCATTATTGAGAACATGTAAACCAACGATATTATAATGTCTTTCTCAACTTATCAATATCGTACTGGAAGACCCACATGATAAAAAAACAGTATTAGAAAATATATTCTGCCACGTCACTTCTTTTAGAATCATTTAGCTGTTAACAGTAACAGACATGTACGACCATGATTGAATTGTCCTCAATAGTAGCTTTCTAAAGCTTGGTAAGAATAAAGTGTTCCTAAAGTAGAGATTAGTCAAGTAGTTAAATCACCAAAATATACAGAAAAATCAAAGAGATAATTAATAAAATAAAATGTAAATCCACCAACTATATATCCATTCAACTTACAACAAATGAATTAACTTTCATTTTCAGAGAACAACAGGTAAAAAATATATAATGCACACTACATGAGTTTCAATCTATAACTGCTCCACAAACTTCAAATGTTTCATAATTTATGAATACAAACCTCATCTTTGGTATAAATGATAGATTGTGTTTTTCAATTCTTTGTGTGTCAATGAGGCTGCAATGCTCCTTGAATATTTTTAACAGCGCTGTCATAGTGCACAAACCCCATAAACCAAAATTCATGGTTGTCAACAGAGATAATCTGAATATATTTTTCAGATGAGTTGGTTCTGCTTGTTGAAGCGTTCACTGCTCTCAGTTGATGCAATGGAATTACCACCTGATGCATGGGAACAAAAGCATATGATTAATAAAAGTATAATACATTCATGACATGTATGTATGTATGAATACATTAATGACAATGTGTCTATATAACGTAAGTATATATGTATGAATACATTCATGACAATCTAAGTAAACAAGTGGGTTAACAATTTCCTGAGAATCTTCTATGATTATCAGAAAATAGATGAAAGTAGTACTGTTTCTGAAAATGGTCCTGGACAAATGATCGTTTTTCTAATTTATTATTAAAGATATTTTAACTTTCGGGAACTTATTTGTTTTTATGGAGGGAAATCAAATTTATGATTAATTGTTTTGATTAGATGCTGTGAAATTATTAATTGATGTTTCATTTAGATTTGGATTCTTAATTTTTCTTGAGTAAAGTATTACATATTTAGGGGTGTGGACGGACTTCCAAAGGGAGAAGTGGAAAAATGATGTCATTCTTTAATTTTGCAAAGTCAAATGCTTGCAAGGTTCTTCTCTCATGTTTAATCTTCCGTTTATCATTCCTTTAATTGTGCTTTTACAAAATGTTATTCACTTGCAGGACTTGTTCTTACAAAAAATGTTACGCAATTTTCTAATATTAAAATTATAAATTATTAGTTGCAATTGAATATAAATATATAAATTCATATGCGGAACATTTTCCTTAGATCTTCTAAGAATATCAGCAAATAGACGAAAATTACATTATTTAATCTAAAAAGTGGACCAAATTAAGGGAGGGACAAGTAATCTTAAGAGTTTTGTCCAAAAGCTAAATATTTAAACATTGAAAATGATTTGGTGTTGTTTAGTATGTTTAATATCCCCTACAAAATATCAATTTATGTGGATGAGTGCTGAAAACGTTGGACATGTTAATGTCAAGACTTCAATTCTCTATTAGTAGTTTCATTTTGTTCAATGCCATAGCGAATAAGTTCCTAGGAAATACCTTCGGAAATAAATATTAAAATAGTTTCAAACACAATTGTTACTTGCTAATTTGTAATTGGCCTGGACCTAAAAGGGTACTACAGCAATGCTGGCACATATCCTCAATCATCATTCCATAATAAAATAACACGGATCATGATGACCATAATCTAAAAGATGAAATATATTATATGGCCACCTAACAAAAGATGGGTTCATGATGAAATAACATGGGATCATGATGACCGTAATCTCAATGGTGGAAAAGCTTCTAAAAGATGAAATAGATTAGAAGTATTCTTGATCATCATTCAACATCTAATCTTATACTACGTTTCTCTACTATGAAAAAGTAATTAACACATAGTACAGTAACTCTTATATATACTATTCGATTATGCATAACTAGCATACAGTTTAAAGCCAATCAAATTGCACCACGACAAACAGACTACAGAGCACAAAGCAACCGAACACCATCATCGTCGTTGCCAACAGTTCAAAATAAAATTACATTGCCAAACTATATAATAATAATAATAGATGATCAGGGGTGGCTCAAGGATTTAGGAGGCCTAAAACAAACTTTAAAAATAAAATTACATTGCCAAACTATATAATAATAATAAATAATAGATAATCAGGGGTGGCTCAAGGATTTAGGAGGGCCTAAAACAAACTTAAGAATGAGACTTTTTTTTAGGTTTTTTTTCTCTGAGGCCTCAAGCATTTAGTACTAAAAGAAATTTGAGGCCTTTTATTCTTTGAGGCCTAAAGAAACCTTGTTTTCTTGAAGACCTAAAGCAAGGGCTTTACCTGTTTAGGCATTGAGCCGGCCATCTAGCTAATCACAATCTGAAGAAAATACTCACTCAGAGTTACCAGTGTATTGTTTAAAAAAAAAAATAGCAAACCTCATTTCTTTGATTACAATCAGAATTCAAGAAATGGAATGTAAAAATATGAGTGTAAATAAACAAGCAAAAATGTCAACAAATCATAGACAATGACGCCATTCACAGATTAAAACATCATCAAATCAAACGGAAATGCATATGCATATCATAATTTCTATTGTAGATCAATAAGAAGCAAGGAGGTTCCAGCAATACCTTATAATAGCTCCATTGAGTCTGGTCACCCATTTGGTAAGAAAGTGGGTTATCACTACAAAACGCCAGCTTCGCTGTTGACAAATACAAGACTCCCATCACAGGTCCAGCTGAAGTAGACAAGTAGCATGCATACGTTTTCAGAAGCTGCTCCTCTGGAACTGTCTCAAAAGTTTGCCTAAAGATCTTCTCATACCCTCCTTCCGCAAGAACTTTAGTTCCCTGAGCAATCCTCCCCACAGCTGCATCCGCAAAACTTGGACCCGTTTTCACTGTTCCACACAAAATTAAATAATAACAAGAGTCACGAAATTAAAAGGAATATGTTTCTTTAGATATCACAGAGCAACTGCATTAGAAATCACGGAGAAACACATTATTTCCCATCCCAAAAGAAAAATTCTCCTTTAAACAGTTTCGGGTAAGCTTTCTTTTCCCTCCCGTTCAGCTGCTTTACAAAACAATAAATGTATGATTGTTTTCCATGAATCTGAAAATGTATGATTGTTTTCCATTATTTTCTTTTTCAACTTCATATACACACACATACATGCATCCCTTATGTGAAAGCTGGTTTGTTGTTGTATCATAACGAAAGCAATTAAACCACCTTTCAGTCAATTTATCTAAACAAAACAGATTTTGATCGTAATAATAATCAATTATAACCCTTAATTAGCATTTTCCTAAAAAAAAAAATTGTTGGGAATCACAGTCAACTAGAGATATGAGCAAATGGTAGTCCAAGCCTCAGAACATTACAAACAGATTCTAAAGAATTAAAACGGGCCTAAACTACTTTCCAATAATAGCAATAATACAAAAAAAATAATAACGAAAAGAAAAGCCGGGTTTTAAGAAATGACAGGAAATGAATACATACAGTGCTGCCACATGTTGCCGGCGAGATCCTCCGCCTTTTTGGTGGCCTCGGCGGCTTTCTTGCCCCATTTGCCGAGAACGTCTTTCACGGAATCTAAAGTGGCTGCGAAAATAATATAAGCTGTTTTGTGTAAAGGAAAATCAGATAAAGGAGAAGAAAAGTGACGAGTTGGTTACTCTTGGTAGAGGAAGCGGCAACGGGAGCAGGAGTGACATAGGGATTGGAGTCTTCGGGCATGGTGGTGGCAGCATCGCCGGAGATTGGGGCACGAGATTCAGTATTGAGAGGTGCTTCTGGCTGTTGAAGAGGAGGTGGCACGACGTCGTCTGGGTCCAGTTTAGGGTATGGAGCATAGTCGGCGGTGTGAGGCTGAGATGCAGATTGGGATTCTTCATGTTTTGTTTCAACGGTTTGGGTTTGGGTTTCGTGAGGTTTGGTGGCGGAGGCTTGGGTTTGGGTGGGAGCGTCGGCACTCATGTTGTTGGTTTAGGTTCGGTTTGGTTGAGGATCGGAGTAACGGTGAAGAGAGGCGATCGATCGCAGTGGAGAGTGGAGGAGGAAGAGTACACGTGTGGGATTTCAATTTCAAAAGTCAAATTCTGCCAAAATCGTCAAACTGGTTTAAAAAGATTCAATTCATGTTTTCTATGCTCTTTCTGGATCTGCCCGTTTTACTCTCTGTCCCCTGCCCGTGTTTTTTTACGGTGTTTGTTTGGGCATTTACGTCATTTACACTCTAATACTATGGAGTTGCTTTGCTTGAAAACACTGTGGTTTGCAAAAAGAAAAGCCCGTAAAAAGCATGCTTCTACTGTTACAGCCCATTAATCATCTTTCAACCGTAGTATTTCAAGTTATATTTTGCTTCCTGCACCATATAATTACTATTTACATCTCCTTAATTTTTAAAATGATGTTTTAATGGTCACTTCAATAGTACATATTTTAAAATAAACTACTTGAAACATATTTCTGGAAGAGTTTCCAAAATATTTTTTTAGAATAAATATGCTCGGTGAAACGAATTTTCAAATAATGTTTTTAAATGAGTTTTCTAAAATGTATAAGATCCTTTTTAAAATAGGACCTTCTAAACGAGATTTTTCAAAATTAAATTTCTGGAATAAGATTTTCGGGACATATAAGATGATTATAGAACACCTTTCTTCCGAATAAGCTCTCCAAAAAATATGAGATGTTTTATAAAATAAACTTTTTGAAACAAGCTTTCTGATATAAAAGAGATGATTTATAAATTACTATATTAACATTATCCTCCTCTTTCTTGGTAATCTACAAATACTACAGATTGAAAAATCTAAAAGTTTTCTAGATTAGACAGGAAGGTAAAACAAATTACAAAATTATATGATTTTTACCAAATCTAACATTTTATTCTCTCTTCTTACTTTCAAAGAGGGCATATTTTATTATAAAAATCTAAAACATAAACCTGTAATTTGGTATTTGAAAATATATTATAAATTATATGATTCATAAGACATTTACGAATATATATATATATATATATATATATATATATATATATTGGATTAAATAATCTGTAATTTATTTTCAAATTTGGAAATACATTCGAGACTTCACAACTTCACCATTAGAAGTCATTCTAAAAACTAAAACCCATATTGTACTCTGATCCCAAACACTCCCAACCAGAAAACAAATAGGTTTAAATACTTTTTTGTCTTTTAAGTTGTTTTGAAAATTTCATAAGATCCCTAGTTTTTATTTTATTCATTTGATCCTTTAGTTTTTTAAAATCATTCAATTTGTTCTCACTGTTATGTTAAACTTAACGCCGTATTGATAAGGGTGAAGTGGTATGCTTGAATGAAATTGTGACATATTTCTGTAGGAGGTGACATAACAAAAGTGTTCTTAACATCTACGTAGTCACACTTGTTATCTTGATGATCGCAGACCTAAATCTCTCTACTTTTTCCCACTGAATCTCAATGACGAAAATATTTTTACAATAAGCCTAAATACCCCAAGAACTCTTCATATACAAGTTGAAGAATTCTTCACGTACACATTGGCATAACCCTGCCACATATTCAATCCTACTACTTTTTCGTTAATGATTTTAAAGTCATCACTAATTAGAACCAAATTGAATAATTTTAAAAAACTGAAGGACTAAAAGTATAAAAACAAAAACTAAGAGTCTTATTGGATTTTCAAAACAAATTAGAGGACAAAGAAGCATTTATACAAAAAAAAAAAAAAAATAAGGGTGAAGTTCAACAGAGGACATATGAACTTTTCTTATTTTATTATAAATTTAGGAGGGATAAATTAAAAATATTATAATTTATCAGGTGGAGTAAAAAAAAAAGGAAGATGTAAGAAAAACCGACATGAAATTATAACGAGATTCCATTTATTTTTTTATAGGAAAAAAAAGGGAAAAAATGCAAAGGTATTAAGAAAGGCTTTAAATGTGGTGCAAAATTAGGATTAAAAGAATAACTAATAAGGAGATTTTTTTTTAAAGAATAAAAAAAGTGAATAAGTAGAGTTTATTATTCAAAACATATTTTTGGTAAACATGTTAAGATTAAGAACAAAATTGTTTGAGAAAAATTAGGCGTTAGACTGGATAAATTAATATAGATAATGTTTTAGGTACTAATATTGGTAAGTTAAAGCATCCAATCTTACCAACCTCATTGTAATAATTTTTTTGTGAAAAATACTTAAGTTTATATCCATGATTTTAAAATAAACGACTAACTTAAGTAATCATATTGTGGATGTTCTAAATTGAAATATTTAAATAGGAAAAACCCAGAATTTTTTTGTCATTTATATGTAAATTCTCTTAAATATCATAACAGTAGTTAAAAGCGTTGTAATTTGAAATTCTTATCACAAAATGATTTTGTTTTAGATAAATTTATGGCAATATAAACAAATTCATGCTATCATACAACAAATACAAATTACGAGTTTATGGACTTTTATGATAATTAGCTGGAGTTATGTTAATAATAATAATAGTAATTTATAATTAGTTTAAAGTAAATAAGTTTTGCTAACACGTAGCTATATACTTCTATGTTATTCTATTTTTTTATGACAAATAGTTGTTAGTACAAACCCCTTAATTACAAGTGTTCAAACATGGTTTTAATATCAATTTTCTACTATCTATTGGTCAAACAAAAATCAAAATTAATTTAAACGCACGCTTACTTAAAACTTATTCACAGGAATAACTTTGATCGAAAATTAGTATTATCCACACACGAACTCAAAGAAAGGCATTGCTCGGTTTACATTCAGTGAGAAAATGAAAAAGAAAGGTGCCATGCCATATCTTGAATTGGAATCGCAAGCTATTAACAATTTCCAAAGGAACTGCAATTGTTAGGTAAATTTTTTACTTGGAATGTATGCCTGCGATCATCAAGTCTACTTAGAATGTCATAAAAAAAAGTACAAGTATATGAACAAATAGATAAAGCACAATTCAACATGACGAAAGAAAAAAGAGGCTGACATTTAAATACAACTTTATTTCCTTTGTTTTTCACAAATTGAGATAATTTAACAGAAAAAAAAAAATTATCAGGGAGCCAACCGCTCAATCTTCCACAGCCGCTGTTCATTGATCTCATGGGGAGTATATTGCAACCTGTGAATAAAACATGCACACAATCTCAGGAAAATATTGTGGAAATTTACTTCACTGTATATGAAAATGTGCTCTGGCACAGAATGATGGTCTAGGACATCGTACTCCTTTAACTAAGGTTTCAAACAAATCTTTTAAGGAAAGGAAGTGTGTGAAATGTTTCTGTTAGGTGTCAGGTGTTAGATATCTTTTAGTGAGTGAGAGACAGGGAGTTGGGTTAAAAGAAATTAGGCATCTCGCTCATAAACAAGAAGAGTAGAGATTGAGAGGTAACTAGTCACTTATGGGGAACATCAGACAATAGGACCTCAGTGGAACTCTTTTCAGAAATCACAAGTTGTTCGCCATGATGATAAAAAGTAAATGTTAAGGGGCACTAGATATCTTTAGCATCAATCAGTAATTGTTAGTGAGGGAGTTAGTTTAATTGGGACAATAAGATAAATAATGCATCTTGACTAAGGATAGGCAGGGTTTCAGAGGAGAGGTAACTAGTCTCATTTCTGAGAGAATTGGGGCCACAGGTCTGGGAATGGAAGGCCCGTACCCTTGAAGTTTTCCAATGCTTTATCTTTGTAATGGGATATCCATATTTCTTCCTAATAAAATACCAGGTTCCTGTGGACGGTTTATTTATAGACCAAACGTAACCAAACACCAGGCTCAGATAACCATATTCTATACCAGAATAAAATAATTCAAAATTGAACAACATTCCTAAATAAAAAATAATTCCAAATAAAAACTGCTCATCAAGGACAAGTATATCCAAATTTTAAGCAATGTCAAGATAAGGTTAGACATTTAAGCTATTTTAGACTGATGAGGGGATATAGCAAAAGCTTGTAAGGGTTGATTTTCAATATAAACCTCAAACTTAAGTAACTAATTTTTTCATGTGGGGATAGAATCAATAACTCTTTAAAGTAAAAATGTCATATATTATTGTAGATGTGGCAGATTACTTTATAACGTTATCGTAACCAAGCAGGCAGACTAGGATATAGATAAACTCAAATTGATAGGCATAGGACTCGGATCTTGAACCTAAGCCGCGGCTTGAAAACCCAATACACGTTACTAAAAAACTATTATGTACATATTGTTTGGCTTCATCCATTCATAGAAAAAAAGCAACTTAAAAACAAGAAAACCTATCACAAACGAGGATGCAACCACCTGTCATGCAAACGAGATTTCTGTCCTTGCCAAAACTCAAAAAGTTGTGGTGTGAGTCTATATCCTCCCCAGTTAGGTCTAGGGATCATACTTCTGCAAGTAGAAAATATGAGGATTATTTACATCTTCCCTAGAGTTAACAAATGGGAGAAAAGTATAATCGTGGCCAAATGAGATGGTTAGCTACTCAGGTTTCCAAGTACGAGTAATGACCATCTCAAGAGTGTAACATATTTTATCAGAATTTACAAATAACATTGAGTCAAAAGTAGTTGTTCAATAACTTACCCATCGGCGTATTTTTGTTCCAGTTCTTTGTACTCCTGATAAAGAACATGCCTACCAGGTACTACAGTACTCTAATGATCCAAGAAATTGAAATTATAAGTTTATATATCATATCATTTCCATATATAACAATTAAATTTAAAGTGAAGCAGAACTAGACCTGCTTGCTAACTATTGCTCCAATCTGACTTCCTCTAGGACGGCTGTGGAAATATTGTTCCGATTCCTCATCAGAGACTTTCTGAACAGGTCCTTCTACCCGTACCTAGGAAAAGAAATAAACAAAAAAGTAATGGATAACAACAAATATAAATTACGGAGGAAATAAATTATGCAAACCGTACACAATTTCAGAAGCCTAAATAAGGACAAAAAAAAATAATTTTCCTAAGATACAGATAAACAATTGATTACTGCTGGTCCAACTAAAAGGACCTGCGAAAACAGAATCAGTCAATCCCAATTGGCAGTTGCTTCAGATTTTCCAAACTGGGTTATGGATGTAGTGTTGACTAAATTAACTGCTTCTTTCGAACATCTTTCGAGTTAGTTAGCTGCTCATTCTCTTAAGGGTTGAAGGCAACAAGAACACTACGAGAGATGTGTCTGGTAATACCTCTATCTAATACTACACAGGCCAGTCTTTCCTTTACTTGATCTCATTGTTCTGAATCTCGAAATAAGGTTCTCATTTTTCATATTATCATGAGTGGTTTGCGACTGAATCCAGAAAAGACGTGACATCCCGGCAAAGAGAGTCCTTGAGTGACATGAGTTAGGTGACGGAAAGCTTGATAAAGAGAAAGATGTCGCCTCATGGGAGTTAGATCCCTTTAAGTGAGTGTATACAACACTCCTAAAATATCATGAATATCCAATAGTTGAGGCATGCCTCCAAAATGCAGTGACACAGTTTGCATTATCAAAATGTATGTATCAAGTTAAATTGACACACTAACCATTGTTCTTCACCAATGTAAATCAAGTCAGCAAATGCAGAAGAACACAACAGCAAATTAAATTTGTATGGCTGAAATATTACTGATGTTCATCTTGTATCATTTGTGCAGGTTCCCTAATATAATATCATTTCAAGAAACATAATGGTTTGAAAAAGGTATTTGACTAAGAATGCAGGTAGGAAAATGCAGGAAGTTTTGATGGTATTAAATTAAAATTAATGCAACAAATATCGATAAATAAACAGACTGGATTCAGATCAATATGGATTATTATTTTGCTAGATAAAAGAGAGAAAACAACAATGATAAGGGACACAGACTTCACATGTTCAAGTTTTATCATGACTAAAATTTCTAGCTGTCTGTTTTGACTTTAACATGGAAAATCAGCTTTTCTCTACCCAGGCTTAAGAAAATTAATACCACATCGATGGATCACCAAACAGATCAAGCCCTTTTGAATCCCACCTGAATCTTACCGACACGATTCAACTCAAGCCTCCAAAAGTTGAAGCTATACCCATAGTAGATATTCTAATCCCCTATGTTATACCACCTGAGGTTTTAGTCATCCAAATCCTAAACATTCTCTCAGGTGTTATATTGTAACTACCAATTATCATACTGATCATCCTTTTCCCTCCAAATAAAAGTGCATTATGGAATGATGCACCATGTTTCCAAGAAGGCGGGATTGGATTGAAAATAAACTTCACCATTTCCATGAATAATAAGTCAATCTAAAGATGTGGCTGGCCAAAATGTAAGCAATACTCACCGAACGGTTTAAACCATCCCAGTAAAAAAGAAGAGATGCTCGAGGATTTTCAGACAATTCACGTGCCTTTCGACTTTCATAGTTTGTGTACCTGTGCAAATCAATTGCAGTAGCTGAACAAAATTAAGCATTCGCTCAAATATAACAGGTCTAAAATAAAAATAACAGATCATTACTGACCACACAAATCCGTCTTTATCCAACCCTTTTAGCAATACCATTCGTGATGAGCTGCAGGCAGATCAAGAAGAGTAATTTGCAACTTTTAGTACAGATATTACACATTATTCAGAAGTAAGGAAAAGTAATTAATTTTACAAGACCCACTTATATTCAGACAAAAACCATTTTAACATTAAGAAAATCTTACGGTTGTCCATCCTTCCCTACAGTTGACAAGGCCATGGCATTTGGTTCCTTCAAACCAGCAGCCATTGCATCATCAAACCATTTGCGAAACTGCAGATAACAAAAATAATATTGTAAAATGGAAATTATTTGTAGTCATTAAAATCTCAGATTTGGAAACTGAAAGAGATCATGATAAAGTACTAAATTCCTCGACAACCACAAAAAGGGTAAAAGAAGGACAACTCTGCAACAAAGTATTATTTAACATGAAAGTACCTGATTAATTGGGTCAGCCTCCACCTGCTCTTCAAGAAATTCTGGTGAGATGTAATTCTCTCTTAGAGCTGAGATATCAATTTGTGGAGGCTTTCCAATTCGAACACACATGGATGTTCCAGGATAAGGTGGAAGCACAAGCTTATATTTTTCTGCAATAGCTGGTGGGACAAATCTACCTCCTAGAAAGTGGTGAGGACCGCCAAACTTCTTTGCGCCTAATTTTGGGGCTGTCAAAGAAACCTACAGAAAAAATAAACACAACGGAGGAATGGTATCTCGCTATAAACACAGTTTGTGTTGAAATAAATATCTGACGATATTATATCTAAATTTCAACATTTAAAGAAATAAATAATGAGACAGAAATATCCCTGAAACATACCAACATATCAGGCTTAATGCCTGTACTATCAACATCTCCCTCTTCAACATGCCAACCAGAGGGAATATCTACAGAGACTATAACTGGTCTTTTTTTATCAATTTGATCATTATCATGCAAAGAGACAAGTCTCTGGATCAAATCATCAAAAGGAGGCCTGGGAGAACCTGAAGAAACAGAAAGCAACTAAGTATAGCCAAATAAAATTAAAATGGAATTATTTGTTGATGATCCATACAGTAGTTCAGAATTCAGAGCCAACGCGATGGGGTGTGAAAGACTTTGAAAATAAAAGAAAGAGTTATTTAATTTAACTGAGTGCTGCTGCAGATTATAATTGTAGCAATGATATTGATTCTAACAGTAAGCATCAAAATAACAAGGGGGAATACATGAACACAAAAAGACAATTAATGATTAGAGGCCGAAAAACAGTGGTAACAGTATGTTGTTCGGTCCCTGGTTTGCAAAACATAGGTGAGAAACATATAGATGCTCTAGATGCGCAAATAAATCCCAAAAAGAAAAATACCTACCATGAAATGAGAATCCAAACATCGCATCCACAAGAATGTCAAAGTCATTTGAAAGATCTAACGGTAGTTCTTCCACTGACAAGAAAGGGATAGACAGTGCTTCAAGCTACGGCAACAACAATTCATGAGACTTGAAGTGACAAAAAAAGAAAAGAAAAGTGTGGAGTTCTAAACTGTCAAGATGAGTTCCATCCAACCTGAGTAACTAATCCAGAATAGAGAGGCTTGGGGGTACGCTTTGGGTAACACACAAAGGGCTTATAACCAAAGTGATGCAGGTGGCGAGCAGCCACCAGACCGTCACCACCATTGTTACCGGGGCCACATATAGTAAGAACCCGACCATGCTCAGTGGGTTTGTAAACCTGTGAGATAAAAATAATTCAAGAACAATCTCACAGAGAAAGAACAAATTTTAGCAAAAGGATGTTTCCCCCCTACCAAAACTCATTCTAGTCACCTAATGCAACAAAACACCAATAAGAACACTTAACTGCTTAGCAGAAATCAAATTTACAATTATCATAATCCTCCGTGTAAAATTGAGATGATTTACACAAAAAACAAGTACCTCAGAAATGGAAGCAGCGACGCTCAAACCAGCCAATTCCTAAAAATTAGAAACAAAAGGCGTTAACTAACTTAACCAACTGCATTAACACACGAAAAAAAAAAAAGAAAAAGAAAAAGAGAGAGAGAGAGAGAAAGAAAGAAAGACCATGAGCTGGTCGACGCTGAAGCCGAGAGGACCCATGAGCGTCTCATCGATCTCAGCGGCTTCTCGCTGAGTGAGGTAAGTGACGGAATCAGCGTTGAAATTGGCCATTAGTGCAGAAGAAGATGCAGAAAGCGTGGGCCCACCCTTGAAGTTAGCGGAAAAGGGGCGAATTGAAGGTCGGAGAATAGCCTGAAAGAAAAGACGAAACAGAAAGGCGAAGATTTCAGAGAAAAACATGGAGAGAGTTTATGAGAGAAGAGGAGGGAATTGGTTTTCTTACCGAGAAAAACTGAAAGAGGGAGTTTCTGTTATTGTGTAGAGAATAAGGGAAGGGGTTATGGGTTTGAGTGAGTGAATGGGTAAGGCATAGACATGTCATGCTTCTTCTGATGATTCTTCCTCTGGGAACCAATAAAGGCATTGATTTGGCATCTCCCCACTGTTGCTCACTAAACACACTCACACTGCAGATAGTTGAACTGGTGATAAAGGTTAAAAACTATGCACATAAAATCAAATCATAATCTCTCTAGCTCTACGTGGTGTCCGGTGGTGGTTGTGTTGTCACCTTGTGAATTGAACAAAATTAAATACGCTATGTTATTTTATTTTGGGTTTATTCCATAATTCGGTCAGTTTAACTTTAACTATTTTTTGAAACTGAATTTTTTACGCATTTTCTTATTAATTATATTTTAATAAACATTGTAAATTTTATTAACTTTAAAAAAATACCTAAATAAATAGTAACTATCTGATAAAATATTATAAGTATTTTATAATATTATAGAAGTTAATAAGTAAATTAATTCTATAACTGTTTTCTGTGTATCTATTTTTTTATAACTTTGATATAAATTTTATTAATATTTTTATTTTAGTAATTATCTTTTCTTTAGTATATAGTTTATATTGTGTACACATTTTTTTACGATATTTAAACATGATCAACATTATTTAAAAATACGATAAGGGTTAAAAAGATAAAAGTTAAAACTTGTTTGTCAACAATTTGTTTTGTTTCATAATCTTTACATTTGATTCAAGTGTTTTGTTATTTCATGCGTTTCCATCAATGAAGTAGAAAAATCAAACAATTTCTTCAAAGCATAATGAAATACTAGCATGTATTGTAGCAGATTTTATGAAAAGCTTCTTTTCTTTTCATCTATTTTTAAGCTCATGATTTTTATTTATTAAAGAATTTAAATTATCTCTTTCACGGAGTAACATTCAGGATTGATTAATTTGAAAATGATGAGAATAAATTTAGTCAAGCCTTTTTATGTTAAATAATTACCAACACAGTTTGAACATTACTTATTTAAATGTTTTTATTAAACATCTTTGATTAGAATACATTTTTCTAGAATAATCATATCAATTTTAAGGTTTTTTCAACAAAATCGCATACACGGTTGCACATGTGGGTCTAATATTTTACTATCTAATTGTAATAAATTAAAATTAAATGTTTATATTAATTTAATTGTTGTATTAGATTTTTTCCTGTATTGTTACTTTAGTATGATTAGTAGTTGAATTGAAATATAAACAAGGATCAACATGTTCCACGCACTAATTTTGAACCCATATTTGTTATTTTCAAGTTACATACCTTGAACATTGGTAATTAGTTTTTATTGGTTTCACTATTTGTAAGAAAACATGTTAACCCTGTTGAAAAACAAAATCAAAAGAAAAAATAGTAAAATTAAGTATGAAGCTTAAGACGTAAGAAGGGAACTTAAAAGTCATCAAGAAAAAAATCCTGCTAATGCCAGGTTGAATTGTATCTAAAGTCCGCAGGTAATTTCCAATTTTGGCCGCAGAATTGACTAACTACTACAACCCAACAACGACACTATTTTAGTATTCACATTGGTAAAGTACAACCTAGAAACAATCCAAAAGTAGTGTAAGGAAGCCATATCTATCTATATCTAGTTATCTACAAATCGGAATTTGTCACAGTGCCCTCACCATTACATTCAACAGGCATAAGCCGCCGCCTCTTTGGAGCTTGTTCCTCACACATATCAGGTGCCACGCCATCAATAGTCTCACCATCATCTACTGCATCAGAAATTTGTTGCAATGGAATTGTGGGAGTGTCCTCATCAACTGCCGCCTGTGAAACTTGTTGCAATGTTATCGTAGGAGTTTCATCACAATCTGGCACATGAGAAACTTGTTGCAATTGTATTGTCAGAGTTTCTTGACCAGTAGAGTGGAGATCTCCATTGTTATCATCACACTTCATAATTGAGTCTCCAGAATTTCCTACAATAGTGGTGGAAATATCTCTGACATGCTCAGTATTTACCATTGCCGAAAAAGTTTTCTCCCCTTGTTCAGCTTCATTAGATGACCTGGGCTCATTCACAGAAGGGCAGTTTTCTGTGACCCTTACGTCTTCTGAATCATCTAAGGCGCCATTTGATGAATGTAGAGATGACTCAACCACATCATGGTTCGCTTGAAGAGAGATTTGTGGTCTATGACATGTATCATCTCCACACTCCCTGGGAAGATATGGCAAAGAACATGTTTGAGGAATAATTCCAGCCACTTGCTGGAAGTTGGGATCTGTAGGCAGGTACATAAACTGTTCCCCGAGATCAGTGTCTTCCTATTATAATACAACAACAAAAAGGAGGGGTGAAAGGTTAGTTTTACAACATAAATGTAAAAGAATGTAATGGGATCCAAAATAAATATCTTGCCAGCATAAAAAATGTACTCATCACTGAACGGCTACATTTGGGAACTATGCTCCAGAAAGTGATAGGTCGAAAGTTGATTTTTCATTGTATTATGTACAGCACACAGCATAAATTATTTGACAAAAACAGGCTTCTGTGTGGCTCAAACATATTCAAGAAAGAAAATGCAGACACAAGTAGGTACCTCCATCGAGTATATTGAACCATTGAAACGCTGGTCAAAAGATTGGCATTGTCCCAACATAGCTCCTGCAGTAGCTCCTGGCTCAAAAAGCTCTTTAAGAACCAAGCCTGAACTGTTAAAAGATTGATGATCCAAAGATGACGAACCAGACAATAGAGTGATTTCTATTCCCTGCCCCACATGCGAAGTTGTTGACTCCTTATTGACTTCAGCGTGATCAATCCCAATTCTGTTATCATTATTTGCTAAGCACTCATTGTCTGCACTACAGTCAGACGAAGAGATTTCGTGTGAACCAAGGTTTTCCAGAAGTTCAAAGATTAACTTCTGGATCAGTGTTCGCTTGAGATAAGCCTCAGCAGGCAGAAACCAGTCTACATTGAGCTGGAAATAACTAGTTATATTAGGTCAAACTCATATAAGAATCCATACGAATCCGTTACTAAGATGCCAGTTACCTTTAAAATGTTAAAAATAGAAAGCATTAAGACAACTAGGCAAGGGACTACAAAAATTGGGAGATGTAATACTTAAATAGGCACGGCCACCAACTAAAATAAAAAGGGTGACATCACACCCATTTAATACATTCTTCATCGTACTATCATTGAGTAGAATTTTGTGAGACCCAGGTAATAGGACATTGACTTCACCCAATTAGTGCGTTGGAGAGAATGCTAAAATGTTGTTAGCTGGAACTACTTGGATGAAAAGATAAAGGAAATTGAGGACGTTGCAACAAATGAATTACGGGTACATTAGTTTCAATTTATAGATATTGAACCACTCGAGTAATTAAGTCAACCAGCATTTATTAGCAAAAACAACTATTCGTAAATTGATAACCAATCTAGTAGACAATTGATTTTAGAATGGAAACTTTTGCCAATGATTTCATTTGTTCAAACAAAAAGTGTGAAATACACCAGAACTACAAGAATAAGTAGATACTTACGAAGTTGGAAAACTTGGTTAGTTTGATAGGATTGAAATTAAGAGGTGCTTCAGTAAGGAACAGCTCTAGGTAGTGAAGCAGAAATAAGCCACAATCATACGAGTTTTCTTGCTGCGGCAACTGTCATGGAGTGAGAGCATTCAATCATAACAATAAAAGAAAACTCAAGCAGAAAGGGCAAGAAGTGACCAGTCTTGAGCAAAAATAGGCCAACTAGCATGAAGTTATAGCATTCAATTATCAAATTAAAAAATCATTTCAGAGAATAAAGCCAAGTGATCCGTGTTCCTTGAATAACCCACCTAATAATGAGGCATTTAAAGAAAGATACAAATGTAAAAGGTATGCATTTGTTTGTAGAAAAAAAAATTGGGGAAAATTGAAATTATCAAGTAATGGGATTTTCCTCTTCAAATGTATGTAACACAAGGTTTGCATAAAAACCCAGTAAACCCCAAATTAACCTACAAGATTGAAAGAGTAGGGCACTTTAGTCTGAGA
The DNA here is from genome assembly GCA_036885675.1 of Vigna mungo. Lineage (NCBI taxonomy): Eukaryota > Viridiplantae > Streptophyta > Magnoliopsida > Fabales > Fabaceae > Vigna > Vigna mungo. The sequence continues at coordinate 37,555,314 of CP144699.1, read as the reverse complement.
TTTTTCAAAACTCTCAATTCTAAAATGCTTAACTTTGCAAAACATCAATGGAGAACAAAGTAGAAAACGATTAAAATGAGTATTGCTTTTGCAAAACCATGGATTAACAGCTTTTAAAATCTCAAGAGCTAAAATGTCCCACCCATTCAATCTTAGGTTAATTTTTGGGTCTAGTGAAAACAACTCTTAACATATAATGGATTGAAACAATTATATGTATATTATATATGAATAATTTAGCCAGTGAAACCAACCAGTAAGAGATTTTTCATAATAAAACAGCCAGTTTCCAAAGCAATGTAGTATCTACTTCTCAGCAAATAATAAAACAGAAATTTGTTTCATTTAACTTTAATGGGTCTCTAAAAAAAATGATTGCCCTGGTGAAAATTGTCAAAATGTTAAAAGGCATTACCGCAAGTGGAAGAAAACGCATGTTGAAGAATCTTGATGAAAGGTCTTCTTCCAAGGTATCCTTGTGTCTCTCTTTCCATTCTTCCCACAAATAACTGAAAATATCATATGAGAAAAGAACAAATACAACTACCTTGAGTTAAATTTTTTAAACAACAATGCAAATATAAGGAATCTGCACAGTTGCAATGGAAATAAACATGCATAACAGTATAAATAATTGATATTAATGTCAAAATTGAAAAAGGTAACAGAAAATGCCAATAAAAATAAGCAGCATCCATAAGGACATTAATTTTGGTTCTTATTTGTATTCTAGAAAGGTCTCAAACATGAAGCCAAAGACAACTTGCACTTTCATATATAACACTGAATTCAGTTTCAATAAAATTTCTGCATACATTTTTTGGTACAGGAAAGAGATTGAGAGGGGAACAAAAGAAAGTGAGAAACTTTAGTCTACCTTTGCACCAAGTTTTTCAGACCGCTATGACTTCCTTTTATAGAATCCATATGCAATATACTGGGTACCTTAAGTGAATTGTGCATCTCCTTGTCTGGAATACACAGAATAAAATAAATCTCTGAAAACAGAGTATCACAAGAAAGAATATAAACTGAGATCTCACCATTAAAATTAACCACTTCACCAGGATGGCAAATGACTATTAAACTCCAGTGAAGACTATAATCACATGAAAAAAAAAATTCTGATCAGCACTTGATTACAAATAGAAAGTCAGGGAACCAAAACTTCGATAAAGTCTTACTTGAAGTTCACAGGAATGAAGATATAATCCTTTGCAAATAAATTTACTTTTCTTGTCCATTTTCGAACACGTAGAAAGGCTGCTTTTCCATCAGAAGCACTGGATGGGTTTTTGTCCATATCAGCCAGCTTTCTAAAGAAAAAACTATTAAAAAAATGAAATCTAGGCTTTTCCTCCTCCGGTATTTGATTCTTAAGATACCTGCCAAAATTCAGATTTGCGAATTGTCAACTCCTTCAAGAATCAAAAATATAGATTTAAACCCTACAATTTTAATAGGCCTTTAACATAAGTATACAAAAAAAGAAAAAAAGGAAGATAGAGGAAGCTCCACGGTTAAAACAAGTATAACAAGATAAAAATGTTATTGTACAGTGTTAGAAATGATGAATAAATAATTTTTATCAAAAAATGCAACAAAACAATGATATGTATACAAATCAAGAAAGGGAAAACTTACTGGATGTAAAAATCGATAATTGTATCATTAATGAATGTGTCTGGCTGCAGGAGATCCACATCTCTCTTGCTTAGGGAAACAGCATCTGGATCCCCTTTTGGATAGATAACATCATCAAAATTCTCCTCAAAACTGTTTCAGATCATAAATTCTCAGTGTTAAACATGCTATAAAAAGTTACACTCCCCTTCCAAAACACACACAATATGAAAACAAGAAAGTTATAGTATAAGGCAGTAGGCTCTAATGGTTTCATACAAGATATCATGATCTTTTATACCCAGTCTAATAGAAAGATTAAAAAGTACAAAAAAAATCAGTAGATTTATGAAAACTTGATTTCCTCAACATAACAGAACTTGTGTAGTTTCTACTTAAATCTATGGAAAATGTAACCATAATAGAACTTGATTTCCAATAAATGATATCTTTGACGCTGGTTAGAATAATTACATTTATGTATTATTATTAAGTCTAAGTATAGGGAGTAGAGTGTTGGAAATGACTATCAGTTGAACCTACAGTCGTACCTAGTTCTGCACCTAGGTATCTAATGCAGTCCCTTAATCTTCCATTGGTTCTTGTATAAGTTTTTCAATATAAATAGAAGATTATGAGAGGGGTCTTTCGAGCCCTCTAAACATATATTCTCTCCTGTTTTGAATCTAAAGTAAACTCTCTGTTGGAAGAATGAATTGCAAAAATTACACCCCAGATCATGGCCATAAAGCCTCTAACACCATGCCATGAACCATCTATCCCAAAAGCTACAGCATCCTAAGTCAAACATATTAGATACACACATTAAACCATACAGAATAAAGGGAAAAGAAAATAAAAAGACAACATATACCATGCAATAACAAAGGAAATAGAATACCATAAAGCACTAAACATGAAAATGTTTTTAAAGTAAAAGATATGGACTACAGCATCAATACATAAAGGTAAACTTGTCTGAAAGGAAAAGAAAATTAACTATTCTTACTTTGGGAAGTAGCATCTTGATGCATGTGAATCAGTTTCATTGCCTTCTACATCCGCACTACAAATATCAAACATGAATATGATGCTTCACTAAAATGACACAAATTGGCATTCAGAACACCAAATCTTCCAAATAAATTTTACCATGACAATGAAATCATACATCACTTCTTTATAAAGAATTTATGACTTACTGAAGAGCAATGTTCCAAGAAGCCAAGTATTTTGTATTAAGAGATGTTATTTGCCTATGTCTCAGGGACCAATTGTAATCAACAAGCGCAAATTTCAATTCCTCAATGCCTAGCACATGTACAAAAATGCACATACAGTAAGTAACAGATAAGTTACCATCTGCAAAACAATCTACAAACTCCTAATACCAGAATTTACGCACATAATTTTATAGCTACAGTTTGAATAAAAAAAAAAATAAGTTATGTCAAATATGCAAGCCATAACGACGAATATCATTCCCCATTAATCAACCATAGTAATTGCACTCACCTGAAGCATTGCTTACATGATTTGACTGGCTTGCATTACTTGATATTACTCTAAGCTTAATAATGACAGTTCCACTCTGAAGAAAAGGCATAACAGGAGAATTATAATAGAACTTATACACAACACACACACAGTGTAATGAAAGTAATTGAACTACAAAACTCACACTTTGAAACAACTGACAATTAATGTCAATGAGATCATCCAGTGCCCATTCCAGATCAAAGGCTTCTTGCTTTATGCAAGCAGTTGAAACATTGATCTTGACACAAAAGGGTGAAAAGGTTAAGGTTGGCCCCGGATAATAATTATCTTGGTATATGACATAATCGGGATGAAGAACGACTTCTGTATTTGTGTCATCCTGAAAATACATCAAAGAAAATAATAGTGAACAACACGAAATAAAAATTAAAACAACATAAATTAAAAGAGATATTACAACAGCTTATATTCTCAGGTAAAAAAGGTATATTTGATGAAGCACCAGCAGCAGGGGAAAGACAAACCAATAAAAAAAATAACATGTATCAATGATGAAAAAGTAAAAAGAACAGAAGTAAACAAACAACTATAGAAATACCAAATCTAAAAAAAAAGGTGAAAAAACATTGCATGTCGTGTCAATGTCATTAGCACAAAATGGTTGTTACTGAAATAAACTTTACCATGTCAGAATTGTCCGTGCCATTCAATCCAAAACCATTTAATGAAACTGAAATAGTGAATACTTAGTGAGAAAAACTGCAATATAATTTTCAAATTGAAAGTGTTAGAATTATAAGGACTCCATGATTATAAAATATACAACACCATTCTCTGGAATATCAGAAGCAGGACTTGTTGGAGCACTCTCATCAGCTTCTGAATTGACATCAATTGACTCATTCTGTAAAAGAATTGAATATAGATATAAGTCTCACAATTAAATCAATTCCTTAGGCTATAATCTGACAAAGTGGAAGTTACAGTACACTGTATGAAGTCCCTGAAGGCTCAATGTGGCTTGTTTCAGGTGAAGATACTTCGCCACATATATCCATTTTCCCTAGCTTGTTATAGTTATCAACATCTTTAAGATGATCATTTTCATGACTAATCAAATTTAATTGTTTGTCAGCTTCCAACACAGATTTCTTCTCTTCACTATCATACATATCTTCCAATGTATCAGGAGAAGGGTCAGAACCACCCTTTTCCAAATTAAAAATAGCACCAGCTACGCCAACACAAGGTATACTGGCAACATTCTTTATGCCAACCTTGCTCACCTGGGAATCTGTCAATATATCATTGGCTATATATAATCAATTTAATTGAAAACCAGCTTTGAGATGAATGGAAACAACACAAGAAGTCATGACAGGCATATTTCCTTAACACTTATATTTCCTTAACGAGTCCCCTGGTAAGCATTAGTATGTCTTTAACCCTTTTTCATTAAATGATAATAATTATAGATAGTCATTCTTCATTATCCTCCATCTATTAAAGAACACAAAGTTCAATTTCCCTGCACAAATTCAGCAACCATGACACGCCCGAAGTTCATCCGCATACTACAATCAAAACTATAATGTCTCTATACTCAACACAATCCAACTTATGTCAAAAAAGATATCTAACAATCATGATACCATAGTTTTAAAATTATTGATAACCTCAAGTCCACAGACAAACAAAAAAACGTTAAGAGGAAAACATCTACTGTAGGTTTCATCCCTCTCCTTCAGTTCCTTCAATTTGACTCTCTAGGAAGCATACACTATACCTTAAATTCAAAACCATCAAACACAATGGCGACACCTACCGAGATAACGTTTTGGAATTAACATTTTAAAGGAAAACGTGTATTATAGATGAACAATTTCCATTGAAGATGACGTTTGTTTTGGCGAATCAGAATTTTAGGGAAATCGTCTTACCGTGAGGATCGTGGTGGAATAGGGATTGGTGATGGAGGTCTTTGTCTGAGGCTGCAGCATCATCCTCTTCTTTGAAATCAAAGACTTGCAGATCTCTGCGAGGAGACTTACTCATGGTGTCCAATAAGGGTTTTTGAGGGAGCTGGTTGAGAGCGCGAAATTGATCCAAGCTGTAATGGCACTCTCGCAATTGGGGGTATCTGCGTTGAAGACTGACCTAAATAGTGGTGCAATCTGCCAATTAAAATGTGACAGCTGTCTCAATCTCTAATGAATGTTCGTTTATCTAATAAAATTTTCTATTTTGATAAAATATCTCTTAAACTGATATAAATTTCTATTTTAAGCAAAAATTCTTAATTGTAATTTTTGAAATAAATGTATAACTTTTATAATTAGTTCAAAAATCATTTCACCAGTAATTTTCAATTGATTGAAAAATGAAACAACTTTTAAATTACCATGGCACAAAAAAAAAATGTAATAGTAGAATTTGAAACCAAATAATTTCTTTTCAAAATCAGATTTACAGTATCTTATACTAAAAAGAGATAAAATCTCCATCATATATGATAATATTGTATTTTAAATCCTCAAAAGCTATCAAAATACCTAAAATGATAAATAATATTATATTTCAATATCCCTTAATAAAAAATTCATTTTGGGATTTATAAAAAAAAAAACTACTTAAAATCTTAAAGTGAAGACAATACATGGAAGAATCTATCAAAAAAATATATTGCATTTAGTACAATGTGTATTTAAAGATGTTCTAAAATGTCTATAAATCTAGTAAGTCATATTTTGTTTCTCTTAATTTTTAGTACAATATGTGATCATATTTATAAATTTATTTAATTGTAGTTTTTTTTTTAACTAATTTATTGATTTAATGAATGAATATCATCCAAACTTATATCAAAATATATCTATAAGATTTTTGATAAAATCTGCTAATTTATCCGGTTAATAATGTAAATATTTGTTATTAATATTTAGCGTCAGATAGTTTAAAACAACAATTTTAATAAAAGAAATTAATTTATTAATATAAAAATTTAAAGTTATATTCAATATTTTAGAAGTTTGAAATTGATTTTAATTTATAAAAATATCATTTTAATAAGAGTTAAATATTTTTTTATTCCTTTTGGTTTTAGTCTTTACTTCTACTTAGTCCTCTTTCTTAAATAAATTTTGATTTTAATCCTTTAAAGTTAAGAAGTTAAAAACTAACTTACGTGTTTAAGGGCGGACTCACCGATTTTATTTTTTTTTACGTTCATTCAGTGTTTCCCTCCTTTTCTCTCCCTCATTCTCTTCCTTTCTTCATTGCTACCATCTTTGTTTGTTTCACAGCATCTTCGTCTTCTCCCTTTCTCACTAGATTTGTCTCGCGTTTCCACTTCGCCTCATCCCCTCTTCGTTATTCGGCCAGGAAACTCATGTCGCAAACTCTCCCACGTGTCACCCTCGGTCTCACAGATCCTTCTTCTAATATCGAAGGCCCAAGGTTAAAACTCGTTAACATATATTTTCTCCCTCAATCTTACGTCTCCATATTTTGTTTAACTTTGCATTTGCTTTAACGATTCAAAAGCTTATAACTTTTGGATTTTTTTGTTGTGGGGATTTACTTTCAATTTGACTTTTTTGGTTCTGTCAATTTAAGTTTCGATTTCATATGTATTGGTGTATTTGTTTTTAATAATAAGCGCGACCTCATCTGGTTCCCATGCACTTCCTTCGAGTGCATTCTCTGCGAAGGCAAATTCAACGCTACAACACCCCTCAACGTCACGCGCTCCCACCGTGTCTCCTGCCAATCCCTTGCATGCTCCTCTATGTCCTCCCATGACCTTTGCGCAATTGCACGTTGTCCTCTCGACAGTATCGAAACCTCTGATTGCTCTTCTACCACCTGTCCACCTTTCTACTGTGCTTACGGAGATGGAAGCTTCATCGTGCGCCTTTACCGCGATTCTCTATCCATGTCCTCTCTTTTCCTTAAAAACTTCACCTTCGGTTGCGCCCACACCGCACTCGCCGAACCCTCCGGCGTTGCAGGTTTCGGTCGGGGCTTGTTGTCACTCCCTGCGCAACTTGCTACCCTTTCTCCGAACCTCGGTAACCGTTTTTCTTACTGTCTGGTTTCTCACTCTTTCGATCAACAACGAGTTCGCAAACCGAGTCCACTCATTCTCGGCTGCTACGACGATTCCGCAGGGGGTAGTGAATTTGTTTACACATCCATGCTTCGAAACCCGAAGCATCCTTATTTCTATTGCGTTGGACTTGCCAAAATCTCTATCCGGAAGAAGACTATTCCGGCGCCGGAGATGCTACGAAGGGTGAACCGCAGAGGGGACGACGGCGTGGTTGTTGACAGCGGAACCACGTTCACAATGCTGCCTGCGAGTTTGTATAACTCGGTGGTGAGTGAGTTTGATCGGCGAGTGGGGCGAGTTCAGAAAAGCCCGTGTAAGGTGGTGGAAAAAACGGGCCTCAGGCCGTGTTATTTTAACGAGTGAGCGTGAAAATAAAAAATTAGTGTCAATCCACCCTTAGATTTAACGGTGTTAATTTTAAAAAGACTAAAATCAAAGTTTACTTAATAGGACTAAAATTTACTTTACTGAAAGGAGAATTAAAATAAAATTTACAAGAAAAACTAAAACCAATATAAACTAAAAATATATTTAACCCGTTTAATAATGAGACTGATAACTTTAAAAATAATGCACAATATTAAAATTTAATATTGAAATTAAATGGAACAAGATAAAACATCAACCCTTTAATATCTCTCTGACAAAATTTTCTTTTCAATTTTTGTATAGATATTATCTGTATTTTGTATTGAAGTTTCCTTGTAAAATAAATAAAGAAATAAAATTTACAGGCGTAAACCAGACTGTGTATTTTAAGATGTTAATATAAGATGTGGTCAAATAAGAGGTGTGCTGGAGTGAGTTGTTGCAGTGGGGCAAGATATCAAGTTCCATCTTAGAGAAAGTTTGCAGTGACTCTCCGAAAATGAACGACGCTGATGTCTCTAAGCAAATCCAGCAGATGGTGCGGTTCATCCGCCAGGAAGCAGAGGAAAAAGCTAACGAGATCTCTGTCTCCGCCGAAGAGGTATCTCTTTATTTCGCTGTGTTTTCTTCTCTTTCGATTTTCGTTCATACTCTCAAACCGAATCTTACTTTTCCTTCTGCAGGAATTCAATATCGAGAAGCTTCAGTTAGTTGAAGCCGAAAAGAAGAAGATCAGGCAAGAGTACGAACGAAAAGAGCGTCAAGTCGAAATTCGGAAGAAGATGTAACTTCCTATGTACCTTTCTCTTTGTCTCTTCGACTTCAAAGTTCATTTGGTTTTGTCGTTAAATGTCTCTAAATTTGGAGGCTAATAAGTCTTACTCGTATAGATCTTGATCCGACGCTAATGCGGCAATGTCTATTGACTATGATTACTGGTTCCGCCGATGCTTGAATCCTTATGGAACCGGATGTAGTGCAGTTATTTAATTTTATTTTTTATGTTATCACTCATTCTGTGTATTTATAATTGTGGTTCTGTGTGTTTTAAGTACTAGAATATGGTCTTTTGTCCAATAGTTATACTTTTTAAATTTCTGAATTATGACGGATCTGTATTTCAGCATTGACGAATGCATGCAATTCATATCAATTATGAGATAGTCTACCAACTCCTTGTTGTCTTGTCATAATTTTCAGTAAAATCTATAGTTAATGACAGTTCCAAACTTTTGCATTTGGAAAAAATGGCCAGAGGTTTAACCTGTTCTCTTTTATATTTACTTTGTTTGGGTTTGAGTACTTTGGTTTGGTGTTCAGTTTCTTTCAATCTGTTGACATCTGTGGCAAAGTGCTCAAACTCAAGGATATTTTCAAATTTTGATGAAGGAGATTGAGAGTTTAGTTTCAGAGATGTATTTTATTTCATCGTCTGAAATACAGGGCTATGCTGTGCTTCAATGTGTCAAAAAACAGTGCTACCTGAGATAGTTTGTGTTTTGATGCACAACCAATTGATTGTGTTTGCAGTGAGTACTCGATGCAGCTGAATGCCTCTCGAATTAAAGTTCTTCAAGCTCAAGATGATGTGATCAGTTCCATGAAAGAAGCTGCTTCCAAGGAACTTTTGAGTGTGAGTCATCATCATCATTTGACTTTGACTCATCATGATCATGTGTACAGAAACCTTTTGAAAGATCTCATTGTTCAGGTAAGTTAAACTTTGAATATGGTAAACCTACTTATGATTTGATAATTTGAATTTGCTGTTTTGCCAAGTATCGATGTCAGATTGTTGTTTCCTATTTTCTATAAGACCCTTACCCATACAAAATTGTTTTAATGTTGTTTATTTATTGTGTCTATAACCAGTATTTTCATTGAAAATTTCTATTACCTAGAGACATTTTTTTTATAACATTGGCGATTGTTTTGTGATAGCAAGTGCTTGGGTAGTTGTCAATTATTCTTTCCATCTTTTTCTAGTTAGATCCTTGCAGCTAGGCAACCGTTTTTAATGTTATTTATTTAATGTGTCCTACTTTTGTATTATTTGAGAAGATGGGCCCAACATCGTATATATAACTAGTATTTTCATTGCAACTTGCTATTACCCACACACACCATTGTATCAACATGTTGATCGTTTTGTGATAGGAACTTTGGTATTGTGGGTTGCGGTGGAGTATTTAACTATTTGGTTCTCCCCTTGTGATAGCTACTTTTATAGAGTGGGTTTCCAAGTGATTGGGTACTACCAATTATTATTGGAGCAGGATGTTTGCATCATGAAAAGGGCTACGTACGGTTCTGACTAACAGGAAAGTTAGTGAAGTATCACAAAATGAAGTGCCGTGGAATGAAAGTTGCCAAGAAGTTGCCCCTTATGGGTGGTGCTATGATAAGAACTTGAGTATTGTGGGATGTTTAAGTCCCACATCAAGTGGTATAGGATCCTCCGTGGGGTATTTGGGTGATTGGTTCCCTTCCCTTATAAGTTAACTTTTGAGGATGAGTTCACTGCGTGCTTGGGTACATTTGGACTATAACTATCTCCTGACATCTCATGTTGTATTGAATGGCTTGGGATCAATTCCTTGCCCTTCCGCTTTCCTAGTCAACATGACCCTTTTAATCCTTTGTAATGATATAGATACCTTGACATCTGTTTATAGAGTACCTTCTATGCGTAAGTATATGGACTTGGAGTATAATGTTAGGGCTTTGTGTTACAGTGTTTGCTAAGACTGAAAGAACCTTCTGTCTTATTGAGATGTCGGAAAGAGGACCTACACTTGGTAGAGCATGTGCTGGATTCTGCTGCACAAGAGTATGCTGATAAAGCAAATGTTGAGCCCCCACAGATCATTGTTGACAACCAAGTCTATCTTCCACCTGGACCCAGTCATCACAATGCTCATGATATCTACTGGTAAAAGTCATATTACAAAAAATAAATCTTAACTAATTGTTTGGCCCTGCCAATCAAGGATTTGCTTTCTCACTCTACAATTTACTTTTTCCTCTTGGTTAATTATAATCGAAATTATCTTCTGAGAAAAGTGCAAATTCAAATCTTATGATCATAGTAATTCCTTCCCACAACAATAGGATGCTTCCTAAAATCGCATTACCTGTCTTAGCTGCTTTGTTATTTAAATTTCAGTTAAGGCAAACCTGATTATTTTTGTTGATATTCAGCTCTGGTGGGGTGGTTCTGGCTTCTCGTGATGGAAAGATTGTGTGTGAGAATACTCTTGATGCACGACTGGATGTAGTGTTCCGTAAAAAGCTTCCTGAGGTAAAAATTTATGCGTTGTAATTCTTAGTCTGGTTTGTATCCTTAGTTAGATATTTTCTGCTGAATTGATTGTGGACTTTCCATATTATTTCAAAGTAGGAAGGTGGGTTATTTTTGAGATATTTAGACTTTGACATTGAAATAAAAAAAAAAAATCCTCAGGAAAATCATATCTGATGGGTTAGTAGGACAAGTAATGGAATGTGTCAGTGATTTTCAAGAGAAAATAAGAAACAGAGCTTGTTTAACAGAGAAGAAAACGTATATTAAAGGAGAAAAAAATTTGAACTTTCATTTTTTAATATCAGAAGCATTACAATTTATAAAGCTTAATGAATAACTACCGACTAAAAATATGATCCTTGGAATAATCCATGAATACAAACTGGAATAACAAAGTATCTAAGATTTCCTAACAGACTCTTTACGACTAAGACAGAAACAACACACAAAAGATTACATAAGCTGAAGGAGGAATTTAGGGAGTAGTTAACTGATGCTCAATGCCAGCTTCCTGATAAACCTGATTTAAGTTTTCTGAGGTATACTCCTTGCTGTTATCAGATGTCAGAATCTGAATTTGGTTGCCACTTGTGAAATCATCAATAAAGGCAACATAACATCAATTCCCTGCTAATGAAGGAGTTCTCTGAGGTCTAGATATATCTGTGTGGACTAACTGCAGCTTACAAGTGGCTCCTTTTGTTGACTTCGGAAAAGGCTTCTGTTTTGCTTCACAAATAGACAAGTGTTTTTAAGTTGGTGTGTAATCATCAAGCTCTTGGAAATCAGCTGCCAGCTTCTTGGGCTTCATTTGCAGCAGCCATTGGTAGTGATAATGCCAGAGCCTCTTTTGTAAAAAATCTGAGATATTTTCCTTGATTGGAAAATCAGCTTGCTCTCCCTCTAATGGATTTATAGCAAAACTTTTCCTTTCCATTTTTCCTTTAAAGATATCATGACTAGCTACATCTCTAATCAGGCAAAGATTGTCTTCAAAAGCAACTTTGAAGCCTTTTTCAATCATTTAGCCAACGCTCAAAATTTTGTTGACCTTTGGGTATAAAAGCAGCTTGCTATGGCAACAGTCCCATTTCCTTCGACTGAAATATAGTTACCATTGCCTTTCTGACTTTGGTGATGTTGATTGTCTTTAAATCTTTGAAAAGGTCCGTATCAATGGTTATTTGATTAGTGCAACCACTGTCATGAGCCAAATCTTACTCACGGTTTGCAAAACACATGCATAGCCACTGAGTAGAGCCTCCTTGTCTTGATCAACAAACTTGGTTTCTTCCCCTTGTTTTTTATTTTTACTATTGCATATGATTGCTTCATTTCCCATTTGATTGCACTTTCTAATGATTGCATTGAAGTAATAGCCAAATATTATCGACTATTAATTCTGTTCCAGATTCAAAAAGTCGTTTCTTTCCCGGTATATTTCTGTGCCTTTGTATTTTCTAGACTGGTCTGGGAGTTCCTTTTCACTATTTTTTCCTCACACTTCCTTTCTTTTTCCAGACAAAATATATATTGTAATATTCCATTAATGGCAACTTTCTGTCTAGTATGTTTACTTTAGATATTATTTAGGATGATAAATTGGGTAAGTCATTGGAGTAGTTGCAGTTGTTATAACCAACATTCTTCTTTATTTTCGATCTCCTTCGGAAAGGGGGAGAGGGGTATAATTATTTTGAGATGATGAACTGGTTAATCACGTCAAACCACTAGATTCTTATGAAGTTTCTTGCTCTTTGTTACAGATTCGAAAGCAGCTCTTTGGACAAGTTTTTGCTTGAAGATTTCTTCGAATGTATTGTTTCCGTACCCTGGAATGTTTATATCCCGAAGCATAAGCTTGTCTTGGATCTGAATAGGTCTGCTGCCTTTGAATTATAGTTGCTGTCTTTTGAATAACACCATTTTTCTGTAGTTCAGTTGCTCCAATACCGTTTATGATGGGGCATGTGGTGTGCTAGAATTTCTCTCTCTCATTCCTGCTTTTAGCTTATTGGTAAATCATGTAGCAGATATTTATATATTGAACATAAGTACATTATTGTGAACATTGTGACAGAAATAAAGTGTTCTCTTCCATCGCGTCTGGGGCAAGTGGAAACAGTGAAATGTCGGCGCCCACGCATTCAGGTACATTCCTCGTGTTTTGGTGATTTGGGAAACCATGTCATTTGATGGAAAGTAGGCATTAAATCCAATAAAAGTATATTTGAAGGGACGAACTGAGGTAAAAAGTGGACTTAAAATAGAAAAAAAAAAACAAAGCAAAAGCACAATACACGACTAATTATGTCTAGGTTAGTTAGTCGGCCACATTAATCGTGGGTTGCCTTCCCCGATGGATCAGTTATTAGGTTTGGCTATGGATTATGCTACGACTAATCAATAGTTTAAGCAGGCTAATTGAGTATGGATAATGGCTTAAAATCGGACAATTATGGCAACCTACAATTCCTAAAACCTTTCATGTATAATTTATCCTTTCATTTCCGCAGTTGTCTGCACTTCTAACCTTTTTATTGAGTCTCTGTTTTTGCGTGGTTGTTGGTCTATGTGCTCTTGCTTCGCTGTCTCTAGGTCCCTTAACATTTTTCAACTTCTTTGTTGTCACAACTTTTACGCTTATTTTCTTTAATTGCGGTGTCTATCAAAAACCCGATTATAGTAAGGAAACACATTTTCTCACTTTTAGATAGACTCATCTTTTTTTGTATGCTGAAATGTGTAGAACGATTTCTATTGTTACTTCGTTCCTCTCATGTTACAATACTACAGAACTGATCGGGATTTGCAAAATGTTCTGCTAAGTCAGCATTGGTTTTGTGGATCTAAAACTAATCGAGGTTATTCTCGGAGGAATGTGACCCTTATTAATCTCGTTGAAATTCTTGGGTTTAGTTGAAGGAATGAGAGAAAATAGATGAAGAAAGAATTAATATTGGTTTGGTGAACAATGGTAGTAGAAATGATTTATAAAAAATGATAGAGTTCGCAGTATTTTTTTCAAATATTCTTATTAATCTCTTCATGTTTCTTCAGTTTTGTTTTTCTCTTCAATAAAATAATTCAAATTTTCAGTTTATTTCTTATCTATTTTCACTAAGCCATTCTCATCTTATCAAATTTTCTAAGCTCATTCAAAAGCTTTGATTAATTTTGTTTGGGAATTGTTTGTTTAGTAAAAAAAAACCATTATTTTTCTATATATTTTAATTTGACAAATAGTGTATTTAGCAGTGTAATTACGAGTAGACAATTTACATAAAATTAATTATATGGTTCATTTTTCTTAACAATAAATAAGTTTATAATGTATGAAATTTTTGTTTGATGACAGTTTATTAAAATATTCTTCTTCTATTTAATATCAAATTGGTATGTTCGTAAATTAATTCAATCCTGTGTAACAAGGTAAGAATAAATCAATCCAAGACCGTGAAACTAAATAAGAAAGCGAAAAAAACCAAAAAGAAAATCCAATTCCTTTATTGGGTTGAATTTCAGATTTCATTATGAAAACCAATCTGAACTAAATCTAGTTTATATTATAAATTTATTATAGTCATTTTTATATATTTATTTCCTATATTTTTTAAAACTATATATAACTTGTACTTGTTTAAGAAAATATACCTCTAATTAAAGATTTTTTTTTAATAACCATTTGAATATAATCATCAAGACGTGTTTATTTTTGTCCGTCAGTCAGGAGACCAAATCCATGGTAATTACACGTAGAATGCGGGTCCAATCCCCATCCCTTCACATGGACCCCACAATTCACTATTTCCATTTTTCTTTTTTTTACTTGCACCAGACACGACGATGCAGAACACACTTATATTTCGGTCACACTGTCAACAGTATATATGCATATATATTTTACCAATGAACAAAATGCGGCAATGGTGTTTATTCTAGAGAAATTCTAGAACACCACGTGCCCCATAATAAACGGTACGGGAGCCGCTGAACTACGGAAAAATGGTGTTTATTCAAAAGACAACAACTATAATTCAACGGCACCAAACCTATATTCAGGTCCATGACACGCCTATGCTGCGGGATACAAACATTCTAGGGTACGAAAACAATACATTTGAAACCTTCAAGCAACAACTTGTCCAAAGAGCTGCTTTCGAATCTGCAACAAAGAGCAAGAAACTTCATATGAATCTAATGGTTTGACGTGATTAACCAGTTCATCATCTCAAAACAATTCCACCCTTTCACAAGAAGAAAGAAAATAAAGAAGAATGTGGGGGTTATCACAACTTCAACTACTCCATTGTTTTACTAAATTTATCATTCTAAATAATATCTTAAGTAAACATATTAGACAGAAAGTTGCCAATAATGGAACATTACAGTATATATTTCGTCTCGAAGGAGAAAGAGTGTGAGAAAAAATTAGTGAAAAGGAACTCCTAGACTAATCTAGAAAAACAAAGGCACAGAAATAGACAGGGAACAAAACGACCTTTTGAATTTGGAACTAAATTAAGAATCGATTATAGTTGGCTATTACTTCAATGCAATCAATAGAAAGTGCATATACATGGAAATATCGCAAAAATAACCCACCTTCCTACTTGGAAATAATATGGAATTCAGTCGAATATATCTAACAAAGGATTCAAAATCATTAAGAATTAATATGCATAAAAAATTTACCTCCGGGAGCTTTTTACGGAACACTACATCAAGTCG
Organism: Vigna mungo; assembly: GCA_036885675.1. Lineage (NCBI taxonomy): Eukaryota > Viridiplantae > Streptophyta > Magnoliopsida > Fabales > Fabaceae > Vigna > Vigna mungo. Next base: position 37,539,676 of record CP144699.1, on the reverse strand, counting down.
TGCATCAAGAGTGTTTTCACACACAATCTTTCCATCACGAGAAGCCAGCACCACCCCACCAGAACTGAATATCAACAAAAATAATTAAGTGTGCTACAACTGAAATTTAAATATCAAAGCAGCTAACAGCTAATAATATTTTAGGACGCATCCTCAACTGTTGTGGGAAAGAATTACTATGCACAGAAGATTTGAATTTGCACTTTTCTCATAAGATAATGTTGAATTACAAGTAACGAAGAGGAAAAAATAAAGTGTAGGGTAATAAAGCAAATCCTTGATTGGCCAGGCCAAACAATTAGTTAAGATTTAATTGTTGTAATATGAACTTTACCAGTAGATATCATGAGCATTGTGATGACTGGGTCCAGGTGGAAGATAGACTTGGTTGTCAACAATGACCTCTGGGGGTTCAACATTTGCTTTATCACCATACTCCTGTGCAGCAGAATCCAGCACATGCTCTACCAAGTGCAGGTCCTCTTTCCGACATCTCAATAAGACAGAAGTTTCTTTCAGTCTTAGCAAACACTGTAACACACAATCCTAACATTATACTGCATGTCCACATACTTACGCATACAAGGAAGCAAGTCTATAAACAACAGTCAAGGATATATATATATATATATATATATATATATATATATATATATATATATATATATATATATATATATATCATTACAAAGGATTAAAAGGGTCATGTTAAGCAAGGAAAGAGGGAAGGGTAAGAAAGATTGAACACACCATGGACACCAAGGTTGATCCTCATGTCAGGAGATAGTTATAATTTAAATGAACTCAAGCACTCGGTGAACCCATCCTCAAAAGCTAACTATTAAGGAGAGAGAACCCATGCCATTGAACACACCATGGACACCAAGGTTGGTCCTCATGTTGGGAGATAGCTATAATTTATATGAACCCAAGCACTCGGTGAACCCATTATCAAAAAGCTAACAATAAAGGAGAGAGAACCGATCACTTAAATACTCCGCCAAGGATCCCATACTACTTGATGTGGGACTTAGACACCCCATAATACACAAGTTTTTATCATAATAGCACCTCTAAGAGACGACATCTTGGCAGGTTTCATTCTAACACTTCATATGGTGACACTTCACTCCACTTCCATACGGATGTGAACCCGCGAACCCTACGAAGATGCCCATTACAAGACACAACTAGCTCTCATAATAACACTTGGGAACCAACTCTAAAAATGTAGCTATCACAAGGGGGAGAACCAAACAGTTAAATACTCCACCCACCCCCATTATACCCAAGTTCCTATCACAAAACGACTAACAATGTTGATACAATGGCGTCACTGGGTAATAGCAATTTGCAGAAAAAATACTAGTTATAGATAAAATGTTGTGCCCATCATCTCAAATAATACAAAAGTAGAACACAATAAGTAAATAGCATCAAAAACAGTTGTTAGTAGAAAAAGATGGAAAGAACAATCTGATATCACTTAGCAAACCAGCAAGATCAAATTATCAATTCATAAGTAGACGTACCATATTAAAATATTTAACGGACCTGAACAATGAGATCTTTCAGAAGGTTTTTGTACACATGATCATGATGACTCGCACTCAAAAGTTCTTTGGAAGCAGCTTCTTTCATGGAACTGATGACGTCATCTTGAGCTTGAAGGACTTTAATTCGAGAAGCATTCAGCTGCATCGAATACTCGCTGCAACAAACAATCAATTGTGTCTCAAAACATAAACCATCTCAAGTAGCACGTTTTTTGTCACTTTGAAGTACAACGCACAACTCTGTACTTCACATAACTAAACAAAATACATCTCAAAAACTAAATCCTCCATTCCCCTCGTCAAACTTTGGCAATATACTTGAGTACGTCAACAACTTGAACGAAATTGAACATCAAACCGAAGTATTCAAACACAAACAAAGAAAATTAACAAAAAAGGACTAAACTAAACCTATAGTCATATTTTCTAACATCAATTACTGATTCTCATCGTTGATTGATCTGACTTGCATGCATTAGGGAATTCAGCAATTCGGAACAGTTCGATAAAGATCCGAAACATCATCTTCTAGTACTTACAAGACTCTGTCACAGTATTTCAATCATAAATAAATACACTGAATGAGTGATTACATGACAAAATAACTGCACCGAATCCAGTTCCATAAGAATCAAATATCAAGATCTATACGAGTAGAACTCGGTCTCCAGAATTTAATTTTAAGCAATCTCAACGGAGGACAAATCCTAGCGAATTTCAAACTCAGACAAAAACCGCATAAAAAAGAGTATAGAAAGGTATTAGGAAGTTACATCTTCTTCCGAATTTCGACTTGGCGCTCTTTGCGTTCGTACTCTTGCCTGATCTTCTTCTTTTCGGCTTCAACCAACTGCAGCTTCTCGATATTGAATTCCTGCAGAAGGAAAAGTACGAATCGGTTTAAGAGCATGGATGAAGAGCGAATGAGAAGAAAACACGGCCAAATGAATAGATACCTCCTCGGCGGAGACAGAGATCTCATTGGCTTTTTCCTCTGCTTCCTGGCGGATGAACCGCACCATCTGCTGGATTTGCCTAGAGACATCTGCGTCGTTCATTTTCAGTCGAAACACCGGTAACTTCCTCTATGATTGAATTTGATAGGGATTGCTGCCTCACTGCCACATATCACAGAGGCACACCTCGTATTTATACACAATTGTTTTAACAGTTTAATATACATATTTTTTTTGGGCCTTGAATTCTTTTTAGAAAAAAAAAATAGTATATAACCTTATCTGTAATTTTAAACTTTGTGTAAATTAAAGAAACAATTTTTCATTAAATCATTTTCGATGAATTTTAAACTATTTCACTTGTGTAAAACTGTTCCATTAAATGGATTCTTTTAAAAAATTTAAAATATTTTTCATTTGAGATATTGTTAACCTTTCACCTTTTTGTTCTTATTATCCCTTGGATAGAGAATAAATAATGAAGATAATTCAATAAAATAATTCTTCCGAGAAATTAAATTATTTAAATAGAGTGACTTGAATGGAAATAAGTGAAAAATATATATTTATTTATTGCATTATAGTAAAAAAAAATATTAGTAAAAAAATTGATGTAAAAACATAATTTAGATACAATAGATATACTATTCTATACATAGTAAATACTTTAGTATTTACTACATCGATTATTTTTTTTTGTGAATAATAGATTATATATCACATAAATATTTTTTTTATATGTTTATAAAGTTTACCAAGTATTTTTTTATGTTTCTTAATAGTTTAGCATCTTGATACTTTTGGTATCCGATCTAAAACTAACACATGAGCACGGCGATTTCATAAAAAACATTGAATTTGTTAAAGGATAATGATATTTTTACAATATTTTTTTACAATATTTTAATAGTGTGTTATTCTGTTATTAGTCTATAGTGTTTATAATTATTATTATTAATTGTGAAATAATTTTGGACCAATCACATAATAACATATAAATTATGTTAAAATATTGTTAAAATACCATTATCCTTTGGTAAAACCCCGATATTTAATCAATCCAACACTTTCAAATAAAAACAGCAAGATGTGAGAGTGAGATATGTTTGAATGTATACATCACATAACAAATTAATATTAACTTGAACACGAGAAAAAAAATCATATGAAAATATTACTTATACGAAAAAAACGTTTTTAATTACCAACACTTTAGTGAAGGCCATGGATACAAACTTAATATTGAATTTTTATATTTTTTATAAAAAATAAGAAATGTTTTATTCAAGAATATCAAGAAATATGTTTTAACTTCCAGTAATCAAAACCTTTTTCATATCTTAAAAAAAAACAAATTTTTAGAAGCTTTTATTAAAAAAAAAATATTTTTCATTGATTCAAATGATTCTAAACCAGATCAAGTTTCCTACAAAGATCCTTTTTCAAGAATTCCAATTGAGTTTCATCAAGCTTCTTTAACTAGCAATATTAAATTTAGATTATGAGAATATGTAGAAAAATATATAAGAAAAACCAAGTTATTATCATATCTAACAAATTTATTTGGACATATATTATTGTCAAATTGAAATCCGTAATTAAAGATTATGTGTAATATGTTACGAGTCTCTTAAATAAATAATTCTTTGATGAGAAAAAACATGTTATAAGTAGATTAATACTGAGAATGCATTAGTCGACACTTTTACATAAAGAAGTAAACTTCAAGAGAATAAAATGGGAGATTTTAATATGTTATGATTTGTTGTTAGATATTAAAAGAATGAACTCTAAGTTTAATATAATTTTATAAAAAGAAATTGTAAAATGAAAATGAACTCTAAATAATTATGAATTATATCAAAAAAATAATTTTAAATTTAATTTAATTTTATAAAATCAATTTATACTATAAAAATTGTACTTATATTTTATACTTTATAATTCAAATTTATTTTTAGTTCATATCAGAATTGTAACATTATATAAACTTTTATAGTGATAAAATAACTCAGTGAAGAGTTTTATGAGGCAAAGTTACTTAATACATTAAATATATTTATTATATATCATGTTTCATTAGATAATGACATGGGATGAGAATTAAGTCTACTATTATGTATTACTTGTTAACAAATTGATTATGTGTAACTGATGAATTTTTTGTGTGTGTTTGAAATAATGTTTTTGTTACTAATTATTTATATATTTGGAGTGTAGATGGGTTATTTTAGCGTGTAAATAGGTTAATGACTTTTTTAATTTTTAATTTTTAATTTGTACATTGATTACTTCTAATTTTTGAAAAACTTATTTTCTCTTAAAGTGGTTTAGAACAAAATTATTTAAGCATAATCATTAAAGAGAATTATGAATTTCAAAAACATATACAGTACTACCAGAAACTGTAAAATGAAATAGATTCTCGAACACCTCCTGTCACGCCTAAATTAATTTTATCCTTTTCTATGCGAGTAAATATATAGCGACTCCAAATTAATCCTTATTTTAATTATTCAATTTCTCAATTGGCCTAATGTTTTAGCATGCTTTAAATTTTGTTCAATTTTTATTTAAATATATTTAATAAAACGTTACAAACTTATAATTAAGTAAATTATAATAGCATCAAATAGAGTTGTCAAAATGGGTAATCCGGCTCGACCCGGCCTGGCCCACCACGGGTTAGTTACTTAGTGAGTTAACCCAACTCGGTTCATTTACTAGCGAGCCAGAAAAATCTGAACCCGACTCGACCCACTACGGACTAGTGGGTAAACGGATTGGCTCACTAGCCCATTTAATTACAATTTTTTTAGATAAAAAAATTACAAACTTTCTATATTCAAATTTAAACAAATTTAACTTCCAAAAAAATGATGTTAAATTGAAGACAATTCAAAATAATAATAAAAAATACAATATAATCCAAATGTCATAAAAAAAAATACAAAAAACATACAAATAAGTTTTTTATATGCCATAAGTTTCATAAATAAAATAATAAATTAAAAAAATAAATTACGTAGGTGGGTTGGCGGGCCCACCACGGGTTCAACCCGCATGAATCGGGTTTAAATGAGCTGGGTTGAAATTTGACCCACATAAAAAAAATTCAATTTTTTCAAACCCAACCCAACCCAAATCCGTGGTGAGCCGAGTTGGCTTACGGGTTGTGACCTATCTTGACGGCTCTAGCATCAAAGCTATGCCATAAAAAAAAGTTAAATATACACACTGTACAGTGACAACCTAGAAACTATAGTTTGTTTATATAAACATAAAGAGGTTTTCTAAAAAAAAAAAAAATAATAATACCGTATAAATACTTTATTTTTTTTCATTTTAAAATATTACGATAAAGATACTCACTGCTGAGGTAAGTCCAACCCATATGCAGTTCAAAATACACGATGAAGCAAAATGTGAGTGAGACTGCTATCAAAATCACCTCTTAGTTTGAATAATTTTCACATAAACTAAAACTAATTTATACGTAGTTTTTTTAAAAATTATTACAAGAAATTCAATTGCAGAAGTATTAATTTATAGATTAATTTATATGTAAACTAGTTTATATTATAAATTTTAAATGTATTTATGAATTTTTTCAAAAAGTAATTTTAATTTATTGTAAAAATACTCATGGCTTTGCATTTGGAGAACTCACCTTATAAAATTATATCAAGTATATGGATGGGGACAAACTATACATCAAGTATTTGTTTGCATGAAGAAAATGAGGGAGGGGAAAAAAGTGAGAAAAGAAGAGAGAAAGTGTAAAATAAGATTATTTGTATTAAAGAATAAAGAGAAAGGGGAGAAAAATAAAAGAAAAAATTATAAGGATTTGTAAATGATTTGAAGAATAAAATAAAATAAGCATTTGTTCAGTATTCATTTAATTACCATAGTGTTGTTATTTGAGAAAATAAATAAGGTTAAACAATGTTTCTATTCATATCTCTGTTTTTAGGTAAATGGAAATATATTTTTAGATTTTGCATTATAATAACATATATTTAATCTCAATTCCTTACCATTGAATACATATGTGAATGAAGAATGAGATTGAGAAAGATTTTGTCCCTCATTTCTGCTAAAAAATAGCAAGAAACGTGACTTCCAAATAATATGTTCATTTAGTAAATACTGGAAATTAAGTTTAAGAGTTCTTACACTAAAATAATTATGAATTTTAATTTTAAATTCATTGAGAACAAACTATAATAATGATATACCACTTTTATCAAACATAATTAGTAAATTCTACCATTAATAATACAAGTATTTCTCTCTTCAACATGAGTCTTTGTTGAAGTCTTCACTCATATATAACTTTCCAAAAATTATTTTTTTCATCTTATCACGAAGGATACAAACAATTATATGCTTTTGGGTTGCTTCCACAAGAGCCACAAAACCATACTATACACATCATGCCCCATTAATAATTAATACAGATAAAAAGATATGGTTATTTATATATCATTAAAGTATATATATATTTCATTGATTTTTGATTGCTAACCATACATTTCTCACTTACGAAATATTCAAGAAAAACAAGTGGTTACAGATTTCAAGAGAAATTCTTACAAACTTGAACCCGAACATGGCTCATTCACCATGTTACATATTTTCAGTCAGAGAAGGGTAACCTGAAAAAAAAAAAACAACAACAAAGGACTTGTTCAAAGTAAGGGTATTTGCAAATTTAGTACTATTGTTTTCACACTCAATAAATTTTTACAGACATTTTACATTGATTATTATGTTATCTTTCAATTTCTTTCTTTTTTTATAAATATAAAAATGAACTATTTTAGTGACTGAAATACTGTCAAAAAAACATTTTTCTTTGTTATATTCGTCTAGTATTTGAATTTATTTTTTAAAAAATATTTAAAACAGATGAATTACAAGGTATTTTAATATAAAAAAATTGTTAAAAAGTTGTTAATGTTTGGTGTTATGCTTACCCTAACTTGAGAGATGTGTCCGAGGAATCATCTTCAACAGGAGGGTCACTGATGCAACTGCTAACGTTGTTTGTAGACTCTAATGAAACACCTTCTTCTTGCATTCCCATGTTTGAGTCCATCAAAAAACGCATTGTTGCTTTACGCAGCATAGCCTCCATCTCCGTCTCCGCTACCTGATTATTCAATGTAACATTTTAACTCAGAAAAAAAGCAAACACATAAACCTAAAACATCTGTTAGTACCCTTGTCAAAACTTTAATTATTTATCTACTTGTAAATTAAAAACTTAAGACAATATTATATATATCTTTTCAATTTTGTTTTTAGCACGTTTATCATAAATGAGAGAGAAATTATAGCATTGTTTAAACAGGAACAGATTCGTTGCATTAGTCTTGAGTTTTTCTTAAGAAAACAGATTAAAAGAAATTGAGTGAGCCATTGAGTTCTCACCTTTTTCTTTAAATGCTTGTTCTCTTCTTCCAACACGATTCCCTTTAGCAGACAGAAAAGAAAGAAAACAATCCTCAAAATTTTGAAGTTACTAACTAAACCTTGAAAAATCTAGCCCTAAATTTACTTGAATATGAACATTATGATAGAATTAAAACACTAATTTCTAATTATATGCTTATAATATGCTAAAAAATAAATTTTAAACCTAACTTAACTTCATAAAATCGGTTTATAAGATAAGATTTGTAAAATTGGCTTGTAAGTCTGATACCATATTGGAAAGTGGATTTAAACCTAACTCAACTCTACAAAACTGACTTGTAAAGTAAGGTTTACACCTCATTTATATATTATAATTTAGCCTTATCTTTAGTCGAGATTTCTAACAGACGAAGAATTTCTAACTTAACTAAGTTATCGAATTCGAGGTGGTATTCACTAAAGGAAGCAGTAACTGATATTCAGGTAGGAAGAACTATGGAAGATTATGTTAAGGACCAGATGATTATACTAATCTGTGTGTATTAATTTCTATTTGAGTGAAGATACTAACTGCATGCATCATCAAGTTATATATATAAAAAAAAAACACCTTTTTCTGAAGTTCAGAAATCTGACCCATCATCTGCTTTTCCTGAAGGAAAAAGTTGAAATGAGTTGGTATATATATGAATCATTCATCAAAACATGCAGCTTAACCAAATGACATTATGTTCTTACCTTTATCTCAAGCACACGGTCGAGTCCACTTTCAAGTTTTTTCTCCAGTTGCTGCAACTCATTTAGGCTTAGTCCTTGAAGATCATCGCCTTTCATCCAACTAATCATTCAAAACATAAACACAATGTATTTTACTTCATCCCATTATTCTTCAAGGTTTTTTTTCTTTCTGTTTTTAACTCTTTTTTCTCTTTCACAAAAGAGTAAGGATAACATGACACAGATTGACATTCATTTGACATACCTAATAAGGATAAAATAGTCTTAAAAAAAATGAATTTTTGTAATTTTTCGAAAAAAAAAAGTAAAAAGTAAGAAAAGATAATATTAAATGAATCTGAAAAAATTGTCTGCTAAAGCATATTTTTCTTCACAGAATTCATATATATACCTTAGTTCTTGAGTTCTTTCTGCAATTTCCTTACTCAATTTGGAGGTAGTCTCTAGCTGAAAAATCAACAATTAAACTTGAACAGTTACTTATCAGCAGTTAGTGTTATTTCAGCCTAGAATTTTGAAACTTGTTTATTTGATTATAACACACCTCTTTCAAGTAATAATAATAATAACATAGTATATAAGAATAATTAGATCAATTACATAATATGCTTTGCTCTCCAAGAAGTTTTGTGGTGTAAGTCTCTGCACAATCACAACTATAATAAAAAGACAAAATATAAGAACATATTTTTTTGTACAACCTGCAGTTCTAGTGATGGCCTGTCCAATTTGTCCATGCCAGGGGAATGCGTATTATACTTCGTAATTATGTCATTCATACTATACAAGACCAAAACAAAAAGACAAAAAAAAAAAAGTTAGCAGAAAAGTTTAAATAAAATGCATTTTCTCGAGAGGAAAATAATGGATAATACGTGTACGGTAATATATCTCTGAAGACCGGTTACACCGAACGGTCAAGCCTATCAGTTAAATGGGCCGAATTATTAAATTGATCTAGCTTTATTGGGCTCAAGGCCCATCATGTCACAAAAGAGAATAAAGGAAGAGTATCATATAATATCATATATCTCGTATCAAATAATATCTCAACAGAGATATCAGGTGAGTTTGTTTATATTTCATTCTGGTTATATTTTATTCTGTTATATTGATTTTATATCAAACCAGAGCCTATAAATAAAGGGCTAAGGACTCCAAACAAGGTACGCACAATCTAGCTTACACTACACTGATTCCCACACTCACACTCTCATACTTGATTGAGTTCTACCCTCTCTCCGTTCTAGGCATCTACTTGCTGAGGACAGAGGGTCTTCTTATACCGACATCTATCTTGATCGTCGGAGTACCTTAATAGGTATCACCCCCCTCTTGGGCAAAAGTTGAAGAACGGACGGTCTGAAAAAGTGAAGGCAATAAGAGATTTCGCATTCATATGAAAAATATCTTATCTCTATATAGAGAAAGAATTCTGACAGTTTATTCCTGATATTCACATTAGCAAAAATAAAAATAAAACACAGAAACAAAAAGTAATCAGTATACATATGGAATGAACGATTCTCACATATGACTTAATTATATCTATATATATAAATATGTCTACGTTAATTTTCACTATAGTATTTGAGAAAATTATAACTCGTAAACTTAGAGCATGTGTATGATGAGTAAGGTGGTAGCCATAATCAATAATATTTTTAAGATTTATAGACATAAACAAAGGGATAAAATCTTCTTACATTTCATATAATTAAGCAACAAAAAAGGAACTATTAGGAATAAAACAGATTCAGGAATGAAAATAAGTATTTAAAGAACACGAGCCTTAAAGAATGTCTTTTGTGATGAACATGATAAATCAATGCAGGCAAAAGTGATTTTTCTCTTTTAAATGAAAAATAGAAGCTAACCACACTATTGCACGAAAATTTGTTATACAAATTAAAAAAGACTTTATAAAAATTAAAAAAGACTTTTTATACTAGTTTTTAAATTAATATAAATATAGAAAGTATTTAATCTTTGCTATCAGTTAACTGATATAAAAAAAATTTCTGGAAGAAAAATATTTTATGTATAATCTAGACTTTTTATACAGATCTATTGACTAATCAATATAAAGTTTGACATTTGATAACTATTGAAAAAGTAACACATAAGAAAAAAACTTTATATCTTCACTATCTTAAAGAAAAATTGATGCAGCATAAGTTATCTATCATTTGACACAATGTCTCTATTCACTTATTTTTGCGAGCTTCAACAAATTTAAACCTCATATCGAATTCCTTCACGTTCAAATTTGAGTAAAGCAACTTCAACCTATATTATTTTTATATATTAATGATTATTATATGCTTTCAAATACACAAGATTTATTTATTTAAATGGATAGAGATTATTCTGTTCTGTAAATGTCACTGTACCATAGTTTCTTTATTTATTTCTGAACTATTTACAATATACTTTATTTGTCTTTTGATTTTTATTAGAATTTTTTTTTTCAGAAAGTTAATTATAGTATGGGCATATTTCCCTTCAACCAAACATGAAAGAGACAATTTTTCGAGAAAGCAATTATATTTTTTCTAAATCAATATAACTAAACATAGTGCTCATTTCTGATAATGATGAAATTACTGACATGTAGTGTTAGTTAGGAAAAAAATTCCCTCACCAATAGAAATATTTTGAGTTTAGCGCTCTTATTCAAGTACATATTTAATTAAATTCACCCATGCATGTCGTCCAGGTTCCAAGATTCTAGCTTATAAAATAATTAAAATTATAGTAGAATATATATCTTTTATTCTAAATTCACGAATTTCAACTTCATCTTTAAGGAAAGATATAGTTGACATATGGAAGTAATACATAATATTTATCAATTTTGAATAGTAAAATCTACAATAAAGACACATAGCATTAGACAAGGTTACAAGGTATCCCAATCCATTTATAAATAATAGTTGTTATAAACCTTTTCAATAGTAATACAGAATGCAAAGTGACCAGCCCCAAAACTACTATAATGAGATAATTGCTATTATGAAATTTGTTGTTATTTCAATTATTATTATTATTATTATTATTATTTAATTTATCGCATATATAATATGCTTGATTCAGTTTATTATGTTATATTTATATGTTTATTTAAATACTGTATAATCTCCATTACTATTATTTTAGTTTATTGTATTTTGATTTGATTTAAATTAACAAAAGAACAAAAAAGAGTGGCTAATCCGAACTCTAATTAAAGACCAATAACCAAAACAATAGAAGAAAGAACACAAAAATGTTTGTCATATATGGCACACTTCTCCTGAAACCGTAGCCCTCACTATTGCTTCCTAAAACCTAATTCCCTATGTCAAAGATTGCAAATGGAGATGCATATTCAACAATGTGTGGTGCTACTCAACTTTTATTTTTACAGATAAGGATAAATATATAGAGAGAGAAGAGAAAAAGATTAATCATGTGATGAAGGAAGATATATAAAAGGTAATAAGCAAAAATATTAAAGTAAATAAAATATCGTTGTAAATGAAAAATTTGACTGTAATATTTTCTCAAAACATACTCATGAGTGCGGAGAAAATTGTTGTTTAACCTTTTGTGCAAATATTATTTTATCACTCTATTGACCAGTTTGTTTATTCCAACCAAGCACACTCATTGGGTCATTTCGAATTCTGACACCATTTTCCTCTTATATCCTATAATTTCTGTCTGTACCCGGAAAATGAGCATCAATGAATGTCTGACATTAGCAAAAGTTCAAGAGAAACCATATAGACAAAGGTTTACATTTCATTTGATCTGTATAGTTGGATAAGATACTTTAACAACCTTTTTCTTTACAATATTTTAACATTATCAACATGTCATTCTGCAATTGATTTATGATGGTTTTTATGATTATTATTATTAATTATAGAATAATTATGGACCAATCACAGAATGACACGTATATGATATATTGTCCAAATATCGTTATCCTTTATACTTTCAGACCTATAACAAGAATACCAATTCCGTTTTTCAGAAATTGTATTAAGTAAAGTTGTCGTTAATATAATAAGAATGTTCTACAGTGATACTCAAGTTATGAGAGATGAAGGAGCAAGTGAATTTGTTTTTCTTGCACAACTATACTAATTTTGAAATAACATTTCTTGCCTCTTTTGTCTTTGTCGAATGATTTTTCATATACATGTACATGAAAAATACACATATAAAAATAAAGTCGTGCTTCTTTCAAAGGGTCAGAAAAGAAAGACGAGTTCTTTGAACGGGTTAGATTAAGCAACCAGATATTTTCATAGCTTCAAATAACCGTCGAAACTGAAGTTTCGTTCCTACACGCATGATTCTTTGGGAAAGTGCATCAACTGCACAACATTCGACACTCAGTGAACTAAACCAGTCCAAAACTATACCTATCAAACAAAAGTCTAGGAATCACTATAAACTTATGCAGCTGCGCTTTCTTTTCTAGCACAACCTTTCATGGAAACTTCAATAGACTACTATTGAATTCCCATAAAATGAGAACACAAGCGAGCGAAACGAGGTTTTTGTTCCAAACCCATCATGAGATTACACCTAATACACTATCCCTCTTTCTCTCTCTAACACATTCCGTACAGAAACTACAGCCACTCACTACTAGCTAAACCAGGAATTGGGATAGGAAGGAGAGCAAATACAAACACAAACACACATGTACGTATTAATCGAAAACAACGTAAGCATATTATGCTTTATACATGTATATGTATGTATAGAAATACTGAGAGAAAAGTCACAGTTGCGTAATACAATATTATTTCCGTACGTACCTGGAACTGCTATAATCAAAGAGCTTCCCGGTAGATGAGAAAACTATGAGACCAACATCCGCATCACACAGCACAGATAGCTCTTCAGCTTTCTTGAACAACCCTCGCCTTCTCTTAGAAAATGTTACTTGCCTAGCCGTTATGTTGTCGATTTTCTTTATCTTTATCTTCGCCCTCGTCATTTTTCAGCTGCACAAAACTGAATCAAAAGACCTATTTTAAAGTACACACTCTCACACTTGTCTGAAAACATGAAAATAGATATGGAATATGATGAACACTGGTTTGGAAAAAGAAAGAAAGAAAGAAAAAACCCTAATAAAAGGCATACCCAGTTTCAGATCTGGATAAGGGGAACAGAAAAAGGAACCTACCACCCAAAGGGAAGTTTGAGAACATGCAAGGATTTGAGAGGTTTGGATTGGTGGGTTTTGATTTCAAATGGTTGATTGATATGGTTGAAACCTATAATGGAAAAGTGTATGTAGCACTATTTTTGATTTGTGCCGAAAGGGGAAAAACTCAGAAAATGTTGCTCCAATCAGATTTAGTAACAAAGAAAGAAAGTGTGAAGAGAAGGAACTTTTAGGAGTCAGTAACACAGGAGAGACACAGAAGAGAGAGAAAGAAAGATAACCTTGATTGGGATGCTGGCTTCATATCAAGAAAGGAAAGAAACCCTTCCCTTTATAGATAGCTAAATATGCTCAACTCTTTCTATTTTCATTACTAATTATTTATTTATCTTATCCCTTATTCTTTTTCAATTAAGAAATGATATTATGATATATTTTTACATTTATTTGATACAGAGTATAAAGATAAAATATCATAAAAAAAATTATATTTTTTTAAGAAAGAAAAAAATAAAAAATGATACTGTTAAATGAATGTAAAAAAAAATAAATGTGACAAAAAATATTTTTCTTTTTAATTTTGTTTTTCTTACCTTAATTTTGTTTTAATCAATTAATAATGACTTTGACTAGTAGTCAAAATCGGATATGGATATTTCAGAACGCCATTGGCTATTCAGAGATCGATGTGAAAGGAATTTCAGTTCAATCTTTTACACGTTTTTTTTTATTTTTATTTTAAGCACAATAATTTAGTATATCTATTTACAAAATATAATATATATATATATATATATATATATATATATATATATGTGTGTGTGTGTGTAAATAATTATACTAACGGCTTATTAAAATATTAATAGAAAATACTTTGGAGTTAATATTTTTAAAGATCAATTTGATGATGATTTCATATATCATAAAGAAACCCCATGAATAGTATCTTCAGTAAAAGAATTTATTAGAAAAGTTAAAATTGTACTTAATTGAATGAGTTGTCTTATTCATCTAATAATAATCGATGAAAATTATTGAATAGCATTTTTCAGATAGCTAAATGTTAGTTTAATAATATTAATATAAACGCGACTACCAAAAAGTAAAGTTTGATAAATTATTAGTACAACTCGATATTTCATTTGTTTTTCGGACGATTATTTATATTGTGTTTGAATATATTCATTTGAAATCAAAAAAATTATGTTGGAGTTTCAAACAAAAAAAAAGTTAAGAGGAGAAAAAAATAAATAAACAAGTGGTGGAAGTGAAAAAAAACACATTTCAAACCTTCTTAAACCATCGATTTCTTATCAGTTTTTGTAATTAATTAAGCTCAATTTGTTTAAATATTTTTTAATTATAAGCAAATAAGTAAAAATAAAAAGCTAATGGAAATTGTAAATACAATTTTTGTAGTCTTTAAAATAGATAATAAAAATAATATTAAAATAAATATATGATATTCAAATATTTTGTTTAAAATGATAAGAAAATATATCCATATAAGATAAAAAACATAGTTCACTAAAAAATAAAAACAATGTCATTATATTCATAATCAATATTAAAAAATAAACCATTTTTATGAAAATAGCGCATAAGTATTATTATTTGACTCATAAATATAACATGTGCATAAAAAATAATTGAAAAGTCATTGGCATAGGCCCCACCTCATAACGTGCCTTGGTCCCCGCACATGATTTAAATTATAGTTTTTATTTAATTAGAACTATTTGTGAATAAATATATATTTGCAATCCTTTAATTAAAATAATTTTAAAACTACCCCCATTCAATGATAAACAATAGTGGTTTTAGACATACAATGAGAGAGTTATCAAAATGGATCACAAGATCAATCTGGTCTATCACAAGTTTGGATCGAGTTGGGTTTAAAAAATTGTATTTTTTTAAGTCGGTCAGATTTCAACCCAACTCATACAGGTTGAATCCGTGATGGACCGGGTTGTTCCACCAACACGCTTATGTAATTTTATTTTATTAAAATTTAATTTTAATTTTACAAAAAATATCTATTTTTTTTTGCTTGAAAAATTTATTTAAGTTCTATATTTTCAAGATTAATTAAACATAGTGAAATTTGTTTAGATTTGAATTATCGAAAGTTTGTAATTTTTTTTTATTTAAAAAAATTGTAATTAAATGGATCAGTGAGCCAACCCGTTTATCTATCAATCCGTGGTGGAACGAGCCAGGTTCAAATTTTTCTGGTTCACTAATAAATAGGCCGGATTGGACTGGTTCACTAAGTGACCAACCCGTAATAGATCGGGCTGAATCGAGAAGGCTAACCCATTTTAACAGCTCTATATATAATACGGTTAATTATGATTTTGTCCTTTTGTCTATTCTTTAAATAAAACATTTATTAGGTCATTTAAAAAAAATCATTATTAAAGTTGTTAGTTTTTTATGTGATCGTGCATTATGTTCTCAATCCATTTAAAATACATCTATTGTGGTGTTTTTGGATCGACAAAATAACTTGGTGGTAAATGATGCGTGACGTTTTCAGTTTAATAAGGACAGTAAGACATGCATACTATTTCTCATGTCAGCAAAATATATGGATAGGTTTGGTTTGGTAAGCAGGTTGATGCATAAAACACTCAAATAATTCGATGAAAAGTTTAATTAGTTCAATAAAATATTCGAATTATTTGGGTCAATCAAATTGTGTAAGTTTTCTTTGAATTTTACCAAGTTATATAAACTTTTTAACAAATTAGCTAAATTCTCTCTACATCTTATCAAACTATCTTAATTTTTTACTAGTCTATTTAGACTTCTCGTGGAATTATCCAAATATCTTATCAACTTAACAACATATTATTAGTATCTTATTCATTTTACCAAGTGAAAACGAAGCATTTTTGTTTAATAAAAAAGTAATGACTTAATTATTGGAGATTAAATCTATAATTTTATTTTAAAGGAAAAGGATCTAAATAAAGAGATGAAGAAAAACGTTAAATAGTTTAGAGGAAAACAGATAATTAATCCTATATAATATATTTCAATATTGAAAGGTTATCGAGAATAATATATAATATTTATATATTAAACATATAATTTTTCATTTGTTTTATTACGTCAATTCCATGTCATTTGATATTTTTATTCCGTTACATTATCATGACTTAATAATTGAAATAAAAAATAATATATAAATGTGTTTTCCTTATTCTAATATAGTAAAATGTACTTTAAGGATAAAACTTAAAAATATTATTAAATACCAAACCACACAATAATATTTAAAAGAAAAAAATTCATTTAACACCTCTTCATTTTTTTAACTTACATAATACCCAATAAGTATTTTAATTAATTTATTCTAAATTATTTTATATTTTAGAGTAAATTATTAAATAGAAAATGGAGTGTTGGACTAGCACCCTAAACTGTTTTCCACTTCATAATGTGAAGCAGATATTGTTATCTACAATTTCATTTCCATTTATTATTTCAATGAACATTTTACATATTTCTGTGGAGTATTGCTTTTCGTACATGATAAGCATGCTGTCTGTCTGACCTACTCCTGCATCTCAATAATTAGTTTTACAGTACATTGTTGCATTTGATTTTTTTTTTTCTTCACTTTATACCAATACCAACTTAATGTTTTTTATTCTATCATAAATATAATTAAACTATATTATTATAATGTAAAAAGACCTTGCATACTGTTGTAGATTAAGGCATGCAGCATATCATTATTTTCTTTATATTTATATTATTTTCTTTATATTTATATGTAGTGAGATTTATATATAGAAATTTGTAATTTGTATTCCCACCCCGAAAATGCACAAAAGTGGATATTTTGATAAATGATTTCCTTTTACATGTGAAAGCTATCAATTCAGTTCACATGGAAGGTTTCCACCAAATGAAAAGATATATAAGTTTCATAAAACTTTTCCTAAAAATAATCACTTTTTAATAGAGGATAATTACGAAAGTGTCACATCCCAAAATATATACTGTATATATATATAAAATGTCTTCAATTATAATAAAAGAAAACAGTTAAGAGTATTAAAATGATAGTATTAAAAGGTACAATTATACAAAATATAGAGAAAAACATACAGTCATCCAAATTTGACTGAAAATTAAAACTTAAGTACAAGCCTAATAGTTATCCAAAATACATAACTGAATAAAAGTTTAGGAATATGTCAACTACAAAAAGTTTTTCAAAATAAGGAGACTATCTGAATAGACAACTGGTAGAGGTCCTAAGAACCAGGAGCTAGGTCCTCTTCATTCTCCAATGCTTGCTCCAGGAGCACATCATCAACTTTTGCTCACATCTAAGGATTTGGATGATCATCGCAAGGAGGAAGGCAAACACATATAACACATACAATGCAAGGGTAAACTAGGTTTCTATAAGCAATCCAATTAATTCAAGCTAAGCCAATACACTACAGAATATATCAACATGTCAACATGCAAGACATCAACAACTACTATAACACAGAAATCATATTCATATAATTCTCCAAATCAAACATCCTATCATGTTAAGACCTCTAGACTCGTCCAAACTTAGAATGTATGTAGAGCTGGGGTGGGTTGTGCACTTGTGGTGGCCTCTATTGCTTTGCAAAGCCATTGCCGAGGGGTTTCACCCTACCACACACAAGGTTAGTCCGTTACCGCGCGATAGGCCTTTAGTGATAGCGCCTAGCCTATGACCTCCCACTACTCTCACCACATGCGTCAATCCTCTCTAAGTAAGAATGAAAGACCACTGGAGTGTTGGGATAACCCCCCATATAGAAGCCTCTTACATTCATTCTAAACATTAAGAATCTCACCGAGAGATTCTGTAATTACAATCATTAGCACATTAGAAAATCATGTTTTATTCCTTTCCCAATTCACAGACATTTGAACCACAATTCACAATCGTATTCTTTCCCAACCACACAAGCTATATACATGTACACATACAAGACACTTCTTAGTCATGTCATAAAAACAACTGATACATACTCAAACATTACATACTTTCACAGAAACATCACTTGTTAACACAAATTTCTTTATAACCTTTAATAACCAATACTTAAGTAATTCAAACAGCTTGGAGACCCTCATTAATGGCTCCGGAATGGTTAAAAACCCCCAGAACGACTTAAAGAACGTCCAAAACGGATGTCTGGAACTCCCAAAACGTCAAAAACATAAAAACACTCAATCTGTCGCACAAAATTCGCTCAGCACACCCTCCTGGTGCGCTGTGCGAATATGCAAATTTCTGCAAATCCGAATTCTACAGATTCGCAACACTCTACCCTTCCAAACTCGTTCTTAGGCCTCTAGGTGAATTTCTAGCACCTCTAATTCCATCTACATGATGAATTATGCTTGTCTAATTAGTTATGAATGTTCCTAACCTCAATCTTTAGTGATTTTACCTAAATTCAGGTTCTATAATTCAACTTCTTTAACTTAGAGACCAAAATTCTAAATCTACTATTTGAATATCATTTTGATACTCCTAGCCCTCCTAAACGGTCACAATTTACTTATTTAAGTTATCTAACTTGGCCAGAACCACCTGAAATGTCTAATTCAAATTTTAGCTACCTAGACTCCTTTCACAAGACCTAAAACCCCACTACTTCACATGACTATCCCCTTTTAAACTGTTTGACAGACTTCAATCCCTCCACCCACTCCATATCATCACAGTATTGCTTCCATACCAAATCATAAGCATCCAATTCACACAGTTACATGTTCAATCAACAGTACATGTCCAAATGTACAAGAATCAAAGTTTCAGGTTTAGTAAAAGCAAAAACCAACACAACAGGTTCACAAGCATTATATCCCAATATCGATAAATTCTAACTCATGCAATCCAAACAATTCACAGAACATCAATGCATCTCTCACAACAAAAACTCAAAATAACTAGAAGAAACCAACTTCCCTTGCCTCTAACTCCAACAGCTAAGCTCACAGACGAACACAGTGCCCTCACAGCTCAGGAAACCCTATCAGCCCCTATAGATCACCATTTGGTGATAGAATAATTTTTTTAGAACAAGATTGAAACTAAATTGATAAGGGAAACACACAACTGGTTGCATGCAACAAGATTAGTGCATGTTCCCAACCCTAGAGTGACCTAGAAAAAGGTTTTTTTTCTTACCTGTTGAAAGAAGGAGAAATCAATCGGTGAAAATGGTTGCTTCTTGCCTCAAGATTGCTTAAAAACTCCTTAATTAAAAATCAAACGGTTAGATTTTGATTTATGGTGGGAGGAAGGTAGGGAAATGAAAGAAAGAAGAAGAGAAACTGTGCTCTGATGGTGAAGTATCATGGTAGAGAAAAGGGGCTGAAAAACCTGAAGGCAAAGTTTTTTATAAAATTTCCATTTGATCACTAAAATTTTGGTCCAATACCTTTCTGCCATCTATTTACTTTTATGTTTATATTTTCTCAAACTTTACAGAAAATCTTATTTTCATTCATGTCTCCTTTCTTCGCATAAGATGTTTGAAGCAAATAAGGATATATATATATATATATATATATATATATATATATATATATATATATAAAAATTGTAAATCTCTTATAAATTTATTAAGTTTTAGTTATTCTAAAAGAAATAAAATAGTAAACACTATTTTTGTGTTGACACTCCCTTCAACTTTTTAATCAAATAGATAAAGTAGAAAAGAGAACTCTTACAATTACCTTTCCATGCAAAGAAGTTTGGAATGAAATGTTTTGGATTAACTAATCTAATTTATTATTAATGGATTAAGACTTTAATTTTAGATTTAAATAAATTTTAAATTTCTCGTGATTTTAAATATTTTTAACTAAATTTCTATAACATTTTTTTATTTATTAAATATCTTGATTTTTTATATTTTTTATTGAAAGTTTGTGATTTTTTTTGTTAATGGATAAATATAATTATAATCCTATTAGTGAAGACCTGGGAAATGATAATTTAGAAGTGGTAGTGGGTTAAAAATAACGTGATTCTATTATTATAATATTAAAAGGTTTTAATATAAGACGAATTGTTATAAATGAGTTTCATTATTTTAAAACGCATAATCTATCTGGAAACTACTTTTTAGAATCATGTGTCTTCTTTTTAAGGGTTCTTGTACCCTACTCATTTGTTTAAAGATCAGAAACCGTTTGTGTGATTCTTGCGGTGAGATCTTCAAGTCTGCTTGATTAGTTTCTCAAATAGAATAAGTCAATTTTCTACTTTTTCTCTAGTTTCACGTTCTTCCATACATGTAGGGTTTCTCTTTATCGCATATATGGTTTGAGTTCTTCCTTAGGTTCTCTATTAATCAATGGTTCTAATAGTATATCCTGATCATGTTTTCATGGTCTGTATGTGTTGTTGGTCTCTTTGAGTTGAAGGAACATAGTAAGGTTCTTTAGAGCCAGTTGGAGTTCCGAAAAAGGTAAGGAAAGCTAGTATTTCTCTTTAGATTATGTTTGTTGTGTATATTTAGTATTTTCATGCCTAATAATATGATGTAATTGTAATTGTGAAAATTGTTCTAACATTAAGTGTGTTTAGATGATGATTTTGATAGTATAATGATTGAATGTTTGGTATTGTGTGATTATGATATGGTTGTTATCATGATGGTAGGTAATTAAATGGTATTTGATATTTGGAATTGGATGTTGTTTTAAGGGGTAATAAGTTATCAAGGACACAATTTTGGTGGTTGAAAATGGAGGTTTCAAGGGTAAATCTGTGAGATTGGGGTTGGTTTGAGTACTCTGATTTTCTAAGGTTGGTTTGGTGTTGTTTGAAACTAGTTAGAAGGGTAAATGGGTTGAATTTGATCTAGAACTAAGGGGTAATTCATTAGTGGTGTTTTGGATAGTTTGAAGTGAAATTTTGGAGGTTTGGAGTGATGAGATTTTGAAGTAGAAGGTTTATGATAAAGGAGAGAGTTTGGGTCCTGTAGTTGAGTCATTTAAGACTTGTCCAAGCCTTTAGTTTGATGAAATTAGTGTAGGAAGTGGTAGAAATGAGTTTGAGAAGTTTACAGTAGTTAAGTTGGTTTGGAGTGGTTAATTTAAGTTAGAAGTTTGTTTTCATATGTATCCCAATGCCTAAGAGGTTTTAAGAACCATTCAAACATGTGTAGAAGGTAACCAAAGTCGAAATAAGGGTGTTTTTGGGTTCTGAGGTGATGTTGAGCGCCCTTTAGGCGCCTTCTAGGTGCCCCATTCCAGTCGGGTTAACGCTGAGCACCCCGTGGAGTTGGCGATTTGACATCCCATTCCAGGCGTTGGGTGTCCTTCCTGCAAGTTTTTGGTTTTCATTTCTACGTTGTTTTGTGATTTTTGATGCACTGTTTTCATTTCCTTAATGAACGTGAAATGGTTTTATATGAGTTTTGATATGTTATATGAAGTGTGTGTATATATATATATATATGTGTGTGTGTGTGTGTGTGTGTGTGTGTGTGTGTGTGTGTGTGTGTGTGTGTGTATGTATATCATTATATGGGATATATGATGAAAACGATGAGTATGTGATTGATCAAGTGAATGGTATTGATGAGGGTCATTCCATGATCCTCGTGGAGAGGTTATATGATGGTACCCTGTAATGTTGTAAGTATGAATGTAGGAAGCTTGATGTTGTGGTTCATCCTGACACTCTAATGGTCATAAATTCTCAAGTAGAAAGGGGTGAGACATGTCGTGAAAGTAGCATGAGATCCTAGTCTAGGGGCTTTACCTTGGCATAAGACGAGTGATAACGGACTAACCTTGTGTGACAGTTTAAAGGTGGACTAGCTGTTTCACCATTATAAATGCAAGAATCGTCATAGCTCGACATTCATACTATATCCGAATGATCAAGTTTATGTCTATTGCATGATTATGATGGATATTTATATTATGGGAAGTGTAATACATGAGGTAATGCTATTTTCATATGATAAACTTTTTTATTACTAGCTTATCATTGTTTTTATGTTTGTTTGTATGTGTTTTGTTTTTTTTTACATCACATTAATTGGTGTAAGCTTAGGAAAAGAAAATCTTTTCAGTTAATTCAATGGTTAATTAAGAAAGAAGCAACATAATAGATATATTTTATTCTTCATGAATAAGATCTCTTGTTCTAATTCCTTATAAAATATCAGACTAGCTCATTTATTATTTATTTAAAAACATATTAAGATTATTGTTTGCCATGTACATAAATACCCTAGTGACAAATAGTTATTTCATCGTATTAATTAAAGATATGAAGTTAAAAAGTAAGGCCACGGTATCGTTATTTAACATGTTTTTAATTAAATTAGTGATACAAATTATTTATCATTTTATATTAATATAATATTATTAAATGTTAATTTTAAAATCTCCCAATTATTAACCTGTTGAGACAGATAAGCTTAAAAGCAATATAGTACTGTGTTACGTCATCTACTTAAAATAATAATTAAATGATAGAAACACAATTAAAAATATATACATATTCTAATTATTGAATATATAAAAAAATTAGAAACTTTAAAAAAATTATCTACATTAGAACTTTAAACTTAGTTAAATCTTTAATTTATTTGCATTTTTTTGCAATACCATCCAATAAAAATTCCAATGAAACAAAAGTTTTAAAAAATAAAATTACATCCATAATATATAGCTTAAATTCGAAACTCATTGTGTGTTATGGTTTATCATAAAATTCAATCAAATTTAATTTTTTATCCTGCATTTCCAACCTATCAATTTATATTATGCATTTCAACTTATCAATTTATATGTGTGTACTTAATTAATCAAATTTAGGGTTAATATAACTTTGCAAACAATTATTTCAGGCTAATAAAATTATTTCACATATTTTATTTATTCTTATTTTGATTTTTTTACAGGTCTTAATTACAAGGATAGATCTTATTAAAAGGATGAATTGTAGAAGAAAGAAAACCATATTGATTGAAAAATATAAATTAAAGTAAATTTAATACAATAAACTAGATTAATTACATTATGTAATTCAAAAAATTAGATAATTAAACTTGTAAAGAAGAATAAAGAGAACGATGATCGAAAACGAAAATGATAGACGGTAATTAGTTATTTTACCAGTAGTTGTAATCTTTACTTATATTTAAACATTTATGATGGAATTTAATAAAAAGAAGGCAATTTTGGGGAGACTAAAAATCACGTGAGTTTCTTATGATATCTAAAAAGAGATAAAACAAATCTAACATCTACACTTGTGCGTGGGCATGGCTAGCTAGTGATAACAAGACCGTGTTTGGTTTGTCTTCGAAAGAAGCAGTCAATATTTAATAAGCCACTAATGCGCGCTCTTCCGGCTGTTGCTGTTACTCCTAGCAGTTCAACCCCATCCTCACAAAAATAAAAATAAAATAAAACAAAAAATTAAGATAAAAAATGAACACAAACAGAGCCGAAGCCGAACGCTTGCTCGCCATCGGCGACAAGCTGCTCCAGAGCCGTGACCTGAGCGGCTCCCGCGACTTCGCCATTCTCGCGCAGGAAGCCGAGCCGCTCCTCGAAGGCTCCGACCAGATCCTCGCCATCGTCGACGTCCTCGTCGCCGCCGAGAAGCCGATCTACAACAACCACCTCGATTTGTACGCCATTCTCCAAGTGGATCGCACGTGCCAGAACCTCGATCTCATCAGAAAACAGTACCGCAGACTCGGTCTTCTCCTTCACCCTGACAAGAACCCTTTCTCCCTCGCCGACCACGCTTTCAAGCTTGTCACCGATGCATGGGCCGTTTTATCCGACCCGGTTCAGAAAGCCTTGTACGACCGAGACGTCGCCGGTTCGGTCGAAACGGCGAGTTTCTGGACTGCATGTCCGTACTGTTACTTTCTCTTCGAGTACCCTGTGGATTGCGAGGGTTGTTGCCTGAGGTGCCAGAATTGCGAGAGGTCGTTCCACGGGCTTTCGATTCCGTCGCTCCCTCCGCTCGTGCCGGGCCAGGAGGCCTATTATTGTAACTGGGGGTCCTTGCCCATGGGCTTTGTGTTTGGAACTTTGGGCTCCAATGGGCCTGGGTCTGTGGCTGAGAATGGCCCGGAGGCTGTTTCGAATGGGGCTGCTTCGGAGTTGGGTTCTCGTTCTGCGCGGAAGAAGGGAAGGCCTCAAAAGGGGGTGTGAGTTTTTTCGGCTTGTGTTTCGCTTTAGAGCAATTGAAAAGCAGAAACCCATGGAGGTAGCGTTTTCTTTAGTTATTTTAACCTAAAGTAGTTTTTGTTCTTTTCTGGTGGTTCCTGTCATTAATGTAGCTCTCTGACGTCTATATCTCAATCTCAAAGTAGATTAATGTTGCGCCATATCATTTATATTCTTTCAAGTCATTGAGCGTTTATGGATTTGGGAAACGTTTATACTCAACTTCAAAGATTTTTTTGGAAGCTTTTGGTTTTGGAGATCCTTTTGAATACTTTGGCTAATTTGCTAAGCTTTTTTAGGGATCAGTTTCGTTGTAATTTTTGCTGTTTTGGGTAGTTCTACTGATCTGAGACTGAGATTCATTTTAGGTATTCAAGTTTTACAATTTAAGCCTGTTTTACTGATGTTGAACTAGCTTAGGACAAGTTTGTTGAAATTTATGAAAATCTCGAAGGCACTAACTGTAAGTACACAAGAGGGCAAGCTAGATTATCCTTACAAATTGGCATTCTTTTCTCTTGTGAATTATAGCTCCCTTGTACTTCAATTTTGGAAGGAAGTGTTTCTGGTTCAATATTTTCTGTTTCGAAATTGGGAGTATCTATACTGCAACCTTGGGGAATGCTCCATGATAGATGATGATGATGAGTGTACAGGCTAAAAGTGAAGTCACACTCTACATTATTGTGAGTTCTCTATTATTTAAAGCCTCTGCCCTCTAAAGTGAGGGGTGTAGATGATAATATATAGTTCTAACTGTTCATAAGAACATCAACACTTCAGATTGTTGGACAGTGATATTATTAATTTTGTTGTTAGATATTTCCTTTAGTTAATTTGTTATTATTTTTTATTTATATTTTAAGTTTACTAAATGCAGACACTTTATGTTGGATGACACTGTGTGAGAAGCAAATCCAAGTTCATCACGTGTGTGTGTGTTTATGCACATTTCACATATCCTTATAGCTGTTAGGAATGCATCATTAGAATGTCTTAGATTTTCTGGTGGGGGAATTCCACACATAGTCATCAACATATGAGTCTCTCCCACATTCAAAATGAGTCTCTCCCACATTCAAAATCAAACATACTTTTCTGGCATTGATGACTCCCAATACAAGGATTCTTTACCTGTCAACTTTATATCATACTTATATCAATAGTCAACAAAATGAACTAAACTCTTAAGTTGTGAAAGAACTCGTAAGAATATCAAAACACCACATTTAACCCCAAACATTAAGCTAGATTTACAGGTTATTTTACTTATAAATTATTTATCTAATTTTATCTAATGTGAAATTTTAAATTTTTAAACTATGAGCAATGTCATCAAATTAATTATTCTTTAAAATATTTAATGTTGAGTTTTCGAGAAATAAAATTTAAAATTATAATGTGAAATTAACCAATATAATTATTTTTTATCTGTACCAATAAAAATTATATATATATATATATATAATAATAATATTATTAATAAAAGTTTATGATATTTTAATAACTTGAGCTATGAGTAAATGATAAGTTAGAGAATTATGAATAATATTAATATTTATCTTATTCATTGACGACAAATTGTAATAGCTAAAATTCAATTTCACACATGTAGAGGTTGACTTACTTTTGTGAAACCAACTCAACCAAAATAAGAATCATAATATTTCAGCACCATTTAGGGAACCACCCTAAAGATAAAGCCACGTCGTTTTTCCGACCTAATATTATTAACCCGTCAAGATACAAAATGAAACCATGCCACGTCCTATAATTTGCTAACATTTACTTAAAACGAGCTACATACATCTAATTCAATTTAAACCACAATTGAGTACTATATACATCTATGCAAATATTCTTTTAATTACAAATTACAATTAAAATTAGGTGATTCAAAATATATTTTTTAAATACTTACAATATTATCGTCTCAAATTATATTATTATTAAGATTACAGTCAAATATTTTAGCTATAAAGTCAATTGACTATATGTAGAACTCTCAACCTATGTAGTATGTACTTATCTTTTTGGATAGAAGTTAAGACACAAGACACTCTATGAGAGCATTAGACAAACTTAGAAATGAAAATAAAAGTAGAATAGACAGAGTCTTAGTATCCTTGGGGTGGTTGGGAATCCTACGGTAATATTGAAAGAAAAATTGGAAAAACTGAAGCATGATCTAAAGGTATGGAACAAAGATGATAATGAAAATAAAAAAAACAATAATTTATTAGACAGATTAGTGAACGGGGATAAGATGGACGATAGCCTCTTACAAAAAAAATTCATCTTAAAATAAAAGAAAAAAATTAAATGACTAGTTGTAATTAAGGATGACAACGGGTCGGATCGGGCACGGATAGTGTGATATCCGAATTGGACCCGCATGTAAAAGCTGTACTTGTTACCCGTCTCACTACTCTCCAGATACCCGTATAAAAAAACCCCCAGATTTTTCCATGCTCGCGGATACCTGTTGGATACTTGTTTTCTTGTCTGAAACTCAAGTGCAGGAAGAAAAGAATGAAAAACAATAAAAAGTTAATAAACAAATAATAACATACAAAAACAAATTTATGGGCTGACCCATTTACTCTCTTAGATAAAAAAAAACAATAGAGTTTATTCTTCACAAAAAAAGGGAAACGACCTCCTTCTTTTTTTTCTCTGTTCAAGTTAATCTTTATTGCCCATTAAAAGCTTCAAGCTTCCTTCTTTTCCCTTTCTCGCGGGAAACCAAACCTTAGGGTGGGAATGCTCTGCGTCTCGAGCAAAGGCACAACCTTGCGGCGGCGAGAATGGTGACACTGTGAGAGGTGTTGCTCAGGCATGATCTCGCCTTTGTTGGCGACTGACGGTGGACTTGTAGGTTTTTTGGTCACGTCAGAAGACCTTCTTCTTCCCTTCTTTGCGTCAGGTTCGCGCACCAGCCATAGCCTTAGAGGGTTTCGCACAAGGAGATATCCTTCTCCATCTCTTTTCTAGCGGACAACCAACCTAGGGGATCGTCCTTAGCACAACAAAGGCGCGATAATGTAGCGGTAAGGGCGCGATAATGGCGCAACGGTGGTGCAGCGAGGGCTTCTGCGTTTAGGAGCGAGGGTTTTGTCTCCTTATGTCATCAACCACTCCATTTGCCACCTCTGTCGCCTTGCCGCAGACTAAGTCGTCACCACTTCTGCGTTACCTTATTATGATCTGAAGAAGAAACCCTAAAATGATCCTTATTTTGATTTGAAAAAAAAAAACCTAAGGGATTTGGGCTTGGCCCATTAATTTTACAAGAATAAAAAAGAAAGCCTAATTGAAAATTCGAAAAAAAAAACTAAAGGGTAAAATTGTAATTTAGTGGATATCTGCGGGTACAGATAGTGTGATACCCGAACTCGATCCGTTAACAAACGAATATTAAAATACTCGCTACCCGTCACCTGTGGGTACCTTTTACCTGCGGGTACTAAATACCCATAGCAGATTTTATCCGCGGGTATTCGCGAGTACAAGTTTTTTTGTCATCCCTTATTGTAATGCATCATTTATAGTATTGGTACTCAAACACAAAACCCAATACAAGGGATGAGTATCGGTTGTTAGTTGGATGTGTGTATAAGATCATTATTAAGGTGCAAATAGGTTGAAGAGAATGTTTCCAAAAATTATTAGTGCCTCACAATTTGCGTTTATCAAAGGGGAAAGACTCTTGGATAGCATATTAGTGGCTAAAAGAAGTAGAGGAAGAATGTAGGCAATGTAAAAAGAGTGGGGTAGTTTTTAAAGTGGATCTTGAAAATACTTATAACTTTGTCTCCTGGGAGTTCATGTACAATACGACGGTAGGCTATGTTTTTGTGACTGTTGGATTAAATTGATAAAATTGTGTATGAAATTCTATATCGTTTTAATTTTGATTAATAGAAGTCCAACCAAGAAATTTAACGACAAAAGGATTCAGATATAGAGACTTAATTATACCATTTTTATTTCTTATAATAGTTAAAAGGTTAGTAGGGATAGTAAAACATACGACTAAGAAAAACTTATATCAAGGAGTGAGAGTAGTCATTAATGATGTTGGCGTTGCTTATTACAATTTGCATATGACACCATATTTGTATGTACACCTACCATTGAAAATATCATTGTTACAAAAGCTATCTTGAGAAGTTTTGAGATGGTGTCTAGACTCAGGTTTAACTTTTATAAAAGCAAGATAAGAGGTATAAAGTTGAAGTTGGATGATGTGGCAAATTTTTCTAGGACTCTAAACTACAAATATATGAAAATGTCATTTAAGTACCTAGATATGCCAATAGGAAGGAATCCAAAAAGAATACAATTTTGACAAGAAATGATAGACAAAGTTAGAAATGAATTATCTAATTGGAAAGGTAGATTCTTATCCTTCGTTGACCATATATGCCTAATCAAATACGTAATTTTAACATTTTTATTATTATATTTAGCCTTCTTCAAAGCTTCCGGAAATGTTTGTAAAGAGCTTAAAAAGGTACAAATGAATTTTCTCCTAGGGTTAGGAGATTGAGGATAAAAAAATAGTTTGGATCAAATGGAAAATTCTATACAAATCAAAGGAAGAAGGGGTTAGGTATACAAGATATATAAAACTTTAACAAAGTCCTTCTAGTAAAATGAAAATGAAGACCAATGTGGAAAACCAAGTATGTGGAAAGAGGTGTTAGAGTCTAAATATGGATCCCAAAAGAACTTAATGTTGTAAGGAAAAAGTTTCTTTAACAATTCTTTTTTGACAATGTATATGTGGCAGTTTATGATTGGTCCGTTTCAAATGCTTTTTTAAACATAAATTCAAATAGACCAATAAAATTATGACACATGTTCTGTTGTAAAAAAATTGTTAAAAAAGAGTTGTCAAAGTATTATTGTCTATGTTGTAAATAGTGGTAAAAATGAATCCTGGTAGTGGAGAGAGATCATTGTATGATAAGTGGGTGCAACTAGCAAAGTAATTGGTTTGAAAATTGTGTAATGTGGAAAGTATCTGAAGGTGATAAAATTAAATTTTGGGAGGACAAATGGATAGGAGGTTCACCTCTTTGTTGTAGGTTCCCTAGGTTGTACGCAAAGTTCAATTATAAACATAGTAAGACAAGGGAGATAAGGGATTGAGAACATAATATTTGGGGATGAAATCTTACTTGCATATATAAGAACTAAATTAGTGTGGGAAATGTGCGATAAATGGATAAGAGTGAATGTAGTACATCATAACCCATGTTATTAGTGTTAACCCATGGTATATATATATATATATATATATATATATATATATATATATATATATATATATATATATATATATATATATATATATAATTTATAGATAGCATACAATTATTATTCTACCATGAGAGACCTTGTCTGCTACAAATTTAATCCTCTTAAACTAATAATTCTTAAGATGAACACTGTAGGAAAAAAGTAAATTAATGTTGATTGAAGTTGGAATGAAAATATCAACAACATAAATTGTAATGAAGATATTAATAACATGTTATAACGAGACAAATAATATGAAGTTACGTCAACAAAATACAAAAGAATAAAAAAAAGAAAAATAATAGGACATGATATTTATATTAAGAGGAATAACAAAATAAAAATGTATAGAAGATTGATTAGAAAAACACTTAGAATACTTTGATTTGTTTTTTCTTATTGTTTAAGGCAATTTTTTTTTTATAAATATTCTTATAAAAAGGTTAGAATATTGCTGATAAAAAAATATTTTAGACATATAAATATAAAACTAAATTTACAATTCAAGGTGCAAGAAAAAAGCTTAAAAGTATTTTTTTAAATTATATTATATTATATTATTTGATATTCCAATATTTTTATATTTTATAAAGAATGTTAATATTTTGACATTTCCAAAGATTCGTCACTGTCTAGTATGTCCTACTTATTACTCGTCTTATCTAAAAACTTTCATCCCGTTAGTATTTGTGAAAAATAATAACATAACCTACCTCTCCCATCTCAATACTGTCAGAATAGGAGAAAAAAAGCTATCTTCTACATACTTTACTACACAACAAACATTTAGTTTTTATATACTATTACATATACCATTTATTTTATTTGTACAGTGAGAAAATGTTTAAAAAAAATTAATAACAATGATTACATAAATAATAATAAATAATTTATAGTGTAATATGAATGATTTATAGCGTGATGTGTTTATTGTATTTAAGATATTTATTTTATTTTAAAATTTTAAAATATAATTAAAGGTAGAATAGGAATATAAATGTATACATCCCAGAAAAATTTTCATTGTATAAGGTGATTATATAATAAAAAAATACATAAAAGTAAATACAGAAATTGGATTATTACCGATAAAAGGCTGAAGGCTATGGCACCAAGAATTGGATCCTTCACCGGCAGATGAAGATGAACCCAAAGAAGTTAAAGGAACACTGTCTTCTGAGTTCATCGGTGCAAAAACGCAGCGTTTAAATCACCAACGGCGAAGCTCTCCTTTGTGAACAATGAAGCTTCAGATTTTCACCCAACTAAACCACTCTCAAAAATCCGCTTTCGCCGTGGTTTTCGTCATTCTCTTGCCAGTTTTCTTTCCCGATCTTTTCCAACCTCTTGGTCGTGCCTCGCCTTCTATGTTCTCTGTATAACTCTAATCTTCAACTTCTTTCAATTCCTTAAATTTTGACATATTGATTGTGACTTTTCATGTGGGAAAATTGGAAGAAAGAAAAGCCGAATTTGATTTGATGAAGAACCAATTTTGATGAATTGCCATTGCAGGAGTGGATTGCTCCGAGGCCTATGCACGTTGATTTGCTAGAGGGTGCCTTGCAACGCCAAACTGTGAGTACAAGTACACGTTAATCATAATTATGTTTAAATGCTAAAGATTAGGTTGATTTTGACATGCTTTCTGTGTATGTAGCTGTTTCGAGATTAACATTTTTTTTTTATTGTTTTCAGTCTGTTGAACTTCAAACTAGTCTCTGGTCTCCCTTGGCCTTCCAAGGATGGAAACCCTGTACCGAGCGTCCGAAACCACCTTGTGAGTTCATATAGTATATTGAATTGATTTTCTTTTAGACGTTGGACATTTATTTATCTTGAAAATGAGGGCTGTATTGTGTGTTACTTACTAGTGCTTGGTATTTTACATGTTTCCTTATGCTTATAATCTCTTGCAGCACTACCTGAAAAGTCAAGCGGTTATATCCAGGTTTTCCTTGATGGAGGGTTGAACCAGCAGAAGATGGGGGTATGTGAATGATGATATTGTTTTGAAAGGGTATAATTTGATTAAAGAGATAAAGTGGGGGGAAAGGATAGTGTTCTATCATGCATTTCACTGGCATTTGCCTAAAAAGTCAATTTGACACTTGTCTAATATCATTCCCCCCTTTTCTCTATAAAAGATATGTGATGCTGTTGCTGTTGCTAAGATTTTGAATGCAACGTTGGTTGTCCCACATTTTGAAGTGAACCCTGTCTGGCAAGATTCAAGGTATATCCAGAGGGTTTGCTATTTTTTCAACCTTTATATGTTTAATTTTCAAACTGGAAAGTTTCTGCTTAAGTGAATTTGTTTTGTTTGTGCAGTTCATTTGAAGATATATTTGACTTGGATCACTTCATTGATGCCCTCCGTGATGAAGTGTCCATAATAAAGGAACCTCCCAGTGACTATTCTTGGAGCACAAGAGAGTACTATGCCACAGGCATAAGAGCTACTAGAATTAAAACTGCACCCATTCATGCTACTGCTGATTGGTACATAGAAAATGTCTTGCCTGTACTTCGGAGGTATGTACCTAGCTTAACCTCAGATTCTGATGTGCTCCCTCTTCTCGCTCCCAGTCTTCCAGTATTGGACCTGGGTTTTACCACTATAATCATTGCTTTACCTAGTTTGTTATGTTATGTAATTAGATGGCCTCTGTTATGTAATTTTGATACCGCTTTTTACACTAGTTATCAGAGGGCTTTTCAAAATACAATTGATAAGTGCTATTTTTCTGTAATACTAATCTATAGTGCACTAGAAAGTTTGTTAGAATGAGGGATAAAAGGAACAAAATATTCAGAGAGGGTCTGGAGACTTTGTGAGAATTATATTTGTGGAAAATTAGAAGGCTGAACAAAAGAGCTAGTTTTGGAATACAAACTAGGGAGGGTTCAGTTGTAGGTTTAGAATTAGGAGGGAGCTAATCGTGTAACTAATCTACCTAATAGGTGCAGTAACAATATAGTCGACTCAGCACAAGTCTAGCATAACAGACTTTATTAATTACCATGACACTTATGCTAATATTCTCCCTCATATCTATGGAATAGACTATGAGGAGACATTTGTCCTGGTAGCAGAGATGGATATGGTAAGGATTACAGTTCCCTAGCCACCCATTTTGGCTGGGATTTGAAGCACTTTGATGTTAAAAATACTTTATTTAGTAGAGATCTAGAGGAGGAAATCTACATGAAGACTCCTCTATGATTCAATACTCACGGTGAAAAGAACAGGTGTGGCTCAAACCATCTCCTTAGACATGGTCTGGAAGATTCACCTAGGTTATGACATCCCTAGGATACAATAGAGTCAAGGTCGTCATACCCTTTTTATAGAGCACTCCCCTAATGCCAAAGTCACTCTTCTCCTGGTATATCTAGATGATATGATCATCCTCCTAGGTGATGATTAGATAGAAGAATGGGCTTTGAAGAAGAAGCTGACAACCTAGTTTGAAATGAAGGAGTTGGAAAAGCTAAAGTACTTTCTGGAGAAGATTGCTATTCCAAAAGGGGTATCTTTATCTCCTAAAGGGAGTATATACTTGATCTTCTCAAAGAAATTAGGAAATTTAGATGTAAGACATCTGAAGTACCAACTTGACACAAGATTGGAAGAGAAGAAAGTCCAACAAAAGAAAAGTCTCAATACTAGAGATTGGTGGGGAAGTTGTTACTGTGGGAAGCCAATTTATGCATGATCCCAATGAATGGCACCATCAGAAAGTTTGATAGAATCCTCCAATATTTGGAGACAAGTCTAGGAAAAAGGATTTTTTGTTCAAGGGAAGAGGGCACACTGTCCATAAAGGTACTTATAAATACAGATTAAGGTAGGTCAGTTGTAGATAAAAATGTCCACCTCCGAATATTGTATGTTTCTGGAAGCAAATCTTGTAACATGGAGGGATAAGAAGCAAAATGTAGTTGCTAGGTCTAGTGCTAGTTCAGGATTGTCAGCGGAGACATGATATTTGTGAAACTGTTTTGTGGAAACAATTCGACTGTTAATGTTGTCCAATTCAATCCAGCATGACAAGACAAAAAACATAATGCTTCATAGACGCTTCATCAAAGAAAAATTAGATTGTGGTCTTTAGTCACGAACAATTCATGTATGTACGGGGTTCCAATTGGTAGACATGTTCACCAAAAGATTCTCTTTAAGAAGTTTAAATGGGCTTATTGGCAAGTTGAGGACGATTAATATCCATTCCCCAACTTGAGAGGGGAGTGTTGAAAATATAATTGATATGTAGTATAGAAAAAATTATCTTTTAGATTAGTTTATCTGAATATAAGATAAACCAAAAGATAGTCATTTTATTTTTTATGGCCATAGATGAAAGATAGAAATTTTATTTGTGGATACACATGTTCGAACCCTAACATTGAATAAAATATTTTTTTTCAACTCTTTCCATGAGCAGTAAACCTATGTAGCAGGCATGAATCTTGACTTTAACTGGAGCCGTAAACCATTCAATGTCTTCCTGTAGATATACTGTTTACATAAATATCTATTTTCAATTGTTGTAGATTTTCTGGTTGATACAGTTATGGAATTGCTGCTATTGCACCATTTTCTCATCGCTTGACATTCAACAACCTGCCATCAGACATCCAGCGCCTTCGTTGCAAGGTCAACTTTGAAGCACTGATCTTTGTTCCACATATCAAGGAATTAGGAGATGCCATTATTCATCGTCTGCGCCACACTTCTGTTGTCAACCAAGCTGAAGTGAAAGACTTTCCACTGGAGGAAACTGACATGGTTGGAAAACAGCAAACTGGAAAGTTTGTTGTCTTGCATCTGCGTTTTGACAAAGTACAGTTTTCCTTTTGGTTTGAGTGGTTTATTAAGAGTCGAAGCTTATGCTTGTAGCTTCCTGAAATTCTAGGTCACTTGTTATTATAATTTAGTTATTCCATTGAGGACAGAATCTTTTATGCTGTGTATAGGCTGATAATTAATTAACAGGTATTAGACTAACTGCTTTACTTTTTTGAACTTTGAAGTAGTATGATTGATTCAAATATCCTTAACACGTAAATATTTTTCCTTTGTTAATGTGATTGTTCTTGCATTTATTTGAATAATGAAATGATAGTCCATGCTTCTCTATTATAGTTGCCAATAATGCATGCTCATATATAGAAATTATGTTGACTCTGTTGTGTAGAACTTTTAGGGCAACTATGGCTTCAAGGAACTATATATTTATGTTGCCTGTATGTGTGCAACGTGGATGTCTGAGTATGTTTCCTATATTTAAATTATGATTCATCCTTCTGTAGTTAAGCACTACTAGTTAACACATTTCTATTGAACAAAAGGGGTGATTATCTTATTAAGCCCTTTAAATTAACTGCAAGGAGGTGCATATTTCATCTTGAATTTTCCATGTAACCTTGTATTACAACGACAAAGTCTTGTCCCACTAGGTGAGGTCACTTGACGCCAATCAACATGGTTGAAGACCAAATGAAGAGACATTATTTACCATGAGTTCCTTTGTAACCACCTCTTCCAATGTCCTTGATCACCCTTTCATTCTTCCTTTTCACAGGACTAAGAATGGGAGATTCGGAAAGAATGACTTAGAATCAGTACGGAGTGGGGAAAATCTAAAGGATTGTGGGGTTAGGCGGGTGCTAAGAGAAAAATAGGTTTGATTGGTGCTTATTTTTGGGTGTCATGGATCCTGTTGTTATTTTGTCCGTGTTCTTTTCCATCTTTGTTTCTGCAATTTCAGGGTGTTATCCTTGAGTTCTTGTACTAAGATCCTGTATCTATTGCTTTTGTCATCATTACGTATCTCAGTCCTTAACACTTTGATTCCAAATTGCCCATGCAGGATATGGCTGCTCATTCTGCCTGTGATTTTGGTGGGGGTAAAGCTGAGAAGCTTGCTCTAGCAAAGTACCGGCAGGTGCTTTGGCAGGGAAGGGTATTAAACTCTCAATTCACTGATGAAGAGTTGAGAAGTCAGGGGCGCTGCCCACTGACTCCTGAAGAAATTGGATTGCTCCTGGCAGCTTTGGGTTTCAATAATAGAACACGGCTTTATCTTGCTTCCCACAAGGTTCGTTAACAACATATGATGGGAAGGCTTGTGATTACACAGCATAGATTTCATTGTGATATTTGTAATTATGCATAATAACTAACAATCTAATACCTTATACTTTCTCCGATTGGCACCATGCTTTGACTTACGCCTTGGTCTGGATTGATTGTATACTTTCAGGTTTATGGTGGAGAAGCTAGGCTAGCAACCTTAAGCAAGTTATTTCCTCTTATGGAAGATAAGAAGAGCTTAGCCTCCACAGAGGAACTGGCTAAAGTTAAAGGAAAGGCATCAATATTAGCTTCTGTTGATTACTACGTGAGCATGCACAGTGACATCTTCATTTCTGCTTCTCCAGGCAATATGCACAATGCTCTGGTAAAAGAATCATTGTTGAATATTCTATTTCGAATTGCACTGTCATAAATAATTTGTTGCATAACGACTTATAGGTTTAAAGGAACCTAGCTATATTTGTTCTGTATTGGTGCAAGAATTGAATTAAATTCCCAAAATGTATCGTTTAGATGGAACATGTTTTGCTTCTTTAGGTGGCGCATCGTGCTTATCTGAATCTGAAGACTATCAGACCGAGCATGGGATTATTGGGGCATCTATTTCAGAATAAAAGCATAAGCTGGACAGAATTTCAAGGTGCAGTTCTTGATGGACACAAGAACAGACAAGGGCAGATAAGATTAAGGAAGGAGAAGCAATCAATTTATACGTATCCTGCTCCTGATTGCATGTGTAGAGCTTAATGTAAACAAGTTTTGGCAGTTATAAATTGATCTTTAGCTTTATTACAAATTTTCCATATTTAGTTTCTGCAAAATTCATTTATTTCTCTCTCAAGTTCTAATTGCAGAGATGTTCCAGTAGTTTTCGAATTCGTGAAATTAAGATAGACACCGAAGTGTTTTTTAAACTCCCTATTACAAGGTATTGATTGTTCTTTTGTTTTGTACAGATGAGAAGTTGGGTCTTCAAATTCTGATTTCACAAATGTTTATTGTTAATAAATGATTTTATTATCTATTTTTTTAATTTTGAAATCAATTAAATATAAAAAACATTCTTGTATTATATTTTAAAATTATAGTATAATCAAACTTATTATTAGGGAAATTGTTGTTTTAAGTTTTATTTTAATGATATTTTTATATATTCATTATAAATTTTCATATTTTAAATTTATATATTAATTATTTTTTCAATGAAATAATATTTAAAAGATTGTATTTTGTAAAAGTAATTATAGTTGAACATCATAAAACTATAATGGATATTAATACATTAAAACGATGTTAAATTGCTATTATATCAATTATTTAATTTTTTATTTGCATTATGTCTTGTTTGTATGTTTTTACTAATCAATAGTTTCTCTCATTATTTATCAATCTTTATAGTGTTATTGTTTTTCAATACAATGGTGTGTATTTTTATTAAATTTTTAATTTAGTGAATTTCGTCCTTGATATTCAAAAGAGTTAAATTTTCACTTGAAATTCGTCACGAACATGCGATGAAGGAAAAGGGGCACACGACTACAAACTCATGTTTTTCATATTGTCTATTGTAATTTGACTGAGTTCGTTTCTCTTTTTATATTGCAAATTGCTTTATTAAATTTAGGTTAATATTTTTTGCGTTTAATAAATTATTTCAAATTCGAAAATGATATCTTTCAGTTATGACATCGAAAACTATAAGAATTGTTACCAGATGACAAACAAATTAGCTATACTTCATCTAAATAAACCAATAAAACACCACCATGATCTCTACGCTATGTTGGAAATTCACATTGCGTTCATCACAAAACTTGACACTTCTTTCATCACAAAATCTGACATTACTTTCATCAAGGTTTAATGTTTGTGAATTTTATTTTTCTTATATGAACTTTCACATTTATACTCAATGTGACTTTTCAATAATGAAATTTTAAATTCATACTTAAATTCCCACCATGATGTTGCTCAGCTGATGTTCCTGAACCTTTGGAAAGATTTGATAAATAATTCTTCAATTACAAATAAAGCCAAGAAAAATTATTGCAGTTCAGAGATTCAGAATGGGGATTACAAAACCCACTATTATGTAATGTACTCTCAGTGAATGTGACAAGCTCATGTTTAAATCTTGTGTCTTTTTCCTTATAAACAATAAATAGGTTGGACGGTTTAAAATATAATAGAGATAGACATTAGATATGAACATAATTTGTGATGTACAAAAGAGAATTGATTCCCACTAATCTACAAATGGATAATACATTGCACAATGCCCAGCT
This sequence comes from Vigna mungo, assembly GCA_036885675.1. Classification (NCBI taxonomy): domain Eukaryota; kingdom Viridiplantae; phylum Streptophyta; class Magnoliopsida; order Fabales; family Fabaceae; genus Vigna; species Vigna mungo. The sequence continues at coordinate 37,500,902 of CP144699.1, read as the reverse complement.
TAAAAAAAAAAACAGCTAGATCATTTTTGTGTTAACATCAACATCTATTCTGCTCATCCTTCTTATCCTTGCCAATAGGAGGTTCACTCCCATTCTGATGGGCTGCAACCTCTTGTGATTCTGAAGGGCTAGAGTCAACCAATTCTTCATCAACTGCAATAGTTTTTCTCTCTGTGCCCAGCAGAGCAGCATCAAGAGTAATATTCTCATCCAAAGAATGACTAAGTGATGATGATGATGAAGATGAAGACTCTGAAACAACAGATTTCTCATCATCTAGCTTTGATGGTGTTGTAGTCTCTCTACAGCCAGACTCATTGGATGTTGGCAAAATTTTGGATGTTTCCTTTGCAGTGCTTCCTGTTCTTTCCTTTTTGGACTTTTGGGATTTGGAGGTCTTCTGGACCGAACTTGGTGTCACAACAAATTCATCAGAGTCCACTTTGAAGTCAGATGGCAAGGTTTCATCTGTTTTACTATCTCTGTCCTCATTTGTAATAGTTGAATGAGTTGAAGGTTTAACTTTATAAGGTGGATTTATCAGTGCAAAAGGACGGATTTTTGTTGGTCTGGAACGAGAAGAAACTGTGTCATCAAATGGATCGATATCGAAATCAGTATCACTGCACATTTTTTGAACTGTGCGGATGGGTGTGGCTAGCCGAGCTCGATGATGACTTATAACTCTGAGAAGATCCAAGAGGATTATCTCCTGTTTTATGAAATAGTAAGTATTGTTCACAAAAGCTCATGCTGAATATAAAATAGATAAAACTTAATTATCCTTTTACCCTCCCAAATTTTAAAAAGTTTATTATAATCCCATGAATTTGGAAAATATTATTTTAGTCCTAATATATTAAATTTGAAGAACTAAATGATTTGTTTTGAACCTACTTCTAGTCTAACTTTGTTTAGAGACTCAAAACATACTTTTCTAACTTTGGTAAACTAAAAACTTTACTTTAACGTAGGGGCCAATTATTCTAAATTTCAGGCACTAAAAACGTAATTAAATCATTAAATAATAATGATCTTTAATGAAGAATTGCTTGGAAGCAGTAACTTGATCAATTGGATAGTTGGGTCAATATAGTTGTCAACCGTTTAAAGATCCACAAAGTTGAAAACATATAGTCATGTAAAAGATGTGATTTGATATTAGTAACTAGGAAAGTATGTACAGATGAATAAAGGATTTACATGTGTAATTGAACACACAATTCACAGAAACAGATATTTTTTATGTATCATAAAGTTAGGTTTTCCTTTTCCTTATTTTTGTCCTATTTTTTTCAGCAACAAGCAGCCTCCATTCACCACCATCCAGCCTCCTATCTTTGACACATTTGTCTCGCACACCGCCCTCAAATTTTGGCTACCTCCTTATCATGCATCTCCTTCAATGAATAGTTTTGGGTTTCGTTTGACTCTGTTTGACTTGATGCCTCTTTATATAGTGTCCTTTGGTTTTAACTTGCCCCCAAACTTCAGGCACGTTACCAGGCGTTTGACTTGACTTGCTATGATGTATGGACAAAGGACAAGAAAAATTATTCAAATGTTTCACCATTTATACAATGTAATCATCAACTTGATGAAAATCAAGTTGGAGAACATGGACATGCCGACATGTCTTGGAAAACTTGATCACCTGATTGCAGAATATTCTACTCTCATGTCCAATTTTCGTGGTACTTACTCCTATTGGACTTCCACAAGACCTTGAAATAGTTCGTAATCAGATTCTATCGAGTTCTATTGTTCTAATCTAGGATGCGGTTCAAAATCCATTCTCACAACTCCCCACTCCTTATACTTTTGAAAGCACCTCAACATCTACCGTGGATTCATCTACCCTAGTCTCTTACTCCTCTCATCGTGGTTGTTGCAATGGAGGATTTAGTGGAGAATGTGGTGGCAGTCATGGTTGACCTCACTTCAACTACTGCAACTGTCAAGGACATGCTGAAGAAGAATGTTGCACCAAAGCTAGACAACAAGTTTCAACTAGCTAATGTGACCCAAGCCACAACTCCTACTTCAGATATCACGATTTCTACCACTAAGTATCATGAATTTCTCAAACTTGAATAGCTAACTATCCTGCACCAATTGTTTCAGTTGTGACTCAATCTGGTAATCCTATAGCTTTTGTTTCATAGTCCTCCTCTCCAAGATCTTGGATACTTATTTTCGGTGCCTCAAATCATATAGTTACCAATCTCTTGTTTCCTCCTTGACCTATATGTGCAGAACCTAGTTCCTAGAAATGTTTTCTAGAGTTCTCTAATGTTTATTGTATCTGATGTACCTCAAAATATTGTAAATATAAAAACTCTTGAGAGGGGTTTACACACTCTCAAATTCACTCTAACTCCTCTATATTTTTATCTCAAGTTGGTATGTATTACATGAATTACATGAACGCCAGTGTCACCTTTTTTGAAGAATATTTCTTCTTCCCTTCATCTACTCAAGATTCTAATTTGTTCAAAATGTTCCTGTCCCATTAATTGAGTCTTCCACTCCTGTAACCCAAAATACCATACAAAATCCTACTTAACCATCATCATCACCTATTATTACCTATCAATGTAGGGACGTAATGGCTAGCCCAATACCCTAAGGTGAGTCCTCTTCAAAAGGTCATTCTCAATCATAACCTGGTACCACAACTCCTGATCATGATGACTCAAGTTGGCCCATTTCCATTCACAAAGGTACTAGATCTACCCAAAATCCTTACCCTATTTACAATTTTCTTAGTTACCACTTATATCCTTCCTATTTCTCTTTCATTTATTTTGTCTCTTTTATAACAATTCATAAAACTGACAGAAATCATCTTGGATGGCAACAAGCCATGATTACCGAAATGCAAGCCCTTGAACACAACAACACATGAGAGTTAGTTCCTCTTCCTTCTAGGAATAAGACAATAGGTTGTCAATGGGTGTACACCATTAAGGTATGACCTAATGGCGAAGTTGGTTGCCTTAAAGAATGATTAGTGACTAAAGGATATACTTAAATCTATGGACTTGACTATAGTGATACTTTTTCTTTGGTGGCCAAAATGACTACTGTCAAACTCTTCCTTTCCATGGTACCCATTTGTCATCGGCCCCTTCATCAACTAGACATTATAAATGCCTTTTTGCATGGCAATCTTGAAAAGGAAATCTACATGGAGCAACCTACTTGGATTGTTACTCATGGGGAGTCTGGTTTGGTTTATAAGTTGTGCCACTCTCTCTACGATCTTAAGCAATCTCCACATGCTTGGTTCAAAAAGTTCAGCAACATTGTTCAATCCTTAACACCATCAAGATGATTGCCATCGGAGTCCATACGCGTTCCCACGCACCGGTCAAAGTTCGTAAACACCATCTTTTCCATCCGCACGTGTCAGCCCGTGCATCGTCTTCTCAGGCTTCGATCATTGTCGCTGGATTCACCCCGACCTCCTCTCTCTGGATCTGGCCTTATTGCCTTGATTGGAGAAACTTGGATTTTTAGGGTTTCTCTCTCTCTTGTTCATCTATGATTTCTTTCGCTGTTGTTTCTTCTGATCTTTCTTCTACCATCGGTGTGTTTGACCCGATCATATATACTATGTCAATGTGCACTTGTCTATTGGTAAGTTAGATGACACTAATTATGCGACTTGGGCATCATACATTAGACTTTGGTTTAAGAGTTAAGAGTATTTTGATCATAATACTCACTCAAAAAGTGACTGAATATTGCTTTTGTTGAGGTTTCCCATTGGATGAAAATTGATCTCAATTATGCATCATTCTCAAGGGTACCCTACACTCTTCTTTAAAACCAATTTTTCATTCATACAACACATGTTTTGAAGTCTGAGAATAGGCCAAATTATTATACACCAGTGATACTCAACGTCTTTATGGTGTTTGTCATGATCTTTTCAATGTTGTTGCTCCTCAACATCAGGACTCTATGGTTGTTATATAAGTAAGATTCGTCCTCTTTTTCGTGAATTTAGTGAGTTACTACCTCATGCCTTTCCTTCTGCCCAAGAAATAGAGCAATAGTCAAAGTTCTTGATGGTATCAAAGTTGAATTAAAGCCTATTCTAACAAAATTTGATATTTGTTGGGTCTATTGTTCCACCCGCTCTTAAACCGATGCAAACCACTCTGTTTTCTATTGTCATACCTCTCTTAGAAAATGTCTAGACTTAAATAGTGTATGTTGAAAATATAGTTATCGCAAGAAATGATGATGTTAAAATACAAGTTAAGGAGCATCTATGCAATCATTTTCAAACCAATGATCTTGGAAATCTGAAATGTTTTTTGGGCATAGAAGTGGCACAATCAAAGGACAGAGTGGTAATTTATCAAAGGACTGCTTTTGACATTCTAAAAGAAACAGGTTTGATTGGTTGTGAATTAGTAGATTGTTCCATGGATCCAAATATGAAATAAATGGAGAAAGAGTGAGAAACTTTCTTTGATCTAGAAAGATATAGAAGACTAGTTGGAAAACTTATTTATCTCACTATTACTAGACCAAATTTGTTCTTTGTAGTTGGTGTTGAGTCAATTCACGCAGAAACCATGTATTGATCATCAGAATATTGTCATTCATTTTCTAAGATGTCTCAAAAAGGCTCCAAGACAAGGGTTATTTTATGAAGATAAAGGGAATACTAAATTTTTTTGCTACTGTGACCTTGATCAGGTTGGTTCTCCTATGGATAGACACTCTACTACAAGATAGTGTTTTCTTGGAGGAGATATTGTCTCTTGGAAAAGTAAGGAGCAAAATTTTGTTGCCTAATCATCTGCTGAAGCTTAGTATAAGGAAATGGCATCTCTTGCCTGTGAGCTTATATGAATAAAACAGTTCTTACAAGAATTAGATTTCTATAACATTCAGCCATAGAAGATGTATTGTGATAACTAGATTGCTCTTTACATTGCTTCCAATCTAGTCCCATAAGAGAACTAAACACATTGGAATAGATTGTCATTTTATCGAGAAAAGTTGTTGTCCAAAGAAATCTGCACAGAGTTTGTTGGATCAAATAATCAAATTTGTATTTATTTATTCCAAGCTTGGTACATATAATTTGTGTGCTCCAATTTGAGAGGGACTATTAGAATAAATGATCTTTAATAAGATTTATTATTAGGTGCCACGTGCTTTGTGATGAACCTATGCTAGAAATGTTTTCTAGAATTCTCATATGTTCATTGTATTTGATATATCTCAAGATATTATAAATATGAAACTCTTGAGAGGGGTTTACATACTCCCTCAAATTCACTCTATTTCCTCTATGTTTTTATCTCAAGACTAATAATGCAAGAGAATATTATCTTCCCAATTTCAGTCTTTACTAAAACTCGGGGGATGATTCTTCATCAAACATCATGTGTCTACACACACAACAAAATGGTGTTGTAGAGTACAAAAACCACCACTGCGGAAACAATTTTCACTCTTGCTCTTCACTCCGATGTTCCTCTACATTTCTCAGGGGTGTTCTTCCTGCATGTCCTCTGATTAACCACATGCCTTCATCAGTCTTAACAACAAATTATTTCTTGAACCCTAAAACTGGACTTCATTTTGTCACTCTGTATATTTGGGAAGACATGTTTTTTCCATAAACTCACTCCAAGTAAAAATAAAGGTTAATGCTAAATCCCTAAAATGTATTTGTTTTTTGGGGTTACTCTTGATCCCACAAAGGTCATTGATGTTTCTCTCCTTAAATACAATGGTATGTAGTCTCTATTGATGTTATCTTCTTTGAAACTACTCCTTGTTTTTCGTCCATAGTTAAAGATGACCTCTAAAGGTTCCACTATTGTTCCAGTAGTAGCTCCTACTCCACCTCCACTTCTCACATACCACCAACTGACATGGGAACCATTGAGAGTGCCACCCCTGTCTATCTTTTTCTTGCCACCATTGGCCTTCACCAATTAGACATAAGAAATGTCTTTCTACATGGTAAGTTAGATGAAGTGATGGACCAACTACCTTGTTTTATAATCTCCAATAACTCACTCATCTTGATCATAGGCTTTGTCACTTGAAGCAAACTCCCAGTGCTTGGTTTGATCGTTTCGGCTCAATTTTGCTTGAGTTTGGTATTACTCGTTGTGAAGTTGATCACTCAGATTTTTTCATTGTATTCTTCGTTGGCATGTTCATCTATTTTGTTTACATGTTGATGAAATGGTCTCTAATGGCATTTTTCAACAAAAATCTCACATTAAGTTTCAAACCAAGGATTTGGGTCTTCTTTGGTACTTTCTTGGCTTTGAAGTTGCACAATCCCCATCTAGCATTGCCATTTCCCAGCGAAAGAATGATTTATACATTTTGACCAAGACTAGTATGATTGATTGTTGCCCTAGAGATAGTCCAATGGATCCTTGAAGCTTTTTCCAAGTCAAGGGGAGCCATCGAAAGACCCTAGAAGATATCGTGGACTTAATTACCTCATTGTCACTAGACCAGACGTCACATATGTAGTTAGTGTGGTTAGTCAATTCCAAAAGGCTCTATGTGGTAGTCATTGGGATATTGTGGTATGCATTCTTTGATACATCAGGAATGCACCAGGTTATGGTTTAATATAAGCATATAAGGGCAAAGCCAAAATTGTGTTATTTTAGTGCTAATTGGGCAAATTTGCCATTAGATAATAGGTCTATTTTTAGGTATTGTCTTCTCATTGGTGGAAAGTGATTTCTTCAAGGAGCTATACTAACACGGGATATATATATACTATTTCGTGCCAATGAAACTGACATTTACGTTGCATCAAACCCAGTCTTCCATTAGTGGATTAAAAATAGAGAAATTGATTATCATTTTACGAGAGAAGGTGCCTTCAAGAAAAATCATGAGTGACTTTGTCAATTCCCATGACCAACTTTCAAACATGCTCACTACATCCTTGAAGAGCTTTAAAAAATATGATTTGATCTCAGTAATTAGGTAAATTTGTACAACTAATAAAAGATTTACATGTGTCACTAAACGCACAATTCACAAAAAAAGAGAAACTTATAAGTTCGCATCCACAATTGAAACTGTTAAAAAATACTTCCGAGTTTCAAAACATAAAAATGGGTGAGGAGATTACTAATACAAAAATAATTGTTTAAGTAAACATTTTGTAAGCATTACTATATATGTCTTCCTTAACAAGGAGGTACGAATCATTGCACCATGCATCAACAAGTATTATAAAGAATCTAGTCTCACCTTTACACGTAGGTACTCTTCAGAACGTGAAGTTTTAACAAAGCAGGACACCAATATCTGTAACATAAAAAGGCTTTTATAAGATAATGGTGGCTGAGAAATCAAAATGCAGAAACTCAAATTCTACATATTCCAAAATGTTAAAGGTAAAATGCTTTAATCCTGTCATGGGCATAGCTAATCCATCACCAGGCAGTAAATTGACAGTGCTAAGAATATTCTGCATATATACTTTGGAGATAATTTTCTAATGGACGAGAACTTTTTTTTAACACAAAGATAAACTGTAATGATCATGCATAAAGCTAAACGTCGAAAGTTAAAAATTTCAGTCTTTACAAATAACTTTTTAATATATTTTGTTCTCTAAAAGAAGTTCAAAAATTATAACAAACTTCTCGATTTCATGACAATATGATAGAAAAATTACAGTTCTTCAATGATAAAGAATACCACAAAGAATAAAAATATGCCCCAGATTTCATTCAATTCACCAATATAAGTGCAAACAAAAGTAGACTCTGGATTTTAAACAAGCTCATTTTCATTCTAAGAACTATGCTACATGCAGCATCTCAAAAGGAACCTTTAAAAAACCTTTCAAAACAAAAATTGAATAAAAGGGGAGACAAGAAAGGTTTTCAACCATAAGAGCCTGATTTTCTGGATCAATGTTCTCTAGAAAAACCCTTCTGTGCAATTTTCTCTGCTCTACTTGAGGATTTTTGGCCAAAACCTTGCGCATATCAGCTATTATACTCTGCATAAAGAAATCAGGAAAGAGATTACTTAAGTTTTCAAATGATGAGATAATCATCAAATAGTAACTAAACAATTATTAAAGGAAAGAATACTCACATTAATCTTGTTAACATCCAGGTGACTGATTGCCAGGTGAGTCTTTATACGCCAATGAGATTTCTTACTAAGATTCCTCACAACATTTATACTCAAATTGTGATTAGGAATATGAACTGCTTCACAATCAGAACCTCTAATTCTTGTTGGTGACCACCAGCCTACATGCTAGAGAAAATATGAAATTTGATTACAATGAAAAATTATAAAGATGCTTGAGAAAAAAATCACCTATAATGGAACTCTCATGCATATTATTTCTGCTCCCCTAAACTACCTTCTCAGCAGGTTAGATAATAAATGCATACCTCAACTTTACCAGTAACCTCATATCCTTTAATTTTTGTTTGAATCCGCTCATTCACAACAAATGGTCGAGTTGCATGAATCATTATACTCGAAAGGAAGTTTGTAAATATCTGAAGACACCACAAAAATAAAGTGAGAATGACAGCAAAGAGGAGCCTACCTAATTGGTAATGCCCATACCCTGTAGAATTACTCTACCAGAATTCGAGAATTTGATGTTATGGAGGATTCATAAAAAATCTAATGACAAATGTGACTTGATTATTCAAGTACATAGATTCAAAGAACCTATAACATACCTCGCGACCTGAAAGGGAAATCAATACTGTGCCCAAACCACCAGCAGTCAACCACTTCTGTGTTGAGATACCCAGTAACTCCATCAACAACGACACAGCAGCAACCCAAATTGCAGTATATACAGCTTTCCCAGTAAAATCAATGCGCATCTATCATTCATTGGCAACATAATGAATAAGATTTGTGTTTCCATACACTTCAGGAATTCCCTCAGGGATCAATAAACTAAATTAACAATTTTATTATAATACCCAACATGTAAACAAGGAACATTATTCTACAACGATACCATATGCAACCCACAAAGTCAAATTTGCTAAATAATATTCAGCAGTTGATATTTTATTTCCTAGATGTTGACTACCTTCTAATTTTCATTGGGAACATCTAAACCCTTATTTAAGTGGTATCAACCTAAACCTTTATTGAAGCGAAATGTTATGTAAACAGAAATGGAAACATGACAAGGATTTGTACCAGAAACATACATTTCTTTCATCACTGGAGTCATTTGCCTCCATACAAAGTTTTTGTGCCTGTTGAATTAAGCTGAAAATAGGCAGCAGAAGCATATTGCATTATAAGTTGAACAAGATATGAAGACTCAAAACCCATAATAATAAGAAATTAACCACTACAATGTTTATTTTACAAAAATAAATAAAGAGGATTCGATATTTTATTTGCATACTATTTGAATAAATATATAAGAAAAAAAGTCGAACAAATAAATATATAATTGAAATGTTGAATAATTAAAATAAAACAAACAAAATCATATTACACAGCAAACTCTATATTGTTCTGCACCGTAGTTTATTCTTCTTCCTATTCTTTTAGATAATAATTTGCATATATCAATCCACATTGCTGTGTATTTTACTTCTACTTCCAACAATAAGAAAACAAAAAGCTTTTCTTACAATGAAAAACTGCAATACTCTCAAATTTTAAAGGAACAATATTCTACTTTATTGTATCAATTATCAGGTCATTGGGCCTATAAAATACATGAACCTGTTGGTTATTTTAGGAAATATGGACAGCTAATTCTAAGGACAAATCCCTGTGATTATAGTATTGTTTTTAAATAAATAAACCTAGTATTAATTGTGAGATACGATTGCTATAAAGAATAAAATTACAGCAAGGATAAAATATAAAATAAAATTTCCTTAAATACGCACTGAGGACCACGGTTTTGACAAAACACAATAGTAACTTTGTTAGTTTATTGAACAAATGGGGTATATAATTCTGCCAGAAATCAAATCTACCTTGAAGAACAGTGAGCAATGGTAAGCACGGTTGACAAAGATCTTACAAAACTCAGCAGCCGTTGTTTCAATGCCTGACTAGTTTCTGATGGTAGGACTAGTGGATCTAAATCCCTGAAACATTTTACACTAAGGTGTTCATGAACATGAAACGGCAAACTCCCACTGGAAAAAACGTTAGTCCAGAAAGATACCTGCAGATGAGCATCACTCCAGTCCACAGCAGAATAGGTTGAAAATAAGATGTCAAAATATAATATGAACTACTTTTCTTCCAACTTCTATCAGTACTCTGAAAATATTGTGGAACAGAAAATCAGAAATTAATACTATTCAAATGATTTTGACAAACATGCAAAAAGATGCTAACTTCTTGGCGAAACATCTTCCTGCTCAGGCGCACAAGAGGCCCGAGACCAAAAACAGCAAACCCAATAATACCAAGGGCAGGGATGAATGGAATTGCAATTGGTTTTCCTGCTATATTATATGACCTACATCAATTTAAAAAATAAATTACCTTTGACATTTATTCAGAAATAAAAATATGTAAAAGGAAAGATATGAACAAGACTTTGAAACTATTATGAGTGGTATTGTGCTTTCATGTGAAAATGTGTGTGATTTATGCATTAGTTTTAGTTCACATCCCTTTATGTGATTCATATTCATACTATGCCTTTGAGAAGAACTTAAATCTTTTTCGAAAATCTTTTCAAAAGTGTTTTGTAACATATTAATCAGTTAATGTTAAAATATAAATGATTACACTACAGTGCTTTCACAAATAATCTACAATAATAAATGAGATAATCAATTATCTAGATTCGAATACAAACTTAGTTGCTAATCAATTATTTGGAGCCTGGATCAGGTATACAATTCATTAATAATTGATTATGCCCATAAATAATTGATTAGATGTGTTGGAGATGTCACATCAACTAGAGATAAAAAAAAATTTCCACGACCCAAACATATAATAGTGAGATTTGTTGTTTATTAAACCAATAATGTCACCCATTATCAGACTACTATCAGACTGTGTTAGGCCATTACTTGTATATAGTAGAAGGAAAACCGGTACACAGATCGGTTCACAGCCTAACTGCCAAGGCAGTTAGATTGGGTAGTTAGGAGGTTTGTATATAAGAGCTGTGAGTTTAGTTTGAGGGGTTAGCGAAGTAAATACCATTGTTTGACAGGAACGAGTTGTCCTGATCAGGGGGAGGTTAGGCTCTCATACATTGTATCTTGTTTGTTCTGTGAATAAAGAAGTGATTCAATGCTCTTGTGTGCGTGTTGGGTAAAGAGGAGTGTTTTTCTATTAGGTTCTTGATTAAAGAACCTAACATTTGGTCCGACCTGCCAGATCCAAAGAAGAGAGGAATCAACGATGGAAAGTCAAACGGAGGGAAGATTGAACAATTTGGAGATTATTGTGGAGGGAATCAAGAATGAGACAGCAGCGATAAGGCGTGATCTACAACAATTGATGAGAGGGATGAACGGAGGTAACAATAATGGAGATAACCATAATCAAGGAGGTGGCTCTAAAGGAAGTAGCAATTCGGTGAACGATAGTCAAGAAAGGCACGATAATGGGGGAATTCCCCAAAATTGGAGGAAAAGGGTTGAATTGTCGTCGTTTGAAGGAGCGGAACCACATAGTTGGATTAACCAGGCTGAACGGTTCTTCGATATACAGAAAGTGGCGGAGGAAGACAGGGTGGAATTGGCTTACATTAGTATGGAGGGGAGTGCCAGTTACTGGTTCAAGTATTGGAGGGAAAAGACCAAGAACCATTCTTGGATGGGTCTGAAGGCTGGACTGATTAACCGTTTTGGAGGTGGGTTCAGGGGAACTGTTTACGAGCAGTTGGCCACATTGCGACAAAAAGGATCGGTGGAGGAGTATGTTCGTGGGTTTGAGATGTTATTGGGTCAGACCCAGGGGTTGTCGGAGGAGTTGATACTGGGATTCTTTCTAGCTGGGTTACGAGAGGAGATAAAGGGGCTAGTGCGAATCCAAGATCCCCAAGATTTTATGATCGCGGTGAGGGTGGCGAGAGACGTGGAGGATGCGATGAACCGCGCACGAGGAGTAGTATGGAACGGAGGAAGGGTGAATCCAACGAATGTACGGACGACAACGGCAGTTGTTCGGGGAGACGGAGATCGCAATTCTGTAAACCGACCCAGTGCGACAGAAGGGGGAGGAGCGACCCGACAAGAGGGGTCGTCGATGGCTGGAAATACTACTGCAAGGGGGATCGCGATGGCGGGGGGCGATGGTGGAGGAAGAATGGTAAGGAATTTACCTTACCCGGAATACTTGAGAAGGAGGGCCGAAGGGAGATGTTTCCAATGTGGGGGCCCTTTCGCTCCCGATCATAGGTGCCCAGAGAAGAGCCTGAGAGTGTTACTGTTGGCGGAAGATGAGGGGGAAGAATCGAAGGAAGAGGTTGGCGAGGAGACGAAACCCATGGAGTTGTCGGCGTGTTCTACGGAGGGGTTGACGCCGCCGAAAACGATGAAGTTGATAGGGTTGATCGGGGAGAATCGAGTGGTGGTCCTCATTGATAGTGGGGCCAACCATAACTTCATTAGCCGGATGGTGGTTGAGGAGTTGAAGCTTCCGGTGGTGGATACGCCATCATACACGGTGAGTCTCGGTGACGGTCATAAGAAGGTGACGAGGGGGAAATGCGAAACTGTTCGAATAAGCTTGGGAAATACCTCGGTGGAGGAGGAGTTGTACGTTTTTGAACTGGGGGGTGTGGACGTCGTGTTGGGAATTGCCTGGTTGGCTAAACTGGGTGAAGTTGTGATTAACTGGAGAGAGATGTTGATGCGATTCGGAGTGGGGAACGAGAAGATCATGATTCGGGGGGACCTAGCGTTATCAAGACAACTGGTGGAACCTCGGGAGTTATGGAAGATAATGGATGGTGACTCATGGGCGTTGGTATGGGAGTTAGGTGTAGTGGAGCAGGAAAAGGAGGGTGAGGTGTCGTGGGATTTGACAGAGGAGTAGGTAGTGGAATTGCGAGCTGTCCTGCAAGCCCATGGACGCGTGTTCCAGGAAAGAGAAGGGTTGCCACCTCTTCGAAATTTAGAACATAGGATTGTGCTTAAAGAGGGAACAAATCCTATAAATGTCTGGCCATATAGATATCCATACCTCATGAAAGAGGAGATTGAAAAGCAGGGTGCAGATATGTTAAAAGCTGGGATAATAAGGCCCCGTCAGAGTCCATATTCAAGTCCTGTCATTTTGGTAAAGAAGAAGGACGGAAGCTAGAGGTTTTGCGTTGATTATCGGGATCTGAACAAAGCTACTGTTCCGGATAAATTCCCGATACTAGTTATTGAAGAATTGTTGGATGACCTCAAGAGGGCAAGATATTTTTCCAAGCTGGACTTGAAGGTCGGCTATCATCAGATTCGGATGGAGGCAGCGGATATTTCGAAGACGGCCTTTCGAACCCACCAAGGTAATTTTGAGTTTTTGGTGATGCCGTTTGGGTTAATGAATGCGTCGGCTACCTTTCAGAATGCGATGAGTGGTTTAATGGCAGCATATTTGAGGAAATGGGTGCTCGTCTTCTTCGACGACATCCTTGTTTACAGCCCCACTTGGGAAGAACATATGAAACATTTGGAGATGGTGTTGCAGTTGCTGGAATAGCATGGGTGGATTGCAAATCCTAAGAAATGCAAATTTGGGGAGCAGCGAGCGAGTACACTATCTTGGTCATCAGATATCAGAGGAGGGTGTTGAAATGGACCAAGATAAAATCAAAGCAATAGTAGAATGGGGGGAACCGAAGAACTTGAAAGCCTTGCGAGGATTCTTGGGCTTGACCGGTTACTATAGAAGATTTGTGCAACGATATGGGGAGCTGGCCAGACCCTTGACAGAACTGTTAAAAAAGGGGAAATTTCAGTGGACAGAAAAGGCTGGAGTAGCCATGACAACTCTGAAGACAACCATCACAAGTGCACCAGTTTTAGCATTCCCAGATTTCACTCAGGAGTTTCATTTGGAGTGTGATGCTTCATGGGGAGGTGTCGGTGCTGTATTAATGCAAAACAGGAAGCCCATTGCGTTCTTTAGTAGAGCTTTGTCAGACGGATCTTTAAGTAAATCCATCTACGAAAAGGAATTGATGGCTTTGGTGATGGCCATCCAGCACTGGAGGCCATACTTGTTAGGGAGAAAGTTTGTGGTGCATACAGATCAACGTAGCCTTAAATATCTGTTGGAACAGAGTATTACAACTTACAGTCAGCAGAATTGGATAGCCAAGTTGATGGGTTACGATTTTGAAATAGTGTACAAGCCGGGAAGTGCAAATAAAGTAGCAGATGCCTTATCGAGAAGGGAAGAGGGGAATATGGAGGAACTGGAACTGCGAACTATAACCCGACCATATTGGCATGACTTCCAAGACATTCTAAAGGAAGTGCAGGAAGATGAAACACTTAGAGGGATCATTGAAGATATTAGGAGGGATCCCAATTCACACGCTGCTTATACTATGGAGAAGGACCAACTGCATTATAAGGGGAGGTTGGTTTTGTCGGCCAAATCGAGTTGGATTCCAAGGTTGCTAGCTGAATTTCATGTCACTAACACTGGAGGACATTCAGGGGTATTTCGAACGTATAGAAGAATTGCCCAATCATTATATTGGGTGGGAATGAAGAAAACTGTGACTGAGTATGTGGCTGCATGTGTGATCTGTCAACAACATAAGTATATGGCTGCATCACCCCAAGGTTTATTACAACCTTTGCCAATTCCGCAGGCTATTTGGGAAGAAGTGAGCATGGACTTTATTGTCAAGCTGCCCAAATCTCAAGGCTTTGGTGCTATTTTGGTGGTAGTGGATAGATTGAGTAAATATGGACATTTCATTGCCTTGAAACATCCTTATTCAGCTCGGGCAGTGGCAGAGACATTTACTCAGGAGATAGTTCGACTTCACGGGATTCCTACATCAATTGTTGGTGATAGGGATCCTTTGTTTCTCAGTGTATTTTGGAGGGAGCTCTTCAAACTGCAGGGCACTCAGCTCAAAATGAGTACAGCTTACCATCCAGAAACTGATGGTCAAACGGAGGTAGTAAACAAGGATTCTTGAAGGGTATTTGAGGTGTTTTTGTTCCGAGCAACCTAGGAGCTGGAAGACAGTTTTATCTTGGGCAGAATACTGGTATAATACCAGTTATCAGGCTGCAGCAAAATGTTCTCCTTTTGAAATTGTATATGGACGTCCCCCACCCACTTTGAGTCGATTTATACCGGGGAAAACAGTTGTTGAAACGGTGGCACAAGACTTGATGACTAGAGATGAAGCGTTGAGGCAATTACAACATCTAAAAAGAGCGCAAGATGCTATGGTGAACCAGGCAAATAAAAGGAGTAGAGAAGCAAATATCAAGATGGATGATTGGGTTTATTTGCGGATCAGGCCCCACAGGCAGTCTTCTATGCCGACACGTTTACATCCTAAACTTGCAGCACGTTATTATGGCCCTTTCCAGGTGTTGCAACAGGTGGGAAAGGTTGCTTTTCGCTTGCAGTTGCCCGAGACAGCTAGGATTCATCCCATCTTTCACGTATCGCAATTGAAGAAGGCGGTGGGAGAGAAACGTGTAGAAAAGGAATTGCCGGTGGAATTACAGGCTGAGGGGCCCATGTTTTGGCCTGTGCGGATCTTAGAAAGGAGGCAGAGGCAATTGGGAGAAGTGGCAGTACCACAGGTTCTGAAAGAATGGCAAGAAGGAGGCCGTGAGGGAGCAACTTGAGAAGATGTGGCTACGATTCAGGAACAGTATCCTGAATTCAACCTTGGGGACAAGGTTGTTTCAGGCGAGGGGGGTATTGTTAGGCCATTAATTGTATATAGTAGAAGGAAAACCGGTACACAGATCGGTTCAAAGCCTAACTGCCTTGGCAGTTAGATTGGGTAGTTAGGAGGTTTGTATATAAGAGTTGTGAGTTTAGTTTGAGGGGTTAGCGAAGTAAATACCATTGTTTGACAGGAACGAGTTGTCCTGATCAGGGGGAGGTTAGGCTCTCATACATTGTATCTTGTTTGTTATGTGAATAAATAAGTGATTCAGTGCTCTTAGTGTGCGTGTTGGGTAAAGAGGAGTGTTTTTCTATTAGGTTCTTGATTAAAGAACCTAACAGACTGTCTATAAATGTCTAATCTCATGCTTTGCTCGAGATGTATATATCTCGACGTGAGATGTGTTGAAGATCACATATCGTCTAAAGATAAAGAAAATTTACATTTAAATAAGTACAAACCTCACATTATAAACTGGATTTATAGGATTGAGTTAGACTTAGAGCCCACTTAAGAATTTGAATAGTGTTAAACCATTATTTGTAGATGTTACGTATCCGAGTCGGAAACGTAACAAGAACAACCTCTCACACACTCAAAACAAGCAAAAGGATAATGAAAAAATGGAATTGAACAAATAAATCTCTTTTATTGATGGTAGTGTATGAATAAACAAAGGTAAACAATAATTGGGAGCATAACCTCCGTCAATTATTTCCAATAACTGGGAGCAGGATCTCCGTCAGTTACCTGAGAGCATAACCTCTCTTACAAGACTCACAAATCAAAAAGCATGCTTAATCCCTAGGCTTCCCCTTTATTTATACTAATTAATTCCCTCCCAAGATATACTGAATATTAGAAAATAATCCTATTTACTATAGGTATCTGATACGAATATATTTAGTCTTATTTACTATATTAACTTATACCAAATAATATCCTAAGATATGGTCCTGATTACTCTAATTGATATCCTCTGAATCTCCTCCCAAGATATCCCTCCTATTACTCTAATTAGTTTCCCGCTGCGCTCTTCTAGGAATCTTCCTCGCTGCTATCCACCGTTCGGTCAGCTCAGTACCCGTTCTCTCTCGCTGGGTCCGTTCGGTCCTCTTCTTCATATTGCCCCCTTTCTTTCACCGGTTGGCCTTCTCCCGCTTGGTCCTCTTCCCTTTCCCTTCTCACCGTTCTGTCTTGGTCCTCTTCTCTCTCCCTCCTATACTTTCTCCTCTCATATACTTTCCAGCCCCTAACAATAGACATAATTGATTATGATGTTCATATTAAGTTTCCACAATTTAGCTTTCAAGATATTTGTTTGAGGTTTACAATTTAAGGTATATTAATCAGTAATATATCTCAAAACATCACCTCACCTACTTCTTCATAAATTCCGTTATTTTTCTTTACAAATATTACCAAATATTTCAACTCATAAATAATTTAAAATGAAAACACATACAACATAGGTGTTTCTAACTTTGTTAATAATAAGTTGACAAAAAGATCGTTTTAAAGCATTATAAAGTTTAAAAGATTAAATTGAATCTTTTAAATATTAAGATAATAAGGTGAATAAAAATGTGAAAAGAAAAGTTGAATTTAACCTAATAATAATAAAGGAAAACAACATTTCCTGCTATGCCCAGTAATTCCTAGTCCCACCTTGACACTGCCACCATGTCCATGGTCGTCACCATCAATGATCTCCTTGTCAAACTCCTCATGATCGCTCTCCTTGTCAAACTCCTCATGATTGTAGGTATACCACCACCAAACTTCACAACATAAACAACCAGTTATAATCATAGAAATAATATATAACCAGGAATGTTTAGATTACGAATGTACTATCAGGAACATTTTTAGTTATTCACTTATCATACCTTTGTTATTAGAGGATATCAAATCTCTTATTTATTGTATAGATTTATTTTTCTCAATATAAATAAAGCACTCATACTATATCAAAAACACATTGTTTCATCTCAATGTTTCTCTCTTCCCTAGAGTTTAACACGAACAAATATATGCATATGAGGGGTATAGTGATTGATCTAGTTGCACATCACGTGTTTGATGAAATGAAGTTGTGACTAATGGATGTAACCGGTGACAGTACAATGAATCTTGACCAAAGAGTTGCTGGATGATGATCACCAGAGAGGAGTGTGAGAAGTTGAGAGATCAAGCCCCAGACTAGATTTGAATCCAACTTTTAGCGCCTAATTCCACACTAAGAACCGGATAACCATTGTGGATGGTAATCACTCTCATCTCACTGCATTCTATATTTTCTTTCTCTTCATATGTGTAGGATTTGTATTAGATGAGAACATATTTCTCAAATGAAATAAATCTTGAATAGAGAACTTTATAAACATGGCTGACATTAACTTCTGTGATACTTTTAATTAGATTTGTCAACATCTATCAAGTGAAATTTAAAATGAAATATTCTTCATCGCACATGATCTAGGCAACTATCACTTGCTTAGATGGGCATTTTCAATGCAAAAATTGAACACTTAGAGTGTTTGCAAAACTGTTCAATCTCTGAATCCAACAATTTCTCCCATTCATGTTTAGTTTCTTGAAAAGAGAGAAATGGGTTTTGAAACAATTTTGTTTTTGTATTTTCAATGTCCATTCCTCATTTTATAAGAAACTAAACATGACTAAAGGTTTGTTTGGTAGGGAGGAGGGGGAAGAAAAGACAGATAATTAATTTCGTCAATTTGTTTGGTAGAGTTTCCCTTTAGTAATATGCAATGCATTTAATAAAATGCAAATTACCGTAATAAAATTAAACCTGAGTTTTTAAGCTGCTTTTAGTAAGTCTTCTTTTACCTCTCTACTCACAAGATTTTCACTTTGACTTGAAGAAATGTTTTTTAATGCTAAATATTGTTGTTAGTTGTAGTTTCTTACATATGCAACATTTTTAAGAACTCATTTGTTCTAATGCTATTTTAAAGTTACTTAACTTTAGAATCAGCAAAAGTACTTGCATTGGAGTTAGGAAACATTTAGATTTAAAGGGTGTTTAGATAACACAAATCAATTCTATCCTATGATCCTATGAAATCATGGTGATACCAAGAAAAAGTAGAAGTATTTGTTTTTTACTTTCATCATGAAAAATTAATCGATAATTTCTAACCATGAACCTAACCAAACACACTACAAGTGACTGAATGAAATCCTCACGTGCTGTGCAAAGGAGGATGTAATGAATTGGACAACTGATGTTCTCATTGATGCTCTTCAGAGTAGAAGAATATGGTAAGCATGGTCCTGAGTAATGTAACTAGTCCTCCAATTAACCTCAATTACCCTTTGCTTTTTAATTTTAATGCTTAATATAAAAATCTCCAGTACTGTGTTATCGTGATCCAAGTGATGTGATGGCATCAAATCATTTTGCTACAGTTACTGTTAGGTTCTTTAATCAAAAACCTAATAGAAATTCACACTTCACACTGGCACACCACACAAGAATACTGAATAGCCTCTTTATTCACACAACAATCAATGATACAATTGATGAGAGCTTAACCTCCCCCGATCAGGACAACACGTTCCTGACACAAACAACAGTATTTACTTCGCTACCTCTCAAACTAAACTCACAGCTCTTATAAACAAACCCCCTAACTACCCAATCTAACTGCCTTGGCAGTTAGGCTGTGTACCGGTTTTCCTTCTACTACATACAAGTAACGGCTTAACAATACCCCCCTCGCTTGAAACAACCTTGTCCCCAAGGTTGAAGTCAGGATATTGTTCCTGAATGGTAGCCACATCTTCCCAGGTTGCTCCTTCACGACCTTCTTCTTGCCATTCTATCAGAACCTGTGGTACTTCCACTTCTCCCAACTGCCTCTGCCTCCTTTCTAACATTCGCACCGGCCAAAACATGGGTCCCTCAGCCTGAAGTTCCATCGGCAATTCTTTTTCTACACGTTTCTCTCCCACCGCCTTTTTTAATTGCGATACGTGAAAGATGGGATGAATCCTAGCTGTCTCGGGCAACTGCAAGCGAAAAGCAACCTTTCCCACCTGTTGCAATACCTGGAAAGGGCCATAATAACGTGCTGCAAGTTTAGGATGTAAACGTGTCAACATAGAAGACTGCCTGTGAGGCCTGATCCGCGAATAAACCCAATCACCCACATTCACCATAGCATCCTGCGATCTTTTTAGATGTTGTTGTAATTGCCTCAACGCTTCATCTCTAGTCATCAAGTCTTGTGCCACCGTTTCAACAGCTGGTATAAACCGACTCAAAGTGGGTGGAGGACGTCCATATACAATTTCAAAAGGGGAACATTTTGCTGCAGCCTGATAACTGGTATTATACCAGTATTCTGCCCAAGATAAAACTGTCTTCCAGCTCCTAGGTTGCTCGGAGCAAAAACACCTCAAATACCCCTCAAGAATCCTGTTTACCACCTTCGTTTGACCATCAGTTTCTGGATGGTAAGCTGTACTCATTTTGAACTGAGTGCCCTGCAGTTTGAAGAGCTCCCTCCAAAAAACACTGAGAAACAAAGGATCCCGATCACTAACAATTGATGTAGGAATCCCGTGAAGTCGAACTATCTCCTGAGTAAATGTCTCTGCCACTGTCCGAGCTGAATAAGGATGCTTCAAGGCAATGAAATGTCCATATTTACTCAATCTATCCACTACCACCAAAATAGCATCAAAGCCTTGAGATTTGGGCAGCTTGACAATAAAGTCCATACTTACTTCTTCCCAAATAGCCTGCGGAATTGGCAAAGGTTGTAATAAACCTTGGGGTGATGCAGCCATATACTTATGTTGTTGACAAATCACACATGCAGCCACATACTCAGTCACAGTTTTCTTCATTCCCACCCAATATAAGGATAGTCACAGTTTTCTTCATTCCCACCCAATATAAGGATTGGGCGATCCTTCTATACGTTCGAAATACCCCCGAATGTCCTCCAGTGTTAGTGACATGAAATTCAGCTAGCAACCTTGGAATCCAACTCGATTTGGCCGACAAAACCAACCTCCCCTTATAATGCAGTCGGTCCTTCTCCATAGTATAAGCAGCATGTGAATTGGGATCCCTCCTGACATCTTCAATGATCCCTCTAAGTGTCTCATCTTCCTGCACTTCCTTTAGAATGTCTTGGAAGTCATGCCAATATGGTCGAGTTATAGTTTGCAGTTCCAATTCCTCCATATTCCCCTCTTCCCTTCTCGATAAGGCATCTGCAACTTTATTTGCACTTCCCGGCTTGTACACTATTTCAAAATCGTAACCCATCAACTTGGCTATCCAATTCTGTTGACTATAAGTTGTAATCCTCTGTTCCAACATATATTTAAGGCTACGTTGATCTGTATGCACCACAAACTTTCTCCCTAACAAGTGGCCTCCAGTGCTGAATGGCCATCACCAAAGCCATCAATTCCTTTTCGTAAATGGATTTACTTAAAGATCCATCTGACAAAGCTCTACTAAAGAACGCAATAGGCTTCCTATTTTGCATTAACACGGCACCGACACCCCCCCCCCCCCTGAAGCATCACACTCCAAATGAAATTCTTGAGTGAAATCGGGTAACGCTAAAACTAGTGCACTTGTGATGGCTGTCTTCAGAGCTGTCATGGCTACTTCAGCCTTTTCTGTCCACTGAAATTTCCCCTTTTTTAATAGTTCTGTCAAGGGTCTGGCCAGCTCCCCATACCGCTGCACAAATCTTCTGTAGTAACCGATCAGGCCCAAAAAACCTTGCAAGGCCTTCAAGTTCTTCGGTTCCCCCCATTCTACTATTGCTTTGATTTTATCTTGGTCCATTTCGACTCCCTGCTCTGATATCTGATGACCAAGATAATGTACCCGCTGCTTGCCAAATTCGCATTTCTTAGGATTTGCAATCCACCCTTGTTGTTCCAGCAACTGCAATACCATCTCCAAATGTTTCATATGTTCTTCCCAAGTGGGGCTGTAAACAAGGATGTCGTCGAAGAAGACGAGCACCCACTTCCTCAAAAATGCTGCCATCAGACCATTCATCGCATTCTAAAAAGTAGCCGGCGCATTCATTAACCCAAACGGCATCACCAAGAACTCAAAATGCCCTTGGTGGGTTCGAAAGGCTGTCTTCGAAACATCCGCTGCCTCCATCCGAATCTGATGATAGCCGGCCTTCAAGTCCAGCTTGGAAAAATATCTGGCCCCTTTGAGTTCATCCAGCAATTCTTCAATAACTGGTATCGGAAATTTATCTGGAACAGTAGCTTTGTTCAGGGCCCGGTAATCAACGCAAAACCTCCAGCTTCCGTCCTTCTTCTTCACCAAAATTACAGGGCTTGAATATGGACTCTGACTGGGCCTTATTATCCCAGCTTTTAACATATCTGAAACCTGTTTTTCGATCTCCTCTTTCATGAGATATGGATATCTATATGGCCGGACATTTATAGGATTTGTTCCCTCTTTAAGCACAATCCTATGCTCCAAATTTCGAAGAGGTGGCAGCCCTTCTCTTTCCTGGAACACGCGTCCATGGGAATGCAAGACAGCGCGCAATTCCACTACCTACTCCTCTGTCAAATCCCGCGACACCTCACCCTCCTTTTCCTGCTCCATTACACCTAACTCCCATACCAACGCCCATGAGTCACCATCCACTATCTTCCATAACTCCCGAGGTTCCACCAGCTGTCTTGATAATGCTGGGTCCCCTCGAATCGTAATCTTCTCATTCCCCACTCCAAATCGCATCGTCATCTTCCTCCAGTTAATCACAACTTCACCCAGTTTCGCCAACCATGCGATCCCAACACAACGTCACACCCCCCAGTTCAAAAACATACAACTCCTCCTCCACCGCGGTATTTCCCAAGCTTATTCGAACAGTTTCGCATTTCCCCTTCGTCACCTTCTTATGACCGTCACCGAGACTCACCGTGTATGGTGGCGTCTCCCTCACCGGAAGTTTCAACTCCCCAACCATCCTCCGGCTAATGAAGTTATGGCTGGCCCCACTATCAATGAGGACCACCACTCGTTTCTCCCCGATCAACCCAATCAACTTCATCGTTTTCGGCGGCGTCAACCCTCCGCAGAATACACCGACAACTCCATGGGTTTCATCTCTTCGCCAACCTCTTCCTTCGATTCTTCCACCTCGTCTTCCGCCAACAGTAACACTCTCAGGCTCTTCTCCGGGCACCTATGACCGGGAGCGAAAGGGCCCCCACATTGGAAACATCTCCCTTCGGCCCTCCTTCTCAAGTACTCCGAGTAAAGTAAATTCCTTACCATTCTTCCTCCAACATCGCCCCCCGCAGTCGCGATCCCCCTTGCAACAATATTTCCTGTCATCGACGACCCCTCTCGCCGGGTCGCTCCCCCCGCTTCTGTCGTACTGGGTCGATTTACAGAATTGCGATCTCCATCCCCCGCACAATCGCCGTTGTCGTCCTTACACTCGTCGAATTCACCCTCCCCCCGTTCCATACAGCTCCTCGCGCGCGGTTCATTGCATCCTCCACATCTCTCGCCACCCTCACCGCGATCATAAAATCTTGGGGATCTTAGATTCGCACTTGCCCCTTTATCTCCTCTCGTAACCCAGCTAAAAAGAATCCCAGTATCAACTCCTCCGACAACCCCTGGGTCTGACCCAATAACATCTCAAACCCGCGAACATACTCCTCCACCGATCCTTCTTGCCGTAATGTGGCCAACTGCTCGTAAACAGTTCCCCGGAACCCACCTCCAAAATGGTTAATCAGCCCAGCCTTTAGACCCATCCAATAACGGTTCTTGGTCTTTTCCCTCCAATACTTGAACCAGTAACTGGCACTCCCCTCCATACTAATGTAGGCCAATTCCACCTTGTCTTCCTCAGCCACTTTCTGTATATCAAAGAACCGTTCAGCCTGGTTAATCCAACTATGCGGTTCACTTCCTTCAAACGACGGCAATTCAACTCTTTTTCTCCAATTTTGGGGAATTCCCCCATGGTCGGGCCTTTCGTGACTATCGTTAACAGAATTGCTACTTCCTTCAGAGCCACTCCTATGATTATTGTTACCTCCATTCATCCCTCTCAGCACTTGTTGTAGATCACGCCTAATTGCCGTTGTTTCTTCCTTGATTCCCTCCACCGTAATCTCCAAATTATTCAATCTTCCCTCAGTTTGACTCCCCATCGCTGATTCCCCTCTCCCTTGAATACAAATGTTAGGTTCTTTAATAAAAAACCTAATAGAAATTCACACTTCACACTCGCACACCGCACAAGAATACTGAATAGCCTCTTTATTCACACAACAATCAATGATACAATTGATGAGAGCTTAACCTCCCCCGATCAGGACAACACGTTCCTGACACAAACAACAGTATTTACTTCGCTACCTCTCAAACTAAACTCACAGCTCTTATATACAAACCCCCTAACTACCCAATCTAACTGCCTTGGCAGTTAGGCTGTGAACCGGTCTGTGTACCGGTTTTCCTTCTACTATATACAAGTAACGGCCTAACAGTTACCCTCATATTGAACAAGGAAAATTGCACTCTTTTAGCAAATGTGTATTAAGGAATGGCTCATTTTGTTATATCTTTTGCTGAGTGTATAGGATAACTGCTGTGTACGCTCATCATAGCAGAAACTTTTATCAGAGAAGTAACTAAATTAGCAAGGTTAATAAGTTGGAGATACCGGTGTCATTCATAAATAATGTATTAGTCGGTTGGTTGGTTTTGTATATTGACACATTACCCAGTCAATAATAGTTTTTTGATTTAAAAGTAACGTTTTTTTTTTATATTTGATTTCTGTTGTCTTATTTGCTACTGCCTCTAGCCTCTGTCAATTCACAAAGCTCTCCATGGATATAGACTATAAATAAAAGAAAAACACATATCTAAGACAGTAACTGTTATCACTGAAGCATGGAAAATTGCAAATGAAACTGCCAGCAACAAAAAATTCAAAGACAAATAGATAACTGGCAAATATAGCTATACCAGGATGGAACCAAGGTTTTAGAAAAAGAAAAACTTAAATGCAGTTCCTTAGGTGCTGTTCGTTTAATTCTCCAAATATAATTGATGTTTTACCTAGTAATCCATATAACTAAGATTTTATTAAAGGATTGTGTGAATTACCAGGATGAAACTCCATTTTCATTAGACAACAGTACAATCAACACCTAAAGAATTGTACACAAGTGTCTACAAGCACAGTTGTGGCACTCCTTTGTCAGTTATATTCAATAACATATAACAAAGTGAAAATGCGACCACAATTTAAATCCTTGGAAGGAAAAAACAATAAACAGGAAACTTTCATAGATGAAGGCCACACCAAACCATGTGGTAAAAGACTAATGGCAACAAAACATAGTATATGCCCATGCACGCGCTTATGCCAAGAGACAAGTACATTGAAACTCAACATTGTACATCGTAAGGGCCTATTTGGATAGATTTTTTCCACAAACACTCGCAGAAGAAAAAAATTGCAGTAGTCTACAATTATCGTTTACAAAAGTTAAAAATAAATATTAGAATATTTCAATGAGAAAATTTCTACAAACAATATCATGCTTCAGAGAAACCCGTTTCACTTTTTTTCTAACCTAAAAGCCTAAAAGTTGTAATTGAGAAATTTGTTCAAGTATGTCCTACAACTAAGAGGAAATCTCATTAAAAAAAATAAAGTAACCACATACCTGATAAAAGCAACAGCTTCCATGATTACTGTACAGCCTAACGTCGCGAGACAGTCCAATTGAAGTGAAATGAAGTCCAAGGTTACGCGATGAGCACAACATCGTACCAACAAATCGAAACTACTCTAACTTTTGCCTACTTAACCTGTATGAGAGACATACCCAGTAATGTTAGAAGCGAAGAGACTAGAAGTTCTCAGAGCAAATGCATATATAATTTTCCTAAGGGACTAGGACAGAGAGATACGCTGATGTCCGATACTGATAATATTCCGAAGACGTGGGAGAAAAGAAAGAAAATAATCTTCTCAGTAATGGAAGAATCGCGAATAGTTAGAAACGCAAATTTGTATACTTCCAAGTCAAAATCAGCACACAACCTTCCTCGGAAAGCAATAATTTAGCAATAAACTTTTTTTTTCCTTTAAAAAAAGTGTTATATAATCACGAGTTATTCCTATTCTATTTTCTGATTAATAATATTTTATAAAAAGAATCATAGCAAGTAGTGATTTTGTTATGTATCTTTTTACTTATATTTAAAAAAAAAAACTTCACATTAAACATTTAAAATATGTTATTTAATTTTATATTCCTTTTATAAGTAATTGAAAATCAATTTAAATATCTTCTTTCAAAATAACTGTTACAAAATTTATTAGTTTTGCGATTGTTAATTCATAATTGGTACACAATATTAAAATTTAATTTACCAAATAGTATTATCAATCAATTTTATATGATAATAGTTTTCTTTTTATCAAATTAAGATATTCTTTAGCGAAGGTCTGAGAGTATATTTAATAAGGAATATCCTTTTAGATATCTTTAGCGAAGGTCTGAGAGTATATCTGAGAGTATATTTCTTCAGTATCTATTATCTCTAGTTCAATACCTTTGTTTGAACTCTTAAGTGGGTCTCACCTTAAAGCTCGCATCCTGATATTTTATTACCTAATTGATTTATTAAGCTATCAATATTTTATAAATGAAATTTTAAAAATTGAGATTATGTGACTGTTGTTCGGACCTTTTATAATAAAAAAAATATATTAAAACTTTAAGGAATACATGGTAATATTGTAAATAATTTATTTTCAATTATTTTTTATATAGCATTGCTGATATAAGGATGATATTGGTTCTTGGATAAACAATGTGCGCACCATTCGCGTTACACGTACTCAAAGATTAAGTAACAAGCTGACATTTTTTAGAGATGAGATTATTTATCAACTATATGAATGACTTTTGTGAAGAAAAAAACTCCTAAGTTATTTCCGTTTCTTCACCGACAAACACATTCATAAGTGTTCTGATGAATCGAAATTTCCCCAACAGCGACAGTAACATACAAAACCCACACGCTCAAATAATACTAAATGGGCTGCTTTCACATTGAATATGAGATATGTATGGGTTTGGCTGACTAATAATTTGACAGACAGTACACTCCAATACCTTTAATAATCAAAATAATTGTTTCTAAAATGATTATAAGGTATTTGGAAAGCCATAAAGTTGTGATATATCCACCACATGTTTAATATTCTGGAAAGCATCCAATGCAAGTCGCCTTTTTGAAAGACCTTATTCTCAGTTTCACGGGTCCAATCTAAAATGGTGAGCTGTTAAAATAAAATGTCATGAAAATAGGACCTCCCTCACACGAATAATGAAAATCAATCGACTTAGAGAAAAGGTCACCCACTAGTCAGGATCAATGTGGATGATGGAAATGGGGAAAAATGCCCACACATGTTTAAGAGGTTCACCACAACAATCATTGCTTTTTTATCATCACGACTACAAAGCAATATTGGATTCTTTCAAATTGCCTCTACATGGAAAAGAGTTATAAATGACCATCTATTGCAGGTCCTGTTCAAGCCAAACCAATGGCATATTTGTCTAAGAGTGTACACAAGTCAAAGGAGCCTATCGAGTAACCATTTTCAATCCTGAGCTTGATTTGGCATTTCGACCTTATTCCCCTTCCACAAGTGTTTCCACCTAAGAAAGTTTGTTTGTACGAAAGTTTCACTCAATTTATTTGTAAAAGTACGAACCATAAACCATAATCTAAATCAAATGCCAGTGATACATTTTACCTTTTATGGCCTATAATCGGAGTGGGGAACAAGCCACAATCAGAACTGTTCATAGATTTTGAAAGTTATGTGAACCATGAATTGACAATTATGTACATACACGGGTAATTAGGGAGAATACAATGCACAATTCCAACTTATAAAAAGACAGCTGGATCATTTTTAACTTCTATCGGAGGTATATACTGAAATATCAATTTCTAATCCGGCCTAATTCAGCCACTAATCTAGTCATTCTGTTTATCAGTTGGAAATGAAGACGGACCATCCTTCTTATCCTTGCTAGCAGGAGGTCCACCACCGTTCCGTTGGACAGCAAATTCTTGTGAATCCGTGGGCATGGGAGATGGAGTCTTTTCTTCTTCGATTGGAAGTGTTCGTTTTGAGTCTTCTAAGACAACCCCAAGAAAAATGTTCTCTTCCAGGGAAGGTCTAACCGATGACGAAGAGACAGAAGATTTCTCTTCATCTTGCTTTGACTGTGAAGTAGCAGCAATGGTCTCATGGGTAGCAACAGGAGAGGATTCAAGCTCAGTACTTTGATCCTGGATTCTAGATACAGGACCTGTACTTCCCTTTCGTTCATCTACTGAATTTTCGCTTTTAGTCTGTGATTCAGAAAATGACTCGGATTTATCCCTGGAGTTGTTTACATCAGCTGACGAGGTAGATGTTGCTCCAAAATTTTCATCTCCTTTGGTGTCAGATGCCATGATTTCATCAATCCTGGAATCCTTTTCCTCATTTGTGCGAACTGCACGGGTTGAGGGTTTAACTTTATCTTCACCATGAACTTTATATGGTGGTTCTATCAGTAGATATGGGCGATTTGCAGCTCTAGATCTAGTGAAAATTGAGTCCCCAAAAGGTATATTTTCCGAGGCAGCCTCACTGTATATTTTCTGAACTGTGCGGATGGGAGTGGCTAGCCTGGCGCGATGATGACTGACGACTCTGAGAAGATCCAAAAGGATTGCCTCCTATTTTCACATACAAAAAGTGTTACAAAAATAAAATATTGTTGTACGTAAAGAATGATGATGATCTAATAATAGAATTAATGGCATGCTTCCTGACATTTAAAAAAAAGTTTTCACCATAAGCAACTGTAATTACTGCTGGCATCATTTTACCTTAACACAGAGGTACTCTTCAAAATGAGAAGTTTTCACAAAGCAAGATATTAATATCTGAAACAAAGAGGACCTATAGTAAGAGAATATATACTGAGAAAAAAAAAAGTTAAAAAAGAAACTTCTGACAAAATATGTTTCTTGAGACACTGCAGAAAACATCAAAATTTGAAAATTAAAAACTGAAGACTCGTGCCATATAAACAAACCAAAAGAACAGACACAAACCATAAGAGCCTGATTTTCAGGATTAACATTCTCCAAAAAGACCCTTCTGTGCAATTTTTGCTGCTCTACTTGAGGATTCTTTGACAAAACCTTGCGCATATCAGCTACAATATTCTGCGTTAAGAAAATGGGTACCAAGATAGCATCAGCTTTCATTGCATATCAGAGTCACAGAACATATTTTTTAAGCATGTGATCCAATAATGCTCACATTAATTTTGTTAACATCCAAGTGACTGATAGCAATGTAAGTCTTGATACGCCAATGAGATTTCTGGGTCAGATTTCTCACAATATTTACAGTAAACTTGTGGTTAGGAATATGAACTGCCTCACGATCATCGCCTCTAACAATGGTTGGTGACCACCACCCTACATGCTAGAGAAAAAAAACAAATTTGAATACCAGAGAATTGGAGTTGCAAAATAAGAAATTCTACCATGATAATAGTTCTTCTATCGGACCACCACGATACTTATATTTGTAAAATTTCATTCTAAGTAGATTAGAGATACAAACCTCTACTGTGCCAGAAACCTCGTATCCTTCAATTTTCGTTTGAATCCACTCGTTCTCAACAAATGGCCGAGTGGCATGGATCATTATGCTTGACAGAAAGTTTGTAAATATCTGGATTAATCGCAAACATGAATGACAATAGCAAACAAGAGTATTAAATAATCATTTTTTATATGCAAAATACTGATTGAATATGGGTACTGACTATGAAGACTTATTCTTGCAGAACTTGATCAAGTTGACATATCTATTGATTCACAACATACAATGAACAAAAAACAATACTGGAAGGCGGTACGAAAAGAAACAATGTTGTACCTCACGACCTGCCAGAGTGAGCAATACAGTGCCCAAACCACCAGCAGTTAACCACCTCTGTGTGGAGAAACCTAACAGCTCCATAAACAATGATGCGGCAGCAACCCAAACAGTAGCATATACTCCCTTCCCAGCCAAATCAAAGGCCACCTGTTAGTCAAATTTTCCTAAATGAGAAGCTGGTTGAAATTAAAAAAATTGGGTTCCCACACAAAAAGATCCAAACAGGATATGAAGAATGACTTGATAAAAATGCATTCCATCCATATACTATAAAAAAAAGTGAAAATAATATATAAACAAACAATTCTGTATTTCTTATACATTGAGTATATTCTTAATTTTAATTTATATTTAAAAATAAACTAAGGCTTCATTCAAATACCCTAACAACAAAAATTAGTCCATCATGTTATTGATGTAACAATTAAAATGTGACAGGAACAAGCAATACTAGTAAATGAATATGTAACAGAGACATACATTTCTTGAACCACTGGAGTCATTTGCCTCCACAAAGAATTTTTGTGCTTGTTGAATTAAACTGAAAAAAAGAATGCAACCTTGCAACATTATAATTTAACCACTATGTGGGACCCAATACGCTTAAAAATTAAACGAGCGAGAGAGAGTACTAAAAAACACTATGTTTTAAGGTCTGGTATAAACAGAAAAAAAAAATAACAAATGATCAATACCTTGATAAACAATAAGCAAACGAAATCACCGTTGACAAAGATCTCACAAAATTCAGAAGCCGCAGCTTCACAACCTGGCTGGACTTAGATGGTAGGACTACTGGATCTAATGCCCTGAAACAAATAATTCTATGATCAACAACAATACAGCTTCTTGGGAGATATACTTGTCAGCTGATAGGACAGTTATGTGTGTTTGACAACTGTAGGACAGTAGTACGGAAGTTAAGTGCGCTTTTCTTAAACAGGATGTGCAACAGTTTCCAGGTTATTGTGTTAAATTTCTGAAGTTTGTTTGATGGCAGAGAGTCCTTGTTTGGGCTTAGGCCTTTGTTACAGTTCTGTTCTGCAAACTCTGGTTCAATCCCAGAACTCTTATATAAAATCTTCTATTTTATCTGTTCAAACTCTTGAGTCTATGCTTGACTGAGAACAAACCTGCATATGAGCATTGCCCCAATCCATAACAACAATGGCTGAAAATAAGATGTCATAATACATCGCGAACTACTTTTCTTCCAACTGCTGTCAGTTCTCTGAAAATATTTTTTTCATAATCAGAAAAGGTGTTAATCATATTAATCAATCAGATCGGGGATAAATGAATAATTAAAAATTAAAGGAAACTTACTTGAAGGAACAAAACCCTGCTAAGTCGAATGAGTGGCTCAAGACCGCAAGCAGCAAAGGCAATGATGCCAAGGGCTGGGATCAATTGAAGCAAAACGGGGTTCCTTTGTAAAGCATCATATGACCTGAATAAATATCTAAAAATAAATAATATTTCCATAGAGTTATGCATTAAATAACAGATTAAGAGAGAAGCAACAAGAATAGTAGAAAATCATAAACCCTGTCCTTCAGATATACAAATTAGAAATATTATAACATCATCTTGCAGATAAAATAGAAACATATCACTTGACAAGTAGACATTACTCCAGAACATATGTTCACAACCTAAATAAATAGAAACCAAAAAAGCCAGACCGGGCAGAAGGGCAGTTTAACCACCATGCAGCTGTATTAGGCACTAGAAGATTGAAAACAGGGGTTTAA
The DNA here is from genome assembly GCA_036885675.1 of Vigna mungo. Taxonomy (NCBI): domain Eukaryota; kingdom Viridiplantae; phylum Streptophyta; class Magnoliopsida; order Fabales; family Fabaceae; genus Vigna; species Vigna mungo. The sequence goes on along the minus strand of CP144699.1, from coordinate 37,469,226 downwards.
AGCAGAGTGAAAAAAATATTTAAGAAATAAAAGAGCATATAATTATTTACCACAATACGATATATAATTATGAAGAGAGCTAGGAACACACTTTCTAACATAATAGTCTGGACATACACTCTCTTCGAGACTCTCATTAGTTGAAATTTATCAGAAACTACACGATTATCAGAACTTCACTAAATAGGATTTTGGACCAAATTTCAAACAATAGGAAAGAGGCTGCTGTTAGAATTTCTCTAATTACACACCTCTAATCATAAGTACAAGCTGATTCATTAACATGAAATTTATTACAAAAGAATTCAGATATGTTTGTACATATGCGTGACATCATTAGAAAGGCTACCAAAACATCAAGGTAACAAGTTAACATAAGTTATACAACCAAAAGAAAAAGGTGAACAAGTGAGAAACCACATATAGGTATGAGCATACATATCCACTGAATTGGGGAACCTTTCTAAATTAACAAGGAGAGAGAAGCCAACCTTGTTAAAATAACACCAGCAGATTTCATCAGAGGAGTTCCACTCCCTCCACCCGGCATTAGGACAGACCGACATATAAAAACATTACATTTGGAAGGCAGGTGCCTTATTGGAGCATGTAGTCTACTTAAAAGATGGAGTGCCGAAGTGTCTTGCTTCTGTTATTTCCAAACGAAATATCTCCAGAGGTTTAGAAAAATGAACACAATCAATATTAGCACATACGAAAGAAAAACACCAAATATATGCAAAGTGTAGGGGTACTCAAGACCAAATTTTGGCCAATGACCCATTCAACCGGTCTCAGCTTATTTTGGGCTGGAATTGGATTCTAAAATTTAAACCTGATATATTTTGTCACTCTTTACAAGTATTTCATTAAATACTTAAATTTCATTGAAAGGAAATCAAAAAAATATCCGGTCAAGTTTCTTTCTGGAATGTGGGAACTTGATCGGATATACAGAGTAGGGGTGTCCAAAAGGTGACTCGGCTAGGGCCATAGGTTAAGATGTAAAAGGTGTCAACTCAATCAGGCATGAATTTAAACGGGCTATGATTCTTCTAGACCTGGTCCAGGCCAATGCCTAGATAATGGCCCGACCTGAGCCCATATGGACTGCAGACTACACGAGTCAGGCCAAAAGTCGCCAGATCAGTTTAGGCCACATTTTTTTGAAGTGGCGCAGCCTGCTTTGCAATCTCTGAGCTGGCCGAGTTAGATCATTTTGACACCTCTACTACAAAAACCCCCTAAGTTGGCCAAGCTTACTAATTTCAAGACTTTATGTCTTACGCATAACAAGATAAGTAGATAACAATCTCATTGATATAATAATTTATTTGACGATACACGTTATTAAAATGCCATTTTTCCACATATAAATTTTGGGTCCGAACATACTCTGTATTATTAAGTCTAAAAATTTAATCAAATCAGAATACTATTCCAAATTAACTACGCACATGTGCAATTGAGCACCCCATGACAGAGGAATTCAAGCAAGAAAGGATTAAATCATCCATCAAACATAGGCGAAAGAGGGGAGGAAAGGGAAAAGAGACCATGCTTGAAAATTTTAATTCACAAGAATCATACCAAGCTACCCGGTGAAAGATTTATGGTGACCAAATGTAATTGACCAACCCCCATCCGATCCTGTCAAATGATTGAAATGAAACTCAGTATTTCTTGAATTTGAAGAGGAAACTGTAGGAAAATATCTAAATATCCGCGTACATGACGATGAAAACCACATAATCCAATATTACTGTTGAGCCTAACGTCATGAGACAGCTGCGTTGAACCTGGACAGACCATCTTGAAATTGCAGTTCAAGATAATGCAATCAGTTCGAAGTTGAAAGCCAGTTCTCCCTTTCAACCCAATGCCTCGGTTTCTCAAAATTCAAATTACAAAAAAATAGAAACGTTTCAAAAGTCCACGGAAAACAAAAACCTGCAAGAAAAAAAACAATAACATTAGCAAAAAAAAAAAGAAAACTGAACAGATCACTGCAATCTTTATCTTTGGATAAACTCTCAGCAACTGAACTAATCATAGTCCAATTCCCATAAATTGAGATAAATTTAACTTCGGAACGAATAAAAGGCAAAAGAAAAAGAAAAAAAACAAAACCCTAGATTTGTCGCTTCAAGATTATAACAAAGATTACCGCGTGAGCTTTTAAGAATGATAACACCACTTAATTGAGCATACCTCACGAGCCTTCAATTAAGTGAAAATTGAGATCTACGAACCTGAATAATGCTACAGAAAACAACTCAGTGTTCGTGAAAGAAGAGAATTTGAGGAAAGAAGAAAATTTGAAGAAAGAAGAGAATTTGACGAAAGAAGAAACGCAAGCGTTCCGGAAAAAATCTAAACGAGCATTACGATACTATCCTCCTGAACGAATGGAAAAGGAAATTGTAAGGCGCTGTTGTTATTGGTGAAAAGATTATTAAGTATTTGAAGAACGACGCCGTGGAAAAGCCAAACTCGGTTGGGTTGTAATAATGCGCAAGTTTCTTGTCGATGTGGTCCAATCAAAACGCAGAGTTTAGGATTAACTAATGCTGATAACCCGCGGATTATAGATTATTGTGGATTTATGTGGCGCCTGGATCGTGACCCTTATATCCAAATATAGTACTAACTTACACGACATGTGCCTCTCCTTTTTTTTTATTATTATTTTTTTATACTACACTATTATTCGGAAATTTAATATTGTGTAAAAAAAAGCAATTACTCTTATTAAAAAAGACGCTGACAAATTATTAAGAGTTTGATAAATTTTATTTAAGTTATAAAAGTAGAAAGGTTCGTTTCATAGGTGATAATACAACACAGTTGAATGAGTTTACCTTACTGCAAATTAGGAAAAACAACAATAATTAACACGTAAGAACGTATTTAATTTTTTCTAAGAAATATCAAAACCATAATAAACTTTTCAAAGCATGAGAAACTATTTAAGAATTTAATGAAACTATTAGAATTTATAAAATAATTTAACCAATAAATAAACAGATTAACACCAATGACTGATACTACATCCAATAATTTTTAAAGTTCTAAAATTAAAATATATCAAAATTTGGAAAACTTTTGATAATTAATGAATTAAAATCATATTTAGCTCTTTATCTCGTATTTGTTATTATTATTATTATTTAATAATTCAAACAATTTGTGAAATTACTTTTTATTCAATAATTTAATCTTTGAATTCCTTTTCAAATCAATTTCTTTGTATAATTTTACGTGTCCAATGCTTAAAATTTGTTGAAATCTTAAGTGTTTAATTGCAAGGAATGGATAGGAGGGTTTCAAAATTCATTATTTCTTTATAATTTATGCAACAGAAGTTCAAGTTTTAGAATTTTATAAACAAGTTTATTACTTAAAATTATAAGATTTTAATTTTTATTTTAAGAATGAAAACTTACAATTCTTTATATTTTTATATTTATGCATTACTTTTCTTTAACAAAATAGTTTTAGTTGGAATATTCTCTATTTGATTAATATGAGATCTTTTTTGGATAATTTAATGGTCTGCTTTTATCTCTGTATGTATAAACCATATCATATGGAATGCATCAGATGTAATAAAGTAAAGCAGTCAAGATTAGTAGCAGATGAAATGTATATAATACAATCATCCAAAATGTGATATAAGCTCTACATATGACATAGAGTCTTTCAAAAGGGAAAAAAAGTAAAGAAAACTAAATTATACAAAATGAAAGAATTGAGCTACACTACTCTGCAGCATCAGCAGTATCAGGAATATCTGGAACGTCTAGTAACTGCTCCAGTGGGGCCTCTGAAACCTCTGCTCACATCCAATTAGGATGATCATTGCAAAAGAAAACAAGCACAAACAAGACATACAGCAAACAAAGCAATGGTAAGCTAGAATTCAAAAGAATACAAATCAATTTAAATTAAACAAAGTAAAAGAGACATACAAGCAATTGCGATCATAGAAGGACGGCTTTAATAGATTGTGAGTTATAGTTTTATTAAGTAGTGTTAGACTTAGACTCGTCCGGACCCGGAATGAATATCGAGCTATGGCGGGTTATGCACTTGTGGTGGCCTCTATTGCTTTGCAAAGCCATTGCCAATGGGTTTCACCCTACCACACACAAGGTTAGTCCGTTCTCACTCACATTGGCCCATATACAATGGAGACAACCAAGACTAGGACCCCCTACTGCTCTTCACCACATGAACTAATCTTCTCTAAGTGAGATTGAATAGTCATTAGAGCTTTAAGGGAAACCCCCAAGACTAAGCTACCTATATTCATTCCAGAACTTAACTTAAATCTCACCTAGAGATGATACTTAACTCTTTGAATCATAATTCATACAATACCAACTTCATTGACTTTAAATTCTCAATTTTATACTTAAAATGTTATATTACTTTGGTTTCATACAAATCCTACATAATTAACTCATACAACACTAAAAAGAATCATATAATGTTAGAAATAAGTCATACATTACATGTTTTCACAGAAACATCATTTATTAATACTAAATATCTTTATCAACTATAATTACCTATACTTAAGTAATTCAAATAGCTTTGAAACCCTCACCAATGGTTCCGGAATGGTCAAAAACCCCCATAACAACCTAAAGAACGTCCAAAACGGACGTCCGGAACCCCCCAAACTATCAAAAATAAAAGCAACAGCACAAACCTGCGTCCAACACCATTTAGGGGCGCCCGGGCGCCAGAATTCTGGAAAATGTCAAGTTGAAGGGCGCCCAGGCGTGAAATCTGCAGAATTTCTGCAGATTTTGAGAACTCACCCACTCAAAATCTATTTTAGGCCATTTGGTGAACTTTGGACACTCCTAACTCGAAATATAGGTTGAATCTAACTTGTTTGAAGTCTCACACACCATCCTAACTCAAAACTCTAAGAGATATGCAAGGAATTTGGATCTAAACTCTCACTTAATTCACCTAGTAGTCAAATCTGAATTGTACCATTTAGAAACTGTTTTAGACTCTTTTGATGTTGCCTACAAATCATAATTGGCCTATCTAAGCTACCCCAAAGGCTCAATTCAGGTCTGGACCACTAACTCAAAATTTCACTACCCTACTTCCTCATTTTTACTCACCAATTTGCTGAAATATTTCTTTTTGTTCAAGAGATCTACCCAACTCATTTCTCCCAGATTATTCCCCATTTTAATATACTACCTTATTCATACCAAATTAAAAATTCATACATACATACTTACAATGATCATAGACCAAAATTCATACATCGCATAACACACACATACTACATTCAACCACACCTTAACTTATCATTTTACACGATTTTCTACATGCATTGATCAAAGGCTTTTCACACAAAATTAAATTACAAACAACTTACTATTCTACAGTAAAAGATGAACCTAGCTTCCCTTACCTTGCAGTGAAGTGATCCAATTTACATAAATTCCCCAAGCAAAGGCACACCTCAAGAGACTCTACAATTACCTATAGACCACCAATTTGTGGTTCGAAATTAAGTTAGGAGTTTAAATGGAATAGAAATCAGAGAGGAACTTATGAAAAACTCATGCACATTCAGAATCTGTGCATGCAAATCAAAATTTTCAGAATTGCGGAGAAAGGAAAACACTTACTAGAAGAAGGACAAGGAAATTAACCCGTTGAATTTGAGCTTAGGATCCTTTGAGATAAATCTCTTATGCTGTTGGCAATGATGGTTCAGTGAGAGGAAATTTTGGAAGAGTGGAAAGGGAAAAAGAGAGAGGTTTCAGACAATAAAAAAAGGAATGATCCAGCATTCAGGTTTTTGAACCAGAAAGAGTGTTTTTGTTTTAAAAATTATAGCCCTCTTATTTGTAGCCAAGTGGCAACTCTAAATGCTGAGTCATTGCCTTTACATTTACTAATAACAAATGAATGATAGATTTTAGAATATAAGTTATGTTTAAAATGATTTTATTTGAAATATAGAATTTAATATTAATTTATTTGAAATATAGAATTTAATATTATTGAACAATATATTTACCGTTGGGAATGTTCTCAACGTTTAAAATGTGAAATATGTGCAATATGTTTGTGATGGGATATTTTTAACTTCTTTAATATATCTTATATGGCAAAATAAAATTTTGGTTCGCTTTGAGATATATGACGTATCTTCTTTGAATAAATAAATTTTTTCTATAAATACATACAAACAAACTTGACAGGCTAAATACACAATTCTTTTTACAAAAAGAAAATTATGTGTTAATTTTTGCCGTTATTAAAAAAATTCGTTTTAAATTATATGAAACCTACATAGTGAAAAGTAAGAGCGGAAGCTTAATATTTTCAAGAGCTTCACCGTAAAGACTTTTAAGGAAAAATATAAAAGAACATATTTGGTATAAAATAATTTGTAATATTTTTATATATTGCTCAATGTTGTGTATAATTAAATAATAGAATTTATAATATGATAAAAGTTTAATGAATCTAAAGTTTCAAAGAATTCAATTACAATCTGAATACAGACAAAAATTATCATGTATATTTGTTTGCATTTTTATTTTAAATAAAATATATTCCGAGTGGATAAGATGGGTCTTAAAGTATATGGTCTAGAAGGTGTTGGTAGTATGGATGAAAACGACATGGCAATAAATGTGTTTCGTGTGCTCAATTGCTGATGTGGCAGCGTAATGTAATTCGTAGAAAAATAAACTGAGAGAAAAATTGTATTGAATTTTATTAGGATTTTTAATAATATTTTGATACATGTGTTATTTTTATTATTTTATTATTTATTCTTTCACAGTATTAACGTATTTTATATTTAATAAAAAAATGCTTGTATTATGTTAAAATATTTGTATTAATATATAATTTTTTTATTAAATTATCTGTTACATTAAATTTTTAATAAATTAAAATAAAATAATATTTTTTTATCGGATTTATTATGATAGAAAAGAAATTATCAAATCATCATGGTTTACCCTACCTAATTGAATTTAACACTTGAATTTACACTCTTAAAAAGTGAAATTTCTATTTGGTCCAATTTAACAAAATAATGTTATAATAGTCATTAAGTTTGCCATACAATTATACCATCATTTCATGAAATTTAAACTTTTTAACAAATTTTATTAATATAATACTTACCAGGGAAGCAAACGCCACGTGTCTATTTTTTTTATGATAATATTAAATAAATAATATACTGAGAAAAAAAAGTTATAAATTAAAACACAATGATAATTTTGAAAATAGGTTTAATAGGTTCGGAGGTCCCTATATTTGGGGGTTTGTTTCAATTGGGTCCTCCAATTTTGGAAGTGATCAATTAGGTCCCTAATTTTGTCAATTTAAATCAATAAATGCCTTTCCGTTAACGACGTGAACATGTGGCACGCTGACGCTTCTAGGTGGCACCGTTTCAAGTGCATAGTAGATTATAAAAGGGTGAAATCACCTATGCACTTGAAACGGTGCCACCTGGAAGCGTCAGCGTGCCACATGTTCAAAAACTTCACGTGTTAACGGAAAGACTTTTATTGATTTAAATTAACAAAATTAGAGACCTAATTGATCACTTCCAAAATTGAAGGACCCAATTGAAACAAACCCCCAAATATAGAGACCTCCGAACCTATTAAATATTATATTAATTGCGAAACCAATTTAATACGCCTTTTAAAACTAATTTAATATATTTATTTTGCATTAACGTAAGCATATTTATTATAGTCAACACGTAATGTCTAAAACCACATGTTAAACACTGACATGTTCATGACACATACAACGTCTTTGCCTAACTTAAGTCCAAAAACATATGAATAGTAAGACCTACCGTTCGAGCATCTCTTTACGTTTGAACAATATTATCGGTTAAATACAATGATTATTACTTACACCTTATTTAAACAATTACTCGTCACTCAAACAATATTCAAATAAAAAGCACTCCCGACAATAAATATTACGTTCGCATATTTTTCAATATTTTATTGGATTTTACATATTCGAAACTAACATCAAAGTTAATAAATACGATAACAAGACAACAATAATAACTAACCATTTTATCATAAAAATACATATGATTCACAATTCTTTAGTTTTCATAATCTTCATACAAAATTCCGACAATCAAAAATTTATTTAGTTATAGAAAACACAAAAATAACAAAATTTTTTAATTTTTAAAATAAACTGAAAAATGAAGTTCTAACTTTTATTTATAGAGTTTACCATTCTTATTTTATAATCTATAAATAAAACATTAATGATTTTAAAGGACTATTTTTATTTATTTTAATATATAATTTTAATTATAACAATAAAGTTAGACATAATTAACATGATCTCGTTATTTAGTAATTACTATTGACGAATAATCGATTTAAGACAATTACATTCATTTTAAATACTAATTATTGATTTTATTTACCGATAACACAGCTCCGATAAAGAATAAATAATTCATTAGAATTGTCAATCATATTATTATGTTGTCATCAGAAATTAATACAATTAAACAATCCTTAAAATGTATTTTCCTCTCATTTTAATCTCTCTCACTGAATGGACCATAGCCTAGATAGGGATTAAAATAACGAGTTATAGAATTTAAAGATAATAATAGTAAATGTTATAAGTATAGTCGTGATATATATATATATATATATATATATATATATATATATATATATATATATATATATATATATATATATATATATATATATATATATATATATATATATATATATATATATATATATATATATATATATAGTATCATAGTTTCTCTGCGCATTCCTTTAATTTTCAATATAAATATTTTATTTTTTATAAAAGTGACTTTCAGAATGTATAAATTTTTTATAAATATTTCTGTAATTCCACAATAAGATTTTTGAAAAATGTTAAATTTATTTTGAAACAAGATTTTTAGAATGTATACAATACTTTTTAAAGTAAGTTTTTCAAAATAAACTTTTCAGAAATTGTTTTTTGGAATACATAAAATAAATTTTCCAAAGAATTTTCTGGAGTAAACTTTTTTCTATAAGACGTTTTCTATTTTTTTTTTTTTTACTTTGCAACATTTTTTTTCTTTCTCTACAAAAGTGGTAACAGGAAACACTGATACGGTACAGTAAGGAGGATTTTAAATTTTTTTATAGTGTGAGGTGTATTTGGTAATGATGGGTGCAGGAAGCACAAGCCATATTGTTATGGTTAATAAGCGGTTGAACATAAGAGCCCAAATATGAATGGGCTGGAATCATGGAACAGCCCATGTACTTACGAAAGCATAAAACACTGTTTTGTTAATTTCGTGTGAGAACTAAAAACCTTTAAAATTGGCATGTCCGCGAAAAACAGCATCAATTGAGAAAAGAAGGGTGTGGGAGCATCGATATCAGAGGAAGATGATCATCCCAGTTCGTTGCTTCACCTGTGGAAAGGTATTATACTTCTTCCTCTTTTCATTCCACTTGTCTCGTGCTCAATCGAAATTAATTAAACTTTTAGGATCTTTTTGCGCTTTTAGGGTTTAGGGTTTTGTTTTGCTAATCCTTAATTTTGTCCCTTTTCTCCGATTTAGGTCATTGGAAACAAATGGGACACCTATTTGGACCTTCTGCAGGCAGATTACAGTGAAGGGTTCGTGCCCTATCTCCTATATTTTATTCATAGTCTTTTTTAAGATTAATCCAGAGTTCTTATTCTTTAGGGATGCTTATAGATGTTACTACTGTGTATGAACTTGATTCACGTTAGTTGTAATATTGCTGTACTAACATTTAACGTAATGATGGATTGCAGAGATGCATTGGATGCACTGGGACTAGTTCGTTATTGTTGTAGGCGCATGCTCATGACCCATGTTGATCTCATTGAGAAGCTACTCAATTACAACGGTAATTTCTGTTCCCTCTATTATACCTTTTATGTGTTTTAATTATCTACTGTTATTCCCTCTGTGCTGAACTGAACTATATACATTTGGTTGCAGCGCTGGACAAGTCTGATCCCAGTTAAGGAATAACAGATCACCGAGATGGTTCAGTGGATTCCATGCCCCGTGGACATGTACCCCGTTTTTTTTTTTTTTGAATTAATTGTTTTTCTACAAGCAGGGTCATGTTTTTGTGTTGGTTCAGGTCTAGTATGTTTGTTGTCTGTTCTTAAGAGGGGCTTTGGCAAGACACAGTTTATGTTAATTTTGTATGCATTGTCATGACAGACCAAATTTTTGAAGAATGTCGTAATTGATGCCAATGCATGTCCTGAATTTGTTTTTTAGGAGCTTTGTTGTCTGATATACATTGCATATTGCAATTTAACCTGTGTGTACAATGCGTATAAAATTTATTTAGGGATGAGTTTATAAAAAGAGATTTAATCAGCCCAAAAGTTAACAGAGTATCAGACTGGTCCTTAACAGATCAAGCCTTAACACAGATTGTCTATTGTGATATATAATTTCTACGGTGAAAACAAGTTATCAAGTTTACACTGTTTAGTTGGCACCTTAAAAGTTCACAGTTATTTTTACACTCTTAGTTTATTTTCTTTTCCTCTTTCAGATTCTACGTGCTTAACACAATTTCAGTCATTGAGAGAATGTGAATTAAGAAAGAGGATGCTGTTTAATCTTTTGTTCTTACAACTCTTCATTTTTTTCGTTGTATCCATTTTAATATACATGAACTGTGGTGAAAATAAGTTGACAATTTTTTACCTGTTTCAGATTCTATGGAATTTTTGTGGGATTCGAGAATTTCAGTCATTGAGAGAAAGATAAATTAAAAAAGAGGGTTTTGCATAGTCTTATTATTGTTTGTGTACATATTCTCTTTCAGTTCTCATGCATCAACAAGGTCATATATAGTCTTATGAGTTCATATTTTAACTTGGAAATTTATGATAGGAAATTTTCTTTGGTTTATAACGAAAAACTCTCAAGCAACTCATTCTAGTTTTGTCTCATTATTATTACGTTATGCATTTGTTTGTATTAGGAAATGAATATTGTTTGCTTTCAATTTAATCTATCAATAGGAGTTGAAAAATAAAATAACAAAGAAGTTAAGTGTGGAAAGCATGGTTCTAAATAATGTAACTAATCCTCTAATTAACCTCACATTACCTAAGCGGAAATTACAAATATATAATAAATGAATTAGCTAACACTGATATTGAAGAGGCATTCACTTTTAATTTCTAAATTATGATGTAAAATTAAAATTTGTTAATGTTTCAAACTTTTATATTTTTTTATTAATGTCATTTATCATGTAAAAGAGCTTAATATTATTAAATTAGAGGAATTATATTTATTTGTTAAGGTGTATTTAAATTTGAAAAAAAAACGAATTTTAATTTTATGTCTAATTTTAAAAACTACTAGCATAAAACGAATTTTAATTTTATGTCTAATTTTAAAAACTACTAGCATACTTAATCTCTAAAATTTGTCAAAAGCGTTGGTAACATTCAAACAATTATAAGTGCCTTGATTTCATATTTTCCATCTCTTGTTATTTTTTTTACTCTATGCAAGATATTTTGTTTTTAATAGTTTTAAATTTTTATTGTTCATATTAATCGAGATCTACTGATGTTAACGGGAATAGATTAAGGGTTATTTTGTTATATATTTTTTTATTTAATATTTTATGAATGGTTAAATATCATTCGAAGTGCACCAAAATTTTGAAAGATTATTACGTTGCTTTTATCGTTACATTTATTGTAGTCTTAATTTAGTTTTAAAATAGATAATTTTTATTACTAATTTAAATTCAAGGTTTAATAGCCAATTTAGTCATCAATTTAGTCCCTCGTTATAAAAAGTGTTTTAAATTAGTCCTAACTTTTAAAACAGTGGGTCAAATTAGTCCCTTCTGTTAAATATAAGTTAACGAAATTAATGGATGATGATGTGGCACAACTTAAAACTAAGAGGGACCAATCTAACACATCATCTTTAAGCTGTGTCACATCATCATCCATTAATTTCGTTAACTTATATTTAACGAAAGGGACCAATCTGACCCACTATTTTAAAAGTTAGGACTAATGTAAAACACTTTTATAACGAGAGACTAAATTGAGATTTATCAACCAAAGTGAGGACTAAATTGGCTATTAAACCTAAATTCAATTACAACAATTCTTTTCTTTCTTTAACATTTAAAAATTTTAAAATATTATTGCAGATCTTATTTTGCAACACAAAAATTTAATGAAGGAATTGAATGTAGGCTTCACACACTTTGCAAGTGTATTGCAAAAGAATGAGATTTGGTGTATATAATGCTACAATCTTCTTAGAATTGATACATACAAACATCTTAGACTATTTCCTATACTTTCATGGAATGATCAACAATATTTTATATCATTCACATATGATTACTTTATATATGCATACCTATATCTTATACAAGAGAAAGGATTAAGAATGTCAAGTCTGATCGCGGTGATGGATATTATGACACATTAGGTGAACAATGTTCATGTCTTTTGCCAAAGACGTAGATGAATGTGGAATTGTCCCACAATACACCATGTTGGGTTCACCAAGCATGAATGATGTGACTGAAAGACAAAATTAAACTCTTCAGGATATGGTAAGAAATATGATTTGTCATTCTATAGAAAAAAACACTAAAGACTACAACTTATATTTTAAATAAAGTGCCAATTAAGGTAGTTGCCACAACATCTCATTACCTTTGGGTTGGGTGAAAGCTAGTCTAAAACACTTATTTGTGTATGGATGTCCAATTGAAGCAAGGCTTTATAAGCCACATGAAAAGGAATTGAACTTCCGAAAGCAATTACTTTATTGGTTGTTTTGAAATATCCAATGACTACAAGTTCTATGATCCCAAATTAAAGACAAATTTTGAGACAAGAACTGTCACATTCTTTGAAGATATTGAGTTTGGAAGGAAATTTTCTTTGAGGAAAAATTGGTGAAAATTTCATATCTGATTCATATAGTTGTTTTTGATGAAGCAAATTCAGCACCTCTAAGTTCAAAACCTCTACAAGAACATATTCAAGATCCTCAAGAACTTGTGCTTCGTGAGCCAATATCTTTGCGAAGATCCATAAGAGAAAGGAGAAGTTATATTCCAAGTGATTATGTGGTATTTCTCCAAGAAAATGAGAAAAATAGTAGTATGATGGAAGATGACTCAATCAACTTCCGCCAAGTGATACAAGATCCTGATTTAGAAAAATGGATTAACGCAATGAATGAAGAGCATAAGTTCATGCAAGACAATAAGGTTTAGGAACTTGTTCCATTACCAAAACGTGTGAAACCAATTGGTTGTAAATGGATATTTAAGATGAAAAGGGAGTCTAAAGGTGATGGTGAAAAGGTATAAGGCTCGTATTGTGGCAAAAGACTATATGCAAAAGGAAGGAATTGACTTTAAAGAGACTTTCTATCCTGTTTCATCGAAAGATTCTTTTAGGACAATCATGAATCTTGTTTCACATTATGATTTGGAGTTGTTTCTCAATGACAACATTGATGAAACAATTTATATGGTGCAACAAAAAAACTCTATGTCAGAAGACCCATAACAAAATCCATTTATGGTTTAAAACAAACATCTCGTCAATAGTACCACAAATTTCATCATGTGATTCTTTAATTTGGTTTTTAGATGAATGTTGTTGATTGTGTGTATCACAAGTTCAGCGAAAGCAAGTATATTTTCCTAATCTTGTATTTTGATTACATACTTCTTGCCATCAATAACATAGGCATGTTGCATGAAATCAAGAAGTTTCTATCTAGAAATTTTGAAATGAAAGATCTTGGTGATGTCTCATTTGTATTAGTAATTTAGATACACCGAGATCGATCTTGAGGTGTTCTAAGATTATCATAAAGGAGTTATGTCGAAAAGGTGCTTAAAAGGTTTGACATGCAAGATTGTAAAACAATGGATACTCCAATTCCTAAGGGAGATAAGTTCAATGTCAATCAATGCCTAAAAGGATATTTGGAAATTCAAGAAAATGGAAAAGATTCCTTATGCATTCAGTTGTTGGGAGTTTAATGTATGTCCAGGTATGTACACATTTGAATATAGTATACATAGTTGGGGTATAAGGCATATATTTAAGCAAATCAAGAATGAATCATTAGAAAATAGTGAAAAGAGTTATAAGGTATTTACAAAGAACAAAATGTTATGTGCTCACATTTAGAAGGTTAAATTAGTTAAAGATCCCAACTCATATTTTGTAGCAAGAGAGTTTGTGACCCATTTCAAGTTACATTTTGATATTAGCTAGGGGTGCAATTTCTCGGTGTAATGCCAAGCCAACTATTACAACTTCATCAACTATGACTGCATAATTTGTAATATGCTATGAGGCATCAAATCAAATAATATATTGTTGAGAAAATTTATCACAAGGTTGAACATTGTGAAAGGAATTGAAAAATTACTTAAGTTATAGTGTGACAATAAATACGCTATATTGTATTCTAACAATAACAGGAGCTCGAATAAGTAAAAACACATTAACATTAAGTTCATGATTGTTAAACAAAGAATACAAAGTAAACAAATTTCTTATAAAAAAATATGAGAAATAAATTAGACTAATTTAATTATTGTAATTTAAATTAAATTGGATTTTTTTTCTTAATCCATACGATAAACTAGTCTAAGTTATTTGTTTTTTTTTTTGCAAAATTTAATTATCTTTTTTGTGTTAATATATGGATAATCCGTGAAAAAATAATTATGTTGTCAAATAACATTTTTTTATTAAAAGATGTACATATATTATAACTTTTATAACAAATTTATGACACTTAACATTTAAATTACTTTTAAAGATACATACTTTTATTTTATATTTTCAAAGTTTAAAATATATTTTTTTAAAAGAAGCCAAAATAACATGTTGGTCAGAAATAAGGTCAGGCCTAAAAAACACACATGGAAACAAACTATAATTAATATTGGATCATTCCAAATGTCAAAACTAATATAATTTTAGACAAATATTCTAGAAATATTTTATTTCTGGAATGATCATATGGTTAAATTTACAGTTAATATCTATTTGAATTAAAAAACCTAATTATAAGTTATTAGGGAAACATATGTGTGTCCACTTTTACATTGTGATTATAAAAAAAAATATATAAAAGTTGAGTATTCTAATTATTATTGAAATAAAATGTAACTTTATAAAAATTATATTCTTAAAAAATAACTACATCGAAGTAACAAAAATTAAAAAAGATAAAATAATTAATAAAATAATTTATATTAATAAGAGTAAAATATTTTAAAAAATATCATATTTACATATAGGTATAATGTTGATATATATGTTCAATAATAACATCGTATGTATATTATGTGTAGAAAGAATTGTTAAGAACTTATGTATCAATTATCATTAGTAGATGTAGAATAAAAGATTTAGAATAGTATTGAAGTACACTTATAAAATGTGTGTTTGGTTAGTTTCCCTAATTTTATGTCTTAAATGTTAAACAGTGTTTAATATTAATAATACGATACATTTTAGACAAAGAAAATTTGAATGAAATAGGTTTGGCTTCCCTCCGGAAATCTTCAATTGTTTTGTTTTCGTGGCACTTGACTATTGGTCCTTTACTTTGGCAAGTTAACGTTACAATTATAATAGGAAAATGCATCCTTTCATCCCATAGAAGAAGGTTGAGGTTCAATTTGGGCACTATCCAACCTTTATTTTTTCGCTTCTCATTTTCCTCTTCGAAAGAGTATAATGAAGAAGACAAGTCGCCGATCCAAGCAAACGAGTCCAGTTCATGACTCATCTTCGGAGCCGAACGAAAAGCAAATCTACGAGGAGAGGATTCGGAGCCTCGAAACAGAGAATAGAGCATATCAGGTTTGGCACTTCTTTAGTACCGATAAAATTGCTTGTTATAAGATCTGATTTATCAGATGTTTGTTCTTAGCACTTGATTGAGTTTAGAATCAGTGTTTGCGTTTGTATCGGGGTAGGTTTATGATTCTCAAATTTTAAATGGAATCATCTTTCGCTGAAATGTTTCGAGTCTTAGGAAGTTAATTCTTCAATGGATTTTTGACAAATTTTGTTGTGATTGAGTATGTTGTTGGTCTGAGAAGATTTTAATGAATATGTTATTTGACGAGTTATTATTGCTGTATGTTGTGATGTTGAGTGGATGTTACTGTTGCTTATTGGCGTGTTGTATTTTGGCAGATTGAGATTGCTGAACTAAGGCAGCAACAACTGGGGAGTGACTCGTCGGCTTCGAAGAATGGAGTTGAAAAGCTTAAGAAGGAGTATCTTCAGAAGCTGAATTTGCTAGAAGACCAGGTAAATTTTATTTGTTTGCGTGTGGTAGAATGGAATTGTTTTTGTAGGTATGGCTCTGATTTGTGTTTTTTTTTTTTTCAATATTCTGCTGTTTCAGGTTTCTGGATTGAAGATGAAACTGGGTACTCGGTCCCAGTTTTCAACTCAAAGGAATAAGGTTGATGAATCAACTAAGCAGTTGCAATTTGAGATTCAAGGTTTGAAGGCTCAAAAGGTGTCATTTCTTTTGTGGATGAATTATTTTATGAAGTGTTGCTTTCGTTCTTATTCATCCCTCTTTCTGCTTTGGATATCAAATCAACCTGTGTTTGCGTACAGGTTCAACTGCAATGTAAGATCAAGTTAGAGTCTGTGCAATTTAGATTAACGAAGGCTCTACTTGAAAAAGAGATTCTTCAGGTATCTATTCAGATTTCAGTTACATTCTCTTGCGTCTAAAATTTTGAATGATTTACGATTTCATTGATAAAAAATAGTTGTTTTTTTCTTTTAATTGATTGATGGGGATACATATTTGTTAACATATCAATTGTTCAAAGATAAAGCTGTTGTATTTAGTATTTTCCTTCCCGTTAGCCTTTTCATCTTATGAAATATTTGTTCATGTATGATTAGCTTAAGAAAGAAGGAAGGAGGAACGAAATCAAGACCCAAAGTTTGCTGGATTCAAATGATAGGCTTAAAATGGTTGGTTCTTTGTATATTACTCAGTGTTTTTATGACCTTTTATTTATTTTGGTTGTTGCTATGTTTTTCTTAGGGTAATCACTTTCTCTCTCCATATTTTCTTGTCAGGTATTACAGCGGAAGACAGAGGAAGCTTTTGCTGCTACTAAAATTTTAAAAGACATGATAGCAACTCGAAAAGCTATTTCACGTAAATCATCTGGTTAGAAGACCTGAATACCTCTTTCGTTTTTATTTGATTTGTGTTGGCCCCATCGCATTTATTACCTCTTTTATTGCCGGTTTTCATGTAGGTGCTAGAAGTAGAAATGGTCAACTAATTCAGGTAATTTTAAAATCACTTTTTGTTCATTGGTCCTGTTGATGAGGGCTGTGTGGTTAAGTTTTTCTTTCCTGAAAATTTTTTGTGGGACCTTGTCTCTGTATTTCACTGGGTACTGTATGGTTCATATGTTGTGCCGAATTGTAACACATTTGACCTCCCACGCATTTCCTTAGGCTCAATCTTGCTTAATAGATCCTGTATTATAATGTCTTTATTTGCTCCATTATTGAGGTTCATGACCCGTTTTGTAGATTTTATCCAATATGATATTGTCCATCCTCTTTTTTCTTCAAATTTGTAGTATAGATTTATGGTCTGCTGCAGAATGTTATTTTTTATTGATTGAACTTAATCAGTGGTTTCTTCCTTTGAAAACGTATGTTGAATGGGTTTGATTACTGTTTCGTAGCAGTGATCTAATTTATTAGTTAGCTCAACATACTAAATTATCATCAAAATGTGGCTGGTGCAGGATGCCGAAGAAGAACTTGATGTCACAACTAAGTTACACAAGTTATGTTCACAATATGAATCCAAAGTGGAAAAGTAAGTCCTTTGTCATTTCTCTCTTGTTTGTTTTTTTCTTATGGCCCGTTTTTACATGTCTTTCAACTGTTTAACTCTGTTGTTCATTTCATATTTCATTGACTTTTCTCACTAGTATTTATTTGAATTTAGGAAGGATGAAATTTACTTCCAATCTGGCAAAATTGATTACTAAACACTGTTTGAAAGCTAGTAGTGTAATGGTGTGTATTTATGCATGTTTCTTTTGCTATAATTCATATTGTATATGGTAGGAATTTTACAAGACAACAAGTGTGAGCGACAGTAGCTTGCAGAAGTTGAGTAGTGAAAGAACTTGATTAACTATATGGAAGCTAGCATAAGTGTTTCAGATTTTACATGCCTTTAGTATGATATATGATATCACTCTAATGCTAGCGTACATTTTGGCTTGAAATGTCTAAAATATAAGTTAGGGATGAACTGAACAGTGTATCCATGTAGTTCATTTTTAACATCGAATCCTTGTTTAGTTCAGGTTTGAGGAGGAATATCCATACTAAACGTTCCTAATTCTATGCTGCTACTTCCTATTTTTGAGTCAGCCATATAATAATTCATCAGTTTTCTGATTATATGATTTGTGAAACAATCTTTTTCATGTCTCATTTTTCCGAGTAAGCTAGTATATTTACTGGGTGTTTTATTAATATCTGCATGAAGAGTATGGAACTGAATAGCTTCTTTTGTTTAAGATCATTCAAAAGATTTCGGATTGATGTTACCAAAATTGTATAATTTGGTTTTGTCTCACCATAGTTTGCTTGCAAGAGTATTCCTGTCAGTATAATTTTTGTGAAATGCACATAAAGAGCCCCTATTCTAACAATTTGACGTTGTCAGGATGGCTGGAGAAATTGTACAGCTGAAGGAAGAAATTGAGATGCTTAGGCAGGAAAAATTCGGGTGAAAACCGTTACTCAATTTTCTTTTGCAACGTTGAAGACTTGAATTTTACCAGCTTGCGTTACCATACAGTCTTCCTAATTTAATATTTTGTTTGAAATTTTTGTTACTTCAAGGCTTGAGTTACAGGAGGAAGAGTGTGACAGCCTGGAGAAAGTTCTTGACATCCAAGATCTGAAAGAGCAAATGAGCAGCCTTGATTGTCTACTTAGAGAATTACAATCGCGGAAGGAAAAGATTGATGTCAAGGATAAGAAGCAGGTGAGTCATTGACATCAAATTAGAACTGTACTAGGAATAATATGATGCGAAGTTAAAACAAACAATTTAGTATGGACATTTTAAAAAAAAGTTATTAAATATACATTGTAAATTTCTTACTCTGTCAACATCTCATCAGGGTGACCTGGTTCTGTCTCATCTCTCTGAAGAGACTAATGACAAGATAAAAATGGGTACACCTGAAATGAGCAGTGCAAGTGAAAATAGTGTTAAGACGGACAGAGCAGCTGGAGGGCTCTGTTGCTCATGCAGTAAGAAGTCTTTGTGCAAGACTAGCAAATGTAAATGCCGATCTAGCGGTGGGAGCTGTGGAGCATCGTGTGGCTGCACACGTTTTAAGTGCACAAATAGGGAATCAAACCAATTAGCAGGAAACGAACCACTAAAATCAAATAACACAGAATGTTCTGTGGAGGAAGATGGAAGTGTGATTGCTTCTGAATGTGCTAAACTACTCCAAAGTGCACTTGTTCAGAAACCAGCTAGTTGCCAGGACAACCCGGTGCCCAAAAAGAAGCCATTACGTGACATTCAGAACTCCATGGTATTCTACATCTAAAGCTCTTTGCATTTAATATCTAATTTGATGACCTGCCTCAGATTTTCGTATTTTACATTTTTATAAGCAACAGTTTTCCAACTAGCTTACTATGCCATTGGACAATGTAATTACAGGTGAGATTGGATGATCAAAAGCAAGGAAAGAAAAAGAAAGGGCGAAAACCAGTAATTCAGCTAATCACCAAGGACCCTGTGTCTTCCCCTCCAGAACATAGTAGCAGTACTGAAACATACAAAATTGAAACGCAGGAAAATGGTCCATCTAGGTTTGACAAGATGGCAAAACCAGATACAGAGAGTAATTCTGGCCAGTCAAATGAATTGGCCGTATCCATTACTGATGCACCTGGATTTCGTCGTTTAAGAAATCCAACCCAACAAGCAAAATATGCCGTTGGAAAAGAAAACTGTTAGCAGCTGCAAGCATCCTTCGTTCTTATAAAACGTTATGCCAATACTGAATTGACGAGTTCGGTTAGGTTGTTAATTTCCTTATTAACTCCATAATAACGTGGTTTCGTTAGAGATCTCATGGAAATTAAAAGGAGTGGAGTCATATAGCTCGTATTTTAAGGCTTTCTTTACATTCATTGTTTGCTTTTCTATTATTGTATGAAACCGCGAGTGTAATGACCAAATTCCTTTTGACAGGAGTGTCGGAGGCACCTAATTTGGTTTACTAACCAGGTGCTCCTTGATTTCTTGATTAAATATAATTTTGAATTGGTTCATACGTGCTTAAATTATTGGAGAAGGGAAATGGAGGAAAACAAGTAGCGAAACTAGAAATAAAGACAGATGAAAAATAATATTAAATTATAGACCGTTAGAAAAAAAAAATTCGCAAAATAATGTAAAATTAAAAATTGAAGAATAAAATACAGCATAAAAATAACACTGAAATAAAAGAAAATTATGATAATAATAATAATAATAATTGTTGCTAACTTTCAAAAATTCATGTTCATTTGATGGTATTCATGTGGTGTCTGGTGGCTGAAGATGACTTTATTTCATTAAAAGCCATAAAATATAAGATCACTATTAGGTGTGACATTTTGATTCTGAAATATTCAGAAAACCTGACTAATTTGCATATAAAACCTAATGCTCTTACACACTTGGTGGATTCCAGAATTACGCGTTAGGATCTTTGGCATGAGCATTTATTCCAAGTTTTTGGGATTGGCTTTCCATGGCACGATGAGAATATCATGACAATCAGGATAGTCTTTACTTCATTTCAAGTTTTTTCATCCAATAGTCAATTTGGCTGGCAACACATGCTGACCCGGTGGAACCGTAAGAGACAAATTTCTGGATCGCATTTTCTACCCCAAGAAAATCATACACGTCCTCTTCAAAAACTGGATTTATACTTCTGAGCTCATCAAGACTTAAGTCCAGCAGTTGGCAGTTCTTAAGTGTACATAAAGCAACAGATTTTCCAGCGATATCATGAGAAGTTCTAAATGGCACACCCTGAAATGTGAAAGAAAAAGAAAGAATGAGGCTTGCACGATTAATAGAGATCAAAAGGATAAGTTGTAATTTAAAAATTAGAAGTCCTGAGTAGAAGAGAAAGAATGATATAGTTGGAACATAAAAGCAAGCAGCCATGGTTCGAACAGATGCACGATGACTTGCGACAGAACCCTCCTGACCCCTAATGCACGAGTTCCCTTTTTAGGGGAGAAGTACCCATACACACACAGAGTACCCCTCGTTGTTTAGATATCTAATTCTGAAAACTGGATAAACTGGTAATAGTGGAACATGTCACAATGACATGAAAAGCGTTTCACAAAGTAGTTTATTGAATTAGTATTTGAAACAAGATAAGATGTCAAATTTGTAAACATTTATTTCCTTCGATTGATTGTATTTTAGGGATGGGGGAGTGTGCTTGATTCTATTTTCTGCTGAAGCAAAGGACCCTGCGAAGGGGGAATATAGATTCCACCAGATGGATTATCTTGCTTTTCAGTCACACAAATTTGTATAGCAGACAGATAGTTAACTCAGAGAAGGCAAAACAGTAAATGGGACTGACCTTATTAACAAGATAATCGGCAAGTGTGGTTGCATCAAGATGACCAGCAGGTAATGCTTTTTGTATTCTTTCCCGATTGAAGGAAATATTGAGAGCAAATTCTGCTGATACCTCAAGCATCCCCAAAATAGTTTTCACGCTGTCAAATACTGGTTCTTTGTCTTCCTACTTCCACAAAGGAACTTTTTTTAGTGAATCCCAGACAACAACAAAAATGAAGAAATAAAACAAATGAACTAAAGAACAAACCATGAAAGAAAACATGCAATTCAAGAAAAGTTACACTTTATTGATTTTTATTTTTATTTTTTACTTTTTAGCTACCTGCAAATCACGGTTGTAAGCATGAGGAAGACCTTTGCACAACGTGAGAAGCGTAACCAGGTCCCCTATGACTCTGGCAGACTTCCCACGAACAAGTTCCATGGGATCTGGATTCTTTTTCTGAGGCATAATACTACTTCCAGTTGAAACAGAGTCGCTTGGTGTGATAAACCCAAATTCCTCGGAAGCCCACAGTACCCACTCCTCACCAAGCCGAGAAAGATGCACAGCTGTGATGGCATTTGCAGAAAGAAACTCCAGTACAAAATCTCGGTCCGAAACTGCATCTATACTATTTAACATAATATAAAATCAGTTAGCATATCCTGCAAAGATATGCATATAAAAACTTGACACCAATTACATGCTAGGCATAATTACATAGATTGACTTCACATAAAATAAAATGAAGTGAAATACCTATTCCTCAAGGGAGCAGTAAATCCTAAAGCTTCTGAAGTCATGAATCGATCTATGGGAAGCCCTGTACCAGCCAATGCACAAGCCCCTAAGGGGCAGAAATTCATCCTAGCTCTACAATCTACCAAGCGCCCTGCATCACGCTCAATCTGCGTAATAAATAATAGTTCTAAAATTATACCCAAAATCCGTATCACCTCCTTAATTAAGTGAGTGAATAAATCAGATAGAACATACATTTTCAAAATAATAACAACGATAAACACATCATATACACAGTGCTGACATAAATAACAACACCATTCAGTTGTCGAACCCCTCTACTCTTCTATTATTAACATGAGATTTTAAAGTTGGCGAGACATATACACTTGATTAACAACACTGTTTTCGAAAGAAACTCCACAATACTCCATCAATTTCTCATATAAAACCTACCAAGTCTTGAAAATCATTTCGCAAAAGAAGTAATACAATAAAAAAAAAAAAATACGTTCAGGATACAAACACCTTCAAATTTCAAATATACGCTCAGTGAAAAAAGTCACTTTTCCAAAAGCAGTAAACAAACAAGGCCTAAACTACGATCAAACCTCCTCAACATAAGCCAAGAGAAGATGCTGCAGCAAAACGGGCTGCGCGCGCTGCAAGTGAGTGTAACCAGGAACAATGAGACCCTCGTTCCTCAAAGCCAGGGTCAGCAGTGACACCTGAAGCTGCTTCATGCTCACGAGTATCCCGTCGATGGCGTCGCGGCACCAGAGGCGAAAGTCAGTCAAAACCTGATCGTTCCTACTCCGAGCGGTGTGGAGCTTCTTCGCAGGCTCACCGATCATGTCGGTGAGCGCAGCCTCGATGTTCATGTGCACGTCCTCTCTGTCAGCTCTCCAATTGAACTCTCCATTCTCAATGCGCCTCTCTATTTCCTCCAAACCTTCAAGAATGGAGTCTCTGTCGCTCGCGCTTATCAAACCCTAAACAAAGAACAGTGAGTGTTTCGCCGAGCGTTGAATTGGAAGAGTGAAAGATTTCGTGACTAACCTGGTGAGCGAGCATCGACGCATGCGCTCTGCTTCCCTTTATGTCTTGCTTGTAGAGCTGCTTGTCGAAGGAGATCGACTCCGTGAACCTCTCCACGGCGTCGGTTACACCCTCCTTGAACCTCCCGCCCCAGAGCTTGGCCTCCTTGGACTGGGCCTGGGCCTGGGCCTGAGCCGGAGACGGTCCCATTCTTGGCGTCGCGAACCTGCGTGGGGGAAATGCACAGTAGGAGGGAGTTGCGGAGAGTGAGTAGCGAGAGGAGGAAGAAGGTGCTGAAGAGAAGCTTGAACACAGCGTGGCTGTGAAAACCATGGCAGAACGTCAGATTTCAGGGTTTTGCAAGTGTAAAAGATTCTGCTTGTGTGAGCTAAGCTTCTTCCAGAATATTTCTTTTTTACCTCTTTTTCATGCTGTTTTATTCGTCCCGACAAAAAAGCAATTCAAACCAATGCTCCATGACGCTTGGTTGGCCCACCCACACACAACCGTCATACTTCTTATTAATTTTGATTATTACTCAAAATTATTATAATCACACTTTAAACTCAGAAAGAAATTGGTGATACAAAAGCACCCACTTTGGTTGGGTTATTGTGATGAGTGACTATGAATCCCATATTTTTATTTTTGAGTTTTAATTATGTTATTTAATTGTACCATTAAATAAATATGGTTATACATATTAGTGACATGTTAATTTATTATATATTTTTATTATCACACGAAATCATATTAGAATTAATATAGAATTATTATTGTACTCGTCATCCGGCCCGGCGTCAAGAATAATCAAAGACCAAAACGGTCGACCGGTCACATCCGAGAGATTCTGAGGTAAGTTAATTTTAGTAGGAGTTTAACAGCTTTTGGGCCCTGATTAAAGTGTTATTGGGCTTTGATTAGAAAAGCTTTAACCTCGGGCCCAAAACTGACACTATATATAGAGGTCAATAGTAAGAGGTAGGTGACTTGAATTGAATTGCATTTAATACTAAGAACCAAGTAACCGAACAGACTTAATTCTAACTTGAGCGTCGGAGTATCTTTGGCAGGTAGCCGACCGACCGCTATTGGAAGAAAGAAAGAAGCTAGAGACGGACGGACCGAAGGGCGGAGAGAAGGCGTAGGTGACCGGACGACTTGTAGGACTGAGAAGTAAATGTGTAGGTGAGTGTGACCGGATCCACTACCGAAACATTTTGGCGCCCACCGTGGGGCCGGAGGATAAATACCAATGGTGACCACGAGGAACACGAACGCTGACGAGCAGGGAGAGATGATTAGGATGTTGGAGAGACGATTGGAGGAGATACAGAAACGACATGAAGAAGAGATGACGACTGTTAGAGCGGAGTGCGCAACGCAGATCACCAGAGCCATCGCTGCTCGGGATGATGAAGGTGCAGGGGAATAAGGGCGAGAGAAGACAGTGGTGAACGAGGGAGAAGAGCATAGTGGTGCCCCGACCCAGGAAGGTCAAAAGCGAGAGAAGGCGAGTTGTGAAAAGGAGGAGAAGGTGTTGTCGGTAAGGGTGGAAGGACCGACCGTTCCCGTCCCATTCGCCCAGGCCATAATGGATGTTCACATCTTTGAACAATTCGTTCCGCCTCAGTTCAAGATGTACGATGGCACCACCGACCCGGACGCCCATGTCAAATCTTTTACTAACGCCATGTCTTTTCGCACTGGCTGTGATGCTATCTGGTGCCGGGCATTTTCCCTCTCCTTGGATGGGGAGGCTTTGGAATGGTTCAACGCATTACCGAATGGTTGTATATTCAATTTCAGGGGGCTGGAGGATATGTTTAAGAAGCAATTTGTTGCGTGTATCACTAGGGATATTACGGTTGTCGATCTGATGAAAGGCCTTACCACTGAAAACTTTCATGGACCGGTACCAAAAAACCGTCCGGAGAGTGAAAGGCCTTACCCTGGAACTTGCTCTGCAGCATATCATGCCGGCCTTAAGACCCGACCCCTTCAAAGAAAGTGTGTGCCGAAAACCACCCAAGACGATGGAAGAGCTGCGTGAAAAGGCGGCACATGAGATTAAGGTGGAGAACATGAAGCAGAGTTATCGAAAGGAGCTTCAGGAGGGGGAGAAAAGTGAGGGGAAGAAGGCGGAGAATCAAACTCATCGAGCCGGGGGCCCGAGACCTCGGGACGGACCACGAGGGCCCCGTTTCCAGCAGTATATGGCTTTGAACGCCCCCCGAGCTCAGATTTTCCACGAGGCGTTGAGCACGCAACTGCTGCAGGCACCGCAGAAACGGCCTACACCGCCTAATGTGGATGGTACCAAACACTGCTTGTACCACTAGAATTTGGGTCATGACACAGAGGCATTGTGTTACCTTGAAGGATAAGATAAAAAAATTGATTCGCGTTGGGCGACTGTTGAAATATGTCAAGACTTATCGACCGGACCGATCACCCGTCCGGGAGAGAAGTCCTAGGAGGACGAGTCCTCGAAGGGCAGAGGAAAGAAGAACTGTTCACAACCGGGACGCCCATTATCGTCGACAGGAATACCCTCGGGACGACAGGAGGCGGAGTCGAAGCCGCGGAGGGCAGGACGACCGACCCTTGAGAGGGATGATTAACACCATTTCGGGAGGATTCGCTGGGGGAGGCTCATCCTCTAACGCGCGCAAGAAGCACGTCCGGGCCTTGCGATCCGTGCATGCCGGTGGCACCCCAAAGAGGACGATGCCACCTATCACCTTCACAGATGATGACTTTCACGCGCCTGACCTCGAACAGGACGATCCGATGGTGATCACCGCCGAGATCGCACGGTATGGAGTCAGCAAGGTACTTATCGACCAAGGGAGTTCGGTCAACATCCTTTACTGGAAGACTTTCCAGCAAATGGACATTTCTAAGGACTTAATAGTACCGTATAATGAACAAATCGTTGGATTTGCTGGAGAAAGGGTAGATACAAGGGGATACGTCGACTTGCGCACATGGCTGGGAACCGGCCGGGAGGGAGACGAGAGGAGGGTGAGATATTTGCTGGTAGAGGCAAACACATTGTACAACGTCCTCCTCGGACGGCCCTGTTTAAATTCTTTCGGAGCCATTGTGTCGACTCCCCATTTGACATTGAAATACCCCAGTCATCGGGGAACCATACATACAGTAAGGGCCGACCAGAAGATGGTCAGAGAGTGTTATGTGGCCGGACTCAAGTTGTACCCTAAGGAGGAAAGGAGGAAGATCCGCCGATCCGAGGTAGCAATGGCCGACCTAGACCCCAGGACGAACACTGAGGACCGCCTAGAACCAATAGGGGAGACCCAACCCATGGTCATAGGGAAGGACGCAACCCAGACAACAGCGATAGCCAACGGTTTGGGAGAGGAGATAGAGAGGCGGCTCAGAAGCATCCTCTGGCGCAACAGAGATTTGTTCGCCTGGACGGCGGCCGACATGCCAGGGATCCATCCCTCGGTGGTGTTTCATAAGCTGGCCTTGTTCAAGGAAGCGGGGCCAGTATCCCAAAAGAAACGACGGCTGGGTGAAGAAAAGAGAAGGACGATCGAGGAAGAGGTCAGGAAACTGAGAGAAGCAGGATTCATCCGCAAAGTGACCTACACCACGTGGTTGGCCAACGTCGTGATGGTCAAAAAGTCGAATGACAAGTGGAGAATGTGTACAGATTACACCGACCTCAACAAAGCCTGCCCAAAGAACTCTCACCCGCTGCCTAGTGTCGACGCCCTGGTCGACGGGGCGTCCGGTCATAAGATTCTGAGCTTCTTAGACGCATACTCAGGGTATAACCAGATACCGATGTATGCCCCGGACCGGGAAAAGACGGCATTCATCACCGAAAAAGCTAGCTACTGCTACGAGGTTATGCCCTCCGGGCTGAAAAATGCCGGGGCCACTTACCAGCGTTTAATGGACAGAATCTTTGCCGATCAGATCGGTCGGTGCATGGACGTGTACATAGACGACATGGTAGTGCGTTCGGCGGACGGGGAGGCGCACGTACGGGATTTAGAGGAAGTCTTCAAGCAGATCAGGAAGTACGGGATGCGCCTTAACCCGGCCAAGTTTACTTTCGGGATACCGGCCGAAAAATTCCTAGGATTCATGTTGACGTCGCGGGGAATTGAGGCCAATCCAGACAAATGCGACACTATAATCAACATGAAGAGCCCGACCGCCCTAAAAGAAGTGCAGCGATTGGTCGGCCGACTAACGGCTTTATCGCGTTTTATTCCCAAGATAGCCGAGCGGATACGTCCGGTATTCCGAAAGCTAAAGAAAGGAAATTCATGCAAGTGGGACGAGGAGTGTGAATGCGCATTCCAAGACGTGAAGACAATACTCAAGAACCCCCCGGTCATGAACCGGCCCAGCCCAGGAGGAGAGTTACAGATTTATTTGGGGATTTCAGACTCCGCTGAGAGCACCGTCTTACTTCAAGGAGGCCCTGAACCCAAGCTGGTTTATTTCATCAGCCGTGCACTCCAGGACGCCGAAACCCGCTATCATCAGGTTGAGAAGATCGCTCTGGCTCTTCTCCATGCGGCGAGGAGGTTGAGACCCTACTTCCAAAGCCACCAAATAGTGGTCAAGACTGATCATCCCATATCTAAAATTCTGAGAAATCCCGACCTTACCGGAAGGATGGTCGGATGGGCGGTCGAATTATCAGAGTTCGAGCTCAGGTATGAACCTAGAGGGTCAGTGAAGGGCCAGCACTTGGCCGACTTCACTGCCGAGTTGTCGTTGGGGGTCGGCGAAGAATGGTGTTTATATGTGGATGGGGCATCAGGACGGACGGTCAGTGGAGCCAGAGTGGTGCTGGAGGGACCTAACGGTTTCCTCCTGGAACACTCCTTGGTGTTTAAGTTCAGGGTTTCCAACAACCAGGCCGAGTACGAAGCCCTGATTGTCGGGTTAGAGCTTGCCCGCGACATGGGCGCACGAAGGTTAACATGTCGGACCGACTCTCAGCTGGTGGTTGGCCAAATGAATGGAGAATTCCAGGTGAAGGAAGAAAGCCTGGTCAAGTATTATCACAGAGCGACAACCCTAGCCCGGGAATTCAAGGACATCCAAATTCAACACATTCCCCGGAAACAAAATGCCCAGGCGGACCTCCTCTCCAAACTCAGCTCAGGGAAAGAGAAGGGCCAACTCACCACGATCATCCGACAAGTTTTGCTCCAACCATCCATCGAATGCCATGCCATAACATCGAGCGCGGAGCCTGACTGGAGAACGAAGATACGTGAGTTGATGAAAGCTCAGGACGACGGTTTGGCGCTATCCGCCGCCGATACTAAGAAGATTGCACGCTTTGTAATCATCGAGGAGGACCTATACCAGCACGGTTATTCTACGTCGTTGCTCAAATGCTTGGGCAAAGAGGAAGATCACTGCATGATGAATGAACTTCACCATGGCATTTGCGGGTTCCACACCGGCCGGAGGGCACTCAAGGGCCGCATACTTAGGGCCAGCTATTACTGGCCGGATATGGAAGAAGAGGCTAAGGCCTTTGTGCATATGTGTGTCGGATGCCAAGCTCACGCCAACAAACCACACGCACCGCCCTATGAACTACATACCATCGTGTCCCCGTGGCCGTTCGCCCAGTGGGGAATGGACATTGTCGGTCCATTTCCCCCCGGCCAGGCGCAGAAAAAGTTTCTTCTTGTCGCTATTGATTACTTCACCAAATGGGCAGAAGCTGAACCACTCGCCACGATCACAGCGACCCAAGTACAAAAATTCTGTTGGAAGCTAGTTTGTCGATTCGGCTTGTCGAAGGTGATAGTAACCGATAACGGCCGGCAGTTTATCGACCGGAAGCTGGGCCAATTTTTCAAAGATATGGGGATTAAGCACACCACTAGTTCGATGGAGCATCCGCAGACGAACGGTCAAGCGGAAGCTGTAAACAAAACCATCGTCTCGGAACTGAAAAGGCGTTTGAGGGAAAAGAAGACTGCATGGGTGGAAGAGTTACCCGAGATCCTTTGGGCATACAGGTGTACACCGCACGACACCACCGGGGAAACACCATTCAACTTGACCTATGGAACGGACGCCATGTTGCCAGTTGAGTTAGGAGAACCATCTCTTAGGAGAAAGGTGAAGGATATGCATTTGAATGACCAAGAGCTCAGGGTGGAGCTGGAAACTCTGGACGAACGGTGTGACCGAGCGGCGCTGATAGTGGAGGCCTGCCGACGCATGGTGGAGCAACGGTATAACACGAAGGTACGGCCCAGAAATTTTAATGAAGGAGACATGGTGTGGCGAAAGACCGGAGAGACAAGAAAAATAATCTCCCATGGCAAGTTGGCGGCAAAATAGGAATGCCCTTTCCGAATCACAGAAACCTTGGGGAACGACGCTTATCGTCTGAGCCGACCTGACGGACGACCCATACCTAACACATGGAATGCATCTCATTTGAAATTTTATTTTAGTTAAGGATCATCGTGTACTCATCTTCTTTATATAATGAAATTGCAGCGCGTTCTCCAAGCACATTCGGATTAATGCCAAAATGACTAACACTGATCAATTCACTACGAACCCAAGCCGAGGGATGGAATTATCCTCTCGGCTTGCCTGGGCGGCGGACGGCGAAGTCTTGCAGCTCGAGCTTTCGGAGACCAAGTCGAGGAACGGAATCATCCTCTCGACTTGGCCGGGGCGGTGAACGGTAATGTCCTGCTGCCCCCACTTGCGAAATCCAAATCGAGGAACGGAAACATCCTCTCGACTTGGCTGGGGCGGTGAACGGCAATGTCCTGCCGCCCCCACTTGCGAAGTCCAAGTCGAGGAACAGAAACATCCTCTCGACTTGGCCAGGGCGGTGAACGGCAATGTCCTGCCGTCCCCACTTGCGAAGTCCAAGTCGAGGAACGAAAACATCCTCTCGACTTGGCCGGGACGGTGAACGACAATGTCCTGCCGTCCCCACTTGCGAAGTCCAAGTCGAGGAACGGAAACATCCTCTTGACTTGGCCGGGGTGGTGAACGGCAATGTCCTACCGTCCCCACTTGCGAAGTCCAAGTCGAGGAACGGAAACATGCTCTCAACTTGGCCGGGGTGGTGAACGGCAATGTCCTGCCGTCTCCACTTGCGAAGTCCAAGTCGAGGAACGGAAACATCCTCTCGACTTGGCCGGGGCGGTGAACGATAATGTGCTACCGCCCCCACTTGTGAAGTCCAAATCGAAGAATGGAATCCTCCTCTCGACTTGGCCGGGGCGGTGAACGGCAATGTCCTGTCGACCCCAATCGAGAGTATAACGAGAAAGAGAAATCAGCGGATAAAACATACAACTTAAAGGCGTCGTAACTTGCGTAAAATAAATCAAAACATCCATTGTATTAAAGATCAAAAGAAAGGGACGGATATACATCGGTCCGACGACAAAAAAATATGCCGACTAGACTAACTTGTAAATCTAAAATCAGAGATTTGGACATCCAACAAAAAGCAAAAAATCCGCATCCCCCGAACTTAACATTCGGACGCTACTGCCCGACCTCACCATCGTCATCCTCGCCAACATCATCCTCGGGACCGCCATCACCCCGGGCTGCTTCCTCTTCTTAAATGGTCTCCTCGACGACACCGTTTGGTAAAGGAACATGCCTCATTTCCCCTTCGAACACATCTTGGGCGATATCGAAACTGGCTGTCATTGGATCAGTCCCCAGCAAGTAAGCCACCTGGCAGAGGGCCTTGTTAAATCCCTCCTCATGTTCAATCTGAACATCTGCACTAAGGACCCTGACCGAGTCATTCGCCGAAGCCACCTCTTTGGTCAACCGAGCAACCTCCTCCTTTTGCTTCTACTCATTCCCTTTCGCCTCCTGAAGGGACAATTTCAATTGCTCATTCTCCTCGGCCATCTCAGAAAATTTTGTCCTGAGAGTGGTCAGTTGCTTGGTGAGGGTGGCGACTTCTACGCAGGCACCCTTATGTTTCTTTGTCAAGGCCTCTTGTGCTTCTTTGCACTTCGAGTGCTCCAAATCCAGCGCGGCCAGCTTGGCCCGGGCATCCTCGGTCTCCTTCTTCGAGGCCGCTAGTTCATGTTGAACTTCCTCGGCCCCCCGGCGGTCGCCGAATCAGTGAAGATACCAGTTCAGCATGGTGCCACGACAGTTGAACTCCAGAGCTGCCTCAGTAAGTTCCTTTTCAGATAGAGATTCCACAGTCGTTCTCTAAGAAGAGCTCATGCGGAAGTCTACCCGGTCACTAACACCGAAGGCCGGGTCAAGCAGACCCCCGATCAATGGGCGAGAGTCACTAACTTCTCGCCGACTTCTCTTAGAAGAGGACTCTTTAGACTTCCTCTTCTTCTTAGAGGAAGGGTTGGCCTGAGCAGAAGGAGTGACCTGAGCAGATGTACCGGCTTGACTAGTAGGAATAGCTTGAGCCGGGGGGACGGTGGCGGCCTGTGATGATTCCAAATTCACCACAGGGATATTTTGAGCCGTCGCCGTCTTCGCAGCAGCGACATTCACGGTCGGTGTGCGAGATTCAGCGGCAGTAGTCGCCTTGCTGGAGCTGGCCGACCGACGGTCAGTTTTGGGAATGAGGGGAATGAAGCTTGTACGACGAGGAGTAGGGAGGGCCATCTTGTCTACAACAGAAAGAAATTTTAAGTCAAGTTAACAATAAACTCACAAAAATACACGTAAAAAAGCATACCGAACGCCACACGGGTAAAATCCTCGTGGCAAAGGCAGCCGACCAGTTGTCGGGCTTAGAGACGACGGGGAAGATCGTTAATGGTTTTGACAGCATCGCGGTCGGCAGGGGTCATATCGTCGGTAGAGACCGCACACACTCTAGCGGGCTTCTTTGTCCAGTAGTAAGGAAACAGCGGCTCGCCGGCGGCATCACGAAACTGACTGCGGCCGACCTCCTTTATTATTACTTTGAAGAAGCTCGACTTGAACTTCTTGAACGAATCGGCATAAGCTTTGAAAAGGCAAGCATCTTGAACCGATGTCAATGAGACCCACCCTTGTTTCGGAGGTGGCCGGATGTGGAAGTAGTGAAAAAATACAGGAAGGGTGGGCTTGATGCCCAAGGCCGCACACATCACTAGGAAAGCTTGAATACAAGCCCATCCGTTCGGATGCAATTGGCATGGAGCGACTAGGGATGGCAAAAAAATCCGCGGGCACGGGTATCCGCGGGTAAAACCCGCGACGGGTAGTTACTACCCGCGGGTAACGGGTACCGGGTATTTTAATACCCGCTTCTAAACGGGTCGGGTACGGGTAGTATACTACCCGACCCGCGGGTACCCGTTACCCAAAAAAAATAATAAAAATTAATTTATATATTTTTTAATTAAATTTAATTAAAAATAAGATAAAATTATATTTTATTAGGTAAATTTTAATTAAAATTAAACTTTAATTTTTATTTAATTTATTTTATACTATATTATATAATTTTTTTTGTAATTTTATTTAAATTTTATTTTAAAATGTATAAAATATATATATTTTTTATTTTTTGCGGGTATCCGCGGGTTTTAAAATACCCGGCGGTAGCGGGTCGGGTGGCGGGTACGTTTTTATTCGGCGGGTCGGGTTGCGGGTAGGCACTATCCGTACCCGACCCGACCCGTTGTCATCCCTAGGAGCGACGTTCATATGACGAAGCACGACCGCCTGGAAATTCGATAATAGTATCCGAACGAACATTCTAGTGAACAAGAAAGTATATACAAAGAAAAAATCTTCAGCGCTTGACCCTTTCCCGTGAAAGACACGCTCATTAGGGCGACAAACGCTTAAACGAATTAACCGGGCGTCCTCTTCATCCCGAACCACAAAAGATGGATTGGCCCAGGAAAGCAAGTCTTTTTGGCTTCTGATATCAGATTCATGAGCAGCTACGTCGCGTGAGGCCCAAGTATACCCGTCTAGGGCCGGCCACCTTCCAGCTGGGACCGGATCCATCCCATCAACCACTACTCCGCCTTCCAGGAGAAAGAGAGCGGCGCCATGCCAAATCCGGTCGTCTCCCGATCATGCAGAACCCGAACCGGTATTGGACGATGACCCCCCGCCACTATTGGAGGAGCCCCCACCGTCTCCACCTGCTGACCCTGTAGAGGAAGACAAGGAAACCGTTGCCATTTATTTACCTGAAGATAATTTTTTTTTTGAGAAGCCCGACGCCGACGGTCAGACTGGTAAGAAGAGAAGAAAGGTAAAAATGAGGAAACAGTCACCCCTATTTATAGTAAAATTTTTGTAACCAGCGCATCGCCACCGTCGAAAGATGTCACGATGAAGGGCTCAGATTTAAAGAGCTGTTCCACTACCCGAGGCGTCTGTCCAACCAGAGAGCGCCAGGTGTTTTCCCACCCAAAGTTGGCAATGCCTTGTAAACCCAACGACAACAAGTTGTCTAGGGCTTGGGGGGCTTGATGTACTGGTCACCCGGCCCGACCATAGGCAACAGGCCGATTTGTGGTCGATCGGCGTCAAGAATAATCAAAGACCAAAACGGCCGACCGACCACGTCCGAGAGATTCTGAGGTAAGTTAATTTTAGTAGGAGTTTAACCGCTTTTGGGCCCTGATTAAAGTGTTATTAGGCTTTGATTAGAAAAGCCTTAACCTCGGGCCCAAAACTGACACTATATATAGAGGTCAACAGTAAGAGGTAGGTGACTTGAATTGAATTGCATTTAATACTAAGAACCAAGTAACCGAACGGACTTAATTCTAACTTGAGCGTCGGAGTATCTTTGGCAGGTAGCCGACCGACCGCTATTGGAAGAAAGAAAGAAGCTAGAGACGAACGGACTGAAGGGCGGAGAGAAGACGTAGGTGACTGGACGACTTGTAGGACTGAGAAATAAATATGTAGGTGAGTGTGACCGAATCCACTACCGAAACAATTATGTTATTTTTCATTTCTTCAACTATACATAACAAAAGCTTTAATTATTTAATCTTATTTTTATTTTATTATTGTATTTTATTATGTCTTATACTTTTATATTTTTAAATTCCTAATTTGGAATAATATTATAAAGTAGATTCTTCTTCTTTTTCATATCTCTTCATCATCGGTTTAATCTAACGAGATAAATATGTTTTTTATTCAATTTAATTAATTAATGTTTTTTTTTTTTACTTTACTCGTATGCTAAGTAAGCATGTTATTTTTTTATACATTCTCCATTCTTTCAGAAGAATAATGTGACTTTTAACGACTTTTGTTTTTATATTTTAAAAACGTTTGAAACAAATACTTCATTTATTTATGTTAGTTTTTTGTATACACATTAATATTTATTTTATAAACTACTTGTTTATTATTCACCATATCGTCAATCTAATTATTAGTAAAGGAAAAAAAGTAATCAAGAGAAAAACTATGTTAAATGCTGTTTCTTAGATTTTTTATTTTTGATAAAACTATTTATTGAGAAAACTAAAGGATGATTTTGATCAAATGTCACAGAAAATAAATCATAATTTATAACTCCTTTTGAAATTATGCTTTTTAATTTTAAAAAATATATTTTTCTCCCTAAAAAGACTAAAGTACCCACTTAAAACTGTAATGTAACAAAGCTCTCCAAACATTTTGGTCTTCAAAGGATCCAATACATTAGACACCAATGATTGTGGAGAAGTATCCTCGTTTTCATTTATTGTTTCTCTCTTATCTAAAATTCTTTAACAGCCAACATCATTAATAAAATTTGCAGTTATTCTAATTAGACATTCTGTGTTCCTTAACTTGTTAATATTTGAACCACCTTATTGGTTTCGTTTATCTTCATCATCAAGGTCTAATCTCAATGGATTAAATGTGTCTGATCGTTACACAAAATAAAAATGTTGCATAGAGCCGCAACCAGTGCATATTCATGGTGGTGGGCGAGCCACATCAGGACAAAACAATCAAAATGGCTGGAACAAAGTCTCCAAGGTATATATATCTCTGTTAGTATTATATAGTTTCATGCTTTTATATCACATCAATTCAATAAAAACATAAGTAGATCCCTATTTATATATTCACATTTTCATTTCTCTGGATTTCACAAACCTTAATCATTTAGAAATGATGCAGATTTCTGTTTGTCCTAAGATGGCAAGGTTGTCTACTTGCTTAAACATGATGCATTTCTTTCCACATATAAATACTTGCCCCATTTCTGTATTCACCATTTTCTGATTAGAAAAATGAAGAAAAATGTTTAT
This sequence comes from Vigna mungo, assembly GCA_036885675.1. NCBI lineage: Eukaryota > Viridiplantae > Streptophyta > Magnoliopsida > Fabales > Fabaceae > Vigna > Vigna mungo. Next base: position 37,433,399 of record CP144699.1, on the reverse strand, counting down.
AATGTGAAACAAAGGATAACACTAGAATGGCCTGATTCATAAATACATTGATGACATGAAGAACAAGAAGCAGAAAAACACAGATGATAATCACATAACTCTCAACTTCAACCCACATTTCTCATAGGATTACTTTGTAAAAATAATTAATACCTTGGATTGAAAAAATAACTTTGCCAATATGCATACAAAAACTCAACAGATATGGAGCATGTGGTGGCCGAAACCCTCAACATCATTCATAATGAAGGAGAATCATTTTCCCAAAGGGCAGAAATGTACTATAGGAAGAGGCCACAGCTGATAGGTTATGTAGAAGAAGTCTTTCGAGCATATAGAGCATTGGCACAGAGATATGATCGTATATCAAAGGAACTTCAAAGTGCCAACCGCACCATTGCCACTGTTTTCCCAGAACAAGTCCATTATGGAATAGATGAGAATGATGATGAAGAAAGTTTCCGTGGAACAAAGTCATCATCATCTAAAAACCCCATCAATCAAACACCAAAAAAGGGCATTCCTAAACCTCCAGATATACCGAACGATTTTAGAAAACGATATCCAGTTAGGAGGATTGCTAGCTCTGCAAAATCTCCTCCTATTAGTCCTACTTCAGGTCTGAGTACGGCTGAAGCACTAGAAGAAGTTGACAAGCTTCAGAAAGAAATTTTGGCACTGCAGACAGAGAAAGAATTTGTAAGGAGCTTGTATGAGCATTCCTATGAAAAGTATTGGGAAATTGAAGACAGGATTACAAATATGCAGAGAAGAGTTTGCAATTTTGAAGATGAGTTTGGCATTAATAATATCATAGAAGATAATGATGCACGAGCTTTGATGGAAGCAACTGCTCTAAATTCATGCAAAGAAACCCTGCTTATGTTGCAAGAGGTAAAGGCACAATCATCTGAAGAGGCTAAAGAATCGTATCAAATGATTGAGGAAGCTCAAGGCAAGCTTAAAATCCTCAGAGATGGATTCTTTTCTGAAGATAAAAGTGAACAAGACCGAAAAAGCACAGAGGAAGAAGATGTATTTAGCTTGGAAAAAGAAATGCATGAGTGTGAAATCAATGAAAAGCTTGAGAAAGATTCAGGTAGTTCCCTCACTTTGGCAGAAATGGCTGACAAGATTGATGATCTTGTAAATAAGGTTGTTACGCTGGAAACTGCAGTCTCTTCTCAGACTGGCTTAGTAAAGAGACTGAGATCAGAAGCAGAAGAACTTAAAAAAATTGCACTCGTCTTGGAAGAGGATGAAGAAATGCTGATAGAAGATTCAGAAGAAACCTCAAAGAAGCTGGAAGAAGTTGAAGAAAAGTTGAAGAGAGCTAAAACTCTCAATCAAAGAGTCAAAAGGCGAGGCAACAGCCTCCAAAGACTCTTTACTAGCGCTAATTTTGAGCTTGAATATCTTTCAGGAAAAATAAATAATGTGAAGCCAGATGAGGAGGGAGAGAACTTGCTACTTTACAAAAACAGAAGTGCATCAGATGTAGAACTAAAAGAGGAGCCTGAAAAACTAGGTGATGATAACACAGAAACCAAGCAGGATCTTAAGACTATAAAAGAGGAAAAGGAAGACTACAGTGTGAATCTTGGTGATGTTAGAAATGAAGATAACGAGTACAATTTGAATAAAAGTGTTGATTTAATGATTGAAGACATTCCAGAGTTAATTCCGCTGAATAAGGATGATTTTTCTGGGTCAAAGAGTAATCTTGACACTGAATCACTCGATCAGGTAACTGGTGAGAAGGATCAAACTAAGTGGAGTCAGATATTTGCAAGTGGATTGGATGACAGAGAAAAGATTCTGTCGGAATTCAATTCAGTTTTAAAGAACTACGAGGATGTAAAGGGCAAACTCAATGATGCGGAGAAGAAAAATCAGGACAACATTTTGGAGTTGTCACATCAGGTAAACATCAGTCAATATATATATGTATGTGTGTGTCTAAGAGCTAAGAAAAATTAATGAATGCTTAGATAAATATCTGAGTTTATAGTGAACTTCAATGTTAACAATGTAAAGCCAAATTGAAGGAGCAATACCTTTTTTTAACAAATTTGATGTATAGATTTACTTAATCCTCATACAGAATAAATTATATATCAGAAACAAAAATCTGGTTAAGCTTTGTACAATTTTACGGGTCTCTCTTATATGTAGCTTAAAGAAACTTCATTAAAAAATAAAAATATATGTGTATGATGAGAAGTGCAACATTTAATACATTAAGATTCTAAAATAATAGGCCTCCAAATAAAAGGGGTTAAATACGTTTTCCGTCACTGAACTTGTGAACTAGAATTCGTCTATGTCAGAAACTTTGATACATTTCAGTTTTTAAATTTTGAAAATACATGGATGTAGTCATTTCATTTTAACCCAAGTACGTTGAATTTTTTTAATGTGTCAAATGCATTTTCAGTAGACATTGAAGCAGGAACATGTCAAAGAGTATAAACAACTAAAATACTAGCATGAAATAGCATTTGACACGTCAAAAAAATTTAACATATTTGGATTGAAAAAACTATATACATTCATTTTTAAATTTGAGAACCAAAATATATTCAAGTTTTGAACAAACACGAATTTCAATTTTGCATAAAAGTTTAGGAACTAAGTTCATACTTAACCCAAAGAACAATTGTTAGCATATTAGAAATTTAGGCATAAACTACTCTGAAATTGTTTAATGACAAGTTAAAATAATAGGTGCAATGGTTAGTGTCGACATTTTACTTTTAGAAGTTGTATTTATATGGTACGCATTTCCTGCAATCCTGAGAATTTATATCTATACTAGCAGATAAGGGAGTTGAAGGATACTGTTGAAACTAAGGAAAAAGAGATCAACATTTTACAGCAGAAGCTGACCTGCTCTGAAACAAATCCTGAAGAAAGTCCTCGCATCACTCTCCCAGATTATAACCACACACCACAAGAAGCACTTCTTGGAATTGCACCTCATGAAACAGAGACACAGGACACAGGAAATCCAACTTCAAACACAGGTGCAGGTAGTACTTCTGATGCAGATCACCACCACCAATGTGTTGATAAAAGAACAAAGATTGGCATACTAGTGAAGGTGACATCTAGCCAGCATAACAGGAGCCGTTCACTTTCAATCTTGGAGAAGAAATTTCGTTCAGCCATTAATATATTGCTAGAGGAGAACCTTGAGTTCTGGTTGAGGTTCAGCACCTCAGTGCACCAGACACAGAAGTTCCATGATTCCATAGAGGACTTAAAATGTGAGCTTAAAAGCATAAGGGACGACAATATGTCCCACGAGAACTTAAATATCATGCATTCTGAAATAAAAGCAATAATTAAACACCTGACAGAGATAAGAACTGAGTTATTACTATGGCTGGATCACAGTGAGATTTTGCATGAAGAGTTACAACGTAGGCACCCATCATTGTGCACCTTACAAGATGAAATAGCAAGAGCAGCAAATCCAAATTGTGCATCAAATATGGCAGAACTTAGTGGGTATCAGGCTGCAAAGTTTCAAGGTGAGGTTCTCAATATGAAGCAGGAGAACAAGAAGGTTTGTAGTCAACTACAAGCAGGTATCGTTTTTGTGAAGGGATTGAAAGGCCAAGTTGATAAGATGCTACAAGAACTGAGTAAAGAAATAGGGGTTAACAATCAAGACCAAATTACAAAACGATCCACAAGTCGTGCTAGAATACCCTTGAAGTCTTTTCTGTTTGGTGTCAAGTTAAAGAAACAAAGGCAACAAGTCATTGAATGTGATAGTCCAGCAGGGCAAAGACAATACAGTGATCTAGCAACTGATGATGATGACCTTGACTAGACCAACTTTCATAATCTTCTAATCAAGTGTTTCGGCAACTCTACTTTCTGTATAGTTACTCTGTCATCATGATTTTGAAGTTTTCCTTTTTGGATTAGTTTTTTTGTAAAGGTTTTTAGATATATATCTTTGGTATCTTTTTGGTCAAAGATAAAAATCATTAATCAAATATATGTACAACAATATTACACAAAGCATCAGTTGCAACTAAGGAGAAAGAAACAAAAAACTAGGAACCCTTCCCATGCATGATACTACATAAATATAAGAAGTAAAAAAGGTGATGCAAATATATCATAAGCCAAAGTTGTGCCTCAGTAGGTGTTTTATAAATTTAAATTCCTGTAGCTGGGTATTAGTTGTTATTTATGTTTGAATTAGTCTTAGGTAGAAGTTTGTTAAAGTTGTTTGGTTCTGTTTTATGTTTTGAATTGTTAATATGCGGTGCAGTATTTTACCTTAGTTTGTTATCTATGTTGTATTTAATACATGTTGATAAATGAAAAAAATAGTCTTCTTCCAGATTAACAATTCTTACTTTCTAACTACTGGAATCCTTGTTGAAAATAATCATTCTTTATATACTCTTTGAGTGAATCAAACTTCAAATTTCAACCATCAAAATAACAATACATTAATTCAACTGAATTAAAAGATGAGGAAAAATAACCACAACTATAACTACATTACAATAAAATCTCATTGAATAGAAAATAATCCAAGAATAAATAACAATAAAAATAACACACTCTACAACCAAATAAAGTGACAATAACATTCACTATATTTTCAAATAAAAATAGAATTCAACTCAAAAATCCAATTAATGAGAGAACCTTAAAAAGGAAGTCCTATTTTTTCTCAAAAATGTTTTATTACAAAGAAAAAAAATAGAGTTGATTTTAAATTATCCCGAAATCAGATTTAGAGGCAAGGAAAAAAGTTTCAGCCTATGAATTATAAAAATATCACTGCACATAAAATTGAATTCTATTTAATATAAAAATTACAATACATGATTATGATGTATCTTAAGCTTTTTTATGGTATTTAACTTCTAAATTAAATTGGTAAAATAACATATTTTTCATCAAACAATGAGTTATTTAAAGAAAGAAAATTGAAATGACCCAAATAACTTGAGAGAATAAAAAAATCCGAAAAGTCTTGGAAAAGAAATAATATTTCAGAGTTCAGTGTAAAAATAATTAAAATACACATTTCTGTGGATTTTATGGTTGAGAAATGAACTAAGAGATCACCACATAAAATAGAAAAAGAAAAAACAATGTTATCTGAAAGAAACACAGAAAGAAGAGAAAGAAGAAAAAATGGCGATGTTAGCATCACCATATGTAAAACTCTCACTGCCATTCCAACTTACCTTGTCCAAACCCAATCCCCGGCGCCTCGTCGTTCTCCGAGCCACCGAACCTGAAACCCCTCCCTCCGGTTCGGAGCCCTCCGAGCCTGAACCTGATGCCTCCGACGACGACTTCGACAGCCGCATCAGCCAGCTCCGCCTCCGGTACCGCAGCGGCACAGGAAAGAAAGCGGAGCTCCGTAAGAATCGAAAGTCGAAGAAAGGAAGCTCCGGATCCGGGTCGGGCGTGTTCCTGCCGCCCGTGGCGCTGAAGGAGCCGGTTTCTGAGGGCGTGAAGGTGGAGCTAGGGTTCAGCCAGTACAGCGAGCGGTTGAACGGTCGCATTGCAATTCTCGGCTTGACAGCGCTGCTGCTGGTGGAGCTGGCGACGGGGAAGGGCGTTATCAACTACCACTCGCCGGCGATTATTCTGATTCAGATCTATTTTGTGGCTGCCGTTGGAGCTATCTTTGTTAAGTATGAGAAGGAGAAGATCAGTGTATGGCCTCAAACTGATTCTTCCACTAACAAGTGATTTTTCGCCCAAGGCTTCTGTTTTTTGCTGATCAAATGTAATTATTTTGTTTGGTTCTTGAAACGAATGTTATCTTCAGGATAAATTGTGATTTTCTAGATTTGCAATTGTATTATATTATATGATACTCATTCTTATTTGAGATAAATTGAAATTCAAGGTCCTTCTTTTGTTTTAGATTATGCATAAATATTTCATGTTCCTATATTCTAGGTCCTTTTGTTTTAGCTTAAGCATTTTTTGTGGCAGTTCTTATCTCCATTATACAGAAAATGCATTCACTAAACAGATTAAAGAGAGAGTGTTCATGAGGATAATCCTAAACTATTCAAGCAAATCTGGAAAAACTTGAAAAGCAAACAATCTATATTCACAGTAGTTTACAAGCACCCAAAGGATATCCAGAATCATGTGTGAATATAATAAACCCACATTAAATCTAGGTTAAGTTTTTTAAAGTGACTAAATCTCTTGGAGAATTCTTAAAAAAAAATAACTCAATCTTTCTAAAGTTTCGTTTACATACCTCACTTCATTAAAAAGTACATATTTTAGTTATTCTTTAAGAAAAATAAACATTTATTTGAATAGGAGGTTAGGATAGTGTAAGAAAAGTCTGTTGCTACATAAATATTTTAAAAATTAAGTTAGAAAAGTTTGAAAACAACCCTCTTAAAAATAAAAATCACTTATAGATGTTTTAGGAAAAATACTGCTATTAAATATATATTTTATAATTCATGAACGAAAAACTTTCTACTTCCAATGTAATAGCTCCAGTCTTATTTTGCAAAGCTTTAAAAAAATTCTGAAAATTATATACTTTACTGAGATATACCATCAATCTCTTATTTGAAATTTAAAAATTAAATCCAAAATGATTACAAAACTATATCTTGTAGAAATCATTTAGTAAATTTGCAGGTCGTCAAAATATATTTACCACTAAGCAAATTTTTCTTAAAAAATATTACATTATACTAATGTGCTACAAATTCCTAAAAGAACTTAAATTTCATCAAAACTTTAGAATTCAATCTAAAAAAAAAAACTACTCATTTTCACAAATTAATCACTCAACATTCTCCATCAGTTTTTACCACCTTGGCACTTTGGCTGCCTTCATCTTGTACGGGCAAATTTACATTTTTGTCATTCATGTTTTGATTGTTTGAACTTTCATTGATTGAAGTTTTCTTGTCCTGATTAGAATTTAGGCTTCCCTTGTCGATGTTGCTATTCCCAGTAGCATCCTTAACACTACCTTGGTCTTCGGACACGACTGCATTTGTTTTAGTAGCACTTGATTGTTTTTCATCTTCGACCGGACTTGCTTTATCTTTCAAACTTTCTTCGGCACTATTAATAGGCACGATCTTCACTTGACCTATATCTAATCTTCCCTTCTCTAAGTTGCTATTGACCTGGTTTTCAATAGTAACTTTAGGAAGTTCGTTTTCTTGTGTTTGATCTTTCGGTCTGGAGCTGGGATCAGAAGCTCTAAACTCTTTCTTGGAATTAGCATCCTGCTCCAATGGAACTTTATCAGCTAAAGGAGTAGCCGGTTTGTTCTGTTGAGATAATATAAATAAAGTGAGTGAATTTTCAATTTGTCAAACTATTGCATAATGCAAGAGATTTGCAATTTATAGTGTAAATGAACCTTTGGATCAGAAGGCATATTGGTAGAAACGGATGTTTTTGTCAAAGAGCTCACTGCAGGCTTGGTGTCCACGTTGTGTTTTACTGGAGCAATTTTAAGATGTGATACAGTATTTGAAGGTGAATCAATCCGTGTCCCAGGAGCAGCTGTGGTAGATTTTAGCACATGATTTGAAATTATATTACCCTTCGAGACTAGTTTTTCATCTACTAGTTTGGGTTTTAAATGAGAATCAGATCCCAACAAAGAAGCTTGCCGAGATGGCTGTTGAGGTGGTACAAAGCTACTGGCAACCTTCTCCACAGTATTTCTAATCTGCACTTGATTTTTAACCGATGTGGATGTCTTAACTGCAACCATATAAAAATAGGTTATTCAAATACTTTGCATAAGATTGAAAAATAACATTACTAGAACAATAAACTAAAAGTAGCATCATTAGAAGATTGATCAGTCTTGCACGTAATGTGCAAGTAATAAACTTAATAAAACAAGGAGAACTACTAATGTGAGAATGGAAAGAATTACCAAAACAAATTAGAGATTGAAGAGAATAGTTTAGACCATACAAAACTTATTTTGTGAAACTTTCGTTTAAAAATACATTGGGGTTACAATTTTTCACTGAAAGTGTTCTAGAATATTCTCAATATATTCCTTGAACATTCTAAATAAAATATAGTGCTTGAATAGGAACTTTGAAAAGCTTAATGACAAAATATGTTGTTAAAGAAGTAAATTTTAAAAGACACTAAAATTTCAATGTTACGTTATTTTTCAGTCATTGTTAGTCAAGATTCCCCTCATCAACATCAACATTGTCTTTTAGTTAAGTCAAACACTAATCTTTCCATGTTTATCCATTTCAACTATTGTTTCTTGTTTCTTTTCTTGATGATTGAAACTATAATGGGTCATTTCCATGATTATTCTCGAGTTTCTTGGATTGAATCCTATAGAGGATTGTATCAACTACTAAATAAAACATCCGCCTCCTTTGGAGAAACCAGGTCTAGAAGTTCCAGCGGTTGTGGTTCGCTGACTTCTAGGACCGGAAACATTTTCTACTCCCCATCGTTCCACCCATTAGATTGGTTTCCTTCTCAATCCTCACTTCCATTTTATTACCTGAATCAGGGTTTGCTTTTCCATCTGCAACCCAAAAGGTGGTCATCGCAGTGGCAACCTGCATATTTTCATGTTTTCCTTTCATGTTGCTTCTCCATCTGGCTATTTGCCCATCAGTTTCTTCCTCCATATTCTTTTATAAATGTTTCTCTTATTCTCAGTCATCTCTTTTCTGCATATTCACAACACTTCTCACAGGTTTGATAGAAAATTTTGTTCTTGCCATTATCAAAAAGGTGGTTGTTCTCGGTTTCTTTTGTTTCCTGAATGTTTTGCCTGCACCGCCTGATTCTGATTCTTGATGTCTAGAGGTTTCTGGTTCATTATGGGATGTTTTCCCCAGCATGATGTTCCTTGCTTTCCTCTGTGTCAACCATAGGTCTTCTCCCAATCCTCTTAGCAACCCCAAAACAACCCATCAGACTCATTTCTGCCACCATGATTCTTTATCCGAGGAACTTCATTTTTGCTTCTATTTTCAGATTTTTGGTCCAGAATGCCAATGAGTTGTCTTTGCCGGATTTCTACTTTCTCCTAATTCTTGTAACCGTTAGATATATTATCTTTATCTTTTATCTTTAGTTAGTTTGTTATTATATTTTATTTGTACTTTGAACTTAGTTCATATTTGTTCTATTATAAAAAGAGAATTCTGTGTGTATATTGAACTCAAGGAAGTTTTCACTATATTCAAGTGTAACATTCTTATATTTTTTTTTCTTGCTAGTTCTCTCCAAACATTTATCCTGTTATGCTTTCTTCCACCCAAGATTCGTTATCTTTGCTCGCAGTTCTTATGACCAAAATCATACTTCAGTTAGTATATTTTGATCAGCAGTTTCACAAATGTCCACCAGGCTGCCCTCACATAGTGCCATCTCCAAGTTAGCCACCAGGCTGAGAGCATGACCTATGGAAGAGCTTTCACTGGCTTTGATAGTTTCTCTTCTTCATATGCACTATTGGCTTCAAAATCATTACTCAAACCACCAATAAGCCTCTTTTCCATCAAATGTTGGAATCATCTTCAAAAACCAGCACTGGTACTACTTAGAAAGAAAAGAATAAGGGAGTTCTCCTGCATATAATGCCTAACTAGCAGAACTTTGAGTGTCTATGCGTCCTAAACCCTATATGACAAGACAATACCTCTTTCAACCTTCCCTCTTATTTATAGACAATTTGCCTTAATTCCTCTCTACGTTAGCCCACCAAACTAACATATATCAACAACTTCCTAACTCTAAATCTCTCATTATGGTAGAAGGAAGATAGCATTGATGGCATAGAGATATTATATTTATAAACACGGGAAGCTTGCGATGACCATTGAAAGTATAATAAAATTATAGAAGGCAAGACACATATCCATTGAATTGGTGAATTTGTACGCCAACAAAGTCACACTCAAGCTATTTGGCTATCCCACTCCTGCCATGAAATGTAAGAAGTCCACCAACAAAATGGTGATTGACAGCAATGCACTAATTCAATGTCAATCTGAATTTGTAGTTTTATATTACAAAATTGCTTCGTTGTATTAAATAGTGCTAGATAGTCTAAAAATAGTCATACTTTTAGAAGGAGAGGTGACACAGGCAATACATTAATTAAATTCGTGGTCTTTTAGGTTATAAAACAAACATTTCAAATCACATTTGCATCTTACCATTCATCTGAAAGATCATGAACATTTTAAACCACACTTGCAAATAATATTCATAATCACAGTAGACAACATGAAACCGGGGACTATAATCGGTAACTAGTGTTTCTTTGATTAGGCACTAAAAATGTCCACAGTCATCAATGAGAGTCATCCTAAATAAATTTGAGAATCACCTAAAATTTATGTGAGAGTTGTAAAACTTTGAGATTCAGTTCAGGATACAATTTGTTTGGAACCAATGATTCAGGAGAGGAAGAACTGGGTTGGGAACAGAAGACACTTCCCAAGAAAATGTTATCGCATTTCGAACAGTGAAGAGACAAAGAAAGAGATGAAGAACAAGAACAAAAACGTTGTGCAGATAGCAAAGAAATCGAGCTCCATTTTACAGAGAAAAAGGTGAGAAGAGGGGAGAATTTGATGTAAAGACCAAAATATCATAATCTCGATTTTATGTTTAGCGTAATGGTAAAAATGTTATTTGATATGAGTATATTTTCTTTATTCTTTCCTTTCGATCTAACCAAATAAGGGGAGAAAGAGCAGTTAATTTGTTTCTTCTTATTCTCTAACCCAAACAACTTAAAATACCAACACACTTTTTCTCTTCTCTCTTATTTCTTTCCTCCCTACTTCTCACATCCAAACAAATGGATGGAGAAAATAGGAGGTAAAATGGAACAAAATCAATGGACAAACATAGAAAATCCGAACTTAATTAATACGAAGATAAATAAAAATAAACAGAAAAAGTCCAGTACAATTACCAGGATCTGACACTCCAGGAGCAGTTAACTTTTTGAATGGCATATCAAGGGCTAATGATAAAGAGTGTCGGGTTGCCAGTTGTTCAGCAGTAGTATATTGTGAGCTGGTTGATATGGTTCCAGAATTGACAGTGCCATCTTTCTTTCGTAAAATGCTCCACCTCTGCAAACAATTGTAGATTAACCCATGAGAATTAAATAAAACAAAAAGGGTAAAATGGTATGGTGCTTAAATCACATGAATATTAAAAAAGATACAAAGTTAAATGGTCCATTTCAGCAAGTTTTAGGATAACTTATGCCGATATATAGAATATAAAGCAAATAACAGTAAAGGTGAAAGGGACTGGTCAGTTAACAAATGACATTAATATTCACAAAAATAATCAGTAAACAAAAGTATACACAGATTCATCCATCACGACTAAAAATATCACAAATGAGAAGTTCTTGATAGAGTTGGACGTGAAAAAATTCATTAATGGGATTTGAACCTAGGAAAACAAGGTCATAAAAGAGATGTTGCCTGCATAGAGGACAACAAATAAAAACAGACTTAGTTCCATAAGTATTATACTACAATCAAACATTCTCTCACATACCTGCTTAAAAATCTAGAGTGTGGAAATATGCAAGTGCTCCAATAACAACATCCCTTATGCCTGGGAATTCACATCTATTGTGTGTACAAATATGGGTGACCCATTGATGGATTTAAGACAGACATTGATAAGAAATCAGAACTTAAGCTTAGGACATAACTCAATCCCAAAAACTAACTAATAATGTGAGGACTGCCTAAGCCTAAAAGGGACAGCATTGATCATATATCTCCATTCGATGTGGAATCTCAACAAATCCGTCAAACCCAAAACTGCAGCATAGATAAATGGGTTCAGTTCAACAACACATCTAAGATGGGCTTTAATACAATATTAAAATTGGGATTAAAAGTTAGCTCCATAAAACTAGCTAGCAATATGAGAGTTACCCAAGCCTTATAAGGACAATACTGGTTATATTTTTTGTCGATGTGGGATCTCAACTAGTTAATGTAAAACAAAATTATTTTTAATAAATATTCACGGTTTAATAAATTGAGTGTTTTGAAATAATCCACAATAAAGGATGAACTTTTAATGAACTCGTCACAGAACAAGCACAAGCACGAGATTAACCCCCCTACAATCCCAAGAATCAAACAATAACTTTAAGCTGTTAATTTTGGATTTTACTTAAAAATAAGACCAGTTTTCAAATTTAATGATATCATTCATACAATGAATCTTGGTCTCTCTTTTACGAACTACCAATGAAATATTCACATAAATACTAAGAGAACAGGTTTTATAAAGTTTTATGATTTGAAAACCACCTGTGCTAACTGTGTAGGACTTCTCTTAATAGGAAAGTTGTCTCCTTTTGCCATGGTTGCCCAATTCCCTTCGCCCCATCTTTGAACAGCAGCTCGTAGTTGTATGTCCTCTTCCTCTGACCATGTTTTCCGTTTTCTTTTGGATGCCAAATTCCCACCAACTAATCCCTTAGATTCAATACCATCTGCTGGTGGTAGAGGGTGTGTTGGCAATGTTTGTCTCTGAACAGTGACTGGAAAAACAATGTTTGTCCCTTGTATCAAATTAGAGGGTTGTGAACTTTCAATAAGTGTTGCAGATGAATGGCAAACTGGAACATTTATAGTCAATGGAGCCTCGATTGTTGAGCTACTAGGGGCAGAGTCACTGAGTGTGCGAGAAGCAATCATTACCTGATGAATAAACAATTCCAAAAAACAGACCGTTCAAAATTGAATATCAAGAAAAAACACAATTTAAAGTTTAAACAATGGAACTGTAAAGAGAACTCAATTATTCATCACTACATGGTATTGTTGACTTAGATCAATCAACATCATTGAATTCTACCAAATATCAAGTTTTCAATAAAATTTAAAGGCTTTTTATTGTTTCCCTCCAATAAATTTTTAGGTCTTTCCCTATCAATTTTTAGTCAAAAAAGCTTTAACTAGTTCTAGTTTTCCCATTGCAGACTCCACTGGTCTTCTCACATGACCTAACCACCTTTGGGGAGTTTCTATCATCTTCTTTATACGTGCTACGTCAACTTCCTCTCATATACATTACATTTCTAATCACGTGTTTTTTTTTTTGTATATTCATTCTCACTTTACCACACTTATTTGCTGCTCTTACTGGCACTTTACTGCCTACCATTCACAACCACAACATTATTATTCTTATAGTGAGTCGTCTAGTAAAGCCAAGCTAACTTTCAATCATGTATTTACTAATCTCATAAAATTCTTTTTGTTATATTCTAAGTGGAAATCTCCCCTGCAATCAGAATGAAATTAGTAAAATTTACACCTGTGATTCTAGTCATACCCTTACCCAGTGGCATAAGGCACAAGACCCATATGTTGATATGTTGTTGATGAATCTATCTAACAAACAATAATTATACAACTATCCAAGGCATAAGATATTGAGATAAAATGTGTAATAACTAGGGCAAGCACATGTACCTTCACACATGCAGCTGCCTCTGATGCAGATTCCACACTAACAGGAGGTAATGCTTCTAGCTCACACTCTAAGTCACTGTCATCATCCTGGAAATGAGACTCCAAATAAGTATGAACATATCTAACACTAGTTCAAAAACCTAAGAAAAATCCAGTGAAAAATGGTAATAAAACATGTTGTAAAAAACTAATCTGGGATAGAAATTTGAATAGTAAAGGATACTCCACTAATATAATCATTAGTTGAGTGACTATTCAGTCATTATCAGTCATCTGATTAAATGTTTGTCAATTTGACCCACAAAGGAACTAATGGTAAGATTTATGAATTAAAATTAAGCCAGTACCTTCTACCTTGATTTTTCATGTACTCTAATATTGGCTATATGAATTTGGACACAAGTCTATAAGGCCAAAAGTAAGAGACCCTATAAAACTTGGTTGCATTCAGGACTTCAAAACCATAAACACAATGATCTTGCACTGGTAAATTGTGAAGTAACCAAACTTCATTCTTCCTTATTTAGCACCAACTAGAATCATCAGACTGCTAAAGTAACCATAAAACAGTCATAAGAAATTTCGATGCTGACACATGACCAAAAACACTTTTGAAATATCCAAATGAATGACCAGCAAATTCACCATGAATAAATCCATAAAAATTTACTGAGATGGATATACATCTCAGTACAATTTGGGATATACATCAGGATACTTGTTTGGGAAAATAGCTTAGCTTCATTAAGGGCTTATTGAATAGAGCTATATGTGGATAAACATAGAAGACAAAATGAAATGAGTTTTTCACAGGTTAAAATTAACTCATGCATAAGTAATATGCTACGGGGAGAAGATTAATTCAATTTACATTCTTATCTTGGTTCTTTTAGAAAGTTCCTAAACATTTATCATGTACGCACTTACGTATAAGTTGTTTCTGTACTTAAAAGAGGGAGAACAGTTAACTGTTTTCATAGAAACTATAGCTATTTTCAAGAGTTATCATGGACATCTTATATGCTCTACCAAACCATCCATTCTACAAAAAGTCTATGTGGCAAGGCTTTTCTTTTCATTGCCAACAAGTACCTCCTCGTCACACACACACACACACACACACTAATCTCTTAGGGTTTGACAGACACCACATAGGTGGACATCCCAACCAGGTTGAGTCGAACTCAAGCACTTTGGTTAAGCCTCAAAGTCTCTCCCCAACTCACCACTCGCCACCCATATCAAACGAAGCTGGTCTATGTTGTAAGATAAGTTCCAAGAAGTTGTAAACTAGTTATTTAACACGTACCCTAAAACTAATTTGCAAAAGATATTTCACCTTAACAACAAATTAGCATATCAAAGAAATTTCAAGAGTATTATACTGACCAGAGGTTCAGCCCCAACTTCAAAATTTTCCGGCAAAGAATGCCGATAGGCCAAATGCCGCCACAGCATTTGATATTCCCTAACATTAGAAATCCCAGTTGCGCTTTTCTTCACCAACTCGCTCCAATCAATCTTCGGCTTAGCGTAATGCGCAACTTCTTGAAGTAAGATGAACACTGTAGTTGGGTCGTACCTGCACAAAAAGCCCAAATCGTTTAAAGTCGTTGAAGTCGCAACACAAAATTACAAACAAAATTATAGACAGCCTTAAATAAATAAATAAATAAAAACCTCTGCATCAGCGCGACAGCATCTTTTTCCGTAAAAGACACTCTGGTCTTCTTCTCCGACATTGCCGTGTCTTAGTCGGAGCAGAACAAAAAAAAACAAAAAAGAGAGAAAGAAAAAAAAAATCCCTAACAACAAATAGATGAAACAGAAGGGAATTGCAGAGAGATTGACGAAAGAAGAAGAAGTGTGTAAGAAAAAAATGGAGATTGAGAAACTGTGTCGAGTGATTGAATACTTATAGAGATTATTCCCTCCTTGACTGAATCATGGAAACAGATAGTAAGAAATTTAAGAGGTGGAAAAGAAGACAAAACAAGAATACAAAATCATTGGTGTCTTTATTTATGGAAGGATATTAGCAAAAGTTTACTGTAAAAAATGCTTTAATTATTACTTATTAGCAATATTCTTTGACGAAAACTAATTATTTCCCGGCATGTCTGAGTACTTTATTGAGATGCTATAGAAAAACAAAATTAATCTTTTTTTCATTAATAATAATACGTATATGATCCTATGTATGTTATGAGAATTAATAAAAATATATTATTATATTAAAAATGTTATTTGTTACTATTTAATAAGGTTCTTAAGTTGTTGTTAAGATTCATTTTTGTCTTTAATATTTCAAAATAATAATTTTGGTTATTTACATTTTAGATTAAATGAAAATGAAAACAGAAAACAATCCTTTTTCAATTTTTTAACTTTTTTTAATACTTACTCAATAATCTATTCAATGGTGTATGAAAATTAATAAAAAAAAAAACATATTTTATGTTCGAGAGAAAATGTATACATAAAAACGTTGCATTATGTTCCTCGTGTGAGTTTTATGATTAGAAAAATATGTGATTTTAAAATGTTAACATGACTAATAAATATTTTTTAATTTTTTTACAATACTAAATTGGCATTACTTAATATTGTCAACAAATGAAAACCTTCTTTCTTTATTTGGCATGTTTTAACATGTTTATTCTAACTCATTTTGGGCATATTCTGTTTTCATTATAAATGAAATCCCACATATTAAAATCATAAAAAATAGTAAAGTCAATTGATAATTAATATTTTAAGGTGTTTACCTATTTATAATTTTTTTTCACACAAATGATTTCTAATGATAAATTAGTTATTTTAGAATATATATATATATATATATATAGTTAGTTAGTTAGTTAGTCGGCCAGGAAGACTTTTAAAAATGAGAGTAATAAATTAAGATTTTTTTTCCCAATAATTAATATGGATGATTATTAAAACATAAAGAAATTGAAATAATTAAACTCTATTTTAATATATATATATATATATATATATATATATATATATATATATATATATATATATATATATATATATATATATAGAGAGAGAGAGAGAGAGAGAGAATTTATCTTTTTTTTCTACGCTTTTCAATTTTATCTTTTTAAATTAAATAATTATTTTACTACTTTTAAACTTTAAATGGCTTTTTTAAGTTTAATTATCTTTTCAATTTAACCATTTTTTAAATATAAATAATTTTTTAACTAAAAAGTTACCTAAAAAATATATAATTTATTTAGAATAAAATTATGAAATTATTTATATTTAATTATATATATATATATATATATATATATATATATATATATTAATAATAATAATCTATAACAATATATAAAGTTGATAAAAAAATTGTACACATTTCTATTTTAAATTTTATCCTTGCTAGTTACTGATTTGGTATTATTTTTAGGCTTAATACTTCTTTTAGTCCTCTCATTTGTCAACTAATCTCATTTTGGTCATCTATTTTGCAACAGTTTTAATTTAGTCACAAATTTTGAAAATATGAACACATTACATCCCATCCGTTAAGTGTTAGCAAACGTCGTTAAGTGTTGATGAGTTGGAATTTTAGTTTTTAACACGTGTCAATGTGTAATTAAATGGGATGGCTTAGGTGGATGACGAAGCCCTAAGATTTAAGGGGAAGCCCTAAGTTTTAAGGAAATCTCCTCTCATTCTTACTTAATTCTGGAGTTGGGGAAGAAGAGGTCTTTCGTAGGTAAGAAGAGTTGTAGTGAAGCATTGTGTTCTTGAGGTGCTCCTAAGGATATGTCTCGTTCATCAACCTCTTGTAAATGTTTGGGTTCGTCCATGCAACACAGTATTGACAGTGTGAAGAGATTGGGGGCAAAACCAACATGCTTCTGTGGTCAGAATGCAGTGTTTCGAATTGCCCGAACACCTAAGAACAAGGGGAAAAAATTTTGAGGGTGTCCTAACTTCAAGGTGAGTTTTCCATAACCATTATTCTTTGGGGTTGCCCTAAATTTTGGGTTTTGACGAAGCTGTTTGTGTTGTTCTTGAACAGGGTGGGAATGACGAATTGGTTGGGTGCAACTTCTTTGAGTGGTGTTTGGAAGAAGGAAATCAAGGAGTGGTAGAAGAAAGGAGTGCCACTGCACGAGCTGAAGAAGTGGGTTTGATGAGTATGGAAGAAAGTTATCTTGAAAAGATGAGAATGGCTTCTATGGAGAAACCCTTACTTAGGTTGGAAAAGTGGTTTAAAATCTTAGTGGGGATGATGTTTGTGAACTTTATTTTCAATTTAATTTTAGTGTCACTGTTGCTGAAAGTTGGGTGAAAGTTGTATTAGTGGGGATGTTTGTATTTCAGTGGTTTTTCATTTCAGTAATGTGGTATGAAGCTTTTGATTGCTTAAGTTGTATCCTTAATGGCTGATATGAGAAATAAAATGGTGATTTGAATGGCCAATTTGCAAATAAGTGTTGTAAATCAAAATTTGATGTTTGGAGCAAGTTTTCTTTATGAAATATAACTTATACAAGGTACCAGCAAAGGCTAAATTGTATGGAATCAAAATATCAGTGGTACAGTTGGTCTTTAACACCAACTTTAAGCCAATTTACCAAGCAATTTTTAACAGAGGAATGAAACTGAACTTATATTAAAATTTTGGTTTTGACTTGTACAACCTTCAACCAAAGGCTAAATATTATTTAATGTACAGTTGTTGTTTAGCTACCAAAATGACATGGTGAACACAAAAGTTCTTCAATCAATATCGAAACTGATATTTAATTCATATCCAAAGTAATATCCAATATATCTGACAAATTACATCCAAAATGATATATCCGAATATGATTACATCCAAAATGATATCCTAATATCATTACATCCAAAATATTAGAGTTCAAGATTTAAATAAGTTCAACATCAGTTACATAATTCATCATTCAACAATAGTTTCATCCTAATAGCAGTCATCATGCATCATTCACAGTGGAGTCTGGTTGTTCAGGAGGACCACTTGCAGTTGCCATCACAGTGGATTCTTGGGTAAGTGGAACATCTGTTGGTGGACCTGTTGGTGGACCTTGGGTGCCTTGTGTTAGTTCAGAAGGAGATTGGGCAGTAAGTCTTTGTGGACAGCCTTTCTTGTTGTGACCAAGCTCCTTACATATACCACATTTTTTTCTCTGACCACCCTTTCTTAACTCACTATCATTCTTCTTCAACTCCCAGTCCTCCAATTTTCGTTTCTTTTTGGGCCTTCCTGGCATTTTCTTCTTCTTTGGAGGTAATATATCTGAATAGGGTGCTACCTCCCAGATATGTTGACCATTGATAGGGTAAATTATGCTGTTGTAAGTCTCTTCATAAGTGGACTTTATAAACTAGTGGGTTATGTAATCTTCTGCATTGATGTTCAGAAACTTCATTGATGTTATGGCATGCGCACAAGGAATGCCACTAATTGCCCATTTTCTACATGTGCAGTCCATGGTGTCCACATTGACAACGAATTGGTTGCCAAATTGTGATATATGCATGACCTCAAATAATTTCTCTCTTGACCACCTGTATGTAACACAGAATTTACATCAAAGAACTTAGAACAAGTCAAGATAAATGGCTAATATTATGTAGTGAGACAGTTTATAAAACTAACCTTGGTAACCAATATCTTCCTAAGGAAGACTCCTTTTGAAATCTATTCCAAACCAATATTCCTCATCTCAGCTTCCCATTGTTGTGGATGTGTGGCTACTGCTGCCCTCACCATTAATGTTATCCACTTTAATTTGAACTGTTGATCCTGGATTTGTTTTCAGGAGCTCATGCCCATAATCATAAAGTCTTCTATATTGTTCATGGAATGATCCTTCAATTTTATCCTTTGCCATGGCTCTTGCCCTAAAAGCCATATTTCTTGATATCCCTACATTCCATTTCCTAGTGACTTTATCTCTAATATCCAACACCTTCATAGTTGGGTTCTCTCTCACAGATTTCTCCATCCTTTCACTCAACCACTTAGAAGTCATCAACTTGACATTGAAATCCCTACTACAGCTGTGACTATCAACAACTTTTCTAAGTTGCCATGCATTGACATCAATCCTAAAAGCACAATAGGCATACCAATTACATTTGCCTTTTCCACCCAAGCACTTCACAATAATCCTTTTCTTGTCATTCTTTATAAATTTCATGTTTCTTCCATTACTAAGTGCATAAGTCCGAATACCATCCATGAATTCCTTTTTCTCAGCAAAAAAGGTTCCTACCTCCCATTTATAACCATCCATATTTCTTGGCATAGTAAAAGTTGGAAAGGTTGTCTTCTTCTTACTGGACCCACCATCCTCCTCACCCTCACTGTCCTCAACATCACTAATCAGCTCCTCTGACAGCCACTCATTGTCAGACAACCCACGCACACCATTCATATTGTTCTCATTGTCATAAGATTCAGAAGAATCAAGCACTCGACTGGAATGTTGTTCTATAACATTTCCTTTGTAGCACCCAATGTCACACTGCACGGTGACATCATATAGATCTTCTTCCTCACTCTCATTCTCATGCAACTCCTCACCCTCACTGTCCTCTTCTTCATCATCCTCTCCTAAATCTTCTACCTCAAAATCATCAACCTTATGCACCTCTGGTTCCTGTGCATGATGGAGGTTACCTTGGACCTCAACCTGGACCTCATGTAACTCCTCACCATCCTCAACCTGATCCACATCAACATCCTCAACTTGGACCTCACCCTGGACCTCACCATCCTGAACCTCATCCCCATCAGCATCCTCAACCTGGACCTCATCCTCCACCTCACCACCCTCAACTTAGACCTCAACACCCTCAACCTGGACCTCACCACCCTCAACCTGGACCTCACCACCCTCAACACCCTCAACCTGGACCTCACCACCCTCTTGGCCATCACCTTCAGTTTGCACCTCAACATCCACACCATAACCCTCTTCACCACCTACCCAATCAATGAATTCTATTATTTGTGGTTCCACCATATTATGAACCATATACAAATGGACTTCGTTATTTAACCTACCAATGTTCAACATATGCATGACACCCTTGTCATCAGTTAATAACTCTAACCTATCTGGGTGCACAGACTTACCTCCTAAACCATACCATAATTCTTTGATGTCCATATGACCTAATTCTTTGACTGAGGCAACTATACCAAAATAGCTCAACAAGTCTGCATCAACACTCCATTCTGCTATCTCTCCATCAAATCTAAAAACACCATTATCATCAGTCAAAAATTTTCCAGTATGGTGGACCACAATCTTAATTCGTTCCTCATCCATTATGAAACTTTCTTTTATAACCTGTACATTGGGGGACACAAATATTACATGTATTTCAGTGATAGCTAAGTGGGGCACTCACTCACTCACTACATATACACTAACACCGACACCGACACCGACAGGGGGACATGGAACAAACCTATATCCCACTTACCCATCATTAAAAGGAAGGGGATCACTACACCGAATAAAGAATTCAAACATGCAAAATGGGACCACACACTCTAAACTACAATATAACCACTCAACATGCAAAATGGGACCACAAATCATGAACACGACTTACAAACACACAAAACCCCAAATATCGCACATGCTCGAAAAAGGTAAAGAACAACGAAAACGACATACCTCAGTAGGTCTTCGCGTCACCAGTAGCCTGGATTGACCTCGTCTTCTCCAACAATGAAATGCGTCAATGTCTCTGGCTTCCTCTCGCGAACACTTGAAGAAATCCCCAAACTCAAATTCTCGAATCCCTAATTCCCAATTATCAGAGGTCTGATTTTTTAATACCCCTAAATCCCTAAATCCCTAAATTCCTAAATCCCAATTGCCACGTAAAATAAAAAAATAACATCTCACCACATTCTCATTCCAACACGTGTCCAACACGTAGACAATACTTAACGACGTTTACTAACACTTAACGGATGGGATGTAATGTGTTCATATTTTCAAAATTTGTGACTAAATTGAGACTTTTGCAAAATAGATGACCAAAATGAGATTAGTTGACAAATGAGAGGACTAAAAAGGTATTAAGCCTTATTTTTATATTGAAATTTTAAAAATGTCTAATATAAAAACTGAATCTAATAATCTTTTCTTTAAGTTAATTAATATTTTGTATATTAGACACACAAAAAACCATGAGCAATGTGAGTTACACATACTCTTCCATGAGAACAATTAAAATTGTGAGATGATGTTACAATCATTTTTATTTTAAGAATGAATGAGAAGTAACTCAATAAAAAGAATAAAAATATCGTATTTTAAAATCAATTTTTTAAAATTATTCTTTTATAAGAAACTGATTTTAAGTATGTGGTCAAAACTTAAATGTGATATATAATTATGTATTTCTTATCACTTTTAGTAATAGTAAATATATTTAATGCATAGTTACAAACTTCTGTATTATTATATATTAATATAATATTATAATTATTTTAAAAATATATAGAGTTAACTTCTGCTTTTACGTTAGTATTGTAACATCCCAATAAATATAAGCAAAGCCATAATTTATTTTTAGGAGTTAACAAGAATAATAAAGGAGAACGGTAGTGAATAAGCATAGCCGTATGAAATATACTGGAAATTAAAACTGAACGATTGGAATATATATACAATGTTTACAAAATAGACCGAACGGTCTAGAATACAATACATTGGCCGAAAGACCAAAATTAAAAAGATTCCTATACTGAACGTTTTACAAAATACAAGGAGAAGGAAACGACTATACTAAGGACCGGACGGTCTTGCACAACGTTCGGGCACTGCCTCCACGGGTTCCTCGGCCTGTACAACGTCCTCCAGAGTTTCTTCCAAAGTAGCTTCCAAGGTATCCTCTGCTCACATCCAAAAGGATGATCATTGCAATGAAGAGAATAGCCGAACGGTCGGATATCGAACGACAACATATACAAAGCAAAACAGATAAGGGTAAGCTTATGTAAATTTAATTTATCAATTCATCATACAAATAAATGTACAATACAAACCAATCATTCATGCAACATACAATTCCTATACTCATGACCGACCACAAGACGCTGTCCGGACGGTATGAACATGTAGCTCGGTCGTCCCTAGCACCCAGTGTGGTGTAGTAACTGTTTTCCCCAGCTGCCACCCGAGGTTAGTCCTCAAACGGTTATCTGTTCGTATAACCGCGGACCTCCTGCCATTCCCACGCATGAGTGGCCTCCCTCTACTTGAGGAAGCGCCCTCACGGAATATCAGGATCAAGGACAACACCTGAGTCTTTCCCACATTCATACTTTACCAATCATCACAGATTCATGAGACATTCCGCCAGTGGAATTCTCTTACTTAGTCAAATTCAACCAACGTTCGTTATTACTTCCAAGCTGTTAGGGTGTTGAGAGGACTACCAGATGCTCAATACCGAATCATAAATAGTGGGGACGTTTTTCTCAAGAAGGATAACTTACATCAAACCGAGTACTTAGTCTATGACCAATTACTCAAACGTAATATCATAGGTGTAAAACCGAACGTTTGGTTTATGACCGGACGTTCTTAAAATGAATAATAATAATAATATGAAATTGAATGCTTTAGGAATTAAGTGTCAGTCTAATACCAAACACTTATACAATCCGAACGTACAGTTTATGACCGAATATTCTTAAAATTCAAGTACTGGTATAATACCTAGCACTTTTAATAAACATCATCAATATAAACCGAACGCTCAGTGTATGACTGAACGTTCTAAATAATTAATATGAGACTGAATACTTAGTGTATGACCAAGCACTTCAAGACCGAACGTTCAGTATAAGACCGGACGTTCAGTACAATAAAGATAATTAATATGAAACCGAGTACTCAGTTTATGACTAAGTACTTCCAATAAACATTATCAATATAAAAACGAAGGTTCAGTGTGAACGAACGCTACTATAATAAACATAGTTAACATGAGACTAGGTAATCAGTCTATGACCGAATACGTTAAAGCCGAACACTCAGTATAAGACCGAGCGTTCTGTAATGGATAGATTATTACGACTGAATAAGCAAGTCATTTAAGTTTCGATACAATGGTACAAGAACGATCGTTTTAGGGGAAAACCGAACGGTCCTAATGACCTTCGGTCTCAGATTCACATTTTCTCTAAGTTTCATACTTATCATACAATTCATACTACAACATACCATATTCCATTCATGAGAAATCAAACAACATACTTTAGATATCAAACATGCATTAAATCAAACACACATTCAAACCATACAGAAAATCAAAATTAAACTTTATAAGCTTCCCTTACCTCTAATTCCAGCTAATTCTTCTAGGTCTTTAAGCAAACTTCTAAGACTCTCAAAAGTCCCAAGGACGTCCAATTAAGAATGTGATCGGTGCAAGTGAAAGAGCTTGACACCGGGAAGAATTTATCTGAAAGGAGTAAGGTGATCGGAGATGGGGAGGTAGCCAGAATTCTAGAGAGAAATTTGAAGGTTTAGAGAGAAGGAGGAGAAAAATGGGTTTATGAAAGGTTAATTTCTGAGGAAGAAGAAGATTGCATGCAGAAAAGGTGGCAAGGGTTTGGAAATCCTACCTTAAATATGGCCTCCAAACCGGACGATCGTCCATTTGCCATCTGCCACATGGCTTCCACTACCAAGAGATCTCCATTCCCTTGCAGCCGGACGCTTCTCGAGGTTGGGGAATTAAATGCAGTTGCAGCTCCTGTCTCCCACTATTATCCTAGGAAGCTGAAAGGGTGACATATGGACGTCACTAAGAAGGAGTATTAATGGGGTGTGACAAGTATTATATAAAGATGTTTTTCTTTTTTCGTACACTTTTTTTTCTTTTAAGTTTACCTTTTATGATCATTTACCAATTTTTACTGTTTGTTAAATTTAAACATTTTTTTAAACTAAAATAACTATTTATAATAAAAGATCACTTAAAAAATAAACAAATTATTTTCAATAAAAGTATAAAAAAATAATTTTTACTTTTACCATTATTATTTTATTATTTTTCTGTTATCATTAAGAGAAAATGAACATATGACTCATGTATTTTCGTGTGTGTATATATATATATATATATATATATATATATATATATATAGTATTTACCACAACAACAAAATAAGCCTGTTAGATATTATTCTCTACATAAACAACAACTTGATTCATAAATAAACATTGTTATAATAAATAATTCAATTTTAATAATCAAATTAAGAAAAGTTAAAACAAGAAGTAAGTTTCTTAAACTTATTTTAATTATTTTATAATAAATTTGATAATTTAATTGATTGAATAGTATAACAGTAATTTTTACGACTGAGTTACAAATCCTACTATAATATTATTATAATAAGTTAATTGATTCCTACAATAATTTAAAAGTTATACAAAAGTAATCGATATTTGATTGATAATATAACTTTTTCATGTACACTTAATTTTAAAAATTTGAACACCCTTATAACCGCCATTCATAAAGGTAAATGCATGACCTAGTAATTCCAGATATATTAATTGAAAAATTAAAGCTGTAATGTAATTTTTTAGACCAATTGTTTTCATTTATATGCAGAAATTATATGGATCTCACATAACTACACGTCAAATGCTTAAATTTAGAAAAAAGAAAGAAAATGTTATTTTCTACTTTTATTATCTTTCAATATTATGTGACTTTAAATTATTCTCCAACCATGTATTAAAAAACCCTAAAAGTTTAACTATATGTTGAGAGATACAGTCTTAGTTTTTGAAATTTCCCAACACCCAGCAAACCTATAACATTATTAGAATATTAGCGCCAGTAAGATCAAGATTTTGATATATTACATTCAGCCTATTTAAATAAATTGTGTTTAACACAAGAATATAATATCCTCTGTATTAAAAAAACAAGTTTCATTAATAAAAAATAATTATTCGTTACCAATTTCTACATATAATGATACATAATAATCCACTGTAACCTCTGTGTTGACCGATTTCTGAGACTAACCATCAGAGGCCCCCTATAATTAATCCTAGTTTAGAGGGATCCAACCTATCATAAAATAATATAAAGACAATAGAAAATAAAAGAAAAGGGCAAATGTCCAGAAAAGCATTTCTTCTCAAGGAAACCTGATAAGCCTCCTCTGTCGGTTCCTAAATTTCCGTAAAGACAGCTACTAATCTCAAAAACATCCTTCAGCCAATCTTGAATTTAGCATACCAAATAGCAAGGATACCACAGTCAAAACAGATGAACAACAAGAAAAATCACCATACATCTCTAAGGTAACGTCCGTCCATCTGGAGTTTTTTCACTATAGCTTCAGCTTTTGTTGAGTCCACGTTTTCCTGTAATTCAATACAGAAACAGTTTTAAGAAAGTTTCATTCCATAAGTATGTAGTGTATATGCTAGTGAAACAAAAAAATCATCAGAACTATAGCATTGCTAAATAAAAGCTCTGCAAATCCCCCATGAGTCCTTTGTATCTTTCTTTTTATTTTTAAGGATATTTTTATGTGAGGACAAATGATAGATGTGTTTGGGGTGTCAGCCTAACTGAGATACCAAGGATGATAGTGATGCCAAAGTTTTATAAATAAAATAAAATAAAAGCTCCGCAAAAGATTTAAATCGAAATCATTTAGAGATGAAAATTTACATTGTTGAGTCCCTTCATATACACTAAACACAACATAAATGTAGACAGACCGTAACCA
Source organism: Vigna mungo (assembly GCA_036885675.1). Classification (NCBI taxonomy): domain Eukaryota; kingdom Viridiplantae; phylum Streptophyta; class Magnoliopsida; order Fabales; family Fabaceae; genus Vigna; species Vigna mungo. The sequence goes on along the minus strand of CP144699.1, from coordinate 37,407,098 downwards.
AGCATGCAAGAATCACAATACGATTATGGCTCATACCCACTCAAATTTTGAAATGTAAAGTCGAGTCTAAAAATAGGAAAGAAGAAAAAACAAATGATATCCACACATTCATAAGGTTAGAAATAAGTCGATAACGATTTTCCAAATTGATTTTTTAAAACCCTTCCAGGTTGGAAGAGAGAATTCCTCCAAATTGCACTGAAAAACAAAATTGACGCATTAAGTAGTGGAGTCAGCCCATTTTTAAAAGAAGCTAAACAATATTTTTTCCAAATAATAACCTTTGTAAAAAAAATTAGCAACGTTACTATTTATTTGTCAACCAATTTCTACAATAATATTGCACAAAAAAATAGTCCATAATTTTATCTCTATCATTGGATGTGGTAAGGAGAACTTACTATAATTTTTTTAATCACAAGCAAGGCACACAAGTTCACATCCTCACAAACACAAGAATGTTCAAATTCCCCACATTTGAAGTACTAAACACCCGAGCAATACTATAATAAACCCAAAGAAGAAAAGAACAGAACAAAGAAAAAACGAAGTCAATGTAAAAAATAGCTTTGGTCCCATTGAAAAATTCAAATTCGCTAATTTAGCACCAAATTTTTCTAAAATCCAACCAAATTCTGTGTTTGGAATACAAAAACGAAAAGGCTTAAAAATTAGTCACACCTCTCCTATCACAAATATATTATTATACTCACTGGTTAGCAATATAATTATTGGCATCTGTTCGCGGTGAAGAGACAAAAGCAATAGATAGAAAAGCTTCTTTTATTTTCTCATACTAGTTTAGCTAAGTTCTTTGAAAATCAATGCTTAAGTATTATGTAAAAGGGAGGGATGATGAAGGACAATCAGCACCTGCTCCTGGACAATGGAATGAAGAGTTCGATGAACATCTCTTGCCATGCCCTTGGCATCACCACAGACGTAAAGATAACCTCCTTGAGAAATCAAACTCCAAAGGTGCGCAGCCTGCACATATAAAAATTAATGCAGGTAATAATTTGTCCAGTTGCAGTTGATACCTACTAAGCTGCTATTCGTACTTACTTTGTCCATCATCTTGTGTTGAACATATTCCTTTTCAGCCCCCTCTCTAGAGAATGCAACTATCAATTCTGAAAGAGAACCTTGTTCCACAAAACTCTTTAGCTCATCCTCGTAAATGAAATCCTATATAAACAACATGATTGGAAAATCAAAAATTGTTCCGAAAATCCATTTAAAAAGCACAAAGAAATTAATTTACCATTTGACGATTTCTACATCCAAAGAAGAGTAATGCAGGGCCAAGTTGAACACCATCCTCTTTGAGAGCATATCTTTCCTGATAAATCAAAGATAAAGTAAGAATTTAGAAGTACATGTCTGTAAAAACTCAGTTTCACCTGAACTTTCATTTTTGAAATGGTTGGACAACTTTTAAATTTTTGGTTTAGGGTTGTTAGTGTAACGGGCTTAGGCCCATCTTTTTGTATTTTCTTATTTATAAATGCATATCCCTACGTGTTCTATACACATTAGGGATTCAACCTATGTCTCTCTCTTTTATTTTAACAAGGGTAAACTAGATTTTTACAACAAACTAGATACCTGTTTGCCAATGCTGTGCAATTTCTGTTTAAAAAAAAAAAAATCCTTAAAAGAGCACTACGAAAAAACTAAACAATTTGGATTTGGAAAAAACAATCTGCTTCCACTTTTGTTTCATTTGACAAGCACGACTTTCTTGCCTCTTGCTAAAAGCAGATTTTCACCTTCAGCTACTTGAAAGCAATTTAGCCATGTATCTTCAAGAAACTAAAATAATTTCATTTTTTAGTGCTTATCACTTTAGTTAATTCCACAACACAGCAAAAGTGATCAAAAAGACAGAAAAGTAGAGCTTTCCAGTTGTGACAAAATAAAGAATAAGGTGCTTTGAATTTTAGTTCATACTCGTAGTTGATTATTACATAATTCCTTATTTGATACCTATGTTTCTTTTTATATTCAACGGTTCAAACCCCGTCCCTTCTTCATTCTATATAGTTGTTTTCTAGCAAGCTTACTTTTATAATAATTGTAAAACTACACATATACATAACATATTCACATACCTGTAAAAATCCCCTGAAAGGTGCAAGACCGGTACCAGGTCCAACCATAATAATAGGTATTGAATGATCAACTGGAAGCTTGAAATTTGATGGCCTAATAAAAATAGGAGCCGAGCTACAGTCTTGACTTTTTTCTGAGGGAATAGCATTCTGATAATTCATAAGAGATTTAAGTTAGAAACAAAATGAAATAATTAGGTAATGCACCCCTCAGGCAAGAAATGAGAATCACAAACACAATTAGTTGAGAGCAGCGAGTCCAAGAAGTTAAAAAAGAGGACCATGTGATTGCACGAGAAGTGTATAAATTGCATGTTAGTACCTTCATCCAAGTTGAACATACACCTTTGTGAATTCTACCAGTGGGAGTTGGACCATACACCAAAGCACAAGTTACATGTACCCTTTGAGGAGCAAACCTGGACAATCAAGTAATACAGTATTATTTGTTCGCCAATTATCTTATAAGGGTCCATTTCATACTTTAAATGAGATATGTTTGATAACTACCTTGGAGAGGATGAAATAGAATAATAACGAGGCTGTAAACGAGGGGCTATTGCAGCAAAAAACACACCAAGAGGAGGTTTTGCTGATGGAAACTCAGCCATCACCTCAACGAGACTCCTCTGGCTTCCAACCACCCATTTGGAATACTCATCCTGGAAACCAAAAATTGAAAATCATCATTAGAAGAGGAAGGGGGAAAAAAGAAATTTTTGTGTTTGTAAAAAAAACAAGACAAACAGGAGTACAGAATTTTTACCTTCCCCTGAGGAGATGAAAGGAACTTTAATCTTTCCGCTTCGCTAGGTTCAGAGGCATGAGCAGCTAATGCAACTAAAGCAGCCTGGAATAGAAGCACGTGAAATTATTTCTTTATTTTCATTTAAATAAAACAAGCACAAATCCCTATCAAATCAGTGTTATAAGCCATAAAACCAAAGAAGAACAAATCCTTATTGAATCACACTCTTACAAGCAGTAAAACCAAACAAGTACAAATTTCTATTGGATCACACTCTTATAAGCAGTAAACCAAACAAGTACATGATACAAAAATAAAAAGAAATTGTAAGCACATAAAGTGAAGATAATATTAAAACCTTTCGTGGGGGGTTCAAGAGATCAGCATAACGTGCTAATGCAGTTCGCAGTGAACAAGGGCCTGGGAAAGGAGGTAGGAGAGAACCACCTAGGGAAGTGCCATCATCCTTGTCTGTGTGAAGAGAAAAAAATAGATCCAAATTCTGACCCAACAACTTCCCAGTTTCTTCGACAGTTTCATTGCAGTTCTCAGCATAAACACCCACATGGTCTCCAGTATCATATCTGGGAAATATCAGGTAAAAGCCATCAACAGATTTATTGATTACTTTAAGGTAATTGGAACAGTATATTCAATTTGCCATCTAGTTAGGCATGAGAAAACCTCATCCATAAAGAGAAATATTGACAACAAACTTTCCAACAATTTTTTCCCTATTGGCTGAAATTTCTTAGAAATAACAAAATCATGTGAAACTCGTTCCATATTTAATGAACCTCCTTGTGATTCTGTAGGTTTCAACAAATTTAATACAATGAGTTTTGAGAGGAGTATGCTAGAGATTTCATGATAACTCTGCCAATATTTATGAGAAACTTCATGCATTTCACATCAGACATATTTGCACAGATTAAAATCATTAACAATAATTTCATCAGGAAATCTCACCCTCAATTTCACAGTCTTCCCGTTTGGGGAAGAGTGGGGGAAATTGGATATCTGACAAGCTTTCATTACTTTATATCTCTATTTACCAATCAAAAAAACATTTAATATTTCCTAAGAATTACAAACAAGTGCAAAACCTTATACCAAAACTCAATAACATAATATAATCCAGCAAGACTTTTGAATAATAATCAGATAAAAGTTTAAAGAACTATAAAAATATTTACTAGCATAACGTATTTGAAGCCTATATAAAACAAATTAATAATAATTGACCAATGCAATTGTTCTACATTTTCTTATTTACCAAGAAAACATGATACGGTTATTCATCAGGAAGTATATCTAACTTACGTTATGCTCGTCCCTGATATATCAAATTCCAAATGTATGCAAGAACGATCAGACTCAGGTTTGTGAAGCTCCTTTTGTACAGAAACATTCACCCTTTAAGAAAGGAAACAATATGTTTGTTTAATAAACTGAACTAGTAAGAAAAACATAATCGGTATATACAATTCCAAGAACCTGCAAGGATGATGAATATCAAACACAGTATTCCCATTTGCCACGGTTGAGTTATTATCATAAGTTGATGTTGCAGTGGGATCATGAATCACTACTCGGTATTCAAGAATAGCAGCTGTATAGGGGGTAGAGACAGTATTAGCATCATCCTCATCTCTGAGCAACTGATCCAACTCAGACCATAAACTTTCTTTCCTGTAAACCCAAGACAAGTCATGGTGTTTGAAATGCACAAAAAGTAGTAGACAAATTTTTCACAATTTTATGTGTAGCAAGAATATAATTAATAGCTAGATAGCAGGGCTGAGAGGAATCAGAGGACTATCGGTACCAGGCAGAAAAATCATCTTCAATGGATTGATCATCATCACCTAATCCAACTGCAACTAGACGCTTTGCACCTGCAGCGAACACAACTATGTAAGAAGATATCTATGAAAAATCAATAACTACTTTAATACCATTCTCAAGTCTAATTTACAAACTTCAGAACTTTATTAGAACGGGGTTTTATTAATATACATCTCACTTCAAAGGAATAATACAAATCTGCAGAAATAAATAACTTAATGACAGTGTTTTCCTAGATTGTAAACAAATTACAATAGAGTAATATAATTCCACCAGTGCAGGCTGGAGCCTATGTTACATGTATTTAGAATCAAGAAATTGTAACAAGATTGCCTAATAAATGACTTATAGTACTTTCTGAAAGTTTGATTTAAACATTATACACCCATTAGACTTTTTGAAAGGCTTATCAAATACATTGAATCTAACAATGTAAGGCACCATTCCAATAAGCAAAGAGAAAAAGAAAGTGGCACTAGTAGATTAACTTTGCAGCTATGGAGGACAAAATTAAGGAAACAAAATTCAAAAGCACAAATGACAAAAATGAAAAGATGTATAAGGCAACTTAGCTTTGATCAACGACAATGATTCTATGCAACCATGACAAGGCAGATAACCAATTTAATACTTTCGAAAATACAGGAGATGGAATTACACACCTTGTTCAGCAAGTTCTTCATCCACAACTTTACCTATCTGTATCAAAAGAACACATTAGAATCAAATGATGAATTTTTTTGTTAAATAAAAATAAAATCATCTGTTTTACCTTATTAAAATGTTCGTATTGCCTGTTACCTAGGCCGAAAACTCCATAGGTGAGTTTTTGAAGCCAGATTCCCCTCTCGTCTTTCCCCTAAAATTAATGTCCAGTGAAACTTAGAATCATTTTAAGTAAGCGATATGAATAATGAAAATGCAAGGAGAGAGCAAGGCCTAAGATGTAGGATTTACTTAAAAGTGATGTAAATACAAACCTCAGTAAACCATTTGTAGAATCTTGCAGCATTGTCTGTTGGTTCTCCATCCCCATAACTGCCATGTCAAGTCAAAATGCATCATATTCACCACACATTTCAATAAATCAATAAATAAAATACATAAACACATTTCAACCATTTTTATGTACATCAATCTTACGTTGCTAGCATGAAAAATACAAGACTCTCTTTCTTCAGCTTCTCCTCATATAGATCATCATCGGCTGCATAGTCATCCTAGTTCAAATTAAATAGACATCAGACATTAACCAAACTTAAACTTTAAAATTTAAATTCTTAACTTTCTGTAAAATTTTACCAAAAGTTAACTAGAGCTCTCTTAGTAAGAAATCAAACATTTAAAATAAGATGTTTGACCCATATATCTATAACCAGAATGTAGACATTGCCAAAACTTCATTTCAATCCCACATACCAGGTCAACAACTTTGACAGCCGCTTTTTCATACCTTGCCTTGATCTCCTCTGCCAACGCCTGTAATTAAAAATAAATATAAAAAACGCAGTAATCATTCAAAACTGGCACATAACTTTCTTCAGATTTAAAGCTGCAGTTGTCCAAGGGGTAACCATTTCAAGCATTATAGAAAAGAGGAAGTAGGCATCATCTCTACACAAGTATATTTGCAAAATCTAAAACCATTTCCAAGCTAAATTTAGAATATTCACAATAAGATACCTATGAAGAGATGTTGTTACAGTTACAGGAACAGCTAGCCAAGAAAGAGGTATGAAGACATGTTGCTAGAATATTCCCATACTAATTACTACAATGCACAAAATTCATAGCTTTTAACAAATTCACGCCATCCAACGTCACAGAAATTGCGGCAGGATTTAGGGTTTTCCACAGGTATTAATAAATAGAAAGGCACGACATGCAGCAAGAGGCACTGTCAGCTCATCACCGTAGGCACGCCTTTTAACTATCACGGCGAACTAATTTCAAATTGACACTAAAATGTAACAAGAACACGATATCATTCCTCGCTCCTTGGCGCTTTCAATAACGAAAAGAACACAATCACATCCAACCAAAATCAAGCCAAACAACCCGCGCCACCACAAATATCATCATTATCATAACTTATGATTAACCAAGTCATCGCAAGTCAAAACTACGATATCTACTCCATTCACCAAACTTAAATTCGCAGCACGAGAAAATCACAATCATACTTTATACGAAGAATATTCTTATTCTATTTTAAAGATCCATAACATTCGATTCAATTCGCCTTGATCCAGCAGATTGAAATAAAAAACAAAGCAATGAAAAGAGAAATATAACCTTAGCAAAGCCTTCAGCAGTACCGGTCTGAGTACCGAAGAAAATGGTGACCTTAGTCTTGCCGGCGGCAACGTCAACTTCCTCCTCCTCCATCATCATTAAATCCCTCGGCACAACCACCGGCTTCACCTCCTTGCTCCGATCCGAAGATTTCTTCCATAAAAACACGAGAAGACCGATTACAACCGCCGCGGAGGTGGTGGCGATGACAAGCAGCGAATCCGAAACGGAATCTCCGAGAGAAACGCCAAGGAACGACTCAACGGCGCGCACCAAATCGGAATTGGAAGCCATCGACTCCACAAGTCAATCAAATTCGGAGCACAGTGCAGGAGGTGAAGGAGACAGTGACGAGCGCCTGCGTGATCGCGTGATCGCGTGAAAGCTAAACCAGCAACAAGAGAAACCTAACAGGCAACGGTAGTTGTAGTTGAAAGACTCGAGGAGAGAGGAGAGAGAGAGGGCTGGGTGCAGTGGTGAGAAGAGGAGAGAGGAAAGGACCCAGGGAGAGCTAAACCAGAAACCTTGGGCCACTTTCAATCGACGTCAATGTGTTTACTTTTCAGTTTGTGGGAATTTGCAACTTTGCCAAACGATACTGATAATTAAAGCGCGAGATATCGCGGCGCCCGCGTTGACAACTACTCCAAAAGCTCCTTTTGTGTTTCTTTCCCCTCCCTGCCTTTACTGTTACTTTATCTTTAAACATCTCGCGAGAAAATAAATCAGCAACACAAGTAGAGCAAATGTAATATTTTACAATTATTTTTGTATCATTTACTTTCTGGATTTTACTACTATTACATGAGTTTAATACAGAAAAATGATACTTTAACACTTTTTTGGACGACAAATTTTTTATACCATGTTGTTATTGGTCGATTTTTAAAAGATTAAGATTTATCTTTTTTATTTTCTTAAAAATCGAGCACGTTACTGATATAAAAATTGTCAAAGTATTATTTTCTTTTAATATATGCATGTTAATTAATTATTTCGTTCTAATATAAGTTTTGTTTGATTGGACTAGGTAGGAGTGAAAAAGAAAAAGAAAAAGAAAGTGAAGTAAAAGTAAGGTTTTTTATTGAGAAGAGATGAGCAGAAAATTTATAATACGAAAAAAGAAACCAGAAATTAATTGTATTACAAAACTATTCTTGGTTGTAAATTAAGAAGAAGTATATCTTCATTTAAAAAATTAACTATAAAAGAATTAATGCATGTAATGAAAAATATTTAAAAAATAACAATATCCATTTATAATTATATATATATAATAGAGCAAGGTGAGAGCGTATTAAAAAATTCTAATATTTAAAACTGGATTTACACGTAAGATTTTACCATATGTTTAATAAATCATAATATTTGAATAACATATGTACGTATAATTTTGTTCATGTATAAGTATAAGGACAACTTGCTTTACAATAAATCAATTGGTTAATCTTTTATTTTAAATATGAATTTTAAATATAATTTTTTTATATTTTTTATTTATTATTCACAAATTGTATAAAGTTTTGTTTTTCAACGTTTGCCTTTTAAAATGACGAGTAAAGATTAATTATGAATTAAATACAAGGAAAAGTTACACGCAGAAGATTCTTCGAATTCTTATAATAAAATATATAAATATGTAAAATGAATATGAATAAAAGAATTTGAGTGAGTTCTAATATAAAAATTCATTGGAAAAAATGGTAAAAATTGATTGTTAAATAAAGTTAATTGATGAAATATTCATTATTTGATTGATTATTTTCGTATGTGATTTCTGACCTATTATGTTTATGATTATATTTCTTATGGTGTAATTACAAAAGTAATATGAATGCATGATATTATAATAATATTTATATATATTTAATTTTTTATGGTATAGTTGCGAAAATAATATGAATACATGATATTATAATAATATTTAAATTTATTTAATATTATTTTTTATATCAGATAGGGGGAAAGTACATAAGTTTCCAAACTCAATTCTATAAAGTGAGCAAACGAGTTTGTAAATCTAACTCAATATAGAGTAGGGTGCGTCTTTAAATTTTTGAATTACCTTATGTCATGCCATTCAATTTTGTTTATTTTTAAATAATGTGGTAGTTATTTTTTATATGGTTTTCACCACTAATTTATGGTTTTCATCATTAATTTATGGTTTGTTATTTTCCCAACAACTTTGAATTGCATTCTCTAACCTTAGTGGATAGGGTAATGTACTTGGAGTTCATTTTTTCTTTTGCCCGTTCATTTATTTATTAATTCTAAAATCAAAATTCCACCCATTTTATAATACTATATAATTTATCTATTATTTTTTAACACATCTAAAATTTTTACATTATTTTTTTTATTATTATTTTTTTAAAAAATGTAAAATTTTATATTTTATAACAATTTTATCCTTTTAATCTGTTTTAAATATTAAATAAATGTAAAATTGTATGATAATCACGTGAAATGCAATTCTAGCATTGGTGCTACCTTTATTGACACTCCCAACGCTGTCAACTTCCACGCCTTTCAAGACTACCCCGCTGACACCCTTGTCTTGGGCATTAACCAAACACCTTCAGCGTCTGATTCAAATCTTAATGACAGAAGAGCCAGGTTTGAATGTTATGTCAACATCATTTTTTGAGTAACTTTGTGAACGATCTTACAAAATAATTTACACTTTAACAATAAATTTTATGGCTTGACTAAGATGACTGGAAGTCCCGCGTTTAGAGATAAGATCAAATTATAATATGTAAGTGAGGTACTAAATCTTATTTTATAAAGTCGGTTTTGTGGAGGTTGAGTTAGACTTAAATTCACTTTTTAATATGGTATCAGAGTATGGTTAAAGTCTATCCTAACAAGTTCCAAGTAGACATTTCTGTTTCTATTCCACTCGTTATTCAGTCGTTATTGGACCACCTAATTTCTACTACCACGCACGAAATATCTATACCTCGATGTGAAGAGAGTGTGTTGAAAATCTCACAAAAGTGCAAACCTGATCTTACAAAACCTGTTCTGTTGGGTTGAGTTAGACTTAAACTCAGTTTCTAATAAAGATATCTTTACAATTTCTTTTTACCAGATAATTTTACAAACATCATTCTTTTCTTTTTCTTGTACTTTCATTCCTGTCTCGAACATTTTCTCCATCAACTAGGAAGACAAATACGCAGACAAAACCCAATAATAATTCATTAAAAGAATTATGAAATGGGTGGAATGTATTATTAGTTTGCTTTAATGGCTTGAATACGATTGGTTAGAAATGGTATTTTTTCCAGTTTCTTGTTCACCCAGAAAAGTGTTGGGAGTCAGCAGAAGTAATCAGTATGGTAACCTCCTTCTTTATTGTGTGGCAAATTTGGTCAGAGATTGAGTAGTGCCTTTAAACACGGTTTATATACCAAACTCGGACCCACAACATTTGATTCAAATTCATGTGCATTTCCAATAAATAAATGTCGGTCTATACAGAGAGATATAGACTTTCCCAAACTATAACCTTGGGATCGTGTCACAGAACTCTTGCTTTTTATGGGTCGCGATTATAGTTCATAAGATCGGTTTTTTTAATCTCTTTGAGGTATGGGTGGCAAACGGTAATTCCGGTCTCTTTTAGTCAGGCTCAATGTTGGTTCTTTGAAAACGGGTTAGGTTTGGGGTGTTGATCCCTCCACCCCCACAATTGGGACCTCCACCTCCCCAATTTTTTACAATTTTTTTTAATTACAAAAATAATCTTATTTTTTATTTTTTATTTTTACTTTTTACTTTTTACTTTTTACTTTATTTAATTAAGAAACCTTAAATTTCTACTACACTCACAATCTTATCTCTCCTTCTCTCGGATTCTCATTCTACCGATTAAATCAAAACCTTATATGATATTCCAATGAACAACACATTAATACCGTGATATATTATATGTGTAGAAAATAGTATAAAAGATAAAAAAAATAAAGTAGAAAAGATTAAAAAAAAGGATTATTTTTGTAATTAAAAAAAATTTTAAAAAATTGGGGAGGTGGAGATCCCAAACGTGGGGGTGGAGGGATCAACACCCTTAGGTTTGTCTTAAAAACGGGTTAAAACTTAGAATCCGGTCCGCATAATGGAAGACCGGATTGGCAGGTTGGTTTCATTTTTCTTTTTAATGATTTGATAGCTGGAGTCCAATTTAAGTTTTTCTTTGTTGTATGTGCAAACTCAAATTCCTTCACGATCTAGTGTAGTATATATAGCATTTAAATTGAATTGAAATTAAACATTCAAAATTTGACTTGTCAACCGTCATTTAATGCACTTTTTTTTTAAAAAAAAAAGTTAGCTGAAGATACAAGTATTTATATCAATGAAAATTCAGAACAATAATTTACTAAATCCTAACCAAATTAAAATGAATTCAAATACTAATAGGTACATAACACAATAACATTATCACAAAATGAATACAAATTCAATTCAAAGTCCATATTGTAACATCCTAATAAATACAGCCTTGAAAACTATACTTATTTTAAGGAGTTAACAAAAACAATAAATTAGAACATTAGAAAAGAAACAAAGATGAGAAGAGAGGATGAAATATCATTAGGAATTCAAAGTTGTATCCAAATTTACATGTTTGATAGAGTTTACAAACTTAGCCAGACGGTATAGAGTTCGTATACCCCGGACGGTTATACAAAATGAGGTACGATTATTTAAACAATACAAAACATAATCTATGGACCGGACGGTCCAACACTATCTTCAGGATGAACAGTCTCCAAAGCTTCTTCTACTGATTCTTCAAAGTCGCCCTCTGCTCACATCCATTGGATGATCATTGTAGTGAAGAGAACGATCCAGACGGATAAAACCGTACGGAAAACATAGACAAGAAAGGAAAATAAGGGTAAGCTTATATAATTTAATTAAGTAAATTCATCATATTCAGACATACAAATCATCATACGCACATCACAGTCAAAACCAAACGTCTAACATAGTATAATCGACCACTAATGACACTGTCCGGACTTGTATGAACCATGTAGCTCGTCGTCCCTAACACCCGGCGTGGTGTAGTAATTGGGATACACTCAACAGCTGTCACTCGAAGTTAGTCCTAAAACGACCATCTGGTCTCATGATCGCAGACCTCCTGCCATTCCCACACATGAGTTACCCTCTTCTATATGATGAGGAGTAATCATGGAATATCAGGATCAAAGACGAAACCAGAGTCTGACCATGTTCATACTTTACCAATCAATTTCAACCATGAGACATTCCTCCTTGGAATTCTCTTACATCTTCCTCATTATTCAAGTCATCAATATTCAATCACATTCATATATTCAATCTTTCATCAAAACATACATATTAATAACTTTAATCAGAGACAACAACTTAGAGGAACTGATAATATGATTAAGAGTATGACCGGACGGTCTAGGATTAAGACCGGACGGTCTAGCGACCTTTTGACACTTAGTTAAGCAGAACATTATCTAAGACTGAACCCCTACGGCTTATTTCGAAAGTAAGATCTTTGAGCATATTTTTTTAATAATTTTAAACCGAATACTTGGAGCTTAGTCTGAACACTTTTAGAATAAAGAGTTATTTTCACAAAGTCGAGTGTCAATGATGACCGGACACTCTTTTCAGAAAGGAGTGTCAGTATAAGATTGAACACTCTTCTAATGTAGCTACTTAAAGGACAAAATGGAATCTTATACACCCTAGATTAAATTTCCGTATTAAACCGGACGGTTTATTGACTGAGATCCTCTACTGAATTCAGTCTAGACCAAGCAAGTATGGAGAGGACCGGACGGTTATATATATATACACACACACACACACACCGATCACAGATATAGAATTTAGTAGTGTTTCATCTGACTTTAATATGACTTATTCCTTTTCCTTTTGACCGTGCACAAACACATTCAAACCTTCACTCAAGATCACAGAACCAACAAATTTCATACATGTAAAATCATTCTAGCATACCACAATCAAAGTGCAGAAATCATAATTAAATTTATAAGCTTCCCTTACCTTAACTACAAAAATCCTAAGCTTTACTTGGTGATACCGAGATGACAAATCAAACTTCTAAACTTCCTATACGTTCAGATTTTGAATTGAGATGTACCAGTTTTGAACAGAAAACCGACCGGTTGAAAGTGAAGAGCTGGTCACCAAGAACCTTTAGGAGTCACCTGAAAGGTGATCGGAACAGTGGAAATTGTGATAATTTTAGAGAGAAGGAGGAGAAAACATAAGTTTCAAAAAATTGGAGAAGATGAATTGCATGCAGAAGTAGAACGTGATATGAAAATTTCACTTCAAATACCACTGTCAAAACCGGACGGTCCACTCACATGCAGCCACCTATAATCCACTTTTTGAATCCCCACATTTCCTCTCGGTGACACAAGGATCCCACTGAGTGGGTATTTATGGGACTTGACACGTATTACAATTCACTCGTACAAAATGACTAACATTAATTTATTTTTTAAATTTTAGTATTAAAATATATCAAAATTTAAAACATACGAAATTTTAATTTTATATATAAATTTAAAAAATAAAAATATACTTAACTTTTTTCTAATAATTTAAAAACAAGTTATCTTATGCAGGTAAAAAAAACATCTTAAGATCATGGTGCTTTGAGATGTGTAAGGATTGCATAATTCATAGTCATACTTGATACATTTAGATAAGTTAGATAAAGTAATGTAGTTTCATTGTATGCTGAGATAAGATTATTACAATTAGGTAACAACTATAAAATAGTAAAGTAATACAGTAAGAAAATCGATTAAGTTAATTTTAATAGTAAATAAGCAAACGAACTTTCAAAATGATTTAATAAATTATTTCATATATATTTGTATCTGTCTAGAATCCACATCACTCTGACTAAGTTTCAAAAACTCACATTCATTATATTGTTTACCATTCAACTTATGTGACAAAAATACATATGTTACATCCCAAATATTATATAATGATATACAATATAATAGGATTAAACTATTATAGTACGAGAAAGTAGTTAAGAGTCGATAAGTGATAGTACTAAATATACAGTAATCCAAAATATAGGTAGAATTTTTAAAAAAAACTTTAAGTACAAGTTTAAGAGTATTTCAAAATACAAAATATGTCTAAATTAAAGCTAGAAAAGAGGCCTAAGATTTAGGGGCAGCTGCATCAGTCTCATCCAGAACCTACTCCAATGAAGTCTCATCTCCCTCTACTTAAATCCAAATTTGGATGATCATTGCAAAGAGAAAGAACATACAACATGCAACACAAACAAGAGTAAGGGTAAGCTAGGTTTCAAAGAAACATGTAAATCATTATACAACAGTTAAAAATAGAAAGGCATGTGCATACAAGTGATTAAACAAATTATCCTATCATGTTATGACACAACTAGACTCGTCCGGACTTAAAATGAATGTCGATCTGGGACGGGTTGTACACTTTTGGTGGCCTCTACTGCCTTGCAAGGCCATTGCCAATGAGTTTCACCCTACCACACACAAGGTTAGTCTGTTACCGTGCAATAGGCCTTCCAAGAAGCGCCTACACGAGGACCTCCCACTACTCTCACCACATGCGTCAATCCTCTTTAAGTGAGAATGAAAGACCATTAGAGTGTTGGGATAACCCCCCATATGGAAGTCTCTTACATTCATTCTAAACACTATCATGATCTCACCTAGAGACCTTACATTATACTCAAATTGCATCATATTCCACATTATCATCCTTGATTTCAATCGCAAACCACTTCAATTTAATTATACAATCTCATTCAATGCTATACTGATTCATACATAATTCATACCTCCATTATAAACCAAGAAAAGAAAAGAAAAGAGTGAATCAAAACAAGTTGATTGGCATGGTGCACTGGCTCGCTATGCGAAACCAAGTAACATTCACACAACGAATCTGGCTCGCATAGCGAGTCCTCAAACAGAGGCAACCCACTACAGTTCATTCGCATAGCGAGACATCTCGCCTTGCGAATCAGCTCACAGAGACTTCAAGCCTCACACCATTCGCAGAGCGCATCTCTCGCGTTGTTCCCATTAGTTAGTGAATTTTCTGACCCAGCACCAGTGGCACAGCAAATCCAATTCGCAAAGCGCTTGCCACTCTCACCCGTAATTCGCAGAGCACACCCCATGCGCTATGCGAATGCCTTGGCAGAGAACAATTCGCTAGGGCGACGCGCTGTGCGAATCCTCTCGCACAACGAGTCTGCAAAATCTGCAAAATCCAGATTTTTGCAGAATTGCAGAACTCAAACACCCCAAAATCGTTTCAGGCCTTTTTATGAAATTCTAATACTCCTATCTTAGATTATCTAATGAATTAAACTTACCTAAGTGATTCTAATCCTTTCTAACCTCATTCCTTAGTATCTATGCATTGATTTATACCCAAAAACTTAGATTTCAACAACCTAAAGAATCAATTCTAGATTTAACACTTAGAAACTGTTTTTGACCATCTTAGAAATCCCAATAGGTCTCAAATTGCTTACCTAGACCACTCAAATTGTCTAATTCAACCTATGATCCCTATATCTCAAAACCACTATCCCAATTCCTCAAATTTAGTCTAAAACATTTTAATTCCTTTCAGGTTTCTAGTTAAGACCTATGTGACTGATTTTGCATCATTTTATCCATACAATTCCAGAAAATACATCTTACCAAACCAGATTCATAAGCATACAGTTACTAGTTCATAGTTTACTACACGTTGAGTACAAACATCATCATACACAATCACTCAGTTCCAGATCAAACAGCAATAGCACAATTACAGATTCATAATTACCAAATATCATAACTTCTAAATATAAACTTAACTCATGCAACCCTAAATTCATTGAATAGCAAAGAAATATTAGCTTCCCTTACCTCTGACTTGAACAACACAACTCACGAGATGATTGAAATCAACACCTTGCACCCTAGGAAAAGTTGAAAATACCTATAAATCTCCAAGAGGAGATAGAAATCAGATTTTAGGGCATGATCGGAGTTAATTTTTTGGGGAAAAACACAGAACCAGTCACATGTAATAGGATAGATTGCATGATCACAGTTCGGAAACACTGAGAGAGAAAAAGGGAAATACTTATCGGACGAAAACACAAATTTGATCGGTGGAATTGAAACCCACTATGCTGTGAGTGCTTGAACACCACCTAACCAAAAATCAAACGGATCAAGATGAAGAAGATAATTTTAGAGGCAGAGTAGATAAGAGGCAGAGTTCTGAAAATGGAAATGTTTTACTAAGATGGTGAGGAAGGCTTGAAGTAAAATTGTTTTCATAAAAAAAAAATTGTTTTGTTAATTAAACTTAGTCTGTCATCTGCTGACACTTGGCCGCCTATTTCAATACTGACTCATTTCTAAGCCATGACAGTCACTCCTTCTCCATATTTTTTTCATCCAATCGGATAAAATAAATCTTCGTCACTTTTTGTAAGGGCCTCAGAAAAATTAAAAGGGGCCATTGGGCCTGGGGAAGGGAAGCCAGCCCATCCGACTTGAGCTCTTAGACTTGAGGGGGGTCTCTTCCTCTAAGTCAGATTTTCATTTCTGCATTTTCCCTCTCTCTCTAAAAGAAGAAGTTCTTATGCCAAGTTCCTCCATCTTCTCTCTAAAATTCCAAAAATCTGAACCGTGCAAATTTTAATTGAGTGCTGCCAAACCCTTCCTGGCGGAAAGGGCTTCCATTTGAACCGAACACTTCTCAGTTTCAGTTGGTAAGTAAGTTTCCCCTTTTCCCTCCACTGTCCTAACCTAAGGCAACCAATTTTTCTGGTTGCATGTACTTTCTATATTTTATTTTCCTTCCAATTTGTTTCAGCTCTAAAAAAAATGTTGTTTCTGTCATCAAAATTGGTGATTTATAGGTCCTGTCCTGTTCAGCACAGTGTAAGGATTACTGTTGGAGCGTTCCCTGAATTTTTAGTTGTGAGCTTTCCAGGTAAGGGGAGTTAAATATATAAATATATGCTCTGATTTGTTCCTGGGATTTTGAGAAAATGTACTGAAATTATTGTGCATGGATTGAACCTGTTTGGTGTTTTCTATATGCTAAAATTTGATTATGATGTGCCTTATGAGATTTGTGTTACCACTGTTTCATGTCATTTAGCATGTTCTGAACTATGGTAAATTGCCTCTGTATTTGGACTGTTGAATTGGTACATGTGAGCCATGATGGTTATAACCTGTTTCCTTGCCATTGACATGATGATTGGTTGATTGTGAAT
This sequence comes from Vigna mungo, assembly GCA_036885675.1. Lineage (NCBI taxonomy): Eukaryota > Viridiplantae > Streptophyta > Magnoliopsida > Fabales > Fabaceae > Vigna > Vigna mungo. The sequence continues at coordinate 37,389,760 of CP144699.1, read as the reverse complement.
GAGTATGGGGCTGAACCTAATCTATTTGATTTGAATGGATGGAGAAACATTGAGGTGCTGAGACTGTTTTGGTTACTGGAAATTATATTGTACTGATAAATTCCTGAGGGCATGGGCTGTGTAGAATTTAGGTCTGTGAGTGGAAGTGATACACTGGTTACGGGCAAATGAAATCTAGGACACCTAGAATAATTGGAATAATTTAAATAAACCAAACTTAAAATAATTTAGGAACCTTCTTTTGGTTGTAGGATAGAGATAACCTAAAAACCAGAGCCGCACATCCCTGATCATAGAGCAGCCCTGGCCTGGTCCAGTCAGTTGTGACTAGTCATATGTGTTGGTGTCAAAGGTGAGTCTGATGCGTTAGACATCTGTTCTCTCTCCGGTGACCAATTGGGTACGAGAAGGATTGAGAAACATATAGAGTTCTTAGGCTAGTTATATAACCAGCAAGGAAATTGGGTAGTGAGGTGAGATTAGGAACAAGTATCTTGTGGTAATGAAAAATTTAACAGAGCAACTCATTTTTACTCTAGGAACAAATTAAAATGAACAAATTAGTTTAAATAGACATGTACATATAATTTAGTAAATGTACGTAACATATATATATATATATATATATATATATATATATCTATATATATATATATATATATATATATATATATAATCCATGATTTTTATCTTTTGATATATATTACTGTTTGGTAATAACATGACAATATTGTCTATTTGAGATGATTGGAAGTGGGTGTGGAACATGTTCTGTTATATATGATTTGATATTTAAGGCTTAAATATGTTGTTTGATTATAATTCAAAGGTGTGTGAATTGGAAAAAAATGAAACATGATTTCATGGTTGCTTATGGTAGTTTCAAATGTAGAATCTCTTGGTGAGATTCTTAGTGTTTTAAAATGAAAGTAGTGGCTCAGCCTTGGGAGTCATTCTGACGCTTCAATGGTCAATCAAACTCACTTAGAGAGGTTGAACCATGTGGTGAGTGTAAGATCTAGAAAAAAAAATGATTAAATGTTTCCATTTTTATTATTTTGTAATATATACGACTATCTGATTGTATTTTATTAAGTTAGATACGATTATGAACATGGTATGAGTATTGGAGAAAATTTTATAAGAGTTAAAAAATAATAAAAAAAAAATAATAATGAATAGTAAAAAATGAATAGTAAAAATAAATAGTAAAAAAAAGAAAGGATAAGAAGAGACGTAATGTTGAGTCATACTTTTATTAAAATAATATTTTTGAATAGTAAAAATGAATAGAAAAAAATGAATAGTAAAATTTTTGGCTATAAATAGCCAAGGTTGGAGGAAGAAAGTTTTTGCACCAAGAAGTAGAAAATTTTGAGATAAGAGAGAGTTTGAAAGATATTCTAGTTGCGAAAGGGGAAATTCTGAATGTTTTGAGGAACGACTGAGCAGAAGGTAGGGGAGTTAATTGAGTCTTTTGTTTCTGTATGATCCGAATTCTTGGATATGTTTGGAATTTTGTTTCTCTTTATGAATTTAGTGTGATATATTATATCTGTTATGTTTATTTTATTTATTGTACTTTCATTTATTTTCTTACAATTTTGGAAGGATGAGAAGTTGTCTAACGGGCTCTACCGAATTCAACTTCTTATTTCCCGAAATCATTATTACTTCTTTACATTTTTCCTTACCTTTATTTATTTACCTTGCAAATTTGGAAGGATGAGAAGTTGTCTAACGGGCTCTGCCGAATTCAACTTCTTATTTCCCCAATACGTTATTATTTCTTTACGCTTTTATTTATTTACATTTATTTATTTACTTTGCAATTTTGGAAGGATGAGAAGTTGTCCGACTGGCTCTGCCGATGCAACTTCTTATTTCCCCAATGCTTTTATTTTATTTATCTTATGTCAATGTTGAGATTTAATTTACCTATATGTGATTTATTGAATTCATTTTTTTCAGATTATCTTAGTAAATTGTCAATTTTTACTTTGTGTACAGTTAGATGCAGTCCAATTTTTGATATATGAAACATAAGACATATTACTTTGTTTTGACTGTTCGGATTAATATTGTGTGGTTTATACTTAGAGAATTAAATCTCACAAGTTAGAATAAGTTGATGATAACTTTATTTCCTATTATTAAGTCCCCTCGGTAAAACGTAAATTCTGGACAAGTTAACCGTTAGATTAATTCAAAATTTTGATAAATGTTTCTTAAGATATAAATGTTGAATTTGACCGTTCAGATTATCATAATAATATATACATGTAGAGATATAAGTTTTACATTTTAAAGTATATGATTTTTCAGCTTAATTCTGTTCCAAAACCATCTAAGGAAAAATTTATAATTTTCTTAACCAACCGTTAGATCACACTGAAAATTTTATTACATGTTTTAGGAAAATATTGGGTTATATTGACCGGTCGGATTTTCAATTAAGAGTCAGGAGTTGAATTAATACACTTGTAGTATTCTAACGATATTAAGTAACCGAAACTTTTGTTGATCACTACTTTTACTATTTTACTGCAGTTATTATAGTGGTCTAAAAATTACAAATCTAGTGTTAAAAGAAAGATAATTGAGTCTAGATTTCAAAAAAATAAGAACCACATCATTTGGAGTTATGTAGAGAGAAGTATTAGTAAATTAGTCATCAAAGGTCATAGTTGGATAGGCAAAAAACGTGATCAAAATACTTATCTTGATATTTTTACTGCAACTAACCTTGTAATTTAAAAATTATGAAATTAGTTTTAAATTAAAGATTTTTCAGTCCAGAATTCAATAAAACAAGAATCAACTCATTTGGAGTTCTCTAGGAAGAGTTATGAGGAAACCACTAAGCAAAGGTCAAAAATTGATTGCAAACTGTTTTGAATGTGATTTTTGGAGCAATGAGAGAATTGATAAAATTATCTTGATGATACTCTAGTTTTATCATGAAGAAGATTTATGTTGTGTCTCGGTAGTTAAAAGGATGATTTCTTTTGCCTTTGTAAGGCGATTGGTGGATTCCAGTCCTGTTAGTTTCCTCTCTCGAGAGTATACAGACATCTCGCCTAAGGTTTCGGTCTAGTGTGGAGTAAGGTCATTGGTAAATGGATGTTACTCACCAGTGTTGTACTCATAAGACCTGGAAGAAATGAGGGAGATGTGTCTGAAGCTACGTGTGGAAGACGACTCTTATCCGTAGTCCATATGAGGGACCGGTTTTGGATGTATAAGAAGAATATAACCGAGACAAGCCCATAAACTGTGATAAACCTAATATCTAAATGCGAGGGAATGAAAATAAAGAGGGAATCAAATTCATTTGTTTTGATTACGTTGAGGTGATACAAGTTGATAGATAGAAAGTATTATTAATGAATGCATGAATGGTATAAGTAAATTTAAAGTATCTTGTTTCTTCCTTGTACTTGATTAGCTCACCCTACTTGTATGACTACGATGATCGTATAACTCATGTTGTTATACGGGAGTAGATAATGTTTCAGGTAATGCTGGAGAAGTGTAGAGAGAGAGGATGCATTGAAAAAAAAATATCTATGGGATTTTCAAATATGTAATTTTAAGTTGTGAAATAATTGGCTTGTAATTCTGAACAACATTTTAGATTCAGTCTCTATTGTAATTATTACTTTTGAAAATTTGTGATGGTATTATTGTGAAATATAAATAAATGTTGTGGTTTTAAATGTGAAGTATAAAAAAAAATTGAGAATTTCTGTAACCCTCTATTTAGGGGTGTTACAGTGAGAAGTAGCAGGAGGTCTTTAGTCTTGGGGGCTCCCAGTATGCCTCAAGGCGCGGAACGGATTAACCTCGTGAGTGTGGCAGGGTGGGGAACCCAAGTTCATAAGTCACCACGGGTGCAAGACTCGCCATAGCCCGACTCTCATTTTAAAGTCCGGACGAGTCAGTCTAGAATATAACCTGTTTTAAGTTGTGTGCTCTACTGTTTGATTATAATTGTTCCTTGTATGAAATATGTTTATCATGATTTTTTTTATATAATTAGCTCACCCTTGCCATTGTTGCTTGCTGTTTGTGTATGTTGTATGTTTTTCTTTTGCGATGATCATCCTTTTTGGATGTGAGCAAAGGAGAACGAGCCTACTTTAGAGGACATCCTAGAAGACCTTGGATGGAAACACAGATGCTGCTGTCTAAACCTTTAGGGATTTCATTTTGTCCTTCCTATGTTCTGTATTTTGGAATACTTAGAGTTTCTTCCACGTTTTTTTTAATTTTCCTATAATTCTGGATTACTGTAATCACAACCTAAACACTTTCGTTACTCTTAAACTGCTCTTCATTATTATATATGTTGACGTCTTAATTTTATAGACATTTATGTTATAAAATGGGGATGTCACACTTTTTATATTAATAAATCAATCTGCGTTATTTATATTATCAATAAAATTTAAATACTATTTTGTAAACATATTTCATAATTTAATACATACCATACTAGTACAAAATTATATTATCTTCACCTACCAATACGTTCAAATGAACACCTAGCTATTTATTCATTAACATTTCATACATATACAATTACCGCCACAATGATATTAGGTTAAATAAAAAGTTAAAATTTTAAAATGTAACATCTTCAAAATTTTATAATATATTATTTTGTAGATATACATATATTCAAATTATGTTATTTATGAATTATATACGTTACCTTTTGAAATAATAAAAATTTGAAAAAATTATATTTCTTAATATATATGAAGAGATAAATATGAGAATGAAAATTTGTAAGTAAATAAAAATAAAATAAACTAATTATGACTAAAAATATGATAGACAGGAAAGGGGATAACTTAGAGAAGAAAAGAAAGCAAAAAAAAAACAGAGAGAGAAACAAAATAATACATTCATGATCCAGTTCTATTTTATGTCTCAAAAGTTATATTAGGTAGGGAGGAACTGGACATTTATTATTTTAGTTATTTGTTTTTATAAATCATAGTGAATACACCTGCGAAAATTATGATTATTTTTATTATAAAATTAAATATAAATAAATTTTATAATTTTATTGTAAATAGTTTTTATTTATTCTATTTTTGTAATTAAAAAATATTCATTTTAAAGGAAATAGTAAAATTGATAAAATAAAATATTTTAATTTAAAAAAAATTATTTAAAGAATAAATTTAAAAAATAAACATGTAATTTTATATATAAGAATAAATAATTGTTTAATAAATATTTTTAACCTCGTTTTTTTTTATTAATTTATATTCGGTTACATATTATCTATTTTCTCTATTGTTGATATTTGTCTTCAGTTATTTATTATTGTTTTTAGTTATTTAGAATTATATTATTTGATTTATATTTTTTTACTCATTGATTATCTTTATTAATCTATATTTACTTTATTTAATTTTTTTCAAATTCTTAGGATTGTATTTACTTTAACATAATTTTAATTTCTTAACTAAATGTTGCAAAACTATTTTATTAAATAATTTTATATTATTTAACCAGTATACCTATATTTCTTAATTTAAATATTTTACTATTTTATTTTATCTTAGGCAAATAAATATAATTAAAATAATCTAAATTCGTCACAAAGATAATAACAGTTATAATAAATAAAATTTTGATTACATTATAGTTGGGAACATGGCCTTGAGAATTTACACGGATATGTATTTCTTAAGATGAAATAATCTTGAGTTGTTTTGTTGCCCATGGAAAAATTATTTTGTATGAACGAGCTACTAGGAAACTAATTCAAATATTTTTAATAATAAAACAAATATAATGTATTGATTAAATTGAAAAGGATATTTATATGTTATTTTTATTTAATATCATTTTACATTATATTTGTCATCATCTTTCTTGTTTTATTTTTTTTTTCACGAAAAAAAAAACTTGAAAATATTAAACTAAATAGATGAAGAGATTAAATTATCCAAATTCATTACTTGTAATTATCACCGCAATCTTTTTCATTAAGTAACTAGAATACAAATGTAGTTAACAATTTAGTCATTTTTTGCATTACAAGTTTATTGACCTAACATTCATATTAATCTACTTATCAATATGTTTTCTCTAACCATATAAAATAGAGTATAAATACTACAAAAAAAAATTATCTCTTAAACCATAATTAAATTCAAAATTGGAGCATATATTATACTAGAAAAGTACTTCACAATTTACACTTAGTTTTAGTATTTAAAGTTAAAAGTTAATGGATAGATTTGAGAAAAATTTGTCTTTTTTTTAACAATTATGTACCGTGACATCCAAAAAAACACTAATAATTTACCATTACATGAAAAGAAAATCATTGAAAAATAAAATAGAAACAAAAAATAAAACAAAAAACCAAACCAAATTCATGCATGGAAAATACAAAGCAAACTTCCTTTAAAATATATTGAAAAAATTTTAACATTGGAAGTTTATACCTATTATTATTAGAAGAAAAAAAAATCAAAGAGCACTCCTACATGTCATAATATCATGATAAATTTTATTTTCTAATCCTGAAGAAATCATCTTATTTGCGTAGCGATTTTCTTCTCTAAAAATATAAGAACAATCAAACTTCATTATTTTATTAGATAACAATATGTTTCGGTATAAATTGGGGGACCGAAAGGTCAAACCTTGATCACGTCACCTTCTGTTCTTCCGTCTGCTTCTTCCTCTTCAGGACCGTCCGGCTGGTATCTGCTGCGACCGTCCGGCTGGTATCTGCTGCGACCGTCCGATGTTGCTAGAGCTCTGACCGAGAGGGGGGAGTACCTGAAAAGGCGCTCCGACGCTCAAGTTAGGCGTGAGTAGAGAATTAGACCCTCTGTGAGAGAGGATTGAGAGAGTTCGATAGCAAAGAATGTGCTAAGGAACTATGAGTGGAGTGTATTGGGAGTGTGTAGAATTCGTACCTTGTTTGGAGTCCTCAGGCCTTTATTTATAGGCTTTGGATTGATATAAGATGAACAAAATATAAACAGAATAAAATATAATAATATAACCTTACTTGGCATATTTCTGATATGATAAAATAAAATATAATCTTGCTTGGCATATTTCTGAATAAAATATCTTCGTTTGGATTTTATTTGTGCTTGCAGTATATCTGGTTGATATATTTCTGTTTAGAATATATATGATTGATATTGCAATATATCTGGTTGATATATTTCTGTTTAGAATATATGATTGATATACCTGGGAATCTTTTATTCTGGTGTTGGGCTTCGAGCCCAATAACTATTGGCATTGTGATGGGCCCCTGTAAGGCCGGCCGTTTGGCTTTGGGGATACACCACCGTACATCATCCCCCCCAAGTCCGAGGGAAAGGGAGGGGTTTGCTCCTTCATGACCGAAGGACTTAGTTTTGTTGGCGCTCGGTGTATCTTTGCCGTATTGTTGTGTCGGTCGGACTGTGTGTCCTGAAAGTGACGGGCATGGCGCCCGGTGGGACATTGCGTCCTGAAAGTGACGGGCATGGCGCCCGGTGGGACATTGCGTCCTGAAAGTGACGGGCATGTCGCCCGGTGGGACATTGCGTCCTGAAAGTGACGGGCATGGCGCCCGGTGGGACATTGCGTCCTGAAAGTGACGGGCATGTCGCCCGGTGGGACATTGCGTCCTGAAAGTGACGGGCATGTCGCCCGGTGGGACATTGCGTCCTGAAAGTGACGGGCATGGCGCCCGGTGGGACATTGCGTCCTGAAAGTGACGGGCATGGCGCCCGGTGGGACATTGCGTCCTGAAAGTGACGGGCATGGCGCCCGGTGGGACATTGCGTCCTGAAAGTGACGGGCATGTCGCCCGGTGGGACATTGCGTCCTGAAAGTGACGGGCATGGCGCCCGGTGGGACATTGCGTCCTGAAAGTGACGGGCATGTCGCCCGGTGGGACATTGCGTCCTGAAAGTGACGGGCATGTCGCCCGGTGGGACATTGCGTCCTGAAAGTGACGGGCATGGCGCCCGGTGGGACATTGCGTCCTGAAAGTGACGGGCATGGCGCCCGGTGGGACATTGCGTCCTGAAAGTGACGGGCATGGCACCTGGTGGGACATTGCGTCCTGAAAGTGGCGGACATGGCGCCCGGTCCTGCAGTGTAAAGATGAATTGCACATAGAATTTTGAACTGAAATACCTCGTTGAAAATAGAACGAATAACACCGTTTATGAGAATTAAAGCATAAAATAACAAACTAAGCATTTAACTGTAATAAAATTTAAGGTGAGTTGCATTCCATGTGCTGGGAACAGCTGTTCCGTCAAGGCGTTCGAGGCGATACGCCCCATTTTTCAGGTCGTCCTTGATACGAAAAGGTCCTTCCCATTTATCAGCAAGCTTTCCGTGCGTTCTGTCCTTTCGAGCCTCCCCGCGTTTACGCCAAATCAGGTCTCCTTCGGTGAAACTGCGCGGCTTTACTTTAGTGTTGTAACGCCGGGTGATAAGTCTTTTTTGGGCTGCATTCTTGACGAGGGCCGCTTCACGGCGTTCAGGCAAGGTGTCAAGATTAATCTTCAACTGTTGGTCATTGAGGCTCATATCTTGCATATTCCGCCGTAGGGAAGGTTCTCCAACCTCGACCGGTAGCATAGCGTCCGTCCCATACGTGAGGTTGAAAGGAGTTTCACCCGTGGAACCGTGCGGTGTGCAGCGGTAGGCCCATAGTATTTCCGGGAGTTCCTCCACCCAAGAGCCCTTGGACGCCCCCAAGCGTTTCTTCAATTCAGAAATGACGGCTTTGTTGGCCGCTTCCGCCTGACCGTTAGTTTGTGGATGTTCAACCGAGCTTGTAACATGTTTGATACCCAGGCCGCGAAGGAATTCTTCCAGCGCTCGATCGACGAACTGCCGGCCGTTATCTGTGATAATTTTCTGCGGAATGCCAAATCTGCATATTAAATGCCAAATGAAGCTTTGTACCTTCCGGGCGGTTATGGTAGCAAGGGCTTCTGCTTCAATCCATTTGGTAAAGTAGTCGACCGCTACAAGGAGATATTTTCTCTGACCACTGCCGACCGGTAACGGACCGGCTATATCCATTCCCCACTGGGCGAACGGCCACGGAGAGATGATTCCCATGAGTTCTGATGGGGGAATCCGGGTGTCCTGTCCATGAGATTGACAGGAGATGCATCGTCTAACGAAGTCCTCACAATCCTTTTCAATGGTAGGCCAATAGAAACCTGCTCGCAAAATTTTTGCCCGAAGCACTCGTTTTCCTGAGTGTGTACCACAGATCCCCTGATGTAACTCCTGCATAACGTAGCGTCCTTCATCTGCCGACAAACACTTCAGCAATGGGGTAGTGTATCCACGTCGGTAAAGATCATCACCAATGAACGTATAACGGGCAATTCGCCTGGAATCAGAGGCATTCACGAACCCTCCTTGTTCCTGTTGGATCATTAACTGCGTGATTTCATGCCGCCAGTCGGTTTTTGAAGGGGGAAGGCCAACGGAACATGTCTCCAACAAAGGTTTATCCAACGTGGCTTTGATTACCGAAGTTAGTTGCGACTTATTCCGGCTGTGCGTCAATTTAGACAACATATCTGCGCGGGAATTCTGTGCCCTGGGTACGTGTGTGATACTGAAGCTAGAGAATGTCTTGATCAAATCTCTAACCTTGTGGTAATATCGCAGTAGCTGATTATCTTTGACCTGAAAAGTACCGTTGATGTGTCCGACGACCAGCTGAGAATCCATCCGGCATTCCAAACGGTCGACCTCCAACTCTTCGGCCAAAAGCAGTCCGCTGATTAGGGCCTCATACTCCGCCTGGTTGTTGCTGAGTTGGAAGTTGAAGGATATAGCCTGCTCGACCACCAAACCGTCCGGTCCTTCGAGCACGATACCTGCACCGCCTCCTTTCTTGTCTGAAGATCCATCCACGCTCAAATTCCACGTGAAAGGAGTGAATTCCGGGGAGAATTCGGCCGTGAAGTCGGCCAGATGTTGACCTATGACAGAGCCCTGAGGTTCAAAGCGGAGGCCGAACTCTGACAATTCAATGGACCAAGCCACCATCCGTCCGGCTAGATCTGGCTTCCGGAGAATCTTAGCGATCGGATGATTTGTCCGAACCACTACCTGATGGCTCTGAAAGTACGGTCGGAGCCTTCTGGCCGCCATAATCAAAGCTAGAGCCACCCTTTCCACCTGGGAGTATCGTTCTTCAGCTCCATGCATGGTCCTGCTGACAAAATAAATCAATTTAAAAGTAGGAGTCTCTTGAACGAGAGCTGCACTTACTGAGTGATTAGAAATCGACAAATACAATTGCAAATCAAAACCGTCCGTCGGACGGGCCATAACCGGAGGGGATGCCAAGATGTTCTTTATTGTGGAGAAGGCGGCCTCACATTGATCATCCCAGTGCCGGGGTACATTCTGCTTCATATTCTTTAATATGGGCTTGATGTGGTCCGAGAGTTTCGGAATGAACCGAGATAAGGCGGTGAGGCGGCCGACCAAACACTGCACCTCTTTAAGCTTTGTCGGGCTTCGCATTTCCAGAATCGCCCGGCATTTATCCGGATTGGCCTCTATTCCCCGGTTAGTCAACATGAAGCCTAGGAACTTTCCTGCCGGTACCCCGAAGGTACACTTCAAAGGGTTCAACCGTAAGCCATACCGGTTGAGTTGTTGGAAGACCTCGGCTAAGTCCTGCAAGTGTTGCTGATGAGAAGAGCTTTTAACCACCATGTCATCGACATATACCTCCATGCATCGTCCGATCTGGTCTCGGAATACCTTATCCATGAGTCGCTGGTAAGTTGCGCCGGCGTTTTTGAGGCCGAACGGCATTACCTCGTAACAGTAGTTGGCCCGCTCGGTTATGAATGCTGTCTTCTCCTGATCAGGGACATGCATTGGGATCTGGTTATATCCCGAGTAAGCATCAAAAAACTCAAAACCGTGTGCCCCGATGCTCCATCCACCAACCGGTCGATGCTAGGAAGAGGATAATTATCTTTAGGACACGCTTTGTTGAGGTCCGTAAAATCAACGCACATCCGCCATTGACCATTTGCCTTCTTCACCATCACCACATTTGCGAGCCAAGTAGTGTACCGGATTTCCCGTACGAATCCGGCCTTTACCAGCTTGTTCACTTCGTCCCGGACGGCTTCTCGCTTGTCATTGCCGAGTCGCCGTTTCTTCTGAGTTACCGGACGTGCCTCCCTAAATACAGATAGTTTATGAATGATCACACTGGGGTGAATCCCCGGTAGGTCTGAGGCAGTCCACGCAAAAAGTTTACTGTTTGATCTCAGAAATGTGGTTAGGCCCTTTTCCTGTTCCGCGGTCAAATCAGCGCCAATGGAAGTGGTCCGGTCGGCACTTCCGCCCAGGATGAACTGTTTAGTTTCCCCCTGGGGTAGAATGCGTTCATCAGTGTTGGTTCGGGGATCCAAGTCGACCAGTATCGTTTCGGAGCGATTCTCCCTCAAGTACGGTTTAGCTTTCAAAGCGGCCGCATAACACTGCCGGACGGTTTTCTGATCGGCCCGAACGGTGCATATGGTTCCGTCGTCCGAAGGGAACTTCATCGCCAAGTGTGGAGTGGAAACAATAACGCCGAAGGCATTCAAGCATGGCCTCCCTATAAGGGCGTTGTAGGAAGTGTGAGCTTCTACCAGCAAAAAACGCGTGTGCTTCTCTTTGGCCTTACCTCCGGTTCCTAAACGGGTTTGGAGATCAAGGTAGCCCCGAGTATCAACCCGTTCCCCCGCGAATCCCACAATTTGCTCGCTGAAGGGTGTTATCATGTCCTCAGACAATCCCATCTTCTGAAAGGTAGTCCAGTATAGGATATTGACGGAGCTCCCCTGATCTACAAGAACTTTACTTACATCAAAATGCGCTATGCGGGCGGTTATGACCATGGGATCATCCTGGTCGGGATCCGGAGCATGGAAATCTCTATCCGTGAAGGTGATATCCGGCATCGACAAAGGGTTACGGGTTACATTATGTACACTCCGCAAACTCCGCAAATGTCTCTTGCGGGCGGATGAAGAGGCCCCTCCTCCTGCGAAGCCACCAGAGATAGTGTCAATTCTTCCCTTTGGAGTTGAATCACGCTTCCGAGACCTACTACGGGAGCGGTCACGAGAGCGACCTCTAGACCGGTCGGCTTTTCTTCCCGAACGTTCGGGACTCCTTCGCGTTTTTCTGGGCGACCGCTCTCGTTGATGTGTTTCCGCCCGGACGAACTCTTGTAAGTGTCCATCACGAATTAGCTTCTCAATCTTATCTTTGAGGACCCGGCAACTTTCAGTACTGTGCCCTTGGTGGCCATGATATTTGCAAATTACAGCTCCGTCCGCTATATTCGGTGTTGCCTGCTTGACGGCAGATATAAGGTTGGCCTGTAGTGCCTTTTCAAATATCCTCTCCCTCGGAGCCGTGAGAGGAGCATACCGTTCGTACTGCGGGTTATAGGAGGCTGGGGTGTCTCTGCGCGATGATCTATAATTGCGACCTTTGTCTCGCGGTCGTTTGCCTTCCTGTTTGGTCTCTGTCGTGACGGCGTCCGCCTTACAGCGAAAGTGTCTCTGATCCTCCATTTTGATAAATTTGTTCATTTTTTCCTGCAACTCCTCCATTGTCGCCGGTAATTCGGCATACAGGGATTCAGATACGTAACCCGGCCGTAAGCAATTGGGCAGATTGCCAATAATGAATTCCTGACTCACCCCCTTGACCCTTCTTGCTATCTCAGTGTACCTGCGTATGAATGTTCTTAAGGACTCATCCTTTTCCTGTTTGAGATTGACCAGTTCAGCTGCTGTGGCCGTTTCCTTGCGGTTGGTTGCATATTGTTTTTTGAACAAAGTGATGACGGTGCGAAAGTTGCCTATAGAGTTAGGGGGGAGGGTATAATACCACTCGAGGGCCTCACCCTTCAAGGATTGAGAAAACGCCCGGCATTTAACCGGATCTTCATTAGAATAAAAAGCCATAGAGTCAATGAAGCTTCGGAGATGGTGCTCCGGGTCCGCGGTTCCGTCAAACTTTTCTATCTGTGGGGGAGGCCGGTCGGGCATAGGGGCCCGCATGACGGCTTCCGTAAAAGGCAGCATGTCCGGCAAGTGAGGCGGACCGCCATTTCGATCCGTACGGTTATTGTTGTCGTTGTTACCGTCCTCGTGCAGGCTGTTGTCATCTGTTGCTTCTCGTTGTTTCTTCCTGAGTTGCCTAAATTCCTCCACGAGCTTCAGATGAGTTTCCTGTTGTTCACGAATGAGTTGATTCTGCTGCTCCAGTTGAAGGTTCTGTTGTTCCAATTGAGCTTGAAGACGTCTCAGCTGTTCGGTAGGGTCCACGCCGTCCATACTTCTGGTGGTCACCATAGGGAGTCTTCGCTTTCGGCCCCACGGTGGGCGCCAAAATGTTTCGGTATAAATTGGGGGACCGAAAGGTCAAACCTTGATCACGTCACCTTCTGTTCTTCCGTCTGCTTCTTCCTCTTCAGGACCGTCCGTCTGGTATCTGCTGCGACCGTCCGGCTGGTATCTGCTGCGACCGTCCGATGTTGCTAGAGCTCTGACCGAGAGGGGGGAGTACTTGAAAAGGCGCTCCGACGCTCAAGTTAGGCGTGAGTAGAGAATTAGACCCTCTGTGAGAGAGGATTAAGAGAGTTCGATAGCAAAGAATGTGCTAAGGAACTATGAGTGGAGTGTATTGGGAGTGTGTAGAATTCGTACCTTGTTTGGAGTCCTCAGGCCTTTATTTATAGGCTTTGGATTGATATAAGATGAACAAAATATAAACAGAATAAAATATAATAATATAACCTTACTTGGCATATTTCTGATATGATAAAATAAAATATAATCTTGCTTGGCATATTTCTGAATAAAATATCTTCGTTTGGATTTTATTTGTGCTTGCAGTATATCTGGTTGATATATTTCTGTTTAGAATATATATGATTGATATTGCAATATATCTGGTTGATATATTTCTGTTTAGAATATATGATTGATATACTTGGGAATCTTTTATTCTGGTGCTGGGCTTCGAGCCCAATAACTATTGGCATTGTGATGGGCCCATGTAAGGCCGGCCGTTTGGCTTTGGGGATACACCACCGTACACAATACAATATCACTTTCCAACCAAACACGTTTAAAATCAACATCACAAATTGTTACTAGTAAGAATAGTTCTCATAATTTTAGTATATATAGAATTTTACATAAAATTTCGAGATAAACTATTAATTTATTATATCATATCACCTATAAAAGAAGTTAGCATATACAATAAATTGTATATAAGATTAGGATTTTCACAAGTTGTACCATTTGTATATTCACTTTAGTCCAATCAATCTCCAAAAACTATGAAAAAAAAAACTTCTATATGAGAATTATTATCCCCTAATAGTTACATATAAAGATTTTAGAATAAGAAAATTATACATGTAATTTTTCATATATTTCATAAAAGAATTATCCATTTATCCTTTAATATTGTGCACATTCATTTGCAATGAAACTATTTGCTAAAATATGTTGTAATTTCTCACCTCCAAATTACCAAACTAAAATAAATTATAATAACTGATCAAATGAGTTTCAACTATCACTTTATGAAAAATAAAATGACATGCAATTCACAAAAGCCAAATATATATAACCAATTTGTGAAAATATACTTAATAAATTTTTTTCTCTAAAAAAACACGTGAAACATAAAATCAATCGCTACCTTTTTACGTCTTTATTATAAAAGAATGAACAATAAAAAAAAACAAACAAAAAAAAACTTACCTTTAATGAGAGCTTGATTCACAAATTATGTTAGTCAGTAAAAGCCATGTAAAAATATTTTATAAAGAGATATTGATTTTATGAAAGTTGATTTAACTAGTTAAGCTTTTTACTTATAATTTATTCTCGTTTAAATTAAATTTTCTTTTAAATGAATTAACTCCGTTTTCATTTTTAAGAAAATGAAAAACATAAATTTGTATTTATAGTAAATAAGGTTTATACTCAACTTCTTTTAAAGCATTGTCTGTAATTAAATATAATGTATTTAAACGTTTTACATTTTTTCTTATTTTTTTCGGCCTATGATAGAATAAGCTAGTTAAGAGGTTTCATATGTCTCATCAAGAGATAGGTCCACAAGATATCCTATTTTGGTAATTTTGTAGGAAAGTTTTTTCTAGAAGTTATATGTTTTTAAGTTTTAAATTGCTAGGTAATGCTTTTAATTCTATTAATTGGTATTATTCTAATATACACTAGAAGAAAAAAAACATTAACGACTTATTATGATGGATGAAAACTATTCATTATAATAGGTTGGTCAGTAGTATTGTAATAAACATAAGACATATTATGATGGAGTTTTGAAAATAAAAAATAATATGTAATACGGTAGTAAACTTGAAAATAATTTCAAAATGTATTAGGATAGATTTATGAACATCAGTCATAATATCAAACGGAGTGACAAACTTGTACAAAAGATAAAAACATATGATGACATAGTTATGGACAAATATTATAATATACAAGAAGGAGAAAATTTTGGTAATGTACTATGACTAGATTTAAAAACTAGTCATAATATCTCTTTATTTATCATTTCCTTTTACAACTTTCAGTCTCACTATCTCAAAGATTTCGTCACTCTTCTTTCCATCACTCTCGTTCACATCGCAAGCCTTAATTTTTCTTGTTCATCACTCTTTTTCAATTTTGCGCGTTCCTTCATCCCTCTTCGACTATTTGTTCGATGTGCAGCTCGTGTTATAAATCTTGAAAATTGACGTCTCAACGACGTACAGAGCGCCACATAAGTGGCCAAATGCCACAGGGCAATGCCTTCACCACTGCTCTGTTAGACCACGGCGGCAATGCTGGAGACACTGGCATGATGCAGTGGCTCCAGTCCACCGGCTTGCAGCATCTCGGCTCTATATGATTCTTCAGCTGTCCTGCATTTTGAAGGGTGATTATGGTTAGTTAATGCTTTTAATTCTATTAATTGATATTACTCTAATATATTAAATCACTTCATTCCAATCAACAGCTGAAATTTAATTTACAAATATGAATTATTTAAATTGTATTCACTCTATATGTAAATCTTTTAGACAATAATTATAAAAAGGGTTAAATATGTTTTTAGTCCCTCAAGTATTGGTCATTTTTGGGTTTCGTCCTTCTTTCAAAATAAGGTACAATATAGTCCTCAAACTATTGAAAACTTTGGTTTTAGTCCTCAGAAATTAACGTCGTTAAAATGTGATGATGTGTCTAACGTCTGTCCACATGTTCGTTGCCTCTCTCTTCACACGTCTGATGGCTTATTTGCTGACATGTTTTAAACTTGAAATTTAGGGATTGACATACTGAAATTGGTTTTTAAAAGAGAGTTAGGGTTCGTGGTGTTTTTGAAGAGGAGGGTATCATTTCAGCTGGATTGCAGAAGGTTGGATATCATCTTCAGCATTAGTGTAGTTTGGCATGTAAGTTGACTTTTGTCTTTGATTTTTTGTCAATAGAAGGATGGGATTTACTTTTGAATTGACTTTTGAAGGGAAATGAAAGATGATAGAGGAGGAACTGGTTGCACATGAAGGAGCATAGGTTCTGAAATGTCACAAACACCTGGATCCTCCTCTCACTTAGCTTCAAGAAACTGTGGTTGTGGGGAAAGATTGTTGGTGTTGAAAGCAAGTACATTGAAGAACAAGGGGAGACGATTTTATAGATGTAGAAATTGGGTAGTAAGTGAGAATAAATGCTTTATATTGTGGTGAAGTTTCTATCTGTGATCTGTTATTTTATTTTTTTGCAGAGTAATTCAAGCTGTAATTCTTTGGATGGGTAGATGAAGGAGATTTTGAAATTGAAGGAAGCTTACAAAGGAAGAGTGAAGAAGTTGAAGTGTGTATTGAAAATGTTGTGTTGGATCTAAGGAAGAAGAAGGACAAGTTGAAGAAGAAATTAGAGTAAGAGAGAAGAAATAACAAAATGATGTTGGTCTTTTTTGTATTGTCCTGGGCATTAACAGTTATGTTTTGTATTATGTTTGTCTTGAAGATAAATTGTAATTAGTTAGGTAATATGTTGTGTTATGGATGTACTATGAAATTTTAAATTGAATGAAATGTGAAAGTTCAATTGAATTTTGCCCAGTTGAATTTTTTTACTCGTTCCACTTCATTGATCTTAAATTTGTTTGGTGTTTTCAAGTCGGTTCAGTACTAGATCATTGCTGGACATGTTTAAAATTGATTCCAATGTTTAAAATGGATGGTAATGTTGGTCCAAAGGTCATTTGATTCATTATACCAAATTTTGGTTGGTTGAGTTGTGAAAAATATTTGAAATCTGCTACATAATCTGGTTCACAACAAGTCCATTCTGCATTGATTGAATTTTGCTTCCAAAGTCAGTTGGAACAAGTTTATTTTGACCAATAAAAGTTTGTTATGCAAAGAAATTGTGCTTGTAATCAGTCTCTTTGAATCTGACTACCTTAACCACCAAAAAATCTAAAATCTGCAACTAGTTCATGCTGCAGTATCTAAAATCTGCAACTATACCAACAAAATGGTAAAAATTGGTGGTTTGAGTTGTGATTGTGCAGAGTCGAGTTTGGACTTCCAATTTAATGGTTTGAGCAACTTTCTTTTGACAAATGGAAGTTGTGAAGCTGCCAACACAGGCTAAATATTAAAAAACCAGAATTTCACTACTGGAGTTATTATGCAGCAAAAATGATGGTTGAAAACATGATTTCATACCTTGGCTGTACAAAGACCAAATAAACCATGCAAACAAGTTTTAAATGATCAAAGAAACTTGTTCAAACAGCTGCTATGCACAGAAATAGTGAAAAGCTCCAAATCACATATTAAGTTGGTAATTATGCAGCAAAATGGGAAGAAACAACAACAGATATGATTAAAAATTGGTGCTTTGAATGATCATTGTACAGAGGCTACTGATTTACAAATAAGAAGTTGTGTGAGCTGCCAACACACTGAAATATAGCAGCTAGAAATGGTCATCAGAGGCTCAAAATTGCCAATTCAGTTTTTCACCATACCAGTTGCTATGGAAGTGATTTTGATGACTTTAAACATCAACCTATACAGTACATAACTGCTATGGACCGATTGAAAAGCATTGTGTCAGGTGGGAAATAAAGGCACCAAATACAGTAGTTGTGGTAATTAAATATTGCACCGAATACAGCACAGTGATGGTAGTAAAAAATAACACTCAACTTTAAAATAAAGGCATTAGAAATAAATAAGTGGTCCAACTTTAATACATGAACAAGTAGTACAAAAAAGTGGTCCCAACATAGTTGAAATGGTTAAGCATGTGAAAGTACAGGACAAAAAAGTGGTCCATCTACAACCACTACTGCATGTGCCACTACCTACTTTAAATAAAATAGTTGGTCCACTACAACTTGTCTCAAATAACAACTTTAAATACAAAGATTCTCCTCTACTCAATTACAACTTGCTTGAGACCCTAGAATTTGTCCAGCCAGTCTTGAGGAAGCTCTTGTTCCCCCTTCACACATAGTTGCAAACCCTCCAGCTTGTGATGTGGATGCAGTCCCTGCATCTTTGCCTGATCCCCTTCCAGCTTGTGATGTTGAGGATGATGCCCCCCTTGCAGATGCAGCCCTTCCTGCAGATGCAGCCCTTGTTGCTAGCGCTTCCCTTGCAGCAGATCCAGGAGTTGATGCAGATGCACCCCTTTTGTCCTATGAAAGAAGTAAGATAGTTAGATAAGAAATAGTTGTAAATAAATGAACTTGTAAAGAACATTACCAAGAAGATTTACCTTGCTTTTTTGGCTCTTCTTACACGTCCTTACATTGTGTCCATATGCATTGCAACTGCAACATCTTGTAGCACTATTGCTCTTTGACAATTTTCCATGGCTGACGTATTCATCAGCTTCTCTTCTTCTTAATTTTTTGGGCCTCCCAGGAGGTGTTTTGTAAATGGGAGGTAGTAGTTGTGGAGAGTCAGATGAAGGCCAAAGTTGTTGGCCATTGATAGGACTTATAATTGGTGCATAACAAGTCATATAGGCATCTTTCTTATAGTAAGGATGAACATAATGTTCTGGGTTTTCTGGCTTGTAGTGAATGGCAGCCACGACATGTCTACATGGTATTCCTACTAAATCCCACAAATAACAAGTACATGTGTGATTACTTAAATCAACAACAAACTTGTCCATGGTAAAGCCATGAGTAACTTCAAATTGTGAACCCCCTACCCAAACTGGAAGCCAATTCCCACTCTTTTCAACCTCCCTATCCAACCTTTTTCTCGATTTAGGCATAACTTCACCATGATAAGTGTCAATTTTTTCTCTAAGGCTTGCAAACCTTCTCATTATGTATGATCTAATCCATTCCATCATTGAAATTATAGGTTTGTCTCTTGCCAACAAAATAGTACTATTAAATGACTCTGACAAGTTATTGATCAACACATCACACCTAGGATAGGCACTAAAAGCATGTTTACACCAACTTTTAGTTGGTATACCCATTAACCAATTAAAGGCATCAACATTCAAATTTTTTAACTCAGCCATCTTTTTCTCCTATTCCTTTTTATATGTTGCCTTAGCAGCCCCCATCATCAGGTCTCTAATAAGCATGCCTCCACCAAATTTTTTCTTGTAATTACTGCAACTAACAACTGACCTTCATAACTAGTCTTCAAGTGACAACCATCTACCCCAATGAATGGTCTGCAACTACCTAAAAACCCCTCCTTACAGCCATCCAAACACTTGTAAAATGACCCAAACCTTGGTGGCAAGGTGGGTTGGGGTTGATTGACCTTAATCTTGAAGGTCCCAGCCTTGACTCTTAATAACTCAACTACATAGTCATAAAGACGAGCATATTGTCGTTCTCCATCACCCACTAAACAATCCATAGCAATTTTCTTAGCTCTTCCAGCCTTCCAATGAGTTATTCCAACACTATATGACTTTTTTATTTCATCTATGATTTGAATCACTGTCATGGCTGCAACATTCACAAATCTGTCAACCAAAACCTGTGCAATCCATTCTACACTTGCACTTTTGCTACCAAAAGCCCTTCCACAGTTGTGCCCAACTAGAGTTTTAACTCTAAAAGTTTGGCTTCTTCCTACTTTGCTAGCCATAATAAGAAAACCACACCCCTTCTTACAAACTGCCCTTACTCTCTTCAAATCATTCTTGACAAATTTCACTTCTTTTCCATTCAAAACGTTATGCTCTTGTAGTGCACTCTTAAAATCCTTTAAAGACTTAAACTCCATTCCCAATGTAAAATTGAAGCCCCTAGTCATATCTTCTGCTTTATACTTTGGAAAGTGCCTTTTATTCTCCCTTACATCCTCATCACTCTCTTCATTTGAAGACAACTCATCTGTATCATATTCTTCAATTATATTATGTTGTCCAACCTCCCTCCCTATCTTCAAATCTACTCCTAACACTTTTATTTTTCTTTTTCATTCTCTTCCACCTATCCAAAACTGGATTAAGATTTCTTCTCTCTTCCTCAACCGTGACATTGTCCATCCCAAACCCATCATCATCATTTGTCATTCTCTCCTCTTCACCATCATCAACATTTTCCACCCCTTCACCCTCAAGAACATTGCCCTCTTCATCCTCTTCATCTTGCTCTTGATCTTGCAGCATTTCTCCCTCAACATTCCCCTCTTCCTCTTCGTCATCTATTACCAAGTCTTGTACTTCAACATTTCCCTCCACCCCACCAATATCTTCTTCATCCATAACAAATTCTTCCTCCATAACAACCTCTTCCTCCATCTCGTGCTCCACCTCATCTACTCTTATTTCGTCTACCTCCTCACCAAATGTAAGAAAAGTTATTTCATTTGCCTGACTGGGTTGGCCATGTTGAACATAGATTTCAACTTCCTCCTTATTTGTCTCTGCATAGTTAGATAACAAAATGACTTCTCTATCATCTGTGAGTGGTCTGAGGTTGTTCATTGCCTTTTCTTTCGAACCCTTCCACCAAAGCTTGAACTCTCCATCATACTTGAATTCTCTTACAAATCCCACCGCTTCAAAGTATGACCACATGTCGGGATCGATTCCCCTAATAACATGCATCTCTCCTCCCACATATTTTATACCCTTGTTCTTCGTGAACTTTCCCATATGATACAAACACACGTCAAAAACCATTTTCCCTACATGGTCAAATGAAAACTTGCCACATTAGACTCATAATGCAAAGCAAAATGCACATTAGACACACAATCGCTTTTCTTGTTCACGAACCATAGAAAACACAAATTAAACTAAAACTATAAAATTACCTTCCTTAACGAACCACAGACAATGGCCTTGGTCTCTTCAACCACCAACCAAATGCAAAGAACGAACCAAATGAACCACGAACCAAACGCAAAGAGCACACCAAATGAACCACGAACCAAATGCAAAGAACCCTTGGCAAACAACGAACCAAGAACCAAATGCAAAGAACCAAATCGAACACGCAGACGAACCCTAACTCACTTTCAGCAACAATTTCTTTCCAGATTAAAATGGCAGCAAATTTCGTGCTAAATCCCTAGAGTTACAAAACCAAATATCACTTAACACATGTCAGCAAATAAGCCATCAGACGTGTGAAGAGAGAGGCAGTGAACACGTGGACAGACGTTAGACACATCATCACATTTTTAACGGCGTTAATTTCTGAGGACTAAAACCAAAGTTTTCAATAGTTTGAGGACTATATTGTACCTTATTTGAAATAGGGACGAAACCCAAAAACGGCCAATACTTGAGGGACTAAAAACATATTTAACCCTTATAAAAATAGTGAGATGTTACGTCTCGTATCCCTGCACTAAATTAGTAGTGGATTAGGGGATCAAGATACTAAATTTCACCAGTTTTACCTGTTAACTAAAATCATAATTATTAATTATACATTTGTTTTACTTACTTTGAAAAAATAATTTTAAAAATTATTAAAGTAATAAAATATACCAATTTGACTTATTTTGTTAATACTTTGATCTAATTTTATTTAAAATTATTAATTCTAACATGTCTCACACTTTTAAATATTTTTCCCACGTTGGCAATAAAATCTATTAGAACTAACGCTAATAAACTTACATGAATTTTATCCGATTTAATATGCAAATTAAAATCCTGAAATACTTAATACCAGATCAGTATTTGTTTGTATTAGTGGGGTTGAAGATAACTTTTATTCCTTAATTCATTTTTCCAACTTAAGCTCACATCAAAGTTTTTCTTCTACTTCATGCTAATTATTAACACCTGTAGAAGATATTATAAAGATTCAACAATATTAACAATAAATATGTATTAAATATAATTAATTTATGACAATATCTTAAATTTATAAATTTTTGAATGAGTTTTAAAATAACATTGTTCTAATTCCGATCAAACTAATTAATAATAATTTTACTTAAGTTTAATTGATTATTTTTTACAATAATCTTCGTTTGATTAGATTGTTCGACTAGCTCTTACCTATTCTTTTTGGTTTCCTACCGAACGGTTATACTATATAATCTTTAAAATGATAAAAATATAATTAAGTCTATAAATATTTGTAAATATTTAAAGGTGTTAATTATGTAGTTTAATAAGTGATAATAAATTTTTGAAAGTCGTACGTAATTTTATATACACATAATATTTAATGAATAAAAAAACTGAAGTGAAAGATGATGAAAATTTATCGTAGAAATGATATATTGGTAGGAGAGGGACGGAAAAAAGAAATACTTATATGAGAAGAGTTCATACGCAATGTAATGAAGTTTTTGTTGATTGTACGTTGAGATTTGTGAGTGAGTGAGTGGTTGTAATATGTTTAACATATATGAAATTTTATGCATAAAAATAAATTACACAATAAATAGCGTCATAAAAGTATTTTAGTGTTTAAAATTTGGCATGATTTTAGTTTTGAGCTTTTAGAATTAAAAAATAATAAAATGGTTAATTTAGCCAAAAAAATTCAAATAATTTAAAATAAAGTGAATGAAAGAAGTTTTATTGTCTTACATTCAATATTTAGATAGATTTCATGTTACATTACGTATAATTTAGTCTATATATAAAACGATTAAATGTATTTTAATGATAATGAATAAAATCTGTTTAAAACATTGTAAAATATGAAAGTAATAATTTTCAGGAATTTTTAATTGATTTAAATATTTAATGACTAATTGAAAAAGTACACGCACCTTAAATAGGAAAAAAATCATTCAACTTTTAGAAAACTTGTTTAATCCTTCGAAATAAATAAATAAATAAAAACTAAATATTAAATTTGAGTAGGTAAAACGAGTTCTTTAAATTGTATGATTACGTGTTTGTGATTTAAAATCTAGGGTTTGACATTATTTTTTACACGTTGAATTAGGGATTTATTTTTTCAATTAAAAAAACTAATTACTTCAAAAACAAATGTGTTTGTCAATATCTAGAAAGGAAAGGATGAAAATAAAGTACAATTATACTTAGACAACATTTTTTTTATAACATTTGAACATCATCTAAGTGTTGTTCTGTAATTAATCCAAAATTACTCCAAATCAATAATAATAATCATAAACACTACAATGGACCAATCACAGAATGACACGTAGATGATGTTCAAATGTTATCAAAAAAATGTTATCCAAATATCATTATCCGAAAATAAAACAAGAAAGAAAAACGTGTTTCCTAGGTCTTTTGTATTTGGATTTTTAATGCAAATAGAGTATCAAGTTTTAAAAGATATAATTCCTAGATTTTTTATTTTTAATATTTATAATTTTTAATAGAGTATTATAGTTCTAGTAGATGAGAGATTTGTAGACGTGTCAAAATGGATCACAATCTGCAGGTCAATCTGATCTACTGGGAGTGAAATTTGTTTAGATTTGTATTATAAAAAATTTATAATTTTTTTTTATTTAAAAAAATTGTAATTAAGTGAGTCAGTAAGACAATCCGTTTACCCACCAACTCGTGTATAGTCAGGTCGGATTCAAATTTTTCTAACTTGTTAATAAATAAATCGAGTTGAGTTGACTAACTAAGTCATTAACCCATGTGGACCAGGCTGGATGATCCATTTTGACGTCATTTCAAATTGGATAATGATATTTAGACAACATATTTTTGACAACATTTGAACAATTATGTGTCAATCTGTAATTGGTCAAAAATTACTCCACAATGATGTTTATGATTACTATTATTGATTGTGGAGTAGTTTTTAATCAATCACAAATTGACACGTAATCAATGTTCTTTCAAATATTGTAGAAAAATATTGTCTAAATATCATTATCCTTTCAAATTTATTTAAAATGAGTTAATGTAGTATTTTTTATTAAACTCTTATTAATGACGTGGAACTAATAGTTAAGTAGAAGAGTAATATTTAATACAGTGAAGATAATGTGAATTGGAAATACAAAATCAAGAACATGTGGACTAAAAAAGTGGTGACAATGAATATACATCAAAGCAGAGTCGACAATATCTATATACTAAAAACGTGGTTATGAACAAAAGAATATATATGACTAAAAAATCATATTTCTTTCGGAAATAAACCACATAAAGAAGAAAAACAAAAAACATAAATCACATTTACATAAATTAAACAAAAACATAATCATATTGCCCCGTTTTAAATGAAATTATGATTAACTTAAAATAAATATAAAAAAAATCAAAGAAATAGCCAAATGCTAAAAATATCTGTTTAACCTATTTTTTGTGACAATAAAACAAAATTTTCCTCTCAATAGCAGTGACGTGTTAATGAACTTCGATTTTTTTTGTTGGGTCTAGAATGTATAAACTCTGTTATTTTTCTCATGTGAAGAGATGATATGGTGAAAATTGTAAATTTCTTAAATTAGAAATACTTATATACAAATATATAACAAAATAGTACTTTGATGGTGTTGACTTTTCAAATTTTGTGACTAGTTGCACTGTCTACTCCACGGTCCCATACGTTTCTTCGTATTCTTCAACATCTCTGAATCACAACCTGTACAACAACATTTTCTAGTTTTTCGTATAATTTAAAAATAAGGATGATGATATATAAATATTCAATTTTTCATTCAATACTTTTCTTGTAACATCCCAATAAATATATAGAGTAAATCTATAATTTATTCTAGGAGTTAGCAAAAATCATATTAAAGAACAGTAGCGGGAAGAAGATTAAATTTTAACTTAAAGCGAAATGGGATTCAACAATTTGGTCAACCAAAAAAATATATACAGAACGCATCATTTACAAAGTTCACAAAATTTAAACCGGTCGGTTTTACAAAACTAGATAACCAACCATATCAACAATTATATACAACAATCCTAAAGAAGACTATGGACCGGACGGTCCAGCAAACTGCTCCGGCGGCACCTCCAATGGTTGTTCTTCCAGCAACGCCTCCTCCAAAGATTGTTCTTGAATTACTTCTGCTCACATCCAAAAAGATGATCATTGCAGTTGAAGAAAACGAGTCCGAACAGTCGAAACACCGGACGGTAAAATAAGGAAAAGATACAAAACAAATGGTAGGGTAAGCTTATGAAAAATTTCAATGAAATCATCTATTATATCAACATACACATAGACATTACATATTTTATCCTCAAACGACGTCATCATAGAACACATCATACATTCTCAAAGGGTTCAAAAACAAAAGTCCGGACGTATGACCCTGTATGCTCGCCACTCTATGCACCCGGGTGGACCTGGCTGGGATACACTCAACAGACCGCCACCCGAGGTTAGTCCAATGGAACCACCTCGGTATAGAAATACCCTGAGGCTAGAGGACCTCCCGCCATTCCCACACATGAATTACTCTCCTCTACTTGAGATGATGTAATCACGGAATATCGGAAAAGAGTTGGAACCTGAGCCTATAACCACGGTCATACTAAACTCAATTTACTTCAAACATGAGATATTCCTCCTTGGAAATCTCTTACAATTCAATCCAAATATTCAACAACTTAATAATCATTTTACCATACCAGGCTTAAAATAACTTAGGTAAAAGTATTTGAATGGTAAAACCGGAAGGAAAAATACACATTGGTTCAACCGGACGGAAGATCAAAGTGGATTCGTCAACAGAGGTATCAAAACAAAGAAACCGGTCGGAAATAATAATAAATTTAGGATTAACCAAAAGAGAAGTCCACTATTGATAGGAAAAGAATAAAGAAATTGATTAAGGAATTCAACAGACTGAAATGAATAAAAACGGACGGTGTGTAAAAAGGTTCTTTTCAGGAAAGGAAAGATCTTGACTAAACTAAGCATTCCAAAAGAAATTCAAGACTCGGTCTAATACCGGACGTTTTACCAATTGACCAATGAAATAAAGAAAAACTGGCCGTTCTGTGTAGGATAGAAATTACAAAAGATCTGACTTAAATAATCTAATTTGGTTCAGAATTAACATATCAATTTAAAATGTGACAGGAAACCGGACGGTCATAATGACCATTCGATTGTAACATTGGATATACTAGGTTATTATACTCTCTTTGAAATTTTAAACATTTACAGAATTCAACTCAACATCAGAAACATACTTTCATATAACATATCAACTTTAAACATATCAAAATTCATACATCCAACCAGCAACATACCAATTTCATACATTCAATCATATAACAAATCATTTATTGAAAAAAAATCATAAACTTCCCTTACCTCTTAAATCCCGCTAAGACTTCACAGAGAACTAATACGACCAACTCTTCAAAATTTTAGATTTCTAAAACAAAATACACAAGCTTGGTTCAGAAGAAATGGTTTAGAGGATACATATAAGCTTTAACAACCCATGCATGTCGGAAACTAAGAGCCCTAAAAAAAACTTGACACTTACCAGCTCCGAACGGTCTTCTATTTGGTACAGATTGTACCTCTTGATGCCAGCTATTTAATCTCTTGAAGAAGTCTGATGATCGGAGAATGTTTGGAGGCTAGAATTTTAGAGAGAAGATGGCTAAAGGTTAGAGAGAAGGAGGAGAATTTTAGAATTTGCAGAAAACGAAGTTTGAGGAAGAAGAAGATGATCCGCATGCAGAGAGAGAAAGGTTGATATTGTTTTCTTCTTACCTTCATACAAGTGATCGGCCAACACTCTGTTGCCACTTGGTTTCCACTATCACTCTCCCATTTATCCGATAGCTGCCACCTGGATCCCACTCACAGGGATTTTCCCTGCTAAGCCGTCGCTGCACGGATTCCAATGAAAAGGCATTAATTGATTTGCAGAACTTGCCCCCCACTCACCAAAGACAGAAACCGGCCGGTCGCCACGTGGCCGGTTCTAAAATATTAAATTTTTCGGGTTGTGACATTCCCCCCAACAAATAAAAATTTTCGTCCTCGAAAATTAAAGTGTTACCTTCAAACAAGTGAGGAAAGTTCTCTCGCATTTCGTCCTCACGTTCCCAAGTAATGTCGCCAGCTTTTTCATCCCAAATAACCTTAACATACTTGGTACGCTTGTTGGATGGCCGCCTGATGGTTAATTCTTCAACTTTTACCGGTCGGACATCTACTGAGCAATTTGCATTGAGTTGAATGCTGTCGGCCTCAATCACATGTGAAGGATCGGCAATATACTTCTTAAGTTGCGAAACGTGAAATACTGGATGAAGGTTGGACAACGATGGAGGTAAGGCCAATTCATAAGCTACCGGTCCAATACGTTTCAAAATCTGATAAGGACCAAGAAATCGAGCAGATAATTTCTTTGGTCGGATGACTCTTCCGACGCCCGTCTTTCGATCCAACTTAAGGAACACATGGTCTCCTTCCGCAAATTCCAAAGGCTTCCTTCGTTTGTCGGCATATGATTTCTGTCGACTCTGAGAAGCTTTGAGTCTCTCCTGGATTAACTTCACCTTCTCGGTAGTTTGTTGCACTATTTCTGGTCCAGTTAACACTGATTCACCTTCCTGAAACCAGCAAAGAGGCGTTCGGCATTTTCTACCGTATAGGGCTTCAAAAGGCGCCATTCCAATACTTGAGTGAAAACTATTGTTGTAAGTGAACTCTGCCAATGGCAAAATTTCGTCCCAAACACCCAAATGATCCAGCACGCTTGTCCTCAACAAATCTTCCAAGGTCTGGATAGTCCTTTCGGATTGACCGTCCGTTTGCGGATGATAAGCAGAGCTCATTTGAAGTTTGCTTCCCATTTCTTGTTGAAGAGCCTGCCAAAATCGAGACGTAAACCTTGGGTCTCGATCCGACACGATACCGGACGGTACTCCATGAAGCCTTATGATTTCTTTAACGTACAACTGAGCCAACTTGGACATAGGCATTTTCAAGTTAATGGGAAGGAAGTGAGCACTTTTAGTCAGCCTATCGACTATTACCCAAATTGCGTCGTGATTTCTTACCGTTCGGGGTAAATGAGTCACGAAATCCATTGCAATGCTGTCCCATTTCCATTCGGGTATCTCCAAAGGTTGAAGTTGACCGCTCGGTTTCTGATACTCGATCTTGGCTCTTTGACAAGTTAAACATGACTCCACGAACCGAGCAATATCTTGTTTCATTCCTGGCCACCAAAAACTCATTCGAAGGTCTTTATACATCTTGGTCATTCCCGGATGAATACTTAGACGACTTTGATGAGCTTCTTCTAAAATTATCCTTTTCAATTCATCATCATTTGGAACACAAGTTCTATCCTTATATCTTAACAATCCGTCTGTTCCATCATTGAAGTCTTGGTGGGGTGGTTTACCGAACGGTTTGGAAATTCTCTGCAACTCTTTATCAACTTTTTGCTTTTCTCTTATTCGGTCAAATATGTTACTTGACAATCGCATAAGGCTACAGCTAATACCGGTCGGCTCAAATTCACAATGAAACCTTAGATCTCTGAAGCTTTCAACCAGTTTCAATTCTTGAATCATCATGTTTGCAACATGTACCGTCTTCCGGCTTAAGGCGTCAGCGACTACATTTGCCTTTCCCGGATGATAATGTAATTCAAAGTCGTAGTCCTTCAGAAATTCCATCCATCTTCTCTGTCTCATATTTAACTCCTTCTGATCAAACAAGTATTTGAGGCTCTTGTGATCACTAAATACCTGAAACCGGGCGCCGTATAGATAATGCCTCCAAATCTTCAATGCAAACACTACGGCAGCCAACTCAAGATCATGAGTTGGATAATTTCTCTCGTGAACCTTCAACTGCCGAGAGGCGTAAGCAACAGCTTTCTCTTCTTGCATCAGAACGCAACCCAACCCTTGATAAGATGCGTCGCAATATACTACATAAGGCAGATTAGCATCCGGAATCACCAAAACTGGAGCATTCGTCAATCGCTGCTTCAGTTCTTGGAAACTAGATTCGCACCGGTCGGTCCAAACGAAGGGTTGATCCTTTCGAGTTAATTGAGTTAAGGGCGCTACTATCTTAGAAAAACCTTCAATAAATCTTCTATAGTAGCCCGCCAATCCCACAAAGCTTCTAATCTCCGAGACCGAACGAGGAGTTTCCCACTCTAAAACCGCTCGGACTTTGGCCGGATCCACGGCAATTCCGCCCGCCGAGATTACATGCCCAAGAAATTGAACTTGCTTCATCCAAAACTCGCACTTAGACATTTTGGCATATAGTTGTTTTTCCCTTAACACACCAAGCACCATCCTCACATGTTCTTCATGTTCAGCTTCAGTCTTAGAGTAGATGAGGATGTCATCTATAAAGACAACTACAAAGTTATCCAGAAACGGCCGGAAGATCCTGTTCATATAATCCATGAACACAGCAGGCGCGTTGGTAACGCCGAACGGCATTACTACATATTCGTAATGCCCGTATCTAGACCGAAATGCAGTCTTCGGGATATCTGCTTCCTTCACCAAAATCTGATGATACCCAGATCTTAAGTCTATTTTCGAAAACACTGTCGCGCCGGACAGTTGATCCAATAAGTCGTCGATTCTGGGTAATGGATACTTGTTTTTAATCGTCAACTTGTTCAATTGACGATAATCCACACAAAGTCTCGAGCTTCCATCTTTCTTCTTGACTAACAAAACCGGCGCTCCCCAAGGTGATACACTTGGCCGAATAAACTTCTTTTCCAAGAGATCTTCAATTTGCTTCTTCAATTCAATTAACTCTGCTGGAGCCATTCTATATGGCGGCGCTGCTATTGGGCCGGCTTGAGCAATTAAATCAATGGAGAATTCCACTTCTCGGATTGGAGGTAAGCCTGGTACTTCATCCGGGAAAACGTCCATGAACTCCTCAATAACCGTTCGGTTTTCTGCCGGACGGTTTTCTTCGTTTTGATCTTCACGTGTTAAAATCAGGAAACACATTGCTCCTTCTATAAGGTCCTCTCGGAGTTTACCGAGAGTCAAGGATAAATCTTCTTCACTGCTTGGGAAAATCAGCTTTTTCTTTCCGCAATCAATAAGTATGCGATTGGTTGTTAGCCAATCCATCCCTAGTATCACTTCTATGTCTTGAAGAGGTAAACATATGAGGTTTACCTTAAACTTGTACCCTTCTACCTCAATAGGACATCTAATGCAGACAGTAGACGTCCTAATCTCTCCAGCCGCTGGGGTAGACACCACCAAATCAAGCTGCATCTCACTCTTGTCTAAACCCAACTTTTTAACACATGCCTTCGAGATGAAAGAATGTGTTGCCCCCGAATCATACAATACACAACAAGAGACTCCACGCAGCAGGCAAGTGCTAATAATAAGATTACCTGAGCTTGCTGCTTCTACTCCAGTCAAAGCGTACACCCGGCCGGTTGCTTGCGCCCTTCCTCCATTCCTCTGACCACTTCTACCAGCAATTGGAGGTCTTACAGTCCCTCGATTTCCCATGTTACACTCAGAGTTCATATGACCGGTTCTTCCACACTTAGTACAGAGTTTGAATCCCACCAGTTGAGGGCAAGATGATCGATAATGTGGTCCTCCGCAATTGAAGCAAGAAACAGTCCCTTGCTGCCTTGACGAATTTGTAAAGACTGGATTTTGAGAGGACATACTGGAACCGGTCGGCAAAGGCCGAGAATAAGGAGTTCTCCTCACAACTTGAGCAGTTCAAGCCGGAACAGACGCTTTACCGGTCGGTTGCTGCAACTTCTTTTGTTGCTCTACTTCTGCCATGTTTCTTTCCAGTACTTTAGCTCTTTCCACCAGAGTAGGAAAAGACGAAATACACAAACTGGAGATCATTACTTTCAATTCTGGCCTTAGTCCATTTTCATATTTCCTGCACTGCCATTCTTCATTGATCCCCATCGTATAAAATCTTACAAGGTGTTTGAAACGGTCGGTGTACTCGGATACCGACATTCCACCCTGAACTAACTGCAAAAACTCTACTTCCTTTGCAAACCGTACGCTGTTGGGGAAGTATTCTCCATAGAACTTTTCTTTAAATATTTCCCAAGTTATTGGAAGTTGTTGTTGTTCCAATAACATCCTCATAGCACTCCACCAATGATTTGCCTCCCCAGTAAGCTGATATTCCGTATATAACAGCCGGTTCTCATTGGGACATCTTTTGGCTTGATAAATCTTCTCCATATCGCTTATCCATCGATCGGCTTCGTCGGCACTACACTTTCCGTCAAACTTGGCCGGACGGTGTTGGAGAAAACTCTCTAGACTCCATTCAGCTGCGTTGTTTACTGAAGATCCGGACGGTCCGCCGGTTTGTGATCCAGTCCTCATTAGCTCTATTATTTGTCTCTGAGTTGTCTCCGCAGCTACTCTAGCGGCTTCAGCATTCTGTAAGGCAAGTGCATTCTGTTGCGCCAGATTCGTATTTTGCTGAATTAAAGTTGCGTTTTGTTGCTGGAGTGCAGCCAGGACGGACTCCAATAAGTTGTTGTTGTTGTTGCCGGCTGCATCGCGGTCGGCCGGTTGCGGAGGTGGTCTTGGAGCCATTTTCTGTTCCCAACAGAAGAAAAACTCGTAAATTTCTATAAGGAGTTAGAAAATTCTAACTGATCATGTGAGTATACAGCACAAGCATAGCATACCCATAACCTATAGGCATTCTAAGGAACAAAACTGCTCTGATACCATTAATGTAACATCCCAATAAATATATAGAGTAAATCTATAATTTATTCTAGGAGTTAGCAAAAATCATATTAAAGAACAGTAGCGGGAAGAAGATTAAATTTTAACTTAAAGCGAAATGGGATTCAACAATTTGGTCAACCAAAAAAATATATACAGAACGCATCATTTACAAAGTTCACAAAATTTAAACCGGTCGGTTTTACAAAACTAGATAACCAACCATATCAACAATTATATACAACAATCCTAAAGAAGACTATGGACCGGACGGTCCAGCAAACTGCTCCGGCGGCACCTCCAATGGTTGTTCTTCCAGCAACGCCTCCTCCAAAGATTGTTCTTGAATTACTTCTGCTCACATCCAAAAAGATGATCATTGCAGTTGAAGAAAACGAGTCCGAACAGTCGAAACACCGGACGGTAAAATAAGGAAAAGATACAAAACAAATGGTAGGGTAAGCTTATGAAAAATTTCAATGAAATCATCTATTATATCAACATACACATAGACATTACATATTTTATCCTCAAACGACGTCATCATAGAACACATCATACATTCTCAAAGGGTTCAAAAACAAAAGTCCGGACGTATGACCCTGTATGCTCGCCACTCTATGCACCCGGGTGGACCTGGCTGGGATACACTCAACAGACCGCCACCCGAGGTTAGTCCAATGGAACCACCTCGGTATAGAAATACCCTGAGGCTAGAGGACCTCCCGCCATTCCCACACATGAATTACTCTCCTCTACTTGAGATGATGTAATCACGGAATATCGGAAAAGAGTTGGAACCTGAGCCTATAACCACGGTCATACTAAACTCAATTTACTTCAAACATGAGATATTCCTCCTTGGAAATCTCTTACAATTCAATCCAAATATTCAACAACTTAATAATCATTTTACCATACCAGGCTTAAAATAACTTAGGTAAAAGTATTTGAATGGTAAAACCGGAAGGAAAAATACACATTGGTTCAACCGGACGGAAGATCAAAGTGGATTCGTCAACAGAGGTATCAAAACAAAGAAACCGGTCGGAAATAATAATAAATTTAGGATTAACCAAAAGAGAAGTCCACTATTGATAGGAAAAGAATAAAGAAATTGATTAAGGAATTCAACAGACTGAAATGAATAAAAACGGACGGTGTGTAAAAAGGTTCTTTTCAGGAAAGGAAAGATCTTGACTAAACTAAGCATTCCAAAAGAAATTCAAGACTCGGTCTAATACCGGACGTTTTACCAATTGACCAATGAAATAAAGAAAAACTGGCCGTTCTGTGTAGGATAGAAATTACAAAAGATCTGACTTAAATAATCTAATTTGGTTCAGAATTAACATATCAATTTAAAATGTGACAGGAAACCGGACGGTCATAATGACCATTCGATTGTAACATTGGATATACTAGGTTATTATACTCTCTTTGAAATTTTAAACATTTACAGAATTCAACTCAACATCAGAAACATACTTTCATATAACATATCAACTTTAAACATATCAAAATTCATACATCCAACCAGCAACATACCAATTTCATACATTCAATCATATAACAAATCATTTATTGAAAAAAAATCATAAACTTCCCTTACCTCTTAAATCCCGCTAAGACTTCACAGAGAACTAATACGACCAACTCTTCAAAATTTTAGATTTCTAAAACAAAATACACAAGCTTGGTTCAGAAGAAATGGTTTAGAGGATACATATAAGCTTTAACAACCCATGCATGTCGGAAACTAAGAGCCCTAAAAAAAACTTGACACTTACCAGCTCCGAACGGTCTTCTATTTGGTACAGATTGTACCTCTTGATGCCAGCTATTTAATCTCTTGAAGAAGTCTGATGATCGGAGAATGTTTGGAGGCTAGAATTTTAGAGAGAAGATGGCTAAAGGTTAGAGAGAAGGAGGAGAATTTTAGAATTTGCAGAAAACGAAGTTTGAGGAAGAAGAAGATGATCCGCATGCAGAGAGAGAAAGGTTGATATTGTTTTCTTCTTACCTTCATACAAGTGATCGGCCAACACTCTGTTGCCACTTGGTTTCCACTATCACTCTCCCATTTATCCGATAGCTGCCACCTGGATCCCACTCACAGGGATTTTCCCTGCTAAGCCGTCGCTGCACGGATTCCAATGAAAAGGCATTAATTGATTTGCAGAACTTGCCCCCCACTCACCAAAGACAGAAACCGGCCGGTCGCCACGTGGCCGGTTCTAAAATATTAAATTTTTCGGGTTGTGACATTTCTAACGTCAATAAAATAATATTTTTATTTTGTAATATAAAATTTAAGACGATTTAATTAAAAAATATAAATGGTAATATTTTATTAGATATTGAAAAGGTAAAGAAATAGAGAGATGTACATGAATAATTTTCAGGGTTTAAGGTTTAATCAACAGTAAATTAAACAAAAACGAGCTTAATTAATGGCAAGTTATTTTTTGTGTGAAGCGATGTTTCCAGAGCATTCTACCTAAAAATGACAGAAGGATATTTGGAAATTAATAATAGTATTTTGCAGTTATTTATTAAAGGCAACTACCAATCAATTAATTTCCAGTTAATTATGATAGTACCTTTTTTATGATTTTCTATTTAGGATTTATAATTTTTTGTTGAAGATGGTAGTTGATTTCCCTTGTATTTTATTAATATTAATTTTTTTCCAAATGAATCTCCTCTGACCATTAGAATAAAATGTTACTTACATTGATCATCTTTGTGCACAAGTTTTTAAGATTTAATAATTGTGTATTTTTTAGATTGAGTGACCTTGTATTATTTCAATCTATCAATTCAAGTTTTTTATCAGGATCTTTCAAATATTTATAAATGGTATATTGATAATCAAACTATTAGAAGAAAAAAAATATATTTTAATGATTATCTGTCGCAATAATTTTAAATACATGCAAATTTGGATCAATTATTTTTATCACAATATTCATAGATTATAGACAATATATATGTTTCAAGTTTTTTTTAAAATTTAAGTCTTTTTAGTTGAGTCCTGAATCAAATTTTTTGTTTAGTAGACACTTAAAATTTTACATTTTTTTAATTAATTTATAGTTGTTTAATTTCTTTTAATTAAGTTATATGATTGTTATTTTATTTTTTTATCTTATTTTCTTGTTTTGTTTGTAGAAAAATATGAGATTTTAGATAATTAATATAAAATAATATTATGATTAATAACTACTTTTATAGATGAGAAAAATACAAAATGACAAATAAAGTAATATTTAAGTTACTCAAATAAAAAAGTAAACAACAATAATTTAATTAAAAAAATATAAATTTTAAATATTTAATAATTGAAAATAAGAATAAAGATTCAATTAAAAACACATAAAATTAGTTAAAAATTTTGAAACTTAATTAATGTGAAGACCTATAAAATGATATTTTAGAAGTGGTAGTCGATTAAAAATAGTGAGATTCGATTATTTTAATATTATAAGGTTTTAATATAAATAGATTT
Organism: Vigna mungo; assembly: GCA_036885675.1. Taxonomy (NCBI): domain Eukaryota; kingdom Viridiplantae; phylum Streptophyta; class Magnoliopsida; order Fabales; family Fabaceae; genus Vigna; species Vigna mungo. The sequence goes on along the minus strand of CP144699.1, from coordinate 37,354,021 downwards.
GTTATAAACGAATTTCATTATTTTAAAATATATCATCTTTCTAGAAATCACTTTTCCAGAGTTATCTGACTTCTCTTCATGAATTCTTCTTCTCTGTTCATCTGATTGAAGAGCTAAGATTGTAGGAGTGATCATGACAGCGAGCTCTTTTATTTAGACCGGTCAGTTTATCTATCCGAGTAAGTTAAGTTTTCACTCCTTTTCTTTGATTGTTTTATTCTTATGTTGTATGTGGGTCTTGCTCATTTTGCATATAATGTTTGAGTCTTCTATAAGACTTTTTATTGATCAGTGTTACTAAGGATATACCCCGGTCGTTTTTATGTTGTCTATAGATACAGATAGAGCTCCTAGAGTTGTGCGAGCGGAATATGGTTCTTTAGAGCGGTTGGTCTTTTAAAAGGTAAGGAAAACTAATTTATTTGATTTTGATTTGGTAGACATGTTATATTTGATGTTTGTATGATGGTGTGATGATTAATTTATGAAATTTAATTGAATTGTGAAATTTAGTATGTTGGGTTGCTTGAAAAAGTGGTGTGTTGAATTGAAACTTATGAATGTTGGTATGTAGTTGGTGTTGCTGTTGTGAAATTTGTTTATTGATGAATTTAGTAATGTAAAATTGGTAACTCTGATTTGATGAATTGTTACAGAACTTTGATTTGAAATAAATTAGAATAATAGTGAGTTTTAGGCATAAATTAGAGGTTTTGGTAGCTTAAGTTCTAAAATCATGGTTTTGGGGAAATTATGCACTTTCGAGAATTGCCTTTGGGCCATGTAGGACTTAATTGGTCTTTTATTTTGCTAAAATTTAGTGATAATTGTCTTATAGTAAGCGTTTGATGATAATTTTCTGGTAGTAAGCGTTTAGTGATAATCGTCTAGCAGTGAGCGCCTGATGATAATTAGTTGACTGTAAGCGTCTATGATAATCGTCTGACAATAAGCGTCTGGTGATAATCATTTGTTAGTAAGTGTCTAGTGATGATTGTCTAGTAGTAAGCATTTGGTAATAATCGTCTAATAGTAAGCGTTTAGTCATAATCGTCTGATAGTAAGCGTCTGATAGTAAATGTGTGGTGAAAATCTTTAGGTAGTAAGCGTTTGGTGATAATCGTCTGGTAGTAAGCGTTTCATGATAATCGTCTAGTAGTTAGTGTCTGGTGATAATCGTCTGGTAGTAAGCGTCTAGTGATAATCATTAGTAGTGAGCATTTTGTGATAATCGTCTGGTAGTAAGTGCCTTGTGATAATCGTATAACAGTAAGCGTATGATGATAATTGTCTGACAGTAAGTGTTTGGTGATAATTGTATGAAAGTAAGCGTCTGAAGATAATTGTGTGACAATAAGCGTCTGGTGATAATCGTTTGGCAGTAAATGTCTGATGATAATCATCTGACAGTAAGCGTATAGTGATAATTGTCTGGTAATAAGTGTCTAGTGATAATTGTCGGATAGTAAGCGTATGGTGATAATCGTCTTGTAGTAAGCGTATGATGATAATCGTCTGGTAGTAAGCGTATGATGATAATTGTCTGGTAGTAAGTGTATAGTGATAATTGTCTGGTAGTAAGCGTTTCGTGGTAAACTTCTGGTGGTACGAATTGTTTGGCAATAACTAAGTTGTTTGGAATCTCAAATTTAGGATTCTGAAAATAAGTTTTGGACGTTCTTTAGGTCGTTTTGGGGGGGGGGGTTAGACCCTTTTGGAGTTGTTGGTGATGGTTTCCAAGTTGTTTTCCTTGCCTAATGTGTGTATTGAGTTCTTCTGAAGAAAATTGTGTTATCACGTGGTTGTTGTTTCTAGAATGTTATAAATGATTTTATACTTGAAATACTTTGAGTATGATGATAATGATGATAGTAATGAGATGATTAATTTAAACATGCATATGTATTTTTATGGCATAATTCTATAGAACTATTTGGGGGATTCTATATGGTGGCAGTTTTAATAGTGTAAGTATTGATGTAAGGATCAAGTGGAAAGTTATTCTGACACTCTAATAACCACTCATACTCATCGAGATAAGTGGATTATGTCATGAGAATAGCAGGAGGTCTCAGTGAGGTTTGAGGGTTCAAGGATTAACCTTGTGGTGACAATATAAAACCAAGTTGGTAACGACTCTGCAAAGCATTTAAGATCACCATAAATGCATAACATACTAGGATATAATATCAATACTATATTCGAATGATAGAGTCTAAAAATATATTATATATGTGATGTGAACATTTTTAATATAGCCAATTTTGTTTTTTATTTTTTTATTTTTTTTATTTTTTATAATGGTCATCTATGAGCTTATAAGGATGTCGGAGGTGTGAATAAGTGCCAGTGAACAGTAAAACTTAAAGTGCATAATAAAAAGTATATTTTTTCATCATTTTCCGGTTTATGCAAAGTCAATTTTTAAAGTTAGTTTTTTTTTTCTTTTGAAATATTACAATTAAGTGTATATCATTTGAGTCTATATTATTTGATATTTTATGTATCTGGATGATAAAATAAAATTTAAAAACTATTTCGGATTCATTTCAATGAGTTATCCTAATTAATAAAAACCCAAAAAAATATCATAAATCTAAATCTATATGGTTTTATCAGTGTACAAAAATAATTATACAGAATGTGTATTTTATCTTATGTTGTTGTGTATCACTCAAAATGTTTATTTTACCTCGTGTTATGAAAGGATCATTATAACTCTTTGCATGTGGAAACGTGTCGAATTCTTTGGACAACTTACTCCAACACAATACATTTATTATAACTACGTGAAAAAAGATTAACTTTTAATGATATAAATTTTCGTGCCTTTTTGATTGGTGATCCATAACTCTTTTATTGAACTTAAGAAGATAAAATTAAAAAAATAATTAATTTACCTATTACGAATTACGAAACACGTAATCCAAAACTACAGTGATAATAATACATATTTTTTCAAGTGTTTTCACAAACTTCTACCTCCAATTTCATTACGACCTTTAGAATTTAATATTAAGGATTTTTTTCTTCTGAATTTCATAATACAGAACACTCACACTATCCTGCAAATTATTAAATTACATACTAAATCTTGCTTTGGGAATTGATTATCCATAGTGTTAAAAGATTATACTCAATACATGTTTGTTATTACCTTATTTAATTTTGAAAGAATTTTTTAACATGGTCCTAATCAAAGGTAATAACTATTTTCAAGCAGTTGAAAAAAAAAACAATTTATTAATATTAAATAATAGGATTAACTAAGTTTGAAGGTCATAATATTTTGTTTGTTAATTTTTTCTGTTGAATAGTCAAAATTATATTTTTTAATTGTTTGATTTTTATGTTAAATGAGTGACCTTATCTTGTCTCTTTACCTTATTAAGTTATATCCACATGCTATTTTGTATTGATATTAAATTACTTAATTTTGTGATTGACATCATATACGAGGAAGGTAACTAAAAACAAAGAAAAAATAAAATAAAAATATAAATACGGTATTGAGAGATTGTAGAGGTAGTACATCCAAAAAATTATCTATTACTAAATAAAACTTACTTGAAAAAAATGATGTATGATCAATTGAGAGACACATTTCGAAATGATAAATTTGGATTTCCAACTTTTGTCAAATGAGTACATATCTAGGTAAGACAACTTGTGTATCATAATTTCCAACATCATTGAACAATGAGAAACCTTATACGTTGGAATTGTATGATAAACAAAAGTTTGACTCTTCTTTTATTTATTTATTTTTTCCTGCATCCCATAAATTCAATAAACTATAAATTATTCTTTATTAAAGTAAAATTTATTATTGTATATATATTTTTCTTTATTCCACATCTTCAAATCTTCATTCTTCCTTTATAATCCTTCACATATATTGAAACCTCTGGAATATTTGTCCTTTCCGCTATGGCTGATTGAACCGTATTTTCCAATTTATTTTTTCGTTTTAAATATATTGAAAACATACAATTAGATTCTCTAATTTATAATGAATCTTTTAAAAAATATTTTTTGAATTATACAATCTAAAATACAATTTTTAATGAAAACATATATCAGATTATATAATTTAAAAAATATTTTCATATTTTGAAATCTATTTTAAAATATATATTCCAAAATGTATTAAAAAATATATTCAAATTTCAGAATATATTTACAAATCTAAAAATATATTTTTTGAATTTCAAAAGGAAGAATCCAAATACATTTGAAAAATTCAAAATGCATTCAAAAATATATTCTAATCATTTTCCAGCATCACAGCCAGAAGAACCACCAACTTCCAATCCCACATAACATAAAACAAACTTCAAAATCACCCTTCAATCAGTCAAAGGATGCAGCAATACCAAAGATTCAAAATGTTCTCTTATCACAAAAAAAAAAAATAATAACACACCAGTAACCAATATAATCAAAATCGAGAATTTATATAAATTCATGAAAGTTAAGTAAATTTAATTCGCAAACTCAACTCATAAATTTGTAAGAATTTATTTCAGATGAAAAAAAAATATGAATGATATTCTAATTTAAATAAATCTACAAAATTATATAATTTGAAATAAATAAAATTTATAAATATATATTTCATAAAAATATTATAAAACATAAATACTTGAAATAGTATAATTAATTTTGATGCATTTCGAGACATAATACTAAAAATATTTTCATTAAATACATAAAAAAATAACTATAGTAATGATAGAAAACTTAAGTTTTATTATTCAGGAAAACAAATTCATTTATCTATTAAAAAAGAAAACACTGGAAGAGGCTCAGCTCACGACTATGTTAAAAAAAAAGGTTTAATACCTATATTGGTCCTCGTATTTGTGTGAAAATCTCAGTTTGGTCCTCAAGTTTTGAACTGTCTCAATTGGGTCATAATTTTTGTAAAAATGCACACATTTTACCCCAACCGTTAACTGATCTCAAACGGCGTTAAGTTTAGCTGACGTGGTATGCTGACGTGTTGGCTTAATCCCTTCTTGGTCCTCGTATTTGTGTGAAAATCTCAGTTTGGTCCTCAAGTTTTGAACTGTCTCAATTGGGTCATAATTTTTGTAAAAATGCACACATTTTACCCCAATCGCTAACTGATCTCACTATGCAACAGTTATATTCTGTTATCAGTAGAATAAATAGCTTAAAGGCTGGTGATGAACCTACAGGTTACCAAGTTGGTTCATTTGCAGAAAAGGCTGTGAGACTGATTGCACTGGTTACGCGAGTTTTCCGGTGAAGTTATTTTTTGAGTCGACGAGATAATCTGTATAAAATCCCTGATTCTCAGAGAGATGAATAAAATCCCTAATTCAAATAAACTAAATAATAAGCATTGTGCCACGTGAAACACTGCTTATTTTAAAAAATAATTCATATAATTAAATAATATACGTCAGTATGTCCTATGGCTACCATGTCAGCTAAACTTAATGCCGTTTGAGATCAATTAACGATTGGGGTAAAATGTGTGCATTTTTACTAAAATTATGACCCAATTGAGACAGTTCAAAACTTGAGGACCGAACTGAGATTAACATACAAATACGAGGACCAAAAAGGGATTAAGCCAACACGTCAACATATCACGTCAGCTAAATTTAACGCCGTTTGAGATCAGTTAACGGTGGGGTAAAATTTGTGCATTTTTACAAAAATTATGACCCAATTGAGACAGTTCAAAACTTGAGGACCGAACTGAGATTTTCACACAAATACGAGGACCAACGGAGGTATTAAGCAAAAAAAAAAAATAACACTCAACAATGAGTGACACAATGCGGGAAGGAGACAAGACTGGGAGGCAGCATTGCGAGTGTGACAATAGACGCGATGATGAACAAGACGGTAGCTGCAATGGCGAACGCGAATCAGACTTAACGACAATTAGGAACAAAGCACAAATAGGCTAACAGAGTGAGATCGAGCACAGGTGAAGACGGCTTAAAAGAGGCGAGGTGACGGCGAACGAGATGGCCATGGAGAAAAACTGAGGGAAACGAGAGATAATATCAATCAAGTTATGAAACCCTAAATCCAAATGAACTTGTTTTTTTTAATTTTTTTCCCTTTAAAGTTCGTAAAATCGTTCAAAACTCACTATTTTACACGATTTTACCAATTTCACAATCGATTTCATCAAATTTATTTAAAAAACACGTTTATTTCTAAGTTAACTAGGAAACCAGATCTAAGAACGTAAACTTTTCCAAATTAATGAGTTAACTCAATAGTTTGATATATATGAATATAACCATAATTGAAGAGGAAGGAAGAATGGAAGTGAGAATGACTAGATTTAAAGTTTTTTAATATAATTTTAATGAAGGGTAAAATTGAATTATTAAATTTTATGAGAGTTCTATTAGAAAAATCAAAAAGAGATACAGAAAGAAACAACCCAAAAGTTGACCCAAATTTGGAAATCAATATGCAGTTTTGAGCCCAAACTTACAAATATCTTATAAGATTATTTACTGATTCCTTTATAAATTTCATGACATTATTTCAAAAATGTTGATTGTATTTTCCTATAACCAATGAACCAATAACTTATTGTTTTTTAATAAGTGAATTCCATGTTAATATCATTTAGCCTTGTGGTAAGTGGATACTGAGGATTTATAGCATGTTTAGTTTTGAGTGTGAAGGTTAACAAATATTCAAAAAGAAATTCATGTATATTTTTTTTTCTCTTTTTTAATTGACACATTGATTTTAAACTGGGTTTTATTGCAATTTTAGCTTGAAATTTAGTTTGAAGGAAAGTGAAAAGTGTTGCTTTTACAAAATCAATTTGTAAAATTAGGTGAAGTTCTTACAAATTACTTTTTCTGTAAATTTTATAGGGAATTTCCTAAAACCCTCGTTCTTTATTAAAAAAAAACTGTATTTTTCTGCTTGTCTTAGAAATCAATGCAAAATTCTGCACAGAAACCCAAAAAAATCAATTAATCAATCTAATAATCTAATTCATTGTGTGTTTGAGTAAATAAGAAATAAGAAGTAATCCTCAAAGGTTTCTGCTATTCTTTTTTTATAAAAAAAATAAAATATCACTCCTAAGCAAGTAGACTCAATGTTGTCACCTTCTAAATACAACATCTGAATGTCTCAATTCATATACAAATTATAAAAGAAATAGACATTCAAAAAAGTAATAATTGTATCTATAATAAATAATGTTCATAATTACTACATGTTGATCTTACATCATTGAAAAATCTTTTAAGCCTTTGTTTTCTTGATATCATATAGCAGTAGATGGTAAATAAATATATTTCTTAATTTGTGAGTTACTATGGATGTACATGTACTGCTTTCTAAAAAAAAGGGTTCTTAAATTAAAATAGCCTGTTTTTCTTTTTACATTAATTAAAATAACATGTTAAATAACATAATTATATATATAAACAATCACATAATTATTATTATTATTTTATGAATTTTATTATTTTATTTTTTCCATATAATAATAGTACATGTGGGAAAAAGTGAGATGTTAATAAAATAATAATAAGAATAAATAAAACACAAAACAAAATCACATTACATCAAAATTAATATATTTATCTAAATTCACAAAATATATCTTAAAGAGTTGATAGTTTATTTTATTTTATATTTTTCAGGGTTAAAAGTATTTTTTTCATGTATTCTTCATCTCTTTGTTTTAAAAATTGTTTAATTATTAGTTATAACAAAAATACTTATAACATTATCCACTAACAAAATATTTGCATCTCATAATAAATCTTTGACACAAACTCTTTGAATAGGAATTTAAATATAATGTTCAAGTGGCTCACACCAAGTCAACTAGAAACATATTATTGTCACTTTCATTTTCAAATAGTTGAGTATCTCTATTCTAATGTCTTTGTCATTCAACATAGTGTTTCACTTCTAAACTCCACATTGCTAGGTACATATGATTCCACATAGTTAATATTTCCCTTCCATTGATCCAATCACTTTGCAAAATAATTGAGAGCTTTTTCCTTACATTGGGTTGACTTTTTTATTGCAATAATTGAAAAGAAGTTGACACTGAATTTCCTAATAATATATATTTTACAAAACTTATACTCATTAAAGAACTAAAAAGTGAAATATTTTGCATTATTGAAATATTAAATGTATTAGTTTTTTCTTGAATTCACAACATATGTAAATCATTAAAATAATTTAAAATACCCAAGGATGGGGATGTGAGATTATCAAATTTGGAATATTTTCACATTATTATCATTAAAAGGACTTAACTTTTAACCATCTTATTTATAATCAACAAAAATGTCCTTTTTAAAGTGAAATATTTGTAAAAGACAAATTTCATAGTTAGTGTAAATCACAAGGAAAACTAATAAAATGATTATAAAATAAAATAAAATATGATTATTGGAAAATATATATAGATCAAATGGACCAGATGAATGGGCCTTTATCGGGTATTATGTACCCGAATTAAACGCGTCCTAGTCACTTAATAAAAAGAGAGCGGCGCAGATTCCGGCATTGCCTCTCACATGTACTTCACACACAAACTACTTCTTTTGTTCTTTTATCTTCTTACAGTTTTAAAAATTCATCTTCACTTTTTCCACATATCATATTAGAGTGAACCAATTAGAGTCTCAGAATCACTCACTCAATCCTTCTGTAACATTCACCAGAAAAGGCTATGCCCACTAACGACGATTTTCAAGGTATTTTCTTTTTCAAATTTAATTGGATATTTGGAGACAAAGATTTGATTTTTTTGCTTCCATGAATCTTTCTTTCTGTTTCTCTGGACAAGGGAGTGAATTTTTGTAAAGAAATGTAGGGTTGAAGAGAAATGTGTCTTATGACCAAGGAAATTTGAGAAGGGCGTTTGATCAATTAGGTTTGAAGCAATAGTTTGTTAAAAAATGTAAACTTTGATAGGGTTCGGTGCAATTTGGTATCACTTTTATGATTTTGGTTTGATAGACGAAAGAGAATCAAAGGTGAATCAGAGCTGGCTTAGTTGTCACGCCATTTGTATGGATTGGGATATTACTAAGTGTTAATTATTTGCATGTGTTTTTTTATATGTTTCAGGCGTTTCAAATTGCTATGTGTTTAAAAGCCGATTGCAAGAGTATGCCCAGAAGGCGGGGCTGCCCACTCCTGTATATGAAACTATCAAGGAAGGGCCTTCCCATGAACCTTCTTTCAGGTCAACAGTGACAGTGAATGATGTTCGGTATGATTCTTTGCCTGGATTTTCCAATCGGAAGGCAGCAGAGCAGTCCGCTGCCGAAGTTGCTTTGGTGGAGTTGGCCAAATCTAATGTTGTTAATCATTCTATCACTCAACCTGTTGTAAGTAGTCTTTTAACCATTATCAACTTTTTGTGGATCCCAATTGTGTATTTTCACATACAATATATGGTTCTACCATTATATAGGTTTCTGAATCCCTCTTTGACCCTTGAAATGAAACCATGTTGATTAGTTGTTTTTTTGTTTGTTTGTTTGTAATGGTGTGGTTTTTCTCCCGTTTTCTAATGCAGTTAATTTTGTTTAGTTGTTTTTGTTTGTCTGTAAAGGTATGTTTTTTCTCTCGTTTTCTATGCAGTTTTTCGCTAAATGAAGTAACTAAAGTCCAATGTGGTTGAACTCTCTTGAATCTAAGCCTCAATATGCCTTACAAGGGAATTGGTTGGGCCTAATGCATGTATTTGAAACCTTTTTCCTCGACCATTTTGCAAAACACTTCCCTTTACACTTTTAAAATCTACTAATCTTATATAATGTTCTATCCCCACCTAAATCATTATTTGATTCTTGGAAAATGCATGATTAGTAGTTATCTAATCTGACACTTTTAAGAGCTTATAGCTCCGTTGCCAAATTTATCTTGGAGATTTGTGCTTGTTGTATTGTCTCTGAACATCTAGTACTTTTAGTTTCAGCATTTTGGTCTCCTTCAGCTGTACAATTTTTTGTGTATTTGCTGCCCCTGACCATATTAGTGGTGGTACTTCCAGCATGAAACAGGATTGTGCAAAAATTTACTTCAGGAATATGCCCAGAAAATGAACTATGCAATGCCTATGTATCAGTGCAAAAAGGATGAAACACCTGGTCGAGCATCAGTATTTTCATGTACGGTGGACATTGGAGGTATACTCTATATTGGGGGAGCAGCAAAAACCAAGAAGGAAGCAGAGATTAAAGCTGCCAGAACTGCTTTATTAGCTATCCAGTCAAGTGCATCTCATGCTTCCCAAAACCAGGTCGGCCATCCACAGTTGACAGTCCTTCCATGCAGGAAAAGGGCAGCAGAATCTATTTCGATAGCCGATGAGAATTCAAATCCCCCAAAGCCTAAGAAAGCACGGTTTAAAAGGAAATCTTCTAAGAGGAAAAATCCTAAAGATAAGTTAGGCCCAATTCATACTGAAAACGTGGGTATTGGAACAAATATTAATCATGAAGTAGAAACACAAGCAAGTGTTAATGGTGAATCGGGCGTGCAAGAAACGAAATCTGAAAAATTCACTTCAGAAGTCATGAAGAATTTAGAGGATGGAATATCATTTAATTATCCTGATAAAGAAGCATATGCTGTGGAGGGTTCTTTTGTTTTTGAAAATGGAAAGTCAGCAGATTTATATTCCAAGGAGAACAATCTTGGGACTGTTGTTACGGATCTCGCTTCCGTGTCTAATGGTGACATATTGGAAACAAGTGTGGAGATGAATAAACAGCTATACAACGGAGAAATGGTTTCAGACCATTGTGTTGTGGGGGGTTGAGGCTTAAAGTATTAAATTATTAGAATGCAAAGATTAAACTATTAGCAAGGAAGATAAGATTCAAGCAATGCTGGTAATTTATTAATAGGAACCTTGAGGATTCCAACTTTTTTTCTTTGTTGGGTGTCACTCAATTAGGAAAGTAAAATATAGGATGTGATAATTCTCAAAGCATGTTGATAATTTTTATGAGTGATCTGATGAGGATGTGTAACACCATTTATTTATATTGTATTAGAATATTTGAGTTATGTTCCATTTGTCCGCGACACTGGGACCTGGATTTGGACGGGTTTGAGTTTATATGAAAAGTGCAGTTTCCTTTTAGAGTTTAACTCTAAATTTGAAATGTGTATGATAAAAGATTCATTGCATAACCAATTTAGATGAGGATACTATATGTGTCCTTTCCTTCCTTATGTTTAAACTAATGAATGCAATCCATTAAGGGTCGACGGATCTATGATGCCTTGTTTGAAGAATATATCTCCAATGACATCACACGATTTAGCTTTTCTTTAGTCACTGATGGAGCCAAAACGATAACATTGCATAGATTTTCCAATAACCTATTCTAGTATCATCGTTCAATTGAGGTGCTAGATGACTTGTTTATTTCATCTAGTTTTTCCAACACGGAGCTCTTAAATACGATGCTAGAATGGGATCATGAAAGAGTCTAGTTTTTCTGCTAAGTTTTTTTATTGTACTTTTAGAATTTACCATTTTTTACATATTTTAAAAGATTAAAAAATGTATTTTAGAAACATTACAGAAAATGTTTTTGTATGTTGAAATACACTTTCTCCTATCCGTTATCGAAGGTCGAAATGTATTTTCTGGTACTCTTTAATATCCCAACAACCGAATGTTTATAAAGACGCTAAAATGAATGGATAAGATGTATGCATTTTCTATCACTTTTGCCCTTATCTACTTTGCTAATATAACCTAAAATGAATATTCTGCCTGACAATTCAGAACCCAAATTTCTAAGGAGCTATTTATTAAACTACTCCAATTTCACATCAATAGATAACCGAGAAGGGAAACATAATTTTTGAAATAAACATGAAAATATAGTATCAGGCAAGAAAAAGGGGAGGAAAGGAAAGAAAGTATCCAATCATGGGATATAGATTATAGATTATTAGATTACATTTCCATTTATATACATGAGAATGGTAGCTTAAAATTGTAGTCAGTAACTTGCCATTCAAAATTGTTTCTTCTGTTTTAATATATTTTCAACTAGAGAAATGCCAAATCATCTTTAAAGATGATCAAAGTAATCCTACTTCATCCTAATCTTTAGAGGATTTAGCATTTTGTTTTTGACTATATGTTTTGTACTAGATTCTAAGAAGTCTTCCAGCAATTATTAGCGAATCTCTGTCAGTTACTTCCATGCATAGGCGTTGAATTTATTATGTTTATTTCTAGATTTGGTTGTTAAAATTTCATATTTGGTATCTTCATTTTGAAGTTTGTCTTCTCATGCAATTCTAGTGACAGGTTAAGGTTTTCAAGTTATATATAACTGCATGAGCTTTCTGCTACATTTGTAGGTATCCTTATACGGCAGTGGTGGGCTTTGTACTGCCTTGTTCAGTTTTATACTGTTACAAAGGATGAACTGGCTCATATAAAACCGTTCTCACTTGGTGGCAAGGTGTGGCAATTGCTCTCCTGTGCACCTTTGGTTTGTTCAAAAGTCCCATTGCTCAAGGCTTGCAGTTCAAGTAGATTTCATCATTTGTATTGAGGTAGACTTCGTCCTCTTGTGTTTGCATTGCTTATTTTGTTTGGTATTTGCATTAGGAACTAGGACAACATTTTAATTGAATTTCTTTTGTATCTATTATATCTTACAGCTGACTGTTGTAAGGAAGCATTTTGTGCAGCCATTAACCGTGACTAACTCAGTTCCTGGTCCAGAATGCCTGGTGAACATGGTCTGGGAGATGAATTCTCTCTTTTAATCATAGCCTTGGTGGGAAGTAAATTGTGCAATTTAAGCATGAAAACTTAACTAGATAAAAGCCTACAGATTCAAGACACAATTAGCTGTGTTGGATTAATAAACGGTGTGCTTAAATATGATATGATTGTTTTCATGGAACTAGGTATTTTTTGGTAACTCCAACTTTTAAACTGATGTAGTTTGGTTGATCATTTAATTGATTTTGATAATAATGACCAGGCATGATGCCGTGGGATGAATATACACCGCAATGTGGTAGTTTGTAATTTATATTTTCAGTGTTCTGTTACATTTTGGATGTAGTTTGTCAACACTCAAGCTCTTAGGCCTCTAGACACTGTTTCTTGAACTTGTAGTTGAACTTTTTTGGACTCTTAAGTACATGTTCAACACTTCTCAACCTCATGTTTTACATTTTTATGACTGCTTCAGATAAGAGGAAGAATAGAGTTTAACAAAACTTTGTATTCATCAAGCACAGATAGGAATTGCTTCCATAGTTCACCTGTATGTGTTTCCAGCCAAACCTTATGAGCTAATAATGGGAGACCGCTTTCCTGGAAGCGTTTCAGTTCTGGGAGATTACTCTGCTGAGTGTTCTCTAGACCCTGATGAAATAAAGTGGTTACAAAAACTCAAACCGCAATTTCCTCACACGTGTAGATCACTATTTTTAAGGAATTATCCTCTGTGTATTATGCTGTATTGCGCATTTCCCCAAAATACAACAGGAAAGAGGAGGAGTGAGGAGGTCTGACGGCGGAGGAAAGGAGAAAATGACCGATTTTCTCATTAGAGACAATGGCGTCGTTGGTGAGGGATGATAAGAAGAAGAGGAGGTGACAGTGGTAACCGGACATATGTCATCACTTTATTGGTTTGTTTGAATTTATATTTTAAAAAATATTTAAAATAAATCAATCACAAACTATCTCGTATGCGTTGTCAAAAAGTTATTAAAAAATAATTGTTAAAAGATTTTTTCCATTGTGAAAAGAGTAAGACTTTCTAAATGGAAAACGTGGCAAATGATGAAAAATTTAACACCTTGGAGAAGAATGAGAGTTGAACAAAGTTTAAAAAGGAAAATCCAAAAAAGAAGACTTAATAGTTGAAAGATTAAAAATTTAATCCTTAACAAATTTGTTAGATTTTAACAAAATTGAGTCCCTTTAAATATATTTAAAGAAGAAATCTATTAAGAAAAAAAAAAGTAGTTGAAGAGTTTATAAAAAAAATAGAAAAAAAACTATCATGTGAAAGTAATGAATGTTTATCAGTTTTATGTTAGTTATATTTTTTTTTTGTATTAAATGTTTATCCTTTATTATGTAGTTATTTAATGAATCACATATATTTTTTTGAACCAATATTACTTTTAATTTATAAGGTTTATCTAGATATTTTATTGAGTGTATGGCTTTTAATTTATCACAAGTTATATATTAATCTCATACAAATATAAGTATATTGAGATGACATAAAAAATAATAGCCAAATCATTCATTTATATAATATTAATTTGTAGTAAATATTTTATATTTTTTTATTATGTGTAAATAATAAAAATGTACTAGATGCTTTAGAGACATAAAGTGTGACTTTTTTTCTTCAAAAATAAAAATAAAGGTTTAATCCCTCAATTGGTCCTCATATTAGTGTGCAAATCTCAGTTTGGTCCTCAGGTTATGAACTGTCTCAATTTGGTCATAATTTTTGTAAAAATGCACACATTTTACCCCAACCAACCGTTAACTGGTCTCAGACGGTGTTAATTGATGCTGAGATGCATTTTTTATTTTAGGCTTAATCCCTCCCTTGGTCCTTATGTTTGTGTGAAAATCTCAGTTTGGTTCTCAAGTTTTTCCTCAAGTCCTTATGAAATGCAAACATTTTACAACATTTTACCGTTAAGTGTATTGAGACAGCGTTAACTTTGAACTGAGCTGTAATTTTTTTTAATGTTTTAAAATCATTAAATCCACGTGGCTCTTTCTTTTTCCTTCCAATCACTGATCACATTTCACTCATTCCTCCACCCTCAAACCCCCCGACTCACACATTTTCTCCCTCTCAAACTAAAAAATGCCGCCGTTGTCAACCGTTCAAAAATTATGACCCAATTGAGACCATTCAAAACTTGAGGACCGAACTGAGATTTTCACACAAACAAAAGGACCAAGGGAGGGATTAAGCCTAAAATAAAAAATACATCTCAGCATCAATTAACGCCGTTTGAGACAACTTAACGGTTAGGGTAAAATGTGTGCATTTTTACAAAAAATTATGACCTAATTGAGACAGTTCAAAACTTGAAGACCGAACTGAGATTTACACACAAATACGAAGACTAAGGGAGAGATTAAGCCAAAAATAAATAATATTTAAATTTTAATTTTATGGATTAAATATATTTTTAATTTTTATATTATTAAACAAATTATTTTTTAGTCTTTGCAAAATTATATTTTAGTATTTTTAAAGAAACTATAATTTTTAGGCTTTTTTATTATAACATTAATCTTTTCAGCTCCTTTTCCTCTCTCTCCCTCCCATTCTACTACAGCCACCTCCGGCGCACCTCAAACACTGCCGCCGTGATCGCTAGTCGCTCCTTCTTTTTCATAGCCGTCCCTGGATTCGGATCTTGAAGTCGTTCACCTCTGCCACCGTGAAACTCAGCCCCTGCCCACGTCATTTTTAGGCATTTATGATGAAGTTGAGTGTGCTCCCATACGCTTTTACATCAGTATTAGCATAACAATTTACTTGGATTAAGTTTTTGGTTCTTCAACTTTGTTCATTGTTTTCTCTCAATTACAATAGTAAATGTCCGTGATCCCTTTAAGTCTGTTATGCTCAGGTTTACCTGGTATAATGACTTTCATTAGACAGGCCAAAATGGAGCCCGGTAGTAATTGATATTTCATACACATTCAAGACTATAGGACCTCCTAATCTCTAGATTTTAAATTTTAGGTGTATGAAGAGCAAAATACCACCATGGGCAGGCATTTTAATACCTTACTGGTTTGTAGTTACTAATACTGGGTCCTTTGAATCTGGAATTTTGTTTGAAGTGGCTTGTATTTGTTTTAATGGTGGTTTTAATTTCAAAACTCCATGTTGAAGGCGGTCGGTGATCATTCATAAGCGTTGAGAATCCTTCTGGCGACTTGTACCTTTTTTATTTTCTCATCAGATGCCACCATAGTAATATGCTGGAAAATCTTTGAATATTATATAGTCTCCACATTTCGGTAGCTTATATTAAATTAAATTTCTGCTTGATATGCAGTAATCTTACAATGTACCTACATGATCTTTCTTTGAATTTTCATCCATGGAAATTAGAGCATCTGGACCTTAAAATTGTTATATGGAAATATGAGCATGCCCATTAAACGAATGGAGTGTGGATGGCTGAAATATTCAGTTAATTCACGGGAAAAGAAGTTTCAGGACATTGATATTTTATTTGCGTATTTTCAGAATCCAGGATCTTGTTTGTACACTGAAACAGTGTCTACGCTTTCTTGTGATGGTTTTCATCAGCACACAAGGAGACTGTGCCCCTGTGCATAGTGTTAGCTGGGTAAGTCTTGCTCTAAATTATCTCTACATTATGTCAAACAGTAAAGTACCTTTCTTTATCGGTCTTCTATGGATCATAAATTGTTGTTAGATAAGTGTGAAATACATTTTACATCTACAATGAATCTTAATATAGACCAACTGTGATTCTTTTTCTGAGTGATTGGGCTCATGGAACAAACAATATATGCTAAATTTTTAAAAAGGAGTAAAGTTATTTTCCTTTATCATTCCAATTTGATTACGGATACAGTTGGTGAATAATTCATCTCACACTGTCTCCCCGTCTCTTTATTGGGACTTTCTCTAAGAATCTATTAAAGCCTGATAAGATGGAAAATGAAGAAGCGAAAAAAGAGAAGAAAAAACAGTGAAGTATCATCCATCTGCACTGGTTGATGAATTAATAATTACTATAAGTCGAAATTAAAGTACATCCTCCGTGCACTTAGAAGCTATAATCCGGTTTAAAGACCCTCTGAAACAATGTCTTCGGAGATGAACTATTATCCTTTGATCCCGCGAGTGCCCTGTTGTCCTTGTTCTCAGCATCATCTTTTCCATCACGTTCTTTGTCAGTATCAACAAAAGCAGGGTGGTTGAGAACGTTATTGAGTAACTGTGTCCCTCTGAGAGCGTTTGTGAGAGGCAAGTGACCCTCTGGGGTGTCCTCATTGAGCTCCCAGATGAACTCACAAGGGAAAGACCTTTAGTTGTACTGCTCCACCTCAGTATCAAGCTTCTTCATCCACCCCACTTTGATGAAGAACTTAGTGAAGTTCCCATTGGCCTTCTCCAGTATCTTTTTCTGCTCACTGTACCCGAATTTGTTGCCACTGTGATCCCTCCAAAGGGTGTCAATGTTCAAGAGGTCGCTCCCGGATATGAACTGCACCTCAGAGAAGAACACGTAGCCGCGCTTCAGAGCTGCTTCTCCAGCAATCACGATGAGGAGACGCCGGGTCTCTTCATCAGCTTGCTGGAAGTTTTTGGAGGAGAGGTGGTGGCGGAGGAGGTCAAAGGAGAGGCCGGTTTGGGAGGTGGAGGAGGATGAACAGGGTGTGGTTTGGGATAGGGAAAAGAAAGTGATATGAGAGTTAGTAGAAAGAGTGTGGTGGGAGAGAGTTAAGGTTAGTGTGAAGGGTTTGAGGAAAAGTGACGTTGGGGGAGGAGTTAATGAAAGGGGATGAGTTTCACGGTGGCGGAGGTAAAGGACTTCAAGATCCGGTTCCAGGAGACGGCCGTGAGAAGGAAGGACGGCTCGCCGCGGAGGTGTTCGAGGTGACATCGAAGGTGACGCCGGGTGGCTGTGGTAGAGTGGGAGGGAGAAGGAGGAAGAGGAGTTGACGAGTGTAAAATGACGTGGCACATCATTAGCTTATTTTTAAGAAAAAGAATAAAAAGTTATGGTTTCTTTGAAAAAAATATCAAAATGTAATTTAATTTAAAAGAGGACTAAAAATAAATTTATTTGATAGTTTAAAAGTTTAAAATATATTTAACTCTAATTTTATTAATATATTTAATAATTAATGTCAAATATTTAATTTTGATAATTTTTATTTTTACCACTCATTGTTTAATATTAATATGTATTGTGAAATAAATAAGTGTATTTGCATGTACAATTCAATCTAAGAAAACGAATGAAGAAAAAATAAACTTTGAGAGATAAAAAAATTCATTAAAATCTTTTAGGTAAATTTTGTTCTTTTCTTAAGAAATATAAATTCTTCAAATTTGTCAAATATGTTTCGTATTTTTACATTTATATCAAGTATAATCTTATCAAATTAAAATATAAATAATATAACTAAAATGCAGAAAAAAAAATGACATTTTAAAATTTTTATACCTTTCAAATCTAAAAGTCTTTGTAAATCACAAAACACTCTAGAAAATTTAATTTAATTTTTTTAGGATAATTTAAAATAATATTCTAAGATACATTTTTAAACAGCATTTTCTTTTATTTTCAATATATATTTTTTTAAAATTCATTTTCCAAAATAATAATAGGAAGGTGACTTTGGTGTTTACTGAGATGTCTTAAGCTCTATAGTGAGTTTTTTTTTTTTTTTTATGTATATATATAATTTTATTTCATAATAGCTAAAATTTAATTTCGAAATACATCTTGAAATTCTCATTTTTTGTTTTTGTTTTTTTCACAATATCAGTACACGATTGTTTTAATATATTCTGAATAACATTTTATGAGAGATTTAAAACATTATTTTGATTATAAGAAAAAAAAATTACACGAACTCTAAACCCACAACTGGGTACAAGCCTCTATTACTAATTATTAATTATCAGAAAACAATGAGATCTGCCCAAACACTAGAACTCAAAACGGCGAAGGGCAGAGAAGTGTGAATTACTTTTGAAAATGCACGGTAGGCCTCGCAAAGCGCTGAAGCAAGAGGATGAAACTGCTTTATCAGCGAAGACTCAAAAGCTTCGTTCACTGCAAACTCAATTCCTTGCCAATCACCACAATCGCATGTTGCTTCTTCTTCCTTCAACTCTCTCTCTCTCTTTCTCTTTCTCTTCTCCTTCGATTAATTCCAATTGTGCAAATCTGGTTGGTTGCAGATATAGCAAGGAAGCGCTAGATGTGAGTGCGAAGCTTCTAGAAGTTAATCCAGAGTGTTACACAGCTTGGAATTACAGAAAACTCGCGGTTCAACACCTCCTCACTAACTCCGATTCCGATCCTCATTCTATCTTCCAAGGCGAGCTCAAACTCGTGCGTGTTAACTCTCAGTTATTGCGGTGTAATTATTTGGATAAATAATTAGTTTAATTTATTTTTTCTGTGAATCGATTTGCTAGAGTTTGCTATTTGTTTCGAATGCTTTAGGTGGAGATTGCGCTGAGGAAGAATTTCAAGTCTTACGGCGCGTGGCATCATAGAAAATGGGTGCTCAGCATGGGGCATTCGTCCATTGACAACGAAATGCGCCTTCTGAATGGTTTTCAGAAGGCCGATCCTCGAAATTTCCACGCGTGGAATTACCGAAGGTTCAATACTGCTTTTCCTTTTGGTGTTTTCTTTTCAACCAGAGAAAGAAAATGATTCAATTTGAGAGATTTTTGTTTCTCTTGTTTGTTATTAATAGTTGAAAATTTAATTCTGGCATTTTGAAAATAAAAACACGTTTAAAGTGCAGTTTTGCGGAATAATTCTGTTTACCTCCTCTCGAATGCTAAACTAAACTTGTTATGTTGGTTTCCTTTTTTGCGTTGATATTACTTCCAGGTTTGTTACCGAACTGATGAAACGATCTGATGAGGATGAGTTGAAATACACGGAGGAAGTTATAGGAGCTAATTTCAGTAACTACTCTGCATGGCACAATCGTAGGTAGTTATAACTAGAAATTTACTCGTTCAAAGGGACATTCTAGTGCTTGATGGCTGTGTGCCTTTTCTGTATGGAGCCAATTATTTATTCACCTTAGTTACATAAGTGTGTTTTTCAGAACTTGTGAATTGACATTGGACTGTTTTGCTTGTGTTTGTATGTTTCTCTGAAAAGGCATGAAATTGAAATGTTAGGAACAAAATTGTATCTTCGTCTTGTACATCTTTGTCTACATATATTTGTTTTGTTCTTAAGCATTCACATTTAACAACTGTACATAATTAAATGTGTTCCGTGTGAGTCTTCGTGGTGCACTTTTGATATCTATGCTTGATCAATTGTGACCAAGAAAAGTGGTTTGATTTCATGTCAATAAGAATCAATTAGCTTCAAATTTGAAGCATTCTACAAGATTCTCGTGTAAGTGAAAAAACTGAAAGCATATCATTGGGTGCCTGTACTTCAAAAAATAGCCCTTTTGTTGCTTGATATGGTTACATGCCACGTTCTACCGAAATATAAAACTGTCCTTTTCCCTTAAACGATCATCAGGATGCAATGCCTTTCATCGTTCCAGAGATATTTTGACATTGTAGGAAAAAGTTTGTGTATCTGTATGCACTAAGTACTAATACTGCTCTTGCCCTTCATAAGTGGGAAACCCTTTTTTCCATTTAAGGCTTTTGCATCGTGTTTATTTGAACCAACTCCATTCTTTAGGACTTTATTTCAAGGGTAAAATTTGACTTATCTTGATCAATCAAATTTATTAATCTAAATACAAAGGCTGAGAAAGGTGTATCAACTAATTTTACTAATGCATATTGCATTTGGAATTTTTCAGTGTGCTTTTGTCTAATATGCTGAAAAGAAAGGCTGAAGGATATTTCCCGAAAGAAAAATTTTTGGAAGAGGAGTTTGAACATGTTCACAATGCTATTTTCACTGATCCAGATGATCAGAGTGGCTGGTTTTATCATCTTTGGCTTATTGATCAAACCGTGAAAACTGATGCTCCTCTTCTTGTTTCGTCTTGGCCATCCCATGGATCTAGTATAACTCTAATTGGGGATAACAGCCGTCAAGGTTCTCATTTGTCTCTTCTAAATGGTACACTATCAGACACTGCAACTCTACCGGTCATTCTTAATTTCAATCAAGCTGTAGAAGGAATAAACTCATCTACAGTGTCTATTAAATCTGAACTTTTAGACGAGGAACTCGTTTGGAAACCACTTTCGATGAGTAATTCGAATACTGCTAAAGTTTGGGTTGTATATCTAAACCTTGGAAATATGGAGCTTCAATCGTCAAAAACCTACTCGGTAGATATCAGTATTGGACATTCTGAGGGTATTGTATCTTCTAATGAAAATCATTATGGTGATCCTTCCCAAATTTCCTTTAAAGTGCTTGTACAGACTGCATCTATTAAACATTCTGAAGGACAGGGTGGGAAAAGGACTACATGGAAGGATACAAATTTCCATAAATTTGATAATTTTCAGGAGTCAGATCCCATTCTTTCTGCCGTTCAAAATCACCATATTCCAAGAACTTCCAATTGGCACACTGAGGAAATTGGTGAAGAAATAACTAAATTTCGGGACTTATTGTCAGAGTATGATTGGTAAGGTTTATTTATTAAATAGATAACTTAATGATTTGAAATCCTACCTTGGAAGTTTTATTCCCATGTTTTTGTCTCTGTTTAATTCTAAGATAAGTGTACCCATTTCTTTTTTTAGTAAAATTGGAAAGCTTACACTTGCAAGACTTTTGACTGCTCTTGATTTGTTATCATCTCAACATGATGGAAGAATATCTAACACTGAAGAAGTTCTTCAACTTTATGCCGATCTGATTAAGTTGGATCCAACACATTCTCTATACTACAAAGATGAGCATAGTCTAATATCAATACAGCAGGTAATTTACTTTTCTTCAGAATTAGTTATCTATCATAACATGATCTTATTCGACTTTCACTGTTGTTGATAAAGATGTCAAATACTCTTGTGAATATCTACCTTTCAAATTGAAAACAGCCAACATGACTGCGAACACACACACACGCATATATGTATATGTATTTGTGTTTTACTGAAAATGTTTTCCACTATTCCCATTTGAGATGTGGGAAAAAGGTGAAAGCTGAAAATATTTTCAGAGTCAAACTTGCATTTTGGAGAAAAATCAGTTGACTGGAGAAACGGCATTTAGAAAATACAAGAATTTTCTTTTTTTTTTAATGCTGGTTTTCTTACAAAATCGTGCTAGACTTTTGAAGCCTTTATCTGGCCATGCTGGTGTATTTTTATATTTACTTCAACTTTACAATTGCCCAATTGTCTGTTTCTTCCACAATACATCAATTTTCTCTTTTTATGTTTTGAGGATTCTGCAGATAACTTCAACTAGGGACTCTTTACTACCATACTGCCACTACTATGAAGATGAAACAGAAACAACCACTGGTTATGTTTGTCTACGATTACAAAATCTATCATTGTCACGGCTAGGATCCATTGAGAATTTATTGTGGGTGCAAATGCTAGACCTTAGCCACAACAAACTTCAGTCCATTGAAGGTAAAACTCGTGTATCTTGTAACTTTGTTGTAGCTCAGTTTTTCTATCTGTTCAAATGCAACAAGAACCTATCCATATTCCTTTTTAGTGGGGTCAACAACATGTATTCTAGCACACCTTTGTGCTTAATTAAACTGTATAAAATTACGCTCTTCTATTTTCTCTTTAACTTACTCAACAAGAAGCTTTACGTGTATTACCAAACCACTAGTCACCTCATGTTTCTATCCATGTTTCCTAGGCCAATGGAGCATAAACTATCATCCTTTTGAATCTATATAGCTTAAGCAGACTACTGAAGTCAACAGTTTAATAAACTTTAATTAATTAATATTAATGATTTAAGTGTTATTTTTGTTTCTCGCAATATAGATTTACTTAGTTTTATAAAAAAATGATTTCCAAGTTCTTATGCACCAGTATTCAGTCATGAAAGGTTGTCTCTAGCTCTATCCTTGGCAAACCACTTTTGGAAAATTTAGCTTTTGACGTATCTAAAAATTGAAATAAATATCATGCTGAATCTTTTTGACAGGATTGGAAGCAATGCAACTTCTATCTTGCTTAAATCTGAGTCATAATAAAATTGGTAGCTTTACTGCTTTGGGGCCTCTCAGATTGGTTAAGTCACTTAAAGTGCTAAATATCTCACACAATGAGTTGGGTTCTCACTCGGTTGACACAACGAGATACTTATGCCCGTCTCCTCTATCTCACACTGAAGAATTTGCATGGGACCGTTTTGAAATCCTCACTGGCAGTGTTAGCCCCGCAAAATTCTGGGAAGCTTTCTTGATTTTTGGAAGCTTGGCACTGACAGAATTAAACATAATAGGGAATGCAGTAGCCGATGAAAACTTCAGGTCATTTCTGGTCAAAGTTTTGCCAACGCTCAAGTGGCTAGATGACGAAGAACTATCTTGACCAATCTTGGCTTTTATAGATGCAGTTTTATCTCACTGGTATCATGTGAAGATTTTGCATTTGGTCCTTGTTGGCATCAGGTGCTACACTGCTAGTGACATTTTTACTGTCCATACAAATGTCAAATGACTTCTTGGGTTAAGTAGTACTCCTAGTTCAAATCTCTGCTGCGCCTTAGTCGGGAAGAAGATGCGGTTTATACGATCCTTAAGCATGTATACGATCGGTGATATTAGGTTTGCATTTCTCTATTTATATAATTTTTTATGCCAAGACACGAAGGTGTAGTCTGTCCTTGTGAAGGATGAAGTATCATTTGTGTATCAATATCATGTTGCTTTCATCTTAAACTTTTATTTTGAACATTGTATTAAAGAACGTTTTTGGGACTTGCTGCCTCGCTTTGCTAGGAGTAAATTGATTTAGTTATAGACGAAAAGACAGGTTGCGAATCAGTGGAAAAAATAATTGAAGAGGTTATGAAAACATTTTGGAAATTGAAGTTGCATTAAAAATTATTGTTACCTACACCCCCCTAACTTTTAAAATATCCTTCTTACCTTTATTAGAGGTTTCCGGAATAAACATTCGAGAATATATTTATTGGAAAAGTTTGCTTTTGGATTGGAATAATTTTGACTTCCAGAAAATATGTTCCTGTTTCATGACGACTATTGGTACTTGGAGAGAAGAATCTTCATATCTTTTAGCTTCTACTTCTCGTGATTAAAACCTGTAAAATAAATCCTCAAAAACAGCAAAAAAAAGGGCTCCGGTTTGATAGAGTTTCTATATATTATGATTATTGACGAAGGTTGGTTGTTCTTGCAGTTGAGGAACATGCATAAAAGCTCTATTGACGACATGCCAAAGAAGTGATCCATGTAAAAACAGAGAATCAATCCTTAAAGCACACACTTCTGTAGTTACTAAGACAGCTCCATATCCAAACATGTAATTAAGCCCAAAACAATTAAGAACATAGTACTCAGCATTATATCCCAATTATATCTACCAACCAAAGCAGATGCTGATTGTTATGATTCTAACCATCATGCCGCATGGTCTAAAACATTTATAGCAAAGGGCTCTCAGCATCCACACTGGTAATCTATCTATACACAGCATGCCTTTCTCTTCTTTTTTTTTTACCAAGTAATACAAATTATAAGTGATCCTTTTTTTTAAAAAAAAGAAAATTAATTTGCATAAAAAGATGGGTGTCGATTAGTATACATGACACGATGAAGAGGAAGAAATTAAGGGGCAAGATGATAGGGTTATATTGCATAAAAAGCAGTGCTATTCTCGTGTTCTCACCAACATATGCTTAGGAACAGAACATAAAAGTGTAAGAAAATTTCCCCTTACTCTATATGTAAATCTTCGCCAGTTAACAGCTATAGAATTGAAATTCTTCGGAGAAAATCATTATTGATGCAAGTGCTCACACTTAACATCCAATCAGGGTATCCATGATCGAAGACTATAAACAACGATATTGATAACAAACATACAACAAGCAGAGTGATATCATCTCAAACCTTTGATTCCTAAGAACCCAACCTGTTGAGAGCTTCCTGAGCCACGTCCAATTGTGGCTCCAATTGGAGAGCCTCTTTATAAGCCTTCTTCGCTTCCTCTCCCATATCATTTCCCTCATAACATTCTCCCAGCATGCACCACGCTTTCGGGTTCCGTGGACTCAGCTTCACTGACTCGTTCAAATCCGCCAGCACCGAGTCAACGCGCTTCTTGCTCAACGAGATCTTCAGCTCCGCTCTCTTCAGCAGCGCGTCGCCTCTCTCGTCGGCCGCCAGCGACGCCGCGGCCAGCGGAGAAAGCGCGGCGTCTAGCGCGTCCAGCGCGTTGCTACGGAAGCCCTGGAGATCGAGCGCCATGGACTTCAAGAAGTGCGAGGCGGCGTCCTTGGGATCCAGTGCGATGGCCTTCTCGGCTTCTTCTAGAGCCTGTTTAGCGAGGGAGACTGTGACGGAGGCGTTTTTGGATCTTCTGGCTTGCGAGACGAGTTGCGCGCCTTTGACGAAATGGCTTTTCGCTTGTACGGCGCGTGGGTTTGGGGGACGGTGACGGAGCTTGGCATAGAGGCGCTGGGGAATGCCGTGCATCCAGAGGAAGGAGACGATGGCGATGGAGATGACGAAGACCTGTAGCGCGATATCGCGAATCATTGCTTTTTTCTCATCGGGCTCCATTTTTGGATTCTCTTGGTCGTCTCGATCTGCAGAGGGAGTGAGGTATATAGATAGATTGATGGAAGCGAAGAGTGTATGAATTTGAGAAGTTTTTATGGTCTTGTTCAGTCAGAGACTCTATGCGGAGACCACCATAGCCGCCATGCTTCCTTTGACTATTCATCAACCTTCAATCCAGGTAAAGCAATCAATGTTCTCCTTTTTTTTTATTATTATTTTCAACTATTTTCTAAATTAATCAAACTATAACTCAATAATGTTTCCCACTGTTTCGGGATAACGATATTTAGACAAACTTTTTTTCACAATATTAATTAGTGTCAATTTGTTATTGTTTAAAAATTACTCTATAAAATAATTTTTGACATGTAATTAATATTCAAATGTTATAAAAAAAATTATTGTTTAAATATTATTATCCATTTCCTAAACTAATTAAACTATAACTCGATAATGTTTGTCACGGATAAAGATGGCAAAATTATTTAGGGTTAAATATATTTTTAATCTCTATACTTTGGAGCGATTTTGGTTTTAGTCTTTCTTTCAAATTAAGGTACAATTTAGTCTTTCAACTTTAGAGTCTCGTTTTAGTTCTTTTTACCAAATTTTTTTTAACTTTATTTGTTGTTCAAACGTGTTTTCTAAAATTAAAAAAATTTGGTAAAAAAGACTAAGACCAGAGTTTTCTAAAGTTGAAAGACTAAATTGTAAAGACTAAAACCAAAATCGCTCCAAAATAGACTAAAAACATATTTAACCCAATTATTTATTTCTAACTTTCAATAATAGAATTAGTGACAGATAGATAATATAAATTAAAATATTTATTATTTATCATCAATGAATAATTTAATATCTGATTATTAGATATGAATATTATATTATTTGTATTTATATATTAATTATTTATAAAATAATTAAATAAAAATTTAATCTATATTTTATTAAATTTAATTAAATTTTAATTCATATTTATTTTATTTTATTTCTTTATAAATTGCATTTAGATTTTATTTTAAAATTTTATAAAATATATTCTTCAAATATTTGTGAGTATCATAAATATACCAAAAAAAGTATTTTTTAAATTAATAATAGACAAGATGAATAACAAGTATTTTTTTTATGAATTAAATATCAAATAAATATTCATGTGACCCAATATCTCTAATCATAT
This sequence comes from Vigna mungo, assembly GCA_036885675.1. NCBI lineage: Eukaryota > Viridiplantae > Streptophyta > Magnoliopsida > Fabales > Fabaceae > Vigna > Vigna mungo. The sequence continues at coordinate 37,327,340 of CP144699.1, read as the reverse complement.
ACTATGATTTATTCTATGATACATATTTTATATATTTTAATATTTGGTTCTTTATCTTTAATCTTTTGTCATGATAAAACATTAATTTGACATACACAGATTTTTTTATGTTTATTTAATATTATCTTTCTTTATTTTTATTTTTCTTTTTAAAAATTAAAAAATTTATTATTTTAAAATTATTTCATCTGTATGTTAAATAAATGTAACTGTATCATCTTACCATTATTTATGAAAAAAAATACTTTTATACTTGTACAACCACTTTTTCCTTCCTATTCAAATAAAAAATGTTTTATTAAAATAATTTAGTCCTATAACATATGATAAAAAGAAGTTGAATTGTGTTTGAGAGGATATTTTAACAACACATTATTTTTATATTAATTTATTTCGATGAATGAAAATACGTATGGGAATTTCCAGGTTTTGTTAAGACATAATTTGCATAATTATTTATAATCACTTGGCCTAATACTTTATTTTTATTTTGTTTTCTACTTTTCTTTTAGCAACTTTTGAAGATTTTTTTAAGCAAGATCATTTTCAAGCTTTTATACACTTCCAAATAGATAAAAAAAGACGGTATTATATGATAAGTATGAAAGGTTAAGACGAAGCTTAAAAAGATAATAAGATACTTTTTAACAAAGCTTTATTACGAAATAAAAACTTTTAACTTGTGTTATTAGTGTATTTTCTCGTATATTGAATTTTCGAAAAAAGATAATTATTGTATTGCAAGATATTTAGGGTATTTTCTAGAAGACATAATTAAAATTTTATAAGGATAAATATTATTATTTTGGTGTATTGAATATCGCTTAATGCATGTTATTACTCTAAATTTGTCTAACTTTAATAAAGATCTCTTAATTCAGCATTTTATATTAACTTTTACAATCATCCCTTCTTTCATAAATTATGAAGAATAATATTAAATATTTTTTCAGTCATATAATTAACAAAATATTAGTCATATAACCAAAAAAAAAACTTACATTTTTTTATTCCAAAATAAACCGTATGCATTCTTTTCTAAACTTATACTATTTATTATATGACTTGATACTTTAAACAATACTTTATTTAAATTCTTAAATGTAATTATTTTTATGTTATGGTTAAAAATACTAAAACCATTTTATCTAACATATTGTCTTTGACCTACTTATAAAATTTTTGAATTAAAACATAACAAATCATCATTATGCAAACATGTTACTAAAATATTCAGTCTTATTCTATTTTAAACGAATGTCACTATCGCATGTCTTTTAAATAACTCACCTTATATTTTTATAAATATTATTTTAAAATAAATCTTATAAAAAAACACATTTTCATATTAAAGTATTATTTTTTATTGTTGAGAGAGGGAGCCTGTCTAAACTAATAAATTTTAGGTTTAATGTCTCAATAGGTTCCTATTTTCGCCCAGAATCTCAAATAGGTCTCTTTCTTTTCCAACATCTCAATTAAGTCTTTATTTTCTTAAAATTGAATCAAACAGGACATTTCCGTCAAATTGAGATGACGCCGTTAAGAAGGGTATCTTGACCGTGTAGTTTTTTATTAAGTGGCATTGAAAACGTGACTGAATTGTATTTTTTTAATTTTTCAAAAAATGAAGTATACTTTATATATTTTATTTTTAATTTAAAAATTAAATAAAAAGCTACACTGTCAACATATCCTTCTTAATAACGTCATCTCATCTCAATTTGAGGGCAAAACCCTATTTGATTTACAAAAATAAGGACTTAATTGAGACGTCAAAAAAGTAAGGGACCTATTTGAAATTCTGTGCGCAAATAGGAACCTATGGAGACATTAAACCTAAATTTTATGTTAAGACTCACATTATATTATATCAATTCATTCTAAGAAAGTTATTCCATAGTTTTTTTATTAAGATGTATCTTAAACTTTTTTTCTTTGGCATTAAAAATATTCTTAAAACTTATAAAATTAAAAAAATTACATGACAAAGTGTGAAAAAATGTAAATGATAAAATTACCAGATGATAATAATAATAATTAAACAGGGAAAACTATAATTAAACGTGTAATCTACCCCGAACTTATTAAATGCCCGCTATTATCGTCCCTAATTTATAATATTTTAATATCTGTTATAAAATAATTTTACTGAACTTACCTTTCCTGTTCTTTTTTATTTTTTGAAGAAACAAAACATTGTCGTTTCTCAAAAGACAGACAGTCTTATTATCTATCTTCATATTATGCACCAAAATATCAGCTAAATTAACACAAGTTAATAAAATTAATATGCGAAATATATTAAAAAAAAAATTTAAGAAAACATTAGAGTAGAAAAAGTAAGAATAAACATAATCGAAATTTGAAACAAGTTTAGATTCTGGTTGAATTTATAGTATTGTCAAAAACTCATTCTTAACTAAATTTTTAATATTGTTCAAGATCTAATTCTAATTTCACTTTTTATGTAATAGAAAATTCAGCATTGAGGATTTATGATGATATTAATGCAGTGTTGTTTTATTGAAGAATTGGAGACGCAAGCTTCCACACATAAACTTAACAATATATTATTTTCTAAATAATGCGATCACGAGTTCCTTTTTCACTCACTATTTTTTTATGCACATGGTAAAAGAATTTGCAATCATCAAGATTTAAATGAAATTTAGAAAAATACACAATTTCAATTCTAGAAATGCATCACATCAATTACTTAATCTAAAATATATTTTAAATTTAAAAATATATTTCAATTCACTTGTGCAATGTACAAATATATGTTACATTATATAATTTAGGATATAAACACATTCTGTTTCAGAATACAATTGCTGCTTATATAATCTAAAATATATATATTTAAATCCTAAAACATATTTTTAAGTGCGATTTTGTAAAAGGTATGCTTTCAAATTGAACAGTTGAGTCTATATTTCTAAATTATCCACTCTAATATTTCCACCTATAGAAACCATTTGAACTCTTCTGTAAAATAAAGTACAGAAATACTAAAAGAAATTACAGGATTTATTTAACCATTGTTATGTCTCGACCCATTTTGGCGAGACCACAGCTCAAACAATAACTAATTTTTAGATAGAATGCAAATTTGGATAAAATAAAAGTAGGACAAAAAAAATTAGAGCTGTTAACTAACTTTTCCATAAAAAGCGCAAGAAATTCCAATTGGGGGCTGCATATATCTATGTATCTGCCATCTTTATCAGTTCTGCCGGAGATTTTACCAGCTTTTTTAGTGACTCAACTATGCTACCAAAAGATGGCCTCTCACTAGGCTCACTGCCAAGTAAATAAAGCAAGCATCAGAAATACAAGTAAATGTTTAGTAACCTAGAAAAAACACTTGTTAACAACGCAAAGATAACACGTGAATCATGCACATTTTTCTACCCTTTGAGACCTGCTGAGAAATGCTTAAATGAATCAATACTCATAGCAAAGTATCATTTATTCTAATCCATTCAAGTTTAGATTGAATGGATTATTGGCTTATCCTTTCGTCATAACTAAATGGACAAGCATTTGTTCAAAATTCATCACAAAAACTCCCACCATATAAAGCAATAGAAAAAAAAAATCATTGGTCTTAGAAAGTCTATTTTATCTTGTATTCATACTTTCTCTTATAAATCAGTTATATAAGTTTAAATTGAAATCAAAATCTGTTTCATGAAATAATATCCAATTTTAGTAAATTATCCACAAATATTTTATCCACTTATTCAAAAACTAATGGAAATTTTCAAATAATTTTATCTCTGAATCGGACTATAGTGTCTCGCCCAAGTTAAGATTGTTATTATCTAAATCCGTGTTCATAGAGAACCCAAAAGTAAATGCTTGCATTATTCCAGTAGAATTGGATCGAGTGGCACCGTTATGTTCATAATTTACAAACAATGACATGGCTAAAGACTTACTCCGCCCAACAAGATTCCATGAGGGAGGCCAATGCTGGGGAGATGTTCGGAGGGATAGCCAGCCTCCTATTCTGGAAAGCAACAGCTCCAACCACCTGAGAGTTCACATGGTGATGATCATTTTACATTCTATTAGAAAAATTAGGAGATTTCATTAAGCAGTTGTTTGAAATATGCAAGTTCGCATTATACCTTTACATCATATGTCCGTTTTAAATTAACAAATTCTTGCAAATGGTCCCAACTACTGTATAAATAAACACATTAAGTAAAAAATATTGGTTTCTAAGATTTAAAATTTAGAGCATATGCATTCATTGTGTTTACCTGTGCAGGGCTAAGTCCACTCCATGGCTGTTGCATGGTCACAAGTTCCCACAGGATAACTCCAAAACTGTATACGTCAGATTTCTCATTGGAGGGTTCTCCACGAAGAAATTCTGGAGCCATCCACTCAGGCTGAAAATAAAACTAAAAGTTACACACTTATTGAGTTCGTGTATTGCGAAGTAAAGGTTCAACCTGTGAAATATTAGAAGAATGACCAAAAACCTAGTCTACAGACAAGAATGCAAGTCTGTTGTTCACTTGCACACCTCCCATCCGACTGAACCAACAAAAAATATTGAAACTCATAAAACCAATATCTGATAACCAAACATCTATCAGAACACGATTATATCAGTGATCCAGGTAGTAGGTACCAAGTTAGAAGTGGCAGTGAATTAACATGCATTCACAGGTAGCTACAACATTTCAAGTTTAGAACTCTTAATTTCAAACTCGAAAGTGCTACTCCAGAAGATCAGGAAAGAAGTGGACTTTTACTCATAAGATAAATTGGAAGTTATAACAAGAAAATGATATGATTAAGTTTGCAGAATGAGAAACACGAGGAAGAATCTTAACTGTTCCAGCAACTGATTTGGACGGTATGAAAGTGTTTGCCTTAAATCTGGACAATCCAAAATCACAAACCTGAACATAAAAAAATTCATCAACTAGCATAAAGTGGTTAAAATGTCATAATAAACTGCTAAATCAGTAGCATTCTACCTTCACAGTCCAATTTTTATCCACTAACAAGTTTGGGGATTTGAGATCCCAGTGCACAATTGGAGGTTTCAGACAGTGGAGATAATTGATTCCTTTAGCCTGCAATCAAACAAATGATATGTTATATACAAGATAACTAGTTTAGTGTAACAAAAATAATATCTGGTACAAACCACATCCAATGCCATCCGCAGTCTCTTCCTCTTGTCCAGAATTTCACCAGATGCTGGTCTGTGTATCAGGCGGTATAAACTACCCCTGTAACAAAAAATGTATAGAAACAGTAAGGCAATGAATTCTTTATGCAAGAATGTGAAATCTTATGGTCAAGGTTATTAGTAGTTAGTTTTCTTACCTAGGCAAATACTCTGTCACTATTGATAGATGGGGGCGTTTTGTAACAGAGCCCATGAAGAGCACCACATTAGGATGGCGAACCCGCTTCATTATTGCAACCTAAAGCGATGTCATAACCACTTCAATATAACTAGCTTCTCTGCTCTACCGCATTAATAGAAGAGGGTTTCAAAGACTAAGGAGAAATGATTATTTCACACACCTAAATTTTTTAGGTTCATTTGACACTACCATTATTTACTTTTTACTCTCTTCTTTCTTGAAAAACTACAAAATTTTATACTTTTTTGACCATTTTACCTTGTATTCTGTGTCAAATGAATGTAAAAGTGTGTCATGGTATTATTACTCAAGACCAAGTTCTACATCTTGTTGGGTATAACTAGTGTTGCTTAAAAATACTAGTTTTAAGCATGCCAGTGCTAGTTCACTATTGTGCCCCACAAACCATTACAACTTGAATAATTAGAGTTTATGACATGTAAAAGTATTATACAAGTTGAAAAACTGTGGTGTCTGTACATACCAGGGGATGATTTTCACAAATTAAGATTCTGATAGACTAAAGCGGGGTCTGTACATTTGAACTTAAAAACGGAATACAAGTGGCCAGCGAGCGAGCACCAATTGAAACGAAATGCTGACATGTGTGCACGAGTAGAAGACGTGTATATTTAGTTGTGCAAGAAGCATAAATCGTATGCGTAACAAAGGCAGGGCCTTTATAAATGTGAATAATTTCCACCCATCAAGATGGGAAAAAAACTAGGAACAAGCATTCAAATACCGTTTTTGATGAGCATAATTGATTAGGAAAAAAAAAACAAGAGACAAAATATAGTACTTTTAGGAAAGAGAGTTTTTTCAGATCTAGAATAGGACAAGTACGTAAGGTTAAGCCAATACAATGTTATTTTGAGGAGCATAATTGATTATCAGCTAATACGTATGCCTTTACTTAAAAATACCATATTTATACTATTTAGATGACATAATAAAATTCACAAGCAATGCAAAAGTAGAGGCCTAATACATTGGTCTCACGAATACATACCTCTCTCAGGAACTCCTTCAACTGATCATCATGGAAATCCTGAACTGTTAAAACCTTGACTGCAACATCCTGCAATTTATAAAATGATAAAATAATCTCCAAAACCCAAATATATATATTCACAGAGCCAACATAAGACGAATCAATGGATAAATATAATGTAATGTAATCGCTTCATTTTGGTGGACAAGTTTCCTTCTTTTAATTGAAATCACACAATTATATGAAGTAATTGGAAAACTACTTTTATAAACTAAAATGGGAATGTCCTAGATAAAATTCATCATGCTGAAAAAAGTGCATATTAACACGTACCGATCCATGCCATTCAGCACGGTACACTGTACCGAATGAACCTGCAAAGTGAAAAAGGCAGCTGCATTTAGAGTCACCTAATGAGGAAACAGTCCAAATACTAAAGTTATGTGGATTCTATATGAACAGGGGAGGCAGAAAAAGTACCAGCACCAACACGCTCTTTAATTCTTAAATCCTCCCACGATATCTCAAGCCAGTCCATTGCAAGTGATGGTTCAAGATTCAAATATCTTGGAATATTCCCAGAAGGTAAACAACCCTTGTTTTCGCTTCTATTGTCTACCTGTTTCAGTTCTGACTGGCTGCATGAACCAAGTATAGATCGCTTGAAACTACTTTTCACTGCAGAACTTCCATTTACAATGATCTCATTGTTGGAAATTTCTTGTAATTGTACTACATCTTCCCTAAGACTTGGATATTCATTTAGTGATGCTTCGATGTCTGGATGGAGAATTTTAGAATCATCTTCATGGATGGTAGGCAAAACCGAACTAATAACTGAGCATTCCTCGTCATTCCCTTCTAATCCAAAAGGAACTAGAGATGGTTCTGTAACTTCACAGATTTGATCAACTGAACCATAAATGGAGCTTCTCAGCAAATCAGTTTCTTTAGCTTGTTGATCATTATTTCCACAGCCTGCAGTCCCGATCATTAAATAGTATGGCTAAGACCAACTTCAAATTAGATTACTAGAAATCCTCTCAACTCGTTATAAAAATTAGCATTAATAAAACTACAAAACACGAGTTACCCAGTTGTCCCCAAAGGTTTAAGATTAAAAATTTGAGTCTAACATACTTGGTAAGCTTAAAGCAACTTTAAAATATGGAGCATGAAAGAGAGGATCTGATAGAAGAAAAGTACGAAAAAATAAAAAACACACGTCTCAAACTTGATTTAATGGCTTGAATAGCTCGAGGCAATATAATCACTTACGAGGTTGTGTTTCTTCAACGATTAATTCATATATTTTTATAAAGTATACTAATTTATACAAAAAGAAAAAGTGTGGAAATAACGAGACCATACTCCAAATGAGTTTAAATAACATGCATCATGAGGGTCCAAGTATTATATACTGATGTCTAAACTAATTCTTCCTTGATGTTAAATACTAAGAGGAATTTGAAGATCAACTTTCGAAATAGGTAAACGCAGAATACCTGAATATGGAAGATTTTCAGGATTAACAGGTCTGTCATTGGAACCTGCGGATTCAGAACTTGCCATGTCATCCATATAAGTTGATTGTGATTCTTTTAAGTGACAAATTTGAAACGGGGAAGGCATTGAAGAAACATATGCTCCATTTATTGAGGAATCTGGTCCATGGACATTTCCGGGTTCCCCAACTAGGTCAACCACATACTCCCTGTCAAATGAGAAAACATATCATGATATACCTATGAGAGTGGGAACTAATGTCATATACCTCTGATAAACAAACGTGTCTACAAGAAGTTACCAGTTCTATGCCAAAGTTCTGATAGGCAAGCAAAAAATAACAACAAAAGATTGAGGTTAAAAAGAAAAATGATTAAAACTACTGATGGAATGAATGCAATTGTGTTTATGACTGACAGAATTTCTCGTTGTCATTACTATTAACACATAAAAGACAGAAGAAATGAGCACCGAAGTCGGGTGTTGTACTAACCTTGAGAGCTGTTTGTCATCCTTAATTTTGACTAGGCAAGAGGATCTATGATCTGCAACACAATACTTGCAACCACGAGCTATACGACAGGGCAAACCTATGTAATCTGCCAATCTCTGCATTCAAAATCCAATTAACTGTGAATAAATAATCTGTAACAAGGTTATGAAGAATCATTAATACGTCCAACTCAGTCCAAAATAATCCTAGGCAACTCAGTCCAAAATGCTCAACAATATTCTTACTCATCTGAAATATTTTTCAGTTATACCCTACAAAACAATAAATGCAGGAAAACATTAAATTTTCACCTTAAAAAGTATTGCCCGATGCCTACAAAGCCCAGTAGACAGGCTGCCAATGGGAAGCACAACACACTTGTGCAAAGTCCTCAACTTCTTACTAACCAATTTCCAGCGCTTGTGAAGATCGCCTTGCTCCACCGGGAACATACCCCTTCAAACATTCAAACATCATGTTAATTAAAAAGGGAAAAAAAAATCACTTCACACTCCCTCGAGAAGAGATACGCGGCTTCTGATTCTTACCCCATATAAATGGCTACCAGTTTCCCTAGCTGCTCCACTAACACCAAGGTGTTCTCAGAAGCACAATACAACTCTTGCGCCTTATCTTGAAGCAGCTTCAAGCGAGAGTCCTCGCGTCTATCAACAAGCACCACCTCCATACAAGTTTCGCTGGGCTCAACCGCTTTGAGCGCCATCAAAGTAGGTATCCTTCTACCGTCCTCCACATCATTACACATCACCCAAAGATATGGATTCATCCCCAGTATGTTATAAAACCCGTCAGATATCTTGTCTGTGTAAGATAAACATCCACTCACCTGAATCATAATAAAAATTAGACTTTATATTTGAAAATAATAATAAAAAAAAAAACGCAGATCCAGTTTCCTAATGTCACTCCGATAAAAATAGAGTTTTGCTTCAATAATTTACGTAAAAGTTTTCCGAAGTGTAAATACGGTTCGCGAGATAAAACTCTAATTTGAATAAGAAAATACTAAAAAAGAAAATAAGTAGCTTCATATAATTTTTATCCAATGATGTTCTGTTGAGTCTTAACAATGAAGTGAGTTTTGTACCCATAGGCGGTAAGAAACGGCTTCGGCATCCCAGGTTTCGGTTCCTGGAGTGAGAACAGGTTCGGTAACGAGGCTAGCCAAAAAGTTGAGCCTCTTAGCTAACGTCAGTTGCAAGATGTAGCTCTCTTTCGACTTCTTCGCTAACTTCTCCATGCTCTCTTCCTCCACCTCCTCTTCCTCATCGTCCTTGTGCCTCGGCGCAGCAATAGTAGTGAGAGTGCGAGACGACGACGATTCCTCCTTAATACCGCTGGAAAAATTGCAATCAAAAGTCGTCCCCGAAAACAAGCTTCCAGCATAGCTGCTCCCGCTCGATAGCCTCGGCAGCGAAATCTGCCGGTCAAAGCTCTGGTCAACCGCAGCGTCCTTGATGGTGGTTTCCCGCGGAAGAAGTAGGTCGCTTTCACAGCCGTGGTCTTGGTGGTGGCCGGAGTGGCTGACTTTCTTGTCGATCAGCCAATCGCAGAACGCGGCGATTTGCTTTTGTTTAGTCCGGAACTTCTCTCCGGCGGCGAACAGGTCGGAGAATGCGGAGTGCTTAGCGGAGCAGAGAACGACGTCGTTTTCTTTAGTCGGAATCGGTTTTTTCGGAGTGCCGCTTTCGACGCTAAACGTGTCATGTTTGATAGAGTTGACGATTTTCTTTTTCTCTTGATCTAACAGCTGTTTGGAAGATTCATCCAACCCTCGCTCCGGGAATTGACGCGGGAAAATGTATGTGGTTCTGTGAGGCATTTTCGCTCACCACTTGTCCTCGCAGTCACGAAACTCTCGCACCTCACAGACACAGATATTGCACGCACTCACGTGCGAGCCAACCGAATCACAAACTACTTTTACTTTCCGTCTTCGCCGTTTCCTCCTCCTCCTCCTTCAACAACCTCAACCTACCGCAATGCAAATTGTTCAACCGATTCCACTGCTAACCATGGACAACAATACAGTGTTATGCAAAGATAAACTGCGTTTAACTCTTTTCGAATCTTAAAACCACGTTCGAAACGAAACCGCGATATCGAGAAGCTGAAAGTTACGGATCAAATGCGCGATCGATTTCGGCGGTTTCTGAATATAACTATGAATTCTTAGGAGTGAAATCAGAAGATGGTGATTTAAGAGTGGGATATTGAATATGAAAGAGACAAATCGAGAATGTTAACTATGGGTGTGACTTTTGACGTTATTAGTTGTGGTTTTAGCTGCAAGAAACAGTGAAGTTTTGTAGCATGGAGTTGAAATGGCAGAGGGAAAAGGAAATAATATAAAATCCACATGCTAACCAGCGCTGGGTATGCGTGCGCACCATTGTTAAAAAGTGACACGCAAAACCTGTGGCCAGTTGCAGCAAGACACGCATGGGTAAAGGTGCGCACTTCGCATAGCATGTAGTTTAGTGTCCTCTGCTGCCGCGGGTTTCTGTGTAGTAGTTAGTAGCAGGTCTAAAATTGGGAGGCATGCATTTTCTTGTTCGTTAATATTTTTTTATTTTATTTATATGACTTATACATGAAAATATAACTGTGATTAAAAAAATAATTATACTCTGAAAATACATTTTATAATATTTTAACATTATTTAGGTATAATTTGTGATTAGTTCATATTGTGTTTATAATTATTATTATTTATTGTAGAATAATTTTAGATCAATTATAAAATAATACGTAAATAATGTTAAAATGTTTGAATAATATATCATTGTCTTTAACGAAAGATTGTGCTGATGAAAGAAAATAAACAAGTAAACATCATGTAATAAAAATACATTTGTAGGTTTTTCAAAATAATTTCATAAGCATTTAAATAAGTAAGGAATTTTGTTTATTTATTTTTTCTTTCTTTCAATAATAAATCTTGTAAAGAAAGCGCCAATAAAAGTGAGTCACAGAAGTGACCAAGAGCAAGGAACCTAGACAGCTCATCTGTGTTGTGGCGTAATGTTTCCTTTTAAAACATAATGTAACGGTGATGCCATAAATTTGTTTGCTAAATCTAGAACTCTTCCTTTTGTTTAGTATTCTTTTAAATAACAGCATGTGATGACTGTTGGAAGTTTAATTAACTGCTATTGAAGTCGTGAACGTGCTGTAAAGGTCATTTGCTTCATAATTTTTTATTGTAAAGTCATCAGTTTTTTCCTCTTTGGTCCATTGTCACTTGGTGGTATGCGTGATCCTATCCAACTATTTATTTAACCAAATTTATCTTTTCTTTTTCTTCCTCTCTCATGAGTTCTTTCATAAGAAAATTTTTCTTTACCAATTTTTTTTGTTAATCTTTTTATAATAATTTATGTGATAATTCATAATTAATCCATTTTAAATATATAAACCAATAAAATAATGAGACATAATCTATTATAAAAAATTATTAATATATCATAGTCTTTTTTATAAATAGATTTTGTTTTTCATTTTTATATTCCATATTATCCCATATTAGACTATGATAGAAAAAACTTATACAAATATAAATTAATTTATTAGAAAATTAAATACGTTTTTAGTTCTTAAAATTTAATGTAAAATTAATAATTATTCTACCAAATTTTAGAAATAAATAAATATAATATTTCTTACATAATAATTATTAATTGTTTTACATATTAAATATTATTTTATACTGATATTTTTAAGTTTAATATCCAGAGAAATTTTAATTTTGTTTAAACATTACAAATATATTAATAACGTTGTGCCCGTGTGATCCGTAACTATAGTTCATCTTCTTCACTTTATTTCATCTCTCTGTGGCAGGACGTTAATATACTAATCAACCTTCACTCATGTCACTCTTATACCAATTTGTAATAAATATATGGTTAAATTGATATCTATAACCAGTTTACAACTTATATACTTCACTTAATCCTTTTTAGTCAGAACGAAAATACATTTTACATAATATGATTAGTAAAACAGCGGTAAATAAATTTGGATTATCTAAATTCTGATGACAAACTAAATCTAATAAATGATAAGTGTTAAGTAAAAAAGATAATAAATGATAAGTGTTAAGTAAAAAAATAATAACATAAGTTTTCATCGCCTTCATTATTGACTAATGTGAAGATGAATTATGATTTTTAGTGTTTTTTTCATGAAAACTAATCATATTATTTAAAAAATAATAATACGAAACTAGTGTATATATATATATATATATATATATATATATATTTAAGGTCTAATGAAAAAAAATCTAACATAAAAAATTATCGGTTATATTTTTGTAAATAAAACGTTATTATAAAAGTTAATTTCCTGAAGTCAGACAAATAAGATATAGATGTCGATTCTTCTAAATCAAACGTCAAAAAGGTCTAAAAATATCTCATTTTAAACGTCAATATTAATTTTTTTACAATATAGACGTCGATCTCCTGATCTCATGTTTGCAGCTTGTGAATAACATTGTTATATATTGATTATATAACTTTGTTTCCAATGATAATATTGCTAGTATCCTTTTTGCCTCAACAATACATGAGATTTGGGAGGATTTGAAAATTAGGTTTTTAAGAAAGAATGGTCTAGGCATCTCCCAACTTTGCCAACAATTAATGTCTCTATAGCAAGGATTTAAAATTGCTAACTGTATTACACGAAACTCAAGTAAATATGGAAGGAACTCTTTGAGTACAATCCCAAATTTCAATGTTTTTGTGGTAGGCATCATGCCCTTTAAATTCATACTTGTCCGAGTAAGTGATGTTATTCCTTATGGGTCTTAATGTTTTTTCTCTTTATTTTCCAATAAGAGGCACAATGAGAAATTATTGATTAGTTGTCCTCTCAATCTTATAGTGATTTTATATTTTTTAGGTTAGGTCTTCTCCCAAAGTTTCTTATAATTCTAAGGATAAAAGTTTCATGAAATCTCAATGTATAATTACTATGATTTAATTTGTCATGTTAAAGAAAAATGTTACAAGCTTAATAATTATCCTTCAAATTATTTCAAGAGTCATACCACCTAATTAAGTTCAATTATTTTATTTTAACTCAATATCAACTATTGACAAATTTCCTCACTACGACCTATGAAAATAACCCTAATGATATTGTTCATAATTTGGTATATAATAACATCCCTTTCATTTTCATAAATGTTTATCTAAATGGATATTAGACAATGGACACTTCCTATATATGTTACTTTAAAAATCTATATCACTATAATATGTTTATGTTCATGGTTCATATCTTATACTATCTAATTCTATGAAAGTCAACTAGAAACCATAGATAGTGTACCATATGATCCAGACGGTCATATAATCACCCCATAATCAAGCCAACTAGATGGCCTTGGAGAACCGGACGGAATCAAATTGATCGAACGTAGTAGAAATCCTAAACTTAGATCGGACGGGCAGAAGCATAATGTTTGGTCTAAGTCAATAATCAGGTCTTTCTGAAGATTAAGGTAAGTGGTAATTAGAAATATTGTACTGGGATTGAACTGTGATTAAGATTTCGTCAATCTCAAACCCATAGCAAAAACTATAAATACAAGTCAAAGGTAAGAGATAAGTGGTTCACATTTACTGCGTATTTATTGTCACTGCTCTAGGCTATTGTACGGATAGATCACTGACTTTGACATTGGAGAACCTTTGACAAGTACACCTCTAAACTATGAAGTGAAGATGAAGGCATGAAATGTAGATCGAACGATTTCTCAAGAAAAATTGTGTAAGCGTTAGGAGTTATTCAACCTCATATTCAAAAGAGATAATTTTTTCCATAATGTTCCATATACTTCAACTTTTCATTTTCATTTGCTTTCTTTATTGGCTTTGATAAAACGTAATAATTTCGTTTCATGGAACCAAATTATTTTGTTTTGGAGAACTTCCGGACATAAAAGAAGACCGACACTGTTAAACACATAAGAGATCTCTTGGTTCTTGAATTGACCCTTCCTATTCTTTTTCTAATTTCATTCATTCTTGCAATTAGTATCACATAGTGTAGAACATTTTTTTTTCCTGTATCCCTTCATATAAAAGATACTAGAGCTGTCAAAACGGGTAACCCGGCTCGACCCGGCCCACCACGGGTTGGTCAATTAGTGAGCTAACCCAACCCGACTCATTTATTAGCGAGCCAGAAAAGCTTGAACCCGGCCCGACCCACCACGGGTTGGTGGGTAAACGGGTTGGCTCACTAGCCCATTTAATTACATTTTTTTAAAATAAAAAAATACAAACTTTCTGTAATTTAAATTTAAACAAATTTCACTCCTAAAAAATTATGTTAAAGACCCTTGTTCTTGTTGTCTCCAAATTCATTAATAAAGATTTTCCTAATATCAGAACAATTCTGACAATCAATAAAAAAATATTAGTAAAAAAAAGAGAACTAGTACTCAACAACATCAACAAAAAAAAATTAATAGTTTAATCTGTAACATAATTTCCCAAATTCAACGATATCAAAAAGAGATTGTTCAAATAATGTATACTCAAATTGTTTAAATAAAATGAACAAAATCTGATACAAGCATGTCAGAAAATAAAAAAATCATTCCATGTCTTCAAATCCCCCAGAACAAAAAACAAATTTGCAAACCCCTATTTTTGTCATTGTAGGGTTTTTGAAAAAAAAAAGAAAGAGAAGTGAGAAAACAAAAATGTGGAAAAAAGAGAAGAAAAAAGAAAGGGTGTTTTACCTGCTCCTTGAAGAATTTCAATGAAGTGAGGGTGAGAGCACCGTCAAATGAGAGCAAGTACAAGTGAGAGTGATTTGTGAGAGCGGATGTTACTTTTTTGGTATATAGAGTGAGTGAAGAGAGTATTTTATTTTTTAGGATTTCATAAATAAAATAATAAATTAAAAAAATAAAATTAGGTAGGTGAGTTGGTGGGTCAACCCGACTCACCACGAGTTCAACCCGCATGAGCCGGGTATAAATGAGCCGGGTATAAATGAGCCGGGTTGAAATCTGACCCGCATATAAGTGGGTTGTATTTTTCAAATCCAACCCGACCCGAACTCGTGACAGACTGAGTTGACCCGCGGATTGTGACCCATTTTGACGGCTCTAAAAGATACCAACTCTATCCGAGTCAAAGTCAAATCGCTATTAATCACGGTATTAGTATATTTATATTGTAACCGATATCATGTATAAAATGTTTTTCAAGTTGTTGTATGTAATTGTTGCTACTTTTATTAAAATACGTTTCAATATTATTTGGTTTAAAACGACATTCGTTTTGGTTGAAAATTGTCAATTTAATTAATTAGTGGATCCCATTTTGGATAAAATGGATATAATTTACGTTTACTTAACTAAATACATAAATTAATACATTGATTTAATTATTTTAACAATATCCATGTTTTATTTTGTTGATTAAATACTTGAGGGGTTGTTTAGAATGTATGGGCAGTATTTTGTTTTACTTTCATGAGATGAAAATTTCTTATCCTTTGTTCAAATTTAATTCTGTGGTTATTTTATGAATGTACCTATATTTATACCTGGTCTAAAATGGAAGACTTTAGATTTTTCTATTTAAAGTTCCACAATTTTAACTAATCAATAGATACTCAATTAACTAATTAATATACATTTAATATACATTACTATTGCACTTATTACTTTATACGATAATTATATACCATTATTAAGATGTTCATTACAAGGAGCTTGAACATGAAAGTATCACATAGTGAATCATCTTTCATACTTTCACTCCTATCTTAATCATATTTAAAAAAAAAACTGTTAATTATTTAAGCATTAAAATTTAAAAATCATAAAAAAAAAAGAAAACAACTCAAAATTATATGCAGTGATAACATAATTGATGAAAGAATAATGATATTGTGAAACATTTTTTTAACAACATTTTTACATCATATACTTGTCGTTGTCTAAAATTATTCCACAATTAATAATAATTATCATAAACATCATTGGATCAATAATAGAATGATCCGTAAATGATGTTAAAATATCGTAAAAAATATTGTTAAACTATCATTATTCTTGATGAAAATAAGATAAAAATGAGAAATCAGATACCTCAACATTTAAGTGAAGTTATACATCACTTGACAACATTAACATTAGAATGAAGTCGTAAATTGCTACAATTTTCCTAATCACTTTTAGTTTAAATTAGATGTTGTGGAACCCTCCCACAACTTCTACTTGGAAGTCGTCATACCCTCACTCGATTTTTGTGAACCAAAAATTGATTTAGTAAATTTGTTTGAAAGGTATAGGACTTGTTCATATTATATTATTATCCTCTTTACAACTTGGCCGTATAGATTGTAATTTTTTTTTAAATTTTCCTACTTTCATGATATTCATTGCACATTTGCCTATGTAAAAAAAAAACCTATGTTTGGCATTGTTTTCTTATTTAATTAAATTTTTATAATTGAAGCAATATCTAGAATCTATCATTAATTTATTTTATTGACTTTATTTTAGTTAAAACTATAATTAAATCAAATATTTCGACTCAAAATAACGAGAGTCTTGTTGCGTCGTATTTGGATAAGATACCTTATAAGGGTAATTTATTTATATAAAGAATTTAAAAACTCTTTAAGCTTAAATAACTTGTTTGGTTAAACTAATTATGAACAAAAATAAGAAATTTTCAAAATATCTCAAATGAATAAAATAGAAAAATTCCAAATATTTAAAAAGTATAATAAATTTGAAATTGTACACACTTTTACTTTACTTTTACTTCACTCATGAATATCGAGATTAGGGTTGAGAAACATTTTTGTATTTATAAGTATTTGTCAATAAAATCTGTAGTAGATAGATGGTAACTGTAGATATTTATTATTTATAGGTATTGGGTACTTTAATATTCGTTTATAAATTAGTCGAATGCAAGTATCGTACCGTTTCTATTTATGGGTATCTATTACCCGTAAAAATATAAAATAAAAATTTAATTTGTATTTTATTAAGTTAAATTGAACTAAAATTAAATTAATTTGTATTTTCTTTTGTAATTTTATTCATATTTTATTTTAAAAATTTATAAAATATTTTTTAAAAATATTTGTAAGTATCCACGAGTGCCCACGAGTTTTAAAATACTCGCGGATATTTTTTAAATGAGTATTCGGCGGGTAACAAGTGAATTTTTTTGTTGTGAGTTGAGTAGCGGGTAAGTAATATTTGTATCTAACCTAACCCGTTACCATCCTTAATCGAGAAGAGTTAGCTCAGATCGAAGACTCAACCGAGTTGACTTAGGGTTCAACCAAGTTTGTTTAGATTGAATGCTTGCTAAATGATTAATCCAGTCAGGTTAGATTGAAAGTCGAGTTAATTTTACTTAGGCCAAAAGTTGAGATGAGTTGGACCAAGGTCGACACGGGTCAACACTATCCAACATGGGTCAAAGGTTGAGATAGGTCGATCTGGGTTGAAGATTAATATGAGTCGGTCGAGCCGTAGGTCAATATGACTTGATATATGACAAAGGTCAAGATGATTCAAGATAGGTTGAAAGTCTAGCCAATTTGGTCTACATTGAAGGTCAAGCCTATCAAGCATGGATGAGTCAAGTGAGTCATGGCCAAAGGTCAGAACAAGTTGACCTCGCTAAATGATAGGATGACTAGACTAAAGTTGAAGGTTGAAAGGGGTCATTACCGGTCGAAGGTTGAAACGAGCATATTTATGCTTAAGATTGAGACAAGTCGATCATGTTGAAGGTCAAGATGATTTGACACAAGCTAAAGGTTAGGTTGTTTCTATGCAGGTGAAAGGTTAAGTCAATTTGGTACAAGTCAAAAGTCAAGGCGAATTGGTCGTAATGAATGACAAGCCAAGTCAATTATGATTAAAAGTCGGGACAAATCTAGTGACTCTGATGTTAAGATAGGTTGACATATGCTGAACGTTAAAACATGTTGTCATGGGGCCAAAGACCAAGATGAGTTAGTCAAGTCGAAAGTTAAGATGAATCGATTTGAGCAAAATATTAAGTCGAGTTGATGAGGGATGAAGGATCAAGTTTACTTAACCCAAACCATAAAATCAAGTCCAATCAATCTAAACTAGATGTTAAACTCATTTGACTTGTAGTGAAGGCTAATTTAAATCAACACAAAAAGTAAAAGTCAAGATAAATTAGTTCTGTAAAAAAAAAATCACTAAATTCAAATATTGAGTTCACCCGTTAAAGGTAAAGAAAAACTAATATTCTTTGTAAAAAAAGCTAAATGATAAATGTTTTGAATTATCCAAATAAACCATGTAAAGAGAATTTAATTATAAATTATTGAAATGTACTTTTTTAGAATTAGTGAAATCTCTTGTATTTTTTGTGTGTTTTTGCATCAAGTTTCTTTTACTTTAATTCTTTGTCCTCTCTTTCGGGGCCAAATATAGTCACCGTCTCACCATCCGATGGTAACATATTTCAATGTGATAAATCAAATTACTCATGTGTTGTCATGTCTGTACAATTTTTTTTGTCCGAATTATGTACGTAGAAGAAAGTTTCAAGGTAGAGATAATGATTAAAACTATCTAAAATGTTTTTGCTTAGTAATTCCTTTATCACTGTTATTAGTATTTTTTTTAATTTTGTTTTTCATCAAGTTATTACTATTTTTATTATCTTATCAGCATTTTTTAATTTTGTTTATTATTTTAAATATTTTTTATATTAATTTTCAAAATTAAGTTGATGTACAGTCCTTCATATTAAATTGACAATGATTGAAACATATTATTTATTGCTACTTTCTAAATCAATTTCAGATGATAATGCATATTTGTTTTGTTAATCTAAGTGTTATTATTAATTTGACTGATAAAATTATATTTGTTACCTTTTTTTTTTTGAAGTGAAACCAAATTCTAAAGGTTAAAAATAGTGATATAAAGTTAAAAAATTATTATAATAGTCAAAGAAAACTCCTAAACTATTTTGTTTAAAAGATGTAAAGACATTGTACGATGAAATGAAAAAAAAATGTTAAAAATGTGGAATTATTTCCTTTAATATTAGCTTTTTTATTTTATTAATTTTTAATAGGCGTAACCGGGATCTTGAACCTTGTTTTTCTTCAAATTTTACACGTTTAAGCTATTTTTTTCCTCGTACGGACCGAAATGGATGAGATTTCAAGTAAATTAATTTTATATTTAATCTACTTTACTTTTCAACTAATTATTCTTTTTCTTTACGTACAATTTTATAATCTGTCTGAATTGTTTTTTGCCTATTTCTTCCACACTAAATAACTAATATTATTTCGTAATGTTTTAATGTTTAGTTAATTTATTTTTCCATTTTCATTTTCACTGTTTTCTATCTGTAAACCATTCACAGTGGCAATGAAAGTAGCAAATTAAATTAAGAAAATGATTGCGTGATTGCAGTTTTTAAGGGCAACTCGGTGTTGATTTCTCATTTCTACTTATTCATATTACAACGATAGAAAATGAAAAGAACATCGAAAAGAAAAAAATCAGAAGGGTAACACCGAAATTAAACGAGTATTTGGGGTTTGCTTTTTAGTGCTTTCCGCTTCCTCACGCATTGTCATATCATATTCTTCTTACGCCGATGACAATTTCGTTACCGACGCCATTAAAGTAGCTCCGACCAAAATCTTAAAAGAAAAAAAAAAGGGATTGTATTGAAGCTTCTACAATTATTATTTCCGATCTCTATTTGCAAACCCTAGAACTCTTGATTCTTGATTTGTCTCACTATTCAGGTATATATGCTTCGCCTTGATTATTGATTTCCCCCTCTCTTTTCGACGTTTGATGGAGTATTTTCTGTTTTCGAGAATGACGTGTGCATTTTACATTGAATTATTTATATTCTAGAAATGTTCAGAATCCGTTGCTAATCAGTGAGTGGGATGATCCCTGACAGAGCTAATTCAATTCATTGAAATAATCTCTGATCAGTGAGCTGAGAAGGGAGGTTGAAGTTCGAGTGAGAAATTTATGGTGATTTTGTCTAGTCTCTTTTTAGAGTAAGTGATTTTCACTTGTTCTTTTCTTTTTTGTCATCGGTGATCATTTTGCAACACTCAACTAGATTGTGCAATCTTACTACTGGTGATTGGTTTCTTTGAGCTAGAAAGGTGGTTTCACGAGAGTGATGGGTGGAACCTTTGATTGGTTTGTGAAGTCTCAACGCTGAGCTGATCTTGGTGAGGAAGGATGAATATCGTCAAAGGTGTTGCTGACCTTATTAGAAGAACTTCTGCTGGGCACCCTGGCGAGTCTTCAAGTTTCCAAGCTCAAAAGTGCTCTCCTCCTGGGCCCAGGATTCGCTTTAGGTAACAATACATTTTTCAAAGGGTTTTTATCTTGGAATTAAATAATAAAGCTCTATATTTGTAATGATAGTTTTTTGAGTTATGTTGATGTGCGAGTATGTTATTCCACCAGTGTGTGGAAGAAACACAATTTATCATCCTCAGAGTGTTTAGCAAGTAGTCAAGACTGCTATTGCTATCCGTTTTCTATAATTTATAATCGTGTAGAGTTTCAGAATAGGAGTTTCATCATATATGTAATCTTTCATTCAGTGCTCTGATGCACAAAGAATAAATTATGTTAGACAAACTCTTAGGGGCCATTAATATCATATTTTACTAATACAGATTGCCATAAGTAGCAGTGGGTTGCAGGTGTCATCCCTCTTGAGATTGGGTGTGTTGGTTTATGAATTTACGTGATTATTTAATGGAACATTTGTCCTCTATAGTAAAAAACGAGGACAGACACATTGCTTTATTAAGATTATTATTTGTTACTGCTTTATAGACTAAATGATAAATATAATAATTTTGTTGAGTTGTACCAAAGAAGGAATCTCATGTAGTGAATGGCTATTATCTTTTGGAATAATACTACCCTTGATTATCTCGTGCATTTTGGATATTTTTGAAACTTGTTATTGTATGGCATATATGTTTGAGAAGGCACCTTGGAGTGCTGTTAGGGCTAAGAGGATCCGATAAACTAGTTCATTAGGTGGAAGAACCTCAAGGCTTAAGTACTACATCAAGCCTTTTATTCTATTAAATGTGGCACTCTTAACAATACCACCCCCTTTAAGAGACAATTTCTGCAATGATTTTCATTCTATTGACATTGATCTGATGTACCTTTTGTTAATCACCCAGCTATCAATATTTGGCTTTCAGCTTACTTCAACTTGTAGGTTTTCCTTTTTGTAGCCTAACTCATGGCAAAATTATCAACTGTTAGGATTTATGCACATGAGGAGAGTCGGATTTAATGACTAGTCCATTAAGAGAGAGTTTCACGACTTAAGTACCACATTAAGTAGTTTGTTTTAGTGCATGTTAGAGCTTCAACATTTTTTATATGTATGGTGAACTTCATTGGTGTATCGTCGATGTTGCTGGAGATCATAAAAGATAATGTTGTTAGATTCTATAAGCTGGTATGAGACATGAGTTACTTTTACGTAAATATATATTTCTCAGGTGCAAGGCATGGTGACATTTATTTTACTTTTTGTTTATTTCATGCATACATAACTATGTAGACTTGCCAAACATTGTCTGATATTTCATAAGATATTTTTTATGGGTAGTGGTGGTCTATATAAAGATATTTTGTTAAGGTGTGAAAGTACAATTGGGGTTAGGTGACAATAAAGTGGTTAAGAGCTAGAAGATTTTAAAGCAAAGAAAAACAAAACAAGACAACAAAGGAACTGCGAATGCAGTGATGCTGCCCAATCCCTTTCCATGTCACCAGCATTGGCTGGTCCCTTCAGACAACATTTTCAGAACAACAGAGAAGCAACACTACAAGCCTTTCCAGAGCAAGATTTTGGGCAAGATGACACTCTTAAATATGTGAACATTTGGACCAAATAATTGAAAATTATAAGAGGAATAAATTGAGAAATTAAAATTGGGTTGGGGGTGGTTTACAAGAGAACAAGACAGAGGGAGAGGGAATCATTTGTGTCAACAATGTTTCAATCCATTTTTCCTTTGAGTTTTTCTAATTTTTTACATTTTCCAGTGATTCTGGTGACGAGGCAATTGTAAATACACTCTGGGAGCGATATGAAAAAGCTGATGATAAGGTATGCTTGGATTTATACTTATTAAATACTTAACTTTCTGAAGCTTGGCGAACTTCATATGAACTATTTCTTAAGAAATTCATATATGCATTTAAGTCAGTCAGATATGTTTTCCGTAGGTGTTGCTTATCAACCTATTGTTAAAAATAAATTATCACGCATTCTTTGTGTTTTTGCATTGATCAAGAATAATGCTAAGTGCATTGCTTTATATGTCTGTCCCTCACTAAATTAGTTGTCTATTTAGTAAATTTGCTTTATATGATCTTAATGTTCTAGGTGGAGAAAAAGAGACTGATTAATGTTTTCATCAAGCAATTTGTAATTCACTACAAAGATTGGGAACCTGTGAATTCTGGCATATTATTAGAGTCTTCTTCTGTTGAGAGTTTATCATCTTCCGATGATGTGATTGTTGGCTGCTCGGCTGGACATCCTGTTGAAGTCATTCGGGTATTAACAGAAGAGCTCACACAATTAATCTCACTAGTTACTGATTGTAAGTTGCGGATCATTGCCATTGTCGTCATTATTTTCTTCACTTTCTGCCCTCGTAGGCTTAAGTGGTTTGCACTACAGATGTGATCAAATTAAAGTTAGGAACCATTATATGTAAAATAGACGCAAGAAGGGAGTACATATACTTATTGAAATTTCTTATAATGGTATCAAATGATTTCATTACCTTTTAAATTTTTGTTTGTTGTAGTCATTCAGACCTTTTCTCTTAATACAAGATGATGTTTAACGTAAGAATCTTGAAATGGTATATTTGGTTACTTGTACCAAAACTGTTACTGCTTACATGTTATTTGCAGTAATTCATGCATTTCTTTCTGTCAGATATATTATCTTTATCTACACTTTTCTTTCAGTGAACATCAGCTTGGGGCACTCATCGACAGATCTTTCCGGGGCTGCTGCTAAATTGTTTATTACTTCTGAAGGATTTTTAATTTTGGATGCGCTGAAAATTATTGCCCATTCATTATACAATTGCAGAGTTTTTGGATACTATGGCGGAATTCGAAAACTTACGGCCTTAATGAAAGGTACAATCAATGCATGACTAATATTTTTTCCTTTTGTTCATGATTTTGATTACTTCTGTGGGTGATGTTTGCTGAAAAGTGTAAGAAGTTTTAACTGATGTTAGTGTGATCTTCATATTGTTTCTTTATAAATTTATATTATCTTCTTATGTTGCTAAAGGCTTTAGACCTATGTGGTCCCCTGTTATAGCTTAACAAATGGTCATCGTTCCTTTTTTTTTTTGTTTTTGTTTGAGTCTCACTTTAAAGGATATACTACTGTGCATTACAAGGAATTTTTTTATTAATTACAATCATAAAAATTACATTCTCGACTCCTCTATTTGTAATAATCACATTATCTTCAAAAAGGAAATAAAATCTGCTGAAATGAATGTGTTAATTCTAGGGATATTTTTATCCTAATAATCCCCTATTTACAACAATTATGTTTTAATTTGTATACTACTATGAAAAGCATCCAACTACTGCCATGTGTCATTTTCACATTTGTGCTCACTGTGCTTTTTCCCATTTATCAATACATGCTCCTTTTCTCTCTCCTGCCCGGGTGCAAAGCATGGATCTGCTTCTAATTTGCTTTTATTTATGAACACAATATGAAATCAATCCCTGAATTTTGATAGGATTTAATTTCCAATTCTTGTATTTTGCTGTTGATAAGTCTATGTTTTGAAAATCTAACTTTGATTCTATCATTAATTGCCATTTGTTATTCGCTAATATCTGTGTTCTTGCTGGAAAGTAATGGAAGTTCCTTTCTTGTGTTCAATTTGTTACAGGGGCTGTGGTCCAACTTAAAACCATAAGTCAAACCCTTTCTGGTGATGCAAATTGTTCCGTCTCTGCTGTTGAGAAAATCAAGCTGCTCCAACAAATATTAACATATGTTGTGTCAATAATTTATATTTTCATTGATTTAGGTTCAAATGTAGACAAAAAGGATGAGTTATTCTGCAGTCTTTTGGGCTTTATTTCACATGCCGAGACTCCAATCATCTCTTCAAACAGTTCAAAAGTTTTGTCTACCGAAGCAAGGTTACATTGGCGACAGAAAGCAATTGTTTCTGTGATGGAAGCTGGTGGCCTAAATTGGTTAGTAGGTAAGGTACGCATCTGTTATTATTGTATATTTTGAGGCTATAAGGAAAATATATTATTAAAATGCTGTTAGCTAAATAAATTGTTCTTCAGGTTACTGCAGTTTCACTAGCATATAAATAGGTCCCTATTGCTCTTTGTTTTTCTTTTTGTTTATTAAATTTTCATATGATGGCAAATGGCAGATGTCCTTTGGGGTGTCAACATAGCTGATATGCCAAAGTTCATAGTGATACCTAATATGGGTTTTATAAAAAGAAAACAGGCTCCTATTGTTTCAAATTTTCTCTTTACTTGTGAACATATGCTAAAATTTTAATAGGTGTGTGGACTGATGACCATCTTTTCTTTTGTAAATAAAAGCTCATGCTAGGAATTACTGTATAGTTTGGCATCTCAACTAGGCTGACATTCTGAAGGACATATATCATTTTCCATGATATGAAAAATATTTATTAAAAGAAAAAGAAGAAAACAAAAAAAACATGGGGGCCAAACCAAACCCATGAGCAGAAAATACAAGACCAAACTTCCCAAGAAGTGAAACTTTCCCAAACATAGGAAGTTGATATCTGTGATGAAAAAAAGTCTAAATTGATAACAAGAGGCATAACAATGTACCATTTAAAATTTTTCATGTTATCCAAGCCTAAATTAGTCAATTTATCGGCACAGTGATTCCCTTCCCTAAAAATATGTGAAATTTTAAACTCTATATCATTACAAATATGAACAAATATGTGATACAAAGATTCCTCTTCTTTTCTACACAAGGAGCACATTGAACAAATATGAACACCCATGCACTGCACAGCCGTATCAGTATGCATTCTGTTATGCAGAATTTTCCATAAAACCAAAGACTTTGCTGGTGGAACATCAGCTGACCAGATGCTGTTACCTCAATCTGAGTGAGAGGAAACTGAAAAAACAATTCTTTGTGGCTTTCTAATGGATATTGAGGGATTATGGCACATCACTATGATTTGGTTTTTGGTGTCTATTTGGTGTAAAACACACGTCTTTTTAATGGGTTTTCAGTAGCTGTTATGTTGTTGGATTAGGGAGCATGTTACATTGGTTTTCTATTCTTTGTTGTTTTTTGTTTAGGATGATTGCTTGTCATCCTTTCTCTTTATAATTCATTATTTTTTGTCTTGCTATATATCTTCTTTTATATTAAACATTAATATAAGTTATCTTGGTGACATAAAGATGAAAGGTTGGGCTTCACATTCACGGGAGTCTTAATTTTTCATGACACCTATCTTATCTTTAAATAGCTCAACTGTAACTCCTTTCTTTGTCTATTCCATGCTTATTGAATTTCATGGTATATAGAAATTCCATGCTTAATAGATTTTTAAACTTATTTTATGTTTTTTGTTCAATTATCATATATTTTCCATTCATGAAACTTAATTTTTCAGAGCTCTTACGTGTCATTAGAAGATTTAGCCTGAAAGAACTATTGATGGATGATTCACTTCTGTATTTGTGCTTGAAAATTCTTTCATTGGCCTTATCTGCAAATCTTCGGGGCCAGAATCATTTTAGAAGTATCGGAGGGTTGGAAGTGCTGCTGGATGGTCTTGGATTTCCATCAAATTATGCAAAAACTTACCGTAATCTTGTTTTGGCAGATGGATTCAGGTATTGTTGGGTATATCTCAAGCCTATTATTCTTTATTTTATTTATTGGAAGATATGATGGTGTTTCTTTTTAAGCTTGCTGTATCTGCATTTTCTTTTTTGATGAATAAATGTGTCTTGATGTTTGACTTTGTGGATAATAATTTAATGACTAGCTTGATGTTGGTGAATCTACAAACTTCATTCATCACATTCTGAGTTTGCTGTATACAATACATGTATTTGTCCTTAACATGTTATCCTGTCTACTTGTTTTAGCTTGTATCAATTTAACATGTAAGATAATGTATTTGGTATTTCTCATATTTCGTTCTCTCCCATGGGATAATACTGTATTATCTATATG
The DNA here is from genome assembly GCA_036885675.1 of Vigna mungo. Classification (NCBI taxonomy): domain Eukaryota; kingdom Viridiplantae; phylum Streptophyta; class Magnoliopsida; order Fabales; family Fabaceae; genus Vigna; species Vigna mungo. Next base: position 37,300,589 of record CP144699.1, on the reverse strand, counting down.
GTTACTATATACAGTCTGTCTTTCATTCTTTGATAAAGTGGTTTGCTTGTCTTTTGCAGGGATGATAAACCATTGCAAAAGATATTTCAACTTCATATTCTTTCTTTGGAAGTTTTGAGGGAGGCAGTGTATCCTTCACAATTTGCTGATTTTGTGAATTTTAGAATATTTCTTTTTTTGAACTTCATACATCAATGAACTGATATATCCTAATAATAAAAAAGACAACATAAAATTTAAGTTCATTGCCTATTGACATTTCTATACATTTCACGTGTGTATTTTCTAGAGAGGTATTTGCTTGCCATTCTTAGGTATATTCCTCCCTGAATTTTTATTATGGCAGATAGAACAATGCTGTCCTTTGTTCACTTGTTGATTTTCTTTTGACTGATTGCTACTTGAATATCATTAAAATTTAAAGAAAAAAGTGATGCTTGAGACCTTGACATCGGTACAGCTTTGGCAATATGATCAGCTTGCAATTTCTTTGTGAAAATGGAAGGGTGCATAAATTTGCTAATAGTTTTTGTTCACCAGCTTTTCTGCTTCAAGATTTGGGACAGGAGAAGGATTCTACTGTAGAGCATGCTGTTGGTATGCCTGGTCTTGACATTCGAGAAAATAAGAATTATGTGAAACCTGCTGCAGCAGTGCTTTCTTCTGGCCTTCCATCCCATGCTTCTTTCTCTGATATTTGGAATGATTATGTTGTTATGTTGAGCAGCGGTCTCTGTTCATTTCTGTTAGCTGCCGAGGGTTCAAAATCTATTCATGTTCAAGTATCTTCTGGTCGACTTGCATTGCCTGTTTCCTCTGCATATTATGAATTGTCAATCAAATGGGTCATGAGGGTTTTATTTACAATATTTCCTTGCATAAAAACTTGCTCAAGTCAGAGTGACTTGCCTAGCTATTTAAGGTGAACTATACCAGTGATTTGCAGTGTTTTTCCTTTTCATAGCCTGAAAAATCTAATAAACTATAAAAAAAGTGCGTTGAAGTATTTCTGTTAATGTATCTCTGAAGTAGGACCTTCATGCATAGAACTAATATTTGATATGTTGATTTTCTTTCCACGTTGCAGGATCTTTGTTTCAGCTCTACAGAACACTGTTCTGAATGCATTTAGAAACCTTCTCTCTTCTTCTCCCACGTCACTTGAAATTTTTCGCCAAGAGGGAATATGGGATCTTATGTTTTCAGAAAATTTCTTTCATTTCGCATCAGGTTCAGATGAATCTTCTGGACAGATGTTTGGATACTGTGAGAAGTCTGAAATATTGTCTGCTTCAAGGAGCACTGGTAACACAGCAGAAGTTAATGGGGTTAATTCTCTACAGATGGAAGTAATTTCATTTGTTGAATTTGCTGCAACATTTAGTGGAAACACACAGAACATGGTTGGTTCTTTTATTCCCCTCTTCTTATTTATTCATCTATACGTGTGTGTGTATACACTCAAAATATATATTTAAATTTGCTTGAATGAATTTATATTCATACTCACATGTTTCTAAGTGCTCAACTCTAAGAAAGAGAGAAACATGTGATTCGACCTTGGTTTGTAAAGTTTACACTCATCAAGAGATTGTACTGTGGTCTATTAGAGATTGTTGGAGGAAATTCTTTAAGTTTTGTAATGGTATTAATATTAAGGTGTCACATTTTTCGGGAAGGAATTCATTGTGATAGTAAGTTGATGAGTTTAGGCCTGTCTTCTAGAGAAGTGTTTAACTGATAGGCAATTAAGCCAACTTTTATAAGTTTGGACTTTTATCATAATAGGATTCTTTTTCCTATGTATAGGGCTTCTTAGATTGTGTATAGCTTTATATAGTTAGCCTGTTTTTTGTTCATGGGCTTTGGTTGGGTCCCTCCATGAGTTCTTTGTATCTTTCTTTGTGTTTTTAATGATATTTTCATCTGATGGCAAATGATAGATGTTAGTTGGAATGTCAGCCTAGCTAAGATGCCAATACAATAAATAAAGGAGATACAATACGAGAATAAATGAAAATGTTCCTAATAGTACCGTCTATAGTCTAAATACTTTTTATCATATAAGATCAAGTCCATTGTTAGGATATAAGGAAATATGATATAATGGGTAATGTGTGCAGAATAAAAGGAAATAGATTAGGATTAGTTGTTAGCTGGTTAGTTTGTTAGGGGGGCCTTGATAAGAAGGCAGTGAGGTCTTGTGTCAGGGGACTTTTGAACATTGTTGTATGGACAGGTTCTGTGAACCTTGTGAGGGAGGTTATGCTCCCAACCCATTCTTTGTAAAATGCCAATTCTTATGAGAAATAAGAGAATTCTTTCTTTCATCTCTATTTTTTGCTGTTTGTGAGTGTTCTTGGTTAGGTTTCATACTTAGAAACCTAACAATTTGGTCCGACCCGCTGGATCATCAAGGGAGAACTGCCGGATCTGTTTGGAGGAGCAAAAGGCGCGATGGAGGGAAGAATTGATGGAAGAATGAATGCCCGGAAGGAAGGATGGATTCTGTGAAGAGGTGGGCCAACAAACATAAAAGGGTGCTAGCAGAAGAGAGAAGAAACATCCAAGAAGAGAGAAGAAACATCCAAGAAGAGAGAAGAAACATCCAAGAATTGAGAAGAAGTATCCAAAAAATAAAAGAAATGCTACAGAAATCCAAGAATCACATAATGGGCCCAGAAAGAAGTAAGGAATCTGACGGGAAGGAAAAGAAAGAGGGAGAAACAGGTAAGGATGTTGTGCAAGATAGTATGTTGGACATCAAGAAAGCCAAGAAACTTTTAGATGGAGGAGAAACAGATAACAATGCAAAGGAAGGGGTTGTCCAATACTGTGAGGGGGATATTTTTACCATCACATTAGGGAGTAGAGGGTCAGAAACTGCTGTTTTGAGTGCTGATTGCTTTGCAAGAATTAGAGGGCAAGTGAGGAGGGAAGAAAAGATATGTGAAGAAGAAGGCAATGATGAAAAGGGTGATGGAGACATTGGTGTGATAGTGGCTGAGAAAATTGCAGAAGTTGCTGCTGTAAGGGTGGACAACGTGACAAATTTTGGTAGGGAAAATGCACAGCAGGTGAAGACCATGATGGGGAGGTTGTGACTCTTGCTTCTCCAAGTAAAGTTGCAAAAGTTGTTGTTTTTAGTGGAGATAGAGTGGTAGGTTGTGGTGGGAATGTCAAAACAGTAAAGAAAGGGGAAGAATTGTTGAGGCCTGGGGGTAAAGCAGTGGTGTCAAAGAGCAATCCAACTGAGTCTGTTGACAGGGCAAGAGAGGACCTACTGCAAGATATCAAGAAAGGAAAGAAACACTCAGGTGGAGGAGAAAATTCAAGCAATTGGGAGCAAAAAGAAGAGGATGCCATTGACAGTAATGGAGCTAGGAAGGGTGAGGAGACACCAGTTTTTTCGTGGGTGAAAAGAGAAGAGTTTACCACTTATGAAGGGATTGACATCCAAGATCAAACAACTGGGGCAGCAAATGCTTCTGCAGTTCAAAATACCAAAGGAGCAACAAAAGCACACCCAAACAACAAAGAGAAGGTAGTCCACATGTGCAAGACTTGGCATAAAAAATCCAAGAACCTTTCTTAGAAAAATCAGGCCACAACTCTACTAAAGATAGTTGAAGGGAACAGAAGAAGCATTCTATGTGAGAGTTGGGTAGCAGTAACACAGATGGGGAGTGTGGAAATTTTACATGAAAGTTTGCAAGTAGATGGAGCAGCTGCCAAAAGTGTTGTAGCTACAAGAGCCGATGAAGTCAGAGTTGAGATTTTGAGGATTTCACAAAATTGGGCAAAAAGAATCCAGGATCAGTGGAAGTCATTGGAGGAGGATTTGCCACCACCCAAGCCTCCAGACCTGAATTGTAGGGCAGTAGCCAGTGGGGTCCCTTCCTATGATGAAGATGAGCCATGGGAACAAGCATTATTGTACCAACCTTGAGGACAAGGTTGTTTTGCAGCAGGATGTAATGTTAGGATATAAGGAAATAGGATATAATGGGTAATGTGTGCAGAATAAAAGGAAATAGATTAGGAATTAGTTGTTAGTTGGTTAGTTAGTTAGGGGGGCCTTTATAAGAAGGCAGTGAGGTCTTGTGTCAGGGGACTTTTGAACATTGTTGTATAGAAAGGTTCTGTGAACCTTGTGAGGGAGGTTATGCTCCCAACCCATTCTTTGTAAAATGCCAATTCTTCTGGGAAATAAGAGAATTCTTTCTTTCATCTCTGCTTTCTGCTGTTTGTGAGTGTTCTTGGTTAGGTTTCATTATTAGAAACCTAACATCCATGTTTCTATAATTGTAATATTGCCTCTCAAGCTGAAGCATATTAATCAAATGTACTAAACTTTCATGGATGTATACTTTTTAGATTCTTGTGATTGAATTCAATGATTTGATTATTCTCCAAGCATTTATTTTTCGTTTCTGTTGCAGAGGGAATTGTCATGTTTGTTGGATGCACTTGAGCATTGTGCTTGTAATCCTGAAATTGCATGTGTTCTTGTGAGGAGTTTGGTTCGCATCTTGCAGCTTTCCCCTGAGAGAACAATTGCTTCCTTTAAGGCCTTGAGTGCAGTTTCTCGTGTTCTACAAGTTGCCTGTGTTCAAGCGCATGAGTATAGAAGTCCAGGAAGCATGGATCCCTCCAATGAGAAAAGTGCCACAGATGCATCAGTATCATCGCAAGATCAATGTAAAAGCAATTTACACGTGACTATACAAAGTTTCTTTAATTGCATGAAAGTGTGCATGGAGCTCTTTGCCAAGTTTCTAGCAGCAGCTAAAGATTCCAAGCTGATACTACATAGTTTTACATGCATTGATTGCCTATTTGATTTATTTTGGGTGGAAGGTTTGAGAGATGATGTGCTTGGACATATACTCAATCTCATGAAGGTATACTTTACGTGCTATTTATTTGAATTTGCCTTTGTAGGTCATAAATGTTGTTGAGTTTTGTTTCTCCACTTTTAACATGGCTAATCTCTTTTCAGATCATGCCATTTTCTGAGGAAGATAAAAAAGCGAAGTTGCAGTTATGCTCTAAGTATTTAGAAATGTTTACTCAATTAAAAGAACGGGAGAGTAGTTTTGTTGATCTATCTATTGATTTGTTGGTAGGAATGAGAGATACACTCCAGACTAACCAAGCAGTATGTGTCGGACATCGATTTATTTCTTTACTTTATTTACTGCAATGTCTTCAAATGCATTTTCATATTTGACTGAAGGGTTGCTTTTGATGCTTTACTGCTTCAGTACTATCAGACTCTATTTCGGGATGGGGAGTGCTTTTTGCATGTTGTATCATTACTGAACAGCAACCTTGATGGGGCAAATGGGGAGAAATTGGTTTTGAATGTACTCCAAACGCTTACTTATTTGCTTGCAAGTAATGATGCCTCGAAGGTACTTGTCTTCAGTTTTTCCGCTTTGTTTCATCCCTAGTTTTGTAATACTATTATTTGTTGTTACTATTTTTTAATTTTTTTTTGTTTTGGTTTGGTTAAGAACATTTGGGAATTATATTTTACTCCAAGTTTTTTTTTATTGCCCTTTAGCTGTTTTTGGATTGTTGCAAACCAATTTTGTAAAACATATAAGTTGTTGGAGTAAGCACTTGAATAACATTATTTCACATCTTACTGAAGAGCTCTAGGGCTTAGGGCAAGTGCAATACGCTGGCCTATTTTTATGTTATACTCTGGATTTCATGAAGAATAAGGTTGACAAGGATCATACTCTTAACTACTTTGCCAAAGGATCTTTGTAACTCTGCTTTTAATAATTTTCCCAAAGTTGTAAAGGAATATTGACAGGTTTCTGTTTGTGAAACCTATCTAAACCCACACCTACACACACCAAACAAACACACAGATAACAAAAAGAATACTTCTGTATTGATTTCTTCTTTAATCTGTACACAATCCCAACACCCAAGGGAGCCCAATTCCCCCTCCACAGGATAAAAGAGTCCTGTCTATACTAAGAGTAAAACTGTTCACACTATACAAAAATACATCAGCTCTATTTATATGAACTTATTCCCTCCCCCTTAACTATTATAACAGTTAACCTTCTAAAAAACTCCTAACTCTTCTTTCTCCTCTCATAAACCCTCCATATCCTATCAAATATCAATATGTTTATTAGATCTCTTAAAAGGATAAATCCTTGCTGGTTTTCTCTTAATAAACTGTTTTTTCATTAAACAACTTGTCAAATTGAAGAACAAAAGGTTTGGAAACTTCAACTCCAAAATGGTTGTCACTTTCTTCATTCTTTACACAAAAAGATGATTCAGAGCAAATTTTTTCTACGCATTCAAAGGGTTTCACTTGAGTGGGAAGCAATAAAGACACTGTAATTTTAGAAATAAACAAGAAAATAGGGTTAACATTGGAGATGTTATACCACAAGGTAAGTATCTATATAGGCAATTGTGGTATGGTCTTTCTGAATGTGCTTGAGTGTTTTTTACATCCAACTGAATGGAATTATTTATATTTAGGGTATTAGAAAGATATATAATGCCAAAGCACATTACAAGAGAACAATTAAGATTCATTTGCTTCCTAAGATGTGTTGAACTGAGCTACACAAAATATGTAGGCTACCTGGAAAAGTAATCAATGATCTTAAACCTAGTTCAATTCCAGAAAACTGACTTATGAGGTTTGCATCCATTCATATGCATTCAAGTGGTCTATTTTAACAATATTTGTAAGTGAGATGGGAACTTTATGCACTCCTCATGTCGAAGATTGAACATCTGTAGCATAAGACTAAATTTTGTGAGTAGTTTGATTGGATAACAACTGGTACAATAGTTTAACAACTGGAAGGGACTGACTTAGGACTGTCTTGTTTTAAATTTATTGACCCTTTTACTGTCTGGTTTGTTCAGCATCCTTGAGATGTTTGTATTCAAATGTGTTTTATCACCTGGCATCTGAACATAATGGAGATGTAACTGCATCTTGTTATGTAGGTTACTAGACTGACTGCCAGTACTGTAGATTTGAAACTGTGTTTATTTGGTTGTAATTATCTAATTAGTGAGGAAGGCAACAAAGAGGAAGATATTAGGATGGAAATAACAAATTTCCACCGATTGTTTGAGAGGAGCAATAGGAAGGAAATTTTTTTCCATGGGTTCCATTTACATTTTTTTTAGTGTAGAAAGCTTTCTAATGCAATTTTTTTTTTTATTTCTACCATATTTGCTTCATCCAAACAAGTTGAAAGAAATTTATCTAATTTTTTTATTTATCTATCCAAACAATGCTATTTTCATTCTTCTTATTTCTTACTCTCTTGTTGTTTTGCTCTTTGTTTCATTTTAATCCCAATAGTGCAGAGAGGTTCACTGAACCTTGTATCTACCATATCTCATGGCAAATTATGTCAGGTAGGAGAAATTGGTGGGTGCTAATTCAAATGAAAAACAATACACATTAGGTCTTGCACGAGCCTAAATCTTTTTAGTTTTAGTATTGTGGTTATAAAATTTAAGTATAGGCTGATTACCCTTTGAGGTGTCATCCTTTTTGGTTTGGATCTATATTGGATTTTTAGTGTTTTATTGTAGCTGCGTGCATTGTACCATTGCATTCCAATTTAAAAGCTTCTTATATTATCATCTCTTGCAGGCGGCATTTAGAGCTCTGGCTGGAAAGGGCTACCAGACTCTGCAGAGTTTGCTATTGGATTTTTGCCAGTCGCATTCAAGTGAAAGCCTTTTAGATGCTTTGCTTGATATGCTTGTTGATGGAAAATTTGATGACAAAATGAGTCCTATGATAAAGGTGATGTACCGGTACATAGGTCTTGCTTCCATAAATTATTTGATCCACCTGCACCGTTTCATTTTCTATTCGAAAAATCTATTGAAAGTGGTATTTGCTGGATGCTATATTATTAAGTATTGTTAAATCTTCATTCCATAAATCTTGTTTGTGTTCTTATTTTTCTGCTTTCCTTTTTTGATTTCAGAATGAAGATGTAATAATATTATATCTGATTGTACTGCAAAAGGTTTGCAATTCCTTTCCCTTTGTTTTTTTCTAATAAATTATTTTCTTCAATAGTTATTTTAGTAGTTGTTAAAGTTTGTTTTAAGAAAATAATGCCATCTGTTTTTTTGCTTGTTATTTGTGATTGGGCAGAGCAGTGAGTCTTTGAAGCATCATGGACTGGAGACGTTTCAGCAACTGCTAAAAGATTCCATTTCTAATAGAGCTTCTTGTGTCAGAGCAGGAATGCTTGATTTTCTTCTTAATTGGTTTTCTCAAGAAGATAATGACAGTGTGATCTTTCAGATTGCACAGTTAATTCAAGCCATTGGCGGCCACAGCATATCAGGGAAGGACATCCGAAAAATCTTTGCTTTACTCCGAAGTGAGAAAGTTGGGATGAGGAGGCTGTACTGCTCTGTTTTGTTAACAAGTCTCTTGGCAATGCTACACGAAAAGGGGCCAACTGCATTTTTTGATCTTGATGGAGTTGATTCTGTAAGTCCCGAAGCCATTATAGATGTATCTCTAGATCTCCTAATTCTTTAGAAATTTTTGAAGTACTTGGCTCCAAGTAGACTTTTTCTTCTGTTAGAATAAATAGTCTCAGAATTTATTGTAAAGGTGCTGTGTGCTTTGTGTTGCACCTAGTTCTTAGATATAGCTTTTTAGATTCTCTTCTCTTCCCTCTCATACATTGTATTTGATGTATCTAAAGTTTTTATAAGCATGAAATCCTAGGAGAGGGAAATTCACTCTCTAAAATTCATTCTAATTCCTTTGTATTATTCTAATGTTGATATTAGAGTGTGTTGATCCTGCTTTGCCTTTTTCTGTCCAACAAAGGAGTTGCTTATCGGTCATTTTCCACATTGTTGTTCATAGTTAGAGTTTGGTCCATTGACACTTGGGTCTATTGTGTCTCGAAGAGCGAAGCCCAACCCAGTGCCCACACATCCAATATTCGACTGGTGTATTATCACTCGCTGACCAACTGCTACGTTGCCTTGTGTGCATGTGTCCTATGCATCACCTTCCAGTGGTTGGAATCTAAACGGATCAGCTTGGTTTGACTAGTTGGAGCATTCTGAGCTTGTTTCTACCCTTTGTTCTTCATTCTTGGAGCATTTGGTGAGTCTCCTAGTGTTGAACACAATTTCTCTCACTTGAAACTCTAGGTTTCTCTCTCTGAAAGCCGCCCTAGGTTGTCTTTGACTCTTCTCTGTTGTACCATTGGACTGTGTCCTTTCCTTGTTCAAGATGTCTTCAGGGACTATTTCCTCTTTCTTTGGAATTCCTTCCATAACTTCTCAAAAATTAATTGGAGAAAACTACCTTTCTTGGTTTGCTTTAGTTGAATTTTGGTTCCTTGTCCAAGGTTTTCATGATCAGTTAGAAGATCCCAATGACATCAAATTTAATGTGGAAGAACGTGCTACGGGTTGGATGATTGGAGGACAAGAATATAAAGGCCTATACTACCTTGGCACTAGCTCATATGTATCTTTTGTTCCATCTACATATCCTAAACAGTTACTTGAACACGTAGGACATCCTCATCATACAAATTTAAAGATGGTTCTTGAACTTAGTCTCCAAAATTTGGAATGTGAACCGTGCTATTTGGGAAAACATGTCATGTTCCTTTTCCTATACATTCTGAATCTAGGTGAGTCTGCTTTTTCTATCATCCATTATGACATATGAGGGCCATCTTTTGGTTTTAGATATTTTATTAGTTTCATTGATGAATTTAGTGGGATTTATCTAATGAAAAGATTCGTTGTGAACTTTTGTCTATTTTTATGTCTTTCCTTGATGAAATCAGAAATCAGTTTGGAAAAGTAAGCAAAATATTACTAAGTGATAATGCCAAAGAATATTTTTCTTCTAATCTATCTATACTCATAAGGTCACACAACATTTTGCTTCAATATACTTGCTTTCGTACACCTTAGCTAAATGGACTGTGTATGAATATTTTTACAAATACTTAAAGACAGTTATTGGGGAGGCTCTACTTTAATGAGCTTTTGGTTAATTATAAATGTTAGATATTGTGTTTATGTTAATTAGGAAAACATAGTCCCTATATGTTTATTAGGGAAACATAGTCTTTATTCTTATTTTATTTTTACATATTCATTTGTTTTTGGGTTTAAGCCCACATTCTTGTCATTATAAATACATTACCCTATGTGTATGCAAAGACACACAAGGGACCTTTCTCCTCATCTCTTTCACTATTTCCTATGGTATCTAGAGCTTAGGGTTTGTTCCAACCTCTTCCAAGGTCTTCGGTACTCATTACCGTTGTAGCCACCGCAGCCACCGCCGTCGCCGGAGTTCCAGAATCGACTGGCGACCACTCCATCTGAAGCGCCTCGGCCGGGTGACCACCGTGGACCAAAGATCGCGGTGATCGGAGCTCCCACACGCCTCCATGCGCCGTCGTCGGAGTTTGCAGATCCGCTGCTTCCCGCCGTGCGTGCCGGCGCGTCGCCAGAGCCCACTGCTGCCGACCAGCACTGCTATGATCGCCTCCTCGCCTTCTTTCTAGATCTGTGGTTGTTGCGTCAATCGAAGCACGTTAATTTTTAGGGTTTCTCCCTCTCCATGGCGTCTTCCTCGTCTACAACCACCTCTGCTAGTGCCTCAATCTTCTGCTGGTGCCTCATCTGATTCCTCAATATACACCAATTATGTGAATGTACACTTGTCCATTGACAAGTTAGATGGCACGAATTATGCAACATGGGCGTCCGACATCAAACTTTGGTTGAAGAGTCTGGGGTATGTAGATCACCTTACTAAAAATGTGACTAGTGCTACCACACAGGACACTTCCCGCTGGATGAAAATTGATGCCCAGTTATGCATAGTCATAAAGTCCACCATTCACTCTTCTCTGAAACAAATGTTTCGATCATATGAAACATGTTCAGAAGTATGGGCATAAGCGAAGTTATTATACACGAATGACACCCAGTGTCTTTATGGTGTTTGTTAGGATCTATTCACGGTTATTGGTCCGCGCAATCCTGGTCCCATGGCAGAATATTTGGGTAAAGTTCAACCCTCCTTCATGATTTTAATGAACTATTACCTCTTGCTTCCACTCCTGCTGAAGAACTGGAACAACGATCAAAGTTCTTCATGCTGTTGGCATTATACGGACTCTCTGATGATTCCTCCCATGTCCGTGATCAGATTTTGGGTTCTCCTGTCATACCCAACTTTACTTCTACTTGTTGTGCTCTTTTGCGTATTCCGAGCAAACTAGTCATTGAGACATCTCCTCATATTGATGATTGCTCTGTTATAGTTGCGCAATGCGATGATAAAAGTCGGTCTCGCAAGCCAGGTAAAGGACGACCAAAATGTGACCACTGTGGCAAGCTAGGCCACAAAATTGATAAATGTTATGCACTTCATGGACATCCTCCTCGATCTGTAGCAATGGCTAATTCTGATCCACCTCTTCGGCCTGCAGACCATCCTACTTCATCAAATACTGTAGATAACCCTGCAGTCTTCAACGAATTTCTCAGATGGTATGAGGATCATCAGCAATCTAGTTCCACTACATCTGCATCTGTTGCACGCATAGGTACACCTTTTGTTGGTCTGACTCACTCCCTCGGATCTTGGGTCCTTGACTCAGGCGCCATCAATCATATAACTGGTAACAAGTCCTTGTTTTCTTCCTTGTCATGTCCAGATAATTTACCTTCGGTAACAATGGCTGATGGGTCTAGAGTCTCATCTCATGGTATTGGTACTATTCATATTTTTCCATCCATATCCATTGATCATGTACCCTATGTCCTTGGGTCTCCTTTCAATTTATTGTCCGTCAGTCGTCTAACTCATTCCCTTAATTGTGTTATTTCATTTACTAAAGATTCTGTTTGTTTGCAGGACCGGAAACACATGATTGGCACAAGATGTGAGTCTCATGGCCTTATCTTCTCTGCCCTTCTCCACATGTTGGCGTCATCATGGAGTCACCGTCCCTTTTTCATGCTCAGTTAGGTCATCCCAGTCTTGCCAAACTGCAGCAACTTGTTCCGAGTTTGTCGAAGTTATCCAACTTGTCGTGTGAGTCTTGTCAGTTAGGAAAACATACTCGTAGTTCCTTTCCTTGTAGTGCTTCACAACGAGCGTCGCCTCCTTTTTCATTAGTTCATTCTGATATTTGGGGACCTAGCCGTGTTAGGTCCACTTTAGGATTTCAGTATTTTGTTACTTTTATTGACGACTATTCCAGATGTACTTGGTTGTTTTTAATGAAGAATCGTTCTGAGTTGTTTTCTATTTTCCAATCATTTTTTAATGAAATAAAAACACAATTTGGGGTTTCTATTCGAACTTTACGCAGTGATAATGGCCGTAAATACCTTTCTCAACCGTTTAAACATTTTATGGCTTCTCATGGCATTCTTCACCAGACCTCATGTGTTTATACTCCTCAACAAAATGGGATGGCTGAGCGCAAGAATAGATACCTCATTGAAACAACTCGTACACTTCTAATTCATGGCCAAATACCCTCACGTTTTTGGGGTGATGCAGTTCTTACTTCATGTTATCTCATCAACCGCATGTCGTTTTCTGTCCTAAATAACAAAATCCCTCATTTTGTCTTATTTCCTCAAGACCCTTTACATCCATTACCTCTTAAAGTTTTTGGGTCTACATGTTTTGTTCATGATTTTAGTCCTGGTCTTCATCAGTTATCTCCTAGATCTCACAAATGTGTCTTCTTAGTATTTCCACGGTCAAAAAAGGGTTATAAGTGTTTTTCTCCTTCCCTCAATCGTCATTTTATCTCTGGTGATGTCATTTTTGATGAATCTTCATTTTATTTTTCACATCTATCTTCTAGTTCTGTACCTCCACCTACTACTGTTGATATTCCTATTGTTTGTGATCCTTTAGACTCTCATTCCCCACAGGATCGTCCTTCAACTCCACTCCTTTAGGTTTATAATCGCCGCAATCGTCTCCCTCATGACTCACCTCCTGTGCCGCCTCCTATGTCTCCTCCGGCTCCAACAAATGAGTCTGACCTGCCTATTGCCCTCCGTAAAGGTATACGATCTACTCGTAACCCTTCCCCCCATTATACTGTTCTTAGTTACCATAGGTTATCTCCATCTTTTTACACATGTCTCTCATTCATTTCTTCTGTGTCAATTTCCAAGTCTGTGGGTGATGCCTTAACTCATCCTGGTTGGCGTCAAGCCATGCTGGATGAATTAAGTGCTTTACAGAAAAGTGGAACCTGGGAGCTTGTCCAATTACCATCTGGAAAGTCTGTTGTTGGTTGCAGGTGGGTGTATGCTATCAAAGTTGGGCCTAATGGTACAATTGATCTTTTGAAGGCTTGACTGGTTGCCAAAAACTACACAGAGATTTTTGGTTTGGATTATGGTGATACCTTTTCTCTAGTGGCCAAAATGACCTAGGTTCGCCTATTCATTGCCATGACCGCTCTTCGACAATGGCCTCTTTACCAACTTGATGTCAAAAATGCTTTCCTTAATGGTGATTTGCATGAAGAAATTTATATGGAGCAACCGCCTGACTTTGTTGCTCAGGGGGAGTCATTTGGATTGGTATGTCGTCTTTGCAAATCCCTATATGGCCTAAAACAGTCTCCTCGGGCCTGGTTTGGTAAATTCAGTTGTGTTGTTCAACAATTTGGTATGTCTCGCAGTGAAGCGGATCATTCAGTGTTCTATCGCTACTCAAGTGCTGGATGTATCTACTTAATAGTGTATGTCAATGACAATGTTCTCACAGGAAGCGACTACCTTGGCATCTCTCAGATGAAACAACACCTTTATCACCATTTTCAGACGAAAAATCTTGGCAAGCTCTGATACTTTTTGGGTATTGAAGTAGCACAATCCAATGATGGTATTGTCATATCTCAAAGGAAGTATGCGTTAGACATCTTGGAGGAAACAGAGTTAAAGAACTGTAAGTCTGTTGAGACACCTATGGATTCTAACATCAAGCTCCTACCAAATTAGGGGGAGCCTTTCTCAGATCCTGAACGTTACAAAAGATTAGTTAGTAAATTAAACTATCTTACTGTTACGCGTCCTAATATTTCCTTTGCAGTTAGCGTGGTGAGTCAATTCCTTAACTCCCCATGTGAAGACCATTGGGATGTAGTTATTCGCATACTGAAGTATATTAAAGGATCATCTGGAAAAGGTTTGCTATATGGTCCTAACAACGATACAAAAATCGTTTGCTATTCAGATGCTGATTGGACTGGTTCCCCTTCTGATAGGAGGTCTACTTCTAGATATTGTGTCTCTATTGGTGGCAACCTGAGATCTTGGAAAAGTAAGAAGCAAAGTGTTGTGGCTAGGTCTAGCGCAGAAGCAAAATATTGAGCTATGGCATCAGCTACTCGTGAGCTTGTGTGGCTTAAACAATTACTTAGTGAATTGAAATTTGGAGATGTCACTCACATGACACTTATATGTGATAATCAAGCTGCTCTTCATATTAGCTCTAACCCTATCTTCCATGAGAGAACCAAGCACATTGAAGTTGATTGTCATTTTATTAGAGAAAAAATCATATCTGGAGATATCAAGACTGAGTTCGTTAACTCAAGCAACCAGTTGACAGACATATTCACTAAGTCCTTGCGAGGACGTAGAATTGACTATCTTTGTAACAAACTTGGAACATATGATTTATATGCTCGAGCTTGAGGGGGAGTGTTAGATATTGTGTTTATGTTAATTAGGGAAACATAGTCCCTATATGTTTATTAGGGAAACATAGTCTTTATTCTTATTTTATTTTTACATATTCATTTGTATTTGGGCTTAGCCCGTATTCTTATTATTATAAATACATTACCCTATGTGTATGCAAAGACACACAAGGGAGCTTTCTCCTCATCTCTTTCACTATTTCATAATAAATACAGTCAGGTGTATGGGCTACATTCTTTATGTTAGTTAATGGATGCTGTATGATGCTTGTAAATGTCAATTTTGTTTCATTCACTGCTTATAGTTCCTTGTTGAACCATTGTTTTATTGCCAAATGTAATACTACCACTTCAATATTTTTATGCCTTGTATTATCTCATCCCTTTCAAATTCTTGCAGGGTATCATTTTGAAAACTCCACTGCAGTGGCCTCTGAATAAGGGTTTTTCTTTTTCCTGTTGGCTCCGGATTGAGAATTTCCCTAGAAATGGAGCAATGGGTCTTTTCAGTTTTCTTACTGAAAATGGGAGAGGGTCCTTGGCCGTCCTCGCAAAGGAGAAACTTACTTATGAGGTTGGAAATAGATATGAAAAATTAGTTCTTTTGTCAAGCTGTCTTTTGTTCTTTGACACTTTTTTGTTGCTTTACTTAGCCTTACGTTAAATAAATTAATTGTTTTTGCTGGCTTAATTTGGCTGGCCCTTGCAGTCAATAAATCTGAAGAGACAGCGAGTGGACCTACGTGTTAATTTAGTCAGGAAAAGATGGCATTTTCTTTGCTTAACTCATAGCATTGGAAGAGCCTTTTCTGCGGGTAGCTTGGTGAGATGTTACTTGGATGGGGAGCTTGTCTCATCTGAAAAATGCAGGTTCAAACCATGCTAATTATTATTTTTCTATTTAAATGATTTTATTTTCGTGATTAATTGCTAAATTTCTTTTGTGATACTCTGATATGATTTTTATGCTTTGTTTATTTAGGTATGCAAAAGTCAGTGAATCATTAACCAGTTGCATGATTGGTGCTAAAATCAAGATGCCTCACTATGAAGACAATGTGCTCACGTTTGAATCCATTGGAGATTCGTGCCCTTTTTTGGGTCAAATTGGCCCTGTTTATTTATTTAATGATGCCATTTCTGCTGAACAAGTACAGAGTATCTACTCTCTTGGACCAAGTTATATGTATTCTTTCCTTGATAATGAAGCTTTGCCTGTCCCAGTTTCGGGAGATAAAGTACCAAGCGGGATTCTTGATGCCAAAGATGGTCTGGTATCAAGAATTATCTTTGGACTCAACGCTCAGGTCCATGATTTTTAATCTTCCATACGACTGTACATGCCATGCTTATTTAATATTTATTTATTTCTTTTGGAGTGTAGTTTTACTCCTTTCTTTACTTTCTTGTACTGCTGTAGAACAGTTAGAATATTTCTTTTTCTTGTCTCAAGCTGTCAGTTAGTCAGTTGGGTATTAGTTGCTCACATATTACTAACTAAATAACATTTAGTTAGTTACTTAGATTTATGAACATGAATGCATGCACCTATTGTGTTTTGGTTTAATTCCTTTTATTACAGAGTTAGTTCAATCCTCTTTTCCTTTTGTTCGTAGTCCCAAATTCCCAGGCCTAATCCTCTGCTTTTATCATGGATGTTGACCCAGTAACTTCTATTTCTCCATCAAAATCCTCTTCGCAAGCACTACAATTGTCACCTATGCCCACTAATATAGTACACTTTCTTGTCTTTCTATCTCTCTCAATATTTGATATGATTTCATAGAAATAGTTCAATCCTCGTCGAAAGTACTACAATTGTCACCTTTGCCCCAGTTAAAATAATTGTTTATTATTTGTAGTACAGAGTAAATAAAGGTGTGTTTTAAATGTTTCTAGCTTAAGGGCAAAGAATCATAGGCTATAGCCTTTGTTTATTGTACTTGTTCTCACCTTTTTCGTGTGAATGTGTGTATAGTACATCAGCTGAGGCAATGCTTTCTGATTTTTGCCATTCTTTAACTTTAAGTTTGTACTAGAAAGGGTAAGGTCTTGCTTGGTCTATTTTTGTTGCTGGTTTCACACTGCTTGTCGCAGTCCACTACCTTTGGCCGCTGTTCATTGCCTTTTTCTCTGATGAACATAGGGTCAGGTGTACTTCGAGAAGTTTGACCAACCCAAAAAGTTATGTGGTTTGATACTCAACCGAGCCCACTCAAGACCCAAGTTCTTTGTTTATCAGAATATTGTCGGACCACCTCTAGCAGCTTCATCAACTTCTAATGAGCAAATTTCCATTCTTGGTTCTCAGTTTCAACCTACTTGAAGTTGTTGGGCTTTTTTATTAATAAATTGCATTTCCCATGTCTTTCATAAATTTCATCCTACCATTATAATTGCAAAACTCTTGGTCTTCCTCATTGGAGTTATGGTTCTGGTCGAGGATATGATAACTATTGGAGAAGGAAGCTAGTGCTATTCTTTCTGAAAATAAATCTAGTTGTGTTATGGCAATCAATCAAGCCCAGTGTCACTGGAAACAAAATTACATTTGACGTTCATTGCACATCAGAACAAATAGGCAGAAAAAGAGAGTTAAAGATGGTTACAAAACCGTTATTAACAAATAAAAGATAGTGTAAACACCTAATAACTATAAACAACTGAAAATAAAGAGTACGGAGCATTTATGAAGTGGCACGACTAGTACAAAATTAAATAATAATAAAAAACTTATTGACCTAGATATAAACTTGAAAAAGAGAGTGTCTTTATTATTTTTCATTCATATCAATTACATTCTCCTTACTTCTATTTGTAGCAATCTAATTATCTAAAAAAAGAGAAATAAGAAAACAATATACTGAAAAATAATCTTGTAAAAGGAGTTAAAATAAAATAGAAGCAGTTAATTGGTTAACAGTTAGATGTTATCTGATATGTGATGAACACTTTTTGTAAGTCTATATATTGTCATGTTAAGGAAAGTTAGGAGAGTCTTTTTAAATTGATGTTTGTGACAAGGAGAACCCTGAGGGAAAGGAAAGCAATTTTCCTTTGAAAGCTTTGGCTTATACTGTGTAATGTGAATAATAGAGTGCAAGACTCTGTCTTTTCTTCCTTTTTTTTGTCTTGTTCTATCATCTTTGTTTCTAGGTTCCTAACAAGTACATTGAATAGTATTGGAGATGTTATGTTGAGTAGAGATATGATTTAATCATAACATATAAGTGGGTGTAAACCTCATCTTACATGTTAGTTTTATCTGGTTGAGTTAGGCTTAAAGTTCTCCTTCTAAATACATGTTGGTGCAGGACTTGCAGATAGGAGATATATTCATTGCATGGCTTCCTTAGGCCAAATTCTAGGATGTTGTAGCCAAATTGGGAATTATTGTTATTTATTTCTAACTTGAAGGAGATTGTTGTAAATAGCAAATTATTAGGATTAAAATATTCTTAATATCTCCAAAGTAATTAGGAAAAAATATCTTTAGAATCTTTCTGTTAATTTTCTTATGTTTTTATTTTAAAGATGTGATTATTACAAATAGAGATTATGAGAATGTGATTGGTGTGAATAAAATAGTTTTCCATTTTCTTACATAGTTCAAGTATTATCTTAGAGGAGCTCTTAAATTGGTTTTCATCTGCAATGTGCTCCTTACAACACATCTTTTACTATTCATGCGGACTGATGTAGATTGGGCAATAGATTTGGATGATAGGAGATCTACTCCAGGTGCTTTAATAATTTCTGGACTTAATTTGGTTTCTTGATGGTTTAAAGAGAGAATTGTTGTTGGTAGATCTAGCACTGAAGCAACATGTAGAAATTTGGCTCATATAGCTCTTGAAGTTGCTTGGATTCAAGTATATGATCAGACAAGTTTTTCACACCACTCCTAATGTGCTTGAGCCCTGCTGCTCTTGCACACACTCCTGTTCTTCACTCCAGAACCAAACATATGGAATTGGAACTATTTTTTTGTTTAAAAGGTTGTTAACAACCTTATTCATTTTTTTCGTGTCCCTGTTATTGATCAATGGGGTGACATTCTTATAGAAGGTCTTTCTCCTTCTAGGTTCTGCGCTGTGTTTCAAGCTTAAAGTGGTGGATTTAAGGCCTGCTCCTCACCCCTTGTGAGCTTGCGGGGCTATTGGAGTATAATTGTACTCCGTATTTCTTTGCATTTTTGTACTTCTGTAGGGCAGTTAGAATATTTCATTTTCTTGCAAACTTGGTTAGGTGTTAGTTGCTTAGTTTGTCAAGTGTTAGGTTCTCAGATCTATCTAATACTTAGTTACTTGGATTTTGACATATAAATACATGTACCTATCATATTGTAAGTTGGTTGAATTCCTTTACGCACCAAACTGATTTTCTTTTGTCTTTCTCTCTTTTCTCTCTTAAACTTTAATAATGCTCATAAAAGAGAAAAGTTTGAGCCATATTTCATCAAGGCCAATACTCAAATATGATTATCATTTTTTTTTTCAGGCAAGTGTTGGAAGAATGCTGTTTAACGTTTCACCAATAACAAGTCATCATCAATTGGATAAGAATTCTTTTGAAGCAGCTGTAATCGGTGGTACACAGTTATGTTCAAGACGCTTACTACAACAGATAATATACTGTGTTGGTGGGGTATCTGTGCTTTTCCCTCTTATTGCTCAGTGTTCTAAATTTGAAAAAGAAGATGGAGAATCTGCAAATGGTGTACCGCTAACACAGACCATGAGGGAGTGGGTGACAACTGAAGTTATTGAGCTTATTGCATCCCTTTTAGACGATAATTTAGCAAATCAACAACAAATGCATATTGTGTCTGGATTTTCTGTGCTGGGATTCTTGTTACAATCAGTTCCTCCTCAACAACTAAATTTGGAAACTCTTTCTGCTTTGAGGCATCTTTTTAATGTTGTTTCCAATTCTGGTGCGTAATTTGTTCCCATGTGTTCTGCAACTAATTTTCGTTTGATTATATATTTATTTTTCCTCAAAATTTGCTTTTTTCTTTTCCTTTTCAATGTTTCTCAGGACTGGCGGAGTTGCTTGTGATAGAGGCCGTATGTAACATATTTCTTAATCCTCATATTTGGGTTTGTACTGTTTACAAGGTCCAACGTGAGCTGTACATGTTTCTGATCCAGCAATTTGACAATGATCCTCGTTTACTGAAGAGTCTATGCCGGCTTCCACGAGTCCTTGATATAATTCATCAATTCTATTGTGATAATGTAAAGTATGAATCATTAGCTGGAAGTAATCTTCTTCAACTTTCTGTTTCTGAACAAGTTACCAAGGAAAACCGAGGAATCCCTAGCAAAGAAGAAATGCACAAGATCCGTCTTCTTTTGTTAAGTCTTGGTGAAATGAGTCTCAGGTACGGTTTCATCTACCCTTTCAACTGACATTCATTGTAATCTGTTAAATTTTCATTCCAAATTTTTGGGACATGCAGACAGAACATTGCTGCTGGAGACATAAAAGCTCTCATAGCATTTTTTGAGAAGAGTCAGGATATGGCCTGTATTGAAGATGTCTTGCACATGATTATTCGTGCTGTTTCCCAGATATCATTACTGTCTTCTTTCCTTGAACAAGTTAATATAATTGGTGGTTGTCAGGTTTTTGTCAATCTTCTCCAGCGGTATGTCACCCTTGTCATTCTCTGCATGAATTTTTCTTGATGTTAAGTAGCAGTTATAGTGGCACTATATTATTGTGGATTTGGATGAATTTGCAATGCATGCTGTGAATCTGGAGGCAGCTACTACTGTGGTCCCATACATAATGGAATACTGAATTGTCTTAGTTTTGTTTCTTTAGTTGAACTGTCTTAGTTTTGTTTTCAAACGAACAGAACTATAAGCTCTCTCTGGTCCCACACCCACTCGCTAAATTGGTTACCATTTGCTCTCAAAAAATTCTCGTACTCCTCGATCTGTTTCCATTCATGGTATTCGTTTAATCATCTTGTTGAAAAGGCAAGTTTATGTAAGCATTTGTAGCTAACTACTGACAACAGAAATTAATAGCTAACCACCTATGAAAGGTTACATGAGATAGTTGTTAGCGATGACTAACAACTTTGACTATGCATTAAAATCATGGTAATTGAATTGAGATACAAATTATGTAACAGAGAGCTTAAATTTTGAATCGTGAATGGTTTCGTATTGTGAATCATACGATTCATAAACATTAAAAAATGTAATGTATACTTATATATATATATAAGCTATGTAATTATGCAAAGATAAAATTAATAACAAAACAACCTCATACTCAAACAGTGGTTGAATCCATGTGTTGTTAAGAAAAAAGACTTTAAATTTAACTCAACACCACAAAACTAACTTGTAAGGTGAGGTTTGCACTCACTTATATAATGTAAATTGACTTTATTTCTAGTTGATGTGAGACTTTCAATACACTCTTCTAACTCCATGACATATCTATGAGCTTGGAACTAAACATTAATGGATGGTTCGTTAGCGGCTTGATAGTGGGTCGAACAATCAACCTTGTTAGATATTGTTAGTTACAATATCCTAAGTTAGTTACTGTTAGAGATATTATATTTAGTTTATATTGTGTTTATGTTAATTAGGGAAACATAGTCCCTATATATTTATTAGGGAAACATTGTTCTTATTTTATTTTATTCTTACATATTCATTTGTATTTGGGCTTAGCCCATATTTCTTCTGTTATAAATAGAGAACCCTATGTGTGTATTTAACACAAGGAGATTTCTCCTCATCTCTACACTATTTCATATGGTATCAGAGCAAGTTTTCTGATCCTTTTCTACTTTGTCCCCGTTGCCGCCGGTGGCGGCGGCCACCGACGGCCCCCCTCCTAAAGTTTCTTTTTCAACCTGTGTCTTCATACTTCAATGGGCAATCTCTAGTTTCTGTCTCACATTTATCCGGTGTTGCTGTCCGCCACTGTCCGTTGCCGCTCGCCACCAGCCGCCACCTGCCAGCTGTCCATTGCTGCCGGCCACCGTCTCTGGTCGTCGTCTTCGGCCACCATCTCTGGCCACCGCCGCCGGCACCGTCTCCGGCCGTTCGCCACCGCCGGCCACCGTCTCCGGTCGTTCGCCGCCGCCGGCCACCGTCTCCGGCCGTTCGCCGCCGTCGACCACTGTCTCTGGCCGTTCGCTACCGTCACCGGCCGGCCACTGTCTCCGGCCACTGTCTCCGGCCGTTGTCTCCGGCCACCGTCTCTGGCCACCGTCTCCGGCCGTCGTCTCCGCTCAACGCGCCTCCTTTCTCCGACAGATCTCGGACATGTACTGTTCACGTGTCGCTGTTCCGGTGTCGGAATCACACCGCGCCACTGCCGGTCTTCTCGCCAGAGCTTCCTCTCTCCGGTTTGACCCTCCAAAACAGCCATTGCTTCCATCGTCATTGTCTTCAGCATCTTCGTCTTCTCGCCGCACACTTTCGCATTGCGGAATCTTCCTCTCGTATCTGCGTTCTGGTGTATGCCTCCGCGAATGGGTTCTAATTCCCTTTTCTCGTGCTGCACCGATTGGACCTTCTTGCCATCCGCTGCTTGTGCCGCCACTGCAATCAGTCACTGCTGTCACAATGTGTTGCCAGTCCTACCTCTACTACTTCCGCTATCTTATCTTTTCTGAAAGGTCTTCAAGGACAGTTAGTGGTTCACACCAAGAAATTTCAACACTAAAATTATGACCAACCCTTTGTTTTTGTTTTTTTTGGGTGCTTTGATGAATAAGAGCTCATTATGATCTTCCACTTTCACGGTCTGTCATCGGCGCGCCGTCATTTTCGCAGTTCGTCGTGAGGGGAAGTATGAACCAAGTTAGGCAGACTCTTGAAGACAGATCATAAATTGCTTTGAAGTTTCGCAGTTGTCTACTACTGTCCATAAATTGCTGTTAGTTGTTCGTCGACATGTGATTGCGCATCTGTTTGCCGCACACTCTTGAAGACAGATCATATATTTCAAATTAAGTTTATTTATTCCAAGCTTGGTCCATACAATCTGTATGCTCCAGCTTGAGGGAGAGTGTTAGAGATATTATATTTAGTTTATATTGTGTTTATGTTAATTAGGGAAACATAGTCTCTATATGTTTATTAGGGAAACATTGTTCTTATTTTATTTTATTTTATTCTTACATATTCATTTGTATTTGGGCTTAGCCCATATTTCTTCTGTTATAAATAGAGAACCCTATGTGTATTTAACACAAGGGAGATTTTTCCTCATCTCTACACTATTTCATAGTTACAATATCATGTGTATTTGGGCTTAGCCCATATTTTTCTTTATTATTCATTCTAAATATATTACCTTATGTGTATTTTCTACACAAGGGAATTAGTCCTAACCCTAATTTTCACTACTTTCGACATTGTATCTAGAGCTAGGGTTTTCTAGTAATCCATACACAATTTGTTTTTCATCAGTCCTCGCAACTACAACAATCCCCAGAATAAACATCAATGCTGCCATCAGACCAATCAGATTGTCTGGGTCAGACGACCGCCACCATGCAAAAATCTTCTTCATCAGAGCATCCACACACCCTCACTTGCCACTTGCCGTTCAAAGCCGTGCATTTGTTCACTTTTGCTGTTGTATCTCTAGTAGTGATCACCTGGGACGAGATTGCCTCCTCTTCCACTTTCTGGAAATGTGCTTGTTGACTTGATTGGAGAACCTTGGATTTTAGGTTTTTCTCTCTCCTCTTCATATATGGTTTTGACGACTTCAACCTTTGCTATTACCCTTGTTGCTTCCAATTCTTCTGATATGTCAATCTACACTAATTATGTTAATGGGCATATATCAATTGACAAATTAGATGACCCTAATTATGAGACTTGGGCATTATACATTAAACTTTGACTTAATAGTTTGAGTCAAGGTGAATATATTTTTTCCTATTTACTATGGAGATATTTAGAATGGTTTTTATCCTAATAATATGCCATTTGCAACACTTTCCCTCACGTTGAAAAGTGAATGTTAGTGATTCTCAATTTTCTAACAAGATCTTGGAATATACCTTAAGGAAGTCCTTTAGTGAATATGTCTACTATTTGAAATCCTGTGTGGACAAGATCTTTCTAGATACAAGAAATAAAGATCCGAATGGTCTTAATAAGAGAATATAGAAATTAAAATATCACATACATATTCACCAAGGGGCTGAAATCTTTGAGAGAATTATATCCAAGTTGAGAATGGTGAACACTTATTTACCACATGAGGGGTAATGTTGTGATATTTTTAGGATGTCTTAGATTTTATTCTGTCAAGATATTTTAGGAAGTTTCATATTTTATTCGTATTGGTTTGAATTACGTAGGTTGGCTGCATCTTGGTTTATTACTAGTGTATCAATTCCACAATCTCATGAATTTGTTTCCTAGAATAAGCGGTGCTTGTTTCCTAACTTATCCAATCAATGTATGTATGTATATATGTATATATATGTAGGTATATATGTGTGTGTACATATATATATATATATATATATATATATATATATATATATATATATGTAATGAGACTGAATAAGAAAGATTATTTTCTTCTAAACATGAGACAAGTTACTATGCTTATTGTCCCTTTTCCATTCTATTTTGTTTTTGTTCAGTTCATCCTCTTGTAAAAATTAGGTTTATCTTGCTTGAAAACGTGCATTTAAGATATTTGTTATTGGAAGTCTCACATCAACTAAAAATAAAGTTAAGTATTGGGTTACTATCTGACCGTGATGTGAGGGGTGTGTGTTAGAAATCCCACATTGACCAGTGATTAGGTCAATTTAGAGTATACAAGTGGGTACAACCCTTGTCCTACAAGTCAGTTTTATAGGATTAAGTTAAACTTAAAATTTACTTTTTAATTTCTGCAAACAACAATATCCTTGGCGCTCTTCTATCTCAATAAATCTCTTTTTCTAAGAAAAAATGTGTTTATTTTTTCTATGAACAAATTATGAATGTTATGTCTAAATTTTTGTACATTAACATGTAGATTGAAGGTTACACAAATAGTTCTATGAAATCAGTTAATATATATATTTGGTTCTTATGAGTGTGCTCATGATTTTTGGTTTGTCCTAGGGGATCTGAATCTATTAGATTGTTGAGCTTACAGTTCATAGGAAGGCTTTTGGTTGGCCTTCCAGCAGAGAAGAAGGGGTCAAGATTCTTTAACCTCCCAGTGGGAAGACCCAGATCTATTTCCGATAACCAAAGGAAAATCCGAATGCAACCAATCTTCTCAGCAATATCTGATAGACTGTTCTGCTTTCCTCAGACTGACATTCTATGTGCCACTTTATTTGATGTTCTTCTTGGTGGTGCTAGCCCTAAACAGGTATAGGACATGTAGATCCCTAATTTTTTCCGTTAGTTCTGACATTTGCAAAACAGTATTTCAATGATTAAATTGTGTGGCGGATAATGAGTTCAAGTGAACTAAGTTGAAAAGAAAGTTACTTTTAGCAAAAGCAAAAAGAAGTAAAAGTGAAATTAACTTGCCCATAAGCTAGTTCAAGCACGATCTAAATTGTTGAAGCTATTTCCTATTAGATTCTCCAAAATCCGGTCTTCAAATTATGAAGAAGGTAATTTAATTTTTTCTTCGTATTTTAAGTGCTCATGGAGAAGTTTCTTCCTAGCCAGCCCTTGGTCATTATGATTCTTATTTATGGTCACTCACTTCCAATTCTTATGGATGTTCTTCTTTACAGGTTTTGCAAAGACATAACCCCTTGGAGAGGGTGAGAAGCAAGGGTAGTCATTTTTTACTTCCTCAAATGTTGCCTCTGATTTTCAGATATCTGTCTGGCTGTAAAAATGCACATGCAAGAATGAAAGTAATCAAAGATTTACTTGACCTTCTTGATTCAAATGCTTCAAATATTGAAGCTTTTATGGTACGGTTTCTGAAAGGTCCTGTTGATTGTTAATAGCTGAAAAAATTGTTTTCTAATTGATAATATTCTTAATAGGAATATGGGTGGAATGCTTGGTTGACATCATCTCTGAGGCTTGATGTGTTAAAAGATTATAATGCCAAATTACCAGATAAAGGTGACAATGAAATGGATGAGCTGCACTTGGTGCGGAATTTGTATTCCCTTGTTCTCAGTCACTATTTGCATTCTGTAAAAGGTGGCTGGCAACAGATGGAAGAGACAGTCAATTTCCTTCTTATGCACTTTGAGGAAGTACGTTGAGAATCTGACTACACCGTTACATTATTCATTTTATGATGCAAGAGTGTGTAATGATAGTTACACTATCTTATTTTTAATTGTTGTAGGGTGGCCATTCATATAGATATTTTCTTCGCGATATATACGAGGATTTGATTCAGAATCTAGTAGAGCTATCAGCTGCTGTCGACAGTATTTTCATTTCACAACCCTGTCGAGACAATACGCTATACCTTCTGAGATTGATTGATGAGATGCTGATCTCTGAAATTGATGAAGAACTCCCGGTAAAGGGTTTGCCTGAAATTTCTTTTTTGTTTGAATTATTCATTTTGTTTTTATAAATTTGATTTTATATTTGTGGAGGGTGAAATTTCCTTACAAAAGCATTATGAATAAAAAAAATTAAATCGGTGTGACATAATCCAAAATTTGGCATATTTCTTGAAACTGCTATGAAAGCTAGGTAATCAACTGCACATTAGGAGTCACAAGTGCACCATCACAGCATTGAACTCTTCCATTTTCTTCCTAATCATTATGCTGCTGCAATGAGAAAATGTTTGACAGTGAATAAGGTTTGATGGACAAGTCCTGAAAATAATGATGGATTCTTCTCCCTGTATGTTTGAAGCTAAGAAATAAAGTAAAATAAATTTTTCTCCAAACCTCATTATCATATTATATATACATCTAAAGATACTATTCTATAAAACCTTTCGGCCTGTAGAATGGAATTGTCATTTGTTTAATAGTATAGAGGTAACATATCGTACTTTGATTTCAAAGTACAACTGATTTTTTAATCCATTTAATATGTTTTAGAAGAGTTCTATTTTTTTCTTACAGTTTCTTGGAAGTGACTTCGATTTCCATGTTGATTTGGAAATGGAACAACACAAGGAGTACAGTACTGCCTTAAAAGAAGTACTGATAGACGAAGCTGACGTTCAAACATCTAGGTATGAAAATGCAGATCCTTGTTTCCTCTTGGCACTATTTGCCCAATGAAAACGAATATTTAGTTCATGCATGATGTAAAGTACTTTTACAATTGGATTATGTTGGCTTTCAGTAAATCACAGAATTCTAATCAGCCAATACCAAAAGATGATACAATGGAGGAAAAATGGTGGAATCTTTATGACAAATTGTGGGTTGTTATTGGCAAGATGAATGGTAAAGGATCCAGCAATATGTTAGCTAAATCATCAGCATTAGTTGGACCCTCTCTTGGTCAACGGGCACGTGGTTTGGTTGAGTCGTTAAACATTCCTGCTGCTGAAGTGGCTGCAGTTGTTGTAGCGGGAGGGATTGGTACTGCTTTGACTGCAAAGCCTAACAAAAATGTTGATAAAGCTATGGTTTTACGAGGGGAGAGGTGTCCTAGAATTATTTATCGTCTTGTTATTCTGTATTTGTGTAAGTCTTCTTTGGAAAGGGCATCACGGTGTGTCCACCAGTTTATCTCACTTTTACCTTGCCTTTTAAATGCTGATGACGAGCAAAGCAAAAGCAGGCTGCAACTTATTATCTGGTAACATTTCTACTGAATACTTACATCATGTTTGTAGCCTTTGCACCCATAACACAATTAAAGTATGTATTTTTCATGGGGGAAGTTTTTTCCAATTTGGAATTTTCACCTCAACAAGAAATATTTCCTGCTGATTGTAATGCTGCGGGGTGTTTCTGGCTGCAAAATTCTACAAAAAGCAGACTCAAAGTGATTTCTCTGGTTTCAATATTAAAAATTAACTTTTGGGTTGGATGTATGTAGGACACTGCTTTTTGTTAGGACACAGTACGGAACATTGGATGACGGTGTTCGTTTCCATCTTTTATCACATTTGATACGCGAGACGGTCAATATTGGAAAATCAATGCTTGCTACTAGCCTTGCTAGCCGAGATGATGCCTCGGATCCTAGCTACAATTCAAAAGATGCATCGTCCATTCAAAATATAATACAAAAGGATCGAGTTCTGACAGCAGTATGTCTGAAAATATATTGTCAAATACTTACGTCTATTTCTTTGATACTTTTTTCTCTTTTTTTAGGGGAGCCGGTGTTGTCCAATATCATTGATAGAATTTTTGTATTAGTTGTTGATTATGTGTTTGTCCAATGATTTGGAAAGTGTGCTAATGCACAAGACATTTCTAAGCTATGGTTTCAAAATTAACCCATTGGTTCATGTGAAATTTTCATCAATTGTTTTGCAAGAAATATATCGTATATTAAGTTATCAGCATGCGACTTATTTGATGACAATCAGTTATAAACTAATTAAGGTCATTCCAGGAACTGAAATGCTTTTGAAAACCTTTGGTGAAACAATGCATACAATGTGTTCATACTTGTTAATCAACTGATCAATTTAAATTTTATATTACTTATTAGTTTCTTTCCATTCTATACCATTGATCCGTGGAGTCATCTTAAATATGAGTGATATGTTATTTACTTTGCCTATGGTTAATGAATGTTTTGTTGCACGAGGCATTGTGTTTTTATCTGATGCCTTTAACTTTTCAGGTCAATGATGAGGCTAAATATATTAAGACATCTAATATGGACCGCTCCCAGCAGATACAGGAACTTCGTTCTAGAGTAGATGAAAACTCCTCGGGAGAATTTAGCGGCAAGAAAGTTTTTGAAGATGATATACAAAGCAGCTTGAACTCTGTTATTGCTTCAGATGATAGCAGAATTGCTGAATTCCAGCTGACTTCTGAGGAAAAGCAGCAAAATGTCGCTGTAGGCATAATATTCTTTGTTATACATTTATGCATTTGTTAACCGTGCTTTTTTCTTTTAAAAGATGTTAAATTTATTCAATATGTTTGTTACAAAATAGGGTTGCTTTTATACAGGAAAAATGGATACACATGTTTCGTTCTTTAATTGATGAGAGGGGTCCATGGTCTGCTAAACCTTTCCCAAATACTGTTGTAACACACTGGAAACTTGATAAGATAGAAGACACATGGCGACGCAGGCCAAAACTAAGGCAAAATTACCATTTTGATGAAAATCTGTGCAGTCCTCTTTATGCCACCGGTAGTGGGGTTGTTACTCCTATTAATGAAAGTAATCATGGTTTTGTGGTTACTATACCTGACCAAATGAAGCAGCTCCTACTGAAAGGGATAAGAAAAATAACTGATGAGGGAACTTCAGACACAAATGAAGCCAATACTGATATAAGTGGACAGAAGACTCCCGGTGATCATTCAGACTGCCAATCCTCAGACTTACCAAAAGATGTCAGTGACAGAAAGGATATTGTGCAAGAACGAAAAGATACTTCCTCTTCTCCTGAAACAGAAGCTAGTGAGGTATGTGGTATGAAGAAATATGGTCTCTTTGTATTGAAAGGTTGTCTGAAACTCTGTTGCTGATGATATCATGCCTAATTTCGATTTTCAGGTGCTTGTTTCAATTCCTTGTGTTCTTGTGACCCCAAAAAGAAAATTAGCTGGTCATTTGGCAGTGATGAAAAATGTTTTACATTTCTCTGCTCAATTTTTGGTAGAGGGTACTGGCGGGTCATCTGTTTTTAAAAACTTTGACACCTCAATTAATTCTGATCTCACCAAGTCTGATGTAAAACATAGATCATATAAGTGGTCTGTTTCTGGTATGGATCCTCAAAAGGGAATAGCAGTTGGTCATGCAGAACTGGTAAATGGAAGTGGATCCATCAAACTTATGAGATGTGTTAAACGGCATCGAAGATGGAGTGTTGCCAAGGTTGGTTTGCTGGTTTCATTTTCTTTGCATGTTCTATTGCACTATACTCATTGAATATTGATTATTTTATTTTATTTTTCCTTTTCTTTTGGATGGATCTTTGTCTGGTTATGATCTTCTTAGATAAAAGCTGTTCATTGGACCCGGTATTTGCTCAGATACACTGCCATAGAGATTTTCTTTAGTGATTCAGTTGCCCCTGTGTTTTTAAACTTTGCATCCATGAAGGATGCAAAAGACATAGGAAGCTTGATAGTTACCACAAGAAACGAATATTCAATTCCAAAGGGAAGTGGAAGGGATAAGAGTGGATCTATAAGTTTTGTTGATCGGCGAGTGGCACAGGAAATGGCAGAAACTGCCAGAGAAAACTGGAGGAGGAGGGATATAACAAACTTTGAGTATTTAATGATTCTAAACACGCTTGCTGGAAGATCTTACAATGATTTGACCCAATATCCCGTTTTTCCTTGGGTCTTGGCTGACCACTCATCGGAGGTTCTTGATTTTAACAAGTCATCTACATTTC
The DNA here is from genome assembly GCA_036885675.1 of Vigna mungo. NCBI lineage: Eukaryota > Viridiplantae > Streptophyta > Magnoliopsida > Fabales > Fabaceae > Vigna > Vigna mungo. The sequence goes on along the minus strand of CP144699.1, from coordinate 37,270,314 downwards.
GAGATCTCTCAAAGCCTGTTGGAGCACTTGATACAAAAAGATTTGAGGTTAATGTTTAAACTATAAGTCAGTTTGATCTGTTATCATTCTTATTACCATTCTTATTGTATGCTTCTTATATTTAGGTATTTGAAGATAGATACCGTAATTTTTGTGATCCTGATATACCCAGGTAAGTGGTCTGTTTTGGTCTAAGATTTGTAGTGATCCTTTTTTTATTGCGTATTTAAGATAAATGACGTTGTCTGATGTATTAGTGTCTGTCTATTGATGCAGTTTCTACTATGGGTCTCATTACTCAAGTATGGGCATTGTGCTTTATTACCTTCTTAGATTAGAGCCCTTTACATCTCTTCACCGTAATCTGCAGGTATCACAACTAACAACATATTTTAAAAATTTATTGCCTAATACTTTTAGTATGGTCAGAAATGTCTTGCAATCAATGTACTGTCGTGCTTTAAACCATGCAGGAATTTAAAAATGCTTACTCTTTCAACAACTTTAACACGTGGCTTCTAATGTGCACATCTTCAATTATTGGCACTCAGTTTATTATCTGATATTCTGATATAGAGAAAGGACCCTGTGTAGCATTAAACATTGTACTTTCAAGGTCATAATAGGCAACAAAATCCTTTTTCAAAGAGGTATTGTTTAAGTCACATCTCAGACTTCTTTGGCAGAGGAATAAAATGTAATTTTGGCTTATCTTGGTAACCATGGAATTTCACATCCAACTCATGATAAATGAATCTTAAAAATTCCAAATCTCAAAATTAGTGTCATTTGACCCCGATCCTCGACTGTTGTTATAGTTTGATCTTGATTGTCATGTTAGAATCCTTCAAAGGTATTAGCTCCACTTCAAATAATTTTTGCCATCAAATAAGTAGGGACCCACCACATTTAGAAGATCATTACGATTATCACCTCAGCCATAGAGGAAAAAAAAAGCAAACTTGGGATGGACTCAAAGGGTCTGTGACCTTGTTTGTGGCAGTAGGGGTGTTTGTTATTGGAGCAGTATCCCTGAGCTACGCTGATGATGGTGGTGGTGCGAGACATTTTTTATTGGTGACGTGATTGTTGTTATTGTGATTGTTGGAATGGGAGTCACCTTTTTGTCCCTCCACTATCTTCAAGTACGGCAGTGGCAGCCGAAACAGAGCCTCCAATATCAAGAGCTTCGGTATCGATTTGAATAATGAGAGGGAATAAAGAAATATATTAGTAATAATAATAATGTTAATTACATTTTCAATTCCTCTATTTGTAACAACCATTCTCTTAAAAAAGGAAATAATTCTGATGGAATGAATGTGAAGATTCTAGGGATATCTTTTCCCAATTACTATGGAGATTTTGGGATACTTTTATCTTAATAATCCCCTATTTACAGTGACATGCGTGTGCCCTTTTAGTACGAATCTTTTGTTTTCATGGTGCTTAAGTATGAAAGCCAATGGCTACATTATTTTCCTTCTGCGTGTATTGTCAATTGCTTTGTATTGGCTTTCTTTTCATTTCTTTTTTTTCATTTTTCTATATTTGCTGCATATCATCATTATTAACTTATGCGTGATCATTGTTGTCAGGGTGGTAAATTTGATCATGCTGACCGTCTTTTTCAAAGCATTGAGAGCACCTACAGAAATTGCCTTACAAATACTAGTGATGTGAAGGAGTTAATACCTGAGTTTTTTTACATGCCTGAGTTTCTTGTCAATTCAAACTCTTATCATTTCGGAGTTAAACAGGATGGTGAACCTATTCTGGATGTTGGGCTGCCTCCCTGGGCTAAGGTACATAAATTTTGTAAAACTAAGTAAACAGTAGGTCTGTTTGTGCTAACCTTTTTAAAGAAAAAAGTACTTTATTTTAATAAAATAATCACTTATTAGAAATTTTTCCATGTTTGGGCAAATTTAATTAAAAAGAAGCATAAAAAATGAAAAACAAAAAACTGTTTTTTTGAAGCAACTCCAGGTAGTTTCATGCTGTTTTATTCGGCCTTTACAGTCACTTTTCTGATAAGCACAGCAAATGGACCAAATATAATTATTAATATATATCTTTTATATGACCATTCTACCTGAGATTGAAACATGTTTATTATACATGGTATGATGAGAATTATACAATGTCTATTTGTGATGACTCCCCTCTTCCAACTACCTCCATCGTGTTACCTCATCAAGGTTTATTGGATTTTATATTTTGAATTCAAAAACCTGAAAGGTGATCAGTATTATTTATTTTGGTTTAGATTATCAATACTAGCAAAAATTCCATTTATTTAAACCCTGAACCCTAACCCTACAAAGGCAATTTTAAACCGCTTCAGCACATACTGTAAGCTTGCACCAAAGAGATTTGAGATGAATAATCCTGTTTTAATTTTCTCTAAAATTTATATTCAAGTTTTTTTATTTATCAGCAAAATTTATATACAAGTGATAGAAGACAGATTTGGAATTCATACTTTCAAAGATTATAGAAATTCTAACCACCCATAAAAGGGAAAAAATTAGATATGACATCCTTTTAAAGCTTACCTTTGCATAGAGCAGTTTACAATTAATCAACTTGTTAAGAAGTGAATTTCAAGCCTAACTCAATCTCACAAAACTGGCTTGTAAGGTCAGGTTTGTACTTATATGCTCTAAATTGGCCTTATCTTGAGACTTCCAACATACCACTGTCATGCCGAGGTATATACATCTTGTGCATGGGAGAGATCACTCAAATGACACTTATATGAAATGACACTTATATGAAACTGTTAAAGATATTATCTTTAGTATTATATTTATCTTTTATATTTAGTTAGTTTGTTTATATTTCTTATTTGTATTTTGGACTTAACCCATATTTCTTCTATTATGAATAGAGGACCTATGTGTATATATAATCCCATATATAATTTTCACTATATTCAACTTGGTATCAGAGCCGGGTTGTCTGAGTCTCTTCCTACTCTGTCTTTGTCGTCGTCGGTGGCCGGTGGCCATTGCCACCGGCGACCTTAAAAATCTCATCTTTTATAAAATATCTTAATGAGTAGTCATGTCTTTCTCAGCCTCAATATCAGGCTTGTAGTGCCTTCTTCAGTATTTCCGACAATTTTGTCTCGTATCATCTGTCCGGTGTCGTCGTCCACTAACACCCGCCGTCGACTATAGCCATCGCGTCACTGTTCGCCGGCCATCACTTTCGGTCGTCCATCGCCGCTGTCGTCCGTCGCCGCCGGCCGTCCACTGTCGTTCGCCATTGGCCACTGCTGGCCGTCGTCAGTCGTCGTCTCCGCTGCTTGTGCCACAGATGCGCCGACACCTTGTCCTACCTCTACTACTTTCGCTATCTTAATTTTGAAAGGTGCCACCATGTTGCACCTGGAAGTCGATTTGTTGAAAAATTGTGAAGGCCTCCGATTCAAATCTGTAGGGGGCCTTGGCCTTCAATTTTCATATAAGCTCAACTCTTGTCTTTCATGAAAGAACCAAACATATTGAAATTAATTATCATTTTATTTGAGAAAATGTTGTATCAGAAGTCAAGACTGTTTTTGTTAATTTAAGTGATCTAGTAGATGTGTTTACTAAATCATTATGGGAACCTAGAATTGGTTATATTTGTAATAAGCTTGGTATATACGACTTATATGCACCGACTTGAGGGATATTGTTGGATGTTCCTCATTCGACTTAACATATTTTTGTTATTAAAGTTGTTAGATGTAACGAACTTAGGCCCATCTCTTTGTATTCTCCTATTGTTAATAAGTGAACTTTAAGTCTAACTCAATCATACAAAACAGACTTGTAAGATGAAGTTTGCATCCATATCTAAATTGGCCTTGTCTCTAGCCACCGATGTGAGACTTCCAATACATCCATATATATCTCGAGTATGGAATTAGACATTAATAGATGGTATGATAGTGGCTCGATACCAGGTGGGACAATAGACCTAACAAACAACAAATTTTGCTATGATAGACTCAAACTCATGACTTTGATACCATATTTAGTTCTCTCTAGTTAATGTGAGACTTCCAAGACCTATTTATAAATATATAACCATATGTGCTCCATATTTCTGCCTAGGCCTCTTTCTGTTTTATTTTAACAAATCCAATCTTGGAATAAGACATCTATCACCTAGACTGAGGGGGAATGTTTGTGATGAGCCATATCAATCAGAATCATTCAATTCTAATTTGTACAGCCCATAATAGGATTTATTGTAAATATGATTGGTTTATATTTCCTTATTTAGTTAGAGCATTTATAAGCATAATTATTTCCCTGATTTTTAGTGATAGATTAATGAACAGATTAATTGCCTTCTCTTCTATTTATACCTTTTTTGTATTGTTGAAAGTCTCACATCGACTAGAGATAAGGTCAAATGTGAGGTGCAAACCTCATCTTGCAAGCCTTTTTGTGGGGTTGAGTTAGGCTTAAAACCCACTTTCTAATATGGTATCAGAGCCATGGTTGGAGCCTATCCTAGCGATATCTATTCTTTCTTGGGCATTTTTATTTCTACCTGTTGTCGGGCCACTATTGGACCACCCAATTTCTACTATCACGCACGAGATGTCTATACCTCGACGTGAAGGGGGTGTGTTGGAAGTCCCACATCGACTAGAGATAAGGCCAATTTATAATATATAAGTGAGGTTCAGACCTCACCTTACAAGCCGGTTTTATGGGGTTGAGTTAGGCTTAAAACCTACTTTCTAATATGTATCTTTCCCAAATCATCATAAAATGTACATCATATTTTCCATAGTAATCAATACTGAAAACGAGAATGACTTTATTATTTTCATTCATATCAATTACATTCTCCTTACCTCTATCTGTGTAGTAATCTAATTTTCTAAAAAAGAGAAATAACTGAAAAATAATCTAGTAGATCCTATAAATATTTTCTCTAATTAGGAAGATTCTATAGGTATTTTCTCTAATCAGGAAAATTTTCCTCTAATTACAACAATTTTTTACTTCTTTTATTAAGCATAGGCTTTTAACTGTTTGAGTTGATTGCATGCGATGTAATTTTCATGAAAACCAGCAGCGTTTCAATGTAATTTTGTGTGGTTACGTTGCAAACTTCCTAAGGTTATAGTATAAAATATATCACTGTAGTGCAGTTCTCAGTGCAGTGTCTTGAAAAATGTGCCTTATCAGATTGAGCTATGCCTTTCAATCTAAAATTGTCATTAGAACAAGTTCAACTCAACATGTAAAATAACGTGATCATAATGACAACAACAGTAATTAAAATATACAGTTTGGTTCTGTAATCATGTTACTTCTTTTGACTATCATTTCTGAAAGTTCTGTCATACAAAGTCTTTCCCATAGTCATCAAATTGCTAACAGGTTCACCGCACTGGAGTTGTCAATTTGCTAACTAATCATTTCTTGGGGACATATTTGGATATATGGTATTTAGTTAAGTGCTAGATTTGGACATACAATATTGCATATCTACGCACTAGTATGCTTGATGTTTAAATCTTTTTTTCTTTTGTTCTCTTCTTGCACTGCAAGATGAAACTATTATTAACCGTCTTTAATGCATTTTTCTGTTACTATTATATTTTTTTGATTTGGAAATATTTACATCAAACAGAACAATACAAGCCAAATATTTATAAATTATTTGCACAGGGTTCACCTGAAGAATTCATTAGGAGAAACCGGGAGGCCCTTGAAAGTGAGTATGTTAGCTCAAATCTTCACCACTGGATAGATTTGGTATTTGGTTACAAGCAACGTGGAAAACCTGCAGTAGAGGTAAAAACTAAATTAAACAAAGTTTATGGCAATCAGAAGTTAATTAAATTGGAAAAACTAAATTATTCTGTTTAGTTGTGTTGTTAAAATTTTAACATTGGATTATAGGCAGCGAACATCTTCTACTATTTGACTTATGAAGGTGCTGTTGATCTCGAAACAATGGAAGACGATATGCAAAGAGCTGCTATTGAAGACCAGATAGCCAACTTTGGTCAGACTCCAATCCAGATATTTCGTAAGAAGCACCCAAGAAGAGGGCCACCTATTCCAATTGCGCATCCTCTGTACTTTGCTCCTGATTCTATCAGTTTGACTTCCATTGTATGTAATGCAAGTCAATGTCCATCTGCTTTACTGTATGTCAGTCTGATGGACACAAATATTGTCATAGTAAACGAGGGTCTCAACTTGTCTGTTAAGATGTGGTTGACAACTCAGCTGCAGTCTGGTGGAAACTTTACCTTTTCTGGTTCCCAGGTTAGGCTTGGTGTCATCAGACACTGAAAAAAGTATGATTTTTTTATTAGAATTATGTTTGGTTTCAAGAGTAATGAAACAATCTCTAATTTTCAGCAGGATCCATTCTTTGGAGTTGGAGGATCTGACATTCTTTCTCCTCGCAAAATTGGGATTCCTGTGCCTGAAAACGTTGAACTTGGAGCTCAATGTTTTGCAACAATGCAGACACCCTCTGAGAATTTCTTAATATCATGTGGTAATTGGGAAAACAGTTTTCAGGTTATATCCTTAAGTGATGGCAGATTGGTACAGAGTATCCGACAGCACAAGGATGTGGTGAGCTGTGTTGCAGGTATTTATAATGGTTCAGATAGGATTCCTAATATGCTGAAGAGTGGCATGCATTCCTTAAACCATTTACGTTTTGTTAGCTTTCATACTGGATGAGGTGATATATAGATTTTTTTGCCTAGAGCCACACTTTCAATTTATATGTTCCAAGCTTGATGCATATGATCTATATACTCCAACTTGAGGGAGAGTGTTGAAATATAATGTCTTTATTCTATTATTAATATTTATGTTAGAGTTGTGTTAGGGGCTTCCCGCCCTTTTCATTTTTCAGAACTACTGTCTTCTATAAGTACAGTAGAATCTGTATCAGACAAGTTAATCAAAAATTTAGACTCTTCATTTTTTCTTAAACTTCAAGTGGTTGAATCCCTAATGTGTATAGATCACATAGGGTTATGCATTTATAGATAAGAAAATACAAAGAGATGGGCCTAAGCTCACTATATCTAACAACGATAAAATATTAAAATATTAAATGATCTGTCTCGATGTGAGTCATACCAAATTTGCCAAACCAAGCCCTACGAAACTTCTTGAGGCTATATAATGATCTGCAGAGACAACATACACTAAAAGACTCCTCTTGAACAACAAAATTTGGAGGTTTCTTCATATAAATTTCCTTTTGCAAATCACCATTAAAAAAACATTTTTTTACATTCTGTTGATAGACCAAAGTTGAAAAACACCCATGACTATGAATAAGCAAACGGAGACCATCTTTGCAATGGGAGAAAAAGCGTCACCATAGTCCAACCCCAAACTTTGTGTATAATCTTTGGCCACTAGGCGAACTTTGATATGATCAATAGTATCATCAAGATCAATTTTGATAGCAAAAATCTACCTACAACCAACAAATAATAGATTTCTTAGAAGGTAAAAGAACAAGTTCCCAAATTGCACTATTCTAAGAGTAAATATTTCATCAAGTGGGGTTTGACACTGACCAAGATGGGGTAAGTCATCACCCACAAATTTTGGAATTGACACAGAGGAAATAGACAAAAGTCAAATATAAATTGATGGAGATAACCTATGATAACTCAATCCAATATTATGAGGAGAGGGATTACGGATAGAGCATATACCTTTATGGAGGACAATGGAAAGACTAGATTCTAGTGTTGGAATCGGAGGGGATGCAACACTTGGCACTAGAATATAGTCATCCAGTGGATGATGGGGAGTTTGATGACAATGGTACACATAAAGAGTTGGTGGAGGTGGGGGATATGTAGGTACACTAGTCACAACAAGAGGATCACATGCAACTAGGATAGTGACTTGATCGGATGGAGATGTAGTTGAAGGACTAGATAATTGTAGAGAGAGAAAGTAATTACCAAGAAAGAGAAACAACACTAAAAAATAAAAATAAAATCCAACAAACTCCAATTAAGATGAAAGTTACAAATCTGGAAAAAGAATGCAGAGACGAGTTTAACCTTGGTGTATGCTGGCATGTTACTGCTTCGACCGCCTCAATTTTTGCAGCATGGTGGTTGCCTATCTTGGACTATCACACCGGTTTCGCAAATCAAACAGGATCTGTGGTGGAGGCACAACCGCTACAGTGGTTGGAAAAGATCTCTTCATTTTATTCTAATATATTTGCTTTGCTATTGGTTGACCTATTGAATTGCTAGTTATGTGTATCTGAAGTCGGTACTGGTACTTATTATTTGTTTCATAGATATAAATGTTTGATTTGACAACTTTCAGTGCGCTTTCTGTTAACATGTATTATTGCACTATGATGTTCCGCCTTCTATTTTCTGCTTCTGTCTGACTAGAGAATGGTATTTGTGCTGCAGTTACATCTGATGGAAATATCCTTGCGACTGGAAGTTATGATACAACAGTAATGGTTTGGGAAGTCTTTCGTGGTAAAACCACTGAGAAGAGAATTCGAAACAGTCAATCTGAACTAGCCCGGAAGAATCATGTCATAATTGAAACTCCATGTCACATCCTTTGTGGGCATGATGATATAATAACTTGCTTATATGTTAGTCACGAACTTGATATTATAATTAGTGGATCAAAAGATGGAACTTGCGTGTTCCACACCCTGCGAGAAGGTCGATATGTTAGATCCTTACGTCATCCATCAGGCAGTCCAATAACAAAGCTTGTTGTGTCTCAGCGGGGCCAGATTGTAATTTATGCTGATGATGATCTTAGTTTGCACCTGTATTCAATCAATGGAAAATATCTAGCTGCCTCCGAATCCAATGGACGCCTTAATGCAGTTCAACTGAGCCGATGCGGTGAGTTTTTGGTAGGTGCAGGTGACCAGGGGCAAATTGTTGTTCGCTCCATGTACACCCTTGAAGTTGTTAAGAAATATCAAGGAGTTGGAAAGGTTATGACATCTCTGGCAGTAACCCCAGAAGAATGCTTCTTGGCTGGCACAAAAGATGGAAGCCTCCTAGTGTACTCGATTGAAAATCCTCAGATTCGTAAAACTAGTCACAACAAGAATACAAAATCAAAACTGACTTAACACAAAATATAACAATAGCTTGTAGAAGGTGCATGTGGAATTTTGACAGTTAGAGCTGCCCGCATGATGACTGTTTCAGGTACAGCACTGCTAATATTATGACTATTTGGTTCTTTGTTTTTTCTTTTCTCCAATACTTAGGATTTGCTCTTGATTGCAGATTGCTTGATTATATCTATCAATCAAATAAAATTCTGATAGACTACTTCCCAGTCATTTTAGTTATACATGATTGACAATATGTCTATTTCCCGCTGTTCCTTACTGCAATTACTGTCATGTCATTCATTGGCAGTCATTTCATCTGTGATACGACTGCTGTTCTATAAATTTACTTTTCTGCTGCTTCTAATCTCAGCAGTATTGTTAATCACATTTGATTTTTAAATAATCAATCTCAATTTCATATTAACCGTGTAAGAAAAACATTTATCAATTGAATTATTGTAATTGATTGTTTATTGTTTATTAGCTGTAATTAGTTAAGGAAGACTTTGTCTGAACTTATAATTAAACTTGAAAAATACAAACACCCATACTACTTGTAATGCACGTTTTGTATATGGGTGATGATGTTAGACAAACTGATACTGATATATAACAGAGTCTGTTATATTTTCCAGTCTTATATATTGAAATCGAAAGCCTTGTATCGTAGGCTTCTTTCCTCTTCATGAATATAATTCTCTTTTTATCCTTCTGTGTTTTCTGACATGGTATTTATAGCTTCTTTGATCTGACCATGGCTTCCACCTCTCTTTCTTCTTCCACTGTGCACTCCGAAAATTGTTCTGCTTTCTCTCCTTTTCTTCCCCACACCTTCAATACCCCTATATCTCTAAAGTTGGATGATGACAACTTCCTTATATAGCAACAAGTTTTAGCCACTGTTCAGGGACTCAAAACTCACGGTTCTTGGAAGGCCAAGACGTTTCCCTGAAATTTACCACTCTTGAGGATGCGCTCAAAAATATTATCAATCAAGAATACAACAAGATCAGCTTCCTGTTGTTTGTCTCCTTCCTTCCATAATATAACTCTTCTTATTTTCTCTGTTTTATAACAGGTGACAGTTTGTTCTTGAATGTATCTCTTTATTGAACTTTTCGTACTCTAGAGTCTTAATAATTTAAACGTCTCTTGAAATCAGCTTGCTGTTCAAAACATGGGTCATTCTCTGCATATGTGTATCTGTGTGTGTGAATAATCCAAAGTATTTGATGACTGTTCTTAGCAAGTAACATCCAAAATGTACTATGATGTTTCTTATATGGAAATATATTTTACAGGTCTTACAGGTGCAACCATTGACTAGTGACTATATTTGGATTATGCTAAATTGATAATATCTCTAGATGGTGAGATTGTCATTTTCCTCCTTTGGACTGTTTTGAGTATCATTTCCATGAGGTGCTTGTGGATTCCGTGATATGAGTGAGTACCGGCTTTATCTGAAAATAGAAAGCATATCGGCTTCTTCAAACTGGAATAGAAGAACTGAAATTGTCATCTACTTTCTGAACCCCGTGAGTTAAATCGATTCCTGAAACCTTTTTTTTCACGATTTAGATTACATAAGAGAAGTAAGGACTTGGGGGGTTTGTCCATACATGTACATTATATTCGTTAATTCATCAATAGGATTACTAGGATTCTTGTGCACTAAAACTGTAGCTGTACTATTATTTTTGGGTTTCTCTGTTGACACTCGGATTGTACAGTTCGGCCTGAAATGCCGCATCGAACAGGCAAAAGATAACCCCCCACCATGTCGTGTATATGCTGATATTGCTCATTTAAGAACTATGAAATGAAATTTAAGGATATCATACCGAGAACAGCCGACTGAAAATATCGGCAAACAAAATTTATATCTTGTAAAACAGAACTTCTTGTTTCTTTAGTTAAAATATATCTCTTAATTCTGTTTTGCTCTTTCTACTTCTTGCTTACCCGTATCACCCAGAGATGGTTCTTTCTCTTTTTTTTTTCTTTTATGTTCTTGTTCATGTCATGATAACTGTTTTATTAAATAAATAAAGCGATTCCTTAGATACAAGTCCACACTTTCTAATTATCTATGGTAATTTATTAAAAGTATAAAAATCATTTTACAATGTCTTGATTTAATTTTGGTAGGCTTTACTGTCACATCACTATTAAAACTTCTGTGTGTAACTTTCTTTACTATGTAAGGAAGGGTCTTCAAAGATTCATATTCATTGATTTTTTTATCATTTTTTATTAGATTGTTGGCATAAATATATATCTTCAAAAATAGAAAAAAAAATTATTCTTACGACTTAGGGTTTTATTTTAGATTTTAGGTCTTAAATTTTATATCATTTTGACACACTTTAATAGAAAAGTTTTACAAGACTTCAGTTTTAATGATATGACCGAATGTTGACTCTTGCATAAACAAAAATAGTTAAATGTAAATATTTAAAAAAGTATGCATTTTCTTCTTTGGTATAAATTATTTAGCAGCTGATGTGTGGATGTATTTGAGATTTAATAATAAGGATGTAAGGCATATGATTTAAATTGATCAAACTTGTAACATGGAGTGGACACAAGTTGAGTGTGTATTTTAATTAAGTGGTTGATAATTTAACTTGATAATGTACGTCAATAAGTTATGTTAAAAGTTTTTTACTATATTAGTTATTATATTTAAAATAAATAATATTTATCAATATAATATCTTCAGGTATAAAAATTATTAATATATAAATATTTGAAATAAAATTTAAATAAAGTTTAATGTAAAATATAAATTTTATATTATTAAAAATATTTAATAAAAATATCAATTTTAATTAAAGCATACGTGATATTATATTAACGTAATTAAAATTGAAATATGACATTTTTTGTTTGAACAAATAGTTTTTTTAAAACAGAAGTTAAAAAAAAAAAAACTACATGACATTGAATTAACGCAATGAATGTTAACAAATTTTAAAATTAAATATTCAATTAAGACAATTTAAAACAAAAAAAGATTTAAATAAATTTTTTATGAGAAAATTTTAATCTTGAAAAAATAACTTACATTTAAGGAATTTATATACTTAATAAAAATAAAATTAGAGAAAAAATTAAGAAAGGAAAAAAGAATGGTGGATGATACACAAACGGGGGAGAGAAGGAGAAAATAAGAATTAACATATGATTACATTTTAACTATAGTAAATTTAACAATACATTAAATTGAATTCTTTTATCTTTTAAGTAAAATAAAGACTAAATTATGGGGAAATAAATCACGTTAAATTAATCTAATAAATATTAAAACCAAAACATTAATTAAATAAAAAAACACATTAAAATTAAAAATAAAAATAACGTAAATCTATATATCAAATGAAAACAAATTTAGATCCATTAACAAATTAAAGTTATTATAAAAGATTTTGTGGAACTGGAGAAGAATTTCATCATTAATCAAAAAGTAAATTGTAATTTGAAAATTAATGAAATTACAAAAATATTCTTTGTTTTTATATTTTTATAATAATAGGAGAATTTGAAAAGTATCGCAGAGACACCTCCACGTGTTATGTATAAATTTATGGAGGTGATTAATGTAATTTAATTCAAAAGATGGACAACCTCGTAAATATGGAAAGGTTCATGGTCAAATTTTCAGTGTATTTCTTTCTCCCAATCTCTCTTCGTAACAATCCAGCGGCAACATCATATTCTCAGACATATTTATAGTTATCTCCACTGTTGTCGCCATCCCTCATCCAACGGGGTTAGGGTTAGTTATTAGAAGTAGAATTAGGGTTAGGGTTAGTTTTCTCTCCGGCGTAAAATGTGACACTTCCAAAGCCCCAAATTCTATCATCCCACCACCAACAATGTACGATCCCATGAACCAGATCGTCCCCGCCGAAGACAACGACGCCTCCGACCAACACATCCATTACAGCTCCCACACCATAGAAGACGTTGGCGCCGTCGTCGAACACGTTTCCACCGACTCCCTTTACGTTCCACCCCCTGAAATCTCTATCCACGATTCTAGCCAGCTCACACTCTCGTTTCGGGGCCAAGTCTATGTCTTCGATGCCGTCACTCCTGATAAGGCAGTTTCTTGTTTTCTTATGTTTGCACTCTTTTTCATTTAAATCGCTGCCTCTTTAGAAAATGAACTGAATTGTATTTTCTTTTCGCTGTTACGACGCCGTATCAGGTCCAAGCAGTATTGTTGCTCTTGGGAGGAAGTGAACTAACTTCGGGCTCGCAATGTGCGGAGGAACTATCCCCTCAAAATCATGCGGTACGTTCCGGGGTAGAACTTGAAGCTCAGAATTTTAAGCCTTTCTTGATAAACTTCTTGAAAATCACTTTTATGTGTAGAATTGAACCTCGATAAAATCGACTAATAACCTTATTTTTTTTTGGAGAATTTAAAAGATAAAGCTTCTTTAGAAGTTTAAGGGTATAATTTGATTTTAACTTATGGTGAAATCTATCCAATTAAAGCCTTTCTGAAGGTATTTTCTGGTTGTACGTTTGTTGATGATGGGTTTAGGGTGCAGCAGAATTTCCTACAAGATGCAGTCTACCACAGCGAGTAGCATCGTTGAATAGGTTCCGTCAGAAGAGGAAAGAGCGGTGCTTTGATAAGAAAGTTAGATATAGTGTACGTCAAGAAGTTGCACTCAGGTCTGAATCTGATAGTAAGCTTTCTACTTGCAGTTAGAATCTTGAGTTTAATTACCAAACTATTTGCCTTTCTTTTCTTGAACCATTTTTCTTATACGTGTATTGTTGGGTATATTAAATTAGTTATTTGTATGGAAAATAGTCAAGAATAATTGCTTTGAAAAAAGTATCATTTCATCATGAATGTATAGGTTTTGTAGTTTTAGTTAGTGATGACATATTCTGAGGGATAGTTAATGATTAGATGGATTGGGCTAATATCAAAACTGCCATTATAAAGCAGCCAGCTGAACCAGTATTTTTTTTTTGGAGGGACTGTTCCTGATTTATATTTACACTGTTATGCTATGCCGCAACAATAAAAATTGATTCCAGGTGAACTTTAATTGTCAATGAAATTGTTAAATATTTGACGGGTTTTATGAGAAGCATTGTTTCACACTCTCATTTTGCTTCTTTGTTATAAATATAAGCGTGTTTTGGATTCTTGTACTTCACTCCTATCATGAACCTGAATTTTCTTATTTAAGGCCTACTTTCTGTGCTTTGTTTTCAAGAAAAAACAGTTTATTGATAAAAGGAACTTTAAAAATTATAATAATTGGATAAGTTTTACCTAAAAAAAAGGTATTTTAGTGCTTTGCTCACGAGTTAAAAGTAGCAGCTTCTCAAAAAAGCTTTGAAGAGAAGTTATGTCATCATTAATCTGTTCTTCAAAGTTGAAAGAAGTGTACCTGTGCCATGTTTTGAAGAGATATATGCCAAATCAATTCTATTATTCCTCTTTAAGTGCATGGTTTACATGAAGGTATTCTAAAGTATTAGGATTGAAAGGATTTTTGTTTCCAGTTATGTTACATGTCTATTGGTAGAAGCATCCAATATGACATGCAAGTACCATAGATTTTTAGTAAGGAAGATTTTTATACCAAACCATTCACGCAAAACATAGGGGATATATGTCATACTGAGATATATGAATTATGTTATATTGTGTAAGTAATTGGTATTGGATAGTTAAACTGTAGAGATACATCACTAATTTTGGAGTATCTGTGCATAATAGGTTTCCAAAGTAGTTAATAGTGGCCAGATGACTGCAATTTCCCTACCACAGAGTGGAGCTTCTTTGCTCCCAAATGCTGGTATTGGAGTGTTTTGCTGTTATGGTGCAGAGTGCTATACAATAGCTCTTGGTAACTGGAAAACATGGCACTCCTTCCTCTGATTTGCAAATATCTTTGTCTGTTTGCACCACAAAGTCTTCTGAACCTTTTCTTTCCATTTTCTGCATTCCAAGTGGACAGTAGTCTAAGGAAAATATGTTATTTACATTACGTGATTGTAATTGACAACACTGTGCCCTTTTTAGTGGATGATAATTGTATTTATTTTTATTTGTTTATGCTTGTTAGACTTTCATTATTTCATTTTAAGTTTTTTATAATGTATTCACCAAGATGATTGATAAATTAATCTTAAAATTTACTGTTTGAATTTTGTTTTACTGTTTATTTGTTTTGGGTATAAAGGTTTGAAATTAATATTTTTAGTTATGTTTTAGAAGTTGTTGATGTTTTCCGTTGCAGCTGCCATGTTTTCTGTGTAGTAGTCATTCTAATCAATAAGGATGCCATGGCCATTTGGGTGGCAGTCACTCCGAACCATGTTCTACATTGACCATATTTGTTTGTGTTGAGACAAAATTTGACCATAGTACGACTAAGATGATATTGACATTAGTGCTTCTATGATTTTTGCTTCCACTCCCCTCATGACAAATTTAGTAAAAAAACATTATGCCTCCACAGCATCCTTTCAGTAAGTTGGATGCTTATTACATCCAATATTTTATATATGCTCAAGTGAATACCTAAATGTACATAGTTGTTTGCATTATTTTGTCTCTGGATATTGTTGTTTTCATTAGCAAGAAACATTGTGGGCACTTTTTGTTTCATATGTAATTAGTGCTATCAAATTCTGAAGCTCTCATCTTTTGAAGGATTATTGAACATCGTCATTGTTCCCATTTTATTCTTATTGCTTACCATTTTAGCTGTTTGACTTTATTTGCTTCAGTACGTATATCTTACCTTATTTTTTAATGTGTAGGATGCATCGTAACAAGGGTCAATTTACTTCATCTAAGAAACAAAATGGAGCTAATAGTTGGGGTTCAGACCAAGAGTCGGGACAAGAGGCTGTTCAATCTGAAACATCGTAAGTTTCTTAATGTTACTTATGCAATGTTTAAACATGAATATTTTTTTCATGCCGATGTAATTCTGTGACTGACTGGTTTCTGGTGATTAAATTTGAGTCTTGGCACATGCCTTTTGATGTTTTACTATCTCTTGTATTTTATGATTATCAATGTATAGTTGTACACATTGTGGAACAAGTTCAAAATCCACTCCAATGATGCGAAGGGGTCCCTCTGGTCCAAGGTCACTTTGCAATGCTTGCGGGCTTTTTTGGGCAAACAGGGTAAGCATTTCTCAATATGATTTGTAACCTTTTTTTTGGGCAGGGGATACCTGGCTCATCTTGTTTTCTATTTTTTAGTATGTATACATTCATCTAGTCTAATTGACTTGAAAAAACCATAGTAAGGCAAAAAAAGAAGAATCATTTGGCTCTCTTTAGATCTACTTCCCATTCTTTCATCTATTACCTGAATGGTATGGGTTAAAACCGTTAGTAGTTTATGACATCTCTTTTATTAATTAGAGATTGGCCTGTTCACTGGTGGGGTGGACGAACCACTCTTTCGTGCCAGATGGGATTTGTAGGAGCAGGTCCCAGCTGGACGTGAGACATAACACTTGAGAACATAATGAATTTTATTGTTATCATTCTCCTTACACTTGAGCATGTCTATTACATTCTCCTTACACTTATTTGTAACACTCTAATCTTCCATAAAAGGGAAATAAAGAAACAATATAATGAAAAATAAACTAGAAGATTTCACAGATATTTTATCTAATTAGAAAGATTCTACGGATATTTTTCTAATTAGAAAGATTTTCCTCTAATTACAGCAATAACTCATTTAAAGAAGAGGCTCTCCCTCATTTGACTGTTATGACATAAGAGTGGACTCTGCATTAAGACATATTCACGTACACAGAATTCTCCAATATTCTTCTCTATTGAAAATGCTTAACAGATTTGGGAATTATCTAAGTTGGTTGTTTAATTTTGCAAAGACATTGAAGACCTATACATTATTCTTATATTAAGGTTTTTTATGTTTCTTCCAGTAAATTATTTTATTTGATATTTTCTAGTACTGTTTCTGATTATCAAAATCTAGGGATGTTCTGTTTATCAGTTTGCTACCATAGTATCGTACTATTTACTTAGAGGCATCCGATGTTAATTTAATTTCCTTTCCCTCCCATTTCAAAGCATGTCAAGGAAGGTGCAACTAAATTCTTTCGAGCATTAAATTCAAATTTGCTCAACTATGAATCTAAAATTTGCTATTTTCAGTAATTTTGAATTTGATTGTTGTTTAATCCAGCATTCTGATGCCTTAATTCTGCAGGGCACTTTGAGGGATCTTTCTAAGAGAAACCAAGAACTCTCTATTGTGCCACTTGAGCAGGTATGTAATGTTTTCGTTTATTATATCAGGTTATCTTTTACTCCTCCTTGTGTTAATAAATGCATAATTTGTTCTCATCTGCTCTCGATGACAGGTTGGTGTGGGTAATAATAATGACTTGGACTGTCTGAGCATTATCCCTGCACAACATGACAATCATGTTAATGATAACAAAGCTTTGGTATCTGATCGTTGAGTTTTTCACTCACAGAAAATGCAAGTCTTTTACTGTGACATTCGCAGGTTTATAGTAGTCCCATTCAGTTTGACCTATAGAATGTACAGTTTATAGAAAAGCTCTCATCAATACAAGAGGTCTATTCCTATACTCGGATCGGTTGCATCAACTGTTTATGTATGAATTACAAACTGGACTCGGAAATGACTTTATCTCGTACAAAAGAGGTCTATTTCTATACTCTCATATCAGTTGCATTAACTGTTTATTTATGAATGTATAAAACTGGAATTTTAAAATGAACTTGATCTCGTTCAGTGATCGTGGTTTTAGTTTAACCTCGTCAACACTAAAATAGACTCGACCAAATATGGTTTCATAGTTAGACGAAATTGGTCGGAACCAAGACAATATGGAATGTTTTGAGATTATTAGAAGTAGAAACAAGATCGATATATTCTATTCACCTTCAATAAGAAGCAAGATCAGTGATATGTTGGGGATAAAGCTAATATGGACATATTTGTCTTGAAATAAATGAAATATTTATTATTTGTATGGATTAGTAAGTAGTTTATTTGTATGAAGGTTAACTGATTTAACTTTTTACATACATTCATAGTGTAATTTTACGAATGTCTTGAATGTTAGCAACATTTTTTTGTATTATTGTTTTGTAGCGTTGTATTAGTTGAAATTTATTAAGAGTAACACGAATATTGAAAAGAGTATGCGAACGTTTCTGGTTTAATAAATCATTCGACGTTGAATTTTTCAGGATCATATTCCTGCTTGAGTCTAAGTGTATTTAATTAGTATTTTGTAATTTCATTCAGTCATTATTATGGTTTATGAATTTCAAACAACTCAAAATTACTTTTGCTTTCTGATTTGTTTCTTTTGATATACATGATTATGTGGTTTAAACGTTTTCATTAGTTATGTTAGAAGGACTCAAATTATAAGGACTTCTAAGAGAAAAATAATTCATGAAAATTTAAAATATTGATCTAACATCTGTAGTACATCCAGTCAGAACAAAAGTTATAGGTTTGTAAAATATATAATGTGACAAAAAGAAAAAGATAAAGGGAAAAAAACTAAGTATTTTATAAATTATATAATGAAGGTATTATAAAATTAGTCTGAAATAAAAGCTAAAAGTTTAATCGTGACATGTGCTGATTTTTTTTTGGGATGATTGTAATATGATCCAACTTGATTAAACACCGGTTGGTTCAAAGTGAAGATAATTATATTTTTATCATTGTTTTTTAAAACTTAAACAAGTTTTATTTTTTATAAATATTTTAGAACTTGACTTTAGTCTCTAATTTTTATATTTGGATGGTAAATAATTTGAATTTAACCTAGATGTTTTATGAGTGTAGTAGAAGTCTTATAATGTGAATCAATCAGGAATTATTTTTATAATTTTAAAGGTATTAAATTATGATTAATAACAACGTGATAAAAACTATCATTAAATGTATTATTTATTCAAATACTTTTGAGTTCTTCTAGTAGACTGGTAGTGATCCAAATTTTGGTTTAAATCCTTAATTTTTTAATCTAATTGCTTTTAAAAGTAAATTATTAGGCCTTCATTTTTTAATACTTTTGTTAACGTTGACTTAAGTTATTATAATTCAAGTCGTCACTGCATCTATTTGTAGTCATTATTATGTTAATGTGTGGCAGTGAATAACAGGGGAAGGCGTAATATAGTTCATATTCCTTCCTTATTGTGAAAAATATATGTTCTTTTTCTTTTTCATTTTTTAGGCTCAAATCAGTTAAATATGTTAAGCCCCAAAATTTCATAAAGGCTTCCAATTTTCTTATGGTCATATATTTTTCTTTTAGAAAAAAATACTGTACTTGGTGCAAGGTTTGCGAAATTAATCTACTATCCATAAATAGTTATATTTCTTGGAGGGAAAAGAAAAATTAAAATGAACATAGTAATAAATTAAGTCTTCATATATAAATTTGCCAATTAACACCAGTTACTTATGTGTTGTTTGAATAAGCTTCTTTATTTATATTCATAAAAGAAAAAAAAAATAAGTTTACGCCTTTTTTAAATAATTTTAATTTATGTATAACTTAACTTTAATTTATGAAAGTGTTTATGAATAAAAAATACAACTTTCTTAAAAGAACATTGATTCAAACCTAACAAAAGATAAATAAAATAAATTTTTAAATACTCATAATTAAAAATTTATGGATTAAATATGTTTTTAGTCTTTAAATTATTATGCGATTTTGATTTTTGTCATTTTTTGAAACTTTGATCAATTTTCATTCATCTCTTCTTGAAAAGTCTCTGAGTTAGTCCTTCATAACCAATGATATTAGTCTTTTTTTTTTTTCTTTCTGATGTGGCTAATAGTATGTTACTTCTTAAGAACACGTGTAACAACATTCTCACCATGTCATTTGATTTTTTGACAAGTCATTCTACATGTATCAATTATAATTTGGTTTAATACCTATTTTAGTCTTTTAGTTTGTTAGTTTTAAGTAATCCTCCTCTTTTTGAGTTGTTCAAAGTGGTCCTATCTTTTGCAAAAATGGTTTGATTTGGTCATTTTTGTTGATGGCGTTTAAAATACTAACAACGTAATGTTCATCTTAGCCAATAAATTATCTGTCCAGTTTTGCATTATGTGGCCATGTAACGTAACAATGTTCAAAGTTTCAAACATGCACTAAGAATTACTACCACTTTCCCATTCCATTTCTATGTATTTCTCAACCAAATAAATAGATTTGAAACATAGACTGTACTCACCTAAATAATAAGCTATAAATTGAAAAAAATGGTGACACAAACAAGTTTCATCTCAGACAAATACAGGAACCCTTCTCTAAGGTTCAAAAGAAAGTAGTTAGTTCTAGTTTCTTTTACAAAATTTATAAGGGTAAAATCTACAAAATACAAACTATCATTATTAAGGATTTTCTAAACTCATAGGATGAGAACATATTGAGATCAACTGATACACCTTCATGGAAAACATCAAGCTTTATTGTTATTTACTATGCTTTATAATCAAATTTTCATATTAGTGTCTTCAGGAGTAAGTTCTTGTTGACAACCTTAAACCTTAAATTGAGAATGTAAAACCTTAATCGCGATCATCCTCTTATCGCGACACTACTGTGAAATGCCTTGATCCTCTTCGCCTTCGTCAAGAATCACGAAATCACAACCTCAATCTCCCCATTCTTCAACCTCAATCATGCAACTTGCATAGAAAACTCTAAAATTCCAAATCAAAAAACCCCTAATATGTAAAAACCCAAATCACACCATCACTCCACCGTGTTCGTCTTCTATACCTTGAGACAGTCTTGCCCTTCATTATGAGAAACACCTACAAAGAAAAATCAAACACGGAGGAAAGTCAAGGGATGCAAGGGAGATGGTGGTTGCTGTAGTGATTGATGAAAGGTTTGTCAAGAAGAAAATGAAGAATAAAAAGAAAAATATAAAAAGTCAAATAAAAACTTTGAATATTACCATGTGGCCCATGATGTATTTAAAAACTGAAGAGGTCATTAAGGTGAATATTATACCATTAGCGTTTTAAACCCGATAAACAAAAAAGAATTAAAGTGATAACTCAAAAATAGAAAGACCACTCTAAACAAAATTAATAAACTAGAAGGCCAAAATAAGTATTAAACTTTATAATTTTGTTTGTTTGTTATTGTAATTAAAACTAAAAATAAAAATAAACGTATAGGGTGAAAATTGAGAACCCCTCTTCTTCATTCATGGGAAACTTCTCCTCC